>JAZHRO010000049.1:23812500-25081666 GCA_037157565.1 Thalassia testudinum | reverse complement strand
TTGTGGACTTAAAAACTTAAGTAGGAGTTAAGTTGCAGACCATTCCTCAAGAGGTTGACGAAGGGAAGGTAGGGTTTGAGTTAAAAGGTAGGGTAGTACTTGGAGTCCTGTTCTACCTTTTGGTTTACGGGTCCTTGTAACCCAAGCATCCAAATTTCGCACACTTGGTCTGGTAATTAACTTAATTTCTTTCTTTCTGAAAAGAGATTTGGTTCTCTTAGTTTTGACTTAGGAAAGGCTTGAAAACACATTTTGATTAGAAGAGTTCCCGCCGCAGGAGAGGTGGAGTATATACTCACCTTGAGGATGCGATAATAACATATTACCTCCTCGACTCTTGTCTCTTAGGATATCCATCCTACGGGGAGCATGTAAGCGCATTGTGCGGTTCAGGTACCATGGGTGGCCCTATCTTGAAGTGCCGATTGCCATAGGCTTGAATTCGCTTAAGAAATCCATGGGCGATACTATCTCGAAGTGTCGATTGCTAGGAGTTCTTGGGGTCGTTATGGGCGGTGCTATCTCGAAGCATCGAAAGCCAGGCACCCTTCGAGGTATGGTAATGGGGACAATGAATCCAACACAGACCATGTTGATAGCTGATCTGATGTGAGACTTAGAAGAATCAAACAAAATATATATATATATATTAAAAAAAAAAAACTTTTCCTTTAACTCAAATAACTCAGACCAATGCACAGGCACGGATGCTTTAATCTCAGGGACCAATAAACTTTAGGGTAGAGTCAGAAATCAGGGAAACTTGTGCCTGCAACTCGTCTTTAGCCAACCTAGTCTGTAACTTAGCAACTACTTAGGAACCTTAGGTTTAGAGTCCCAACTTAATATGCCTCTGAAGGAATACCAAGTGAGTTGACTAGTCTACTTGGAGTGCTAGGTTTCGCTTAATTTTGCTAGGGACTAGCAAAAACTAGGCATGAGGGTATTTGAGTAGCCCATAGTTGTGGGCTATTTAAGTATTAAGTGCCTAGACATTAGGTTAATTCTAACATTTATTTAGCATAAATTAGGATGTAAATAGATTAATTCATATTTTTAATTTAATTACATAATCCATGCATTGCATTCATATTTTAAATGCATTTAGAATTAGCTTAGAATGGCATTCATTTAATTAGTTAACCAATTAGGTACATTGTTTTAGTTAACATAAAAGTTGAGGGTTTGTATATAAATAACCATAATATTTTAATAATATCCTTTATTCTTCTTCTTCTCAGCAACGGCTCGGCTGCCGTTGCAACGCCTCCTGCCGCACTAAAGCCACATTCATGTATCAGCAAAGAAGGTGGATCTGCTCCCGCCTCTCCATTCAAATTCATGCAGGCAACTACAAAAGGACGAGAGAGGCTGCCGAGCGGGGTAGGCCTCCACCACCGACCCACCACTGTGTAGAGAGTTCTTCTCTCTTCCATTCCACACTGCCGGCCTCAACCACGGTGACGACCCTCCACCACCGTGGGCGTGTGGTGTGACAGGCCACACCGCCATCCGGAGGTCGTCCGCATTACAGTGAGCACCTCGCTGTGCACCTCCCTTGCAGTCGTCATCAACAACCACCGTCGCTGCAATCACCCCTCAGCTAGCTAAGATGTCCGGGAAGTTTCCCGGACGTCTGAAGCTTCGACCTCCCACTCCTGCAACAACCACACTCGCCCGCATCACACCACCTGCGCACACAGTAGCGGGATCGGCTGCTCCAGCACCACCCCCGCGCCTGCAGCCTTTGTCCGCACGCCCTCCAGCCTTCGTGCGCACCCGCGCCCACCGCCAACAGTGCGCACACTCGCCTGCTGCACCTTCCACCACCAGTGCGCATCCCGCTTCTGCTCCAGTAGCTGCAGCCTTCTCGCGCCCCACGCGCCCGCCAGCATGCAGCACCGGCTGCAGCGCTCACCCTGTAGCAGCAGCAGTCGCGTTCGCCAGCAGCACCACCTCCACGCGCACGCAGTCCCACGTGCACTGCCTGCCAACAGCAGCTGCAGCACCGTTGGCAGCCACCTTTGCCGGAGCTCCGTCCGGCCGGCTCCGGCCACCGCGCGACACGTCGCCACCACCGCTTCGAAGCCCTCGGTCCGAGAACTTCCTCCGAACTTCCCGCATCCGGCCGTCCACTCTTCTTCGTGCACGGCCAAGGGGAATAAAATAGTAGCATTGCCATTAATAATTACATTTTCTACCATTGTCAATTTTTAATGATATTTTATTGATTCTGCATTGCAACAAATATCCTCTAGTTATTAAGAATTGCTATTTCAGCATGATTTCTTGATTCAACCTTAATCTGAAGGAATTTTGGCTTGATTCTTGTCCAAACTAACTACGAACAAACGTTTTTAACCGGTGCGAATTTAAATACATCATTGCCTCCCTATGGATACGACCCGCTCTTCTGCGAGTGGTTATTTCTTTTTAAATATTGATTAGTCGATTTTTCCACCACATAAAACTACAAACGACTTTAAAGCGAACAATCGACTCATCATACTGCACCCTTGAGTTGGGTCGAAGTGGGGAACAAGTGGGAGGTTGGTCCCAAGCTGATTTAGCAAAGTCAGGAGGTGATAAAGCAGATTCACAGATGACTCCATACTGTTAGGAGCAGGCAGAAGAGCTATGCCGACAAGAAGCACACAGAGGTGCAGTTCGAGGTTAGGGATCACATCTTTCTCGGTGTTTCACCCATGAAGGGCTTGCAACATTTTGGGGTGAAGGGGAAGCTTGCGCTGAGGTTTGTGGGGCCCTTTGAGGTCCTGGAGCGGGTAGGACCCATTGCCTACCGGCTTTCCCTTCCTCCCCAGCTTTCTGGAGTACACGACGTGTTCCACGTGTCCAACCTCAGGAAGTACGTCGTCGATCCCAGTCACATTTTGGGCCACGAGAGCATCGAGGTGGGAGACGACCTAACCTATCCTGAGAGACCACTACAAATACTAGACAGAAACATCCGGAGTCTGAGACAAAAGCAGGTACCATTGGTGAATGTTCTACAGAGAAGCCAACGGTACGAGGAGGCGAATTGGGAGCCTGAGGCGGCAATGCGAGAACGTTACCCAGAGCTCTTTGAGGGTACGTCTCTTCAGACCTACTTTGGTCCTCTTTAAGTTTGTTATGCATTTTTACGTTAGTTCCGTACCCTACGTAGCTCAAGTTTTGAGGATGAAACTTCCTTTAAGTTTGTTATGTTGAAATGACCTGCTGCCTTTTTAGGTTGTTTAAGACATCTGGAGTAACCATCAGACGTCTGGATGAAGGGCCAGATGCCTGAAAGTGAAAAGAACCGTATGTTCCTTTTGCTCTGCACACAGGTGGCGCGCACAGCTATTCTCTCTCCACTCTCCTCACCCCCGAACCCTAATCCCCTCCTTTTTAAGCCCCCCCACACCTCCATTCTCCACCTCTCACCACTCCAGCCACCACCACCTTCACCCTTCCCTTGCACTAGCGACCTCCATCAGCTCCTTCTCGTCCATGTTGCAGTCATGACAAGGAGGGAGAACGAGGTAGAGCGAGGGAGAGCTGGGGGAGAGCGAGAGCGAGAGAGTGCGAGGGAGTGAGAGGAGAGTGGGGGAGAGGGCCGATTGCTGTAGGAGCTCAGAGGAGCTCGAGGAGGAGTTTATGGGAGAAAGGAAGATGCTGGTGGGGAGCTTCGCAAGCTTCTACAGCTGCTGGAGCTGCCGCTGCAGCGTCTAAGGGTAGAGGCGCGATCGGGATGAGCTATGTAGGGAGGTTTTGGAAACTGGTTTTCCAGTATCATACGTATGGAACATCGACCAGACGTCTGGAGAAGCATCAGGACGTCCGGAGCTGAAGCCAGACATCTGAAAACACATTTTCATGTGGAGGTATGTGTTTCCCGCACGACTTTCCACCATGTAGACCGTAGCGTAGGACTTTTTGGCTGAAAATGGGTCTGCGTCTTTGTACGTAGGTGCAGGGTGTTGGAAAGGCATGCGGTGCGCCTTTCCAGACACTTTTGGACATCTAACCACATCGCCAGACATCCAATGGAACTTCCAGATGACTGGAAGGAAGGTCCGACGTCTGGGACTTCCCTCAGACAGTTTCAGAGGAGTCCGGATGTCTGAGGCAGCTACAGGAAGTGAGAGATAAGATCTGATGTCTTTTAAGACATCTGGGAATAGTCCCAGACGTCTGATTTTGGACAGTAATCATGTTTTTGGCTCGTTCAGGGCCCAAACGAAATCGAATTTCCCCAAATGAAGTACCGTGGTTTTTCGCTCGAGTTTCCCTATGTGTTAGTAATGAGTATCTACTATTTTGAGCTTGTCTGATGTGACTTAGTCACTAGTACAGTTACTAGTCGGTGGCATGTTCGGGGCCAATGGAGATGACGAGATCTATGGTGCAGGCCCCCATTCCTCTCGTGATACCCGGTAGAGTGGTTTAATTGAATTTTTAAGAATAAAATAAATATTATGCTTGCTTGGAATAGATCGATTGGAACCCTAGGATGTGGAGGAACCCTAGGATAGAAATGTATGAACATGATTGAGCTATACAATTTACTAGAAGTGCATGTTTTAAATTAAATTGCTAGTAAATGGTATTAGTGTAATTATGAGATACTGTAACAGACATGAAAACACGAGCTGCCTACTACATATCGGAAAATTTGGAATTGAATAGTGTGATCAGGATATTGATAAATGAGATGAATATGAGCATGAACCCTATGGGGAATTAGGAGTAGAACTCCTGTATATGAAAGGAATCTGGTACGTAGACGGGAAGTGAGCTGGCCCTTGTGTACATGGTACCAAGGAGAGCAACTGTCCCTTTTAGTGTAGAAGGGGAGCTAGCCACCCCTTGGGTTGAGACCTGGGGTAGGACTGGTCACTCTACAACAAATCCTATTGGCCCTCACGTACGTGGTACCGAGGTGAGCTATTAGTGTAGGGAGGGAGCTAGCCACCCCATGGGGCCCGAGGTTAAGACTAGCCAACCTACACCACTTTGTTTTTGGCCCTCTAGGCAAACCGGGGTATTCGGACGAGGGTACGCGGACTGTGGAGGGGCAAGACCCCTGTTTGATTCTGAGGGGCGAGACCCCTATTCTAAGAGGGTAAGGTCTTGTACTGTTCCGTGCTGTACTTTAGGCATGCCCGCTAGTGGAAATGACTGACCGCATGCTAGCAAGGTAGCTACCCATGCATTTATCACGCGTCCTGTAGTCACCGCTATGTTGCAACAGGGACCTCGAGGTGGCTGACTGGGTGTAGGACTACTGTGAGGGTACTCTGTCAACCAGGGGAGAACCACGTGTACCTTCTACACCACAGGAAAGACTGCAATCAAGATCGTTCCCATGAGGAACAAGCAAGATCAAGAAACACATGAATCCTTTATGAAATAAATGAACCAGAAATACATAGATGAGATAAATGGAAATGAGAATAAAAACCCAGTTGCTTGTTTTACTTTACTTGCACATAAATAATATAAACATCACTCTACTCAGCGTTCGCTGACTCTGTCTTTTCGTAACCCTGTTCAGGATCAGGAGTTGAGCAGCCCGAGTTTCCATCTGCAAAGGGTGTTGGGCCCAGCCGAGCCCAGCCGTAATTGTCGTCTTTTCCGCCTTTTTCTTTTTTGCTGAAGTTATGAGTACTGGACATTTAAATTACTATTCCTATTACTTCCTATTTTCCTTACTACTGTTGTTGTTGTGGTGGCATGTACTATTTTGGGACAGTTCGTTATACTTTCCTTTACCATTTCGCTTTTACTTCTGCTTAGTTATAATGCATGTGTGGATGTGGTTTATTTCCTACTTTTGGTTATTTCTCATTGGACGACTAGGTCTTGGGATTAGTCGAGGCGAGTCGATCTCAGGTGCTGTAGGGATCTGGGAACCAGGTCATAACACCAGGTTTTGACCATCCTAAACCCGACTACCTTTCACTAAGGTGATCCCTTTTCCCTCCTAATGCATGAGGACATTACATATCATAAGCATGGGAGGGTGTTTTTAAAATTTTGACAATCGAATTAGGATTTTCAAAACCTAAAAACATGCTTTTTCCTTTAGTCATTTTTGTTTTATTTTTCTACTAGCATACCCAAAAAAATAAAAATGTTGAAAACCTTTTGAGGAAAAATTTTAAATCAGGACTAAGGTTGAAAACTCACTTTTGGTACAATGGGATTTAATCTTTAACAAACTAGAGATGAAGATACGGATCTGCTCATTAGAATTTCAGGATCTATTTTTAGACTAGACTAGATATCTTTCTCTAAAATTCCACCTCAACTCATGATAGTTCAGGTGACTTGATCCTCTTTTGTAATAAGGAAAGTATCTGGCTTAGTTTTTAATTCAAAAACCTACATCTCGGGCAAAATCCTTGTGTCAAATTTCACACACAAGCCAACACCTAAAAACTACTAAAAATTAGAAAAAACCCCTTGTTTGGCCTTAGTAAAAGTCTGAAACAGATCATTGGTTTTAGTTCCCACCGCCGAGGAGGAGGAAAATGCCTCCTTTAAGGATGCGATGTCAACATGTTACCACCTTGACGCTACTCTATATCTATTTTTAATATCTTTAGATGAAGCATTAAAGCATATTTTTGCAGCTCAAGTGTCTTGGACGGTGCTCTACCTATAGTGTCGAAGCAAGAGCTTGAGTTTACTTTTAGTGCCCCTTTGCTTTGCATTGTGTTTTGGGGTTGTGAGCTCCTGGGTGGTGTCATGGACAGTGCTATCTCGAAGTACTGGCGCCAGAGCCCCCTCGAGGATTAGTAACGGGAATGATGATCCTGACACATCTATTGTAAGACTAAGCTAAAAATAAGCATGGGGAGAGAAAATAAAAAAAAAAGTTTTAAACCAAAAACACGTACTTATAAATGTTGGCCTTTCACAAGCACAAACACAAGGTTTTAAAGATTTTTGCAAGTTGCAAATCAGATTCAAGAGCCAGAAAAATGCTAAAATCAAAAATTTCAAGTCATCTGAATTAACAGGAGTTTAATTTGTGAATTTTTTGGAGGATGTATTGATCTTGTTTTTGTCTAATTTTTAGATCCGAAAATAAATCCTGATGTTTTCCATAACAAATCCCATACCTCCTGTGTTTGAATCAACTAAGGTCCCGTAATCTCTTTCTCCTCAAAGGTTGAAAAAATTAGATTTCCCCATAATTTCATTTTGTAAAAATTTAAGTTTTGCTAAGAGACTAGCAAAAGATAAGCATGAGGGTGTGATAAACTCCTGTTTATCATCATTCTTATGCATTAAAATAAACCTAGCTCTTAGGATTTTGCTCTCCAAATGGGTTTTTGGGTTGCATTTAGGAATCAATTAGGTTAGGCATGCATTGCACTTTTTATTATCTTTTTAATGTGTTTTTGTGAGTGTTAGGGATACACAGATTGCCAGAACTCCAAAACCCTAGCACTCAAGAAGTAACTAGTGAAGAAGAAGCTCAGACTAACTGGAACTCAGCTTGATCCAACTCACCATAGCTGAATTCCAGCTCACTTGGACTACAGTTAGCTCATCCAAGCTTCATTCAACTCATCTCAGCTAAATGTCAGCTCAAGAGAACTCATCTCAGCTCACCTTAGCTCAGGTCAGTTCAGATCCAGCTCAACTTAGCTAAATCTAGCTCATCTCAACTCCTATTAGTTCACAGGGAACTCTAGCTAGCTCAGCTGAGTTGACTGGAGTTCACCTCAGCTCACGACCAGCTACATCCAGCTCCACTCAACTCCAACCAGCAAAATATGACTTCATCTTAGCTTAGGAAGTCTAGCTCCCGGGGACTCAGCTTAGCTCAACTTAGTTGAGCTAAGCTACCTTAGCTACCTCAACTAGCTAGGTCCTCCCCGGGAGCATCAGACCCAGCTCACCTCATCTCCTTTCAGTAGAAGCCAGCTTGCTTTAGCTTGGCTTAGCAGCTAGCAAAGAACTAGCAAGCTAAGCTAGCTAAGGTAGCTCCTTGCTGCTCTCTTCAATAGCCACCAGCTCTAGTGTAGCTCAAGAGGACTACCTCCAGCTCTTCTCCCTCAAAACCCTAGCTCCAAATGCCTCCAACCCTACTTCCTACTAGCGAAGCTAGCTTAGCTCAACTAATCCACCTCCATGGCACCAAAACCTACTACCCTACTACCTTACTACCTAAGCTCCAGCAAAAAGACCACCTACTTCCACTTTATTTTGGTGCCAACTATCCCTTCCATCACCACCCTACATCCACCAACAAAATCAATCTCCACCCTCCATTTTTTCCCTCCAAAATCAATGCCTTCAAGAAGGTATTTTTGGAGGGAAAACCAAGGCACCTCTTCATTTCCCTCCCATTTTTCCCTCCAAAAATATCCAAGCACCATTTCATTTCCCTCCGAAAAAAACACCATAACCACCCGCATTCCCATCCTATAAATACCCTACCCTACCACCACATAATTCCCATCCTCCATTAGTGTATTATTCTACCTCTACCCACCATAACCTAAGGCCAAGGAAGTAGAAGAAGAGAAGAAGATTAAGGGGGCACCCTACCCACCCCCTTGGTGCCTTCTTCCCCTTTTTCTTCTCCCTTGTGCCACGCTAAGGAGGAGGAGCACTCCCCCACCAGGAGGACAGCCAGGCATTGGAGGAGACTTGAAGGTGGTACCATCCACCTTGGTGAAGCATAGGGCATGCCCCCTTCTTGTTGGGCTTACCTTGAAGGACACCACCTTGGAGGAGCAAATCAAGGAGAAGGAGAAGTTCTTTTCAACTGCAAGAGCAGCCGTAGTTGGAGCAAGAGCATCTCTTCTTCACCAACATCATCAAGATAATTAGTGTTTTCATATTGTACCTTCAGTTTTAAAGGAAAAGCATTCCTCTACTAGGGTTTTTGTCAAACACTTTTTCATTAATCAAGTTGCCTTTTTCTTAATTAGCTTTTGTTACAATTCTTGTTGCTTTATCTTTAGTGCACTCTCACTCTTTCTTTCTAATTACACTAGGCCTCCACGTGCCTAGGGTGACCTTAGAAAGAAATCACTTCTTGTCACTTAGATATTAGATTTTAGGTGTTAGTCTTTCCCGCTATCAACTTCGCTTGTTTCCCGTTATTTCAAAACTATAAAAATTATATATTCAAAAAGAGCAAAAAGAAAGTTGATTTCCATTTCGAAGCAAGTGATTTAATTTTGCAAACATATTGCCTCCTTGGACGACCCTAGATACTCCACTATCTAGGTTTGCAAATTTTAAAAGAGAAAGCAGATTTATGTATTACAATGACATTAATTTTCCTAATTAACAAACCGCGTATTTTCCATATCAGGAACTCAAACCAATGATCTGCTTCGGACTTTTACTAAGGCCAAACAAAGGGTTTTTCTAATTTCTACTTATTTTTTAGGTGTTGGCCTGTGTGTAAATTTTGACATAAGAAATTTTGCATGAGATGCAAGTTTTTGAATCGAAAGCTAAGCCAGATACTTTCCACGTCACAAAAGAGAATCAAGTCACCTGAACTATCATAAGTTCAGGTGGAATTTTACAGAAGGACATTTGATCTAGTCTAAAGGTAGACCCCAAAATTCTAATAATCAAATCCGTATCCTTGTCCCTAGTTTGTTAAAGTTTAAATCCCATTGTACCAAAAGTGAATGTTCAACCTTAGTCCTAATTTCAAAATTTCCTCAAAAAGTTTTCAACATTTCTATTTTTTTGTGTATGCAAGCAGAAAATAAGACAAGAAAATTGCTTGTTTTTGTGTTTTGAAAATATTGATTTGATCATCAAAATTTAAAAACACCCTCCTCTACTTAACATGTGGCATGTCTGCATGCAATTGTGGGAAAAGTGATTACCTTGGTGAAGGCGGTCAAAATTAGGATAAGCAAAATCGCTATAAAAAAAATAGAAAAACGAAAAGCGGGAAAAATGATGGGTTACCTCCCATCCAGTGCTATCTTTTACTTCATTCACCCGGGTGTAAATTGCATCAATAATCAGTAGTAGGTAGGTCAGTTAAATCAAGTGTGTCGTTTGGAAGATTCAGAGTATTATCGAGATGGGGCTTTAAACGCTAGCCGTTGACTTGAAAAGTAGTGTTTGTCTTAAGATCAAAAAGATCAACTGTGCCATATGGATATGTTTTTAGGACAATAAATGAGCTGGTCTATTTCGATTTTAATTTTCCAGAAAAAATTGGTAATCTAGCATCAAAAAGCCAAATGCGTTGATTGATGTCAAATGTTTCCGAACGATATATTTATCATGTAACTTCTTTGTTCAGTCTTTATAAATCCACTCGTTTTCATAAGAGAAATTACGTAATTCTTCCAATTTGGTTAATTGCAATTTCCTGTGGGTACCGACTTCAGATAAATCCATATTTAATTATTTTATTACCTAAAAAGCCCTATGTTTAAGTTCTATCGGAAGATGGCATGCCTTTCCAAAAATCAGACGAAAAGGAGACATGCCCAGTAGAGTTTTAAAAGTGGTACGATAGGCCCATAAATCATCATCCAATTTATTGAACCAGTCTTTACGATCAGGCCTAACTATCTTTTGTAAAATTTTTTTTTATCTCCCAGTTAGAAACTTCTACTTGGCCATTTGTTTGGGGGTGGTAAGGAGTGGAAATTTTATGATTAACCCTATATTTAGAAAGAAGGTGATGAAATTGAGAGTGAGTGATATGTGATCCTTTGTTAATGATGATGGCCTTAGGAATGCCGAATCTCGAGAAAATGTTTTTCTTGATAAATTTGACTACCACTTTATGATCATTGGTGCGTGTGGGTATTGCTTCAATCCACTTTGATACATAGTCGACTATGACTAATATATATAAGTACCTGCAAGAGTTTATGAACGATCCCATGAAGTCGATGCCCCATACATCAAAAATTTCAACCTCTGAGATTGGATTTAGGGCATCATATCTTTCCGAGTCATGTTGCCGATGCTCTGGCAATGCACACAGGACTAAACAAAGGAATGAGCATCTTTGTGCAAGCTGGGACAAAAGAATCCAAAATTGAGAACCTTAGCTGCAGTTTTCTTGCTTGAGAAATGTCCACCACAAGCCATTGAGTGACAATGTGTCAGAATATCATGAATTTCTGAATCGGGGACACATCGTCGAATGACCTGATCGGCATAAATGTGGAAAAGGTCAGGCTCTTCCCAAAAATAATATTTAATGTCAGCAAAGAACTTATCCCTTTTAGTTTTTGGCTGATCAGAGGGATTTGTTTTATTGCTAAGTAGTTTGCAATAGGTGCAAACCGAGGGCATTGGCAGCTAAGATTGTCTCATCAGGGAATTTATCAGGAGGGATCAACATATCATTCAATATAAGATGAGAGAGATGATCGGCCACTACATTTTACGATCCCACCTTATCCATGATTTCCAAGTCAAATTCCTGGAGTAGAAAGATCCAATGGAAAAGGCAGGGTTTTGCATCCTTCTTGTTCAATAGATATTTAAGTGTTGAGTGGTCGGTGTATACTGTGACATATGACCCCAACAGATAAGAGTGAAAATTTTCTAGGGCAAAGACAATGGCAAGAAGTTCTTTTTCAATAACTGTGTAATTCTGTTGTGCATCATCAAGTGTTTTGCTAGCATAGTAGATCAAAACGGGCTCCTTGTCAATTCTTTGCCCTAGAACAGCCCCCACAGCAAAATCAGAGGCATCAGTCATTAATTCAAAGGGACAATTCCAGTCAAGTCCCTATAAATTGGTGCCTCTATGACATCCTTCTTCAGTTGATTAAAACTCTCTAGGCATTGGGCATTGAATCCAAAAAGCTGGTCTTTGGTAAGTAATTGACCTAAGGGCTTGGAGATTTGGGAAAATTTCTTAATGAAACAGTGGGAGAAGCCCACATTGCCCAAAAAAGATCGAATCTGTTTTACAAAAGTGGGCAGTGGGAGCTTGGAGATAGCATCAATTTTAGCTCGATCTACCGCAATTCCCTTTTTGGAAATAACACGGCCTAGAACAATTTCTTCCTAGACCATGAAGTGACTTTTTTCCTAATTGAGGACCAGGTTAACTTCTATGCATTTTTGGAGAGTTCTTTCCAAATTTCTAAGACAAAGATCAAAAGAATCTCCAAAAATAGAGAAGTCATCCATAAATACTTATAGACATTCACCTACCAGGTTTGAAAAAATTGCAAGCATACACCTTTGAAAAGTCACGGGTGCGTTGCAAAGATCGAAAGGCATCCTTCGGAAAGCAAAGGTTTCGAAAGGGTAAGTGAATGTAGTTTTGTCTTAATTCTCAAGATGGACCTCAACATGATTATAGTAGGAATAACTGTCAAGAAAGTAGTAGTAATCACGTCTAGCTAACCGCTCCAAGATTTGATTGATAAAAGGGAGCTGAAAATGGTTCTTCTTGGTGGCAATGTTCAATTTTCTATAATCAATGAACACACGCCAAGAAGAAGCGGTCCGAGTGGCTATATTTTCCCTATGTTCATTAATGACAACTGTTAGTACAGCCTTTTTAGGAACTACTTGTGTGGGACTAACCCAGGAGCTGTTAGAAATGTGGTATATGATATCAGCATCAAGCCACTTTACAATCTCCTTGTTTACCACCTCCTGCATATTAGGGTTCAAGCGCCATTGTGGTTGGCAGGAGGGGCGAGAATCATCCTCAAGATAAATTCAATGGGTGTAGTAGGACAGATGAATACCCTTAAGATCAGAAAGGGTCTAGCCAATAGCTTTTCTATTTTTGCTTAAGACCTAAAGAAGTTTTTCCTCTTGTCCCCAGAAAGTCCAGAATTGATAATCAGGGGCATGGTTTGGTTTAGACCCAGGAAACATATTTAAGGGAGTTGGGCAAGGGTTTTAATTCTAGTTGAGGGCCGGTTCTGAAATGATTTCTACTTGTGAAGTGAGGGGTGAAGTGAGAGGGAGAGAGTTAGATGAAGAGTCAGATGGAGAAGGTGTGGTTAGGGTGGGAGGGTGGGTTAAATCAGATTGTTTAGGAACCGTGTGAATTGCAAAGTAGGAACCCAAGTGTGAAATTTGCATTATTTCCTCCACTAAATTTTCAATCTCCAAATCTGAGTCATCAAAGAAATCTGGTTATTGGAAATGCCTAGAGGCTTGGAAAATATCTAGGGTAATAGATTCACCACCACACATAATTTTCATCTTTCCAGAGTCACAATCAATATTAGCTTTGGTGATGGCTAGGAATGGTCTTACAAGAATTATGGGGGCATTCTTTAAAGCTTCCGGTGCCTCTATGCCTAGGACCAAAATGTCTATGACAAATAGACAGTTTTTGACCCAGACTATTACATCCTCGACAATCATGTTGGGTTTAATTATAGATCGGTCTACTAGTTGAAGTGTTACCTTAACAGGCTTTAATTCACCGATCTTGAATTCCTCGAAAATGATAGTGCAGATTAGATTAATTGAGGCATTGAGATCCAATAAGGTGCGATCAAAGTAAGTGTCATTAATGACTACTTGAATTAGGGGGGCACCTGGATCTTTTCTTTTCAGAGGCAGCTTGCTCTACACAACTGAGCTTACTGTCTCTAGAAGGATCACCTTTCCTAGGTTTCTTGGCTGCCTTTTGGGACTACACAAATCTTTCAAGAATTTGGCATAGGCATGAATGTATTTTATGGCATCTAGGAGAAGGATGTTGATTTCTACTTGGCCAAAAGGATCCATCAATTCCTTATCAGTGGGCTCGGATTTCTTTTTCTTAATTTGTGAAAAGTGAAGGGCTTGTGGAAATGGTGCTCGGTGTACCTATTTTGCATTTTTGGGTTCCTGAACAAGGTTAGAAGAAGAGGGAGAAAAGTTGATATGCTTTTCTTTTAGGCGATTTTCTTGAGCAGGCAAGGGATCATGAGTGGTTTTCCAGTTCCTCAAAGTTACTACATTTGCAGTATGGTTGTTATTAGGTGGAGGACGGGGGGCCTAATTTTGATTAAAACCCAGCGGATGCTAGGGTGATGGGTAGATAGGTTGACTAGGATATCCACCTTGATATTGATTCCATTGATTGTTAGGGTTGGGCATGAGTTGGGATGGCAGATTGCCAGCGGATCTATGATCAAGAGTAACCTTAAGTTGTTGTTACAAGTTGGTTTTCATGCAGGTTACTTTCGTCATTTGATTCTGCATACCTTGCAGAGTTTTCATGATCTAGTTGTTGATATCTTCCTGGGATGGCCCAGGTTGATATAAGTTTTGCCCATAGTTCCCAAATTGATTTTGTTTGGGAAACGAAATCTAATTTGGGGCTTTCTTGAAGGGGTTCGGGTTGGTCCTCCAGTTTTGGTTGTAAGTATTGGACGGATTTCTAAATTACTCCTGGAGAGCAGAGATGTTTTCAATGGTGAAGTTAAGAAGATTTTGATTCATGTAATCAAAAGTCCCAGTCAGCAGATCTTGTGAGAAATCAGAAGAAAATTGCTTCGCAACAGAGGTAGCATTGATATTGTATGGATTCTCTCTTTTGAGAAGGTGATGAGAGTTAGGGTAAGGAGCTTGTTTTTGAGTGAGCTTTTCTTCCATTTTTTTCTGGTTGATTGGCATCTGATCCAGTCGTTGAGCTATCATATGTAGATCATCTTGAGTGATTGGAACAGATGGAGGATTTGGAGTCAATTTCAATGACTCCAAGTCTTGGGTTGTTGGTTCTACCAAAAGTGTCCATTGAAGCCATATTAAATGAGTTTTCACTCATTTCCTCAAAAAGGAAGTAGGAACTTTCAACATCATTATTAAGGAAATTACCCCCACATGAAGTATCCACGAATCTTTTTAATTGATCTTCTAATCCATGATAGAGGATCTACACTAGCTACCATCGTGGAATTTCATGTTGGGGGCAACTTTTGAGTAGTTCTTGAAATCTCTCCCAAGACTCATGGAGAGGTTCACCAGATTTTTGTTGAAAGGTCATTATTGATCGACGTAAAGCATTTATACAACCCATCAGAAAGAATTTTTTGAGAAAAAAGCTTTTTAATTGGGGCCAGGTGGTGATAGGAAGCCTGACCATTCTAAACCAATGTGATGCTTTGTCTTTTAGAGAGAGAGAGGAAAAAGCCTCACGAGCCACACCTCTTCCTACGCATTGTGGGAACAGGAGGTTTGAGCGAGGACAGTTAGCTCTTCGAGGTGGCAAAAGGGGTCCTCTCTCTTACGACCATGGAAATGTTTGATAAGTTTCAGAATGGCAGGTTTAATTTCAAAATCACCTTAGGGTATACCCACTCCGAGTCTCTCTTCATAATTAGAAGGATCATAAAAATCCTTAAGCGGCACGAGAGGTTCCCCGAGTGGCTGACCTGGTCTCTGATTAGGTAGGTTCGTGACAGTCCTAGCCAATTCTTGTTGGTTCTGTTGAAGTCGAACCAATTGGTTGACCAAAAGAGAGAAAGGGGTTTGTATTTGGATTTAAAGAGCCACCAAGCCGTTTAGGGTTTTGTGGTAACTCCAAATATGGAAGGTTAGGGATGGTGAAGTTAGATTGTGGGTCAGCTGACGGGTTAGGTTCGGGTTGGGATGTGGAAGCAGAAACTTTTGAATGGTTTTCCATGTTAAAACATAGGAAGAAGAAGAAAACAAAGATCTTTTGGTGCGGGGGGCAAAATAAAATGGTCCGTCAAGATGTGGATTCTGGGACCTTCGCCCGTGCATGCATGTAATAGAAGAATGGGAGGGAGGAGGAGAGAGAGATGAGAGAAAGTGTGCAAATCAAACAACCAGGCCTAATCTATCCTAAGGTTGACTCCTTAATGCAACCTAAGACCTGGGAACCCAATAAAGAAGAAATCAATAAGAGAACCTAATTCCTTAAGATTACTCGACTAGACTGAAAGAGGTTGATTGGGCCCAAGCATGTCTTAGGAAAATCACCAGGGGCTTGTGTAAACCCTCACCCGTCGTTTGACTTCCCTTCAAGTCTGTCGTCGCTTGTTTCAAAAGGAATTAGTAGTGCTTAGTAATTCTTAGATATTGGATATCAAGCCTAAGTTTGGGTGAAGTCCTTATGTGGTCAAATGACTACTTATTTAATTTAGGCTTGGGTGTCTAATTGTGCATGGGAATGTGGAGGGCATTAATTGGGGTAATGCCCTGTTATTTCAATTTTTTAAAGTGTGCGCAAATTGGAAGGAGTGATTCCAATGCCAATTTCAAGTTGTCACAAAACTTTTTTGTTATTTTTCTGCTTTTAGGATTTGATTTAACTTAGTATCTTTTAGGGTACTCCTTTTAAGCTTTCAAACAAGTTTGAGATCCACAAACAAAAAGAAATCAAGTTGTATTGGTGAATGTAGATTTCCTTTTAAAATGTGGGTCTCTAAATATGAAAGGAAACCCTTATTGAATTGATCTTTAAGTAAAAATGTTACTGCCAGTGAATTGTTTTAGGCTTTTCCTTTTAAGTAGTGGTCTAAACAAAGAAAGCAACACCACTACTAGAAGTTAAATGAAACAATGATTCCAAAAAATATTTTTTTGTGATTTTAGGAATTTGTTTAATATTTTTTTAAGATTTTTCTTTGTGCTGGTGTCAAAGTCCAAAAATGATACCCGTGGGTATATTGGACTTTTCAGTGCCACCATCGGCACCAAAAAATTTGGTGATTTCATATGTTGTGTAGAATTTCACAAGGATTCCATAAAACTAAATTTCACAAAAGTTGGATAAGTAGAAAAATTCCTAACATTAACGGACATTAACAAAACAGTGAGATCAAAGGAGATGAACCCCCTGTGGTCCAAGAATTTTTAAAACTTTTCTGCAAATCCATTCACTATGAAATTTAGAACAAATATTCCTGACTTGATTTCGAATATTTGGGTGAAATTTTATCATTTTAGGAGGCCTGTGGTGCTAGGAATTGATTTTAGAAGACCAAATAGAGGTCTGGACTCAAAAATTAGAATACCAACACTTAAGGTAGAGTGGTGTTAAATCAAGCAAATAACCAAACAATTGCTTTTAAAGGTCACCACTCTACCTAATGTTGTGAGGCAATCAAGGAGTTTTAAAATATGCGTTCATTGTAGTAAACTCCTAAATCGCACAACAAAACATTTAAATTCATAAAACTCAGATTCTAAAGGGAGTCTGTGGTTGTTCGCAGGGAGAAAATGTGAAATTTACACATTAATCTTCATGCATAATCAATTAGCACAATAAATTGAGTATCAGCTAGATATTCAATGAATTCAATTTGTCAGATTGATAATCAAATGTAATTCAAATGATCATGAGATAAAAAGAATAGAAAGAAAAAATAATGGTGATTTGAATCACCAATTATTCATCTTTAATTAAGCATATATCTCATACTCAAATTACCAAATAGTATTCTCAATCAGATAATCAATATTAACTTAGGTACTTAAATAATTCAATAGTGCCAACATAAACCTCAATCAGACCTCACCCAAGTTATATCAAATGACTTAACAGATCAACAGAAGAGTGCCTCACAGAAGTCATACACAAGGACAAGGCTCTCTCAAGAGCTCTTCTTTATTCTTCAAAGCCTTCCCTTCGCAACACAAGAACAGGGCCTTTTCTTCTCACAGAGGCTAAGTATAGAGAGAGGCATGCAGAGAAAAACCCTCACCCCTCCTTTCACAAATCCTCTTCCTTCTCTCTTAGATAACCGAGTACGTAGTCAGGTAAGGCAAGTGTTTGCCACGTAAATTGCATTTTAAAAGATGATTTCGTTGTAGTATAGCATGAAACATGTCAAGAAATAAATTTATAAAATCCAGTGAGTACCGGGTTGTTTGCAGGGAGGAAATCTCGATTTTATGTAGAAGCTCTTCAGAAAACTTGCTCTAACAGGTATTTATATATGTATAGAAATAAGATATATAATCAGAATTGTATTGCATTTAGAAATAGATTTTCAAAATTGAGATTGCTATTCTAAACAGTAACTAGAGGGAGAGAGAGAGAGATAAGATGACGCCGCTTTTGGGATGCTTGTGTGAGGTGTGACAGCACCTCAGATCCAAAGTGCCAGGATGAAGGTCGGAGTTGCAGAGAGAGAGACAGAAGATCGTAGAAGGAGGTGGAAGAAGAGGTAGATAGAAGATGGAAGAGATGAAGTTGCCTCATCAAAGGAGGCCTTGGGTCTTCTGTTATAGTTTTGATGGAGGGTAAAGAGGGTATTTTGGCCCTCCATCTCATGCACCAACTTTTGAATAATCAAATCCATTGATCAGGAGATCAACGGACCTGATTAGGCCTCAAAACACCTTCAAAAACTACTTCTACACATCGATTCATTCTCTGATCAACACGTGGCACAGACTGGCGCATGGGATCAGGATCAGGTGGCTTCGCTACTACCTCGCGTGTGCTTGCCCGCTTCTCCTTTCTTCATGCATACCCGCATGCCTCATTCGAGCAGCGCATCCTTGACCATTCGATCTTAAGATAGAACGGCTTAGATTCACACCAACACTGCTTCTCGACCATTTTGAATTTGGTTCGTGTGCCAATCGCTCCTTAATCATCTGATATTACGATCAGATGGCTTAAATATCGCACGCACAGCCTTCTCAAAGCCCACGTGCATTGAGCGTTTGCTGCGGAGCGCTCCGGTCTGGACATATGATCGTGCCTCTAACCTTCAATAGCCATATGACAGCACAATTACGTCCGTGCACAATGCCCCTTCAATTTCACGTTGAGTGCGAATCGAACGCACGCCATTAGTTCTCAAACCAGCGTGCTCTCCACTGCACTATTCCTTCTCTTGTGCCACATTTCCAAATTGTGCACAACCGCTATCAGTCGTTGGATGATGATCCAACAGCTGATCTTTATTCCTACTCGATAGAGTGTGGGTGTGATGGCGACATGGCATGCTCATGGCTGTTGGATGGAGATCCAACGACCCACAACTCACAGGGAAGTTGCCTTCAGAGGTTGTGGCTCAGCAAAGGGCAGCTGCGATGGCATCATGTCGCACCATCGTGGCCTTCCATCTTCCTTTCTTTGTAACTGGTGATGTAGGCCTCCGATTGAGACTATTATTGAGTCGTTTGACCACGATCATTGATCTGGATCCATTTGTGCAGTTAGATCTTTAATCTGAGGCTTTGATCGTTGTCATCTAGCTCCGTGGCCTCTATTCTTCTCTGGATTAGACAAGATGCTCTAGTTGTCTGATCGAGATGATTTTGGAAGCGTTGGATTCCCATCGTTGTTCTGATCAGATTTGTATGGTCTAATCTGTCATCTACGGCTTCGAACCATCTGCAATTTATTTCATCTCTCTTTTAGTATTTAAAATGACAATATTATCTATGACTAATAAACTAGCTATTGTGCAAATTAATATGCTTATGAATGCATTGTTCCTAAGTTATGCTAGAATCTAGCTTAATTCAAGTGATTTAGGTTGCATGATTGTTGTGCAATCACACCCCCATGCTTGAATTTTACTAGTCCCTAATAAGTGCAAGACTAAATGCAAAGTGGTCCTACATGATTGATTTCTATCAAGAGTTTGACTAGAGATTTATTTCTTTTATTTTCATCCAAAACTTTAGAAATCTAGACAATCGTGAGTGTGTTTTGTTGTAGCCTATGCAACGGATCCAAGTGAAAAGACAATCCACATCTAAAGCTCATACTTGACCCCTAGTAAAATTCTATTGGGATAGGCAAACTTCTTCCCTCAAGGTTATAAAGTAATCTATAAATTCAGCATCGATTTTTGGCTTAGGTAGAAGATAACTGAGTTTAGTAGACTTGTATTTGGTGGCTGACACTCATCTGGTGTTGCATATAGACTAGTACCTTAGTACCTAGATTTCCAAACTATTAAATAATTCAACTCAAAGAGAGGCGAAGAAACTGTGCTCTCTTTAGTTTCTTTGTACTCATTCTCTCTCTTTCTCTTTCTTTCTTTTTCTTTTTCTTCTTCTCTTTTCTTTTCTTTCTTTTAGAGCTCACAACCTCACCAGATTTGTCAGTATATTTGGTGGTCTCTCCTAGCATTATTACTTTGATTAGGTTCTGATAACTCTACAATTAAGTCAGAATTCCTCAGACCGTATTGAGGTGGCCTGAAATATAGAAAAGTAGGTCAAAGCTGTATTTGGTAGATCATGAGGGTGGTAGGTGTTGTTGCCTCAATACACTTGGAATAAATTCTAAACTCTTTTTTTTTCTACTTTTCTTTTTTCTCATTTTTTTCTATGTATATTTTTTTTCTTTTTCTTTTCTTTTTCCTCTCTTTTTCTATAAATATATTTTTTTTCTTTTTCTTATTTTTCTTTCACATCCAAATACTACTAATGCAACGTAGTGTAGCATACAAACTTTTATTTACAAGGCATTATTCGAGATTAAGGGTGTTCAAGAGGATATCGGGTGGCTTATTTGGTGGATGTGCCTATTCTGGGCATCGAGAAGAGAATGGATAGGACAACATATTTCTAACCTTGACATTAATACCCTCCTTCAGCCGAGGATTCCGTAAAGGGTGGTCATGACTATCCACCTTGGTCCTAGTTTTATCAAAACCTGCTCTCTGCGAATTTACCTTATTTGGTGGCTCTCAAAATATTCGCACTAAGAATTTGTACGTAGAAATCGAGAAGGAAAACTATGCCTAACTCCGAGTATCATTATCTAATTATCCAGAAGCTAATATTCCTCATACTGGCCTTAAAGCACCAATAGACTTTCTACTCTCAACTCACATTTGTTTAGTGGATCTATTAGAAGATAGTTTGCCTGACTCCCTAATTACTGTCCAAGGACTTAAGAGAAGAAGCATTGCTTCTTCTCGACAAACTAAAGATGTCTATCGGTCTTCACAAAGGATCCATTGCAAATTCTACATGTAAGTGTGAAACTATACTGGATTCTAAACTCAGGAATCAACTTAAGAATAAATCCCTAATAAAACCTTAATAAAAATTCTTTACTCGTAAATGCATTTTTTTTACCTAAAAATAAGACATGCAATGTCCACCCCCCCATGCCTATTCATTACAATGTCCTCATTGAAATGTATGCATGAAAATCAAAATATATTAAGCAAGAGGAGGGGATATCACCTGACTATGCTTGTTAATCCAGGTTAGCATGGATGTAGAAGATGCAAACTACCTGTAAAGAATACTTGGTTGCCTCCCAGCGAACGCTAAGTTTAACGTCATTTGCCGGACCTAAACCCAAAAATATGTAATTAAATATTGTGGATCAAGAGAAGGGATAATAATTATTGCAGAGAGATTCAAGATCAGTATAAAGATATGATCATTTGGTCCAAGAATCAGTGATCCACAAATGCGGACTAGCTGATGATGCAGTCCTACTCTAAAGAGTCTTTCTGATTTGAAATATGGAATAGGGTTAGGTGGATGAGGTCCAAGATGCAAAGTTTGTTCGTCAATCCAGTTCCACAAATCAAGAGGGCGTAGTAGAGGGTCTGGATTGAGATCATGATTGAGATTTAAATCTGGTTCTGAATCAGAGTCATAAGGGTCTTCATACTGGTAGTTGATATCAAAAATCATGAGTTCTCTAGGCTCTGGGTCATATGAGGACAAATGTAGAGGTGTGCTGAATTCATCAAAATCTTCATCAGATATTACCTCTTCCTCATCCGAAGTCATCTCTCTCAAATTCAAGCCATCCATTTAACCCAGTTGGCTCATAAATTCTTCCCCAGTCCATTATGTGTTGAACTTCTTATTATGGGGTTATTTCTCAATTCATGTCCTTAGATTGTCCCCCCTCAAAATTCAATAGTTCTTGGATTTCGAGGTGTGTATTGAGGATTCTTCACATTATCATCTAACTCATCATAAGTTACTCCTAAGAGTTTCTCAATCTCATTATTGTCCTTTTCAATTTGAGTTTCTATGGGAGGTGGTAGATCAGAATCATCCTCAAGTACATCCCCTTCTTGCCTTTCATGCTGATCATGAGCTTTGGCAGGATTCAAATCATCTTTAGTGTGAATTGCCAAAACTTATTCAATTGTTCCTACAACCTCGATAGAAGCACAATTCACCTTATTCTTTTGGGAAGCTTTAAAGATGTTGAGTTGACAATTTTTCCTTCTAGAGGTGATGTGCATAATCCCCATCTTACAATTGATTAGAGCCTTGGCTGTGTCCAAGAAAGGCCTCCCTAAGATTATCGGGGTGTGGTTCAGGTTTTCTGATGCCTCCATGTCCAGCACAAGGAAGTCCACAGGGTACTCAAAATCCCCCACTTTTATAATCACATTCTGTACAAGGCCCTTCTGAATTTTGGTTGACCTATTAGCAAGCTGATGGGTCACATCAGTGTTTTGCAAGGGACCTAAATCCAACTCTTCATATAATTCTATGGGGATTAAGTTGATGGAGGCACTAAGGTCCAGTAAGGCTCGATCCAAGATGAAACCATCTACTTCACATGAAATTAAGGGGGTCCCTGGATCTTTCCTTTTAGGAGGGAGCTTATTGAGGATGATGACACTGTCTTGTTCAGAAATCATAACCCTTTTTGGTGATTTGGCCTGGCATTTCAATGTGCATATTTCCTTTAGAAATTTTGCACAGGCTGGGATGTTCTCAATAGCCTCAAAGAGTGGTATATTCACCTAGACTTGCTTTAGAATCTCAAGGCACTCCTTGATTGGTTGGTTTTCTTTTCCCTGGATTTGATCAAGGCTTCAGGAAAAGATGCTTGAGAAAAATCACGAGTATTCAAATTTTGAGTCTTATTTTCAAGATTAGCTTGTGGTCGTTTAATTCCTCAACACAGTTAATTTAGTTATTTAGACTTAATTAATCACATGAGAAAGTAACTTAGGTTAGCTTGAATTAATGTCAATTGCGTAGTACAGGATCAAGTTAACCTAACATTTTAGATTTCTAATTCTTTTTAACTGGTTGAGTCCAGGTCGTTCACTGGGAGGCATAACTTATCTTAATTCACCATTAACTCCTAAACATTAATTACTAATTACTTAATCAATCAGAATTACAATTAGATTATTTTTAAGTACATGAATCTTGCATAAAAGATATTCACTTAAAACATGCAACATTCCATAAGCAAAAACATATTTGCACATATAATCTTTCATTAAGAATCAAGTAAACATGTTTATTCACTAATTAAAACTTATTTACAAAAGATTAAGGCAAGAAAAAGTTATTCAAATGAAAACAAAATGCCCTATTACCTCAATTAAGCTCAAAAAGACATTATTGGAGTAAAAATACAAATTCAGAAGTCTAATAAGAAAATTGGATGTCTTAAAAGTAAACATTAGATGACTAATCACATTATCAGATGTCTGAATCTCTTTTTATTTCCATTCAATTCTTCTTTAATCTTCAGGCCTCAATTCTTCTCTTCATTTCTCTTGTTCTGCCGTCTCCCTCTTTCACTCTCTCTTTCTCTTTAGTTTTTCTTCTCTTATTCTCCTTTTCTGTTTATGCTCTTCTTTTCTTCTTCTCTTCTGGTTCTTTAATTGTGCGAACCAAACCACACTTAAACCAAAAATTTGGTTTTCTGATTGGCGGCTCAGACCGGTCGGGGATACACAGCACCCCTCTCAGGGTGGGACCAGATCCTACTGGATCCGAGCCTAATTAGATTATTAGTTGGTTCATTTTCAGTTCAAGTGGCACAGTATCCAGCCTCCTAAACCCACACATGCCCACACACAGGCTTGATTGCTCGTGCCTACAGGCACACACACACACATAGAGGCATGTGCAACGCACGTTCCCGCACCCAAGCTCTTTTCCTTGCCCCAGTGCTGACGACTGAATCGTCCTCTTCACTTTTTCGTATTATACCGGTGCGGCGCTTCACTATTTCTCGAGGTGGGACTATGTAAGTCCCTTCCAGGCCAAACTTTGGCTGGTGATTCCAACCAATTGGCCGAACCAAATTGATCGAGCAAAGGCTCGATCGAGAGCCTTTGATGTGCTTTACAAGTATGAAGCACCAATTTGGTGTTTGAATCTATTCAAGCCCTTCGATTTGAAGGACAAAATTGAGAGATTAGCATAGCCAATCATGGCCTGCAGAAGATGATCTCAGGTCTTTTGACCTACAAGGAAGCCTCTGACCTCTAGTTGAGGTCTGAACCATCTTCAATAGATGATTCTGCATCTATTGGTTAGGAAGGAGAGCTCAGTATGGCTTCAGGAAGATGAAGAAGCTAATGAGCTTCTAACATAAGCTTCAGAGCTCCAATCTGAGCTCTGAACAGCTCGATAGAAAGAGGAACTGCTCCTTAAGATTTTGAATAACTTTAGAAGATTATAACAAACTAAGCTGGGTAAACATTAAGTTTAAAATTCAATGGGAAGACACAAGAACAATCTTGGGTTCAAATGAACCCAAACTGTGCAGTAGATCAATTCTCACTAAATCCTCACTAAAACTTATTCAAATCATTCTAATTGATCTCTCTTAGGTCTCAAAAACTCACTTAACCCCTAAGATCAAAGATTCAACTCTTCATTCCCTAAGTTGACTGATAAGGCCCAGAAATTGACTTTCAATAGTACAGCTTCACAGATCAAATTAAACACTTAAGTTGACCTAATTCAACCCTAGGAAGTTAGTCCATACTTCAAATTGGAGTTTTGATTTCTCCAGAGGGTTCGTAGACTTCATCGCCTAAGATCCTAATTGGGTTTGTTCGACAGAACAAACTACAGCCTCCTAAAATAATTAGAGATCAAGGATGGATTCTATAAGTTCTGCTTATGCTTTTGGACCTTAACTCAAGGTTTGAAACCTAACGGAACTGCTTCTCCAACTCTACCGGAGTTGGAGAAGACAAATGTTATCTACAAGCTCCAGGCATCAGAACATCAAATTTACAGTCGATATATAATCCTTACGTCCTTAGTAATCAGTTTGGAGCTTTATATAGAGTTCTATGGGCTGAAGACCAATTTTGACTCGTCGAAGCTCACTGGGGCTCCGGTGAGTCTAGTTCTAATACATATAGATGAAAAATAGTAATTGAGACCATTAATGACTTGTGGAAATTCCTTAGACCTAGACAGTTCCTAAGAACTTCCCAATTGGCTCAGAAAGTGATCAGAACTTAGGATTCATCAGTGATTCTAAAATTAATCATTCTGAGTTCGTCAGAACTTAGTATGCTTCCTCTCACTCATGACGAACTCAGTATTCTTCCTCTCACTCAATTGAGTGAGAGAAAGTATTCAGGGGTAAGGTGGTACTAATGGGTTAGGTAATTAAGTGATTAACTCATCTCTGAGCCGCCATTGACAACAAGCTCAGAGATAAGGTGGAAATTAGGCTTTTCTAATAGGAGGCCCTATAGGAGTAATTAAATGGATCGCTAAGGTCTTTAGGGGTTAGGGAGATGATAGAAGACCTCTGTTAGATGTGGAATTAACTCGGAGACTTCCACCATGGACAGTGGAATTTGCCGGTGACAGTGAAGGTGCATTAGGCAGCTTAGGCAATAATAGTGAGTGGAAGGAAATGGAAATGGATCGTGAAAAGGTAAAGAAGGTGATCAGTGCTTAAAAAAAAAATAAAAAGATGCTCCAAGCAAACTCAGAGAGCTTGCCGGAGCTAAAGAAGATGACGGAAAGAATTAACATTTAACCTAATTAAACTACCTAATTAACTAATCTAACTACTCTATCTTACCTATCCTACTATTACTTGGACGAAGGGGGCAAAGAAGTCTCCGTCGATGATCGTTGATTAGCCCATATTTGTAGGCTATTTAAGTATTTAAGTGTCTAGACATTAAGTTAATTTTAACATTTAGATAGCATACATTAGGATGTAAATAAATTAATTCGTATTTTTAGCTTAAGTGCATAATTCATGTGTGGCATCCATATCTAAATGCATTTAAAATTAACCTAGGATTGAATACAATTAATTAGTTAATTAATTAGGTGCATTACATACATTGTTTTAATTAACATAGAATTTAAGGAGTTATGTATCAATAATCCTAATTATTTTATTATTCTTCTTCTCATTTTTGCAGGTAACCGCTCCGTCTCCGGCTACTCCTGCGCATTCACTCGTCCAGCATTCACTCGACGGTGGCCTATTTGAATTTCAAAATCCTTGTAGCGATAGCTACAAAGGATGAGAAATGGCTGCCATTCAGAGGGAGGCCACCACCCATTCCACCACCGTGGGCCTCCACGGCCAAGCTCCATCATCCCGTGGGCCAGCGGGGTGACAGACCACCGTGCCAAGAGGATGGACTTGACCACCACCGTGCATGAGCTCCTTGAAGCTCGCCTACTGTGAGTGCATCTACTGATGCACGACTTGTTACCCCTATCCACAGTCACCATTACCACCAACATCCCTATCTTCTTCTTCATTTTTCCTCTTCCTCTATTTCAACCCACCAAACCCAACGTTCCCTACCTCATTCCCGTGCACACCCTCTCAGCGCACATGCCCCAACCGACCCGCGCATGCTGCACCTCCGCCTGCGCCTCCCTTGCTGCACCTCTGCCCGCAGCACCTCCCAACGCTGCCCCAGCAGCAATAGCGCGTCCACCAGCCCTCGCCTCCAGCCGCGGGTGTAGAGTGCGCATTACTCCAGTCGCTCAGCCCGCATGTGCCTCCCCTCGGCGTGCCTCACCTCCTACAGCAAGCACCACACGTAGCACCACCCTTCAGCTCCACCCTGCGCACGCACCTTCTGTAGCAGTGCCATTGCCGCGTGCCTGCCCCTCGTTGCATCTCCGCCAGTGTGCAGTAGCTCCAGCTCACACAACAGGCACGTGCTTTCAGCAAGCCACCAGGCACCACTCCGGCCACCATCCATCTAGCCACCACTACCGTCAGGTGCAGATCGGGGAGGGCTACCTCTGGTCGCCAACTCACCATCCATCTCTCCATCTATGCACAAGCTCCACCCGAAGCTAATCCCCTATTTTCTCCTCAATTAGTTATTACATGCAATGCCATTGCCACCATTCTAATTTTTAGTATTTAATTGTGGGTGTTTTATGGTACAACCCTCATGTTTTACATAAAATGCTCATTCAACATATCAAGCAATTGTTAGCAAATTCTAGAGGGGATTTCGACTCAGTGTTTAAGGGAAATTTTTGGTGAACAATTGTCTGTGACTTTTGCATGGATATGACCCGCTCTTTCGAGTGGTTAATTTTAATTCTAATTGTTTTGATTAGTCATTTTTCCACCACTTAGAAATACAATGATAAATCTTCTTAATCATCATTTTCGAAATCGAAAAATCAACTCGTCAAATGGCACCGTTGCCGGGGAGGCAACGAGCCTTTTAAACTTGCATTCATTTATTTATTTGTTCACACATTATTTTTTGAGGTGTATTTAACTTCGATCTTTTTCGTGCGAGGTACTCATATCTGTTTGACAAGTTGTTGCACCAGCCTCGGCTACATCGAGGTGGACCTTATTTCCACTTCTTAGAGGACACTGAGAGCTCTATTTCTGAAGGTAGGAGCTTGACGCACTGTGGTGGGCCTTGTCTCCACCACCAAAGGAGGACATCTGGAGTCATCATTTTCATCTCCGTCGATTTTTTTTCAGTAGATAGAATTTAGGTTTTAGAACTTAATTTTCATTGCACATTTGGTTTGAGACCCTTGTTCTGGGGTACATTTTTAGGGGTTCGTTCCCCGATTTTATTTTAGGCCCGTGTTGGGTAATAATTTTCGGGAGCCTGTTCCCTTTTCTTTATATCTAGGTTTTCTTTTGTGAATTGATTTTATTTTTCTTGATTGTGCATAAAAAAGAAAAGAAAAACACGAGCTGCCTGCTAGAAGCTGCCTGCCTTAGGACGACCATTTGGTGTGAATGAGCAGCCTCTAGATTTATTTTGTTTGCATTTGTGTGCATCTTGCATTGCTGATTGCAAGAGGAAAGGTACGTCCTGTTTCTTTGCATTCTATATTGTTCATGCATGTGCATTTGGATTTAATTGTAAGACCACCTAATTGAATTGAAAAGATCTAACAAGTGGTCACATATTTTATTGAAAAAGGACTTTAAGTTAAGGAGGAACACTAAAAACCAAGGACTTGAATGGAGACATTGTGCTACGATTCAAAATTCAAAACTTAAAATTTTACGGTGTATGCACACTTATATCTCTTGCACCACAGCACGCGTTTAGACACACCTTAGGTTTGGAACCACTAGGACTAGAGCCTCCTATTACTGGGGTCTAAAATGACCCGAACTTTAGTTTAGAGGTAAAGTTGCCTCCAGACCTTGTTGATTGAGGGTAGTTAAGAAGCACCGCGAAAGCAATGCTTCAAAGGAAGGGCTTAACCCTACTTGCATCCTTCTTTGCCATGTTTGGTGGTGACTAAACTTTTTGGGCTTTAGGGAGGATCAACTAAGTCCCAGTTAGGTCTTCTTAGGTGTATCGTAGGTCGAAAAGTAGGTGCGTAACTGTTTTGATAACTTGATTTGTCACCTACAAGTGGACTTAAAATCTCAAATGCCTAACTAATTAAAGACCTAAAAAGTCCTCTAATTTGTGTTTGCTTGGGGAATCTAATTGTGGTGTGAGTTAGAATGGACCATGTTGACTTTCATCCTTTCACATCTTGCCCACACCCTTACCCCCACTCTGCGATCTTTGATCCCATACACCGTGATGGTCCATCCTTTGATGGACATAATGATAATCATTGGGATTCGTTTTACTCCTATTATAGGAGTATTGGCTAGGTTAAGCCCCAAATCAGTGAGCAGAACCTAGGAGCGGGATTTGTCTTGCCCAATTTCCTACACACCAAACAAACACCCAACCCACCCTCCCTGAATGATTATAATGGTTAGACAGAAACTCCTAGGAACTATAAGCCTGAGCCTGACTTCTCTCCTAATAGAAATGATGACCTCTCCTCTATGAAGATGGAAATACAGAAAATGCAAGATAAAATGATTGAATTATTAGGAGAATCTTCGAGAGCAGGCCAACAAGAAAAAGATGAAATTAGCCACCATATCTACCCCATTGAGGATGAAGTGCAACCCTCTATGCTAGATGCATCTCCTGTGGGAGAGCCACACTTTAAGTTGGAGGGAAATTTTGGGGATTATGTAAGGGAGAATAGCTACTTTCTGAGGATCAATTTTGAAACCTCCCCGTTAGATGACACTTCCTTGAGAGGTCCATGCCTTAAGTGGGAGGAAGATACATATGAAAGTAGATATGTGATGTAAACATGTTTACATTGCATAAGATATCTATTTATGCATGTTCTTAAGCATAGAATTGCATTACATACTATAAATATTGCATAGCATGCATCATCTTACATTTAGATTAGTTTGAATAAAATGGAGGTTAATTGTCTCCTTTTATGTTCAGGGACAGGGCAAAACTTTTATCGGGGCCTTGGATCGAAGATCCAGCCGTACAAATGTGATCAGGGTGACGATTGGAGTTGAAGGACTCCAAGGTCGCCCTAATCAGACACCTATAGCATCAGATAGAGACCGAGGAACCATAGAAGATCAATGGCCAAGATGGTGTGAATTCGCACTTCAGACGACAAATCCAACCGTACGAATGGATTCGGATCGACGATCGCAGCCTAACAGCATGAAAATTGACTCAATCCGACACCTGTGGCACCATCTACATCATCCAGAAGATGGACAGCCAAGATGGCGCCACGTGGTGCCATCTCGGTCGCCCAACCGACCACATGCATTAGCTGAAGGCCCCCACATCAACGCTTCCCTGCCGTTGGATCAAGATCCAACGGCTGCGATGCGCATGTGCTTAAGTTAAGTGCTCGACACAAACGTGCCCACAACGCGTTGGTCAAGCGCTCTAATGCGAAGCGTAGGCGCACGTTCAAGCCTCGCTGCGCATCAATTGGAGTAGAGGCATGCACCCGATCGACCGCACGATCGCGATCTAGCAGCCATGTGCGCTTAATCCAGATCACGTGCCATCACACGCCCACGCATTACACGGGATCGCACGCGACGAGCGCATGATGAGGAGGCGCAGCGAGGACGCATCTCAGCCGTTTGATCTCGCGATCGAACGGCGAGAATTCAAGAATGTGAACGCGCGTTTCACACGCGAGAGGCAAGCTAATGCGCAAGCGCCGCCCACGAAGGCCACGCTCGGACCTTTAGCGACGGTTTTATCCGTCACTAAAGGTCCTAAATTAATGTTTTTCAAATTAAAAAGACCAAATTGCCCTCATTCCTTGCAACTATAAAAGGAGACCCCCACCACACGAAATTTTCATCCCTTCTCTTCTCTCTCGCTCCAAAGCTCAAGAGAAGCTTGTCCCACACCAGGGATGCTTCTCAAGAGATAAAGTCAAATTTTCACACCACTTTTGGAAGCGGATCCCACGACGATGATGACGTGCTGCCCCATTCCCATTCTTCCCGCTTCGTCCTCCTTCTTCCTACTCCGTTCCTTGTCTTCCAGGCGTCGTACCATCCAGCTCATCCTCAAAGCGATCATCGAGGAGGATATCTCTCTCTCCATTCTTTTTACTACTTTCTAGAGTATATTTACTACTTTCTAGAGTAGATTTATTGCTTTCTAGTGTAATCATTTTCTACTTTCTAGTCGTAATAAGTAGTGTAACAAAAAATCTCTTTGATAATGAATTCCATGTTCATTAGACATCTCTTTCTGGTTTTTGTTTGTAATATTCTCTCTCTCTTCTACTTATTGTAAATAGATAGATAGTTTCTAATCAATTATGTTGCTTCATGACAAATAAAATAAATGTGTATTTTTAAATCAAACGTCCGCGTCCCTGAGTTCGACCTAGGATTTCTATTTTGGTACAAATTTGATTTGTTGAACATGAGTTCTTCACTTTCAAACTACGACAACAGGTTTTTCAAAACCAAATATGTTAATGTAGTAACTCGCGTCGCAACATTTTAGCGTTGTTGCCAGGGAGGAGATGCTATTTGATTTTTTTAATGTTTTACAACTTACGAATCATTTACCTCACTTCTCTCTTTTCTTATTGTGATTGTAGGTACTCTTTTTAGATGAGCAAAAGCAGTAGAATGGACCAAAGTACAGTTGAAGGTTCTGTAAGTTATCCCCCACCTCCCACCCATTAGTTTTCATTTCACCACGTAATAACACAAACATCAATCAACCTAGGTGTTCTTATAAACTCTAAGGTTAATTTTGTTTGTTTGTTTGATACCCACACTAGCCTCAACCTCCACATTTGAAAAGAAAAAAAAAATCTCACAGAGGTACACAACCTCATCTGATTTTCAAACTCAACTGATAAATCGATCTTTGGAGCCAGTACACACATCCAAACACATAATTGAGTAGAAATTAGATTAGGTTATCACTTGTGTACCTAATTAAGTGGTGCAACAGGCCAATTGTTTGAGTTGATTGGGCTGCACTACTTCAATTAAAATCAACTCATCAAGTAGCTGCTGCTTAGGTTCAACTCTTAGGGATTTACCAGGCACTCCACATTCTTTTAAGTTTCAAAGGAAAACATCTTCACCTGTGCTTTCAAAACCTGGTGTGCCAACAAAACTTGTTCGAAAAAAACCTAAAGTTGATTCCTAAAAGCTACTAAGCAAGATTTGAACCCTAAAGTTCACCGCATCAAAAGTAATCTTGCTTGAAAACCACTGGTTGTGCACGCACATCAATCAATCATTAAGGGCACAACCCAGAAAAAGGGCCCATCACATTCCAAAGCACATTCAAACCTAGCCCTAAATAAAATAGAGTAGACGTTGGCCTTAAGGATTCGACTCGCTCTTCAAAGCCCAGAATGAGATTATTTTCGATTAGTCTGCTTCTTCTATTCAATCTGATGTCTAGCTAGGGGAGAAGAATCAAACGATGGCGGCTGGGGGGTACAATAGGAATCAGAAACACAAGCCAAAGGAAGAACCTTCTCCCCAGTCCGTCCTAACTGGTTGGATTGAACAGACAGAAGTAGATCAAATCATTTCTTTATCTCAAGACAGGTTTTGGAAGTCTGTAAGTCTTTAGGCTAGCCCACTTAAGGACAGGTTTGATTGCTTGCATTGCAGGGCGCCTTTCTTCCTCCCGTCTCTCATGAATCCTTCCACATTTTATATTCATTCCCGCTCTTTCCCTCCTGTTTTGAGTTTTCCTCAACATGACGATTATCCTGACTTGTACTATAATCAACCATCAGTTACTTGGGATAATTCAGATTGGGGATACAGTTCCGGACCTACGTGTTTAGGGTCTAACCCTGAACACTATGATTGTGATTTCTATCCTTCTTAGAGCCACATCGATTATAGATCGTCACCCTTTCTTGGACAACCTAATATGATCTACAATCAAGGAGGATACACTGATCCTTACCCATCCTCTGATTACACTGCCTTTAGGTAATCACTACCTTTTGAACAATCCGAAATGACCTATTATCAGGAATGGTATAACGAATCTCAATTCGTTAACTGCTCTACATTGATCCTAAACCCGCCCAACCTTGAACCAACTCATTTGGTTCAGGGTAACCAAGTTCAAGATAAGGTTCTGGCTAAATTGAGGAATATCATACAATCTTTAGAAATTCATCCAATACCTTGCATTGAAAGATTGGAACCCCTGATTGAGATGATTGATGATTTGAACAAGTATTTGTTGGATTGGCTCCAGGATGTTAAGGATAAGAACCCAGGTGAGTTTCTACTTGGGAAGTTAGTGAAATTGAGGATGAGATTTGTGGTTGCTTTAGTTCAATCGTGGGATGATTCCCAGGATGAACTCCCTTCAGGAGAGCCAATGTCAGAACCTGCTCAGGCACTTGTTGGGGGGACACGTGTTACGAGGCTAACCAGATTGAATTAGAGCAACCAATTAAGGGTGATCTGATTTCTTCACCTGAAATCCTTGAGCTGGGGTACGAGGAAACGTATGTCTCCATGGACCAGAAAGTGACAGATGATTTGAGATGTACATTAATACGGATTTATATTTCTTTGATTCTGAGGGTGAAGATTCAATTTTTGAAGTCTCACGGGAGTTTACATAACATGATTTCTGTGAGACGATTGGGCCTGAGGAATCTGATAGATCATTTGATAGCCCAATAATTGAGGAAACTATCTTATTGGGGCTCACATTACGGATCCAGAATCTCATTTTCTGGAGGATTCAATACAATACCCTGATTGTTAGTTACACCCCATTGAGTTTATCGATGATTTTGTTTTTGAGATAACTAAACCCAAGTCAATTCTAATTCAGCCACATCTTTTAGACTTGGAAATTTCAGATGGGGTGATTAATATGCAAGAGGTCTCGGAATTTGATGTCCTGAATGAGGTGGATAGGAGCTAGGAAATTTTGATTTGGGAAGCAAATTCTGGAGGAAATAGAAGACCGAGTCTAAGGGTTCTAATTCATCTGAAATCATCAAACCAGGACTCTTACGACATTTGTTCTGAGGATGTCCAACCCAAGCACACGTTCATTGATTATCCTTTGAAGCTTGAATTCTCTGTAACCCGACTCTTTGGTCTTGGGTTGCATCCTCATAAATCGTAGGCCCGACCCCACTTGCATACTGATTTTAGGTTTTGGGTAATTCTTATACAGAACCTTGGATATTCTAGATTATGGGGTATGGGTCTGCACCACAATCTGGTCCACATATGTGGACATCTACTGGCAGGTTAGAGGTTTCTTCTTTTTATTCTGATTCTGATCTGCACCTATGAATTCTTTATTTCTCTTCTTTGTATAGTGTGCCTAGCTAAAGGCACTAAATTCAGCACATATACACTTTTTGTTTATCTCGGAGCGGACCCGACATTCATGCAATTCAAGTGCTTTCTACTCTATTCCACTCTATTTTATGTCTTTTTAATACAACGAGGACATTGCATTAGATAGGCATAGGGGGTGCATATTCATCTCTAAATTTATTCGTCTGCTCCGTAGATTTGTTTTATTTTCTTTTATTTATATATAATAAAAAGAAAGAAAGAAAGAAAAAATTGAATTAGGAAAGAGAACTTGGGTTTAAGAAAATTTTCAATCTTAGGAAATATTACATTAGGATCTGAACACAAAGACCCTTCAAGTCTTCAGACTTAATCAACCTGTGTATCTACTAAAATGTGGATTTATTTTTCGAGTCCTCGCCATCTTGAATTCTATTGTAATTTGATTAAATAAGTTTGGGTGATAAGTACACGACTTATCAACCCGCCCTCTGATTTGAGGGAACCTTAAATCTAAAGCATCTACACACTATCTTATCACTGACTCGTTAATCGGCGGTTCTAATGGAAATTGGGTAGCTAATGAATCTTCTACGGTGATATGGCTGGCAAGTTATTGTGGGTAATAGCCCATAGGTAGGTTGTCTAGAGCCCAGTCACTGGACCATTCTCTTCTTGCTGCCTTTAGGTAAATCTTAGACCAGGGAAGCCACCTACTTAAAAAAGAGAAAAAGAAAGTCAAAAAGAAACAAAAAAAAGGAGAAAAGAAAAAAAAGAAAATAAAAGAAATAAACCACGCTTTGCCGCACGAGTATGGCTAGCAAGTTGTCGATGGTAACAGCTCATCGACCAGTTGTCTAGAACCTAGCTCAATAAATGCACTGAAAATTTCCAAAACACTTAGGAAGAAGCGGAGAAGTAGAATAAATCGGGGAGATATACACTGGATTCACCCTTGTGTTGACCCCATAAAAATAAAAGTAGGGAGAAAGCTACTAGTTGTAAAGATACACCTTTAGGCAGAATTCTCTTTTTAAGGTCAGCTAGAGGCGTAGAAATCCGAAGTCTGTTTTAACTGCCAATCAACGAGTCTATCACATTCACAATAAGATGCTTAGAACTTAGGGTTCTCATTAAATCTTGGGTGAGTTGAATGGCCATAGAAAGCCACTCTTAAATCTTAAATTTGAAATTTCAAAAAAATATATATAAAAGAAGAAAAAGAGAAAAAGAAATTTCTCTTTGAATAAGGTGAGGGCTTGAGGCGATCTGCATTTTGGCAGATACTCGAGCACTGTTGTGTCTTTGAAAGTTCAGATCCTAAGTAAACATTTTCTTAATGATTGAAAATAACTCATGCCCAAATAATCCAACCTAATTCTTTTATAAATAGCATGTAGTTTTTGCTAGGGACTAGCAAAAGATAGGCATGGGGGTGCGATGTAAACATGTTTACATTGCATAAGATGTCTATTTATGCATGTTCTTAAGCATAGATTGCATTACATACTATAAATATTGCATCATCTTGCATTTAGATTAGTTTGAATTAAATGGAGGTTAATTATCTCCTTTTATGTTCAGGGGTCGGGTAAAATTTTTATCGGGGCCTCGGATTGAGGATCCAACCATATAGATGTGATCAGGGCAACGATTGGAGTTCAACGACTCCAAGATCGCCCTAATCAGACACTTGTAGCATCAGATAGAGATCGAGGAACCCTAGAAGATCAAGGGCCAAGATGGTGTGAATCTGCACTGTAGACAACAAATCCGACCGCACGGATGGATTCGGATCGACAATTGCAGCCTAACGGCGCGAAAATTGACTCAATCCGACACCCATGGCACCATCTACATCATCCAGAAGATGGACGACCAAGATGGAACCACGTGGCCCCATCTTGGCTGCCCAACCGACCACACACATCAACTGAAGGCCCCTACATCAACGCTTCCCAGCCGTTGGATTAAGATCCAACGGCTGTGATGCGCCTGTGCTTAAGTTAAGCACTCGACACAAACACGCCCACAACGCGTTGGTCGAGCACTCTAACGCGAAGCACAGGCACGCATTCGAGCCTCGCCGCACATCAATTGGAGTAGAGGCGGGCGCCTGATCGACCGCACAATTGCGATCCAGTGGCCATGCACACTCAATCCAGATCACGCACCATCACACGCCCGCGCATAACGCGGGATCGCACACAGCGAGCTCGCGATGAGGAGGCGCGGCGAGGATGCATCTCAGCAGTTCGATCTCACGATCGAACAGCCAAGAATTCAAGAACGTGAACGCACATTTCACGTGCGAGAGGCGAGCAGGCGTAAGAGCGCCACCCACGAAGTCCACGTTCGGACCTTTAGCGATGGTTTTATCCATCACTAAAGTCCTGAATTAATGTTTTTCAAATTAAAAGACCAAATTGCCCTCACTCCTTGCAACTATAAAAGGAGACCCCCTCCATACGAAATTTTCATCCCTTCCTTCTCTTCTCTCCCTCTCCAAAGCTCAAGAGAAGCTTGTCCCACACCAGGGATGCTTCTCAAGAGATAAAATCAAATTTTTGCACCCCTTTCGGAAGCGAATCCCGCGACAACGACAACGTGTTGCCTCGTTCCCATTCTTCTCGCTTCGTCCTCCTTCTTCCTGCTCCGTTCCCCATCTTCCAGGCATCGTCCCGTCAGGCTCGTCCTCCAAGAGATCGTCGAGGAGGATATCTCTCTCCCCATTCTTTTTACTGCTTTCTAAAGTAGATTTATTGCTTTCTAGTCATAATGAGTAATGTAATGAACAATCTCTTTGATAATGAATTCCATGTTCATTCTACATCTCTTTTTGATTTTTGTTTGTAATATTCTCTCCCTCTCTCTCTTCTACTTATTGTAAATAGATAGATAGTTTCTAATCAATTATTCTGCTTCGTGACAAATAAAACAAACATGTATTTTTAAATCAAACGTCTGCCTCCCTGAGTTCGACCCGGGTTTTCTATTCCGGTACAAATTTTATTTGTTGAACACGAGTTCTTCACTTTCAAACTAGGACGACAGGTTTTTCAAAACCAAATACGTTAGCGTAGTAACTTGCTTCACAACACTATGCATTGGATGAAGAAAGGTGGCAACCAGAGGAAGATGATGATAAGGTTGAGTATCCACCTGAATTATATTAGAGCCAAAAGAAGGGAATGATGGTACCATTGGAAGACCTTGACCCAGATGATAGTATTTTCGTGACATTTGATGCAGTGGGTCTAAGTCAAGTTGTTAATCCTACCCTCCCTTTTGATCATGACATGGAACTCAAGCCCACCCTTATGGAACCTAACCTTGAAGAAATTTACCTATCTGAGGAGTCCAATGTTACCAGTGTAAACCATTTACCCCAGATAGAGTACCCTAGGGGATCTGTTGAAATTTTAGATGATTCTAGACCTCGGGTATATGATGAATCATATGATGAGGAGAAGGATAAATTATATGAGGAACCTACATTCAAGATTTGGAGTGACACTAAGGGTGATTATGTCTTATTTGAAGAGTTAGCCCCTAAGGATGTCACAAATTTGACCAAATTAGGTTTCCTTAGTACACCCATTGATGATATTTCTCCTCACGATGAAATAATGGAAAATTTGGAAGCAACTTATGAGATTTATGTGGATTCACATATAGACTTCGAGGAGGATTTGAGAAAGAACAAGAACCTGGGGATGACATTGATAGGATAATCCCTAGATCTATTGCTTCCAACCTGCCTTCATTTGATTCGAAGTCACCCTCTGATTCTCTTATGTCTGAAGGTGAAATTTTGACTCCTGATGAAGTGCAGGAAGATACTTGTGATAGTGCAAGGAATGCCAGGGATGCAATTGAGGAATTGGAAAGATTGTTAGGGATGGACACCGAGCTGATTAAACCCAACCGAGATCTTATGGCCATCCCACAACCTCACCTTGAAACTTGGACACCCTAGATGATCCTTGGCTTAGAGATATGCTCTTTTGTTCTGTCCAGGGGGCTTAACAGACCAATATCTCTTGTAATGAAGTACCGGGTATGGATTGATGCTTTCTATGGTCAGTCCATCACCCTAGGGGTTTATCTCTGCACCATTCCTTCCCCATTCCTTTTAGAGGATCCTTGTCATCCTCCCCCTACCCCTTTGGAGGTTGTTATGCCAATTTATCCTTTAGAACCTCCTCTGGTGACCTCAGAAGATTTCATTCCAATCTTAGTTGGGAAAGCATTTGCTATCGAGATTCATCATCAGCTCGCTAACATCCTAGGTTACCTGTTTTCTAGGCCAGCATTACTTTGCTCATTTTTAGGGCCTATTTCTATGATCCTTGAACCTGATTTGCAGGTTTGTTGGCTACTCGGCTGCTAGCAAAATAACGGCAGCCTATCTCTGACCTAGGTAATATCCTTCTATGCAATGGGGACATTGCAGATTTTAGGCATAGGGGGTGTACTTGGGAATATACATAGCATTTATACATAGTGCATTCATGCATGTAGTTAAAGCATTCTGCATTGCAAACATTTCCATTGATTTAAAAAAAAAAACAAAGAGAAAAACATTTTGTATTATTGAGCTTAACTGGCTGGTCCCTGTATTCTTAAGCAGACCAGAACTTCAGGTTAGACTAAGTTGACTCTAGGTGTCTGAATTTAGAAGCTAGTTGAGATACTAGTTTTAGACCCTTAGGGTCCTTTGTGGACTTAAAAACTTAAGTAGGAGTTAAGTTGTGGACCATTCCTCAAGAGGTCGAGGAAGGAAAGCTAGGGTTTGAGTTAAAGGCTGGGTAGTACCTAGAGTCTTATTCTACCTTTGGGTTTACGGGTCCTCGTAACCTAAGAATCCTCATTTCACATACACTTAGTCTTGTGTAAATAGTGATCACCCTAATTCATTTCTTAAAGAAAAGTTGGTTCTCTTAGTTTTGACTTAGGAGAAGCTTGAAAATGCAATTTGATTGGAAGTGTTCCTGCCACAGGAGAGGTGGAGTATATACTCACCTCGAGGATGCAATGATAACATGTCACCTCCTCGATGCTTGTCTCTTAGGATGTCCATCCTACTGGGGGCATGTAAGCACATTGTGCAGTTCAAGTACCATGGGCGGCCCTATCTCGACATGCCGATTGCCACAGGCCTGAATTCATTTAAGAAATACATGGGCGATACTATCTTGAAGTGTCGATTGCCAGGAGTTCTTGGGGTCGCTATGGGCGGTGCTATCTCAAAGCATCGAAAGTCAAGCACCCTTCGAGGTTTGCTGATGGGAACAATGAATCCGACACAAACCGTGTTAATGCCTAATCCAAGGTTAAACTTAGAAGAATCAAACAAAAATATATATATTACAAAAAAAAAACTCGCTTTCTAGGTTGGCAATCATACCAACCTCAAATAACTTAGACCAATGCACATGCACGGATGCTTTAATCTCTGGGACAAATAAACCCTAGGGTAGAGTTAGAAATCAGGGAAACTTGTGCCTACAACTCGTCTTTAGCTGAATTGGTCTGTAACTTAACAACTACTTGGAAATCTTAGGTCTAAAGTCTGAACTTAACATGTTTCTAAAGGAAGAACGATTGGGTTGGCTAGTCTACTTAGAGTGCTAGGTTTTTGCTTGGATTTCTTAGGGACTAGAAAAAATGAGGCATGGGGGTCTTTGATTAGCCCATATTTGTGGGCTATTTAAGTATTTAAGTGTCTAAACATTAAGTTAGTTTTAACATTTAGATAGCATACATTAGGATGTAAATAAATTAATTCATATTTTTAGCTTAAGTGCATAATTCATGTGTGGCATCCATATCTAAATGCATTTAGAATTAACCTAGGATTGCATACATTTGATTAGTTAATTAATTAGGTGTATGACATACATTCTTTTAATTAACATAGAAGTTAAGGAGTTATGTATCAATAATCCTAATTATTTTATTATTCTTCTTCTCCTTTTTGTAGGTAACTGCTCCGTCTCCACCTCCTCCTTCGTATTCACTCGTCCAGCATTCACTCGATGCTGGCCTATTTGAATTTCAAAATCCATGTAGCCATAGCTACAAAGGAGGAGAAATGGCTACCATTCAAAGGGAGGCCACCACCCATTCCACCACCGTGCAACATTCCACCACCATGGGCCTCCACGGCCAAGCTCCATCATCCCGTGGGCCGACAAGGTGACAGACCGCCGTGCCAAGAGGATGGACTTAACCACCACCGTGCACGAGCTCCTTGAAGCTCACCTACCGTGAGTGCATCTACTGATGCACAACATGTTACCCCTGTCCACAATCACCATTACCACCAACATCCCTATCTTCTTCTTCTTCATTTTTCCTCTTCCTCTATTTCAACCCACCAAACCCAACGTTCCCTACCTCATTCCCGCGCACACCCTCTCAGCGCGCACACCCCAACCCACCCGCGTGTGCTACACCTCCGCCTGCACCTCCCTTGCTGCACCTCTACCCGCAGCACCTCCAAGCACTGCCCCAGCAACAACAACGTGTCCACCAGCCACCAGCCCTCACCTCAAGCTGCGCATGCAGAGAGCGTGTTACTCCAGCCACTCAGCCCGCATGTGCCTCCCCTGGGCGTGCCTCACCTCCTGCAGCATGCACCACCAGCAACACTGCCCTTCAGCTCTACCACGCGGACACACCTCCTGCAACAGCGCCATTGCCGTGTGCCTGCCCCTCGTTGCATCTCCGCCAGTGTGCAACAGCTCCAGCTCACACAATAGGCACGTGCTTTCAGCAGGCCACCGGGCACCACTCCGGCCACCATCCATCGAGCCGCCACTACCGTCAGGTGCAAATCCGGGAGGGCTACCTCCGGTCACCAACTCACCATCCATCTCTCCTTCATCTGTGCACAAGCTCCACCCAAAGCTAATCCCCTATTTTCTCCTCAATTAGTTATTACATGCAATGTCATTGCCACCATTCTAATTTTTAGTATTTAATTGTGGGTGTTTTATGGTACAACCCTCATTTTTTACATAAAATGCTCATTCAACATATCAAGCAATTGTTAGCATATTCCAGAGGGGATTTCGACTCAGTGTTTGGGGGAAATTTTTGGTGAACAATTGTCATTGACTTTTGCGAGTTTAGATGGGCTAGTGTCTCCCTGTGGATACGACTTGCTCTTTCGAGTGGTTAATTTGAATTCTAATTGTTTTGATTAGTCATTTTTCCACCACTTAGAAATACAACGATAAATCTTCTTAATCATCATTTTCGAAAGCGAAAAATCAACTCGTCAATCGTAATGGAGAAGGAAATCAAAGGGAAGAAGAAAGAAGTTCGACGGTAAAATTCGTGGCATAGAAGCAGAGTCCGGAGTCGTCACCTTGATCAGAGGTGCCACAGAGGATGGTGGAGCTCGGTGAAAGGTTGAAATGATCGGAGGAATTGTGTAGTGGTGAAAGTAGGTCGCCAGAGTAGGAGGGAATAGCCTATCGGTTAGCTGCGATTGGGGGAAGAGGGAAGGGAGCTAACCACTAAAATCTAAATGTTCCTGGGGTATTTATAGGGTTCGGCGGCTGTGAAGGAGCTAGAATCTGGATGCAAATGTGTCTAGGTGCGGCCTAACCTCCGATGTCTTCTCCGACGCTGGTGAGGTTAATGCCATGACCTAATTAGGATTACGAACTCATCCATACCGATGGATGGAAAGGTGGCGGTGAGTGCAAGCTCCAGAAGCTTGACTAGAGTGGATGAACACTGGATGGAAGGTGATCGGAGGATGACAGCACCGCCTGTTGTCAGCCATCGAAACAACTGAAGAAGAAATGGAGAAGAAGAAGATGTTTGTAGGGACCTATATGTAAGGAAAGATAAGGACCTAAGTGAAGGAAAGGACTTGAATGTATTGAAACCTAAGGACTAAAACGTAAGCTAAGATTTTCAAGGCTTATTTTAATTTAAATCTTTTTCAACTTTTTATATATGCTTATAAATTAGACAACTATTATATATAAACCTTGGATTTACGTTTTTGACCTTTTTAGATTAATTTATTTAATTAAGTAAAGTTACTAAAGTTATTACATACTTAGGTATGCTTAAGTTAATTTAGATATTAATCTAGGTAACTAATTAATGATATTTCGAGTCCATTTATTAATTAAATTATTAAGAATATTAATTGACTTAATAATTTATCATTTTTAACCTATTTTAAGGTCCTTTAATGATTTATCCCTTATTCTATAATTAACCCTCATATATACATATTCCTAGCTAATTAACTAAGGAAACTAGTTAATTAGGGGTAATTAAGAGCCATGATGAGCCTTTCATCATACCCCCAAGACAAAGTTTTGCTAGTCCCTAGCAAACTTAACCAGAAATATGATGATTTAAACACTTGGGTTTAAATTATTATAAATAAAAACTAAGTAGAGGAATGCTCAAGTCAGAATTTTGAATATTCAATTTTTAGATTTTATGTATATATAAATAAGTATCCATAAATATGCAAAGCATTCTACGGGAATCTCTTTACTTAGATTTAAAAACTTATAAACACTTCTCAAAACACACTCTATTAAAAAGAAAGTTTTTGACGAACGGAATTTTATCAAAAATTAGAATACCAAAAACCCACTTATTCTCTGTAATCATTCTAAACCCTAGAAACTCAAAATTCAAAGTGTTTTAAGAAAACAAAACTTAAGAGTTGGAAATTAAATTTAACTCAAAAACTCAATAGACTTAAGTTAATCCTTAAGTTTATGAAATCTAATTTTTATCAACCTAAGTTTAAGTAAATTAACCAAATACTCTTTATTAACCAAACTTAGAGTGGTAAAACCCTAATCTGCCAGCCACAGCACCAAGGACAGACTTCTAGACCTAGGGTTTTGTCAATCTTTCTCCTTTAGGCCTCAACTGCAAGTCCTCAAAACCTTATTTCTTAGGCTTCACTGCCCAATACAAAGGTTCAGTAGCTATGATTTTAAAGCATCCATGCTTGTGAAGAGAATTGTCCTAAAGGCATCCAAAGTTGCAAAAATCTAGATCTTAAGAGATCAATTTCCGATCCAGATTATTTTAATTCAAGCCTTTGGGTTGGCCTTACTCAGATTTGGTTACTTTCTCCTCACCATTTTTCTATCCCGAGGTCAACACTTTTTTGTGTATATCTCCCCGGTGGACCACTGGGTCTCTTATTCCTAATTTTTATCTCCATATTTTTTTCAACTCTTTTCTATAGGATAGAACACCCATATGTAATGAGGTGCTCTTTTATTTGATAGAAGGAAGGGTAGCATCCTTTTGTACCGAGATGCTTTATTTGGTGGATAAAATGCATAAGTACCCATTTGTAGCGAGGTACTTAACGGCAGGGTGTTTTATTCTTTTTTTATTTTCTCCTCCTTCTCATTTTTCTTACCAACATATTACTCCATATCCTTTTTCTAGGTGAGTGGCACATCCTTCACCCTTTCAAGAGCCGCCTTGCGGAAATCCTTGGACTAAAGAGGATTTAGAATTGATCTCTTAACCTCTGTGTTTTCGCGATCTTAAATGCCAACAAGACAACTCTATGTGTGTGAATTTTGGACACTTAGTTTACTTAGCTCTCAAACCAGAGCTTAAACAGCAAAGCCATTCACTCTCAAGTCCTTTAAACTCTTAGTTTCCTCCCGCAGGATCTGTCAAGATACAACTCACTAAGTCTAGCCGAATGTCCTTAGTTGATTAAGCTAACTATAGCCTGATAGACCTTAAGACTAAGATTCTACCAACTTTTACTTAATTAATTCTGAATATCTAACCTTTTTACTTAACTTGGTAATAAAAACAAATGTTCAAAAAGCAAAAGGATTACTTAGTCTAATTGACTAAAAAGTTACAATTTAATTCCAAAACTCAAGTTTTGAACTTAATACACCTTAGTTACTTAATTTCAGGGTAAAGAGTAGAAAAAACAGATCCTTAGGGTTTTAGACTCCAACTTAAATAAATTCCATTCAAAATTTTCTCAAACAGATGCGTGTTTTGAAAAATGTTGCAAGTAAAGGTCTAAATAAGGATTTAATGCTCTTATAAATACTATTTACAAAATATATATATTTGGTTTCTGACCTAAAAGAAAAATTAAGCTTTTAATTACTAGTATAGATAGTATAAATATATTTTTGGTATCTTCTTCTTTTTTTCTCTTCTTTATTATAAATGTAAAACTCCTTTATTATTTTCATGATTTTGTAATTTTCAAATTTTTATATTTGTATAATTTTATTTTTATGTTTTATAAAATTTTCAATTTTTTATGAATTCTTCAAAATTTTCCATTTTTAGGATTTTTTATTTTTCTAATTTTTTAATTTTTGGTATTTCCATTTTTTAATTTTGTGCATATTTAATTTTTATATTTTTATATTTTTTATTTTTTATTTTTTATTTTCTCTACAAATACACTTGAAGTGAAAATTTCACTTCACATCCCCCAAGTCAAGATTTTACAATGTCCTCGTTGTAAGAAGGGTGAAAAAGATATTACACTTCACTTAGTGTAAGGTGACAGAAGGAGTCGGATAGAGGAGATCAAAGATCTCTGTGCGGACGATTTCTATTCTGACTAAAGGTCAGAGTGGTCAGTCGAACTAAGTGAAGGTAATCAGTATAGAATGAAGTGATAAATTAGATACACATTCAAGTATGTGTAGAGGAGTGTAGAAAATAGGAAATAGCTATATACAGAGTGGGTGGAATGATAGATGACAAACCCTAGTGGAGCGTATAACAGTCTCCAACAAGACCCAAAACATGTGGTTCCAAGAAAGGTTTTAAATATTGACCATTAACTTTGAAGGATTGATCCTTGTTGGATTCGGTGATTTCAACAGCTCCATTGTCGAAGACTCTAACAATAATAAATGGACCTTGCCATTTAAGCCTAAGTTTCCCAGGAAAGAGCTTTAGGCGGGCATCAAAGAGCAACACCTTCTGACCAAGTGTAAAAGATTTGTAGGAAATGTATTTATCATGGAAGGCTTTAAGTTTTTCCTTATACAACTTTGAACTCTCATAGGAATCATGACGTAATTCCTAAAGTTCGCTAAGCTGCAACCTACGGTGATCACCAGCCTTCACGAGGTCTAAATTACAGGCTTTAATTGCCCAATAGGCCTTGTGTTCAATTTCAATAGGAAGATGACAGGGTTTCCCGTAAACAAGTCTGTATGGTGACATGCCTGTTGGTGTTTTGTGGGCAATCCTATAAGCCCACAAAGCCTCATCTAAATGGAAAGACCAATCCTTCCTATCAGGTTAGATTGTCATTTGAAGGATCTTTTTGATCGCCCAATTAGAGACCCCGGTTTGCCCATTGGTTTAGGGATGATAAGGTGTAGAGATACGATGTGTAACCCTATACTTCCTAAGTAAATTCCTAAACTGGGCACTATTAAAATGGGAACCACCATCACAAATGATGGCGCGAGGTACCCCAAAACGAGCAATAATATGACTATATATGAAAGGAATAACAACTCGATGATCATTTGTGCGTGTAGGTATGGCTTCGATCCAACGAGAAACATAATCAACTACGAGTAAAATATACTCGAAGGTAAAAGAAGACGGAAATGGACCCATAAAATCTATGCCCCAAAAATCAAAGATCTTACAGACGACAATCGGATTCAGAGGCATCATGTCTTTTTGGGACATGCTACCAAGAGTTTGGCAGCAACTACATGCCTTACAATACGTCTATGAATCTGCAAATAAAGTGGGCCAATAAAACCCGCATTGCAGAACTTTTGCAGTGGTCTTACGACCAGAAAAATGACCACCACAAGCCTGGTCATGACAAAAGGAAAGAATAGAATCAATCTCAAAAGAGGTAACACAACGCATGATGATATGATCATTGCAGAGTCGAAAAAGATACGGATCTTCCCAAAAATAGTATTTGGCTTCTGATCTGAGTCGTGATTTGTGATTCCTGTCCCAGTCTGGCAAGAATTGATGTGTAACCAAATAGTTGACAATATCTGCATACCAAGGAAGATCTGACGATTAGTCAAAAGATGTTCATTAGGAAAATGTTCAGTGATTGGAGGAGATGATTCAATAATCTCAGAAGGAAGGCAGGAAAGGTGATCAGCAACAACATTCTGTTGTCCTGCCTTATCACAAATTTCTAGGTCTAATTCTTGCAAAAGCAAGATCCATTTGATAAACCTCGATTTCGTGTCCTTTTTAGAAAGAAGGTGTCTAATAGCTGAGTGATCAGAGTACACAATGATTCGAGATCCGAGTATATAAGATCTAAACTTTTCCAACCCAAATACTATCGCTAGTAATTCTTTTCTGTAACTGTGTAATTCCTTTGTGCTTCATTCAAAGTCTTACTAGCATAGTAAATCACTACCGGATGCTTCTCGATTTTCTGTCCCAAAACAGCTCCAACAGCATAATCTGATGCATCACACATGATTTCAAACGATAAATCCCAATTAGGTGGTTGCAAGATTAGAGCTTGTGTAACTCTATCTCTCAATGTCTCAAATGCAGGTATACACTCCTCACTCATCTCAAAAGTCGTGTCCCTTGTGAGGAGGTTTGTGAGTGGTTAGGCAATCTTCAAAAAGTCAAGTATAAATCTTCTATAGAATCCCACATGCCTGAGAAAAGATCCGATGCCCTTGATCGAGTAAGGAATTGGAAGATTTGAGATTTGATTGATCTTGGCTCGATCTACTTGGATACCTCGCTTAGACACAAGGTGGCCAAGTACAATGCCCTCTGGAACCATAAAATGGCTCTTCTCCCCACTGAGGACAAGATTCACTTCTATACATCTCTTAAGAATCTTCGACAAGTTATCCAGACAAATATCAAATGTCACCCCGAAGACTGAAAAAGCATCCATGAATACTTCCATATATTCACCCACCATCTCAGTAAAAATGGCTAACATGCAACGCTGAAAAGTCGCAGGTGCATTGCAAAGCCCAAATGGCATTCTTGGGAAAGCAAAGGTTCTGAAGGGGCAAGTGAAAGTCATTTTCTCTTGATCTTCAGGGTAAATAGTAACCTGATTGTATCCAAAATAACCATCCAAGAAGTAGAAGAACATATTACCAGCTAATCTCTCAAGGATCTGATCAATAAATGGCAAAGGAAAGCAGTCCTTCTTTGTAATCGTGTTGAGCTTGCGATAGTTGATGCAAACCCGCCACGAATTCACAATTCATGTGGGAATGGTCTCTCCAGATTCAATTTTGATTATGGTGAGTCCTGCCTTTTTGGGTACCACTTGAATTGGACTCACCCAAGGGCTATTGGATATAGGATATATAATGTTAGCATCTAGCCACTTGATTATTTCCTTCTTAACAACCTCCTTTAGATTCAGATTTAAACATCTTTGACCTTCTCTTGAAGGTCATGCCCCATCTTCTATATAGATACGATGAGTACAATAATTAGGGCTAATCCCAGTAAGATCATGTAAAGTCCACCCAATTGCCTTCTTATGATCTTGTAAAACCTTGATCAATTTTGATTCTTGTGATTGGAATTGATGATTACAGGATATGTTCGATTAGGTTCGAGATAAACATATTTAAGAGTATCAGGCAATGCCTTCAATTCTAATGTAGGATTCAAATCAACAGCAAGATTTGGGGTGGAATTTTCGATTGCACAAAGTGACTGAAATAAGTCTTGTGATTCAAATTTAGAATTGAGTGTAGATTCTGATAGCGGGTTTTCGTTTTGAGGGTATAAGATATCAAAAGATGTGTTCTCTAGTTCTAAGGAACTAAGGTCATCCTCAAAAACTAAAATAGATCTAATTTCCTCAACCCATTTGCAATCTAATCCTTGAGAAGCTTTAAATATATCCAATTTAATTGTCTTCTCCCCAAATTTCAATTCAGTCTTCCCAGATTCACAATCGATGTTGCCTTTGCAGTGGCCAAAAAGGGTCTCCCTAAAATAATTGGGGTATCTCTAATGCGTTCGGGTACTTCCATATCAAGTACAATGAAATCCACCGGAAAATAAAAGTCCCGAATTCTTACAATTATATCCTCCAACATTCCTTTAAGTGACTTAATAGATCTATCAGCTAATTGTAAAGTCACATTAGTAGACTTAAGATTTTCTATTTGGAAATGGTCTACTAAAGATGAAGGAATGAGGTTAATAGAAGCTCCTAAATCTAGGAGGGCTCTATCAAAACACTGGTCCCCAATTATACAGGAAATAAATGGAGAACCCGGGTCTTTCTTTTTTAAAGGAAGCGTAGTTGAAATGATAGAGCTCACATGCTCTGAGAGTACCACAGTGCTTCCTTTCCTCGGCTTACGCTTAGGAGTACATAATTCCTTGAGATATCTTACGTAAGTCAGAATGTGTTTGATAGCATCTAGGAGTGGAATATTAATGTGTACCTATTCAAAAATTTTAACTAAATCCTCATCTAATGTAACAGGTTGCTTTTGTTTCCTATTCTTCTTCAAAGCTTCTGGAAATGGGACTTGGATTTCTTGTTCTACTGAGGTATTACCTTGATCTCGCGAATTAGCGGGAATTGCAGGATCAGGTGTATCACCTCTTACTGGTGTAGAAATAGGGGTTGTTCTAGATGTACTAGGGTCTTGGGATAGGTTCCGTGGATCTATTGGATCCCTAGTGGAAGTTCCACGATGGGTTGTAACAGAGTCAATACCTACATGCGAAGAAGAAGTTGGTGAAGAAGAAGATGCTTGATTCTGGAAAGACTGATTAACGAGTAGAGGTTGGTCACCTTGATTTGAAAAAGATTGCTACTGATTTAGATACTCGTAATCATGAGTAGTAAAGGGTGGATTTTGATTCAGGGGTATTTGATTAAGGAAATGGGCTTGTCCCTAATTTGGATGTTTGAATCCATGATGTTGGCTTTGCTGGATATTCCTAGGGTTTGGAACTCCCTAGGATGAAAGGGCCCCTAGTTGACGAGACTCAGCTAACTACGTGATTTGGCCCCTAAGATCAGCCAATTATGTCGAACATTATCGTTGTACCTCAGCAAGAGCCTCAGCATTCTATCGCTGGCTCTCAGTCACAGCTCGCAAAATCTGGTCGAGTTGCAAATCTCCATTCGGCCCAGCGAAGTTCTGCGAACCTGTGTAAAATGGCCTTGCATTTGGTTGCTGATATGGGAACGTAGGTGGGTTTTGCCTAGTCTGGGTCAGATATGATGGTCATTGTGAATGGTTAGACCAAGAAAAATTAGGGTGATTACACCATCCAGGATTATAGGTATTAGAATATGGGTTTGATCTTGGTGTGTATCCCTGAATGGCATTCAAATCAAAAAGATAGGGTGTGTTTTTTGTAAAAACAAGAAGTGGGGATAGAGGTGGGAAAGATTGTGGGACAAAGGTCCATCCTCTTGTTGGTGCAAGAGTAGAGACAAAACCCAAGGAAGACAGATCTTTAGAATCCAGATTATTCACAACCTCCCTCCCCATGGGAATTTGAGAAACAGGTAAGATTTTGCGTAGCAAGAAGAGGCGTAAGAGATTTTATCGTGTTTCTGACCTCGTCGAGATGCTTCACTACAATGTCAACTTTGTCCAGTTTTTCTGCTATAATCTCTAAATTCTTGGAACTGGATAGATTCTCGACCTTGTGAATGCCCTTCTTCGGGTTTTAATGCGCTGTATTGGTGCCCTGCGTGAATTGCAACATGGATGCATTATTGATCGAGTTTTCTGCCATCCCTTCAAACAGTTCTGAGGTGGATTCTAAATCATGATTTAGGAAATTCCATCCACAAGAAGCATCAACTAGATTGCGAATACTCTCTTGCAATCCATAGTAAAAGATATGCATGAGTTACCAACTTGGGATGTCGTGATGTGGGCATTTCCTTTGTAATTCATGAAAGCATTTCCATACTTCATGAATTGGTTCTCCTTGATTCTGGGTAAAAGTCGTGATAGCCCACCTTAATGCATTAGTTCGACCAATAGGGAAAAATTTCTTAAAAAATGCAAATTTGAGTTCAGCCCAAGTCGAGATTGGTCATGCAATAGTTCTATACCAATAGGCAGCCTTGTCCTTAAGGCTAAAAGAGAACATCTTCATTAATAGGATTTCCCTGCTTTGATTTCGAGGACCAAGAGTTTGAGATAAATTCTTTAGATCTTCAATGTGTTGGAGTGGATCCTCAGATGCAAATCCATGAAAGTGTGGGATTAGACCTATAATGTTTGGCTTTAATTCTAGGTCATTTTCCCCAATGGGAATCCTAACATTAGGCTCTACTTGTGCATTAGATGGATTATAATAGTCTCGGAGCAGAGGCCTAGGATGAGGGATCGGTAAATCAGGATTTTAAAATCTCGCCTCAGGTCGAGGTGGAGGACAGGTTTGTAGATTCTGTAGATTTTGTAGAGTAGCCGTCAACAGATTAATTTGATGATTCTGCTCGAGCATCTGAAGATTCTGGTTCAGGAGCACCTCATGAACATCAAAAGGCAACATCTCCCCCTGACCAGAAGAAGAAGGGATCTTGGGATTTTGATTCTGCATTTGATCCATAGGATCAAATGCAGTAAAGCAGATGTATCAGATGGGAAATTTAGTGGTTGCCTCAGTGCAACCGGTCTAGGAATACCTATAAGCGGAGATACCAGAGGTGGTTTTAAGGATCACCTCCCGTGCATAAACCAAAAGAATGTACAAAGGCACACTCACGCTACTAAAAACAGCGGCAAACAAGACCTAAAAACAACGCGAAAAAGTAGGTTTTTCTCTTCTTTCAAAGGAAAGAAGAGAGTCCTAGAATATGCAAAGTAATTTGGATGCAAACACGTATAATATCAGTATCAAAATACATGTCCTAAACCCGTGTCTACGCAAGTGTGTATCCTTAAAGCTCAAAAGTCTAAGGTCTAGGATCGAGACCTCTCACTAAAAGCTCCTCGGGGCTAAGTAGTGAGACAGACTTGTTGATCTTCGACCAAAGCTCTAAGAGGTGCAAAGAGGAGAGGTAGAAAAATTAGACTTGTGTGACTCTAGTGATCGCGTTGTGTGCGTGATAACATGCAACAGACAAAAGCGAGAAAACCTACATACATTTTGTAAACAGATTTGAGTCACAAATTTTATTAATCCTCTTTTTACTTAATTTTTTTCACAAAAATGATAGAATGAAGTAAGATGACCACATTTTAGGCAATTTCAAACAAAATATGGTCTTGTTTATTTAGTCCAAAGATAGGGATCTACGTAGGTTTCCACGTGCTTTTCTGCTGATGCGAGAAAAACAATAGAAAAATTCCTGAGTCAGATTGCAGGAAAAATAAGCAGAAATGTGTACTCCTAGGAGTGTATGCCTAAAACATGCTGCTGCTAGTCAAGTAGTATGCGTATTTTTGTATTTTTTTAATTTTTTTACTAACTAAATGCAAAAATACAAACTACACTAAAGACTAACTAAGAAATACTCACAATGGTATGCATAGTGGAAAAACAGGAAATAGAAAACCTGACTCCTTTCCTGAGAATTCCCACAAAGGTAACCCTGAAAAGAAGACAGAAAACAAAACAAAACAAAACTAATTAGTAAAAGAAATTATATACAAAAACAAAAATAGTAATGGTGAATATAATTACAACTACCTCCCCGGCAACTGTACCATTAAAATGGTCATTTAATTTCTCAACACAGTTAATTCAGTTATCTAGACTTAATTAATTGCATGAAAAAGTAAGTTAAGTTAACTTGAATTAATGTCAATTGCGTAATATAGGGTCAAGTTAACCTAACATTTTAGATTTCTAATTCGTTTTAACTGGTTGAGTCCAGGTCATTCACTAGGAGGCATAACTTATCTTAATTCACCATTAACTCCTAAACATTAATTACTAATTACTTAATCAATCAGAATTACAATTAGACTATTTTTTAGTACATGAATCTTGCATAAAGGATATTCACTTAAAACATGCAACATTCCATAAGCAAAAACATATTTACACATGTAATCTTTCATTAAGAATCAAGTAAAAATGTTTATTCACTAATTACAACTTATTTACAAAATATTAAGGCAAGAAAAAGTTATTTAATTGAATACAAAATGCCCTATTACATCAATTATGCTCAAAAAGACATTATTGGAGTAAAAATACAAATTCAGAAGTCTAATAAGAAAATTGGATGTCTTAAAAGTAAATATTAGATGACTAATCACATTATTATTTCCATTCAATTCTTCTTTAATCTTCAACCCTCAATTCTTCTCTTCATTTCTCTTGTTCTGGCATCTCTCTCTTTCACTCTCTCTTTCTCTTTAGTTTTTCTTCTCTTATTCTCCTCTTCTGTTTATGCTCTTCTTTTCTTCTACTTCTCTTCTGGTTCTTTAATTGTGCGAACCAAACCACACTTAAACCAAAAATTTGGTTTTCTGATTGGCAGCTCGGACCGGTCAGGGATACACCCACTCCTCTCAGGGTGGGACCAGACCCTACTGGGTTTGAGCCTAGTTAGATTATTAGTTAGTTCATTTCCGTTTCAAGTGGCACAGTATCCGGCCTCCCAGACCCACATATGCCCGCACACAGGCATGCTCGCTCGCACCTACAGGCGCACACACACACACACGGGCACGCACAACGCACGCACCCGCACCCAAGCTCTTTTCCTTGCACCCAACGCTAACGACTGAATCATCCTCTTCACTTTTTCGTATTATACCAATGCGGCGCTTCACTATTTCTCAAGGTGGGACTATCTAAGTCCCTTCCAGGCCGAACTTTGGCCAGCGATTCCGGCCGATTGGCTGGACCAAATTGATCGAGCAAAGGCTCGATCGAGAGCCTTTGATGTGCTCTACAAGTATGAAACACCAATTTGGTGTTCGATTCTATTCAAGCCCTTCGATTTGAAGGATGAAATTGAGAGATTAGCATGGCCAATCATGGCCTGCAGAAGATGATCTCAGGTCTTTTGACCTGCAGGGAAGCCTCTAACCTCCAGTTGAGGTCTGAACCATCTTCAGTAGATGATTCCACATCTATTGGTTAAGAAGGAGAGCTCAGTATGTCTTCAGGACGATGAAGAAGCTAATGAGCTTCTAACATGAGCTTCAGAGCTCCAATCTGAGCTTTGAACAGCTCGACAAAAAGATGAACTGCTCCTTAAGATTCTGAATAACTTCAGAAGATTATAACAAACTAATCTGGGTAAACATTAAGTTTAAAATTCAACGGGAAGGCTCAAGAACAGTCTTGGGTTCAAATGAACCCAAACTATGCAGTAGATCAATTCTCACTAAATCCTCACTAAAACTTATTCAAATCATTCTAATTGATCTCTCTTAGGTCCCAGAAACTCACTTAATCCCTAAGATCAAAGATTCAACTCTTCATTCCCTGAGTTCTCCTTAGGTTTGACTGATAAGGCCCAGAAATTGACTTTCAATAGTATAGCTTCATAGATCAAATTAAACACTTAAGTTGACCTAATTCAACCCCAAGAAGTTAGTCCATACTTCAAATTGGAGTTTTGATTGCTCCAGAGGGTTCGTAGACTTCATCGCCTGAGATCCTAATTGGGTTTATTCGGCAGAACAAACTACAGCCTCCCAAATAATCAGAGATCAAGGATGGCTTCTATAGGTTCTGCTTATGCTTTTGGACCTTAACTCAAGGTTTGAAACCTAATGGAACTACTTCTCCAACTCTGCAAAGTTGGAGAAGACAGATGTTATCTACAAGCTCTAGGCATCTGAACATCAAATTGGCAGTCGATATATAATCCTTAGGTCCTTAGTAATCAGTCTGGAACTCTATACAGAGTTCTATGGGTTGAAGGCCACCAAGACTCCAGTGAGTCTAGTTCTAATACATATAGATGAAAACATAGTAATTGAGGCCATTAATGACCTTTGGAAATTCCTAAGACCTAGACAGATCCTAAGAACTTCCCAATTGGCTCAGAAAGTGATCAGAACTTAGGATTCATTAGGGAATTCTAAAATTAGGCATTCTGAGTTCGTCAGAACTTAGTATGCTTCCTCTCACTCAATTGAGTGAGAGAAAGTATTCTAAGGGGAGAGGTGGTACTAATGGGTTAGATAATTAAGTGATTAACTCCTCTCTCAGTTGCCATTGACAACAAGCTCAGAGATAAGGTGGAAATTAGACATTTCTAATAGGAGGCTCTATAGGAGCAATTAAAGGGATTGCTAAGGTCTTTAGGGGTTAGGGAGATGATAGAAGACCTCTGTTGGATGTGGAATTAACTCGGAGACTTCCACCATGGACAGTGGAATTCGTCGATGACAGTGGAGGTGCATTAGGCGGTTTAGGCGATAACGGTGAGTGGAAGTGGAAATGGATCGTGAAAAGGTAAAGAAGGTGATCAGTGCTTAAAAAAAAACAAAAAGATGCTCCAGGCAAACTCAAAGAGCTCGCCGGAGCTAAAGAAGATGATGGAAGGAATTAACATTTAACCTAAGTAAACTACCTAATTAACTAATCTAACTACTCTATCTTACCTATCCTACTATTACCTGGATGAAGGGGGCAAAGAAGTCTCCGTTGATGATCGTAATGGTGGAGGAAATCAGAGGGAAGAAGAAAGAAGTCCAGCAGTCGAATTCGTGGCGTAGAAGTGGAGTCCGGAGTTGTCACCTTGATCAGAGGTGCAGCGGAGGACAGCAGAGCTCGGCAAAAGGTTGAAATGATCGAAGGAAGTGTGTAGTGGTGAAAGTAGATCACCGGAGTAGGAGGGAATAGCCTATCGGTTAGCTGCAGTTGGGGGAAGAGGGAAGGGAGCTAACCGCTGAAATCGAAGGGTTCCAGGGGTATTTATAAGGTTCAGCGGCTGTGAAGGAGCTCGAATCTGGATGCAAATGTGTTTAGGTGCGGCCTAACCTCCGGTGTCTTCTCCGATACTGATGAGGTTAATGCCGTGACCTAATTAGGATTACGGACTCATCCAGATCGATGGATGGAAAGGTGGCGGTGAGTGCAAGCTCCAGAAGCTTGACGAGAGTGGATGAATGCCGGATGGAAGGTGATCGGAGGATGACAACACCGCCTATTGTCAGCCGTCGAAACAACTGAAGAAGAAATGAAGAAGAAGAAGATGTTTGTAGGGACCTATATGTAAGGAAAGATAAGGACCTAAGTGAAGGAAAAGGACTCGAATGTAATGAAACCTAAGGACTAAAATGTAAACTAAGGTTTTCAAGGCTTATTTTAATTTAAATCTTTTTCAACTTTTTATATATGACTATAAATTAGACAAATATTATATATAAACCTTGGATTTAAGTTTTTGACCTTTTTAGCTTAATTTATTTAATTAAGTAAAGTTACTTAAGTTATTACATACTTAGGTATGCTTAAGTTAATTTAGATATTAATTTAGGTAACTAATTAATGATATTTCAAGTCCATTTATTAATTAAATTATTAATAATATTAATTGACTTAATAATATAGAATTTTTAACCTATTTTAAGGTCCTTTAATGATTTATCCCTTATTCTATAATTAACCCTCATATAAACATATTCCTAGCTAGTTAACTAGGGAAACTAGTCAATTAGGGATAATTAAGAGCCATGATGAGCCTCTCATCAATCTCCCAGGTCAGATTCAGGATCCTCAAGATCTTAGTAAGATTTTGATGTTGAAGGATCTTGGATTTGTTTCCCACTTCTCAAAGTGATAGCATAGGCATGTGCATTACGGTTAGAAGGGTAAGGTGGGTTTTGCAAAATGGGTTGAGCTTGGGTTGGGTTAGGGTTAACAAAACTAGGTGGGTGCTGTGGAGCAAGCTGAATTATGTGTGCTTGTTGCTCCTATGTGTTGTGCTGGTTAACCCTATTGAATTTCCTTCGGTTCGGGATGGTTTGGGATGGCAGCATCCCGTGTTGTTTAGCATCAACTAGCTGGTTTAATTGTCCCGTTAAATTTGTCCACAATTGATTCATTTCTTCTTTATGTCTTAGATTCATTTCTCTCATTTCTTTAAGGACCAGACTTGGATCAGAGGGCTGGTTTTCCTGAGTAGGTTGTGGCTGATATGCGCATGGTTGTGTGTACCTACTAGGTTGCCCATAAGTGTTTAGTTTAATCAAGTTAGGACCCTAGGCGGGTTTTTGACTTGACCAAGAAAAGTTAGGATGGTTGAGCAATCTAGGGTTGTAAGTGTTTGAATAAGTCTCATTTCTAGTGTAACCTTGGAGTGCATTCACATCCTCAGGATATTTAAGCATCAGGCTGCATAGTTCAGAATTTGAGGGCATCAAGGTCCCTCCTTGGGACCCAGAAAGAGATGGGTCCAAGTAAAAATGGCTCATAGGTGGAGCCATGGTTAGGTCATTGATGTTGTGCACTAATTCCTGACCTAGGGGGTTGGGGAATTGATTGCGGATTAACATATTCATTCCTTGGGTAGGCATAGGGTTTAATCTAGATTTTGTACCTATGGAACTCTCGCCCTTTAGAAGATTATCCAGTTTCTTATCCAAATTCTCCATATTCTTTCCCACAAGTTCCACCTTTTCTAATCGTTATGCAATTAACTATAAATCAACCAAGTTTGAATTATCTTAGATTTCATAAACTCTGCTCCTTGGTTGATTAGCTCTGTTAAAGGCAGACATTGAGGCAATGTTGAGGGAATTTTCACTCATTCTCGAACAATTGAAAGGCTCCCTCAGCATATCGCTTAGGAAACTGCCCCCACATGCTACATCAACAAAATTCTTCAGATTGTCACTTAACCCATAATAGAAAATATAGGCCAAGTGCCACTTCGGAATCCCATGATCGGGGCATTTCCTAGCTAAATCATTGAACCTCTCCCAAGCCTCATCTAGTTGTTCCCCAGGGTTCTGCATAAAGTTTGTTATGGACATCTAAGGGAATTGGTTTTTCCTACGGGAAAGAATTTCTTTAAGAATGTGCTCCTCAAATCTTCCCAGGTTAGTACTGGTCTACCAATCATTCTCAACCAATGAGCAGCTCTATCTTTCAAGGAGAATGGAAACATTTTCATCATCAGGGTACCTTCATTCATGTTTCTAGGGCCAAAGGTCCTTCATATGTGTAGCAGCTCTTCAAGGTGGTGGAAGGGGTCATTTGACTCATGGCCATGGAAGTGGGGAATCAAATTGATAATCTGAGGTTTGAGTTCAAAATCATCCCCATCCTGAGGTACCCTGACAAAGGGTTCAGGTTGGGCATTAGGAGGGTTGTAAAAGTCACAGAGAGGCCTGTCTGCCCTTCTGCTTTGGAGTGGAGTAATGACCTGCACTATGACCACCATTTGTTAGTCATGATGCTGGCCCTACTTAGTGATCTACCTTTGTAAGAGGGTCATAGGATCCAGATTTTGTTCTTCAATCTCTTCTTCCTCGTGGTTACTACCCATTACAGAGGGTTTAGATTCAAATCTTGGATAAATAGGTATTCTCCTAGGATTTCTTTCTAATGGTGGTAGCAAATCATCCCTAGCAACGATGCCAACTTGTTCGGCATGTAAATCACATTTTAAAAGATGATTTAGTTCTAGTATAGCATGAAACACGTCGACAAATAAATTTGTAAAATTTAGTGAGTACTGTGTCATTCGCAGGGAGGCAATCTCTATTTTATGTAGAAGCTCTTCAGAAAACTTGCTCTAATAGGTATCTATATATGTATATATGTATAGAAATCAGATATATATAATCAAAATTGTATTGCATTAAGAAATAGTTTTTCAAAATAGAGATTCCTATGCTAAATAGTAACTAGAGAGAGAGATAAGACGACGTGGGATGCTTCAGCAAGGTGTGGCAGCACCTCAGATCCAGAGTGTCGTGATGAAGGTCGGAGTTGCAGAGAGAGGTGGAAGACCATGGAAGAAGGTGAATGAAGAGGAAGATAGAAGATGGAAGAGATGAAGTTGCCTCATGAAAGGAGGCCTTGGGTCTTCTTTTATAGTTTTGATGGAGGGCAAAGAGGATATTTTGGCCCTCTATCTCTTGCAACAACCTTTGAATAATCAAATCTGTTGATCGGGAGATCAACGAACTTAATTAGGCCTCAAAATACCTTCAAAAACTCCTGTGCACAGATTCATTCTCTAATGGACACGTGGCATGGTCTGGCATGTTGGATCAGAATTGGGTGACTCCGCTACTTCCTTGCGTGTGCTCGCCCACTTCTCCTTTCTTCATGTGTGCCCGCATGCCTCAATCGAGCACCACATCCTCGACCATTCGATCTTAAGATCGAACGGCTCAGATTCACGCTGGTGTTGCTTCTTGGAAATTTTGAATTTGGTTCGCACGCCAATCGCTCCTCAGCCGTCTAATCTTACGATTAGACGACTTAAAGATTGCGTGTACAGCCTTCTCAAAGCCAGCGTGCATTGAGAGTTTGCCACAGAGCGCTCCAGTCTCAACACGTGGTCACGCCTCCACCCTTCGATCGCCATCAAATAGTGCAATTGCACTTGCACCCAACGCCCCTTCAATTTCGCGTTGATTGCAGATCGAACATGCGTCGGTTCTTAAACCAGCATGCTCTCCACTGCACTATTCCTTCTCTTGTGCTGCATTTCCAAATCGTGTGCAGCCACTATCAACTGTTGGATGATGATCCAACGACTAATCTTTATTCCTGCTTGATAGAGTGTGGGTGTGTTGGCGACGTCGCACACTCGTGGCCATTGGATGGAAATCCAACGGCCCACAATGCATAGGGAAGATGCCTTCAGAGGGTGTGGCATGGCGAGGGGTGGCTGCGATGGCACCATGAGGCACCATCGTGGCCATCCATCTTCCTTTCTTTGTAACTGGTGATGTAGGCTTCCGATTGAGATGATTTTTATGTCGTTGGACCACAATCATTGATCCGGATCCATCCGTGGGGTCAGATCTTTCATCTGAGGCTTTGATCTTTATTATTTTGCTCCAGGGCCTCTGTTCTTCTCTAGATTGCACAAGATGCTCTAGTTGTTTGATTAAGATGATTTCAGAAGCGTTAGACTCCCGTCATCGTTCTGATCAAATCTGTATGATCTGATTTGTCATCCACTGTTTCGAATCATCTGCAATTTATTTCATCTCTCTTTTTGTATTTAAAATGGCAATATTATCTTTATGACTAATAAACTAGCTATTGTGCAAATAACAATGCTTATGAATGCCTTGTTCCTAAGTTATGCTAGAATCTAGCTTAATTCAGGTGATTTTGGTTGCATGATTGCTATGCAATCAACTGATAATCGGGTCATGAATAGTGGCCAGACCCGCAGGCGTGATTGTGGTCGAGGCATGCTCGAGCAAGTGTATGGGGACCTGACCCTTGGTGTCTTGGGCCATAAGATAGATTCACTTTTTCCTTTTATGTACTGTTAGGATTTTATCCCACATGATGTAGAACTATCCTTCCTGCTCCCTTCAGTCATGCATAGCTGTAGATGACGCTTCGTTAATTGGAGCAACTATTGGCACTAAAGTCTTCGATTGAGGACCTGGGAAGGGTCTTGGAGCTGGGCCGCAGTGCTTGGATGTGGAATTGAGGTCAGACCAGATCGAAGCATGGCGGATGTGGTCGAGGAAGATGGCGGCGATAGTGAGCTCTGGTCGATACTTGAAAATAAGGAATAAGGGCTTACGGCCGCATCAAAATAGTTCAGGAGGTTCGCCTGAGGATGGCGAAGGTGATGGTGGAGTCCTCATGGCCTGGGAGTGCTTGTGGAGGCCTGGCAACCTCGAGCAAGGTGTGTGATGGAGGGCAAGTTTGGTGGAGTGTTTGAGAAGACAATCCCCTCAATATCTTAAGCGATTTTGGTGGGCGAGGGACGGTGGAGCTTCTGGAGGTGGTAGCAGGGTTTTGTTGGTTTGTGGAGTGTGGATGGCCTCATCGAAGCTCTGCTAAAGCGGTAGAAGACAGAGGGAGAATGGGTGACTAAGTCTAAATAGAGAGAGAAAGAGATAGGGAGATTCAAGAGAAGAAGAGGGAGAGGTTATGACCTAAATTAGTGGATGAAAGGGTGAGGGAGGCATCGGCTTTGATTGGTCGACGTTGGAGAAGGTGAAGCCTCCGGTGATGGAGCGGCGACGAAGAGGGTCTGGGCACCCCTACTGTGACTGACAAGGAGTAGAGGAAGGTGAGGAAGAAGAACCTACTGCCTATAGTATGTGGCAGAAAGCAAAGAGGCCAGAGAGAGAGGAGTCGCCAGAGCTGTGTTGGAGGTGGCCAGAGGGGGAGATTTGGTGAAGAATTGTGGCCAAAATCGAGCTAAGTTAGGCAATGTGATGGAGAAGCTTTTATAGAGCTTAGGGCAAGCTCTGGACAAGGAAACAAGCCTAATTGGCTTCATTAGGAAACAAGAAGAACCCAAGGAATCCATCCGTTTGCATGGCCTTCCTAGGGCAAATTAGGAGCGAAGATCTGTCCCAATCTCTTCTTTATAGTGTGAACATCAATCCCACCAAATTTGGTGGGATTTGATGAGTATTCGAGTAGGTTTAGGCTCAGTCAAAGGCTACCTAAAGGTCGGTTGACCTCCAATGGCAGCAAGGATTGTTCTGTAAATAAGAAGACAAAGTTAGGTATCGACATGCAAGGATTTTCTAAAGTTAGGGGCTTGGATGTGAAGAATAGAGTTTTAAGGGACTTTAATGCAAACTAGGTCAAGATGGACTCTGATTAGGCTCAAATTTTGGTACAAACCTAATTTGGACCCAAGGAATTTAGTGGTGATGTCGAATTTCAGTTTTGGATTGGCCAATTTATGCAGAAACCCAAATCAGGGAAAAAATCTGTCTGTGACATTATTTAAGGCTAAAATAGGTTTCAAAGGTCAAATCAAGGTTACTAAACCTCAAGGAACATTTTATATGAATTTTAGAAGGTGTAGATGAATTTTATCTTGACCAAAACCTCAGTAATTCAAGTAGGTCTGAAATTAGGATTTTGGGTGCTGAATGATTCTTGAAACACGTGAAACCCTATTTCTTTCTATGTGGACCCTCTTATTAGACTTTAATGCTCATTAGAACTTAGATTAACCCCAGGAAAACCCCATGGTTACTCTACTTTCATTACATGATAAAACTGCAGAATTAAACATGATTTAATGTAATCCTCTCAAAATGGATGTGCAGGGAAGTATGACTCTCAAGCGATTATGTAGGAGCATTTGTCACCTGATTATGACTAATTAAAGCTAGTTATGGCTCATGATGATGTTATCATCATACCCCCATTCCTAACTTTTGCTAGTCCCTAACAAAATCCTATGGAAAGAATTATAGTTTCTAGACCATGCATTGAAGTTCAGCTACCTAATTTGTGTTACTCTCTAGAAATTAGGTCAGAATGCCAACAATAGGCCTAGAGGTACTTAAGTATCAATTAAGATCTAGACTTGGCCAGCTTCAGCCTAAGTCTGCCATGAAGGTTTCTAAGGCCTGTAAAAACTTCCCAGAGGTTCGTTGACCCCAGCGATTAAAGCACTTGTGCATAAATGTAACATGTCCAAGTTTAGTTTGCCAGTGCATTTTTGTAAGAGAGAGAGAGAGAGATTTTTCATTTGGAGAGTTTTCTCTCTTTTCTTTTTACTTTTTCGTAAATCTAGCCTCGAATTGGCCCTAAGCATGGTCTGTGTCGGATTCCTTATTCCCACCATCAATCCTTGAAGGGTTCCTGGCTTTCAATGCTTCAGGATAGCACCGCCCATGGTAACCTCCAGAACCCTAGCTTTTGATACTTTGGGATACTGCCACCCATAGCATTCTGTAGCTAAATTCTAGCCCTAGCAATCGACATTTTAGAATAATCCTACCCATGGCACCTGAACTAGCACAAGGTGCTTACATGCCCCCGGTAGGATATTTAGATATCCTAAGAGACAAGCACCAAGGAGACAATATGTTATTACACATCTTCGAAGGGAGTTTCCCACCTCTTTGTACCAAGAACCCATCCAATCAACTTGTGTTGTCGAGCCGCTCCTGTTCTAGATCTTCGGGATGGCTTTTCAAAACAAAACACTTTTGGCATGAATCTTTTTATTAAGCACACTAAACCAAACTTAGTGTGTGATTTTTAAGTGCATAGGTTACCAAGTCCTGCAAACCAAAAGGTAGGCAATAAGGTCAAATACTCCCTAACCTTAGATCTTCTACATCAGCCTCGCACTTTCCTCAACCTCTTGAGGACTAATCCAGATCTTAACAAATACGTGAATGTTTAAGCCCTAAAACATGCCCAAGTGGACTAAGATCAGCACTCATACTAATTTCCTCATCTCTATCATTTCAAGACTTAATTTTTTTTCTTTGGATTAGGTCTAGAACTTAAGTACATTCCAAAATCAGTTGCTATGACTATCATTTTTTCTTTCTTTTTGCTCCTTTTTGACATTTGAATTCCCTCCTCTTTTTCCTCCTCAAGAAAGATTTACAATTTAGTTTACAAAATTTCCTCCCCTTTCTCCCATTTTTTTCTTTTTCCTCATTTTTTATTTTTTATCAGTTTTGAATATGTATTTTTTGTGAGAACCCTTTAGAGAATTGAATTTACATATGTTTGTACTTTAACACCCCCCCATGCCTAAGTTTTGCAATTTCCTCATTGTAAACTAAGAGGGTACAAATTCAATTTGGTTCAAAGTTTAGAACAGAATCAAAGGGTGCGTGAATGGATCGGGATGACTATTGCGGATGATTTCAAGCTTTGATACACGTATCAAAGGTGGCATCGACCGTTCTAAAGTTGAATTCAGAGGTGCAGTTGGAGTGTAGCTCAAAAAGATAATCAGATGGGTCTTAGGTTTTTGGAATGATGGGTTGCCTCTCGTTAAGCCCTAAATTCAATGCCTTCAACTGAGCAGAAGGTGATCAAGGAGAAGGGATGGTCAAATCAGAAAAGTTTTGTAGAACAAGCATCTTGATAAATAGCCTGGTTAGTCCAACCAGGTGCCTGTTCAGATCAATAGGCTGATGATGTAGCCCAAACCCAATCAATCTGTTAGGTTGATGGATGTGAATCAAAAGGTATGAATCCCACCAGATACTTTGAGGCTCAAAGAGATATGGAAATGAAAATCTAGGGTTTGGTTGAATTGTCTCAGCCTGATCAGAGTAGGGATCCAAAAAAAAAATGAATCTATGGAGGATGTTGGAACCCTACTGATAGGATTAGAAAAGGATAAAAAGTGATTAACGGTCAGATCATGTCCGAAACTCGATCAAAAGATGGAGAAGAATCATATGCAACCAAATCAGAGAGAGGTGAGTTAGAGTAGAAGTTGATTCTAGTGGTAGGTCAGGGTTGGACTTGGAATTTGGAAGGCTCTGTATGTGGATCAGAAGGTGTAGCTTCTTTGAGGTTCAAATCCTTGGCCTCAGCATCAGAATCAAAGAATGGATCATGGATGTTGAGGTCGTAAACTGGCTATTTGAAATCATCGAAGAATTTACGAAGATCAGTTTCTGAACCTGATATCAGATCAGGATTTCCACCATAGAACGAATCATTATGTGTAGAATCAACAACCTGACTTAGATCTAACCTAATTTCAAATTCTGAGCTCGAAGAGGTATCCTTATTATGCGTAGGCTTAGGTTCTTCGCTCCTAGGATAGACCCAATCAAATCCCAACTCTTCCAACTCCTCGATTTATGTATTGTAAGTTGGTTCGACTTGTGAAAAATCAATTTGTATCTCTAGGGAGTCTGGAGAGGTGTAATCATCAAACACAGGCCTTAAATCATAGTTCAAATCCAAATCTGATTCTCTTTATATTGGGCATCATGATCATCCCAAATAGGTTCTGATCTAGATTCTAGGTCAAAGGTAAGAGTTGCGTCACTAGAATCTGGGCTAGGCTCAATTGGGATGTCAGAATCATTCTCGAGAATTACCTTAACAGGATAAGGTTCGAGAATTACATTTTCTAGAGGTTCTGATTCAAGCTTACTATAGGTGTATGAGAATTCAAGGCATGATGGACCAGCTTCATGGCTCTCTAGGGCTGATACAAAATTTGAAACACCTGCAATTGGATCCTCCCAACATATATCAAGATCAAGTATGTCAATCTGCACATAATTTGAATCGGATTCCATTTGGGTTGGGGGTTTACAACAACTTTGATTTTCAAACCCGGGATTTGAGAGATCATTATTCCATCAATTTCTGACTGTTGATATGGGTAAATCTGATTGATGACCTGTTTCAACATAGTTATCAAGTTCTCCCATTTCACAAGGTCATCTTGGTGCTTTTCCCAAAGTCATGGATTTGTCAGACATTGAAGATACTCGAAATTATGCAATCTTTCTATTTCAATGTCTCCTATCATGAGAACATCCTAGGTTGAACTATTTGTCATTAACAGTTAGACACAATTTGTAATGAAGATTGTTGTCATTGATACATTAACTTAAATCTTGCTAACTGGATTTGAGGTTTTGTCATAATCCTCATCATGTTTAAGGGCAGCCTTAATCATTTTCTCTTTCATGATCATTTGGGATTCAGTTTCCTAAACATTCTTCCTAAATTATCAGGTTGTATTTTCAAATCAGGTGGTGGATCAAGATGAATCAAATTCAGGTTTAGATTGAAGTGATTGGATCATATCAGAAATCCCCAAGAAGATCAATTCTAATGAAGGCCTCTAGGTTAAAAACCTAGGGACCTTTCCTATGTATGTGCTCTAAAGAATAGATGAGGGACTGGGTATGAATTAGACCCAATCAAGGCACCCAAAGATTTTTGAATGACTAAGGCTGTTTCGAGGCAGATGATACCTCTGAATCAAAAATTCACATACCTGAGAAATACTCAGGCAGCTAGGAAGGGAGAGCCCCACAAAGACCTCTACACGGTAGAGCATCCCCATGGGTTACATGGTTTCCCCCACTCGACCTTCCTTGTCACTAAGGTTCCAAGTAGATGAGAATGTATGAATTAAGACCTTAAATCTACCAATTTTAGCCTAGTTTGTGCCTTGGATTTCACTTAATTAGAAGTTAATTCAATTTGTGACCAACTTTGGAGGTTGATTAGCCCACAAAGTAGACCAACTTCACCTGACCTACCCTAAAAGATGAAGAATGAAACCTGGGTCAAGACCCAAAGATCACCCTAAATTGATTCTCAAGTTATTAGGTCCACAATTTTAGGGTTCAAGTGAATTTAGAGCATGATTTTAGGGTTCTTATGATTAGATCTTTTCGTGCAAGGGTTTGGGTAGCACACAAATGTAGGAAGATCAATTTTCCTTAATTCAAACAATTATGAACTAATACTTCAGAACCCTAGAATAGAAACCCTAATTGTCTCTATTCCAAGTCCAATATGATCTTAAAATGTACATCTTAGACTTCAAATGAGAAGTGCGTAGTCCATGATAATCAGAGATTAAGCGTAAATCCCTAGTTGGTACAAGAAATCAAGGTAAGGGTCTCTAAACAAAATCGTCTCAATCTTCAACCAGATATTGATTTGAATTCGCAAATCAGGAAACTTGCCTTTAAATGATAATTACTAAGAAAATAAGGCAGGTGGTTCCTAATTGATTTTGTTTCCTTTACTCTCTTCCAAAAGATTAGGAGGTTGATTTAGGGAAGAAGAGAAATTTTACTTGCCCCTGGAGTGGTTGATTGTGTGGACGATCTCTTCATGATGTACCTCGCAATATCATAAACAAAGCAAATGGGGCAAGTTAGTGCTCAGATAAATCAAGAAAGATAAGATTAATGGAGAATTGCACGTTGCTCTCCGGCAACGGCGACAAAATGTTGTGAGGCAATCAGGGAGTTTTAAAATATGTGTTCGTTGTAGTACACTCCTAAATCGCACAACAAAATATTTAAATTTATAAAACTCAAATTCTAAAGGTAGTCTGAGGTCGTTCACAGGGAGCAAATGTGAAATTCACTTATTAATCTTCATGCAGAATCAATTAGCACAATAAATTGAGCATTAGCTAGATATTCAATGAATACAATTTGTCAGAATGATATGCAAATGTAATTTAAATGATCTTAAGATAAAAAGAATAGAAAGACAAAATAATGGTGATTTGAATCACCAATTATTCATATTTAATTAAGCATATATCTCATACTCAAATTACCAAACAGTACTCTCAATCAGATAATCAATATTAACTTAGGTACTTAAATAATTCAATAGTGCCAGCATAAACCTCAATCAAACATCGCCCAAGTTATATCAAACGACTTAACAGATCAACAAAACAGTACCTAATAGAAGGCACACACAAGGACAAGGCTCTCTCAAGAGCTCTTCTTTCTTCTCCAAAGCTTCCCTTCACAACACAAGAATAGGGCCTTTTCTTCTCACAAAGGCTAAGTATAGAGAGCCTCTCTCTTCAGCACGTGCCCAAGGCATCCAAAGCAAAACCCTCGCCCCTCCTCTCACAAATCCTCTTCCTTCTCTCTCAGATAACTGGGTACATAGTCAGGTAAGGCGGGTAATCGAGTCATGAACAATGGCCAGACTCGCGAGCATAATCGTGGGCGAGGCGTGCTCGAGCAAGTGCTTGGGGACCCAACCCCCGGTGTCTTGGGCGGTAACATGGATTCACTTTTTCCTTTTATGAACTATCAGGATTTTATCCCACACGATGTGGGACTATCCTTCCTGTTCCCTTTGCACGCGCATAGTTGCAAATGATGCTTCGTCAATTAAAGCAACTGCTAGCGCTGAAGTCTTCAATCAAGGACTTGGGAGGGGTCCTAGAGCTAGGCCACAGCGCTTGGAAGTGGAATTGAGGTCAGACCTGAACGGAGCACGGCGGACGTGGTCAGGGAAGATGGCGGCAATAGTGAGCTTTGATCAATACCTGAAAATAAAGAAATAAGGTCTCATGGTCGTGTCAAAATAGATCAGGAGGTTCGCCTGAGGACTACGAAGGTGATGGCAGAGTCCTCGTGGCGTAGGAGTACGTGTAGAGGCCTGGCAACCACGGGGAAGGTGTGCGACAGAGGGCATGTTCGGTGGAGTGTTTGAGAAGCCAATCCCCTCAATTTCTTGAGGGCTTTTGGTGGGAGAGGGACGACGGAGCTTATGGAGGTGGTGGTGGGGTGTTTGGTGGTTTGTGGAGTGTAGGCGACCTCGTCGAAGCTCGACTAGAGCAGAGGAAGACAGAGGGAGAATGGGTGATTGATCGGTTGAAATAGGGAGAGAAAGAGAAGAAGAGGGAGAGTTTAAGACCTAAATTACTGATGAAAGGGTGAGGGAGGCGTCGGCTTTGATTGGTCGACACCGGAGAGGATGAAGCCTCCGATGATGAAGTGACAATGACAAAGAGGGTCTGGGAACCCCTGCTGTGGCTGGCGAGGAGTGGAGGAAGGTGAGGAAGAAGAATCTGTTGCCTATAGTACATGGCAGCGAGCAAAGGGGCCAGAGAGAGAGGAGTCACTGGAGCTACGATGGAGGTGGCTGGAGAGGGAGATTTGGTGAAGAATTGTGGCCAAATTTGAGCTAAGGAGCTAGGCAATGCGATGGAGAAGCTTTTATAGATCTTGGGGCAAGCTCTAGATAAGGAAACATGCCTAATTGGATTCGTTAGGAAATAAGAAGAACCCAAGGAATTCGTGCATTCACATGAACTTCCTGGGGCAAATCAGGAGCCAAGATCTATCCCAATCTCTTCTTCATAGTGTGAACATCAATCCCACCAAATTTAATGGGATTTGATGAAGATTCGAGTAGGTTTAGGCTCGGTCAAGGCTGCCTGGATGTCAGTTGACCTCCAATGGCAGCAAGGACTGTTCTGCAATGAAGAAGACAAAGTTAGGATCGGATATGCAAGGATTTTCGAAAGTTAGGAGCTTGGATGTCAAGAATAAACTTTTAAGGGACTATAATGCAAACTAGGTCAAGATGGAATTTTGTTGGGCCTAAATTTTGGTGAAACCTAATTTGGACCCAAGAAATTTGGTGGTGAGGTCGGATTTCAATTTTGACCATGTTTGACTAGCCAATTTGCACAGAAACACAAATTAGGGTAGAAATTTGTCTGTGACTCTATTTAAGGTTAAAATAGTTTCCAAAGGTCAACCCAAGGTTATCAAACCTCAAGGAATATTTTTCTATCAATTTTTGAAGGTTTATATGAATTTTATCCTGACCAGAACCTCAGTAATTCAAGCAGGTCTGAAATTAGGGTTTTGGGTGCTGAATGATTCTTGAAACGCGTGAAATCCTATTTCTATCTATGTGGACCCTCTTATTAGACTTTAATGCTCATTAAACCTTATATTAACCCCTGGCAAACCCCATGGTAACTCTGCTTTCATGATATGATGTTAAAACTGCAGAATTAACCCTAATTTAATGTATTCCTCTTAAAATGGATGTGTAGGGAATTACAGCTCTCAAGCGATTATGTAGGAGCATTTGTCACTTGATTATGGCTAATTAAAGCTAGTTATGGCTCATGGTAATGTTATCACACCTAATTTTTATGTTTATGACCCTGAAAGCCTAATTTAATTTGTTTTTTGGGTAGTTTTTAAGAGTAATTATGTGACAAGTGAGAAATCACTAACCTAAATTCACGAGAAGAAAAGGAACTTCAAGTTCTCACTTCCAAAATCCCACCTTCTTCCTACAATGCCTGCACACATGAAAGAAGAGAAAGAGATGAGATCCACTTATCAAGCAAGAGAATTAATAAGAGGCAAAGCCGTGCCTCCTTGGCAACGGCACCAAAAAGTGATGTGAAGAAATGCGTGATTTGTAATTAGGGTTTTTAAATCGTTGTAACATGCCAATTTGCAACCTCTTTTATAATTTATAAACCTAGATAGTGGTGGTATCTAGGGTCGTCCAAGGAGGCGGAAATGCACTTTAAAAACTCTCACTTGACAAAAATGAAATCTTCTTTTTTTCATTTTTGAATATAAGATTTTTTTTTGGATTTTCAAATAATGGGCAATTACGCAATTGTAAGCAGGAAAACGACTACACCTAAATTTCTAATGCTAACACTAAAGTGACAAGATAATCCTCTCTCTAAGCTCACCCTAGGTACGTGGAGACCTAGGGTCACTACAACAAAGTGCACCTTTGGCAACCATGTTTTAAGGACAAATTTATTTTTGGTGACCAAAAAGAGATGGGTGACAAAAAACTCATCTCAAAAAAATAGTCACTATGTATAAGACCCTCCCACCTAAATCCTTTCCCACCCATAATTTTTGTTTCCCACCTAAATCTTTTCCCACTCATAATTTTTATTTCTCACCGAAATCCCACAACCCTTCCTCAAACCCTTTCAAACTCCTCCCATCACCCACTTCGAGCATGGTTTGTAATGGGTTGAAATTCTAGCGGAAAGTTTGGATTTTGGAAAACCTGTCATCGTAGTTCGATTCACGAGAAAATCCATCAATCAAATAAAATTTATAACCGAAACTCGAAAAGTGAGTCTTGGGTCGAACATGAGAAGGCGAACATTTGGTTTTATCAAATCCACATTTCACTTTTATTTGTTTTTGTCATTTTTATCTTTTATAATTTTTTTGGTATTTTTATCAAGCAAGAGATTAGGTCAATGAAATTTTATCTAGCTAATCTACTTACAAAAATATAAGAGAGAGAGAAACAATCATGGATTTCTAATCAAATGTTTATTACAACTAAGAAAGAGGGAAAGATTACACTACGAAAGTAATAAAGATAGAAAGAGGTGAGAGAATCCCCCTTGATGGTCGCTCAGAGGACGACTTACTCTAACGTCGCCTGGAGGAAGGAGGTGAGGAGCGAGACGAACGAGGACGGAGGGAGAGGCAAGACGACGTCGCGGTGAGGATCTTCTTCTCGAAGGGAGGTGAGAAGACGGCTGTAGGATGCTTCACGAATGGGGATGAGGCGAGGGAAAAATATTTGGTTTTCTACTCTAGAGGAGAATCCTAGGCTTGGGACAAGCTCTCTTTAGAGCCTTGGTGGTGGTGAGAGGAAGAAAGGAAGAGGTGAAGAAAAATGGGAGGGATAGGGGTCCTTTTACAATGGAGGAAAGAATCAAATTCGTATACAAGACATTTAGTGATAGTCATAAACGTCGCTAAAGACCCTCCCCAAACATCGCTAAAGATCCTACTCACTCACCCCTGCTGTCGCACCGCTGGTGCACGCTACACATGCCCTTATCGCATGCGCACATGATACGCGCTACTGCTGCGCTGCCCTCGCACCTGCTCTACTGCTGTGCATGCGCCCTTGCACTTTGGCGCTGCTGTGCACGTGCGACGGCGCGTGCGTGCGCATGGGCGGCCTGGGTGGCGCCACGTGACGCGACCTAGGTTGTCCATCTTCATTCCTTTGTAGGGGATGCTACAGAGGTTGGATTGAGTCAATTTTTGAGCTGTTGGGCTGCGATCGTCGACCTGAATCCATCCGTGTGGTCGGATTTGTCATTTGATGCTTTGGATTGTGTCACCTAGCCCCTCAACCATTGATCTTCCTTGGATTGCATATGGTGCTACGGGACTCCAATCAAGGAGATTTCGGAGGCATTGGACTCCGATCATCGTCCTGATCATATCTGTACGGTCAGATCGTCAATCTAAGGCTCTGAAGTAAGCATCCATCTCACTTGACCACAAAAAGGACACAATTAACCTAAATTATATACAACTACTCTAAATGCAGAATGATGCATGCTATGTAATATTTATAACATGAAATGCAAATCTAAGCCTCAGAACATGCATGAAGAGGCATTTTACCCTCAATAATTATGGGTACATCATAACCCCATGCCTATCTTTTGCTAGTCCCTAGCAAAATCAAACTACATGCTATATATAAAATCATAATTAGGATTCGATCGCTTAGGCCTAAGTTGTTTATTAACAGTAGAAATTATCAACTAAGGTCCAAAACTAAGAAGACTCAACAGTACCCGGGTGTCTGCCAGAATGCAAACCGCCCAAGTCCTTCCTTATTTGAAAGAAAGGAAGATACATTTTTTACTTTTTTTTTCTTCTTTTCTAATTTTTTTGGACTTTTGGAGTTTGAGAGTTTCAGGATAACTTTTTATGGCTACTCGACCTACCCAAGACTCGAAAAGGACTCTAAGTGCTAAGCATCTTGTGAAAGGGTGATAGACTCACTAAATAGCCGTTAAGAAGGACTTCAGGTTTCTACGACCCTAGCTGACCTTAAGAATTTTTGCCTAAAGGTTTATCTTTCTGATTGGTAGCTTTCTCCCTACTTTTATTTATGTGGTCAACACAAGGGCAAACCCAGTATTTATATCCCTAGTTTATTCTACTTCCCTACTTCTCTAAGTGTTTTGGGAATTATTTATACATTTTTGTGAGCTAGGCTCTGGATAACTGGTCAATGGGCTATTACCCACGATAACTTGCTTGCCATACTTGTGCAGTGAAGTGTGGTTTTGTTTTTTTATTTTCTCCTTTTTCTATTTTTTTTCTTTTTGGGTACTTTTTTTTTAAAAGTAGGTGTCTTTCCTGATCTAAGATTTACCTAAAGGCAGTATGAAGAGAATGATCTTATGGCTAGGCTTTGGACAACCGGCCAATGGGTTACCCATGACAACTTGCTAGTCATACCATCGTAGACAGTTCATTAGCTACCCAATTTCTGTAAAAATCATCGGAAAGTGAGTCAGTGCGAATAGTGTGTAGATGCTTAAACTTAAAATCCTCTCAAATCAGAGGGTGAGTTGATAAGTCATGTACTTATCATCCCAATTTATTTACTAGATTAAAAATGAAATTTAATTAGTGAGGACTCGAGACTAAGTCCACATTCGAGTGGACACCCGGGCTAATTAAGCTCGAAGACTTGAAGAGTCTAAGTATTTAGGTCCTATCGTATCATTTCCTAAAGTTAAAAACTTCTAAATGCCTATGTTCTCTTCTCCTAATTCTATTATTATTTTTTTAAATAAAAGAAATGAAATTCTACAAAGCTAACGAAATAATTTCAGAATTACGTATCCACCCGCCATGCCTAAATGATGCAATGTCCTCATTGTAGAAACAAAGACATGAAACGGGCAAAATAACAGAATATCACCTGAATATCGTGAAAATTCGATCTGCAGAGAGAAGAGAGTATACACATGTGCAAACTTTAATGCCTTCAGCTAGGCATAATATACAAACAAAGAAGAGGTTAAGAATTCATAAGTGCAGGTCAGAATTAGAATAAGAATATTAATCCTCAGACCCGCTAATAGGAGATGTCCACAGATGTGGACCAAGTTGTGGTGTAGACCCATGCCCTAGGGTCGAGTAGTTCTAAGGTTTTGGATGAAAATCACCCAGAACCTGAGATTGTTGAGCTTGCGGGGCCAGGCCTACGATTTTGCAGTATGCAACCCATGTCCTAAGTATCGAACAATGGGTAGAGATGGTTCAATAGGTTCAGATGTCTTTTTAGATTTCAAATCAATGATTCTGAGCTTGGGCTGCATCTCAAAGATATAAAAAGGGTCCTGGTAAAAAGTTGGTGGTTTTAGGTCAATAGAACCCTTAGATCCAAATTATTATTCCCTCTAACTTAGCCTTCCAGATTTTCATTGCCACATTCCTATGCTCTAAAATGAATATTTTTGGGATCTCCAAATTGTTGTACACCCCATCTAAAGTACCCAAGTCCAACAATTGTGGCTGAATCAAGATTGACTTGGGCATAATGATCTCAAAAGTATGATAATTTAGCTCTTCAGGGTGTGGTTGAGCAGTGGAGCTACTAACTGAATCATCAGGATTCGAATCGTCCAAGTTAGCCCCAACATGATTATAATATTCAATAATCGGGCTATCAAAAGGTTTGTCATGCTCCTCAAGCCCATTCATCTCATTGAAATCCTCTTCCTTAAGCTCAAGTGAGACTTCACCTAAAGATTCTTCACCCTCAAAGTCAAAGAATTATTGATCCTCATTTATATATGTCTCAAAATCATCTGTCATTTCATGGTCCAAGGAGACACATTTTCCTTCGTTTCCTAGCTCGGGGATCTCTCGTGAATCAATCAGTTCATCCTCAAAGGGTTTCTCTAGACCAACCCGATCATCTCCAATCTTAGAATATGTATCCCCCCCGACAAGCGCCTGAGTAGGTTCAGACATTGGCTCTCCCGAAGTGGGTTCATCTTGAGAATCATCCCAAGATTTGACTAGGGCAACCACAAATTTCATCTACAACCTCAATAATTTCCTAAGAAGAAACTCACCCAGATCCCCATCCCTAACATTTTGGAGCAAATCCAATAGAGAACTATTAAGTTCATCAATCATTTTGATCATAGGCTCCGATGTTCAGTGCATGGTATTGGTTGAGCTTCTAAAATTGGATGGTGTTCCTCACGTTAACCAACACCCTGTCTTGGACCTGGTTCACCTGAACCGACTGGTTCGGTTCAGGTTTGGGTGGGTTTGGGTTAAATCTAGGGGAGTCAAGATATCAAGGTTCTTGGGTCCCTCCCTAATAGTAGGTCATCTCAGGTTGTTCAAAGAATGGTGGTGACCTATATTCAGTGGAATACTTGGGAGGGTAGGCATTATAATCATTATATCCTTCCTGATTGTAGATCGGGTTGGTTTAGTCATCAAAGGATGGAGATTTATAATCATTGTAGCTCTAGGAAGGATAGTAATCATAGTCTTGTTTGTTTAGGGTTAGGCCCTGGACACTGAGGTTCGGATTCATATCCCCAATCAAAGTTATCCTGGCTAGTGGATGGGTAATTACAAGTCAAGTCAGGATAGTAATCATCTTGGGATAAGTGGTGGTAGGAGGATAGGATTGGAAATGTGTGAAAGATGTGGAAGGATACATGGTGAAGTAGGGAGGGAAATCAAAAGAGAAAAGGTGCCCTGCAGTATAATCAACCAAACCTGTCCTTATGTGGGTAGCCTAAAGACCTACAGACTCCCAGGACCCATCCTAAGATTATAAACGATTTAGTCTACTTTTATCCGGTCAATCCAACCAGTTAGAAGGAGGGGCTGAGGAGAAGGTTCTTCCTTTGGCTTGCGCCTCCAGTTCCTAGTGTACCCCCTAGCTACGGTCGTTTGACGCTATTCCCCTAGCTAGACATCAGATGAACCAGCAAAAGCAGATTAATCGAAAAAAATCTTAGTCTGAGCCCCGAAGAGCGAATCAATCCTTTAGGCCAATGTCTACATAGTTTTAATTAGGCTTAGGATGATCATGCTCTTGGAATGTGATGGGCCCTTCAGATGGGTTGTGCCCTTAATGATTAGTTAAAATGTGTGTGTGTGCACAACCAGGGTTTGCAAACAAGGTTATTTGTTGATGTGTCTTTTAGGGTTTAACCTTGTTTAATAGCTTTTAGGGTTTAATCCTTAGGTTGGTTCAATCAAGGTTTAGTAGAACACTCTAAGTTTTGAAAACATGGGTGCTGATATGTTCCTTTAGAAATTAGAAAAGATATATGGAGTGCCTGACTCAGCCCTAAGAATCAACCCTAAGTGGCAAGCTACTAATGAATCACTTTTATCTTAGGTGGTGCAGCCCAAGAGCTCAACCAATCAGCCTGTTGCACCACTTAGTTAAGGCACACAAGTGTTTAACCTATTCAGATTTTCTACTCATTTATGTGTATTGAGTTGAAGTGTACCGGGTCCACAGGTCAGATCCCGATTATGTGGTAGAATCAAAGTGGAGTGGTGCTCCTTAAGTCAAAAGTTGTGTGTGTTTAATGTGTGTCACTTTCAGTAAATCCCACAAGGGAAGAGATTTTTCTATATATCTATATATATAGGGATGAGATGGGTGGAGGTGGCAAACAAACATCCAGATCTATCCTAGGGTTTATTAAAAGCACCTACGTTGATTTAGGTTTGATTTATTAGTGTGGTGAAATGAACTAGTGGGTGGGGAAGTGGGGGAAAACTTACAAATGTCTCTACCCACACTTTACTCCAATCTACCACCTTTGGCTCCTCGATTGAGTTCCTGCAAGACAATAAATCGAAGAAGAAAGATAGGTTAGAAAACTATGTAAGTAATGCGAGAAAATCCAAAGAGCATTGCCTCCCCGACAACGATACCAAAATGATGGGCGAAAATTCTAGCAGAAAGTTAGGATTTTGGAAAACCCGTCATCGTAGTTTGATTCGCGAGAAAATCCATTGATCAAATAAAATTTATAACCGAAACTCGAAAAGTGAGTCCTAGGTCGAACACGAGGAGGTGAACATTTAGTTTTCTGAAATCTGCATTTGGCTTTTATTTGTTTTTTTTCGTTTTTATCTTTTGTAATTTTTTTGGTATTTTTATCAAGAGATTAGGTCAATGAAATTTTATCTAGCTAATCTACTTGCAGAAATATAAGAGAGAGAGAGAAACAATCATGGATTTCAAATCAAATGTTTATTACAACTAAGAAAGCGGGAAAGATTACACTATGAAAGCAATAAAGATAGAAAGAGGTGAGAGAATCCCTCTCGACGGTCGCTTGGAGGATGACTCGCTCTGACGTCACCTGGAAAAAGGTGGTGAGGAGCAGGACGAGCAAGGATGGAGGGTGGGGCACGATGGCATCACGGTGAGGATCTTGTTCTCGAAGGGAGGTGAGAGGACAGCTACGGGATGCTCCACGAATAGGGATGAGGGGAGGGAAAAATATTTGGTTTTCTACTCTAGAGGAGCATCCCAGGCTTGGGACAAGCTCTCTCTAGAGCCTTGGAGGTGGTGAAAGGAAGAAAGGAAGGAATGAAGAAAAATGGGAGAGGTAGGGGTCTTTTATAGTGGAGGAAAGAATCAAATTTGTATACAGCACATTTAGTGATGGTCATAAATGTACTAAAGATCCACTGCAAACATCACTGAAGATCCCACTCACGTGCCCCTGCTGTTGCACAGCTGCTGGGTGCTGGACGTGCCCTTGTCGTGCGTGCACGCACGATACGCGTCGCTGCTGCCGTTGCCCCTGCACCCACGATGCTGCTGCACGCACGCCCTTGCGCTTGGGCATGTGCATGCCTCTACATGTGCTCACGTGCCCGCGCTGCTGTGTTCAATAGTCGTAGAGCGCGTATTTTGATAGGAAAATGTCGTAGTATAGTATGCAATACGATCCAACAAAGATATTTGTAAAAAGATAACGAGACTTGAATCCTGGTCGTTCGTCTCTAAGAGGCATTTGTTTTACTTTTGAAATCGATCTTTTACCACTCTACTCTGTTTAGAATCACACGTCGGTTTATGATTATTCTGTATTGAAGTACGACATTCTTAGTTGCAAGTATGTCAGGAATTAAAAACAGGCAACTTTAATCACACAAAAGATATTACAATGAGCTCATGGTGATTCTCAACACATAGACATGTATATATAGAAAATATATTTTTCATTCATTCATTTGGAAAGTGGTTGCAACATGAACTTGTGGAGGAAAGCTTGTACATGAATGCTTAAAAATGTAAAGCTAGCTATCAGAAAACGATCGCATACAAGAATCTACGGGGGTATTTTGCATGCATCATTGGGGGAGAATAAGGGCTACACTACTAAGTAGTAATAAAAAGCAATAAAACTATGAAGAGCATAAACTACTAATCTAGATCTAGCATAACAGAAGGGCATTCGGAGGTGGTCTCCGATGGCCTTTGAGTGGTCGAGAGGAGAATGAGGGGCGGCCAATGGAGCTTAGGCCAACCCTTGGAGAGAGAGAGGAGTGATCCAGCATCCCGACATGGTGTCCTTCATGGTGGTGGTGAACTCGTGGAGTAGAAGTGGCTAGCCTAAGTGGAGGTGGATGTGAATGGAGCCAAGGAAGTGAATGGGTGCAAATGGCCACCCCTTAGGTCTTTTTATAGACCTAAGGGAAGCTCTCTAGAGAATTATGGAATTCTCTAGAGAGGCCTATGGTGGGAGCTCGTGGGAGAGTGAGAGAGAGAGAGGGTAGATGATGGTTTTTAGATCCACCAAATGTGGATCTAAAAATTGAATGGCTCTTGGTTGCTAATTTTGGCAACCACACATGGTAGAGAGTTCTAGAGAACTCTAGACTAGATATTTTCATGTGGATACGTTTTTTTCAACTCAACTCAGTAATTAAGTTAATTTCACTTAATTAAGAGTAGAAGAAATCACTTAGGTTAACTCGAAGTTGTGTCGGTTGTGTAGTATAGGGTCGAATTAACCTAACATTTTAAAAATTTTTACTGGTTGAGTCCAGGTCATTCACTGGGAGGCATAATAATTTTCTCCAAATTCACCAATTTTCTTTTATCTCTTTAAGTTTATGAGGTAAAACTAGTTTAATTTTCAAAACATGAATTTTTTCAAAATATTTAACTATAAAGAATATACAAAATTCCATATGCAAACATATTTACTCAAAATGTTATACTTTACTAACAAGTAAACATGCTAGTTTTTCAATTTTATTCATTCTAAGAAATTAAGGCAAAAAGTTATCTAATTAAAACATGCCTTTTACAATTAAGAACAAAAAGTAATTATGCAAGAAAAATTCATTTATTTCCATTTATCTCTTCATCTTCTCATCTCCTTTCTTTCTTTTCTTCTTTCTCTCTTTTATTTCCTTCTCTCGAGCTCTCTTTCTTCTTACCTTTCTTGTGTTGTTCCTGCCTTCTTATCCTCCTTCCTTTATAATCTTCTCCTGCCTTCTTCTCTTGCTCGTGTCTTTTTTTTCTTAGTTTTCTCCTGCCTTTTCTTCTTCCCTTAGTTTTTCTTCTTTGTTCCTTAGTCTCTTTTCCTTAACACTTCTTAGAGCATGTGCCTTCTCCTTTAGCATCCTTCAGCAGCTTCTCTTTTCCTTAAGCTTTCAGCTGAACCAGGTTTTTTTTACTTTTTTGACCAAAAGGTATTTTTATTTGCAGCGAGGTCCTTTCAAGGATACACAGCACCCTAAGACCAAGGTAGGACCAGACCCTACTCGGTCCTCGCCTAATCTCGATTAGGTTTATTTTTGGTTCATTTTTATCGGTTCATAGTCTCAAGCCACATCGACTCAACCCGGCCTCCCAGGCCTCTATCGCCTGATGAGAGCCTCATCATGAGCCATAACTAGCTCATTTTGACCCAATAAAGAAGATAAAAGCTCCTACATAACCTAGAAGAAGGCTTAACTGAAGGAACAAGCGCTCTGAGAAGCAACATGAAATAAAGGTTAAAACTGCAATTTTACCATTGCAGTACATAAACGGGATTTCTCAGAGATAAAACATAGGTCAAATGGTCTAAATGAGATAAAAGTGGGTTGAGTCAATCAGAAATGGGTTTATGTGCAATCTAGGAATTAAATGACACTTGGTAACCCTAAAACAGATCCACTTAAATTAACAAGGTTCCGGTCAGGATAAAAATCAAGTAAACCCTCTAAAAATCATGGAAAAATATCCTCTAGGGTTCAGAACACTCAATTTGGCCCTTGGAACCCAGTTTGACCTAGATTAGGGTCCTAGCTCTTCAAGTAACATAATTTGGGTTTTTACGCAAAATGTCCAGTAAAACGAGGTCAAACCTAAAATTCAACTTCACCATTGGATTCCTTAGGTCAAAATTAGGTTTGTACCAAAATTTGGACCTAAGGGGAGGTCATCTTGGCCTACTTTGCAATTTAGTACACCCAAATCACAATTTGGTCCCTATCTTTTGAATATCTTTGCAGAGAGCCCCCTAAGTTCCTCATCACCTTTGCAATCAGGTCCTGCAGCCATTGTTAGGGCAGAACCAAGCTCCGGCGAAGTTTAGAGAGGGATTACTCTCTGATCCCTCAGAGATTCCCTCCCAGAAATGGAAGGGAGATTCTCTGTGGAATTCCCTTCCATTTAAGGCCAATCACAACCTCTGGTGTGAACCCAATCTCTCGTGTGAACGCACGAGGGATTTGGGTATCTTAACCTCTTTCCTACTCCGGCGAGCAATCAGAGGCAATGGCGTGCCCTCCACGCCATGAACGACTGGCCCAGTGCCTATATAAGAACCCATACCTCCGGCCGCTCATCTTCCGCTTGATTTGGCCGAGTTTCCATCTCCAATTCACCTACTCCTACCCGGCCAAAGTTCCCAGCAAGCTCCGGCGAGCCCCCCTCCCCTCCCTCTTCGCTCTGCCACAAAACGAGTGGCAAAGCTATCTTCCTGACTCTCCTCCGCGTCGCGCAGTACCCGCGCACGCCGCCTCAGCCCCGTCGTCACCGCCGTTCTCCCCCACTGGGCAGCGTCTTCTCTGGCGACAGTAGGTACCGCTGTCCGCCCTCCGTCCTCCTTCGTCCCTACAATTAGGTTATAACTATTCCCCGTAGTCCCCTCTCTCTTTTCCCCCTGTTATCTCATCTAATCGACCCTCGACCGATGCCAACCACCCTCATCTTCCACATCACCGACCGACCTCCGGCGAGCCGCTCACACCACTCCGCCCCTCCACACGACTCGCCAACCCTCTCGTGAGCTCTGCCTCACCACCAGGAACTCATTCCGCCCCTCCACTGCCACTCCAGACCTCCACAGTTGCCCCCCGAAAAACCCCACACATCCGGCCACAAGTTGACCTAGGCACGCATGCCTAGGCCGACCTGCGACCTACAGCACCATGCATCATCTTCGCCGTGCCACGGCGAAGGTTTCTAGCTAATCTGATTGGGCCAATAGGTCGTTCTTGTGTATGACAGGTTGCAGCTCCTGCCGCCATTGACGGTCGAAGCAGCGAGGAGCTCGTAGTAGCTTCAGGCACCAGGGCTCCCAAGCTGCAGGTGCAGCAGGTTCACGCGAGTGTTGCGAAGCGACTGAGGCCAGCAAGCCGCGCTGTGAAGCCAGTAGCTGGGGCAATTGCACGACGAAAGCTCTGCGGGCGCGCGCGAAATAAGGACTGACCAGATAGTCCCACATCGTGGAAGCGCAAAACACAGGTATAGTATAAATTGTTTTTGTGTTTTAAGCTCACTGCCTCCGTAAGCACAGGGTTGAGGTCCCTCACCTACCCTCACACCCGCCTCGTCCGCGACTTGACCTCGCGGATCTGGCGGGATCCGACCCGACCCTAACCTTGAGCACTCCTCGCGCATCACCACCTGCAGGTGTGCCTGGTCCCAGGTGCGAATCTGACCCGATTACCCGTGTGGCTCTGGGAGAGCGTGGTTGAGTGAATTGCTGAGAGAGAGATGCACGGGTAGAGGGAAAGGGATAGGTTTTGCTCTGTGTAGGCACAGGCTGAACGTTGAGGAAGAAAGACTTGGCCGAGAGAAAGAAGAAGGAAGGTAAGGCAGAAAAGAGAACAAAGGAGAAGGAGGGAAGAAGCCTTCGCAGGAGAAGAAACAAGAGAAAATAAACAAAGGCAGGAAGAAGAAGCCTTCGCAAGGGAAGAAGCAAAGCAGAAAGAGAGAAGAGAAAGAAGAAGAGAAGCCAAGACAAAAGACGAAGAAGAAAAAGAGTCTGCAAAAGAAGAAAGAAAGCAAGATCAGAAGAAGAAGAATAATCAAGAGGAAAAGGGAAAACACTTTTAAGACGTCTGATCCCAAGATCAGATGTCCAATTTGACTCTTTTGTCTGAATTATTTTTTAGATACCTTTGAATTCCAATTTTGAGTAAATTAGAGTGTTCAATTACATTTTGATTAGTAGTAAATTCCATTTGCTCCCTGTGTTCGACCTCGGATACTCCGGTTTTCGAGTAATAAAATTCTCTATTTGTTTGAACGCTTTGTCGGCTATACTACAACGTGATACGCTTTAAACCCGAATCAAAACGTGACAACATCGCCCTCCCAGGGCACATTCACAATCGCACGCCCCCAAGGGCGCACACACACTCAGAACAATGCTCAGATCAGATGCTCAAATAAAATTGGTAACCGGTGCGCCGAGCGCTGACAACTGCGTAGCCATAGGAACAAAACAGTTTTATACCCAAGCACGTGCTCGTGAACTCACGATGTGGGACAAAGCTAACCCTTCCTGACCCAACTTCAGATGACCATAACTTTCTACCCAGAGCTCCAAATCGAGTGATTTCAAGTTTGTTGGAAAGCTCTAAGGGTAATCTACACAATTTTAGGGTCAATTTAATGTTTTAATGATGTTTTACTCTTGAATTTAAGAAGTGAAATCAGGGGTTCTATGGGTTTTATAAAAGCCTGGAAAGTGTTTTAATTTAGGAGAGTCCTCAGATGGACTTCCCTCATCTATTAGAAGGTCTGTATATGTTATATAAGCAATTCCGCTTCTGTTAGGATAGGTTTTGAGCTCTTAAAATCTACAGAACCTGCAGAGAAGCTTTTCTCTTCTCTGAAAGCTTCAGAGGTTGATTTTCAGATTTCAACAAGTGCAACAGGCACTTTAAAGTGTTCCTAATCTATTTAGATTAATTCTAAGGGTTTTAAATAATCAATCTGGGCAGGTTTTAAGTTTGAATTTCAACAAAATAGTGCTTCTATTGGTTGGGTTCAAAAGTAACCCAAATTGGCAGAAACATAATCTTCACTAAATACATCATCTGAGCTTACTTTATTCTTTCTAAAAACATCAAACAGAATCTCAGAAACAGTTTTCACATCTCAATTCCTCAATTCAAGCTCAGAACACCAATATCAAACTCAGGTTTGACTGTGGAAGCTCGAAAATTGACTTTCTGTGTAAATCTTCCTCCTAAGAAATTAAAGCCTTGAACAGAGTCTTCTCATCATCTGGAACTCATTCAGATCTTCAGATTTGTGTTCTGTCCTTAATTCCTAGGGTTTCAGGCTCGCCGCGTGAACTAAAATAGGTATGTGTTCGACAGAGTAAATCAAAGTTTGTTACAATGTTTTGAGAGTTAAAATAGCTTCAGTGCATCGCACTGAAGCTTTTGAGCTCTTTAAATGTTTCTCAAATCCTTTATAACAGATTTCTCCAACTAGCCGGAGTTGGGGAAGATGAAGTTACATCTTTAGCTCCAATGATTAAAACCTCAAACAAATCTCTTTAAAGTAATCAGTAATCCTTCTTTTATTGTTCTGGAGCTGCTCAGCAAGTTTAAGAGGCTGCTACACAAAAATGGCTCGCCGGAGCTTGCCGGAGCTCCAATGAGTCCAGAAAATGTAAAATGTTTGTACAGACTGACAAAATTAACCATTTTTTATCCAAAAATGATCCTGAGGTTACAAGAAACCTCATTATCACATTAAATTCTTCATTTGCTCATTAAAATTAAGATTTGACAGTAAGTTTGTTTCTTAAAAGATTTGAATGGTTAAAGCTCAGGACTTGATTTAACTGCTCAATTGAGAAGTTAAATTAAGTCAACAGATGTTATTAATCATAAATATATATTCAATTTATAGTTTGAAATGTTCCTGAGCCGCCATGGATAGTGAGCTCAGGAGCTAAATTAAGATTTAGGCATTTAATTATAGATGATAATAATAGGCAATATAATGTCGATTAGGGTTCATTAGTGGTGATAGGTGATGAAAGAACCTAATGAAGGTGGAATTAGGCCGATTACTATCACCATGGATAGTGATAGTAGTCGGTGAAGGTGAGATATGGATTAGGGGCTTAGGTGATTTAATTAGCAATTAAGTGAATTAGAAGTGATCATGGGAGATATAGGAAGGTGTACAGTGAGTTAAAAGGCAAAATTAAAGCTCTGGCAAACTCAAGGAACTCTCCGAAGTCGGAGGAGAGGAAACTAAATTCTAAAATTACTCTAACCTAACTAACTAAACTAACTAACTAAACTAGCCTACTCCTACTCCTACTCTTATTCTCCTGTTACCTAGACGAAGGGGTCAATAGGATTCCGCCGAAGTCTCATGGCGGACGACGAAATCAGAGGGTTGAAGAAAGATCTCCGGCGGGCAGATTTGAGGTGGAGCGGAGGAATCCTAGGGTCGACGCCTTTGTCAGAGGTGTGGAATACCACAGCGGATCTCCTCGGCTACTTAAGATGGTCGGAGGAAGGTGGAAGATGGAATGGGGAATCGTCGGAGGTTTGGAAGAATAGCCTATTGGGTCGGCTGTAGTATTAGAAGAGGGAAGGGAGCCAACTTGCCTAAAATCAGAGGTGTGAGGGGGTATTTATAGTAGTTTGCGGCGAAGAGAGAGGCAGGGTTTGGCCGAAGAAGGAGCTTGAGGAGCTTCACCTCCAACGTCGTCTCCGACGATGGTGAGGTTATCTCCCACTGAAAAATAGGATTTCCGGTTAATCCAGACAGATGGATGAAGTGGAGGTGGTGAGCGTAAGCTGCAAGATCTTGGACAAAGAGGAATGAAGTCGGTAGGGCGGTGATCGCGCAGTGGGGTGACTCTCTGCCGCCAGCCGTTCATTCGGCTGGAGAAGAAGAAGAAGAAGAAGAAGACAAAGAGGGACTTATATGTAATAAAACTTAAGGACCTGTGTGAGAAATAAGGACTCGATTGAAATGAATTCTAAGGACTAAAATGTAAACCCAGGTTTTGAAGGTTTATTTTAACTTAGATCTTTTTCAACTTTTTATATATGTTAGTAAATAAAGTAAATATTATGTTTTCACCTTGAATTTACATTTTTGACCTTTTTAGGTTAATTTATTAGATTAAGTAAAATCACTTAAGTTATTACATACTTAGGTTTACATTAAGTTTAAGTTACTTAACTTATTAATTAAGAGAATGATTGATAGCATTTCGAGTCCAATTATTATATAGATTATTAATAATGTTAATTGAATGATGAAATGTCATTTTTAACTTATTTTAAGGTCCTTTACTATGTATCCCTTATTTTATAAGTAACCCTTATATATTCATAATCTTAGCTAATTAACTAGGAAGACTAGTTAATTAGGGGTAATTGGAGATCATGATGAGTGTCTCATCATGGGTGTGTGTGGGTCGAAACTTAGGTGGCTAGGTTGATTAGGTTAGGTTTTAGTGGGTTTAGGTCAAGGTAGGTCTCAAATTAAGGTTGTAAACCTTAATTCACTAAGGTAAAGTGCAATTAAACTTAATACAAGTTTAATTGTGTGTGTGGAAACTTAATTGAGAGTAAAATAACTCAATTAAGTCAGGTCTAGGTCAATTGGACTCTCACTGAGTCCAACTGGATAGTGTATCCTGAGATCAGGGCTCAATTGGACTCAATGAGTCCAATTGAATAGGCTGATGGAATTGACTAAGATCCAAGTCAATTAGGTTTAGTGAGCACCTAATTAGGTCATTAGGGAGGTCTTGAGGTGATGTACTAGGGTTAGGGTACCTTAATTTAGGTTCCTATGGGGTTGGAATTAGGTTTAGGGACCTAGAGATCCAAGATCAAGGCTTGAATCTCAAAACAGGAACTGGAGAGTAGTATCAGACGTCTAATAATAGTGTCAGACATCTTATAGTAAAAAATAAGAAGTCTAGACTTCTTGTCTGGACGTCCAATCAGAGTCAGGAAAGATTCAAGGTTCTTTCTTGGGTATTCTGTAGAAATTGGACGTCTGACCAAGTGTCTGGACGTCCAATAACACTGCAGAAGTGGGTTTAAGGTGTGCGGGAGTTGGCTAAGGGTTCTAGACATCCTATAATTCATCTGGACGTCCAGATAAGGGTTGGAACTAGGGTTTTGGGCCTTCCTAGGGTGTTGTGACCTAATCTAAGGGTGGCTAAGGCTTGGGGAAGTCTCTAGGCTATCCTAGGGCTAGGATGGACCTAAGCTCTTCACATTTTACTGCTTTATTCCTACTTAGTAGAATAGCAAACCTTAACTCCCTTACATCATTATTCCTACATCTAATCTAAGTCTTCTACTCCAGCTCTGATGCAATACCCGTTATTCCTAATCCAGCTTCAGATCTTGCTCCAGATCCAGCTCCAGATCTAGCTCCTGATCAGATTATTGCCTGCAATCGACATAATGCACTTAATCAGCACATTATAACATTATTTTATGCATAGCTAAAGTAAAGTAGTAAAGATGCAGATAATGCTTATGCATGCATGAATTACCCTAACTTATGCTAAGTCCTAGCCTAATTTAGGTCAATTAAGACTTATGATTGCTGCGCAATCATACCGCCATGCCTAAATATTGCTAGTCCCTAGAAAATGCAAAAGTAAATTATTTCCAGAAGGGTTCCTAAGGGATTGATTATTTTATCAAGTGTATGCCTGGAGATTTTTCTCCTTTTCGTTTTCATCCTATGCTCTAGAAATCCAGACAATCATGAAAGTGCAGCTATGTAGCTTTTGCAACGGATTCAAGTGAAAAACTGATTCACCTCTAAAGCCTGTACTTGACCCCTAGGAAAAATTCTAGCGGGATAGGTGGACTTCTTCCGTCAGGGTATTCAAAATATTCTATGAATTCCACCCCGACTTTAGGCTTAGGTAGAGAATCTCTGAGGGAAAAGATTATATATTTGGTGGCTCACTTTCACTTGGTGCTACATAGAGACTAGTATTACAGAATCTAGATTCCCAGATTACTAAGTAACTCAACCTAGAGAAAGATGAGAAAAACTATGCTCTCTTCTGATTCCTTTGTATTCATTCTCTCTTTCTGTTCTTTTTTTTCTTTTCTTTTTCTTAGAGCTCACAACCTCACAAGATTCACATATATGACCTGTATTTGGTGGTCTCACTAGGCATCAACACTTTAATTGAGTTCTCATAACCTTAACACTAAGTCAAAATTCCTCAGCCAGTATTTGAGCGATCAGAAACACACGAAAAATAGGTTAAGGCTATATTTGGTGGTTCTCAAATTTATTTGGTGGTATTGCCTTAATACAACTGAACTAAATATTCACTCCTTTTTTTTGCTTTTTCTTCTTTTTCTAATTTTTTTCAATTTTTCTTTCTTTTCATCAATTTCTTTTTTTTCATCTCTTTTTTTTTTCAACATAACACATCCATGAACTTTATTGAGGCATTATTAAGGATTGGTGGTACTCAAGAGACATTGGGTGGCTTATTTGGTGGAAGTGCCTACTCACAGCACCGGGAGAGATGGGTAGGACGGTGTATTTCTGACCTTGGCATCAATACCCTCCTTGCACTGAGGATTCCGCAAAGAATGGTCGTAACTATCTTCCTTAGCCCTAGTTTTATGAAAACTCGCTCTCCGCGTATTTGCCTTATTTGGTGTCTCTCAATATTTCGCACAAAAATGTAAACGCAGGAACCGAGAGCGAAAACTATGCCTAATCTCTGAGTATCATCACCTAATTATCTAGGATTCCAGATTCCTTACACTAATCTTAGAGAACCAGTACACTCTACTCTCATCTCACACTATTTGGTGGATTTTTGGAAGAAAATCTACCTGACTCCCAAAACACTGTCCAGGGGTTCAGGAAAAGAAGTACTGCTTCTTCTCGACAGATTGAAGACGTTTATCAGCCTTCACCGTGAATCCATTGCAAATTCTACGTGTGTGAAAAATTATACTGGATTCCAGATTACAGGAATCAACTAGAGGATAAAATCCCTAATGCATTCTCTTAATAAAATAATCTTATTCATGAATGTAATATGTATATATGCTATAAACAAGTAACCTAGTATAATTTGTACTTCGTGAAATTCTCGTATCGGGTTACATTCAGCTTGACCCTAAATTTAGAACAAGAGGTGAGCGGGTGAGTTGGAAATGGCTGTTGCAGACGATTTCTAGCTCCAATTCGAGCATTGGAGGTGGAGTCGGTTCTTTTATTTAAGGTCCTAAAGTACGTTTTACATGTAGTTCCGAGGTTTTCCTAAATGTTGGCATAACAATTTTTCAGTTTTGTTGTATCTACCCCCCCATGCCTAAGTTCTTGCATGTCCTCATGCATGAATATAAAAGAAAATAAATACAACAGGGAGAGAATGGGTAGAAATCACCTGTAATTGCTCCTGAAAGTATACATTCAGCACCGGCCAACCTAACAGTATGTAATATGCAGAAAGAAAATATGCTAAAGAAGAATATGCTATGTATAAAAATGAATATGTATAGGTGATGGTGGAATGTGGGATATGCTATCTATATGTGCTGAGTTAACGCTTCCAACTGGGTTAGCACTCAATCACATGTCCTCAATAAGATGAACAATCTTGTCAAGTGGAGGAGCTTCCTAGGCCAAAAATTGCTTGAGGCGCTGGCCATTAACCGTGGATATATGCCCAGATTTTAGGTCCTTGATCTGGACTGCCCCATTAGGATATGGTTGGATCACAACATACGGGCCAGTCCACTTGGACTTGAGCTTCCCTGCGAAAAGTTTCAGTCGTGAATCAAACAACCAAACTCGTTGGTTGGGCGTGAATGCTTTCCTCTAGATGTGGCGATCATGAAAGGCCTTGGTCTTGTCCTTGTATATCAATGCATTCTCATAGACCTCCCGCCGGATCTCTTCTAATTCGCTGAGCTGGAGTTTCCGTTCTTAACCTCCTGCATCGAGGTCAAGGTTACATTTTCACACCGCCCAAAAGGCACGGTGTTCCAGCTTTACAGGAAGGTGACAGGCCTTGCCATATACCATGCGATATGGTGACATTCCGAGTGGGGCCTTGTATGCAGTCCGATATGCTTAGAGTGCATCGACTAATTTGTCGAACCAGTCCTTCCTGTCTAGTCTAACCATCATCTGGAGAATCAGCTTGATCTAACGGTTAGACACTTTAGCCTGCCCATTGGTCTACGGGTGATACGAGGTGGCTATATGGTGATGTACCCCGTATTTCTTTAATAATGACCTCAAATGGGCATGAATGAAGTGGCTTCCCCCGTCACTAGTCAGAGCGTGGGGTATTCCGAATCTCGCGAAGATTGTTAGTTCAATCACTTGTATATAATATTTTGATGATTTTACAAAATGAAGAAAATGAAATAAAAAATAAAGCGTAGCATATTAGTTTCTCTCTGTAATAACATATTTGCAGGATTTCAAAAAGCTTTCCAAGATGGGAGATTAAAAGCGTGAAGACAAGTAGCATAAGTATTAGGTCGTAGGCTTTTTCATGTAAACTTTCAATGGTTGTAATTTTTCATTTTATTTGAGTCTAGAAATGTTGTAAAGAGCCCCCAAACATAACCTATAAATAGCTAACTTAGGGTCTCTACACTTAGGATAAATTAGAAACGAAAACCCAACACTCATACCTTTATCAGAAGTCCATAACAATGGTCAGACGTCTGATTTTCCATTTTAAGATGTCTGACAAGTATCTCAGACGTCTAATTTCCAAGAGTTCTTCCTTTGGTTTGTCTCCTCATAAACATCAGTCGAAGGACTTCACTTTCAGACGTCGATAACCTTACAAAGACGTTTGATTCTTTACCTAGACGTCCTCAGACTAACCGTTAGACTAAGCTTAGGCAAAAATGAATTCCCAGACGTCTTGACACACCTTCAGACGTCTGCCTTTGAACCGTTGGCCATGATTTTCTGTGCATATCTCTTTACGGCCACATAATCTTTTGGCAGAAGAAGTGGGGAAGAGTTTCTTAGTTTTCAGATGTCTGGTGATGTCCTCAAACGTCCATAAAGACGTCTAATCCTCTAAACCTAGAACCCTGTTTGGATCTGATGAAAACAGGAACAAATCCACCCTTCATTAGACGTCCAATAACATAATCAGACGTCTTATGTGAAAATATCAGACGTCCTTCTTTTGATCCAATGGAGTCTGTCTTGGATGGCCTACAGTATTAGACGACCAGAAGCATAATCAGACGTCCTATAAGACGTCTGATCCTATAATTAGACATCTGATATTGCTGTCAGACTCATCATTGCCCTGATTTTGTGTGGATTTCGTCCTAAACTCTTGGGATTTGTCTCCAACGGCTAGAAGAGCTCTCCTAAGTGTTCTTGAAGGTTCCAAACTAGCCTATAAATAGACTACAACTCCTCTTAGGCAACACACACCTCTTGAGATACAATTCCATTAGAAAAATCTCTTGCTCACTACTCTAAGCTCCATCTTCCCTTTATTCTGTGCTAATACTCTGATCAAAGGGCAAATCCATACTCCCGGCTCACTCCGTTCTACAAATCATCAGGGAGTTCTTTTCATTCTTAGTAGATGAGAAAGCAACTAAATTATTGGGGTGCTCTATAGGTGTTATTTTACTTTTTAATTTTTGTACTTTGGGTATCCGGCCTATCGGGTCCCCGTCTCTTCATTTTGAAGGGGGAAACCTCTGTTTAGGGATCGGAGGTGGGATTTGTAATTGAGGTACACTACCCTCGTTTAAGTACTGTGGTTGGTGGATTGATCACCTTGTGATCGAAAATCCTAAGTCAAGAGATTGGCTTAGGTGGTGGTTTTCACCCATCTTGGGTTTCCACCTAAAAATAATTGAGCATATTGTGTGATTGAATTTTTTGTATTACAATATTCTATAATTTCACTATTCACCCCCCCTCTACTGCAATTTCATTTGGTATCAGAGCAGGTTTTTCGCCTACAGGAGTAACATCCGCGGAAAGATCACATGGAGGGGAAGGCCATTTCCACAAGCAGATTGGAGGGGAAATCCACCACTCGACCACCACTCTTCAAAGGAACCAACTACACTTAGTGGAAGCTGAGAATGAAGATGTGGCTTCAAGCCAACAATTTCTCCATTTGGGAGAAATGCGAATCCGTATATGTCATTCCTGAGAAACCAGAAACTGGTTACACAGTGGAGCAAATCCATCACCTTGGACTGAATGTCAAGGCAATGAACTTACTCTACTACGCACTCAGCTCAAAGGAATTCAACCGCATCAGCCAATGCAAAATCATCCACGAGATCTGGAGAACCTTGGAGGTAACTCACGAAGGTACATCTAAAGTTAAATCCTCAAAGATAAACTTGTTATCACAGGAATTCGAAGCTTTCTCTATGAAGGAGAATGAAAGACTTGGGGACATGTACACCCGATTCACGTTAATCGTGAATAACCTCAAGTCTTTTGGAAAGACATTTATAAATGGGGAGCTTCAAGGGAAGCTCCTTCACTCCCTTGGACCTGAGTGGGAACAAAAGGTAATAGCAATAGAAGAAGCCAACCAAGTAGAGGATCTAGACATGGAAAATCTACTTAGGAATCTCATGGCTTACGAATCAAAAATGGAGCAAAAGAAGAAGTCAATCTCATCGGAGCTAAAGAAGAAGACCTTAGCCTTCAAAGCTACTTCGGATGATGAGGTAAGTACCGATGACGAAGAATTTGTTTTATTAGCTAAAAAGTTTAAAAAGTTTCTCAGAAATAGAAGAGAGATCAAGGGAAGGAAAAGAGAGGAAGAACCTCTAATTTCCTATAATTGCAAAAAGAGAGGTCACATAAGGAAAGATTGTCCCTTACTCAAAAGGGATGATGAGAAGAAACCCAAGAAGCCTTCCGACTACAAGAAGATCTCCAAACCGAAAGGATTCAAGAAGAAGGCGTTTCAAGCAACGTGGGATGACTCCACCTCCGAAGAAGAAGAGGAGGAGGAAACAAATGAAGAAATGGCATGCTTGGGATTAATGGCAACAAATGATGGTTCTGAGTCTGAATTTGAGAAACCTGAGGTAAACTCTTATTCTTTAGATGAATTACAAGATGCCTTTGATTCACTATATGTAGATCTTAAGAAAACAAAAACCCAAAGCAAGGCTTTAAAAGAAGAAAACTTAGAAAATAAGAGATTAATCAATGATCTTGAAAAAAAGAATCTAATTCTTACAAAGGAAACCACTGCTTTAAATATGCAAATAAGAAATCTAATGATTAAGAAAGAGTCATTAACAAATGATTTGTATACAGCAATGAGTGAACAAAAATTTTTAGATAGAGAAGAATTACTCGACAAAATCCATGTGCTTGAAAAATCAAACTCCTTTAAAAAGGATGAAAATGGCTTACTTAGAGTAGAAATTAGGGCATTAGAAGATAAACTAGACATAATGAAAATAGAGATAAATCATCTCAAAGAAAAGTCAAACCAACTTCTTGAGGATCTAGCCAAATTTACAAAGGGGAAAGATAACTTAGACAAACTCATTGCCCATCAAAAACCTTCCTCAAGTAAATTTGGATTAGGCTTTTATGAACCTAGTCAAAGTGAGCTGAAAAAGGATTCTCCTCTAAAGGTGACCACTAACAAATACGGATCCACATTACAATGGATACCGAAAAGACAACTCTCACTTTGTTTTGTAGGGATGAAAGGACATCATAATGTCAAAAATTGGATATACAAAATGAAGGATGGACGACTCAAATTAGAAAGGCCTATAGTAACAGCAAGTCACCATCAAAGATCTTTTGTAGGAGGAAGAAGGTCTACAAGGAGGAAGACAAGGAGACCACCGCCACCAAGGAGGCTGATGGGTGATGGACTCCGGATGCTCCAAACATATTACGGGAGACAAGCGCATATTTTTGAACCTCCAACCTAAGGATGGAGGAACAGTTACATTTGGCAACAACCACAAGGGCCATATTATTGTCTTTGGTAAAATAGGTAACCCTCTCTCTCCCATCTCAAATGTTTCTCTAGTTAAAGGACTAAAACATAATCTTTTAAGTGTAAGTCAAATATGTGATAAGGGCTTTAAAGTAGTGTTTACTTCTAAAATGTTTGAAATTATGCATGCATTAACCAATGAAACCCTTCTTAAGGGAACTAGATTTAAAGACATTTATGTTGTAGAATTTGATAAAAATGACACTTATGAATGTCTTATAGCAAATGATGAGTTAAGTATATGGCATAGAAGACTAGGACATGTTCATATAAAGCTGGTTTAAAAACTAGCTAAACATGAACTAGTCTGAGGTCTTCCTAAAGGAAAATTTTTAAATGAGCCTATTTGTGATTCATGTAAATTAGGTAAGATTATAAAATCTAGTTTTAAAAGCAAAGAAGTTATATCCACATCAAGACCTTTAGAACTACTTCACCTAGATCTATTTGGACCTACAAAATATGAGAGCCCCAGTGGATGCAAATATTTCCTTGTAATTGTAGATGATTTTTTGAGGTTTTCATGGGTCTCCTTCTTGAGATCCAAAGAAGGAGTGTTTTCCGTCTTTTCTATTTTTTGTAGGAAAGTTCAAATTGAAAAAGGCTACCAAATCACTCGTATCCGTAGTGATCATGGGGGCAAGTTTGAAATTTCCTTGTTTGATGATTTTTGTCAAGAGCATGGTATTGCTCATGAGTTTTCTTTTCCTCGAACACCTCAACAAAATGGGGTGGTTGAGAGAAAGAACCGTACTCTTCAAGAGTGAGCTCGAACATTGCTCATAGACTCAGGGTTACCGAAGTACTTCTGGGCTGAGGCGGTTAGCACGGCTTGTTACGTGTTAAATCGCACCTTAATTTGATCCGGATTGCGAAAAACTTGCTTTGAACTATACTATGGGAAAATACCCAAAATTAGTTATTTTAAATTTTTTGGATGTCGATGTTTTGTCTTGAATACCGCTCTAATTTAGATAAATTTGATGCCAAAGGTGAAGAAGCCATCTTTATTGGTTATTCCTCACGTAGTAAGGCATATAGGGTTTTTAACAAGACCACATTAATAGTGGAGGAAACCCTCCATGTTTCCTTCGATGAATCTCCTCATTCCTCCATTGACTGAGTCAATATGGGTGATGAAGATGATTCTACTATTGATGTGTCTAACATTCCAAACTCCAATATCCATAATCTTCCAAAATATTGGATATATCAAAGGGATCATCCCGAAAGTCAAGTCATTGGAAGTGTTTCTGATGGCGTTAAAACCCGATCTCGTTTTAGTTGCTCCTTTGGTCTCTCAGCCTTTGTATCTCAAGTTGAACCCAAGAGTGTCGAGGAAGCATGCTCCGAAGAACCTTGGATGATGGTCATGTAGGAGGAACTCAACCAATTCCAAAGGAATGAAGTTTGGGATCTAGTACCTATGCCTGAAGGGCAAACGATAATAGGTACCAAATGGGTATTCTGAAACAAGTTGAATGAATCCGGTATGGTTATTCGAAACAAGGCTCGGTTGGTAGCACAAGGGTACAACCAAGAAGAAGGAATTGATTTTGATGAGACCTACGTTCCCGTAGCTCGACTTGAATCAATTCGCATGCTTCTTGCTTATGCCACCTTTCTTGGCTTTAAACTCTTTCAAATGGACGTTAAGAGTGCGTTTCTTAACGAATTCATTAAGGAGGAAGTTTTTGTAAAACAACCTCCTGATTTTGAGTCTCATGATAAGCCTCATTTTATCTACAAATTAAACAAGGCACTATATGGTCTAAAGCAAGCTCCTAGAGCTTGGTATGAAAGGCTCAGAGACTACTTGTTAAATGCAAAATTCTCTATAGGTGAAGCTGATTCCACATTATTCATTAAAAGAAAAGGAAAAGACATTTTATTAGTTTAAATATATGTAGATGATATTATATTTGGTGCTACTAATGAATTTGTGTGTAGAAAGTTTTCAGAAATTATGCAGGAAGAATTCGAAATGAGTTTGATGGGTGAGCTCAAGTTTTTCTTGGGCTTGCAAATCACTCAGCTCGAAATTGAAACTTTGTGTGTCAATCAAAATACACAAAGGAGATGCTGAAGAAATTTGATATGAACAAAAGTAAAGGGAAGAACACTCCTATGAGTGTCACAACTTCCCTAGACTTGGACGAATCAGGTACGCTTATAGATCAAAAGCTCTATCATAGCATGAATGGATCTTTACTATATTTAACTTCCAGTAGACCTGATATTTTGTTTAGTACCTGCTTATGCGCTAGGTTTCAATCAAACCCTAAACAATCACACCTAAATGCTGTAAAATGAATATTTAGATATCTAGTCGACACATCTGATTATGGCTTATTCTACCCTAGGAGTCCACAATTCAACTTAGTTACATATAGCGATGCGGACTACGCAGGTAGCCGCACCGATAGGAAGAGTACTAGTGGGACGTGCCAATTCTTGGGCAAATCACTAGTCTCTTGGTTCTCAAAGAAACAATCTAGTGTAGCTCTATCAACTACAGAAGCTGAATACATAGCCACCGCACTAGCATGTTCCTAAGTGCTTTGGATGAAAAATACTTTGAAGGATTTTAACTTGATATTTAATAAGATAAAAATATTATGTGACAATACTAGTGCTATCAGCCTCTCGAAAAATCCCGTACATCACTCTCACACAAAACATATTGATGTTCGACATCACTTCTTGAGAGATAATGTACTTACGGGAGAAATCGAAGTTGAATTTATTTATACTGAACTGCAATTATCTAATATTTTCACTAAACCTTTGAATTATGATCTCTTTAATTATATATGTAGGAAACTAGGCATATGTAAGCTAAGTGATATTTGAAGAATTTAGTGATTTAATGGAACTTCCTTTGTCATGAGCATAGATGGAGCCTTGATTTTACTAAGTTAGAAGCCTTCATTCTCAGTTCAAACATCCAAATGCACATTCTGTGCAATATCAGACATCTGATTATACCATCAGACGTCTTATACATAAAAATTGGTCGTCTAAACATCTGGGACAGACGGCGATTTTATCTAACGAGAGTAATCACAAAAGAGTCATCTCAGACGTTTGTCATCCTTCACAGACGTCTGGGGAGTCATCCAGATGTGTTGACAGATGTCTATCTATGAGTCAGAACATATACTATCAGTCGGATGTCGGAATCTGTGGTTAGTCGTCGCATAGGTCGTCTGACATGAAAATTGGACGACCATGTAACTTTAGGCCAAAATCAAGGAAGGTCTGTCTGCAGAAATTGGACGTCTAATTTTAGATTTAGACATCCTCCTTATCTTCTAAGACAAAAATCAGACTTCAACCTAGAGAATAAATCATTTTCCATGGAAGGATGCCTGCGGAAATCAGACGTGTAAGTTTAAAATTAGTCGTCTGATTTATCATCTGATGGATAAAATAGACGTCACCATCAAAAGGGCTAAAATCCCTACAGTCAAATCCAAATGTCTGACATAGTCTCCAGACGTTTGATCGGGGAAAATCTACGAATCGCGACTGTTCTCTTGATGGTTTGAAATGCAAATCTCCCCAACTTCAGGGGGAGACTTACTCCGTGACCTTGGGATATAAGATCCCCTTCGCAAGGTCCCACTCTCCTCTCCCAAATCCCTACCGCTCTCCCTCACACCCGACGGCCCACAGCAGCAGTTGGCGAAGTTCTGCTCACCGCCAGACGACCGTTGCGCCTCCTCGACAACTAGCGGAACTGCTGCTCCTCTGCACGCGTCCTCCCTGCCTCTTGACCACACATTTGGAGGATTTCCTCCGCCCGTGGGTATACCCTCTCAACTCCTAGGACATCTCCATGCTCTTTTACCCATGACCTTGCAGCATCTAGTAGCATCTTGTTCTCCTTATTGATTCACTTGGCCTACTTGCACATTTCATATCGTTATCAGCCTTAGAACCCTAACCCTCGATCAAGCCAACCTTGTTAGCCCTAGCTGCATCTTCCATGGCAAGGGTATTACCTCATGAGGTTCAAGCCGACATTTTAGTAGCTTGAATCCAAAGGTATATTGCCACAACTACATGGCAGGTTGTATTGCCTCAAGGCATACTGCCACATATTTTTTCAATGATGATTGCATTGTTTGAATATGTGTTGTTGAAATATTTTGGGTGAATGTTGTTTGGTTGGTTGAATGTTCTTGTATGGATGTTTTTTGCAGGTATTCTATCCTCAAAACACCACCCTTTTTTTTTCCATAACCTAACAGCCCATTCTACCAAATATGCCTCCCCATAGGAAGCAAGTTGAGGGATCTTCCACTTCCTCTTCCACCTATTTGGCAGATCAACTGCGGAGCGACATCACTAGGCAGTAATTTCGTCGTTTCGCGAATGCCAAAGTTAAATGCCCTCATTTTATTGTTTGGAATGATTTTGCCCATTTGAACCTTCGGGAACACTTCCAAACTCTCCATCTCTTTCAATACTTTGACCGTCAATTCCACTCCGGCAATGGAACTCTTGGTGTGTTCCCTGATCTTTGTCGTCTCTTTTATGCCAACATCGTTGAGGACTACAGCAACGATGAACTTGAACTCCATACCCGCCTATTTGGTCACGAAATACACATCACATCCGAAACTATTTCCGACCTTCTAGCCATCCCCAATGAGGGAAATGACTTCAATGACATTCTGAGGCAATACGACCCAGAAGTCATCAATCAAGAGTTGTTCTCCCTGAAAAATATGTTGAAAACCTTGGCACCCTACCATGCAAAAATCTCAAACCCCTTCCACATCTACTCTCTCGCATTTTTGGGTGGGACCTCCTAAACAAATTGGGAGGTTTTGATTACATCTCGCGCTAACACAAGGCGCTCCTTTTTGCAGCCGTCCGTTATATTCCTTTCAATTATTGCCGCCTCATTGTTTGCGTCATGAATGAAGACCATGGAGCATCACTTCCGTTTGGGTCTATTCTATCCAAAATCTTTTCAACCCATGGATTTCCATAACTGACCAAGCAGTTGACAAGAAGATTGAGCCTCACAACCGGGCCACAGCCGCCAAGATGCACATACTCAGGGAGCATCTTGAGCCTGCCGACAAGCCCATGGAAGAAGAGCCCCTTCCACCCTTTCCAGACCTCCATGAACCACGGCCCCTTCAAATAGAAGCTCCCCGCTCGAGCTTTGATGAAGCATGGGATCCAGCCACTGATTCCCTCTCCTCCGACATCTCCCTCCTACTGCATCGAACCGGCAAGATGTACACCTACATGGGAAGCATGCGCCGCGACATCGACAAACTTAGATCAGATGTTCAAAACTTGCAGATGGGACACGGACCCGCTCGTCGCCGCTGCCGCCAAGATCAAGAAGAATAGTTTAGTGCTTCTATTTTTGTCTTTTTTCTTTCTTTCCAAGTTTGTATTAAGGGGTCTTGACCCCGTACTTAATATTTTTGGGAACAAATAGCTAGTCCGTGCTTAACTATTTCTATTGCTAATCAATTTTCTTTAATGTCTTGTCATCTTTTAATCATACAATTTTATTCAGTCTCTCCACTTTGTAGATATCACTCATGTAGTTTGGATTTCAACTCCCTTTGACAACCCTTCATGATGATATTCAAAAAGGGGGAGAAGAATGTTGGAGAACTTAGGGAATAATAAAAAAACAAACTTCTTAAATAGATAGAGACTACCAAGTACAACCTTTAGGGGGAGAAAATAGGAACCTACAGCTATATTTTGAAAATCGTCAAAAAGGGGGAGATTGTTAGTTCAATCACTCATATATAATATTTTGATGATTTTACAAAATGAAGAAAATGACATAAAAAATAAAGCGTAGCATATTATTTTCTCTCTGTAATAACATATTTGCAGGATTTCAAAAAGTTTTCCAAGATGGGAGATTAAAAGCGTGAAGACAAGTAGCATAAGTATTAGGTCTTAGGCTTTTTCATGTAAAATTTCAATGGTTGTAATTTTTCATTTTATTTGAGTTTAGAAATGTTGTAAAGAGCCCCCAAACATAACCTATAAATAGCTAACTTAGGGTCTCTACACTTAGGATAAATTAGAAACGAAAACCCAACACTCATACCTTTATCAGACGTCCATAACAATGGTCAGACATCTGATTTTCCATTTTAAGATGTCTGACAAGTATCTCAGATGTCTAATTTCCAAGAGTTCTGCCTTTGGTTTGTCTCCTCATAAACATCAGTCGAAGGACTTCACTTTCAGATGTCGATAAACTTACAAAGACGTTTGATTCTTTACCTAGACGTCCTCAGACTAACCGTTAGACTAAGCTTAGGCAAAAATGAATTCCCAGACGTCTTGACACACCTTCAGACGTCTACCATTGAACCGTTGGCCATGATTTTCTATGCGTATCTCTTTACGGCCACATAATCTTTTGGCAGAAGAAGTGCGGAAGAGTTTCTTAGTTTTCAGACGTCTGGTGATGTCCTCAGACGTCCATAACGACGTCTAATCCTCTAAACCTAGAACCCTATTTGGATATGATGAAAACAGGAACGAATCCACCCTTCATTAGACGTCCAATAACATAATCAGACGTCTTATGTGAAAATATCAGACGTCCTTCTTTTGATCCAATGGAGTCTGTCTTGGATGGCCTACAGTATTAGACGACCAGAAGCATAATCAGACGTCCTATAAGATGTCTGATCCTATAATTAGACGTCTGATATTGCTGTCAGACTCATCATTGCCCTGATTTTGTGTGGATTTCATCCTAAACTCTTGGGATTTGTCTCTAACAGCTAGAAGAGCTCTCCCAAGTGTTTTTGAAGGTTCTAAACTTGCCTATAAATAGACTACAACTCCTCTTAGGCAACACACACCTCTTGAGATACAATTCCTTTAGAAAAATCTCTTACTCACTACTCTAAGCTCCATCTTGCCCTTGTTCTGTGCTAATACTCTGATCAAAGGGCAAATCCATACTCCCGGCTCACTCCGTTCTACAAATCATCAGGGAGTTCTTTTCATTCTTAGTAGATGAGAAAGCAACTAAATTATTGGGGTGCTCTATAGGTGTTATTTTACTTTTTAATTTTTGTACTTTGGGTATCCGGCCTATCGGGTCCCCGTCTCTTCATTTTGAAGGGGGAAACCTCCGTTTAGGGATCGGAGGTGGGATTTGTAATTGAGGTACACTACCCTCGTTTAAGTACTGTGGTTGGTGGATTGATCACCTTGTGATCGAAAATCCTAAGTCAAGAGATTGGCTTAGGTGGTGGTTTTCACCCATCTTGGGTTTCCACCTAAAAATAATTGAGCATATTGTGTGATTGAATTTTTTGTATTACAATATTCTATAATTTCACTATTCACCCAGCTCTTGTGCAATTTCAGTTCTGCCGTATGAAAGAAATGACGGTCTTATGGTCTGCCCATCTCGCCGGGATAGCCTCGACCCACTTCGAGACATAGTCGATGGCTAGTAATGTGTACTCGAAGCCATGCGAGTTAGGAAAAGGGCCCATAAAATCAATGCCCCAGACGTCGAACACTTCTATGACCATGATGGGTTGGAGTGGCATCATGTGTCTCCTAGTCATAGAGCTGACCGGCTGGCATCGTTTGTAGTGTTGGGCATATTCGTGTGTATCTTTGAAGATGGTTGGCCAAAAAAATCCCGATTGCAAAATTTTTGCAACGGTTTTCTGTCCCGAGAAATGACCACCACAAGCATCATTGTGGCAAAAAGATAACACATTAGGTATCTCAGGGTCTGGGATGCATCTTCGAATAATTTGATCCACTCCAATGCAGAAGAGTAGTGGGTCATCCCAGATGTAGTATTTGGCCTCTGCAGTGAATTTGAGTTTCTGGTCCTTGGATAGGTTCGCGAGAATTTTTCCTGCGGCAAGGTAGTTCGCGATATCTGCGTACCAGGGGAACTCAACAGAATGAACTGCCAAAAGCGATTCATCCGGAAATTGCTCGTGGATAGGCAGGGAATAAGGAATGTGATCTAGATCCAATCTGGATAGGTGATCCACCACAACATTCTATTTTCCAACTTTGTCACGGATTTCGATATCAAATTTTTGCAATAGAAGGATCCATCTAATGAGCCGTGGTTTAGCATCCTTCTTTGCCAACAAGTGCCGGAGGGCGGAGTGGTCAGTGAAGATGATGACCTTAGACCCTAATAAGTAAGATCTGAATTTCTCCAACCCGAATACTACTGCTAGCAGTTCTTTTCTATGACAATATAATTGCGCTGAGCCTCATTCAGTGTCTTGCTAGCATAGCATATAACAAAGGGTTGTTTCTCCCGACGCTGGCCTAAAACAGCACCGACGGCAAAATCAGAAGTGTCGCACATCATTTCGAAATCAAGCGACCAATCGGGTGGTTGGAGAATCGAGGAGTTGGAGACAGCGCTTCGTAAAGTCTCGAAGGCGTTGAGACACGAGGTATCAAATTCAAATGGGACATCGGTAACCAAGAGATTCGTCAAAGGCCATGCAATTTTTGAGAAATCGCATATAAATCTCTGATAGAAGCTCACGTGACTCAAGAATGATCTGATCTGCTTGACCGAGCTAGGTGGTGATAAGTGGGAAATAATCTCAGATTTAGCTCGATCGACCTCGAGTCCATTTTTGGAGATCCTGTGCCCTAGTACTATGCCATCCCTCACCATGAAATGGCTTTTCTCCCAGGATAGTACTAGGTTTACCTCAATGCACCGCTTCAGGATCTTGGTGAGGTTATCAAGACAAGAATCGAAATCATCTTCGAAAACAGAGAAGTCATCCATGAATACCTCTACATAGTCCTCAATCATGTCAGAGAAGATAGCCATCATACAACGCTGAAATGTTGCTGGTGCATTGCAGAGGCCAAAGGGCATCGGCTTGAAAGCGAATGTTCCAAAGGGACATGTGAATATGGTCTTGTCTTGATCTTCCAGGCTAATCGCTACTTGATTACACTCGGAGTATCCATCTAGAAAGTAGAAGAAACTACGTCCGGCTAACCGTTCCAAGATCTGATCAATGAACGACAAGGGAAAGTGATCCTTCTGGATAGCAGTGTTTAGTTTCCTGTAGTCGATGCAGACCTGCCAAGATGTCGCAGTGCGGGTCGGGATGGATTCGCCCTTATCATTCTTTATTACGGTGAGTCCTACTTTCTTGGGCACTATCTGGATCGAACTCACCCACTGGCTGTCTGAGATTGGGTATACAATACCTGCATCCAGCCATTTGATGATCTCCTTCTTAACAACCTCTAGCACATTCGAGTTAAGCCGTCTTTGAGGTTGTCTTGAAGGTTTCACCCCCTCATCCGTGTAAATGTGATGAGTGCAATACGAGGGGCGAATACCACGGAGATCAGCAATACTCCACCCGATAGTAGCCCTATGGTCTTGCAGCGTAGAAATCAATTGATGCTCCTGTTCTTGGGTTAAGTGGCCATTGATAATGACTGGGTATGTCTCACTTTCTCTCAAGAACACATACTTGAGTGAGTCAGGTAAGGGCTTTAATTCAATCACGGGTGGGTCAGAGTCAGAAATGAGAGTGGGAGGAGCAGAATCGAGGGTAGGAATTTGCTGATCCATGTGCACGTGAATTCCCGCTGAGTCGCTCCTTGTGAAATAATCGGTTGTGACTGCGTTAACGGGAAACTCGTTGGCTGTAGTCACGTCTTCCTGCAACAACAGGGGCGATTCAATAATGTGTGGATTAGGATAGCTGGATTCAGGGGTCCTGTGGTCAGAAGCACACCCTAAGCAGTCAGATCGCCAGGGAGATATGTGTAGTGTAGTGGTCTCAGCCCTGTGTGGATCGAGGTCCAAAAACCCTGATAGTGCAAACGAATGAGACATTGGGTCGTCACAAAGGAGCCCAATGTTGCCACAGTATACTGAATCTTCGTCTTCGCCATCCTCCTCTATTCGATCACAGTCGAAATTCTTTGCTGCCCTAAATATGTCAAGTCGAAGTCATTCATTGCCTAGGGCTATCTCCATACACCCAGATGCACAATCAATGTTCGCTCGGGCTGTCGCTAGAAATGGGTGACCAAAAATAATTGGTGCATCTCAGAGATTAGGAGGAACTTCCATATCGAGAACGAAAAAATCTGCAGGAAAGCAGAACCTGCGGACTTTCACAATCACGTTCTCAACCACCCCCTTGGTGTTTTGACTGATCTATCAGCCAATCGAATCGTGACCGAGGTGGGCTTCAACTCCCCAAATCAGAATCGATCAAATACGGTAGTGGGAGTTAGGTTGATGGACGAACCCAGATCTAGAAGGGCCAGATCAAATGGAGAATCCTGTAAGAAGCAAGATATGAGTGGGGTACCAAGGTCTTTCTTCTTCGGCGGTAAATCAGCTAGAATCACGGCACTAGCCTCCTTCAATAGTACTACCTGTCGTCCAATTCTTGACTGTCGCTTTGGGGTACAATAGTCCTTGAAGAACATAGCGACAGCAGGAATGTGATCGATTGCCTCGAAGAGGGGGACCTGAATATGTACTTCCTTGAACATCGATTTTCGATCCTCAAAATTCCATGTGTCCTTTTTCCGTACTGCATTTCATGTCAAAGCCTCAGGAAAAGGGACGGGAATCTCAAGGTCAAGTGGCCTCTTACCTTTATCTACCGTAGGTGGCTCCTGAGATAAAGAAGGAGTCGAACCCGCCTGCAGCGAAGGGTGGGAAAAATCAGGACCCGCCTGCCTATGTGATGGGTCGAATGTGTTCCTTCCGCTCCTCAAAGAGACAGCATGTGCATCGGCTTGCTGTCCATGAGGTGGTGAGGGGGCGGAAGGGGCAGAGTATGTGGGGTTCTGCAAAGGTAGCTGGCCTTGCATGTAACTAGGTGGTGCAGGAGGCGCCTGTAGTATGACATGTGCCTGTCCCTGCGGTGCCTGAAGCCTAGGGGGGCGCCCTGGTTCTGCACATATTGAGGATTCGGGATGGGTGTTGTCAACGATTTTGTGCGGATTTAAAGCGTATTACGTTGTAGTATAACCGACAAAACGTTTAAACAAATATAAAGAATTTTATTACTCGAACAACTAGAGTATCCGAGGTCGAACACGGGGAGCAATCTCAGTGCTTTGTAAAACCAAAGAATACAACTGTTAAATGCAAATATAATTGATTCAAAGAGAGAATTTTAAAAAGGATTTGTGAAAAAAAAGTAGAATTGGACGTCTGATTTCTGTATCAGACGTCTTAAATGTGATCTCTCTCTCTCTTCTTCTTCTTTCTCTTCTGTATCTTCCTTCTTCTCCTGCCTTGCCTTTCTTCTTTCTTCTTCTTTTTCTTCTGATCTCTTTGCAGTCTTCACTTGGCCTCTTCTTTGTTCTTCTCTCTCTTCTGCCTTGTCTTCCTTCTTCTTCTTTTTCTTCTCTTCCTGTTCTTCAGCTGCTAAGTGTTCGCTGCCTCGGTCGCTTCTTCCTTCCTGCACACACCACACAATAGCAAAAACCTACCCCCGTCCCTCTACCCAAGCGTCTCTCTTTTTCTCAAGCAGTTCACTCAAGCACGCTCTCCCAGAGCCACACGGGTAGTCGGGTCGGATTCGCACCCGGGACCAGGCGCACCGGCAAGTGGTGATGCACGAGGAGTGCGTAGGTTTAGGTCGGGTCGGATCCGCCAGATCCGCGAGATCAAGCCGCGGATGAGGCGTGTGGGGGCAGTGAGGGACCTTACCCCTGTGCTTATGGAGGCAGTAAGAAGAAAACACAAAAATAATTTATAGGATACCTGAGTTTTGCAATCCCACGATGTGGGACTATCTAGTCGGTCTTGCCTTCACGCACGCCCGCAGAGCTTTCTTCACTCGATTGCCCAAGCTGATGGCTCCTCTGTGCAGCTGGCTGGCCTCGTTTGCTTCGCGACCTTCGCGAGAGTCTGCTGCACCTGCAGCCTGGGAAGCCTGATGCCCGAAGCTGCTCCAAGCTCCCTGCTGCTTTGGCTGTTAATGGCGGCCGGAGCGTACACCTGACATCCAACAGAACGGCCTATTGGCCCAATCAGAATAGCTGGAAACCTTCGCGATAGCACGGCAAAGGCAGTGGGCGATGCTGCAGGTTGCAGGTCGGCCTAGGCGTGCGTGCCTAGGTCAACCTGTGGTCGGAGATGGTGGGTTGGTCAGGGGGTGCTTGTGGAGGTCTGGAGTGGCAGTGATGGGGTGGAATGGGTTCCTGGTGGTGAGGCAAAGCTCACGAGGGGGTTGGCAAGCTGTGTGGAGGGGCGGAGTGGTGTGGGCAGCTCGCCGGAGGGCGGTCGGAGGCGAGAACGATGGAGGTGGTTAGGTACTGTCGAGGGGTAATCAAGTAAAATAGTAGGGGGAAAAGAGAGAGGAGAGGATGGAGAATGTATCTGGGGTTGTCTGGAACGAAGGGAGGCGGTGGAGAGGATGGCTCGTAACTGCCGTCGTTGGGGAAGAAAGACCCTGAGGGAGGAAGAGGCGACGAAGATGAGGTCAGGAGCACGCGCGCGGGGTACAGCGCGACGCGGGAGGAAGAGGCGGAGAGGACTCTGCTGCTGGTATGGCAGCAGAGTGACGAGAAGGAGGGGAGGAGGTCGCCGGAGCTTGCGGGTCGTTTGGCCGGAGATGGGAGAGAGGAAATTTGGAGGGGATCTCCGTCAAAATCAAGCTTGGGTCCTGCGGCAGGGTTTGGGTGGTGTTTTATAGGTGCTGGCTTCTCCTATCAGCGCGTGGAGAGCGCGCAATTAGGTCTGCCAGCTTGCCGGAGTTGGAAGGAAGGTAGATACCCAAATCTCTCGTGCGTTCGCACGAGAGATTAGGTTCACACCAGCGATTGTAATTGGCTTTATAAGGAAGGGAATTCCTCAGAGAATCCCCCTTCCATTTCTGGGAGGGAATCTCTGAGGGATTAGAGAGCAATCCCTCTCTGAACCTCGCCGGAGCTCGGTTCTGCCCTAACAATGGCGGAAGGACTGGATTGCAAAGGGCGCAACGAACTTGGGGCGCTCTTTGCAAGGATATTCAAAAGATAGGGACCTATTTGTGATTTGGGTGTACTAAATTACAAAGTAGGTCAAGATGACCTCCCCTTAGGTCCAAATTTTGGTATAAACCTAATTTGGACCTAAGGAATCCAATGGAGAAGTTGAATTTTAGGTTTGACCTCGTTTGACTGGAAATTTTGCGTAAAGACCCAAATTAGGTTAATTGATGAACTAGGACCCTAATCTAGGTCAAACTGGGTTCCAAAGGATAACTTAAGTGTTCTAAACCCTAGGGGATATTTTTCCATGATTTTTAGAGGGTTTAATTGATTTTTATCCTGATCGAAACCTTGTTGAGTTAAGCGGGTCTGTTTTAGGGTTACCACATGTCATTTACTTCCTAGATTGCACATGAACCCATTTCTGATTGACTCAACCCACTTTTTATCTCATTTAGACCTTTTGACCTGTGTTTTTCCTCTGAGAAATCCCGTTTATGTACTGCAATGGTAAAATTGCAGTTTTAACCTTTAATTCATGTTTTCTTCTTGGAGCACTTATTCCTTCAGTTAAGCCTTCTTCTAGGTTATGTAGGAGCTTTTATCTTCTTTATTGGGTCAAAATGGGCTAGTTATGGCTCATGATGAGGCTCTCATCATACCCCCATGCCTAGCTTTTGCTAGTCCCTTAGCAAAATTTCAAAGTTTTAACTTCCATTCTAGACCTGAGTGTCTGTCAACAATTATGATAAGTAATTCTCCTTTTATTTTGTGATTAGGTAGGAATGCTGATAATAGGCCTAGAGGTACTCAAGTACCAACCAAAATCCGGACCTGTTCCGCTTTAGCCTCAGTCCTCCACAAAGGTTTCTCCGGCCCACAAAAATTAACCTAGGGTTTGTTGGACTCCGTGGTTAAAGCACCCGTGCTTGAGACATTTTTAGCCTAAGTTCAGTTTGCAGTGTGTTTTTTTGTAAGAGAGAGATAGAATATTTGTTTGGAGAGTTTTTCTCTCTCTTTTCTTTTTATTTCTAGCTTCGGATTAGCTTCTCAACACGGTCTGTATCGGATTCCTCGTCCCCATCATCAATCCTCAAGGGTCCCTGGCTTTCGAGATTTCTAGATAATCCCACCCATGGCAGCCCCCCAGAACCCTGGCTTTCGAGATTTCGAGATAATCCCGCCCATGGCATTCCATGGCCGAATCCAAACCCTGGCGATCGGCATTTCGTGATAATGCCGCCCATGGTATCTGAACCAACAGAGTGCTTACATGCCCCCAGTAGGATATTTAAATATCCTAAGAGACAAGCACCAAGGAGACGATATGTTGTTACGCATCTTCGAGGGGAATTTCCTGCCTCTCCGCGCTGGGAACTCGTCCAAATCAATTTGTGTTGATTGACCGCTCCTAATCTAGGTGACTTTTTCAGAACATTAAACGCTTTTCGCGTGATTTGGATGTTTATGCGCACTGAACCAGACTGTGTGTGAATTTGGGTGCTTAGGTTACCGAATCCCGCAAACCGGAGGTCAGTTAACGAGGCCGAAAACTTCCTAAGCCTTAGACCTAATACTCAAGCTTCGCATTTTCCTCAACCTCCTGAGGATTATCCAGATTTTAACGGATACGTGAATTTTTAAGCTAAAGGTACTAGCCCAAAAGGCCAAAGACCAGCATTCCCGCTAATCTCTTGTTATGTCTCCATAGCATTTTTCTTTTCCTTTTTTTTTTTTTTGGTCTAGAACTTCAGTTAACCCCTTAACCTTTTACTAATGATTATTTCTTTTCATTTTCATTTTGTGCTCCTTTTTGTCATTTTTCTTTCTTTTCCTCCTCTCATTTGTATGACCCTAAATTGTTCCTCCCCTATATCAAGTCTCTCTTTTTTTTTTTTTTTTAACCCTTTCTTGATATGAATTTTCTGACATTTTGCACTTTCATATCCCCCCCATGCCTAAGATTTGCAATGTCCCCATTGTAAATTAGGTGGGTTCGAATTCAGCTTAGTTCATGTATTAGGACAGGTGTGTGGTGAGTGAATGGGTCGAAGTGACTTGTTGCGAACGATTTCTAATCTCGGGTAGGTATACCTGAGGTGAAGTCGGCTGTTCTAATGGATGAACCCTAAAGTGCAATAGGCGTGGAGTATAGATGGATAATCAGACAGGTCTCTATTTTTGGGAATGACGGGTTGCCTCCCGTTAAGCGCTAAATTTAATGCCTGCAGCCAAACGAAAAATGGGGTGGAGAGGGGGTGGTCAAATCAATGGAGTTTTGGAAAACAAGCACCTTGATTAAGAGCATGGTTGGTCCAACCATGTGCTTGTTGAGATCAGCAGGCTGATGATGCAGCCCGAACCCAATAAGTCTGGTGAGTTGATAGATGTAGATCAGCAGATGCGGAACCCACCATATGCAGTGACGTTTTGATGGATATGGAAGTGAAAACTCGGGTTCAGGCTGAGTCGAATCAGCCTGGTCAAAGTAGGGTTCCGACAAATTATCCATGTAAGGTGTGGAATCCCTACAGGGGTGATCAAAGGATGGAGGCTCCTGATTTGTGGTCTGATCAGTACCCGATACCCGGTCTAGATATGGAGTTGAATCATCTGCAAACAGCTCAGTGAGAGGTGAATCGGAATAGAAATTGAGTCCGGTTGCGGGTCGGGGTGGGGAACGGGTTTTGATTGGTTCTGTATGTGTGGAGCAGGTGGCTTCAAAGAAGATTGACATGTTATAATCAGGAGGCAAATTTTCTCCGATGTTATGGTCAGATTCGAGATCGTCGGAGAGTTTGCGAAAATCAAAGTTTGAATGAGATTCTAGATCATGAGTTCCACCATAGAATAAATCATATGTTGTATATTCAGCAGCCTGACTGGGATCTAGCCTAAATGTTAATTCTGAGCTTAAAAGGGTATCCTTATCTGGTAGAGGCTCAGGTTCTAAGCTAGTAGGGCAGACCCAATTGAAACCCTGCTCGTCCAATTCCTCAGTTTCTGTGTCGTAGATTGGCATGACTTCCACAAAATCGATTCATTCCTCTGAGGAGGTTGACGAGGGATATTCATCAAATCGAGGCCCAAAATCATATTCTTCATTAAGAGATAGATTTTCTTCATCTGGGGCCTTGAAATCTTCAAAATATGTTTCAGATCTAGGTTCTAGGCTTAGGATGTGGGTTGAATTACTAGAATTTAGGTCTGAATAACCTTTGAGGGTCACCTTATCAGAATAAGGGATGGAATTTACACCCTCAAGAGGTTCAGTTCTACTCTCATACTTGCAGGAGTCTTGGGATTCTAAAATGGGCTCATCATGGTCTTTTCCTGCATTTCGAGCTTCCCAACCTTCTTCAATATCAGGTGCATTATACTCCATCTGGGTTGGGAATCCACAACCATTTTGTGCCTCAAACCCGAGGTTAGATTTATCCTCGATGTTGTTCCAAGATAGCTTATCCTCTGTTGGTGGTATGTACGGGTATTTCTGATTAATCACTTGTTCTATTAATCTCATTATCTCTTCCCATTTTTCAAGACTATCTTGGTGTTGCTTCCAAAGTCGAGGATTTGTCATACATTGAAGGTATTCACTATTGTGCAATTTTTCTATCTCAATGTATGCAGTAATGAGCAAGTCACGGGTTGATCCTTTGTTGGCTTCTGCTAATAGTACTTGGGCACAAGTTATGACAAAGGTTGCGGTTGTTGGGACATCAACCTGAATGTTTCCTACTGTTGTTGAGGTTTCTTCATTTTCATAAAATCTCATGGCATCCTCAATCATTTTATCTCTCATGGATCTCCGGTATTCAGGTTTCTTGAATGGTAGTCCTAGGTGGTTCGGCTGCATATTTGGATCAGGTGGTGGAATCAAGATCAGAGTTTGACTCAAGATGTGTTATGAAGCGATCAGATCTGAATAACGAGTCCCACTAAAAATGAGTGTGTGTGCTCTAAAGAGAAAAGATGCAAGACTGGAGATGTTCTTGACCCAATCAAGACACCCAAAAGATGTTTGGATGACTATGGAGGTTAGGGGCGGATGGACCCCTGGATCCGAAGATCGTCCACCTGAGAAATACCTGGGCAGCCAGAGAGGGAGAGTCCCGTAAAGACCCCTACTCGGTAGAGCGTCCCCACGGGTTACAGGGTTTCCCCCACCCGACCTCTCTTGTCACTGCGGTTCCAGGTAGACCAGAATGGAGACCTTGACCTCTTAAGTCTACCTTTTTTTATTTTAAGATCAAGGTGCTTAATGTTCCACTTGAACTTTTAAGTATTTTGAGTGCAAAAGTGACCTAATATTAAGGTTGGTTGACCCAAGGGATCAACTTCACCTCTTGTTCCTTTGAGAGCTTTTAGGTCCTTCCTTTTATGGCTCAAATGGATTATCAGCCTGATTTGCTTAGGGTTCCTCTTGTATAAATCGTTTCAAACACGGTTTAGGCACACCTCTTTTTGGAAAGTTTGTTTCTTTGTTTTAGAGAAGATGTGTCTCTAAAAACCATAGCTTTGCAATCCCTAACTTGGCTCTAGTGGGTCCAATTTAGTTGCCTTAGAAATTAGCACCTAGGGCTCAATCAAGAAAGTTTTAGCCCTAGTTGCCTTAGTTGGATGAACAGACAAAAATATGTTGAAATGAAAATCAAGCAACTTGATGAGTTACTAAATATGAAATAGGTAGCCCTAAGTTGATTTTTCTCTTTTTTTCCTTTTTAGATTGCGAGAGGGTTAAGAGAGAGGGCTTATGGAGATTACCTGTTCCTTGGAGAGTCTGTTGTGCAGTTATTGTTCTTTCCTTTTTGTTTTGCTTTCCCTGCTTGAACACAACAAAAGAGAGAAGTTAAGTCAGATATTAGATAGAAAAGTTGTAATCAAAAGCTTTAAAAGTGCCCGTTGCTCCCCAGCAACGGCGCCAAAATGTTCTCAACGATTTTGTGCGGATTTAAAGCGTATTACGTTGTAGTATAACCGACAAAACATTTAAACAAATATAAAGAATTTTATTACTCGAACAACTAGAGTACCCGAGGTCGAACACGGGGAGCAATCTCAGTACTTTGTAAAATCAAAGAATACAACTATTAAATGCAAATATAATTGATTCAAAGAGAGAAATTTAAAAAGGATTTGTGAAAAAAAAGTAGAATTGGACGTCTGATTTCTGTATCAGACGTCTTAAATGTGATCTCTCTTTCTCTCTTCTTCTTCTTTCTGCTTCTGTATCTTCCTTCTTCTCCTGCCTTGCCTTTCTTCTTTCTTCTTCTTTTTCTTCTGATCTCTTTGCAGTCTTCACTTGGCCTCTTCTTTGTTCTTCTCTCTCTTCTACCTTGTCTCCCTTCTTCTTCTTCTTCTTCTTCTCTTCCTGTTCTTCAGCTGCTAAGTGTTCGCTGCCTCGATCGCTTCTTCCTTCCTATACACACCACACAGTAGCAAAAACCTACCCCCGTCCCTCTACCCAAGCGTCTCTCTTTTTCTCAAGCAGTTCACTCAAGCACGCTCTCCCAGAGCCACACGGGTAGTCGGGTCGGATTCGCACCTGGGACCAGGCGCACTGGCAAGTGGTGATGCGCGAGGAGTGCGTAGGTTTAGGTCGGGTCGGATCCGCCAGATCCGCAAGATCAAGCCGCAGATGAGGCGTGTGCAGGCAGTGAGGGACCTCACCCCTGTGCTTATGGAGGCAGTAAGAAGAAAACACAAAAACAATTTATAGGATACCTGAGTTTTGCAATCCCACGATGTGGGACTATCTAGTCGGTCTTGCCTTCACGCGCGCCCACAGAGCTTTCGTCACTCGATTGCCCAAGCTGATGGCTCCTCTGTGCGACTGGCTGGCCTCGTTCGCTTCGCGACCTTCGCGAGAGTCTACTGCACCTGCAGCCTGGGAAGCCTGATGCCTGAAGCAGCTCCAAGCTCCCTGCTGCTTCGGCTGTTAATGGCGGCCGGAGCGTACACCTGACATCCAACAGAACGGCCTATTGGCCCAATCAGAATAGCTGGAAACCTTCGCCGTAGCACGGCGAAGGCGATGGGCGATGCTGCAGGTTGCAGGTCGGCCTAGGCGTGCATGCCTACGTCAACCTGTGGCCGGAGATGGTGGGTTGGTCGGGGGGTGCTTGTGGAGGTCTGGAGTGGCAGTGATGGGGTGGAATGGGTTCCTGGTGGTGAGGCGAAGCTCACGAGGGTTTGGAAAGCCGTGTGGAGGGGCGGAGTGGTGTGGGCAGCACGCCGGAGGGCGGTCGGAGGCGAGAACGATGGAGGTGGTTAGGTACTGTCGAGGGGTAATCAAGTAAAATAGTAGGGGGAAAAGAGAGAGGAGAGGATGGAGAATGTATCTGGGGTTGTCTGGAACGAAGGGAGGCGGTGGAGAGGATGGCTCGTAACTGCCGTCGTCGGGGAAGAAAGACCCTGAGGGAGGAAGCGGCGACGAAGATGAGGTCAGGAGCACGCGCGCGAGGTACAGTGCGACGCAGGAGGAAGAGGCAGAGAGGACTCTGCTGCTGGTATGGCAGCAGAGCGACGAGAAGGAGGGGAGGAGGTCGCCGGAGCTTGCGGGTCATTTGGCCGGAGATGGGAGAGGGGGAATTTGGAGGGGATCTCCGTCAAAATCAAGCTTGGGTCCTGCGGCAGGGTCTGGGGGGTGATTTATAGGTGCTGGCCACTCCTATCAGCGCGTGGAAAGCGCGCAATTAGGTCTGCCAGCTTGCCGGAGTTGGAAGGAAGGTAGATACCCAAATCTCTCGTGCGTTCGCACGAGAGATTGGGTTCACACCAGCGATTGTAATTGGCTTTATAAGGAAGGGAATTCCTCAGAGAATCCCCCTTCCATTTCTGGGAGGGAATCTCTGAGGGATTAGAGAGCAATCCCTCTCTGAACCTCGCCGGAGCTCGGTTCTACCCTAACAATGGCGGAAGGACTGGATTGCAAAGGGGGCAACGAACTTGGGGTGCTCTTTGCAAGGATATTCAAAAGATAGGGACCTATTTGTGATTTGGGTGTACTAAATTACAAAGTAGGTCAAGATGACCTCCCCTTAGGTCCAAATTTTGGTATAAACTAATTTGGACCTAAGGAATCCAATGGTGAAGTTGGATTTCAGGTTTGACCTCGTTTGACTGGACATTTTGCGTAAAAACCCAAATTAGGTTAATTGATGAACTAGGATGCTAGTCTAGGTCAAACTGGGTTCCAAAGGCCAACTTAAGTGTTCTAAACTCTAGGGGATATTTTTCCATGATTTTTAGAGGGTTTAATTGATTTTTATCCTGACCGAAACCTTGTTGAATTAAGCGGGTCTGTTTTAGGGTTACCACATGTCATTTACTTCCTAGATTGCACATGAACCCATTTCTGATCGACTCAACCCACTTTTTATCTCATTTAGACCTTTTGACCTATGTTTTTCCTCTGAGAAATCACGTTTATGTACTGCAATGGTAAAATTGCAGTTTTAACCTTTAATTCATGTTTTCTTCTCAGAGCACTTATTCCTTCAGTTAAGCCTTCTTCTAGGTTATGTAGGAGCTTTTATCTTCTTTATTGGGTCAAAATGGGATAGTTATGGCTCATGATGAGGCTCTCATCAATGGGTTGGGAGGTGGTCTCACGTTTTTGTGCGGGTTTAAAGTGTATCACGTTGTAGTATAACCGACAAAACGTTTAAACAAATATAAAGAATTTTATTACTCGAAAAACTAGAGTATCTGAGGTCGAACACGGGGAGCAAGCTCAGTACTTTTTAAAACCAAAGAATACAACTGTTAAATGAAAAAAAGTGATTCAAAGAGAGAATTTTAAAAAGGATTTGTGAAAGAAAAATAGAATTGGACGTCTGATTTCTGTATCAGACGTCTTAAATGTAATCTCCTTTCTCTCTTCTTCTTCATTGCTCTTCTTCTCCTTTGCACTTCTTTCTCTTTCTGCCTTTGCTTCTTTTCTTGCAAAGGCTTCTTCTTCCTGCCTTTGTTTCTTTTCTCTTATTTCTTCTCCTGCCTTGCCTTTCTTCTTCTGATCTTTGCAGTCTTCACTTCGCCTCTCTTCGTTCTTCTCTTTCTTCTGCCTTACCCTCCTTCTTCCTTCTCTTTGGTTCTCTACAAAAGCTTCTCCTTCTTTTTCTACTACACAGGCTCTCCTTCTTTCTTCTCTTCCTGTTCTGCAGCTGCTAAGTGCTCGCTGCTTCCTTTGCTTCTTCCTTCCTGCACACACCACAGCCAAAGCAAAACCTACCCCCGTCCCTCTACCCAAGCGTCTCTCTCTCTCTCAAGCAATTCACTCAAGGATGCTCTCCCAGAGCCACACGGGTAGTCGGGTCGGATTCGCACCCGGGACCAGGCGCACCAGCAAGTGGTGGTGCGCGAGGAGTGCTCAAGGTTTGGGTCGGGTCGGATCCCACCAGATCTGCGAGGTCAAGCCGCGGACGAGGCGGGTGTGAGGGCAGGTGAGGGACCTCACCCCTGTGCTTACGGAGGCAATGAGAGTAAAACACAAAAATAATTTATACTATACCTGTGTTTTGCGATCCCACGATGTGGGACTATCTGGTCAGTCCTGCTTTCACGCGCGCCCGCAGAATTCTCGTCGTGCAATTGCCCCAGCTGCTAGCTTCGCAGCGCGACTTGCTGGCCTCAGTTGCTTCGCGACACTTGCGTGCACCTGCTGCACCTGTAGCCTCGAAGCCCTGGTGCCTAAAGCTGCTACAAGCTCCTCGCTGCTTCGACCGTCAATGGCGGTAGGAGCTACAACCTGTCATACACAAGAACAACCTTTTGGACCAATCAGATTAGCTAGAAACTTTCGCCGTGGCACGGCGAAGGCGGTGGGCGGTGCTGTAGGCTGCAGGTTGGCCTAGGCGTGCGTGCCTAGGTCAACCTGTGGTCGGAGGTGTGGGGTTGATCGGGGGGTGATTGTGGAGGTCTGGAGTGGCAGTGGAGGGGTGGACTGAGTTCCTAGTGGTGAGGCGGAGCTCAGGAGAGGGTTGGCGGGCCGTGTGGAGAGGCGGAGTGGTGTGGGCGGCTCACCGGAGGGCGGTCAGAGGCGAGGACGATGGAGGTGGTTAGGCACTGTCGGGGGGTAATTGGATAAAATAGAAGTGGGAAAAGAGAGAGGAGAGGATGGAGAGGGTATCTGGGGTGATCTGGAAGGAAGGGAGGCAGCGGAGTGGACGGCGCGTAACTGTCGTCGTCAGGGAAGAAGGACCCTGAGGGAGGGAGCAGCGACGAGGAAGAGGTCAGGAACACGCGTGCTTGGTATGGCGCGACGTGGGAGGAAGCGGCGGAGTTGACTCTGCTACTGGTATGGCAGCAGAGCGACGAGAAGGAGGAGAGGAGGTCGTCGGAGCTTGCGGGTCTTTTGGTCGAAGATGGGAGAGAGGGAAATTGGAGGGGATCTCCGTCAAAATCAAGCTTAGGTTCTGCGGCAGGGTTTGGGGAGCCTTTTATAGGCGCTGGCCGAACCTTCTAGTGCGTGGAGACGCAATCACCTCCGTTGGCTCACCGGAGTTGGAAAGAGGGTGGATACCCGAATCTCTCGTGCGTTCACACGAGAGATTGGGTTCACACCAACGATTGTAATTGGCTTTAGAAGGAAGGGAATTCCTCAGAGAATCCCCCTTCCATTTCTGGGAGGGAATCTCTGAGGGATTAGAGAGTAATCCCTCTCTAAACCTCGTCGGAGCTCGGTTCTGCCCTAACAATGGCGGCAGGACCGGATTGAAAAGGGGGTGAAAAACTTAGGGGGCTCTCTGCAAAGATATTCAAAAGATAGGGACCAAATTGTACTTTAGGTGTACTAAATTGCAAAGTAGGTCAAGATGACCTCCCCTTAGGTCCAAATTTTGGTACAAACCTAATTTGGACCTAAGGAATCCAATGGTGAAGTTGGATTTTAGGTTTGACCTTGTTTGACTGGACATTTTACGTAAAAACCTAAATTAGGTTAATTGAAGAGCTAGGACCCTAATATAGGTCAAACTGGATTCCAAGGGCCAAATTAAGTGTTCTAAACCCTAGAGAATGTTTTTCCATGATTTTTAGAGGGTTTACTTGATTTTTATTCTGACCGGAACCTTGTTAATTTATGCGGGTCTATTTTAGGATTACCAAGTGTCATTTAATTCTTAGATTGCACATAAACCCATTTATGATTGACTCAACCCACTTTTTATCTCATTTAGACCATTTAACCTATGTTTTGCCTCTGAGAAATCCCGTTTATGTACTGCAATGGTAAAATTGCAGTTTTAACCTTTATTTCATGTTTTCTTCTCAGAGCACTTGTTCCTTCAGTTAAGCCTTCTTCTAGGTTATGTAGGAGCTTTTATCTTCTTTATTGGGTCAAAATGGGCTAGTTATGGCTCATGATGGGGCTCTCATCATACCCCCATGCCTAGCTTTTGCTAGTCCCTTAGCAAAATTTCAAAGTTTTAACTTCCATTCTAGACCCTGAGTGTCTGTCAACAATGATAAGTGCTTCTCCTTTTGTGATTAGGTAGGAATGCTGACAATAGGCCTAGAGGTACTCAAGTACCAACCAAAATCTAGACCTATTCTGCTTTAGCCTCAGTCCTTCGCAAAGGTTTCTACGGCCCACAAAAATTAACCTAGGGTTTGTTGGACTCCGCGGTTAAAGTACCCGTGCTTGAGACATTTTTAGCCTAAATTCAGTTTGCAGTGAGTTTTTTTTTTTGTACGAGAGGGATAGAAGATTTATTTGTTTGGAGAGCTTTTCTCTCTCTTTTCTTTTTATTTCTAGCTTCGGATTAGCTTCTCAACACTGTCTGTATCAGATTCCTCGTCCCCATCATCAATCCTCAAGGGTCCCTGGCTTTCGAGATTTCGAGATAATCCCGCCCATGGCATTCCGTGGCCGAATCCAGACCCTGGCGATCGAAATTTCGCGATAATGCCGCCCATGGTATCTAAACCAGCAGAGTGCTTACATGCCCCCAGTAGGATATTTAAATATCCTAAGAGACAAGCACCGAGGAGACGATATGTTGTTACGCATCTTCGAGGGGAATTTCCCGCCTCTCCGCGCTGGGAACTCGCACAAATCAATTTGTGTTGATTGACCGCTCCTAATCTAGGTGACTTTCTCATAACATTAAACCCTTTTCGCGTGATTTGGATGTTTATGCATACTGAACTAGACTGTGTGTGAATTTGGGGTGCTTAGGTTACCGAATCCCGCAAATCGGAGGTCAGTTAACTAGACCGAATACTTCCTAAGCCTTAGACCTAATACTCAAACTTCGCATTTTCCTCAACCTCTTGAGGATTATCCAGATTTTAATGGATACGTGAATTTTTAAGCTAAAGATACTAGCCCAAGAGGCCTAAGACCAGCATTCCTACTAACCTCTTGTTATATCTCCGTAGCACTTTTCTTTTCTTTTTCTTGATTCGGTCTAGAACTTCAGTTAACCTCTTAATCTTTTACTAATGACTATTTCTTTTTATTTTCCTTTTGTGCTCCTTTTTGTCATTTTGCTCTCTTCTCTTCCTTTCATTTGTATGACCCTGAATTGTTCCTCCCCTCTATCAAGTCTTTTTTTTTTATTTTTTTTTTGTTTTTTTTTTTTTGAAACCCTTTCTTGATATGAATTTTCTGACATTTTGCACTTTCATACCCCCCATGCCTAAGATTTGCAATGTCCCCATTGTAAATTAGGTGGGTTCGAATTCAGCTTAGTTCATGCATTAGGACAGGTGTGTGGTGAGTTAATGGGTCGACGTGACTTGTTGCGAACGATTCTAATCTCGGGTAGGTATACCTGAGGTGAAGTTGGCTGTGCTAATGGATGAACCCTAAAGTGCAATATGAGTTTCGCAGAGAGATGTCAAAAAAGGTTTCAGGTTTTTCAAAGAATGACGGGTTGCCTCCCGTTAAGCGCTGAGTTTTACGCCATCGGCTGGGCTTAATGAGCTCAAGAGGAATGGAGGGTAAAGGATGACTCAGCCAAATCTATATCAGTCATGTCAATGAACGGCTTGAGTCTCTGACCGTTCACGACAAAGGGTTCAGAATCATGGCTGAGTGGGCTGATTTCAATGGCTCCATTTCCGAAGATTTGTTTGACTAGGTAGGGTCCGACCCACTTGGATCTTAGCTTCCCTGGGAATAATTTTAGTCAGGCATCAAAGAGTAAAACTTTTTGACCAAGATGAAAGACCTTTCTAGAGATGTGTTTGTCGTGAAAAGCTTTAACCCGTTCTTTGTAAATTCGCGAGTTCTCATATGCGTCACGGTGTAATTCATCGATCTCGCTCATTTGAAGTCTTCTGTGGGTTCCAGCCTTAGAAAGGTCAAGATTACAGGTCCGTACTGCCCAATAGGCTTTATGCTCCAACTCGACGGGGAGGTGACATGCCTTCCCGTACACTAGTCTGAAGGGAGACATTCCTAATTGGGTCTTGTGGGCGGTCCTATAGGCCCACAATGCTTCCGGAAGCCGAGAAGACCAATCTTTTCTATCAGGTTGAACAGTAACCTGAAGGATCTTCTTGATCTCTCGGTTAGATAGCTCATCTAGACCATTAGTTTGGGGGTGGTAAGGAGTCGAGATTCTGTGTGACACCCCGTATTTGGTCATCAGTGACCTGAACTGAGCGTTTGTAAAATGGGTCCCTCCGTCGGAAATTATAGCACGCGGAATCCCGAACCTTGAGAAAATGTTTTGATGGAGGAATTTTATAACGACTTTATGATTGTTGGTTCAGGTCGGAATGGCTTCTATCCACTTGGAAACATAGTCAACTGTGAGTAAGATGTATTCGAAGCCATCCGAGGTCGGAAAGGGTCCCATGAAATCAATCCCCCAAATATCAAAAATTTCGCATACCAAGATCGGCTGTAGAGGCATCATGTCTCGATGGCTCATGTTGCCCAGAGTCTGGCAACGGGAACATGCCTTACAGTGATCGTATGCATCCTTGAAAATTGTGGGCCAGTAAAAGCCACACTGGAGGACTTTCGATGCGATTTTATGTCCAGAAAAATGTCCACCGCATGCCTGGTCATGGCAGAATGAGAGTATGTCTTTGATTTCCACTTCCACGACGCACCGTCGGATTATCTGATCAGCACCAATGCGGAATAGATACGGGTCTTCCCATAGGTAGTACTTGGCATCGGAGCGCAATTTATCCTTTTTGGCCTTCGGCCAATCGGGCGGAATCTGATGTGATGCCAGGTAATTAACTATATCAGCGAACCATGGAAGACTTGCACTGATAGTCAGGAGGTGTTCATCAGGGAAATGTTCTGTAATAGGTCTGGAAGGATCAATAATTTCAGAAGGAAGGCGGGACAAGTGATCAGCTACCACATTGTGCTTTCCCGCCTTGTCACGAATTTCGAGGTCAAATTCTTGCAACAGCAAGATCCATCAGATTAATCGAGGTTTCGCATCCTTCTTAGCAAGGAGATGCCTCACAGTTGTATGATCCGAGTATATGATAACACGGGAACCCAGAAGGTATGATCTGAATTTTTCCAGGGAAAATACTATGGCCAGCAGCTCCTTCTCAGTAACCGTATAGTTACGCTGAGCTTCATCCATTGTTTTGCTGGCGTAGTAAATGACCACAGGTTTCCCATCAATTTTCTACCCCAAAATCGCTCCTACAGCGAAGTCAGATGCATCGCACATGATCTCAAAGGGTTGAGACCAATCAGGGGACTGTAGGATCGGGGCTTGGGTGACTCGGTCACGTAGGATCTCAAATGCTTCAGTGCATTCCTTGGAAATTTCGAAAGGCACATCCTTGGAGAGAAGATTGGTCAGGGGGCGTGCGATTTTGGATAAATCAGGGATGAATCGACGGTAGAAACCAACGTGCCCCAAAAAGGATCGGATGTCCTTAGTCGAGCTAGGCATAGGGAGCTTGGAAATCAGGTTAACCTTAGCTCGATCCACTTGGATGCCTTTCTTCGAGATTAAATGTCCCAGGACAATTCCCTCAGGCACCATGAAATGGCTCTTTTCCCAGGAAAGAACCAAATTCACCTCGATGCACCGCCTGAGTATTTGGACCAAGTGTTGGAGGAAATCGTCAAATGATTCTCCAAAAACTGAAAAGTCATCCATGAAGACTTCCAGATAATCACCTACCATATCTGAGAATATGGCAAGCATGCACCGCTGAAAAGTTGCAGGTGCATTGCAGAGACCGAACGGCATCCTTCAAAACGTGTACGTCCCGAAGGGGCAGGTGAATGTGGTCTTCTCTTGGTCCTCTGGATGGATTGCCACCTGATTGTAACCGGAATACTCATCAAGAAAGCAGAAGAACCTATTTCCCACTAGTTTTTCGAGGATTTGATCAATAAACGGTAGTGGGAAATGATCCTTCTTCGTGGAGGAATTGAGTCTTCTGTAATCAATGCAGACTCTCCACGAGTTAGCTATTCAGGTAGGAATGACTTCTCCGATTTCAGTCGCGATGATGGTAAGTCATGCCTTCTTAGGCACCACTTGTATTGGACTCACCCAACGACTGTCGAAGATCGGGTAGATGATTCTTGCATCTAACCACTTTATGATCTCATTTTTCACAACCTCCTGCAAGTTAGGGTTTAGGCGTCTTTGCATTTCTCTTGAAGGTCGTGCACCTTCTTCTGTGTAGATTCAATGTGTGCAGTATGAAGGGCTTATACCAGTCAAATCATCGAGAGTCCATCCAATGGCTCTACGATGTTGCTGGAGAACAGAAATCAAACGGAGTTCCTGGTCAGGTGTGAGTCGAGAATTGATAATCACAGGAAACGTCTAATTTGAATCCAAAAAGACGTACTTCAGATGTTCGGGAAGAGGTTTGAGTTCCATGACAGGGTTGTCAGCAGCAGCGGGTGGTTCGGGGTTTGCATCAGGAGCAATGGTAGGAGTCCTAGGTGTATCTAGATCATGTTCGCACTCCTCTGTTAGCGGTTTTTGATTCTCTAGTGGTTGATCAGGAATAATCAGGTTGTCCTCTATATGTAATTCATCAACCACGGCTTTGACATCACATATTTCCTCTATAACCCCGCAATTAAACCCTTGCTGGGCCTTAAAAATGTCAATCTTCATGTTTTGATTCCCAAATTTTAATTCTATCTGGCCCTCTTCATAGTTAATGTTGGCCCTAGCAGTGGCCAAAAAGGGTCTCCCTAATATGATTGGTGTGTCCCTTGGGTTCTTAGGTGCATCCATGTCTAGTACTATGAAGTCCACTGGGAAATAAAAATCTCTTACCCTAACAATGACATCCTCGAGTATTCCTTTGGGTGACTTGATGGATCGATCGGCTAACTGCAATGTCACCTCAGTGGGTTTAAGTTTAGATTCTTCAAGGTGGTCAAGGAGGGATGTAGGTATTAAATTTATGGAGGCACCTAGATCTAGTAGGGCTCTATCAAATTGGGTTTCACCAATTTTACAATAAATCAAGGGAGTTCCTGGGTCTTTATCCTTGGGTGGGAGTTTGCTCAAGATGACAGAGCTGGCTTGCTCTGACAGTACGATTGGATTCCCATCCTTGGTTCGCGGCTTACGTTTAGGTGTGCATATGTCTTTCAAGAACCTTGCGTAAGCCGGTATGTGGCGGATTGCATCCATCAACGGGATGTTTATCTGGACCTATTCAAAGAGCTTGACCAGATCCTCCTCGGGAGCCACGGGTTTGGTTATTCTTTTTCCTTTGGTCAAGGCCTCAGGAAATGGGATCCTAGCTGGTTCCTCTAGGATAGGTCCAGGTTCTTGATGTGGGACAGTAGTATCTTGGATAACTATCCTAGGGTCTTGGCTATTATCAGGCTTGGAGTGGTTCGGATAATGTGAGTCTTGGATTATTTTACCACTACGTGTTGTTACAGAGTTCAACCCGGCCTGATTTGGGTTAGGTAGGAGGGGTGGCTGCTGCTGAAATCCCGCATAAGATGTTGAAGCCTCCATCCCGTCTGGTGATGGAGTAGCGGGGGCCTGATAAATCACATGTGTTTGGCCCGAATTTGGATTCATAACGTGCTTCTGGGTTAGCACGTTATTTGGGTTGGGCAGAGGTTGCGAAGGAAGGGTGCCAGGTTGGCGGGAATTTGCCATCTGGGCCAGTTGGTTGCGAACCTCTGTGATCTCGTCCTTGTGCTGTCTTTGCATTGCTGCATTTGTCTTTTGAATGTCAGCCAGTGCTTGAAGGATAAGAGTCATTTGATCTTGGTTTTGCCTGGATTGGTAGGTGGGATTGGGCCGAGGCTGAGGCGGCTGAAATGGACGAGAGGCTTGTGGACGGGGTTGATATGGTGGTCTTTGAGAATTTCCCGCCCACTGAAAGTTAGGATGATTTCACCATCCAGGGTTGTAGGTATTGGAGAATGGGTCATTCTGGATGGCGTTGAGGTCCTCGCAGTTCTGAGGAACCTCGGGAAAGTCAGAATACGAGGGTTCAGAGTTCCCCCAACTCGAGTAGAATGGATCGGAGGTCACTCCGGTCCGAGAGGCAGACGGGGGTGGATATGGGTCCATCCCCTTGGCAAGTTGGTGATAGATGTTTTGCACAGTTTCCCTTGCCAGAGGAGGTCATGCAAAAGAGTCTTGCGCAGAGTTGGCTTGCTGCAAATGTCGAGTTAGCTCGTCCACCTTCTTTTCTATGATAGAAACCTTGTCCAACCGACTGGCCATCAGTTCCAAGTCGACGGAAGTGGACAGGTCCTGCATCTCATATGTCCCTATTAGATTCGTCGATGCGCGGGCATTCGTCCTGTCGAATAAGCCCATGGAGTCATTATTTATGGAGTTCTCACACATGTTTTTGAGAATCTCCCACACCGTGTCCTCGTGTTGACCCATGATGTTTCCTCCGCACGTTGCATTGACGAATAAGCGAATATCTTCACGGAGTCCATGGTAAAAAGACTGGACTTGTTCCCACTTAGGAACTCTGTGATGGGGGCACTTTCGCATGAGATCTAGGAATCGATCCCAAGCTTCGTGAAGAGGTTCTCCCGGTTGTTGAGTGAAATGAGTGATCTGGTGGTGCAAGGCATTCGTCCGGCCAATGGGGAAGAATTTTTTCAAAAATTCGGACTGCAGTTCCTCCCATGTGTTGATCGGACGGGTTTGAGTTTGATACCAATGTGCGGCCTTGTCCATGAGGGAGAACGAAAACATTTTCATGAGTAGGATATCCCGGTTTTGTACATCTGACCCGAAGGTCTGGGCCAGATGCTTAAGTTGTTTGATGTGTTGGAATGGATCCTCAGAGTTAAGCCCATGGAACTTCGGTATGGCATGAATCATATTGGGCTTCAGTTCAGAATCAGGTCCTCCAATTGGGATTCGTACTCGGGGTTCGATTGCCACCGCAGCGGGATTATAGTGATCTCGCATCATAGGTCACTGTGGTGGGTTTACAAAGTTCTGAAAGAGATCATTAAGGCATTGAAGTTGGTGTTCAAGGTTGTTCTCCTCTTCAATGGGTTGTGCCATGATGGGAGAAGAAGGAGAATCAGGATCTGAATCAGATGAAAGATTTATGTGGTGGGGTTGCTGCACAAACAAGGGCGTCGAGGCCTGGCCTCGACGAGAGTGAATTTCTAAAGGAGGTCTTAAGGGTGGTCTTAAGGACCTCCTACCGAACATGCACCGAAAGATGTGATGAGATTAGAAGGTGCTGGACCCAATCAAGACACCTAAAAATTGTTGGGTGACTATAGAGGTTCGGGGCAGATGGACCCCTGGATCAGAAGATCGTCCACCTGAGAAATACCTGGGCAGCCAGAGAGGGAGAGTCCCGCAAAGACCCCTACACGGTAGAGCGTCCCCACGGGTTACAGGGTTTCCCCCACCCGACCTCTCTTGTCACTGCGGTTCCAGGTAGACCAGAATGGGGACCTTGACCTCTTAAGTCTACCTTTTCTATTTTAAGATCAAGGTGCTTAATGTTCCACTTGAACTTTTAAGTATTTTGAGTGCAAAAGTGACCTAATTTTAAGGTTGGTTGACCCAAGGGATCAACTTCACCTCTTGTTCCTTTGAGAGTTTTTAGGTCCTTTATTTATGGTTCAAATGGATTAACAACCTGATTTGCTTAGGGTTCCTCTTGTATAGATCTTTTCAAACACGGTTTAGGCACACCTCCTTTTGGAAAATTTGTTTCTTTGTTTAAGAGAAGATGTGTCTCTAAAAACCCTAGCTTTGCAATCCCTAACTTGGCTCTAGTGGGTCCAATTTAGTTGCCTTAGAAATTAGCACCTAGGGCTCAATCAAGAAAGGTTAGCCCTAGCTGCCTCAGTTAGATGAACAGATAAAAATGTGTTGAAATGAAAATCAGGCAACTTGATGAGTTACTAAATATGAAACAACCCTAAGTTGATTTTTCTCTTTTTTTTCCTTTTTAGATTTTGAGAGGGTTAAGAGAGTGGACTTATGGACATTACCTGTTCCTTGGAGAGTCTGTTGTGCAGTTATTGTTCTTTCCTTTTTGTTTTGCTTTCCCTACTTGAACACAACAAAAGAGAGAAGTTAACTCAGATATTAGATAGAAAAGTTGTAATCAAAAGCTTTAAAAGTGTCCGTTGCTCCCCGGCAACGGCGCCAAAATGTTCTCACATTTTTGTGCGGGTTTAAAGTGTATCACATTGTAGTATAACTGGCAAAACGTTTAAACAAATATAAAGAATTTTATTACTCGAAAAACTAGAGTATCCGAGGTCGAACATGGGGAGCAAGCTCAGTACTTTTTAAAACCAAAGAATACAACTGTTAAATGAAAAGGAGTGATTCAAAGAGAGAATTTTAAAAAAGATTTGTGAAAGAAAAATAGAATTGGACGTCTGATTTCTGTATCAGACGTCTTAAATGTAATCTCCTTTCTCTCTTCTTCTTCGTTGCTCTTCTTCTCCTTTGCACTTCTTTCTCTTTCTGCCTTTGCTTCTTGTCTTGCAAAGGCTTCTTCTTCCTGCCTTTATTTCTTTTCTCTTATTTCTTCTCCTGCCTTGCCTTTCTTCTTCTGATCTTTGCAGTCTTCACTTGGCCTCTCTTCGTTCTTCTCTTTCTTCTGCCTTGCCTTCCTTCTTCCTTCTCTTTGGTTCTCTACGAAAGCTTCTCCTTCTTTTTCTGCTACACAGCCTCTTCTTCTTTCTTCTCTTCCTATTCTGCAGTTGCTAAGTGCTCGCTGCTTCCTTTGCTTCTTCCTTCCTGCACACACCAAAACCAATGCAAAACCTACCCCCGTCCCTCTACCCAAGCGTCTCTCTCTCTCTCAAGCAATTCACTCATGGACGCTCTCCCAGAGCCACATGGGTAGTCGGGTCGGATTCGTACCCGGGACCAGGCGCACCAGCAAGTGGTGGTGCACGAGGAGTGCTCAAGGTTTGGGTCGGGTCGGATCCCACCAGATCTGCGAGGTCAAGCCGCGGACGAGGCGGGTGTGAGGGTAGGTGAGGGACCTCACCCCTGTGCTTATGGAGGCAATGAGAGTAAAACACAAAAATAATTTACACTATACCTGTGTTTTTCGATCCCACGATGTGGGACTATCTGGTCAGTCCTGCTTTCACGCGTGCCCGCAGAATTCTCGTCGTGCAATTGCCCCAGCTGCTGGCTTCGCAGCGCGACTTGCTAGCCTCAGTTGCTTCGCAACACTTGCGTGCACCTGCTGCACCTGTAGCCTGGAAACCCTGGTGCCTGAAGCTGCTACAAGCTCCTCGCTCCTTCAACCGTCAATGGCGGCAGGAGCTACAACCTGTCACACACAAGAACGGCCTATTGGACCAATCAGATTAGCTAGAAACTTTCACCGTGGCACGGCGAAGGCGGTGGGTGGTGCTGCAGGCTGCAGGTTGGCCTAGGCGTGCGTGCCTAGGTCAACCTGTGGTCAGAGGTGTGGGGTTGATCGGGTGGTGATTGTGGAGGTCTGGAGTGGCAGTGGAGGGGTGGACTGAGTTCCTGGTGGTGAGGCAGAGCTCACGAAAGGGTTAGCGGGCCGTGTGGAGAGGCGGAGTGGTGTGGGCGGCTCGCCGAAGGGCGGTCGGAGGCGAGGACGATGGAGGTGGTTAGGCACTGTCGGGGGGTAATTGGATAAAATAGTAGTGGGAAAAGAGAGAGGAGAGGATGGAGAGGGTATCTGGGGTGATCTGGAAATAAGGGAGGCAACGGAGTGGACAGCGCGTAACTGCCGTCGTCAGGGAAGAAATACCCTGAGGGAGGGAGCAGCGACGAGGAAGAGGTCAGGAACACGCGTGCTTGGTACGGCGCGACGTGGGAGGAATCGGCGGAGTTGACTCTGCTGCTGGTATGGTAGCAGAGCGACGAGAAGGAGGAGAGGAGGTTGCCGGAGCTTGCGGGTCTTTTGGCCGGAGATGGGAGAGAGGGAAATTGGAGGGGATCTCCGTCAAAATCAAGCTTAGGTTCTGCGGTAGGGTCTGGGGAGCCTTTTATAGGCGCTGGCCGAAACTTCTAGCGCATGGAGACCGTGTAATCACCTCCGCCGGGTCGCCGGAGTTGGAAAGAGGGTGGATACTCGAATCTCTCGTGCATTCACACGAGATATTGGGTTCACATTAGCGATTGTAATTGGCTTTAGAAGGAAGGGAATTCTAGTACTGGGTTCACATTAGCGATTGTACTGGGTTCACTCCCGCCGTCTGGTACAACTTCCAGACGTCGGATTCGCAAAGGATGACGAATCCGAACACCTGCGCACAGCCAACCCTCCTCCCTCAGTACGGTCAGTCGACAAAAAGAAGGAGAAAGCGGAACTCACCTTTCAGATGTCTGTATGATCTCACAGACGTCGACCTTGTCGTCTGGATATCAGTCCAGACGTCTGATTCTGGAGATTTTTCCAGAATCAGAACCTCGCTCGGCCTCCGCTCGCGACGCCGCCCGCGTCGCACCTCGCGCGTCCGCTGCTCCGCCCGCAGCAGGTCCCTCTCCGCGATGCTCTGCGCCCCCTGCGCCCTCCGCCGGCCGGCCAAGCCGCTCCCGGCGAGCTCGCCCTCACGCAGAGCCCTGCCCTCGCACGCCGCAGCTCCTCCGCGCCTTCTGCTGCGCCGCTGCCGCTGCGCCCTCGCGTCCGCTCGCTCTCGCGCACCGGCAGGAGAGAAGGAGGAAGATGGTGGAGACGGGAGGGGAGGCGCACCCCCTCCCCCTTTTAACGCCGCGCGGGGAGGAGGGAGAGACGGTCGCAGTCGCCTGCAGCCGCAGAGAAGATGCGGATCGCAGGTCTGCGCGCACAGGCGCGCAGACGAATATCCCGTGCGAGCATAACTGTTCGCCAGACGTCTGTAAACTATCCCGGACGTCTGGTCAGACGTCTGGATGTGATCCCAGACGTCTTTACAGACGTCTGGGCCACCTCCCAGACGTCTTAAAAGACGTCTGGGGCACGCGCTCGTTACAATATAACAAACTCAAAGGAAGTTTCGTCCCCGAAACTTGCGCCAACTAGGGTGCGGAAAAAGGATGTCCAAATAACCATAACAAACTCAAAGAGGACCGAAGCCGGTCCGAAAGGACGTACCCGCGAAAAGCTCTGGGTACCGCTCCCGCATTGCCGCCTCAGGCTCCCAGGTAGCCTCCTCGTACCGCTGGCTCCTCCACAAAACCTTTACCAGGGGTACTTGCTTTCGTCTCAACCTGCGGACGGCTCGGTCTAGGATCTGCACTGGCCGCTCGGGGTAGGTCAGGTCGTCGCTCACCTCGACGCTCTCGTGACTCAGTACGTGGCTGGGATCGGCTACGTACTTCCTGAGGTTGGACACGTGGAACACGTCGTGTACACCAGAAAGCTGCGGGGGAAGGGCAAGTCTGTAAGCAACGGGTCCAACCCGCTCCAGGACCTCGAAGGGCCCCACGAACCTCGGCGCGAGCTTCCCTCTCACCCCAAACCGCTGTAAGCCCTTCATGGGCGAAACACGAAGAAAGACGTGGTCCCCGACCTCGAACTGCACCTCTCTGCGTCTGCGATCTGCGTAGCTCTTCTGTATGCTTCTGACAGTGCGGAGTCGTCTGTGGATCTGCTCAACTACCTCCTGACTCTGCCGGATCAACCTGGGGCCAACCTCCCACTTGGTCCCCACCTCAACCCAACTCAAGGGTGCCGTGCATTTCTGTCCGTACAGAGCCTCGTAGGGAGCCATGCCGATGCTCGAGTGATAACTGTTGTTGTATGCAAACTCTGCCAGGGGCAGGTGCTCCTCCCAAGAGCCCCTCCAGTCTAGTACACAGACACGCAAAAGGTCCTCAAGTGTCTGTATCGTGCGTTCCGACTGTCCGTCCGTCTGGGGGTGGTAAGCCGTGCTAAACCTCAACCTCGTCCCCAAAGCCTGCTGAAACTCAGCCCAAAACTGGGACGTAAAGCGGGTATCCCGGTCGGATACGATCTCCCGTGGAACTCCGTGTAGTCGCACCACATCACGGATATACCTCTCTGCCAACTGTGCTGGTCCCAAAGTGACTCGGATCGGCAAGAATCGTGCCGTCTTCGTCAACCTATCCACTATTACCCAGACCGCGTCGTGTCCTCGCTGGGTAACAGGTAAGCCCACCACCAAGTCCATGGTGATGCTCTCCCACTTCCACTCTGGCACTGGAAGCGGTTGAAGCGGCCCTGCAGGCCTCTGATGCTCGGCTTTCACCTGCTGGCACACTAAGCACTGCTGCACGAACTCACCCACATCCCGCTTCATCCCTCTCCACCAGAACTCGCGTCTCAAGTCATGGTACATTTTCGTGTTTCCGGGATGTATGGTGAATCTGGAACCGTGTGCCTCAGTCAGGAGCTCTCTCAACAGCTCCTCGTCTCTGGGGACGCACAGCCGTCCCCCCAAGCGTAACACCTGGTCTGTGAAAGAGAAGTCCCCTGGGTCCCCTGACAGTACTCTGTCGCGCAAAGACTGCAAGTACGGATCGGCCATCTGTCCCGTGATGATGCGGTCTATCAACTCTGGTCTGGTCTGCCGTGTCACCGTCACTGCCCCACAGTACCCTCGTAACTCTAGAGGTCGCCAACTGCCCACCTCCTCCAAAAGGCTCCAACTCTGTAACTGTAGACTGGCCAAGCGTGCGGGCGCCTTACGGCTCAAGGTGTCAGCCACCACATTGGCCTTTCCCGGGTGGTAGGAGATGCTGCAGTCGTAGTCCTTCAGGAGCTCCAACCAACGTCTCTGTCTCATGTTGAGCTCCTTCTGGTCAAAAAGATATCTGAGGCTCTTGTGATCTGTAAAAATCTCGAAGGTCTCACCGTACAAGTAATGCCTCCATGTCTTCAGCGCGAAGACAACAGCTGCCAACTCTAGGTCGTGGGTAGGGTAGGTATGCTCATGGGGCTTCAGTTGCCGCGAAGCGTAAGCGACCACGTGACCCCTCTGCATGAGCACACCTCCTAACCCCTGCAAGGAAGCGTCCGTGTACACGACGAACCCGCCACTACTGTCAGGAATGGTGAGCACGGGAGCCGAGGTCAACCTCTCCTTCAGCTCCAGAAAACACGCCTCACAGGCGTCTGTCCAAGTGAAAGGCACATCCTTCCGAGTCAACTGTGTCATAGGACGTGCAATCTGCGAAAACCCTCTGATGAACCGTCTGTAGTAACCTGCCAGTCCCAGGAAACTGCGAATCTCAGTGACTGAACGCGGTCTCTCCCACCTGAGCACTGCCTCGACCTTGGCGGGATCCACCGCCAGGCCGTCTCCAGAGATCACATGACCCAAAAAGGTCACCTCCCTCAACCAGAACTCGCACTTGCTGTATTTGGCGTACAGCCTGCGTCGTCTCAGAGTGTCCAGAACCATCCGCAAGTGTTGTCCGTGCTGCGTCCGATCTCTAGAATAGATGAGTACATCATCTATGAAAACCACCACAAACTGGTCCAAGTACGGTCTGAACACCCGGTTCATCAGGTCCATGAAAGTAGCGGGGGCATTGGTCAGCCCAAACGGCATGACCAAAAACTCGTAGTGTCCGTACCGGGTGCGGAAAGCTGTCTTGGAGACGTCGGTCTCCCTGATCCTCAACTGGTGGTATCCAGACCTCAAGTCGATCTTGGAAAACACCGTGGCACCCCGCAACTGGTCAAACAAATCGTCAATCCTCGGCAGCGGATATCTGTTCTTGATGGTGACCCTATTCAGCTGTCTGTAGTCCACACAAAGGCGTAGGGTCCCATCCTTCTTCTTCACAAACAGTACCGGGGCTCCCCAGGGAGACGCACTGGGCCTCACGAAACCCTTCTCCAAAAGGTCCTGCAACTGAGACTTGAGCTCTCGCAGCTCAAGCGGTGCCATCCTGTATGGCGCGGTGGAGATGGGGTTGGTCCCTGGTACTAGTGAGATCTCAAACTCGATCTCACGCTCGGGCGGTAGTCCTGGTAACTCGTCTGGAAACACGTCGGGGTACTCTCTGACCACCGGGATGCTCTGGAAGTCTGCCACGGGGCTGTGCTCTGCCACCACACAAGCTAAGAAGCCCTCACACCCCTGGCTCAAAAGTCTCGCCGCCCGAAGTGTCGAAATGCACCTGAAACCTCCGTCCACTGGCTGCCCGTGAAACTCGAAGGAAGGCAACTCCGGAATGGAGAAGACAATCTTCCTCTCAAAGCAGTCTACCAATGCGTGGTAAGCGGACAGCCAATCCATCCCCAGGATCACCCCAAAGTCCTCCATCTGTATCATAATCAGGTCAGCTGGCAGGCTGTGTCCCCCGATGCTGACCCCGCAACCCGTGTACACCTCCTCAGCTACAAACAGCTGACCACTCGGACCTCTGATTACGAACGGGTTCTCTAACAATGTATAATCCTGGTCCAAACTAACTGCGAAACTGTCTGCGACAAACGAGTGCGTAGCGCCGGAATCGAAAAGCGTGTAAACGAGTCTGCCAGAAACTGAAACCATACCTGCTACCACCGATCCCGAAACTCTGGCGTCCCTGTGTGTTAGGGCGTTGATACGCCCCTCAGCTCTAGGTGCGGACGAAACAGCCACACTCTGCGTCGGACGGGTAGGTGCCGGCCGGTACCCTCCTCGCGACTGCGGTCCTCCTCCTCGCGCCTGGAAACCGCGGCCTCCTGCGCGCCCTCCAGTGCTCTGCGCGGGAAGTATCTGCTGACCTCCTGCCCTAGATGGGCAGTCCCTCCTGACGTGGCCCGGCTGGCCACACTGGTAGCAGAGGGGAACCCGACTCCCGCCCTCAGTGAGTCCCTGCTGTCGGCTAGGCGGGGGTCCGGTGCTGGCGACTGGCCCCTGTCGAGGGCCCCCAAAGGCCACTGATGGCCCTGCACAACGTGATGGCTCTCCTGCGGACGCCACGTGTCTCCGTTCTCGCCGGCCCTGTGAGAAGTCTGGCTGAAAGGGCCTCTTCCGCCCGCCGTCGGTCTCTCGCGCGGACGGGTTGGTCTCCTCGTAAGTCATGGCTGCCTCTACCACTCTCGAAAACGTCGGCAGCTTCAGGGGTTTGACATACCCCCGGATCGCAGGCCGGAGCCCCTCGGTGAACCTCCAAAGGCGCTCCTCCTCAGTGGCTACCGCTGTCGCTGCAAAGAGGGACAGCTCCAAGAAACGCGTGCGGTACGCGCTCACGGTCATCGTCCCTTGGCGGAGAGTGTGGAACTCCCGCCTCCTCTGGTCCTGCCACGTCTGGGGAAAGTACTGCTCGCAGAAGAGGGTGACGAACTGGTCCCACGTCGGCTCGTCCCTCTCCTGTCCCCGGACCGCCCTCCACCACCGGTGTGCCGCACTCTCCAGCTGGTACGTGGCAAAGGCCACGCGGCACTCCACCGGGGGGCGAAGGGTGTCGAAGATCTTCTCCAGCTGCTCAAGCCAGTCCTCTGCCTCGGTCGGGTCCTCATCCCCCTTGAAGGAGGGGGGCTTCAGCTTCCGGAACTGTCCGAAAAGCTCGAAGTGGTGCTGTAGGGGAGGTGCTGGTGCACCTCCAGGCGAAGGTGCCTCGTGTACAGAAGTGTCAGAGGAAGGTGGGGGCGGCAGGGGTCCATCCCCTCCCTCGTGTCCGGCGCCGCGTCCGTCGCGTGGTCCCACAGAGGACTCCCCCTCTGCAACCCCAGGAGGAGGTGCTCGGGGCGGTGGGTGGAGCTCCTCTCGTACAATATCCCGTATCAGTCTGGCGAGGTCCTGGGCCTGGATGCCAGGGAGTGGTGGCTGGTCCACCGAGACGTCAACGACAGCACGTCCACCTCGCCGTCCTCGCCCACGGCCGCGCCCGCGGCCAGTCTCGCCAGTCCCACGACGAGGCATCTCCTGCAAGGAGACGCGAAACAAAACGGAAACGTCAAAACAGACGGTACCTAACAACACTTCTAAGAGCTCAAGTCAAGAGATATGTTGTGGTGGCTACTCTAGCTATAAACATGTGAATTGGTTATTTTCCAGTCAGTTGATTCACTTCTCGGGACGACCTTGCTCTGATACCATCTTGTAACGACCTGGTTCCCGAGTCCCTACGAGACACGAGAACCGGACCGACTCGACTAATCCCAAGACCCAGTCGTCCAACGAGGAAGTAACCAAAAGACAGTAAAATAAACCACATTCAGCATGAATATAACTAACAGTAAAAAGTACAGCAGTAAGGAAAGAAACTACTACAGTAGGTACCGCCACAACCGTAAAGCAACATTTATCATATAACAAAAACTGCAGGTAAAGAAGGTACAGCGGAAACAAAACTACTCACTAGAACAGAAACAAAAGAAGGTACAAAGCTGTGGCAACTCTACTGGACCCTACTCGGTCCAGCGTCCTCTGCAGCCGCCGACCCTGGCTGCTCAACACCTGGTCCTGAAAAAGGTAACGAGTGTAACACATCAGCAAAACGCTGAGTAGAGTGGCAAACTAACTAAAGGCAACAGTAGAGTGTACAGTAGCTGTTATGTTCTATTACTTCCTTTATTTACATCTTTCAATTTTTCTCACTATTTCATTTACTTCACAGATCCTTTACTTGATCTCGAATGTCCTCGTGGGACGATCTTGATTGCAGTCTTTTCCAACAGTAGAAGTAGCACGTGGTGCTCTCCTGGCCGGGAGAGTCCCCCGTGGTGATCCTACCCTCAGTCAACCACCCCAAGGTCACTGACAGACGTAACGGTGACTACGGCACGCGCGATAAACGCACAGGTAGCTAGCCCGTACTGGCACGCGGTCAGTCGTTTCCGTTAACGGGTGCGCCCAAAGCACAGCACGGAACCAGGGCAGAGCCCTCTCAGTAACAGGGGTCCAACCCCTCCACAGTAACCAAACCGGGGCCTTGCCCCTCCACAGTCCGCGCACCCTCGCCTGACTACCCTGGTTTGCCCTAGTGGGCCTAACAAGTCGGTGAAGGAGGCTAGCAGAACCCCGGGGCCCGTGGGGTAGCTAGTACTCTCCTAACACTACTAGCTCTCCTCGGTACTACGTACACGAGGGCCAACAAGTCGGTACAGAGCGGCCAAGCCTAACCCCGGGTCCCTGGGGCGGCTGGCCCCACTCTGCACTAAAACAGGTACAGGTACTTCCCTTGGTACTGCGTACCCAAGAGACAGTACAAACTACATCTCAGTTCCATTCCTTTTCTTTCCAGGAGTTCCACTCCTAATTCCCCGTAGGGTTCCAGCTCTTTATCTCAGAACATCATATGTTTCACTTTCCAGATTCACGTTCTCACATTCCATGATCTCAACATGATTCTCTATGCATAACAGGCAGCTGTTAATTAAATTTACAGGCAGCTTTATATATATTCCTTTCTATTTTTCCAAGACTGCAGTAATATACATTCCACTAGTTTTTCCATCCTAGGATTCATGCCATATCCTAGGATCTATCATACAATCTAGTTTTCCGGCCCTAGGATTCATGCAACACCTAGGAGCTATCATTCCATATATTTCTCATTCCTAGGATTCATGCAATGCCCTAGGTTCTAGTTATGGTTCCATACTTTAACAGATTTTATTAATACTTAAAACCACTCTACCAGGTACAACGGGAGTAATGGGGGCGTGGTCGGGAATCCCGCGCGCCTCCGCGACTCTCAAGACGGCAACCGAACGAGGTCCTATCACAAGGATCAAACACAAGGAGTGTCTCAAAACAGTGTATAGCTACTGTAGGCGGGTAGAGGAATAAATTCTGAAACGAACGCAACTCGAATCGCGGAAAACGGAGCCCAAACGGGCCCTAAACGGGTCGAGAAGACAATACTGTGCAAAATCAGACGTCTGGAACTCCTTCCAGACGTCTTAAACGGTGGATCAGAGAATTACCTGTTCGGCTTGGTTCCCCGGACGTCCAGAAGTCTGTGGGGACGTCTCTCCTAGATCCCAGACGTCCGATGGTCTCTCCGGACGTCTGGAGGTCACTCCCGCCGTCTGGTACAACTTCCAGACGTCGGATTCGCAAAGGATGACGAATCCGAACACCTGCGCACAGCCAACCCTCCTCCCTCAGTACGTTCAGTCGACAAAAAGAAGGAGAAAGCGGAACTCACCTTTCAGACGTCTGTATGATCTCACAGACGTCGACCTTGTCGTCTGGATATCAGTCCAGACGTCTGATTCTGGAGATTTTTCCAGAATCAGAACCTCGCTCGGCCTCCGCTCGCGACGCCGCCCGCGTCGCACCTCGCGCGTCCGCTGCTCCGCCCGCAGCAGGTCCCTCTCCGCGACGCTCTGCGCCCCCTGCGCCCTCCGCCGGCCGGCCAAGCCGCTCCCGGCGAGCTCGCCCTCACGGCAGAGCCCTGCCCTCGCACGCCGCAGCTCCTCCGCGCCTTCTGCTGCGCCGCTGCCGCTGCGCCCTCGCGTCCGCTCGCTCTCGCGCACCGGCAGGAGAGAAGGAGGAAGATGGTGGAGACGGGAGGGGAGGCGCGCCCCCTCCCCCTTTTAACGCCGCGCGGGGAGGAGGGAGAGACGGTCGCAGTCGCCTGCAGCCGCAGAGAAGATGCGGATCGCAGGTCTGCGCGCACAGGCGCGCAGACGAATATCCCGTGCGAGCATAACTGTTCGCCAGACGTCTGTAAACTATCCCGGACGTCTGGTCAGACGTCTAGATGTGATCCCAGACGTCTTTACAGACGTCTGGGCCACCTCCCAGACGTCTTAAAAGACGTCTGGGGCACGCGCTCGTTACAATATAACAAACTCAAAGGAAGTTTCGTCCCCGAAACTTGCGCCAACTAGGGTGCGGAAAAAGGATGTCCAAATAACCATAACAAACTCAAAGAGGACCGAAGCCGGTCCGAAAGGACGTACCCGCGAAAAGCTCTGGGTACCGCTCCCGCATTGCCGCCTCAGGCTCCCAGGTAGCCTCCTCGTACCGCTGGCTCCTCCACAAAACCTTTACCAGGGGTACTTGCTTTCGTCTCAACCTGCGGACGGCTCGGTCTAGGATCTGCACTGGCCGCTCGGGGTAGGTCAGGTCGTCGCTCACCTCGACGCTCTCGTGACTCAGTACGTGGCTGGGATCGGCTACGTACTTCCTGAGGTTGGACACGTGGAACACGTCGTGTACACCAGAAAGCTGCGGGGGAAGGGCAAGTCTGTAAGCAACGGGTCCAACCCGCTCCAGGACCTCGAAGGGCCCCACGAACCTCGGCGTGAGCTTCCCTCTCACCCCAAACCGCTGTAAGCCCTTCATGGGCGAAACACGAAGAAAGACGTGGTCCCCGACCTCGAACTGCACCTCTCTGCGTCTGCGATCTGCGTAGCTCTTCTGTCTGCTTCTGACAGTGCGGAGTCGTCTGTGGATCTGCTCAACTACCTCCTGACTCTGCCGGATCAACCTGGGGCCAACCTCCCACTTGGTCCCCACCTCAACCCAACTCAAGGGTGCCGTGCATTTCCGTCCGTACAGAGCCTCGTAGGGAGCCATGCCGATGCTCGAGTGATAACTGTTGTTGTATGCAAACTCTGCCAGGGGCAGGTGCTCCTCCCAAGAGCCCCTCCAGTCTAGTACACAGGCACGCAAAAGGTCCTCAAGTGTCTGTATCGTGCGTTCCGACTGTCCGTCCGTCTGGGGGTGGTAAGCCGTGCTAAACCTCAACCTCGTCCCCAAAGCCTGCTGAAACTCAGCCCAAACCCAGTACCAGAAGGAAGGGAAGTTGTACCAGACGACGGCTTTAGAATCCCCCTTCCATTTCTGGGAGGGAATCTCTGAGGGATTAGAGAGTAATCCCTCTCTAAACCTCGTCGGAGCTCGGTTCTGCCCTAACAATGGCGGCAGGACCGGATTGCAAAGGGGGTGAAAAACTTAGGGGGCTCTCTGCAAAGATATTCAAAAGATAGGGACCAAATTGTGCTTTGGGTGTACTAAATTGCAAAGTAGGTCAAGATGACCTCCCCTTAGGTCCAAATTTTGGTACAAACCTAATTTCGACCTAAGGAATCCAATGGTGAAGTTGGATTTTAGGTTTGACCTTGTTTGACTAGACATTTTGCGTAAAAACCTAAATTAGGTTAATTGAAGAGCTAGGACACTAATCTAGGTCAAACTGGGTTCCAAGGGCCAAATTAAGTGTTCTAAACCCTAGAGAATGTTTTTCCATGATTTTTAGAGGGTTTACTTGATTTTTATTCTGACCGAAACCTTGTTAATTTATGCGGGTCTGTTTTAGGGTTACCAAGTGTCATTTAATTCTTAGATTGCACATAAACCCATTTATGATTGACTCAACCCACTTTTTATCTCATTTAGACCATTTGACCTATGTTTTGCCTCTGAGAAATCCCGTTTATGTACTGCAATGGTAAAATTGTAGTTTTAACCTTTATTTCATGTTTTCTTCTCAGAGCACTTGTTCCTTCAGTTAAGCCTTCTTCTAAGTTATGTAGGAGCTTTTATCTTCTTTATTGGGTCAAAATGAGCTAGTTATGGCTCATGATGAGGCTCTCATCAGGAGGGCAAGGCTCCCTGAATCCTATGCTCCTGCAACAGCTGGTTCTGCGTGTTCTGTATGGTCTGTATCTGATCAGCCATCGCCTTCATAATCTGCAAGCTATCTTGTGTTTATTTCCTCATTGATTCTTGCAACTTCTCTTTCAATGCCTCCAGAGGGCCAGCCCGCTTTGGAGGGTGACTGGCAGCTTGGTGCAGCGGCTTGTATAAAGAGCAAGGTTGCTGCTGATGCGGGAATGGCTGCTGCCTAGTGATAAACGCCAGTTTATCATCATTCTTATGCATTAAAACAAACCTAGCTCTTAGGATTTTACTCCGGAAATGGGTTTTTGGGCTGCATTTAGGCATAAAATAGGTTAGGCATGCATTGCATTTTTTTATTGTCGTTTTAATATGTTTTTGTGAGTGTTAGGGATGTACAGATATATAGATCCCTAAAACCCTAGCACTCAAGAAGGCAAATGGTGAAGGAGAAGTCCAGACTAGCTGGAACTCAGCCTGATCCAGCTCACCTCAGCTTGATCCAGCTCACTGCAGCTCGAACCTAGCTTACTTGAACTAGGGTTAGCTCATCCCAGCTCCATTCAGCTAATCTCAGCTAGATGGCAGCTCAAGAGAGTTCACCTTAGCTCACCCTAGCTCAAGTCAGCTCAGATCCAGCTCAACTTAGCTGAGTCTAGCTCATCTCAGCTCCCACTAGTCCACAGGGAGCTCTAGCTAGCTCAGCTAAGTTGACAGGAGTTCACCCCAGCTCAGACCCAGCTACATCCAGCTCCACTCAGCTCCAGCCAGCTGAAGAAGAACTCATCCCAGCTCAGGAAGCTCAAGTCCAGCTCCCGGGGACTCAGCTTAGCTCAACTCAGTTGAGCTAAGCTACCTTAGCTGCCTCAACCAGCTTGATTCTCCTCGGGAGCACCAGACCTAGCTCACCTCAGCTCATTTTGGTAGAAGCTAGCTCACTTTAGCTTGGCTTAGCAACTAGCAAAGAACTAGCAAGCTAAGCCAGCTAGAGTAGCCCCATGCCAGCCTCTTCAGCAGCAGCCAGCTCCAACTCCAACTCCAGACTTCTCCTCCTCTGCTCCTTCCTCCAAACCCTAGCTCCATTACCTTCTCCTCTACTCCACCATTAGCTAAGCTAGCTTAGCTTATCTTAGCTTAGCTTAGCTATTCTCCAACTTCCTTGGCTTGTACCACCCCAAAAACCCACCTAACAACTCCACCCAACTAGCTCCACCTAAGCTCCACATAAGCAAACCTACTTGGCACCAACCTAACCTACCCACCACCTCCAAAAGACACCTAAAAGTGGTGCCAAAAACTACCCTAACCACCCCCTTAATGGCGCCACTTTTCCCTCCAAAATCCCCCCTCATCTCCACCACACAATTTCCCTTGAATTCATCTCCACCATCCACCTAACCCCCCTTCTAGAAGACCCCATGTTGGCGCCAACATGGTGGTGTCTCTCCACCACCAAAAGACACCAACACCACCATAACTACCCCCTTTAACACCCCTTGAGTTGGCACCAACTCTCCTTAGCCATAGGATCACCAACCACCTCCATTCTTCCATCCTAGCCCTCCATTTCAAGGGGCACCTTAACCCCCCATCCTACCCTATAAAAAGACCACTACTCGCCACCATTCAAGTCATCCTTGGCTAGCAATTTCACTCTCATATTCCACCAAGAAGCCCATGTCCAAGAGAGAAGAAGAAGAAGAAGATTAAGGGGATATTCTGTCCCCGTGGTGCCTTCCTCTCTTCCCTTCTCTCTTGGGTCACGCCAGCCAAAGGAGAAGCCAGGCAAGGAAGATCTTGGAGGAGATCTTGAAGGTGGTCACGCCACCTTGGAGGAGTTTTTGAGGGTGGCGCATGCCCACCCCTTTGGAGAGAGCATTAAAGGTGGTAGCTTCCACCTTGGAGGAGCTCTCAAGGAAGGAGAAGAAGGAAGCCCTCTTTTCAAGCCAAGGAGCAGCTAAGCTTGGAGCAAGAAGACAACCTTCTTCACCATTGTTACAAGAGGATTTGTGTTTCTTTTCTTGCTTTTAGATTGTTTAATTCTAGTAGAAGCATTCCTCTACTTGTCCTTGAAAAGAACACTCATTCTACTCAATCAAAATTGCCTTCTTTTAGTTTTTTTTATTGCAGTTGTTTGTTTGGGTTCTAGCACTTGTTTCACCTCTTCTTCCTAATTACCCTAGGCCTCCACTTGCCTAGAGTGAGCTTAGGAAGAAGATATTTCTATCTTTTAGATTTTAGTTAATCATTTGTAGGTGTTAGTTCTTTTCGCTACAATATGCAGTTTGCCCTTGTCTTTTCAAAATACAAAAAAAATTACATATTGAAAAATATCAAAAAAAAGAAAGTTGAGATCTATCTGTAAGCAAGAGGATTAATTTTACAATTTTTTCCTCCTTAGACGACCCTAGATACTCCCCTATCTAGGATATAAATTTAAAAGCGAAAGCGGATTCGCGTGTTACAACCACGTTAAAAACTCACTTTTACAAATCCCGCGTATTTTGCTATCACTTTTTGGTGCCGTTGCCGGTGAGGCACGGCTTTTATTAATTAATTTTCTCTTGCTTAAAGTGGATCTCATCCCCTTCTCTTTCTTTCTTTTGTGTGTGCAGGAACTACAGCGGGAAGGCGGGAATCTGGAAGCGAGAGCTCAAAGTTCCTTTTCTTCCCACGAAATTCAGATTGGTACCTCTTTCTGGTCACATAATTAATTAAAACTACCAAAAATATATTAAACTTGGTTTTCAGGATCCCAAACAACTTAATTAAGTGGAGTGGTGCATTATAAAATCCATTGTTTGCTTGTATGCTTCTTTAACACCACTCCATTGCGAGTATTGGTGTTCTGTTTTTCGGGTCCAGATTTCTGTCCGGACTTGAAAAATCGATTCGTAACATCACAGGCCTCCTAAAATCATAAAATTTCATAGAGTGATCCCCAATTAAGTTTGGAACATTTTTTCCAAATTTCATATCAATTGGACTTGTATTTAATTTTTAAAAATTTGTAGATTGCAGAGGGGTCACACCCTTTAATCTTCTTGTTTTGCTAATATTCGTGAATTTTTAAAATTTTTATACTCATCCAGTTTTTGTGAATTTTATTTTTCTGGAATCCTTGTGAAATTTTACACATCATATAAAATCACAAAAATTTTCTGAGGTCGGTGGTAATATTGAAAAGTCCACAATACCCGCAGGTATCATTTCTGGACTTTGACATCAGTACAATTAAAAATTTTAAATTATTATCAAACAAATTCTTAAAATCTTACAAAAATCTTTTTTGGAATCCTTGTTTGATTTTATTCAAAGTAGTGGTGTTTTTTGACTTGTTTGGACCACTACTTAATTCTGAAAGCCTAAAAATAATTCATTGATAGTAAAACTTCTGTCTTAGGGATAATTGGCTTAGGGTTTCTTCTTTCTTTTTAGAGACTCAATTAAAAGAAAATATACAATCACCCATACAACTTGTTTTCCTTTGATTGTGGATTTTCAAACTTGTTTGAAAATTTAATTAGAAAAACCCTAAAACACATTTCATTAAATTGAATCCTAAAAGAAATAAATACAAGAAAATTGTGTGACAACTTGAGTTTCATTGGAGCCACTCTCCAATTCGTGCACACACACAAAAAAATCAAATAACAGGGCAACAACCCAATAAACACCCTCCACATTCCGTATGCACTATAGCATCCTAGACCTAATTAAAATTTGTAGCAACTTGACCCCTAAGGCTTTACCAACTTAGGCTTGCTATTTAGGTCTTAAGTTCTCTTTAGTTAATACCAATTTTGTCATCTGTATTTGGTGTTCAGGCTAAGGGGCTGTGTCAAATGACCAAGCGAGGGTTTGTACAAGCACCTGGGGTCTTCCCTAGGAAACGTTTGGGCCCAAACCTCCCCTTAAGCAACTTGGCTAGATTTGTTGACAGAACGGGTATTCACTATTGACTACTTATTTCCTATATAGACCAAGTCTTAGGTTATTAGGGAGTCACATTTAAGTTAGGTCTAGTTTTGTTTGTTTGATTTGCACACTTTCTCTCATCTCTACCTCTTCTCCTCCCCTCCAAATCTTCCAAGTAGTGCATGCACGGGCGACGGTCCCAAAAGCCACACCTCAAGGGACCATCAGATTTCGCCCCCCGCAACAAGAAATCATTGTTTTCTTCCCCCTCGTCTTCTAAAAAAATGGAAAACCTAGGAAGCCGTCAGAAAAATTCTGCTTCAACTTCTAACCCGTCAGCCGACCCACAAGCTGACTCCACCCTCCCTCACCTTCCTAACTTGGAGCAACCAGAAATACCAGCAGGGCCAGGTGGCCCTCCAATTATAACCCATAATACAAATCCCTTTGCATTAATGGTCGACCATTTGGCTCGACTACAACAAAATCAAGAAGATCTAGCTAGGACTGTCACGAACCTAGCTAATCAAGGACAAAATCCACCACCCCGCCAACAGCCTGTCGTTCCTCTTAAGGATTTCTATGATCCTTCCAATTATGAGGAAAGACTAGGGGTGGTCATACCACAAGGGGATTTCGAAATCAAACCCGCCATTCTAAACCTTATCAAGCATTTTCATGGTCTTCCAAGAGAGGACCCTTTTTGTCATCTCGAGGAATTAACTGTCCTCGCTCAAACCACTTGTTCCCGCAATGTGCAGGAAGACATGTGGTTAATGAGACTCTTTCCTCTCTCTCTTAAAGACAAAGCATCACATTGGTTTAGAACAGTTGGGCATCCTATTACCACATGGCCCCAATTAAAAAGTGCTTTTCTTAAAAAAACTTTTCCAATCGGTCAAACAAATGCATTAAGAAGTCTATAATGACCTTTCAACAAAAAATTGGTGAACCCCTCCACGAAGCCTGGGAAAGATTTCAGGAACTTCTAAGAAGTTGTCCCCACCATGAAATTCCACAATGGCAGCTAGTGCAGATCTTCTATCACGGATTAGAAGATCAATTAAAACGATTTGTGGATGCCTCATTTGGGGGCAATTTTCTTAACAAAGACGCCGAAAGTGCCTATCTTCTCTTTGAAGAAATGAGTGAAAACTCATTTAACATGACTTCAATGGACACTTTTGGCAGATCACAAAACCCCAGACACGGAGTCCATGAAATTGACTCCAAAACCACCTCTGTTCCAGTCACACAAGATGATTTATATATGTTAGCTCAACGACTGGACCAGATGCAAATTCACCAAAAGAAAATGGAAGAAAATCTCACAAACAAACAAGCTCCACACGTCCACTCTCCACACACTAACCCCCCACACATTCTCCGAAGAGAAAATCTACACAATATCGATGCCACATCTGCTGGCCAGCAAATTTCGGCTGATTTCCCGCAAGATTTAACCGGGAATTTTGACCAAAATATTTTTAATTCCACCTCGGAAAATATTTATGCTCTCCAGGAGCAATTTAGAAACCCCTCCAACACTTCCAATCAAAATTGGAGGACTAACCCGAATCACTCCTGGAAAAACCCGAATCCGATTCCTTTTCCCAAACAAAACTATTTTGGGAATTATGGGCAACCTTTGTATCAACCTGGACCATCCCAGGATGATATTAATAATCAGGTCATGAAAACTCTGCAAGGAATGCAGACTCAAATGACAGAAGTAACCCGTATGATTACCAATTTACAACACCAAGTTAAGGTTACTCCTGATCATCGACCTATTGGGAATTTACCATCCCAACCCATGCCCAACCCAAACAATCAAAGGAATCAATTTCAAGGTGGATATCACAGTGAACCTATTCAGCCAGCACCTCAGCATCCGCCGGGTTTCAATAACAGCCAGGCCCCCCGTCCTCATCCTAGAAACAACCAGACTGCAAATGCAGTTACCTTGAGGAATGGGAAAACCACTCACAATTACCTGCCTATTAAAGAAACCCGCTCTAATGACACACAGATTAACTCTTCCCCTCCTATTGTTCAGGAACCAATTCATGCAAAACAGGGCAACCCTGCCCCATTTCCACAAGCCCTCCACTCTTCTAAAAAGAAAAAGACAAAATCCGAGCCCACTGAGAAGGAATTAATGGATTTATTTGGGCAAGTAGAAATTAATATCCCTATCCTAGATGCCATTAAGTATATCCCTGCCTATGCAAAATTCCTAAAAGATTTATGTACTCCAAAAAGGCAGCCCAAGAATTTAGGAAAGGTAATTCTTCCAGAGATAGTCAGCTCAGTTGTGCAGAGCCGATTGCCTCTTAAGAGAAAAGATCCCGGCGCCCCCTAATCCAAGTTATCATTAATCATACCTCATTTGATCGCGCTCTGTTGGATCTTGGTGCCTCAATTAATCTTATCCCCACAGTTATTTTTGAGAAATTTAAGATCGGTGAATTGAAGCCTGTTGAGGTTACTCTCCAATTAGCTGACCGATCTACGATTAAACCAAGGGGAATTGTTGAAGATGTTCTTGTCCGGGTCAAAGATTGTCTATTCATAGTAGACTTTTTAGTCCTAGACATAGAGGTACCTGAAGCACTTAAGTTTGCCCCATTATTCTTGGAAGACCATTCTTAGCCACCGCCCGCGCCAATATTGATTGTGATTCTGGAAAGATGAAGATCATGTGTGGCGGTGAATCTGTAACCCTAACATTTTTCAAGCCTCTAGGTGGTTCCAGGAACCAAATTTCTTTGATGATTCAGATTCAGAAATAGAAAACATTGTGGAGGAAACATTGCAGATTTCCCAATTAGGTTCCTGTTTGCTGTAAATACGGTTCCTGAACAATTTACTTTTTCTCACCCTTCCAGCTCAACCACACGACCAGCTAACATTCCATCTGACCCTTTCACTCTCACCTCACCTCTAACCCACAAAGCAGAAACTCTTTCGGAACCGGGCCTACAATTGGAATTAAAACCTTTGCCCGATTCCCTTAAATATGTCTTCCTGGGTCCAAATCAGACCCTGCCCCTGATTATAAATTCTAGACTCACCGGGGCACAAGAGCACAAACTTCTCTAGGTTTTGAGTAAATATCGAAAAGCTATTGGCTGGACCCTTTCTTATCTTAAAGGCATTCATCCGTCCTATTGTACGCATCGTATATATTTAGAGGACGATTCTCGCCCCTCCCGCCAACCACAAAGGCGCTTGAATCCTAGTATGCAAGAGGTGGTAAAAAAGGAGATTATTAAGTGGCTGGATGTTGATATCATCTACCCCATTTCTGACAGCTCCTGGGTTAGTCCAACACAAGTTGTCCCCAAAAAGGCTGGACTAACAGTTGTCACCAATGAAAATGGGGAAAATATAGCCACTCGAACCGCTTCTTCTTGGCGCGTGTGTATAGATTACCAAAAATTAAACATCGCCACCAAGAAGGATCATTTCCCGCTCCCTTTTATTGATCAAATCTTGGAGCGGTTAGCCGGACGGGAATTTTACTATTTTTTGGACGGTTATTCTGGCTATAATCAAGTGGCGGTTCATCCTGAGGACCAGGACAAAACAACTTTCACCTGCCCCTTCGGAACCTTTGCTTTCCGAAGAATGCCCTTCAGTCTTTGCAACGCACCTGCGACTTTTCAAAGGTGCATGCTTGTAATTTTTTCTGACCTGGTAGGTGAATGTTTAGAAGTTTTTATGGATGACTTCTCTGTTTTTGGGGATTCTTTTGACCATTTCCTCAAAAATATTGAAAGAACCCTCCAAAAGTGCATAGAAGTTAATCTGGTCCTCAGCTGGGAAAAAAGTCATTTCATGGTCCAAGAAGGTATTGTCTTGGGCCATGTTATTTCTAAACAAGGAATCGCGGTAGATAAAGCAAAAATAGATGCTATATCTAAGCTCCCACCACCCACTACTGTCAAACAAATCAGATCCTTTTTGGGTCATGTGGGTTTCTACCGTCGATTCATACAAAACTTTTCCCAAATCTCCAAGCCTTTAAGTCAGCTTCTTACTAATGACCAGCCATTTGATTTTAATAATAAGTGCCTGGAGAGTTTTTGAGGTTGAAGAAAGAGGTTACTGAGGCGCCAATATTGCAGGGACTTGATTGGAATAGTCCCTTTGAATTAATGACAGATGCCTCAGATTTTGCTGTAGGGGCCGTTCTAGGGCAAAGAATTGGAAAGAAGCCCGTTGTGATCTATTATGCTAGCAAAACCCTTGATGATGCACAACGGAATTACACGGCTACTGAAAAGGAACTTCTTGCTATTGTATTTGCCTTAGAAAAATTTAGATCTTATCTGTTGGGGTCACGTGTCACTGTTTATACAGACCACTCGGCAATTAAATATTTGCTGACAAAGAAAGATGCGAAACCCCGCCTTATCCGTTGGATTCTGCTGCTCCAGGAATTTGACCTGGAAATCAAGGATAAGGTGGGATTGCACAATGTAGTGACCCCAAATATTTTACAAAAGACCGTTAGGTCCGACCGTAAAGATTGGTCCACCAAATTGGACGACGCTTTATGGGCCTACCGTACCGCTTTTAAAACTCCACTTGGCATGTCTCCCTTCCGTCTTATTTTTGGGAAGGCATGCCATCTCCGGGTAGAATTAGAACATAGGGCTTTTTGGGCAATAAAACAACTCAATATGGATTTATCTGATGCCGGTAACCATAGAAAATTACAATTAACTGAATTGGAAGAATTACGTAATTTTTCCTATGAAAATGCGAGGATTTATAAAGACCGAACAAAGAAATTTCACGATAAATATATTGTTTGGAAACACTTTGACGTTAATCAACGTGTTTAGCTTTTCGATGTGAGATTACGTCTTTTTCCTAGCAAATTAAAATCTAAATGGACCGGCCCCTTTATTGTCCATAAAACATATCCATACGGCACTGTTGACCTTTTTGATCCAAAAACTAATTCGACATTTCAAGTCAATGGCCAGCATTTAAAGCCCTATTTTGACCATATGCCTAGAATTCCATCTGAATCTTTTAATTTTACTGAGCCAGCCACCCTTGATCACTAGTGCACATCACGCCCGGTTGAATGGCGTAAAAGATAACACTGGATGGGAGGTAACCCATCAATTTTTTTTTCTTGCTTTCCTTTTTTTCTTCTTCCAGGTTTTGTTCATCCTAAACCTGACCGTTCTTCACTAAGGTGATCCCTTTTCCCTCCTAATGCATGAGAACATGGCATTTCTTAAGCATGGGGGGTGTTTTTAAATTTTTACAATCGATTTAGGATGTTCAAAACCTAAAAACATACAATTTTCTTTATTTCCTGCTTGCATACCCAAAAAAATAAAAATGTTGAAAATTTTTTGAGGAAAAATTTTGAAATCGGGACTAAGGTCGAAAAATTCACTTTTGGTACAATGGGATTTAATCTTTAACAAACTAGGGATAAGGATATGGATCTGATCATTAGAATTCCAGGGTCAATTTTAGACTAGATCAGATTGTTGGTGCTAGAGCACCACGATCATTTATTTTGAAAATAACAAAACACGTGTTATTTAACATTTGCAATTTGAGTCCTAGATTTCAGGTCAATTGCAAATGAGGACGTGTTTAGACGGAGTTCGAGCTCGCATCCAGGACGGATTGGAGGAGCTTGACGGAAAATAGAGGAGGTTCGCGTGGAGCGAAAGATTGGAGATGGAAGACAAGAAGAATAGGATAGATTCTTTTTTATCCTTTCATGTATCTCTTGTATTTATTTTCTTGCTCTTTATTTTCCTTAGACATTATGTTAAAGAGCCTCAAAGAACCCTAACAGTAGTCCTAGGAACACCTGCACAACCCTAGGATACGTAGGTTTTCTGTAGAACACTTAGAAAACCAATATAGGGTTAAAACAGACTTTCCAGACGTCTAATTCACGAATCAGACGTCTGATAAAGTCTTTTAAGACGTCTGACTGTTGTTTCAGACGTCTGATAACTGTTAGGCTGGACATAGTTAGTTCTGTCTGATGAAATCAGACGTCCATACCTTAGACCAGACGTCTTAGGAGACGTCTGATGACTTTGCCAGACGTCCAATTAGTGGACCGTTGGCTGGCTTAGAAGACACTCAAGAATATGACCGTTAGAGCCTTATCAGACGTCCTTAGGACTTACCAGACGTCTGATAAATGACCGTTTTGCCTCGGCTGACCCAAAATCTCTTCTCAGAGATTTTCTAGCCGTTGCAACGTTTGGAAATCAATTCCCACCGTAAAAGTAGGTTTCCAGACGTCCAGACTTAGTGCCAGACGTCCTGTATGTCGTCTGATGGACTTGCACAAAAACCCTGTTTAGATCTGATTCAAGTCAGGGAGAAACCCGCATAGAATCAGACGTCTGACCTTGAAATCAGACGTCTTAAAGTGGCCTTCCAGACGTCTGATGCCAGAGTTAGACGTCTGATAACCCTGTCAAATGCAATCATTGTCCTGATTTCGGCCTGATTCTCTTGGGCTTTGCACCCAACGGCTATGGAAGCTTTTCCAAGCCTTCCAAAGCCTTCCTAAGGCCTCTATAAATAGAGGGGAACCTTTGTAACACATATACACAAGAAGAACAACATAAGAGACACTTAGAAATACACTTGGATACACTTAGCTACACACTTTCACACTCTTGTGTCCAAGAAGTTCTTGCTCTCCAAGCTCAAGCTCCATCATCTTGAGAGCTAAAGTCAGTTTGCGCGCCCGCTCTCCCGCTGTTGTTCACGAGAGCTACGTAGCGCCATCGCGTGGCACACGCACCGCGTCATCGTCGACGCACTCCTTGCAAAGGGGAGTTTCCTATTTCCTATAGAAGCTAGGTTTAATTATTTTGTTGGCTCTATAGGACTATTGTTTATTTTATCTTTGTTATTTGGTTGGGTATTCGCTTTGCGAATTCCCGTCTCCTTCGTGGGACAAAATCCTTCTCGTGGAGAGAAGGGGTTGAGGAACGCTACCCTCGTACTTGTAGCGTGGTTGTACTGAGGTTGAATCACCCTCGTTTAAAGTGATTCGTTTAGTGGATTTTGATCAACTAGGTTGATCGGAAAATCCTAACTCGAGAGGGTTAGGTGGTGGTTTTCACCCGGTTTGGGTTTCCACCTAAAAATTCCTGTGTACATTTTGTGATTGCTTATTTTTGTGAGATTGTTTATATTTTCAATTCCGCATTTTTTTTGTCACACTGATCTCACCCCTCCTAGTACAAGGGTAGAACCTTCAATTGGTATCAGAGCAGGTTTTCCGCCGACAGGAGTAACATCTGCGGAAAGATCACATGGAGGGAAGCTGTTCCACAAGCAGGATTTCCGAGGGGCAGTCCACAACCCGTCCGCCCTACTTTGATGGGAACAACTACACCTACTGGAAGTTGCGGATGAAGACGTGGCTTCAAGCCACCGACTTCACAGTCTGGGCCAGGTGCGAGACCCCCTTCGACATCCCAGAGAAACCCGCCAGAGGATACTCGCAGCAGCAGATCCGGGAGCTCTCTCTCAACGCGAAAACAATGAACGCGTTGTATTGCGCGCTCAGCCCGGAGGAGTTCAACAGAATCTCGCAATGCGCCACCGCATACGAGATCTGGCACACACTCGAGGTAACTCATGAAGTTACCTCTAAGGTAAAAACTTCTAAGCTCAATTTACTTTCACAAGAATTTGAGGCTTTTTCTATGAAAACTAACGAAACTTTAAGTGAGATGAACACTAGGTTCACTCTCATAGTAAATAACTTGAAAGCTTTAGGGAAGACTTTCATCAAGGGGGAACTTCAAGGAAAGCTTCTTCGTTCCCTTGGACCGGAATGGGAACAGAAAGTCACCGCCATCGAAGAGGCGAACGAAATGGAGGAGCTCAACATGGAAGATCTCCTAGGCAATCTGATGGCCTACGAGACTAAGTTGAAGCAGAAGAAGAAGGATACACCGGAGCCTAAACTAAAGAAGACTCTCGCCTTCAAAGCCGCGTCAGATAGCGAAGTAAGTTCCGACGACGAAGACTTTAGAATTTTACTTAAAAATTTTTCCAAGTTTTGTAGGGAATTAAATAAAGAGAAAAAGGAGAAGGAAAGCCCGAGATGTTGCTACCATTGCAACGAGAAAGGGCACCTACGACCAGAGTGCCCTCTTCTCAAAAAGGAGAAGAAAAAGGAAAAGGAAAAATCTAAGAAGAAGGCGTTCCAAGCCACTTGGGACGATTCCAGCTCGGAGGAAGAAGAAGAAGAAGAAACCGCTTGCTTTGGTTTCATGGCCAGAGGAAGCAACTGCGACAGTGAAAGCGGAAGCGACTCCGACTACGAGGTAAATCTCGATCTTCAAGAAGCTTTTAATGAACTTTTTGAGATTGGTAAATCACTTAGGATAGAAAATAAAAGCATTAAAAAGAACCTTAGTTTTCTTAAAAATGAAAATGATAGGTTAGAAAAACAACTTAATGACATAGAAGCTAGTCCTAAGGATGATAACCTATTATTAGATAATCATAACCTCAACAATGAAAATACTAAATTGATTGAGGAAAATAATAGTCTAAAATTAGAAATTTCAGATTTAAAGACTAAAATGAACATTATAGAAAAAGAAATTGCATGTCTTAGGGAAAATTCTAACAAATTAATCAACAAAGTAGACAAGTTTTATAGTCCTAAGGTTGAGAAAGGATCTCCATCAAGGAGACCTTCTAACAAATCCGGATCCAAGCTCACTTGGATACCGAAGAAAAATTTGGAATCCTGTTTTGTAGGTTTCAAGGATAACTACAACACAAAGGATTGGACCTACAAATTCAAGGCTGGTCAACTTAAGTTGGGAGAACCAATGAGTAGACCAAGGAGGAGAAGAAGAAGACCGACGAGACGGCAAACAAACGACGGATCCGCCGCACGTCGACCACCAGATTGGAGACCGGCGCCAATGCCCGGGCCTCCAAGCTACGGATGGGAGCCCCATCCGATGTGGCATCCACCACCACCATTCGGGCCATTTTATTGGCCATGGTAGGTGAGGTAAAACCCTTTACCCTATCTTTTTATCAGTAGCATTTAGATAGGGGGAGTCAAAAATTAATGAGCTAATTGTCAATTTTTAAGGGGGAGATATAAGGTAGCTAAATTTCCTTTAGAAAGGGGGAGAAAAATAATAGCTATCTCATTGTTACAAAAAGGGGGAGAATATCACCTTTGTTAAAATAAATTCATAGAAGAGCATGTTTTAAGGGGGAGTTATAGGAAATGTAAAATCAATTAAACCTTTTTGATAATGTCAAAAAGGGGGAGGATTTTTTATGCATTATTATTTACGGTTTTGTCATCATCAAAAAGGGGGAGATTGTTGGTGCTAGAGCACCACGATCATTTATTTTGATGATAACAAAACACGTGTTATTTAACATTTGCAATTTGAGTCCTAGATTTCAGGTCAATTGCAAATGAGGACGTGTTTAGACGGAGTTCGAGCTCGCATCCAGGACGGATTGGAGGAGCTTGACGGAAAATAGAGGAGGTTCGCGTGGAGCGAAAGATTGGAGATGGAAGACAAGAAGAATAGGATAGATTCTTTTTTATCCTTTCATGTATCTCTTGTATTTATTTTCTTGCTCTTTATTTTCCTTAGACATTATGTTAAAGAGCCTCAAAGAACCCTAACAGTAGTCCTAGGAACACCTGCACAACCCTAGGATACGTAGGTTTTCTGTAGAACACTTAGAAAACCAATATAGGGTTAAAACAGACTTTCCAGACGTCTAATTCACGAATCAGACGTCTGATAAAGTCTTTTAAGACGTCTGACTGTTGTTTCAGACGTCTGATAACTGTTAGGCTGGACATAGTTAGTTCTGTCTGATGAAATCAGACGTCCATACCTTAGACCAGACGTCTTAGGAGACGTCTGATGACTTTGCCAGACGTCCAATTAGTGGACCGTTGGCTGGCTTAGAAGACACTCAAGAATATGACCGTTAGAGCCTTATCAGACGTCCTTAGGACTTACCAGACGTCTGATAAATGACCGTTTTGCCTCGGCTGACCCAAAATCTCTTCTCAGAGATTTTCTAGCCGTTGCAACGTTTGGAAATCAATTCCCACCGTAAAAGTAGGTTTCCAGACGTCCAGACTTAGTGCCAGACGTCCTGTATGTCGTCTGATGGACTTGCACAAAAACCCTGTTTAGATCTGATTCAAGTCAGGGAGAAACCCGCATAGAATCAGACGTCTGACCTTGAAATCAGACGTCTTAAAGTGGCCTTCCAGACGTCTGATGCCAGAGTTAGACGTCTGATAACCCTGTCAAATGCAATCATTGTCCTGATTTCGGCCTGATTCTCTTGGGCTTTGCACCCAACGGCTATGGAAGCTTTTCCAAGCCTTCCAAAGCCTTCCTAAGGCCTCTATAAATAGAGGGGAACCTTTGTAACACATATACACAAGAAGAACAACATAAGAGACACTTAGAAATACACTTGGATACACTTAGCTACACACTTTCACACTCTTGTGTCCAAGAAGTTCTTGCTCTCCAAGCTCAAGCTCCATCATCTTGAGAGCTAAAGTCAGTTTGCGCGCCCGCTCTCCCGCTGTTGTTCACGAGAGCTACGTAGCACCATCGCGTGGCACACGCACCGCGTCATCGTCGACGCACTCCTTGCAAAGGGGAGTTTCCTATTTCCTATAGAAGCTAGGTTTAATTATTTTGTTGGCTCTATAGGACTATTGTTTATTTTATCTTTGTTATTTGGTTGGGTATTCGGTTTGCGAATTCCCGTCTCCTTCGTGGGACAAAATCCTTCTCGTGGAGAGAAGGGGTTGAGGAACGCTACCCTCGTACTTGTAGCGTGGTTGTACTGAGGTTGAATCACCCTCGTTTAAAGTGATTCGTTTAGTGGATTTTGATCAACTAGGTTGATCGGAAAATCCTAACTCGAGAGGGTTAGGTGGTGGTTTTCACCCGGTTTGGGTTTCCACCTAAAAATTCCTGTGTACATTTTGTGATTGCTTATTTTTGTGAGATTGTTTATATTTTCAATTCCGCATTTTTTTTGTCACACTGATCTCACCCCTCCTAGTACAAGGGTAGAACCTTCAATCAGATATCCTTCTCTAAAATTCCACCTGAACTCATGATAGTTCATGTGACTTGATCCCATTTTTTAATACGGAAAGTATTTGACTTAGTTTCTGATTCAAAAACTTGTGTATCTTAAGAAACTTCTTGTGTCTATTTTCACACACAAGCCAACACTTAAAAATAATTAAAAACTTTTTGAAAAACTCCCGTGTTTGGATTTAGTAAAAGTCTGAAGCAGATCATTGGTTTGAGTTCCCACCGCCAAGAAGAAGGAAAATACCTTCTTTGAGGACGCGATGTCAACATGTTACCGCCTCGGCGCTGCTCTATATCTATATTTCATATCTTTAGACGGAGCATTAAAGCGCATTTTAGCAGCTCAATTGTCTTGGACGGTGCTCTACCTATAGCGTCGGAGCAAGAGCTTGAGTTTGCTTGGAGTGCCCCTTTTCACCGCATCGTGTTTTGGGGTTGTGAGCTCCTGGGTGGTGTCATGGACAGTGCTATCCCGAAGTACTGGTGCCAGAGCCCCCTCGAGGAATGGTAACGGGAATGATGATCCCGACACATCTGTTGTAAGACTAAGCTAAAAATAAGCATGGGGAAAAATATATATATATATATAATAATAATACATCCTTATAAATGTTGGCTTTTCACAATCACAGACACAAGGTTTTAAAAGATTTTGCAAGTTGAGAATCAGATTCATGAGCCAAAAAAATCCTAAAAACAAACATTTCAAGTCATCTAAATTAACAAGGGGTTAATTTGAGAATTTTCTGGAGGATATATTGATCCCGTTCTGTCTAATGGTTGAATCCAAAAACAAATCCCGATGTTTATCTTTAACAAATCTCGTACCTCCAGTGTTCTAATCTACCAAGGTCCATTAATCTCTTTTTCTCCTCAAAAGTCGAAAAAATTAGATTTCCTAAAAATTCCGTTTTAAGTTTTGCTAAGAGACTAGCAAAAGATAAGCATGGGGGTGTGATAAACACCAGTTTATCATCATTCTTATGCACTAAAACAAACCTAGCTCTTAGGATTTTACTCCGCAAACGGGTTTTTGGGCTGCATTTAGGCATAAAATAGGTTAGGCATGCATTGCATTTTTTATTGTCTTTTTAATATGTTTTTATGAGTGTTAGGGATGTACAGATATATAGATCCCTAAAACCCTAGCACTCAAGAAGGCAAATGGTGAAGGAGAAGCCCAGACTAGCTGGAACTCAGCCTGATCCAGCTCACCTCAGCTTGCTCCAGCTCACCTCAGCTTGATCCAGCTCACTGCAGCTGGAACCTAGCTTACTTGAACTAGGGTTAGCTCATCCCAGCTCCATTTAGCTAATCTCAGCTGGATGGAAGCTCAAGTGAGTTCACCTTAGCTCACCCTAGCTCAAGTCAGCTCAGATCCAACTCAACTTAGCTAAGTCTAGCTCATCTCAACTCCCACTAGTCCACAGGGAGCTCTAGCTAACTCAGCTAAGTTGACAGGAGTTCACCCCAGCTCAGATCCAGCTACATCCAGCTCCACTCAGCTCCAGCCAACTGAAGAAGAACTCATCCCAACTCAGGAAGCTCAAGTCCAGCTCCCGGGGACTCAGCTTAGCTCAACTTAGTTAAGCTAAGCTACCTTAGCTACCTCAACCAGCTTGATTCTCCCCGGGAGCACCAGACCTAGCTCACCTCAGCTCATTTTGGTAGAAGCTAGCTCACCTTAGCATGGCTTAGCAACTAGTAAAGAACTAGCAAGCTAAGCCAGCTAGAGTAGCCCCATGCCAGCCTCTTCAGCAGCAGCCAGCTCCAGCTCCAGACTTCTCCTCCTCAACTCCTTCCTCCAAACCCTATCTCCATTACCTTCTCCTCTACTCCACCATTAGCTAAGCTATCTTATCTTATCTTAGCTTAGCTTAGCTATGCTCCAACTTCCTTGGCTTGTACCACCCCAAAAACCCACCTAACAACTCCACCCAACTAGCTCCACCTAAGCTCCACATAAGCTAACCTACTTGGCACCAACCTAACCTACCCACCACCTCCAAAAGACACCTAAAAGTGGTGCCAAAAACTACCCTAACCACCCCCTTAATGGCGCCACTTTTCCCTCCAAAATCCCCCCTCATCTCCACCACACAATTTCCCTTGAATTCATCTCCACCATCCACCTAACCCCCCTTCTAGAAGACCCCATGTTGGCGCCAACATGGTGGTGTCTCTCCACCACCAAAAGACACCAACACCACCATAACTACCCCCTTTAACACCCCTTGAGTTGGCGCCAACTCTCCTTAGCCATAGGATCACCAACCACCTCCATTCTTCCATCCTAGCCCTCCATTTCAAGGGGCACCTTAACCCCCCATCCTACCCTATAAAAAGACCACTACCCGCCACCATTCAAGTCATCCTTGGCTAGAAATTTCACTCTCATATTCCACCAAGAAGCCCACGTCCAAGAGAGAAGAAGAAGAAGAAGATTAAGGGGATATTCTGTCCCCTTGGTGCCTTCCTCTCTTCCCTTCTCTCTTGGGTCACGCCAGCCAAAGGAGAAGCCAGGCAAGGAAGATCTTGGAGGAGATCTTGAAGGTGGTCACGCCACCTTGGAGGAGTTTTTGAGGGTGGTGCACGCCCACCCCTTTGGAGAGAGCATTAAAGGTGGTAGCTTCCACCTTGGAGGAGCTCTCAAGGAAGGAGGAGAAGGAAGCCCTCTTTTCAAGCCAAGGAGCAGCTAGGCTTGGAGCAAGAAGACAACCTTCTTCACCATTGTTACAAGAGGATTTGTGTTTCTTTTCTTGCTTTTAGATTGTTTAATTCTAGTAGAAGCATTCCTCTACTTGTCCTTGAAAAGAACACTCATTCTACTCAATCAAAATTGCCTTCTTTTAGTTTTTTTTATTGCAGTTGTTTGTTTAGGATCTAGCACTTATTTCACCTCTTCTTCCTAATTACCCTAGGCCTCCACTTGCCTAGAGTGAGCTTAGGAAGAAGATATTTCTATCTTTTAGATTTTAGTTAATCATTTGTAGGTGTTAGTTCTTTTCGCTACAATCTGCAGTTTGCCCTCGTCTTTTCAAAATACAAAAAAAATTACATATTGAAAAATATCAAAAAAAAGAAAGTTGAGATCTATCTGTAAGAAATAGGATTAATTTTGCAATTTTTTCCTCCTTGGACGACCCTAGATACTCCCCTATCTAGGATATAAATTTAAAAGCGAAAGCGGATTCGCATGTTACAACGACGTTAAAAATCCGCTTTTACAAATCACGCGTATTTCGCTATCACCTAGGGTAAGTGTTTTACGCATTCCCGTATTGCCCGGTCTGGTAGTATGGATCTTGATGTGGTCTCTGTGAATTGCCAGCCCAGGAGAAGTTCGGATGCTGGCGCCAACTAGGGTTATACGTCTCTGAATACGGGTTATTACGCCCGTATCCTTGGACAGCACTGACGTCCTTGTAGGCCAAAGATGTCTGAGATGTATATCCATCAAGGGGATACGCATTATAATCTACGGGTGGTGCGTGACCTTGGTCGTAGGGTGCCAGATCTGGATTATTTACGAGATCCTGATATGCGGGATCTCGTAAATACGGAGAAGATGCATCTCGAGTGAGTAGATTAACTCCAGCAGGAGGGGCTCGGGGTGCATAGGAGGGTCTTGAGGTGGCAGAGCTCAAGTCAGATTGACCCTAACTAATCTGGTTAATCTTTTTCTCGATTAGATTTATTCTATCCAGCTGCTTGACGATGATATCCATGTCGGCTCGTACAGACTCGGTGTGAGCCTCGTGGACACCAACCCGCTACTGACCAGGTTGCTGGAACTGGTTCATGGATGCGGCATTCATCGAGTTCTCCGCTAATGAATCAAATAGCTCAAATGCACTGTTCTCGTCTTTCGCAGGGAAATTCTCGCCACTCGATGCATCGGCCAAATACCGATGTGTGTCATCCAGCCCATGGTAAAAGATCTGAGCCAAGTGCCATCTGGGTATACCATGGTGCGGGCATTTCCAGAGAAGGTCGTGAAATCTGTCCCAAGCTTCATGTAACTTCTCACCAGCTCCCTAGGAGAAAGTCGTGATTGCATGCTGCATTGCATTTGTTCAATCGATTGGGAAGAACTTTTGCAGGAATTCACGTTGTAATTCCGACCAGGTTCCAATTGGCTTCCCAATGGTCTTGAACCAGTATGAAGCTTTGTCCCTCAGAGAGAACAGGAAAAGCTTCATTAGAACAATCCCGAGGTCGATATTCTTGGGTCAAATCATTTCAGCGAGTCGACTCAAGTCCTCAAGGTGCTGGAACGGATCTTCGCTTGAGTTCCCATAGAAGTGAGTGCTGATCAACCCAATCACATTGGGCTTGAACTCAAACGCGTCTCCACCTACAGGAATTCTGACCAGTGGTGCGACGATTTGTGTGGCTGGGTCGTAGAAGTCTCGCAGTTGTTCTCCTCGCTGCGAGTGCCGCATCCTGTCAAGCGCCGTCAAGATACGATCCATGCTCTGTCGATGCCGCTCCTCGGATTTAGCTACCCGGGCTTCCAGACGAGCCATCGGGTCCAGATTCTCGATATCCTGACCTGATCTAGGTCCAGGTCCAAGATTTGCCATGGTGCCTCTGCGAGTAGAAGAAGTGGGGGGAGAAGATGGCCCCAGCGAGGTGACCCGCATCCTTGGGAGTGGCTCCCAAGGTCCAACCAAGTGAGGTCTAAGTGACCTCCTTCCTTGCATACACCACCCAACCCGTGGTTTGGTGTAGCCAAGCAAAACAAGGCTAAGGCCCTGTCAATCAGATGGTCCTTATGATTCGGTGACCAGATTTTTCGTTAGAAGTTTGAATTCCTGAATAAAAAAAATTCGTCGTTCAACCAACTGAAAGTGATTCCCGCCTCTCAAGCTAACCCAGCCAGTCTGGTTACGAGGGGACTAAGGGGAAGGTTTTTCCTTTGGCTTATGCCTCCGATTCTGTTAACCCCCGAGCCGCGGTTATTTGACATTACCCCACAGACTTAGTCACCAGGTTTGGTAAGAGAGGTTGCAAACACACAATAGTATGAGACGAATTCGGGTTGATTTCGTGTTTTAGAATTAATTTGAGCCCGTCTTTCTTCAGTTGGGGTTTGTGGTGAGTGGCCCACAAGGTGACCAAGCTCACCGGCTAAGCACTGGACTTGACTAAGTCTTAGTTAGCCCAAGTGTGGTCTCTAAGTTGTAACCCTAAAGATTCAACCTAAGGTTCATGCACTTCTAGGGTTTTGTTCTGTTTCAGCAAACCACAAAAGTAAAATTCATTCTATGATAACAATTGGAATCCAATCAACATGAAATTTAGTAAGTAGATTCCTTTCTCCATTTTCTTTCCATAGAATATTTTTTTGGAATTTTTACTGTTTCAACTGAATTTTTAAAGATTTTTGAATGTCAGAAGGTCAGATTTGGAATTTTGACCCCTTGTCGATTTTTCACTTTGAAACAGTATCAATTGACTTCAAAAATTTAGGAAAAATATGGAAAATAAAGCCAATGAGATCAGCTTTCAAACCCCACCATTTTTAGTAAAAACAGATTCGCAGATTGCTTGGAATTACTTTTTGAAGTTTGAAAAATCTTGAATCTGGGTCAGTCTGACCCCCTTATACTTCATGAATTTTTAAAAATTGTATACTTGGAATTTTTCCAAAATAATGGTGTTGTTTGAAAGATGGTTTGAAACTGAACGTCTAGCCTGAATTTCAGAATTTTTTTGTTAGCTAATTTTTCGGCAATCAAATTTTTAAATCAGACTTGAAATCTAGCCAAAAATCAAAAGATGGTGAAAAGACTTTTTTAAAGAGGGTTTGGGTTTGAAATCCAAGCCTTCCACAAAAAAAAAAAAAAATTCTTTGAAAACTTTTGCAATTTTTTTTTCAAAATGATGAATGGCTCGCGTCTTTTGAGATTGCGTTGTTTTAAAATGTTGTTCGTTATAGTATATTCCAGAAATGGTCACCAGTTTAATACAATTTGTTACTCAGAATAAAAAGTTCCCCGAGGTCGAACTCAAGGAGCAAACTATGATTCCAGAAGCATATGAATTCACAATATTTGTTTTACAAAAATTAAGAGAGAGGAGAGAGAGAGAGCAAAAATTCTCTTCTTGACTTTTTCTTCTTCTCTCTTCTTCTTTTCTTTCAGCTGGTTCTCTTCTTCAGCCTGTCTTCTTTCTTCTTCTTTTTCTTTGCTATAGCTGCCTCCTCTTTCTTTCTTTCTTCGACTGCTGAGTCCTTCTTCCTCCTCTTCTTTGATTTTCCTCTTTCTCTTTTCTTCCGCAGCTTCTTCTTTGCTGTAGAGGCTCCTTCCTTCTCGTTTCTCTTTCTTTTTCTCTGGCCGGCTTCTTCTTTTCTTCCTTCTTCCTCTATGCTGGTCCTTCTCCTTTAGCTCTTCTTCTCCTTGCTGCGACTTCTTCTTCTCTTTCTCTTCCGCTCCTTCCTTTCTTCTTCTCTTCCTTTTCCTTCTTCCCTGTTCGGCTAAGTCCCGGTCGCTGCTCCTCTTCTCCTTTCTTCTTTCCTGCGCACACACACAAACGTCAGCGCAAAACCTACCCTACCCCTTCCCCGCATCTCTCTCTCTCTCTGGATCTCTCTTTGGTAAGCTCTCCCAGAGCCGGGTAATCGAGTCGGGTCGCGTGCCCGGGTCCAGGCCACCGGCGTGGGTGGTGCGCGAGGACTGCATAGGAGGGTGTCGAGTTGGGTCGTGCTAGATCCGTGTGATGAACTCACGGATGAGGGCAGTGTTTAGGTGAGGGACCTCACCCCATGTGCATTCGGAGGCGATTGGCTAATAGCACTTTTACAATTTATGAGTGGGCATGCACCCACACAATTTTTAGTCCCACCTCCGCTCCACACGCCTGCAGGCAAGAAGCTGCGAGTAATTGGGGTAGCAACAAAGGTGTGCGACCCCAATTGAGAACCTGGGCACACTCACGGAAGTGTCCTGCATTGCCTGGGGTCTGCGCCTGGTGCTGAAGGGGCTTGACTGTCCGTCAATGGCGACGAGGCGGCCGAGACCTGCAAGCACGAAAACGGCCTCACGGCCACGTCAGACAGCTCAGGAAGCTTCGCCAGAGTACGGCGAAGGCGGTGTGGGGGTCAGCGTGGCAGGAAAGTGCCTGTGGTCGTGTGCCTAGGGCACACTGCAAAGGTGCAGGTGGGTGTGTTCGAGGGGTGGTCTGGAGGTGCGAAGTGGTGAATGGAGTGAGGGAAATGCTTGAGTGGAGTAAGGGGGAGCTTCTGGGCTTGTCGGCGAGGGGTGGAATGGCCGGTGGAGGTGGGGCGACCTCGCTGGAGTTGGTGGCCGGAGGTGGAGCAGATGGAGGTGGTAGTGGCAGTTGAGGGGTGAAAAGTGCCAATTTAAGAGTGGAAAATTAAGAGGAGAATAAGAGGAAGGTTTCTACCTACTTGATTGACGAAGAGGGAAAGAGGGAATGCCCGACGCATGCCTGCCGAAGCTGGGGACGAAGGTGCCCAGAAGGGGGGTAATGGCGACGAGGAGGGGATCTGGAGACGCCAGTTGGTGCGGCCTGGCGTGGGAAGATGAGACAGAGTGAGCTTTGTTGTAGGTATGGAAGCAGAGCGACGAGGAGGAGGAAGAAAGATCACCGGAAGCTTGGGCTGTCTGACCGGAGTGAGAGGAGATGAAATTTGGGGTGTTCTTCGGCCAAAATGAGCTTGAATGAAACGGCTGCCCCTGCCGCTCCTTATAAAGGTGCTGGCGAGGAGAGGATCTCGAGGGGGTGACGTCGAGGGCTCGCCGGAGCATGGCTGGAAAGCCAACCCATTCCTTTCGTGCATTCGCACGAAAGGCATGGGCAGCTGCAGGGCAAGGCAGGGGGTTCCTGCGAAAGAGGACGATACAGGGAACCCCCCGTTCGTTCCTAAGAGCGGCCCCCTTACCTTGCACGGCGCCATCCTCTGCGCAAGGTCGCTAGAGGTATCGCGCCTGCGTGGGGTGGCAGGAGGGATAGTTCTGCAAAGAATGAAAGAGAAGATAGGGGGCTAAATGCAAGGGCTTAAAAAGATAAGGGTCAAAAAGTAATTCAAGAGGACCAATTTGCAAAGTCGATCAAAATGATCTTCTCTTAGGCCTAAATTTTTGTATCAACCTAATATGGACCTAAGGAATTCAATGGTGTAATTTGATTTTATGTTTGACCACGTTTGATCGGTCAATTTGCGTAAAAGTCCAAATTTGGTTAAAAATTGGGTATAGTTCTCAATTTAGGTCAAAATAGGTTGCAAAGGCTAAATTTGTTCGTGACAATTGGACTCCTCTTTTTTTTTTGAAAAAGGAAAGGGTAGTTATCCTAAATGATAACTACCCAAATATATTAAAAGAGAAAGCTATCCAGCCAACACCATACCAAGGGACAATCACAAAGACTCCTCACTCACAAGGACTCACTCCAAAGCTTAATCAAAGAAAAAATAGATTCCACAAAATTCTCCACATAAGGCCTCTGCCCTCTGAAGATGACATCATTCCTTCCTAATCAGACACCTTAGAGGACCGCCAGTGGTCTGGCCCTCTCCTTCTTTGTACAGAAGACATTCTGCCTAACGTCTCCCCCTCCGCCTCTATAACCGTTCCAAAAATCATTAAAAGATCGACAGCTCTATCACCCCACTCCCACATGGCTCCAAATCTGTGAGACAAATGGGCAAGAGAAGAAAAGGTGGTCGACATCCTCATCGTCACCTCCACACAAAGGGCAGACCTTACTCTCCCCAAGAGCCCATCTCGCCCTCCACACCCTAGTCATGAGCCTTCTCCTTCTAAGCAGCCAAACAAAAATCTTGATCTTCAAAGGAAAAGCTGCCTTCCAAACCTGTCTGCAATCTCTCACCAGATCCAAATCACCAGTGGGAGCCCCGTCGGACAATCTCCTATATGCAGCCTCACTGAGAAATCTCCTTCATCCCAACCAAATATATCATTTCCGGATGCCGGATGTAGGCCTTCCAACTCTTCAAGCAACCTCTGGAAGTTATGAATTCTCGCATCTGAAAGATTCCTTGCAAAAGACGGATACCACCCATCTCCCCAAACTTTAGCCACAGACACCTCTCTGCTCGAGGACAAAGTAAGAAGTCTCAGAAATCTTTTAGAGAGTGCGCCTTGCCCTATCCAATCATCCTGTCAGAACTTGAAAATCTCCCCCGTCCTCACCATCGGTACAAAATAGTTTTGCACCTTAGGAGCCACCGTCGACAGACCTTTAAGGAAGTGAGAAGCATCCCTCGGCGGGGATAGAAGGAGGTCCCAACGCAGAGGGCCACCATAAGCTGTCCTAAAAACCTTTCCCATCAAATCTCCCCTGTTATCCAAGAGGCCCTCAACTCATTTTACCAGCAGGCTATCATTAGACCTCCCCAAGTCCCTCACCCCAAGCTCCCCTTCTCCACCGGCTTGCAAACCTCCTCCCATGCCACCAACCTGGCATCAGGCTCATTCGACTCTTGATTGGACCAGAAGAAATTCCTCATAAGTCCCAACATTCTCATGACGACCTGCTAGGGCAACTTCAAGACAGAGGTGAAATACGACGGTATCATCGCCAGAACCGCCTTGAGCAAAACCAGTCTTCCACCCCTCGACAGAAGCCTGGACGCCCATCTTGCCAACTTCCCCTCCAGCCTCCCCAGTAGGGGAGCCCAATCCTGCACCAAGATCCTACCATTTGTGAGCGGTAGGCTCAAGTATCTGATTGGTAGCTTCTCCTGCTCAGTGCCAAGACCCGTGCTGCACTCCCTCGCCTCCGTCTCCGCCGAATTAAAAGGGACAAAACTTGATTTGGACAGGTTAATTTGCAGACCTGAAGCCTCACCAAACAGTAGAAGCAAAATCTGCATCCTCCTGGCTTCCACCTTCCTGCCTTCAATAAAGAAAATCGTATCATCCGCATACTGCAGCAATGGAATGCTTGTCTCATCTCCCAAGGAGAAACCTCTCACCAAGTTCCTCTCACAAGATTTTTTTACCGCCCTCGCAAGTGCGTCTGCCGCTATAACAAAAAGTATCGAAGCCAATGGGCACCCCTGTCTCACCCCTCTTCTCGGCTGGATTCAACCCCTGCTGGGTTTCCATTGATAAGAACCGAAAAGGATGTCGTTGTGACACATCTTTTTATCCACTCGATCCATACGGGTGGAAATCCCCTCTTCAGCAAAGAGGCCCAAAGGAAAGACCATTGCATTGAGTCATACGCCTTGCTAAAATCAACCTTTCAAGTGAAAGCCTTCCTCCTACTCTTCCAAAAAGACAGGATTTCCGAAGCCACCACATACCCCTCCAAAATGTTCCTGCCCAGGACAAAAGCCATTTGTACCGGATCCACAATCCTCGCCAAGGTATTCTTCAACCTATTCGCCAATATCTTAGCTACAATCAAGTAAATAGCATTCGAAAGAGCTATCGGCCTGTACTCCTAAATCTCCTCTGCTCCTTCCCTCTTCGGCAATAAGAACAAGTAAAATTTGTTCAATCTGTTGAAGCCCGAATTTCCTTCTCTAAACTCCTGTAGTACCTGCACTACATCATCCTTCACCACCGGCCAAAACTCCTTATAAAAGGAGACTGGAAAACCATCCGAACCTGGACAACCATCAGCATTTAGCCCCCAGATCGCCTTATCAATCTCATATTCCTTAAATGGCCCAGTCAAGTGCTTTGCTTCTGCATCCCTGATCCGTGGTACCTCGAATCCCAACCACCTCCATCTTCCCCCTGCCTCCTCCTGGTGAACTCTCTGAAGTACCTCGTAGCCGCCCGCCAACCGCCTCTCTACCCACAAACTCCTCCCCTTCCACCATCAGTCTATCGATCCAGTTCCTCCTCCTCCTCCTGGATGCTGCCATATGAAAATACTGAGTGTTGAAATCGCCCTCCCTTAGCCACCTTTGCCTGGATCTCACCTTCCACTCCACTTTTGTAACGACCCGGTTCCCGAGTCCCTACGAGACACGAGAACCGGACCGACTCGACTAATCCCAAGACCCAGTCGTCCAACGAGGAAGTAACCAAAAGACAGTAAAATAAACCACATTCAGCATGAATATAACTAACAGTAAAAAGTACAGCAGTAAGGAAAGAAACTACTACAGTAGGTACCGCCACAACAGTAAAGCAACATTTATCATATAACAAAAACTGCAGGTAAAGAAGGTACAGCGGAAACAAAACTACTCACTAGAACAGAAACAAAAGAAGGTACAAAGCTGTGGCAACTCTACTGGACCCTACTCGGCCCAGCGTCCTCTGCAGCCGCCGACCCTGGCTGCTCAACACCTGGTCCTGAAAAAGGTAACGAGTGTAACACGTCAGCAAACCGCTGAGTAGAGTGGCAAACTAACTAAAGGCAACAGTAGAGTGTACAGTAGCTGTTATGTTCTATTACTTCCTTTATTTACATCTTTCAATTTTTCTCACTATTTCATTTACTTCACAGATCCTTTACTTGATCTCGAATGTCCTCGTGGGACGATCTTGATTGCAGTCTTTTCCAACAGTAGAAGTAGCACGTGGTGCTCTCCTGGCCGGGAGAGTCCCCCGTGGTGATCCTACCCTCAGTCAACCACCCCAAGGTCACTGACAGACGTAACGGTGACTACGGCACGCGCGATAAACGCACAGGTAGCTAGCCCGTACTGGCACGCGGTCAGTCGTTTCCGTTAACGGGTGCGCCCAAAGCACAGCACGGAACCAGGGCAGAGCCCTCTCAGTAACAGGGGTCCAACCCCTCCACAGTAACCAAACCGGGGCCTTGCCCCTCCACAGTCCGCGCACCCTCGCCTGACTACCCTGGTTTGCCCTAGTGGGCCTAACAAGTCGGTGAAGGAGGCTAGCAGAACCCCGGGGCCCGTGGGGTAGCTAGTACTCTCCTAACACTACTAGCTCTCCTCGGTACTACGTACACGAGGGCCAACAAGTCGGTACAGAGCGGCCAAGCCTAACCCCGGGTCCCTGGGGCGGCTGGCCCCACTCTGCACTAAAACAGGTACAGGTACTTCCCTTGGTACTGCGTACCCAAGAGACAGTACAAACTACATCTCAGTTCCATTCCTTTTCTTTCCAGGAGTTCCACTCCTAATTCCCCGTAGGGTTCCAGCTCTTTATCTCAGAACATCATATGTTTCACTTTCCAGATTCACGTTCTCACATTCCATGATCTCAACATGATTCTCTATGCATAACAGGCAGCTGTTAATTAAATTTACAGGCAGCTTTATATATATTCCTTTCTATTTTTCCAAGACTGCAGTAATATACATTCCACTAGTTTTTCCATCCTAGGATTCATGCCATATCCTAGGATCTATCATACAATCTAGTTTTCCGGCCCTAGGATTCATGCAACACTTAGGAGCTATCATTCCATATATTTCTCATTCCTAGGATTCATGCAATGCCCTAGGTTCTAGTTATGGTTCCATACTTTAACAGATTTTATTAATACTTAAAACCACTCTACCAGGTACAACGGGAGTAATGGGGGCGTGGTCGGGAATCCCGCGCGCCTCCGCGACTCTCAAGACGGCAACCGAACGAGGTCCTATCACAAGGATCAAACACAAGGAGTCTCAAAACAGTGTATAGCTACTGTAGGCGGGTAGAGGAATAAATTCTGAAACGAACGCAACTCGAATCGCGGAAAACGGAGCCCAAACGGGCCCTAAACGGGTCGAGAAGACAATACTGTGCAAAATCAGACGTCTGGAACTCCTTCCAGACGTCTTAAACGGTGGATCAGAGAATTACCTGTTCGGCTTGGTTCCCCGGATGTCCAGAAGTCTGTGGGGACGTCTCTCCTAGATCCCAGACGTCCGATGGTCTCTCCGGACGTCTGGAGGTCACTCCCGCCGTCTGGTACAACTTCCAGACGTCGGATTCGCAAAGGATGACGAATCCGAACACCTGCGCACAGCCAACCCTCCTCCCTCAGTACGGTCAGTCGACAAAAAGAAGGAGAAAGCGGAACTCACCTTTCAGACGTCTGTATGATCTCACAGACGTCGACCTTGTCGTCTGGATATCAGTCCAGACGTTTGATTCTGGAGATTTTTCCAGAATCAGAACCTCGCTCGGCCTCCGCTCGCGACGCCGCCCGCGTCGCACCTCGCGCGTCCGCTGCTCCGCCCGCAGCAGGTCCCTCTCCGCGACGCTCTGCGCCCCCTGCGCCCTCCGCCGGCCGGCCAAGCCGCTCCCGGCGAGCTCGCCCTCACGGCAGAGCCCTGCCCTCGCACGCCGCAGCTCCTCCGCGCCTTCTGCTGCGCCGCTGCCGCTGCGCCCTCGCGTCCGCTCGCTCTCGCGCACCGGCAGGAGAGAAGGAGGAAGATGGTGGAGACGGGAGGGGAGGCGCGCCCCCTCCCCCTTTTAACGCCGCGCGGGGAGGAGGGAGAGACGGTCGCAGTCGCCTGCAGCCGCAGAGAAGATGCGGATCGCAGGTCTGCGCGCACAGGCGCGCAGACGAATATCCCGTGCGAGCATAACTGTTCGCCAGACGTCTGTAAACTATCCCGGACGTCTGGTCAGACGTCTGGATGTGATCCCAGACGTCTTTACAGACGTCTGGGCCACCTCCCAGACGTCTTAAAAGACGTCTGGGGCACGCGCTCGTTACAATATAACAAACTCAAAGGAAGTTTCGTCCCCGAAACTTGCGCCAACTAGGGTGCGGAAAAAGGATGTCCAAATAACCATAACAAACTCAAAGAGGACCGAAGCCGGTCCGAAAGGACGTACCCGCGAAAAGCTCTGGGTACCGCTCCCGCATTGCCGCCTCAGGCTCCCAGGTAGCCTCCTCGTACTGCTGGCTCCTCCACAAAACCTTTACCAGGGGTACTTGCTTTCGTCTCAACCTGCGGACGGCTCGGTCTAGGATCTGCACTGGCCGCTCGGGGTAGGTCAGGTCGTCGCTCACCTCGACGCTCTCGTGACTCAGTACGTGGCTGGGATTGGCTACGTACTTCCTGAGGTTGGACACGTGGAACACGTCGTGTACACCAGAAAGCTGCGGGGGAAGGGCAATTCTGTAAGCAACGGGTCCAACCCGCTCCAGGACCTCGAAGGGCCCCACGAACCTCGGCGCGAGCTTCCCTCTCACCCCAAACCGCTGTAAGCCCTTCATGGGCGAAACACGAAGAAAGACGTGGTCCCCGACCTCGAACTGCACCTCTCTGCGTCTGCGATCTGCGTAGCTCTTCTGTCTGCTTCTGACAGTGCGGAGTCGTCTGTGGATCTGCTCAACTACCTCCTGACTCTGCCGGATCAACCTGGGGCCAACCTCCCACTTGGTCCCCACCTCAACCCAACTCAAGGGTGCCGTGCATTTCCGTCCGTACAGAGCCTCGTAGGGAGCCATGCCGATGCTCGAGTGATAACTGTTGTTGTATGCAAACTCTGCCAGGGGCAGGTGCTCCTCCCAAGAGCCCCTCCAGTCTAGTACACAGGCACGCAAAAGGTCCTCAAGTGTCTGTATCGTGCGTTCCGACTGTTCGTCCGTCTGGGGGTGGTAAGCCGTGCTAAACCTCAACCTCGTCCCCAAAGCCTACTGAAACTCAGCCCAAAACTGGGACGTAAAGCGGGTATCCCGGTCGGATACGATCTCCCGCGGAACTCCGTGTAGTCGCACCACATCACGGATATACCTCTCTGCCAACTGTGCTGGTCCCAAAGTGACTCGAATCGGCAAGAATCGTGCCGTCTTCGTCAACCTATCCACTATTACCCAGACAGCGTCGTGTCCTCGCTGGGTAACAGGTAAGCCCACCACCAAGTCCATGGTGATGCTCTCCCACTTCCACTCTGGCACTGGAAGCGGCTGAAGCGGCCCTGCAGGCCTCTGATGCTCGGCTTTCACCTGCTGGCACACTAAGCACTACTGCACGAACTCACCCACATCCCGCTTCATCCCTCTCCACCAGAACTCGCGTCTCAAGTCATGGTACATTTTCGTGTTTCCGGGATGTATGGTGAATCTGGAACCGTGTGCCTCAGTCAGGAGCTCTCTCAACAGCTCCTCGTCTCTGGGGACGCACAGCCGTCCCCCCAAGCGTAACACCTGGTCTGTGAAAGAGAAGTCCCCTGGGTCCCCTGACAGTACTCTGTCGCGCAAAGACTGCAAGTACGGATCGGCCATCTGTCCCGTGATGATGCGGTCTATCAACTCTGGTCTGGTCTGCCGTGTCACCGTCACTGCCCCACAGTACCCTCGTAACTCTAGAGGTCGCCAACTGCCCACCTCCTCCAAAAGGCTCCAACTCTGTAACTGTAGACTGGCCAAGCGTGCGGGCGCCTTACGGCTCAAGGCGTCAGCCACCACATTGGCCTTTCCCGGGTGGTAGGAGATGCTGCAGTCGTAGTCCTTCAGGAGCTCCAACCAACGTCTCTGTCTCATGTTGAGCTCCTTCTGGTCAAAAAGATATCTGAGGCTCTTGTGATCTGTAAAAATCTCGAAGGTCTCACCGTACAAGTAATGCCTCCATGTCTTCAGCGCGAAGACAACAGCTGCCAACTCTAGGTCGTGGGTAGGGTAGGTATGCTCATGGGGCTTCAGTTGCCGCGAAGCGTAAGCGACCACGTGACCCCTCTGCATGAGCACACCTCCTAACCCCTGCAAGGAAGCGTCCGTGTACACGACGAACCCGCCACTACTGTCAGGAATGGTGAGCACGGGAGCCGAGGTCAACCTCTCCTTCAGCTCCAGAAAACACGCCTCACAGGCGTCTGTCCAAGTGAAAGGCACATCCTTCCGAGTCAACTGTGTCATAGGACGTGCAATCTGCGAAAACCCTCTGATGAACCGTCTGTAGTAACCTGCCAGTCCCAGGAAACTGCGAATCTCAGTGACTGAACGCGGTCTCTCCCACCTGAGCACTGCCTCGACCTTGGCGGGATCCACCGCCAGGCCGTCTCCAGAGATCACATGACCCAAAAAGGTCACCTCCCTCAACCAGAACTCGCACTTGCTGTATTTGGCGTACAGCCTGCGTCGTCTCAGAGTGTCCAGAACCATCCGCAAGTGTTGTCCGTGCTGCGTCCGATCTCTAGAATAGATGAGTACATCATCTATGAAAACCACCACAAACTGGTCCAAGTACGGTCTGAACACCCGGTTCATCAGGTCCATGAAAGCAGCGGGGGCATTGGTCAGCCCAAACGGCATGACCAAAAACTCGTAGTGTCCGTACCGGGTGCGGAAAGCTGTCTTGGAGACGTCGGTCTCCCTGATCCTCAACTGGTGGTATCCAGACCTCAAGTCGATCTTGGAAAACACCGTGGCACCCCGCAACTGGTCAAACAAATCGTCAATCCTCGGCAGCGGATATCTGTTCTTGATGGTGACCCTATTCAGCTGTCTGTAGTCCACACAAAGGCGTAGGGTCCCATCCTTCTTCTTCACAAACAGTACCGGGGCTCCCCAGGGAGACGCACTGGGCCTCACGAAACCCTTCTCCAAAAGGTCCTGCAACTGAGACTTGAGCTCTCGCAGCTCAAGCGGTGCCATCCTGTATGGCGCGGTGGAGATGGGGTTGGTCCCTGGTACTAGTGAGATCTCAAACTCGATCTCACGCTCGGGCGGTAGTCCTGGTAACTCGTCTGGAAACACGTCGGGGTACTCTCTGACCACCGGGATGCTCTGGAAGTCTGCCACGGGGCTGTGCTCTGCCACCACACAAGCTAAGAAGCCCTCACACCCCTGGCTCAAAAGTCTCGCCGCCCGAAGTGTCGAAATGCACCTGAAACCTCCGTCCACTGGCTGCCCGTGAAACTCGAAGGAAGGCAACTCCGGAATGGAGAAGACAATCTTCCTCTCAAAGCAGTCTACCAATGCGTGGTAAGCGGACAGCCAATCCATCCCCAGGATCACCCCAAAGTCCTCCATCTGTATCATAATCAGGTCAGCTGGCAGGCTGTGTCCCCCGATGCTGACCCCACAACCCGTGTACACCTCCTCAGCTACAAACAACTAACCACTCGGACCTCTGATTACGAACGGGTTCTCTAACAATGTATAATCCTGGTCCAAACTAACTGCGAAACTGTCTGCGACAAACGAGTGCGTAGCGCCGGAATCGAAAAGCGTGTAAACGAGTCTGCCAGAAACTGAAACCATACCTGCTACCACCGATCCCGAAACTCTGGCGTCCCTGTGTGTTAGGGCGTTGATACGCCCCTCAGCTCTAGGTGCGGACGAAACAGCCACACTCTGCGTCGGACGGGTAGGTGCCGGCCGGTACCCTCCTCGCGACTGCGGTCCTCCTCCTCGCGCCTGGAAACCGCGGCCTCCTGCGCGCCCTCCAGTGCTCTGCGCGGGAAGTATCTGCTGACCTCCGGCCCTAGATGGGCAGTCCCTCCTGACGTGGCCCGGCTGGCCACACTGGTAGCAGAGGGGAACCCGACTCCCGCCCTCAGTGAGTCCCTGCTGTCGGCTAGGCGGGGGTCCGGTGCTGGCGACTGGCCCCTGTCGAGGGCCCCCAAAGGCCACTGATGGCCCTGCACAACGTGACGGCTCTCCTGCGGACGCCACGTGTCTCCGTTCTCGCCGGCCCTGTGAGAAGTCTGGCTGAAAGGGCCTCTTCCGCCCGCCGTCGGTCTCTCGCGCGGACGGGTTGGTCTCCTCGTAAGTCATGGCTGCCTCTACCACTCTCGAAAACGTCGGCAGCTTCAGGGGTTTGACATACCCCCGGATCGCAGGCCGGAGCCCCTCGGTGAACCTCCAAAGGCGCTCCTCCTCAGTGGCTACCGCTGTCGCTGCAAAGCGGGACAGCTCCAAGAAACGCGTGCGGTACGCGCTCACGGTCATCGTCCCTTGGCGGAGAGTGTGGAACTCCCGCCTCCTCTGGTCCTGCCACGTCTGGGGAAAGTACTGCTCGCAGAAGAGGGTGACGAACTGGTCCCACGTCGACTCGTCCCTCTCCTGTCCCCGGACCGCCCTCCACCACCGGTGTGCCGCACTCTCCAGCTGGTACGTGGCAAAGGCCACGCGGCACTCCACCGGGGGGCGAAGGGTGTCGAAGATCTTCTCCAGCTGCTCAAGCCAGTCCTCTGCCTCGGTCGGGTCCTCATCCCCCTTGAAGGAGGGGGGCTTCAGCTTCCGGAACTGTCCGAAAAGCTCGAAGTGGTGCTGTAGGGGAGGTGCTGGTGCACCTCCAGGCGAAGGTGCCTCGTGTACAGAAGTGTCGGAGGAAGGTGGGGGCGGCAGGGGTCCATCCCCTCCCTCGTGTCCGACGCCGCGTCCGTCGCGTGGTCCCACAGAGGACTCCCCCTCTGCAACCCCAGGAGGAGGTGCTCGGGGCGGTGGGTGGAGCTCCTCTCGTACAATATCCCGTATCAGTCTGGCGAGGTCCTGGGCCTGGATGCCAGGGAGTGGTGGCTGGTCCACCGAGACGTCAACGACAGCACGTCCACCTCGCCGTCCTCGCCCACGGCCGCGCCCGCGGCCAGTCTCGCCAGTCCCACGACGAGGCATCTCCTGCAAGGAGACGCGAAACAAAACGGAAACGTCAAAACATACGGTACCTAACAACACTTCTAAGAGCTCAAGTCAAGAGATATGTTGTGGTGGCTACTCTAGCTATAAACATGTGAATTGGTTATTTTCCAGTCAGTTGATTCACTTCTCGGGACGACCTTGCTTTGATACCATCTTGTAACGACCCGGTTCCCGAGTCCCTACGAGACACGAGAACCGGACCGACTCGACTAATCCCAAGACCCAGTCGTCCAACGAGGAAGTAACCAAAAGACAGTAAAATAAACCACATTCAGCATGAATATAACTAACAGTAAAAAGTACAGCAGTAAGGAAAGAAACTACTACAGTAGGTACCGCCACAACAGTAAAGCAACATTTATCATATAACAAAAACTGCAGGTAAAGAAGGTACAGCGGAAACAAAACTACTCACTAGAACAGAAACAAAAGAAGGTACAAAGCTGTGGCAACTCTACTGGACCCTACTCGGCCCAGCGTCCTCTGCAGCCGCCGACCCTGGCTGCTCAACACCTGGTCCTAAAAAAGGTAACGAGTGTAACACGTCAGCAAAACGCTGAGTAGAGTGGCAAACTAACTAAAGGCAACAGTAGAGTGTACAGTAGCTGTTATGTTCTATTACTTCCTTTATTTACATCTTTCAATTTTTCTCACTATTTCATTTACTTCACAGATCCTTTACTTGATCTCGAATGTCCTCGTGGGACGATCTTGATTGCAGTCTTTTCCAACAGTAGAAGTAGCACGTGGTGCTCTCCTGGCCGGGAGAGTCCCCCGTGGTGATCCTACCCTCAGTCAACCACCCCAAGGTCACTGACAGACGTAACGGTGACTACGGCACGCGCGATAAACGCACAGGTAGCTAGCCCGTACTGGCACGCGGTCAGTCGTTTCCGTTAACGGGTGCGCCCAAAGCACAGCACGGAACCAGGGCAGAGCCCTCTCAGTAACAGGGGTCCAACCCCTCCACAGTAACCAAACCGGGGCCTTGCCCCTCCACAGTCCGCGCACCCTCGCCTGACTACCCTGGTTTGCCCTAGTGGGCCTAACAAGTCGGTGAAGGAGGCTAGCAGAACCCCGGGGCCCGTGGGGTAGCTAGTACTCTCCTAACACTACTAGCTCTCCTCGGTACTACGTACACGAGGGCCAACAAGTCGGTACAGAGCGGCCAAGCCTAACCCCGGGTCCCTGGGGCGGCTGGCCCCACTCTGCACTAAAACAGGTACAGGTACTTCCCTTGGTACTGCGTACCCAAGAGACAGTACAAACTACATCTCAGTTCCATTCCTTTTCTTTCCAGGAGTTCCACTCCTAATTCCCCGTAGGGTTCCAGCTCTTTATCTCAGAACATCATATGTTTCACTTTCCAGATTCACGTTCTCACATTCCATGATCTCAACATGATTCTCTATGCATAACAGGCAGCTGTTAATTAAATTTACAGGCAGCTTTATATATATTCCTTTCTATTTTTCCAAGACTGCAGTAATATACATTCCACTAGTTTTTCCATCCTAGGATTCATGCCATATCCTAGGATCTATCATACAATCTAGTTTTCCGGCCCTAGGATTCATGCAACACCTAGGAGCTATCATTCCATATATTTCTCATTCCTAGGATTCATGCAATGCCCTAGGTTCTAGTTATGGTTCCATACTTTAACAGATTTTATTAATACTTAAAACCACTCTACCAGGTACAACGGGAGTAATGGGGGCGTGGTCGGGAATCCCGCGCGCCTCCGCGACTCTCAAGACGGCAACCGAACGAGGTCCTATCACAAGGATCAAACACAAGGAGTGTCTCAAAACAGTGTATAGCTACTGTAGGCGGGTAGAGGAATAAATTCTGAAACGAATGCAACTCGAATCGCGGAAAACGGAGCCCAAACGGGCCCTAAACGGGTCGAGAAGACAATACTGTGCAAAATCAGACGTCTGGAACTCCTTCCAGACGTCTTAAACGGTGGATCAGAGAATTACCTGTTCGGCTTGGTTCCCCGGACGTCCAGAAGTCTGTGGGGACGTCTCTCCTAGATCCCAGACGTCCGATGGTCTCTCCGGACGTCTGGAGGTCACTCCCGCCGTCTGGTACAACTTCCAGACGTCGGATTCGCAAAGGATGACGAATCCGAACACCTGCGCACAGCCAACCCTCCTCCCTCAGTACGATCAGTCGACAAAAAGGAGAAAGCGGAACTCACCTTTCAGACGTCTGTATGATCTCACAGACGTCGACCTTGTCGTCTGGATATCAGTCCAGACGTCTGATTCTGGAGATTTTTCCAGAATCAGAACCTCGCTCGGCCTCCGCTCGCGACGCCGCCCGCGTCGCACCTCGCGCGTCCGCTGCTCCGCCCGCAGCAGGTCCCTCTCCGCGACGCTCTGCGCCCCCTGCGCCCTCCGCCGGCCGGCCAAGCCGCTCCCGGCGAGCTCGCCCTCACGGCAGAGCCCTGCCCTCGCACGCCGCAGCTCCTCCGCGTCTTCTGCTGCGCCGCTGCCGCTGCGCCCTCGCGTCCGCTCGCTCTCGCGCACCGGCAGGAGAGAAGGAGGAAGATGGTGGAGACGGGAGGGGAGGCGCGCCCCCTCCCCCTTTTAACGCCGCGCGGGGAGGAGGGAGAGACGGTCGCAGTCGCCTGCAGCCGCAGAGAAGATGCGGATCGCAAGTCTGCACGCACAGGCGCGCAGACGAATATCCCGTGCGAGCATAACTGTTCGCCAGACGTCTGTAAACTATCCCGGACGTCTGGTCAGACGTCTGGATGTGATCCCAGACGTCTTTACAGACGTCTGGGCCACCTCCCAGACGTCTTAAAAGACGTCTGGGGCACGCGCTCGTTACAACTTTTATCCTCCGATCTTCCTCTTGCACCACCTGCAAGCACTTTGCTCTGTTCACCCTGTTCATTTCGGATAGGAGGCCAACATCCTCAGCCAAGTCCAACTTTGCAATCTCACTGAGAGCATCTCTCCTCTTCCCACACTCCTCTTTAATTTGCTTCTTATAGACCTTGAGGAAGGACCTCAACTCTCGCAGCTTATCTTCCAACCTAGCAGCTGTCGAGCCTTCCACATGAGTAGATCTCCATCTCTCTTCCACCAGTCCCCTGAATCCCTTTTCTAGGAGCCAAGCTTTGTCAAACTTAAAGTACGTTCCATGCCTTCAACCCTCATTCATCACCCAAAGTAAGGGGGTGTGGTCTGAGAACGGCCGCTCCAGAGGTCTGACCTTCGCCACAGGGAAAGCCTCCGCCATCACCGTTGAGACGAAGAATCTATCAATCTGAACTGCTGCCCACCAGAGCTCCTCTAGGTGAAGTGGCAGGAAGAGGGCGGCATGTTAACTGGCCCTTGTGCAGCAACAAAACCCGCAAAGGACTCTGAGCCCTGGTCCACCCCCCACGGCCATCCGGTCTATCTTCCGCCAGCAAAGTGACATTAAAATCGCCTCCAATCAACCATGGGGTCCCCTGATGTGCTGCTGCGACATGATCTAATTCCTGCCACATAGCTTGCCTTCACATACTATCATTTGGACCATAGACCAAGGAGAAGAGCATGCAGAGGTTGTCCTGACGCCTCTGTAACTTGACCGTAACAACATGGGAACTGATCGTTGAGTGCAGCAAGGAGAAGGCATTTCCTTTCCACCCAATAACAATCCCACCAGCTCTTCCAACCGCGTCAAGGGCCAAGAACTCCCCAATGCCACTCCCCCCCACCTCCCTCCACAGTCTCTGGTCACAACTCCCCTACTTGGTATCCTGGAGAAACACCACCTCAGGTCCCCACCTTTGAATATAACCACATAACACTGCCCGTCTGGAGGGGTCGTTCAACCCCTCACATTCCACGAGAGGACCTTAGTCATGGAGAAGTTCGGGAGACCACCTTGCATCGTGCGCCTGAAGCCCACCTCCATAGCCACCCTGTCAACCTCCCCCTCCTCCAGCTCCTCAGGCCAACCCAATTGACCTCGCTGCACCTGCTCCCCCACCAGCAGGACCTCCACCTCCCTAGCTCGCACCACCCTCTCTTCAGCCACCCCCAACTCTGCCGGACCCTCAGCCCCTGCGTCCCCTCCAGCCCCAGCCCCTCGCTGGCTACCAGCGCCACCACCAGCCACCGTTGCTGTCCCAACACACCCCGTGCCACCTCCACCTCCCATCGAGTCCTCCGCCGATCTTCCACCTCGCCTACCAGTTGGCGCAATGCCGTCGACCACCACCTTCCCCCGAAGTTGGTCGCTCCCCACCTCGCTCTCGATCGGAGGGGTCTTAGCCCTCCATCTCCGATAAGTCCACCTCGACTTGTACGTGAGCTGCTGTGCCAGAAGCTTCCTCGGCTTCCACCTCTGCAGGTGCAGCACTGTCCCATCTGCGTCGCCCGTCGCCACCCGGTCGACCCGACAGAGATCGCATCGAGGGCTCGTCTCTAGGTTCATTCGATTGCTGCCACTGTTTGGAGCTCGCCCCAAACCCACACAGGATGAGGAGCCCGACCCAGAAGCCCCTCTAAAACCACCTTTCCCCGACTCTAGATCCAGTCTGCCAAGAGGACGCATCTTTAAAAGCCGATCCATGTCAGCAGGGACCTTTGTCTTCAGCGCCGCAGAACCCTTCAAAACTTTCGCTGCAGATCCCGCGGTTCCATCCGAATCCATTGCTCGCTCGTCTACCACTAATCGCGCTGCGGGGATCGCAACGGTCACACAATCATCTCCACGTTCCTTTGCCTTCCCAAAAACAGCCGGCCCTCGATTTACCCAGAGCCAGCTTCGACGCCACGCTCCGCCATCGCACCGCCAGCCATTGCCTCAGCGAAGGACCAAGGTCTCCCGACCTCCCGCAAGACCCGAACCAACCAGGAGGAACTCCCCCATCTCAGGATCATCTTCTCCATGATCTGCATCCTCAGCCTCATCTCCACCCACGCACCGAACCTCGACAGGTCCCTCCGATCTCAGGCCCAGTCCCTCGCAGCTTCGGAGCCTTGCAAATGGAGTGACCACCGCTGCCGCCACCTCCACCATACGGAGGAAGAGAGGAACCCCCTCAATCACCACCCTTTGCCTCATGCCAACGGATGGGCGCTCCTCCACGGCCCCATCCGACCTCACCGGCCACCTCCACCTCACCACTCCTCGGCCACATGACATCTCCTTGGATGCCAAGCGTCGCAGCAATACCAGTCCGAGCCCCGATAGCAGCAGGCAATCGCTCCTGAGAGACGTAACTCCAAAGGCACCTCTTCTGATCCCTAAGAATGATGAAACCGCCCCTCTCAGGTCCCCCAGCCCCACCTCCCCTTTCAGCACCACCGTGACCAAGGTCGCCGCCAAGCTCCCCTCTAGGGCCTTGATCTCCTTCGACCACGGTGCTTCAACCTCTACAAGAGGCGCCCCCTCTGGTGGAGGCGGCAACACCCTCGCCCTCCCCACAGAAACCCCAACGTAGGCTCCCGGAAGTGTCACCGCGCTCGCCTGTGTCCAAGACCTCTGAACCGCAGACACTTCATCGGCTCCCTACAACCCTCCACAAAATGTTCCCTCTCGAGGCACTTGAGGCAACGCACCGACTCCACACCCCTCCGTGACCTCTTCACCGCCGTCCAACCAGACCCTTCCCCCTCCCACCCTTGCGTTCCCCCTCTCGTATTCTCCCTCTCGTTCATTTTCTCTCATATCACAATTGGACTCCTTTTAATTATGATATAGTATTCATTTTGAAATGGAAGATGTGGCCTAGAACCTTTATTTGGACTGAGATCCAATACTTGCTCACTTTACATTTACCTTGTTATTCAGTTACCTTGTTACCGTGGTTCGTACATTTCTGTGTCTAAAATGCCAGTTTGCATATTTCTTTTCCAGCATAATTCCTTTGTTCTTTTTATGATCATCTGTAAAAGGATCCATGTTTGTGTAGAACAGGCACAACCTTGCTATTGCAGGGAGGAATTTCGTTAGAGGATGCTGAGGAACGACCAACTTAAGGCAGGAGCAAAGGCTAGAGGTGAGATCATTAGCACAAAGAGGCAGCCGGAGGGTCCAAAGCCTGGTTTTGATTTTGTATTCATTCTCTTTATTTCAGAACTTTGTAAGTACTTGTAATTAAGCACTATAGGAGTTGTTTGTATTTGTGGTACAATTTTGTCTTTATTGGCTCACTTGTTTGTCCAATTATTTATGAATTTGTTCTCTTTAAGGATGCACCATCAATGCTTGTGCTGGTAATAGAGTGGGTTGTAACAAAGGTGACATGTATTGGATCGAGTGAAACCTTTGATGTTCTGAAACTCCTTGCTTTTGACTTTGCAAATCTCCTTTCTCATGCAACTTTTTTCTATCTGGGCCCATGGCTTGATTAACTAATAGGTGAGTTTACTCATTTCCATTGTTTTGCAAGGGAGCATTCCTCATAGCATTTGTTTCAGCTATTTTTTCCCCCCTCTCAAATTCTTTCTTGATTTGTTGATGGTCTTAGACTTACAGCGGCAGCAGCAGCATCAACATAGCAGCAGCGGTGGCAGCAACATAGCAGCAGTAGCGGTAACATAGAAGTAGCAGTGGCATCAGCAACAACATAGCAGTAGCAGTGGCGGGGACTGCAGACTGCATATATAGATCAAAATGTGGATACATGGTAGAATTTGATTTGCATCTTTACTTTGTGTGTGTGTGTGTTGATCTTTTTACCACCAAACCAACCACAGGGTAAATCCAATTAAATGCATTGTCTCGCTTTCAATTAGTATACCTCATTTAGTTAGTATGGTTGGATTGAATTGCATCTGACAAAATTATACAAAGGTCTGGGGGTTCATTGATCTTGGGCCGTGGAGGTCCCAGGTTTGAACCCACTCCCTGATGTCCAAAAGAAAAAAAAAAAAAAAACACAAAAAACCAAAAAGGTATGCAAGAAGATTGATTTGAATAGAGGAAGCTTCATTTGATGTGGGAGAAGCCCTATTTCTGGTTTGGACAGCGCCATCAAACCCTTGTTGAAGATGGAATGATCACTTCAAGAACGAACCTTTAACCAATTACAGAACAACATATGTTGACAAACATAAAAAGAGAGAAAATCGTTAGTGGCCTTGCAAAAATAAAAGATGCACCATTCCAATCCCACTTTTTAAATCAGCCATTCATATCCTTTATTTATTGCATGTAGGATCCAAGCTGGCCTTTCAAGTCTTACAACAATTTGTACACACCTCTCCATATAATGGCTTTTAAAGCGGAAGACTACCTTATTTGCATAATTGGGATGGTTGTGTTGCTCAAGTTCAAAACCTGAAATTTAAATACAAAACTATAAGAAAGACTTTGAACAAAAGAAAGCAGGAAGAAACGATTACAGCATATGATCATAACATCAGTGCATGATCATAACATTTTTGAAAATGACTTGGTCATTAGCATCTGAAGTCCAAAAATAACTCATGATAGATTTGAATGGGGACAACATCCACGTAACCTATGCACTTATACTATGAGAAAGGGCCTGATGGTGGTGATCATATTTTCAAATTTAGTCCAGTTAGAGTAATTAACCAAACATTGATTAGATAGAATCTGATACTAGTAACTATTTACCAATCTGGTGCAATGTAAGCTTCCACTGGAGGACTGTTTTGTCTGTCTCTGCAACATCTGTAGGTGCATGACTGCTGAGCACTTCAGTGCGATCCCTGTTATCATCTAAAAGAGTGTCCCTTCCTGGATAGGTCGGCCATCTTCTGAAATAATCGGTGCAGAAATTACCTTTCCACTGCCAATTGTTGCCTCCATTGCTTGGCATTCAGACTTCCATGCTCCATATTGATACCTGAATGTGTCAAAAAGATATCAATATATACACCAACATTTATGAAATGTGTCAAGGAACATGGTACTTTTATATTTGAAATTCCTACTATTTGTTTTTCAACACACATGTTGTTGACTTTGGTAAAATGAAGGTAGTACTCTATTGTCTTTTTTATCTAGGTATGGACAATATCGATATGCTTCAGGTGACCCTTCTTACTCTCTCTGTAAGTTATTTGTTTATGGTTCTTTTTCTTGAGATATTTCAGCAAAAAAAAGAAAAATTATTAGGAACCACGTAACTGAGACTTGTCTTGTTATTTCCCTCTATGGATCATATTAGCCACTTTGGGAATTATGTGTAGCTGCAACTAGTATATTGAAAAGTTGCACGTAGATTTCTAGACCTCTGAAAATTAAGTCAAAAAATGGCAGCAACTGGAAACTAAGCAAAGTTTTTTTTTTTCTTTTTTTACAAGCTCGAAGCATTGAACTTAGACTTGCAGTGGCCTTCAAAGCAGAGGTTCGTGAGGGAGCAAGTCCTCAAAGTACCAACATAGCAGTAGCAGCAACAACATAGGAGGAGCAGTAGTAACATATAGCAACAGTAGCAGCAGCAACATACCAGCAATAGCAACAACATTGTAGCAGCAGCAACAAGGATTTTAAGTCATCTTTTGACAAGGCTGCTGCAATTAGTCGATTTTTAATTGTATTTTCTTATATTTTTAGTTTTCTTCTACAAAAAATAAATATTGTGACCCCAAGGAGGAAACACTTGTAATTGGCTTTGAGTTTGATAAATTAGGGTAACTAAATCCTCAAGTTTTTGTAACATGTACTTTATATTTGAAATTCAATAAAAGTGAAGTTTTATGTTAAAGGTTAATTTTGTGAAATTGTTGTGTTTGGTTATTGAAAAATAGCAAAAATTATATTTGGATAGATATGTTATCATAATAACACTATATTCACAAATCAAGTCATATCTAAAAGATAATTAGAGATAATTTTTTTCGTCCCCGAAAGTTGTAAAGACAGGAAAATCCATCCTTAAAAAATTTAATGTCATGTCATCAATGTATTTTTGTGTCTAATCTGTTGTGATCAATTTTCCATCCTTAAGTTGTCGTGTCAGAAAATCCTTCTCCAAAAGTTTTAGCGACCCTCATTTGGGAGGTGGAGTTTTAGGGATGGATTTTCCATCACCCGCCCTAAAATCCACCTCCAAAGGTTATAAATCTGTCCCCATAAGTTGTCACTAAAACCTTATTTTGTTGTTGTGGGTAATTAGAAAGAGGGAGTGAAAATTGCTAGAACAAATAACTAATGATGTAACATGTATTGAAGGGAAGGCTACTTTTTATACAAAGAAAGATTTGTTTTACAAAAGAAACACTAATAGAGAAATGCTTCTACTACTAGAAATAAAAATACAAAAGATGAAAAACACTAATCCTCCTGTGATGATGGTGAAGAGGAAGTGCTTCTTGCTCCAAGCTCAGCTGCTCCTGGGCTTGAAAAGAAGTCCTTCTCCTCCCTTGAAAAGCTCTTCCAAGTTGGTGTCTTCCTTGGCAAGCCCTAGGTTGGCATGCCCTTACTCCTCCAAGGGTGGAAGATTTCCACCCACACGACTCCTCCTAGGGTGGCCCGCACCACCGTCAAGACCTCCTCCTAAGGTCGTCCTTGCCTGGCTGGTCCTCTAGCTAGTGGGGGCATAAGAGAGAAGGGAAGAGGGGAAGGCACCAAGGGGACAAAGTGTCCCCATAATCTTCTTCTCTTTCTACTCTTAGCCAACTATAGGGTGGATTAATGGTGGAATTAACGAAGCCAAAGGATGAAGGTATGGTGGTGGTTAGTGAGAGCATATATAGGAAAGGATGGGGGTTGTAGGTGGCCTTTAGGATGGATGGCTAGGATGGCTTTTTAGGGTAGTTAGATGATCCTAGGGCTAGGTTTATTTGTCACCAAACCAAGGGTTATGAGGATGGAAATTGGTTGCCATTCAAGGTAGTGGTGCTACCTTGTTTTGGCACCAAATATGGTTGGTTCTAGAATGGGTTGAGGTGTAGGGTGGAGATGGAATTGTAGTGTGGATGGAGGGTGTAGATATGGGTTAGGATTGGCACCAACAATAGGTTCTAGAAGGGAGAAATCTTGGCGTGGGATTTATGGGTGGTGGAGATGGAGTATGGAGGTGGTTGTGTGATCCTATGGTGGGTATTAGTTGGAGCCTAAAGGAGGGATGCATAGGTCATGGATATGGGGTGAAGTGGCATCAATGTTGGCGCCAAGGGAGAGGTCTTCTAGAAGGGGTTGTTGGTGACAAAGAGGGAAGGGTTAGGATAGGTTTTATGGGTATGTGGATGGTTAGGATTTAGGGGGACTTTTTGGAGCCAAATATGGGTGGTTATGGGGGGTAGTTGGCATGGGTTTTTGGTGGCTTTTGGAGGTGGTGGTGTGAAGAGGCGTGGGGGTTGGTGGTTGGCACCAAAAAGGGAAGGAGGTGGAGGTGTTTTTAGGTGGAGCTAGTAGTTAAGTTGAGGTGGAGCTAGGTTAAGGTTTTAGGTAGGTGGTGGATGGCCAATGGGAGCTAAGATGCAGCTAAGCTAAGCTAGCTTAACTAGTAGTTGAGTAGAAGTGGAGGTAGGATGGAGCTAGGGTTTAGGGAAGAGTAGCTGAGGAAGGAATGCTTGGAGCTGAATTGGAGCTGATAGTTGCTGAAGAGAATTGTAGGGAGCTACTTTAGTGGCTTAGCTTGCTAGTTGCTAAGCCAAGCTAAAGTGAGCTGGCTTCTACTGAAATGTGCTGAGGTGAGTTGGGTCTGATTTTCCTGGGGAGGACCTAGCTAGTTGGAGTAGCTAAGATAGCTTAGCTCAACTAGGTTGAGCTAAGTAGAGTCCCAAGGAGCTGGACTTGAGCAGGCCTGAGCTATTTGAAGTATCTTCAATTGACTTGAGTTGAACAGAGCTGGAAGTAGCTGGACTTGAGTTAACGTGGACTCCTGTCAACTTAGTTGAGTTAGCTAGAGCTCCCAGTGAACTAATAAGAGCTAAGGTGAGCTAGACTCAACTAAGTTGAGTAGGGTCTGAGCTAACTTGAGCTAGGGTGAGCAAAGATGAGCTGCCCTGAGCTACCATTCAACTAAGATGAGCTTCCTTGAGCTACCATTCAGCTAAGATGAGCTAAATGGAGCTTAATGGAGCTAACTCCAACCCAAGTGAGTTGGTATCCAGCTATGATGAGTTGGATTTGGCTGAGTCCCAGCTGGAATGAGCTTCCTCTTCACCAGTTGCCTTCTTAAGTGCTAGGGTTTTAGTGATCTGACTATCTGTTCATTCCTAACACTCAAATAAATGTGTCAAAAATACAACAAAACATGCAATGCATGCCTAACCTAATTGATGCCTTAATGCAGCCCAAAAACCTATTTGCAAAGTAAAAATCCTAAGAGCAAAGTTTGTTTTAGGACATAAGAATGATGATAAACTGGTGTTTATTAGCGCCATCCTATTTTGTGACCATGGAGGGCAACAGCCAGTATATTTTCTCAGCAAGACTTTTCAAGGCGTAGAAACCAAATATATTGTGATCGAGAAGCTTGGGCTAGCATTGGTGACCAGCTCCAGAAAGTTACGCCCATATTTCCAATCCTATTCAATAATAGTCTTATTTGACTACCCTCTGCGTCGAATGCTGCATAGACCAATAGGTTCTGCCTAGTAAATAATGTGGGCTATGGAGTTAGTAGAGTTTGACATCCAATACCAACCAAGCAAGTCAATAAAAGGCCAAGTTCTGGCGGATTTCATGGCAGAGTTCACAGATCCAGATGCTTGCCTCGCTCTGCCATGGAAATTATATGTGAACAGCTCTTTTATGGCAGTTGAATCTGGGGTTGTCATAGCCTTGACAGGCCCAGACGGTATCACTCATAAATATGCCGTCAAACTTATTTTCCCTACCTCCAACAATGTAGCTGAATACGAGGCTTTGCTATCCAACATCTGGGTGGCCAAGTCAATGGATGCTTCATTGTTAGAAGTGTATACGGACTCCCAGTTGGTGGCTAACCAAGTAAATGGTGAGTACCAAGCTGGGGATCCTAATATAAGTCTATACACCAACAAACTTAGAGAGGAGTTGTCGAATTTCAAGACCACCTCAGTTACTTAAGTACCCCGATCTGACAACCCTCTGGCAGATACTTTAGCCTGCCTAGTGTCCACAATCCTGCAAGTACAAGAGGACGATATATGCCTTCAGACGTTGAATGAGTCAATGGTACTCCTTCCCAAAGCATTTGTGATACAACAATCCACCTCTTGAATGATTCCTATAATACAATTTCTAAATACTGTTGAGTTACCCCCTAAGGAGCCACACTCCAAGGCATTCCATCTAAAAGCATCCAGGTATACTCTGATTGGTGGACAGTTATATAAGCGGGGGTATTCAACCCCGCTATTACTTTGCCTCACACAGGAGGAAGCGTCATAGGCCCTTTAAGAAGCCTTGGTGGCAACTGTAGCAACCATGAAGGGTACAAAGCACTCCTAGCCTGACTATTTCAGTCGGGGTACTTCTAGCTTTAGAAGAAACAGCATTGCAAGAGTGTTATGCACAAGTGCAATAAGTGCAAGAGATTTGCTTCGCTACACCATTTGCCACTTGGAAAGTTGGTGCCCATCATGTCACCCATCCCTTTCACTAAATGGGGAATGGATTTCATTGGCTCTTTTCCACCAGCACTCGCTTAAAAACTCTTCATCCTAGTGGTGGTAGATTACTTCTTTAAATGGGTGGAGGCTGAAGCCATGGCTAGCCCAACAGCCACCAAGCTCGTATCCTTTATGAGGAAGAACATTATTGCCCATTATGGAATTCCCTGTGCCATTGTCACTGACAATGGCACCCAATTTGCTTCTAGAAAATTTGAAGAATTTTGTACAAGTTGGGACATCTACCTATGTTTCACGTCCGTAGCACACCCTCAGGCAAATGGACAAGCAGAAGTAACTAACAGTACTATCATTGCTGCGTTAAAATGCTAGCTAGATTCATCGAAGGGCAGATGGGTGGAAGAACTGTCGAATGAATTGTGCGGTTATAGGACTTACCAAAGGACTTCAACTAGCCATATACCTTTCAGCTTGGTGTATGGCATCGAAGACTGACTGGTTATAGAAATAGCCCTTCCTACATACCAATCTCACCTATATGACCCGAGTACTAATGACCAAGTTCACCTAGCCCTGGACTTGGTGGAAGAAATGAGAGAAAAGGCATTAGCATTGGTGCTACAATACAAGGAGACAACTGTAATCGCCTATAACAAGCAGGTCTAGAAGAGAAAATTCTCTGAATGGGACCTAGTCTTGCGGAAGAGAGGAGTGTCTATGACAAATGACTCGAGCGAGAAGCTCAATGCTCTGTGGGAAGGACCTTATTGAGTTTACGAAAATAGTCCGAGAAATTTTTATAAATTACAAACTCTAGGTGGTAGGCTAATTCCTCAAACTTGGCATGCTAATAATTTGAAGATGTGTCACACGTAAGGCCAAATGAAGCAGAAAGAAATTTTCTTTTCGTCTTTCGTTACATCACTTGTTGATCGTTCCACATTCACCATAAGGGTCATTCCCATCAAATGACCCATAAAGAAAGGAGAAAAAGTTAAAGAAAAGGGAAAAAAGGACACCAACAACACACATAAGACTTCAGTTTGAATCTTTTGGGAGATCAACTCAAGCATTTGGAGGAGGAGAGGTGGCTTCGTAAGTAGGGCTTACACGGCGGGAAGGCTATTCATTAGCCCCTGATGGACCAGACTTGTCCACCTCCTCTTCAGGACCTTGACTCCCCGGCTGGTCCTTGAGTGACAGTACAAGAGCGTTGTCTTCAATAAGACCCTCAGCCTTCACGCGGTCAAACTCGGAAGTTAGTTTATCTATGGACCACCCACACAGCTCTTCCATAGTAGTTTGACCACCCTCCAAGAGGGCTTGCACCGCTGCCAGTGTATACTTCCCATCTTCTTTCGAGACAAGGTCCCTACTCTCCTTCATAGAGGGACCTAAGGCGAAGTCCATCACAACATCGGTGTTCATCTCTAGCACTGGAGCATTTTCTAATTCAATGACTGTTCTAGCGCTTTATTCAAAAAGGGGGAGAATGTAATTACCTCTGTTTTGACACCCCAAAATTATGCTTATTGCTAGACTAACATTTCAGGACTATATCGGATTAAAGCATCTTTCAAGCCAAGTGCAGATAGTTGCTGATGTGTGTCTTTGTATCTTTATTTGAGCCTAGGACATTATTGTAAGGAACCTTAAATAAAACTCAAAAATGGATTTTTGTGTAACTTTTCAAAACCAGGTTTTTAGGATTATTGATCGACTAAATTAGTTATTTGATGAACTAAAATACTTTGATTGACCAAACAACCTCATTAACAGAACAAATCAGCCTATTTTAGGAAGTTGATAAATATCTTTTTAATCAACCAACCAAATAGAGTCTTTGCATGAAAAACCACACACGAGATATGGAGCATTCTCGAAGTTACCCACGAGGGAACTTCAAAACACACAAAACAAGGGTAAATCTACTAACCCAGAACTACGAGCTTTTCAGGATGAAGAAAGGGGAGTCAATAAAGGAGATGTTCACAAGATTCTTGGACGTCATAAACTCTTTGCGGAATCTTGATCAAGACATCAAGAATGAAGCCCTTGTCAGAAAATCCTTCGCTCACTCACCAGCGACTGGGAAACCACGACTACCACCATTCAAGAGTCAAAAGATCTGTCCACCTAGAAACTAGACGATCTTATTGGAAGTCTAATGGCGTATGAGGTTCAACTCCAACACATGAGGGAGCAAGAAGGAGAAGGATACAAGACAAAGAAGATAGCTCTTGAAGCTATTCAGGAATCCGAAGAAACTTCAAGTAGAGAAGAAGAGGAAGACATAACCCTCCTCTCCAGAAAATTCAGGAAGTTCCTCGAAGATAAGAAGAACTAGAGAAGGAAGAAAGAAGAAATCAAGAACTATGCAATCATCTGATACAATTGCAAGAGAAGGGGAAACATCAAGAAGGACTGTTTTCTTCTAAAAAAGGAGTCAAACAAAAAGAAGCCCTTCATAAAAGACAAAAAGAAGAAAGCCTTCATGGCAACTTGGGATGAGTCAGACTCAAGTTCAGAGGAAGAAGAAACCTCGGGAGAAGAAGCTCTTCTCAGTCTTATGGCTCTAGAAGATGAGGTAATCTCCTTTACTCAGGATGAATTATTAGATGCCTTCTTTTAGATGCATGATATAGTAAAATCATTAAAACTATAAAATAAAAACCTAGCAAAGGCATTAGGTGAAGAAAAAGCACAAAAAGACGTACTTAATAATCAAAACAAAGAGTTATCTGTTGAGATCACTACATTAAAATCACAGATAAACAACTTAAAGGTATATATAGACAAATTAAAAGAAAACTCTGCTATTCTATTACATGACGTAGCTAAGTTCACAAATGGAAGTAGAAACCTACATAAATTGTTAGAAACACAAACCCAAAGCACCACAAAATTTGGGTTAGGTTATATACTAAAAATGATCATGAAGCATCTAGTTCTAACAAAGGGAAAGGTAGATTGCCAAAATAGGCAACACATGCTAACCACTGTGGACCCAAACAAAAATGGGTACTAAAAAGTATATTGCAATCTTATTTTGTAGGTTCTGTAGATTATAAGAAATGGATTTTCCAACAAACAAATGGAACACTGAAACCACTCTATCAAACAAAGCCTCACAAACACAAACCAATGACAGGAAAAAGAAAGAAGATGGATAATGGACAGTGGTTGTTCTAAGCACATGACCAGCGAAAAAGACCTATTCCTACAGCTCAACCATCAGGAAGGTGGTACGGTCACATTTGGGAACAACCACAAGGGTTGTATTATTGGTACTGACTAAATTAGTAACTCTTCCACCTCCTTTGATAATGTGCACTTAGTTAGCAGCTTAAAACATACCCTTTTAAGTGTTAGTCAAATATGTGATAAAGGTTATAAAATTACTTTCACATCAAAAGGTTTTCAAATTCATAATAAAGAAACAAAATAAATTATTCTTAAAGGAAATAGCCATAAAGACATTTATACTGTAAACTTCGACAAATGCGATAGTCTTGAATGTTTGGTTGTATTCGACGAAGAAGCAACACTTTGGCATAAACGACTAGGCCATGTTCACATGGGAAGCATCAGTAGACTTGTGAAACACATTAAAGGTCTACCAAATATCAACTTCAAGAGAAGCAAAGTCTGCAATTCTTGTCAAGTTGGTAAGCAAACTAAAAGTCCCTTGAAAGGAAAAAGGATGGTCAGCACTTTACAACCTTTGGAGCTACTTCACTTAGACTTGTTTGAACCAACCAAATCCGAAAGCCTAAGCAGGTGCACATATTGTCTAAGTCACAATTGATGACTTTTCTAGATTTACTTAGGTATCCTTCATAAAAAATAAAGACTTAACCTTTGATACTTTTAGCAAGTTAGTTGGAAGACTACAAAATGAAAAAGGGTATGAAGTAATTAGGATTAGGAGTGATCACAGTAGAGAATTTGAGAATGAATCCTTTATCAATTTTTGTGATCAATATGGGATAAAACATGAATTTGCATTCCCTAGTGCTGCAGCTCAGAATGGTGTACTTGAGAGTAAAAATAGGACTTTACAAGAGTGTGCCCGCACAATGTTGTGCGAGTCAAAGCTGCCTCGATATTTTTTGGCCGAGGCTGTAAACACTACTTGTTATATCTAGAATAGAACCCTGATCAGACCAATCCTAAAGAAGACACCTTTTGAACTCTATCATGGAAGAACATCTAGAATTTCCTACTTCAAGATATTCGGATGTCGATGTTTTATACTTAACACTAAAGACAATCTTGATAAGTTCGATGCTAAAAGTTCAGAAGGAATATTCTTAGGTTATTCAACTAAAAGTAAAGCCTATAGGGCTTTTAACAAGAAGAATTCTGTTGTTGAGGAAACCATGCATGTATCTTTTGATGAAACTTTAGTTCAACCAAAATCTTCTGCGATTGATGATGATGACCTAATAGTTGAGCTATCAAACATTCCAGAAGAGAATATCTCTAATGAACTACCCAGAGATATTTCGTTTGTGAAAGATCATCCTAAAGAATTGCTAATAGGAGAATTGTTAAAAGGAGTTTAAACCAGATCTTCCCTTAACACTTTAGCTTTTACAGCTTTTGTTTCACAACTAGAACCTAAAATGTTAAGGAAGCCTTCTCGGACAATTGTTGGATTATTGCAATGGAAGATGAGTTAAATCAATTCAAGAGAAATCATGTATGGGAACTTGTTTCAAAGTCTGAATCACCAATCATTATAGGAATCAAGTGAATCTTTAAGAACAAACTTAATGAATCAGGAGAAGTAGTTAGAAATAAAGATAGACTTGTGGCCTAAGGGTATAATCAAGAACAACGAATATATTTTGATGAAACATATGCTCCCGTAGCTTGCCTAGAATCCATTAGGATGCTGCTAGCCTTTGCCGCCCATATGAAATTCAAACTTTTTCAAATGGACGTCAAGAGTGCCTTCCTAAATAGGTTCATCAAGTAGGAAGTATATGTTAAATAATCTACAGGTTTTGAAGATGCTAAGTATCCAGAGCACATATACAAATTAAATAAAGCATTATATGGTCTAAAACAAGCTCTACGAGCTTTGTATGATAGATTAAAAACATATCTAATTAACAATGAATTTAGAATTGGTCAAATAGATCCAACCTTATTCACTAAAAGGAAAGAAAATGATATCTTAATAATACAAATATATGTTGATGATATTATTTTCGGTGCTACTAATGATCAGTTATGCCAAGACTTTACAAAGGTAATGCTGGATCAGTTTGAGATGAGCATGATGGGAGAACTTCAGTTCTTTCTCGGACTTCAAATTGATCACCTTTGGAATCTTCATATCTCAAACAAAATACACAGTAGAGATATTGAAGAAATTCTCGATGGACAAAGTCAAAGGTAAAGAAACACCGATGGCAGCTTCTACCTAATTGAAAATTGATGACACAGGTAAATCAATAGATCAAAAACTATATAGAAGCATGATAGGATCTATTTTATATTTAACTGCAAGTAGACCTGAGATATTGTTTTGCAGTTGTTTGTGTGCTCACTTTCAAGTAAACCCTAAAGAAACACATCTAAATGTTGTTAAGAGAATACTTAGGTATCTAAACAACACACAAGACTTAGGACTTTTCTATCCGAAGTCAGATACATTGAAATTATATTCCTTTTGTGATGCTGACTATGCAGGTAGTTTCACAGACCAAAAGAGTACTAGCGAAATATGTCAATTTCTCGAAAATTCCCTAGTCTCTTGGTTCTCTAGAAAACAAAATACTATTTCATTCTCCACAACTGAAGCAGAATACATAGCTACATCTCTAGCTTGTTCACAACTATTGTGGATGAAACAAACCTTTCAAGATTTTGGCCTAGCTTATGAGAATAACAAAATTTTGAGTGACAACACAAGTTCCATTAATCTATCCAAGAATCCAGTACAAAACTCTAAGACAAAGCATATAGATGTTAGACATCATTTTCTTAGAGATTATGCCTTAAAAGGAGATATCAATCTAGAATTTGTTAACATAGAAAATCAACTAGCTGTTATATTAACAAAACCATTACCAAAGGAGAGGTTTAATCAAATTTGTCATTCACTAAGTTTATCAAAATTAAAAGAGCTTAATTAATTTGCCTAATGAATGCATTTTTCACTATTTGATCGATCAATTTTACAAATTGATCAACCAAAACCCTTCATGGCATCATTATATGATTAGATTATCTTTACTCAGTTCTTATTGTTGGCATGTATAACTTAATTTTTCTTGGAACAATTATATTTTTATGCACTGCTTATCTAGACTCTTTTCATTACGACAATGCATGAAGGTTATCTCCACTTCTATATTCCTCTTTAGCTCACTTATACTCCATGATATTTATGATGCTTAAATTACATGTTTATGGGTGAGTTAAATGTAAAATCAATAGTAGCATGTTTTACTTTTTACTGAAACAAAAAGGAGGAGATATTATGCAAAACTATTTTCAATTTCATAATGATAATTTTATTGTCATCAAAAAGGGGGAGAATATAATCACTTCTGTTTTAATGCACCAAAATTATGCTCATTGCTAGACTAACATTTCAGGATTATTACGGATTAAAGTGTCTTTCAAGCCAAGTGCAGATAGTTGCTGATGTGTGTCTTTGTATCTTTATTTGAGTCTAGGACATTATTGTAAGAAATCTCAAATAAAACTCAAAAATGGATTTTCACGTATCTTTTCAAAACCATGTTTTTAGGGTTATTGATCGACCAAATTAGTTATTTGATCGACCAAAATACTTTGATCGACCAACCAACTTCATTAACCGATTAAATCAACCCATTTTAGGAAGTTGATAAATATCCTTTTGATCGACCAACCAAATAAATTGATCGATCAATTAATGATTGACCAACCACCTTAATTGATCAACCAAATTGCCTTTTGATCAACTAATTAACCTTAATTGATTGACCAATTTAACTTCCTATTCAGACAAAACTTTTAGTATAAATAGAGGTCATATGTAGCCCATCTAAAAAATAACTTTCAAGAGAAATACCTTTCAAAAAGTAGAGGCCTTCATACCCTGTCCTTCACACTCTTCAAAAGCACGATGCCTCGAACCTTTGCGAAAATTTTGGTTTGATCTTTTATTGAGGTTCCATAGAAGTTAATCAATGTTATTCTATCTTGTTGTTTTGATTTATGGATCCTAAGATTGTTGGGAAGATATGTGGTTGTTGTTTTTGCTTCTCTTTAGGATAAAAAGAGAAGTTATTGTAAGAGGTTGTGCCACCCTCGTTCAAGTGGTACGATTAGTGGATTGACTAGCTTGGACTAATTGGAAAAATCTTAAGCTAGGAGGCTTAGGTAGTGATTTTCACCTGATTTAGGTTTCCACTATAAATCAGGTGTACTCTGTGCTTGAATCTCTTGTGATTTATTTTTGATCTGTGTATATATATTTTTAAGGTGATACTATTCACCCCTCCCCTTTCGTATACATTGCGATTCGCAGGATATCCTCCTACTCTCAGGTACAAGGGCATTGTAGCCTCTCATCAAGTTCGAGCATTTTCATAAGATCTCTCCTGTGAATGGCGCCAAGTCCTCGAATTTCCTGACAGTCACTCCGGTTATCCTTAGCCCTAGCCAAGCCTCCTTCAATTCCCTTTGGAGGAAAGCTACCTGCACGACTACTTGCTGCTGCAACTGGAGTTTCTTGGTAGCCTCCTTAGCAACCTTCTCTGCCTTCTTGTGGGCAGCATTAGCTTCTTCAAGCTGGCGGGCAAAGTTCCTTTATTTTGCCCTAGCTGTCACCTCCCATTTTGCCACCATATCAGCTGCCTCACAAGGAACCCTAGAGTCAACCTTGATAGGATCTAAAATATGGAATATATATGGCTACGCGCACAAAAACTCAAATACAAAATCAGTAGAGATTTGCACAATCAATTCAAACCACAAAAGGACACAAAATGTATAGTGGTTCCCCTCCCTTGGGTACTCCACTACCTAAGCCTCCTAGCTTAGGGTTTTTAACCCGATTCTCTCAACCCTGAGAGAATCAATTTACTAAACCGAGATAATTAACGGGTGACCTCAACCCAAGTACAAAAATGGGTTTGTTACAACCCAACGAGCAAATGCTCAAGAACAAATGAAATACAGGTGTAAGAAAGAAAGATCTTACAACAAAGTTCCTAAGCCTCTCAACAAATGTAAATGTAATGTTACCGATTTGAGAGCCTAGAATGAGTGTGAGTGCCTTGACAATGCGTGAAGAAATCATATCGAAATGTTTACAAAAGTGTAAAGAAATTGATAGCAGCAAACTATTCCTTCTTCTTCAAAATATTGTGAGAATATGAAATATAGCTCTAGAATTTTTCTTCTTTATTTCTCATATACAAACTAAGGGTCCAAGGGTTTATTTATAAAGTTTAGGACCTCAAGGATTCGTCTACTAGACGGGGTTTAAATCCCAATGTTCATATAGCCAAAATTAATTTTTTAGCCGTTCAGTTTTGAGCCAACGGCTACATGGTACCAGTACTAAAGAATGGGTATCGGTACTCGTTGCTTCCATATTTGGATTTCAAACTCTTAACACAAATCTGTAACCCACTTGTACCGGTACTGATCATTAGTACCGATACTCGTTACCTCCAGTACCGGTACTGATCATGAGAAACGGTACTTGCAGGGTACAGGTTTGTTTCTTTAAAAAATCCAAACCTATAACTCACATGTATCGGTACTAAACTTTAGTACCAGTACTTGTGGGTTAACAAGTACCTTTTTTAAGGTGATTTAATCAATTACGTTCTTTGAAAATGATTGCAATATAAATCCTAATTTATCTCTAATTATTTTTACGATCTAAGTTATATTCCTTTGTTAAGAGGCATATACAATCTATAAATAAAAAATCTAAACTAGAAACACTAAAGGTCGAAGATGATTTTCTCCTCCTCAATTCTTCCTTGTCATCTTGCCTCCTTATCATGATCTTCTCCTTTTCATCAAGCCTCCATCATTTCCTATTTGCCTTGATGTTCACCTAAATCTAAAAGAACTCAATTGCAAATATTAATCCATAATAATTTTGTTAACACCAAAACAAGATGTGGAACAAGGTTCCAACAAACCTCCCTGGTTGTACCATTGCTACCAAGGATAAAAGCAGTCCCAAGGGTCGCAACATATTCACAACAAAGTATTTAGGTTTAAAAATCTGTTTCCTTCAAGTAGCAAGAACTCAAGGAAAATAAAAAAATATATTACCACGCGGATGCAGTAGAAGTAAACATGCTTGAAATTCATTCCTCCTTAAGGAGAGTTAGCCGACATTAGGCCATCCTACAGGTGCCGCAACACCTGCCTCTCCACCGTAATGGTACCAGCTCTTATGGGTAACACCCCACCACTTATGCTCGTACCACCAGATGAAGTGGGCATACTTTTGGCCAGAGAAGAACTTACCTCAGCTAGATGCTCCCGATTGGGTAAACCCCCTTCCTGGGCTCCCTCCAACACTAACCCTTTCATCTCTCGAAAAGTTTGACCTATAACCCCAAAGTCTCCTTGGCCATGAGGGTCAACAAACATCCGTGCCCCTATTGCACTTTGCCTGCAGTACGGTCGTTTGAAAATGCTATCACCCAAAAAACCCCCTAAAGTTGCTGCCTCCTATGCCACCTTTGCGAAGGTGCTCAAAGATTCAGTCAAAGGGATGTGTAGGCCGAGCTTCCCCTTTTGGCTACCTCACTAGGGACTTAATGTGGGAGATTGCTAATTTGGGCTCCTCAAATTGGCTGGGCTAGACTAAGGAGGCATCCCTCGTTTCAGCACCTACATTCTATCCAGAAACTGAGGACACAGGCATTGCTGCCTCTTCCACCAAGGTCGCCTCGACGTGCCCTCTCCTTATACATTTAAGAGGGATGTCCTCTAGATTGCTGTAGATGTCTACCCATTCCTTCCTCTTCCCCTCCTTGTGGCGAGAAGATCCACTTCCGTCACCTTGCCGTCTAGGCCTATCTTACGCGCCCTCCCGCCTCGACCTGCCATGAGATGAGCTCCCAGGGCATCGCCTCAGAGTATCCGGACGGACGAACTGCCCAAAAGCTAGAGGAAGACAAAAAGAAACATTATTTAGATTCTTGGCAAAGCATATCATCTAAATCTATTGCTATCCAACTTACATGGCCTAGGTTAAGAATTAGCCACCCATGACAATGCCGCAAACACATTAGCCTGCCTCAATTCTGACCGGGCTATAGGCCCAAAATTCATGATTCTCTTAGCATCATTAGAAGCCTCTAGGTCAAGTTTATGTGCACTAGGTTGGAGATCTTTCTCAGGAAGGCCCTACCAGTTACTAGGAACTTCTAATTTCTCCACATTATGGAGAAAGAAAATGTGGCAATCCTTCCCCTTTAGCATATCCAGTAGGTCAGTTACCCTATACTTGGTCCGCTTACTATAAAGGGTATAGGTTCTGGATGGTAGGCTTCCCTCTTCACCTTAAGAGGCATTAACACAAAAAGGAAGTGGAATAGCCCCACCCTAGGGCGGATTCCCAAATGAAAATAAATGACAATAAAGGCATTGAGAACAGGCCAACAGTTAAAGCTATGTTGAGAGAGGGCAACCCGATAGTCATCGAGGAAGGAAGTAAGAAAAGGCTTTAATGGCACATGTAGGCCATTCTTTATGTCATATTTAGAAATAATGAAAAATTCCTGTTCCACATCAAAACAGAGGCGGGTCATGGATCCTGCATGTTGTAAACAAACATGGCCGAGCCCATGAGCCATCAAAAATTCTTGAATGGCTAACTTGCTATGAAAGTCAGAACTAAAATCATGCAATCACCTCTTCTCAGGCGATATCCTCGATGATGAAGAGGTGGACTCACCTTTCCCTGCAAGGCCTGCCATTCTCTTTGTAGGAGGAAGCAACAAATCCGGTGGCCTTACTCCTTCGCAAGCAACAACTCTCGCACTGCTAGGGCTAGAGAGCTCTTGCGTTGCTAGGGCTTGCAGAGTTCTCCTACTTGGAAAGCTCATAGTGAATGAGGTAGGGTAAAGCATTTAATGCCACCTGAAACCCACCACTATTTATAGCAACGACCTGTGCGGATTTCGATCCCATCAAATCCCACCATCATTGTGAGCATTAAATGCCCCTACATGCATATCATTTCACTGTGACTTGTTTCCAATTGCGTAATCTGAGGCAAATATCCCTCATGATTATGACAATTAATGCAGTCTTTTTGCACAAAGCAACAATTAATCCCTGCAGTGATTGGCCATCACTTGTGGAAGACGATGCTTACATTATATTTACTCTTAGGATGCAAGCCTATTTAGGCTGGTAGGAAATCAGGAAAAGATATGCGTACTTTCCTTCAAATGTGCAGTGATATGCCTATCACTCCATTAAGGGCGCCTTGCCCGCCAAAAATCAACTATACACCTCCTATAAATGACTAAATCGGTTAAAAAATTAGCCGGCATATCATTGGGGGCACCATTCACATGAAGTTTTAATATACTTACTACTCTCTCAGCAGCATAAGCTAGCTAGAGAGTGGGGGCATCTGATGAGGGCCAAAAAATACTCTCAATTAAAACTTTGTACAAATACCTAATGGACCTGGTTGCCTAGTGTTTTGGTGAACCCAGCTACCCGACATGCTTATGAATCCGGTTGCCCGATGTTTTGGTGAACCTGGCTACTCAGCATCCTAGTGGATTCATCGAACCTTTGCCTTGATGGATCCATCTACCCGGCATCCTGGCAGATTCATCGAATCAGTGTCCTGGCTGATCCAGTTAATTAAGAGCTCACCGGATTCGACCAGATCCTAGGACCTGACAACCCGCCTAAGGATCCTATTGACCAAATTTTAAATGGACGACTGTGACGCTGATGTTCGTGCTAACAGTCCATGCCAATTACTCAATTAAACGTTATTGATAGCCAAATCACAGGATAAGTGGTGATGACCATGAGACCCACGATCAGAGGTGGCTCGTCCTATAAATACCTAGATGAGATAGCTTTTGGTTTTTATGCAATCAGAGAGAGAAGAGCTAAGAGTGATTGTACTACCAACCAAAATATAGTGAAATTTGGGAATATTGCTCTCTCCCCTGACGTACACCTCTTTAGGTGGAATTGGGTCACCAACTTGGTGTGATTGTCTCTCGATCCCTCGATATGAGGTTCCTATTATAAGGACCTCAATCAGGATGATTGGGGATAGTAGGTATGGGGAGTTCGATCTCAAGGGCTAAGATTAGATCAGGAGTGCATGTAAGGGTTTAGATTGAATGTCAGTCGCTAAGTGAGATATGGAAAATGGTGCAGAGCTTTTGGAACTAGGGATAGAAGGTTGGATCAAGATACACCGTTGATCTATTATGGAAGGAACGAATGGCTAATGTTGCGTGAGTTCATTGAGTATGAGATGAGGAAGAAGAGGCTTTGCCAGGGCTGTTGGTGAATTTCACCAAAGCCCTTATAGTGAAACAGTGGAGAAATTAGGTAGAAACCCATAAGTGGTGAACATTATGACAAAAAGGTCCTTGAAAGCTTGCAAGTAGGTCCCTATCAAGTTTTGTGTAAGGAATATGTGAAGGATTGATTATGTAATAAGGACCTCTATGTAAATCATTGAATCCAAGGTCCTAACAAGGTCAGAATACAATGTAGCTTTTATGGAAAAATAATTGAACACTTTAGAAATTATTTCATCAATTGATTTGGAAATTGGAGCTCTTTTTGATGTTCATACATCAATTTCCATATTCAGTACAAAATCTCTCAAATATAACCTAATTATACATTTTTAACACATTTTTGATGTTTTAAGTCATTTTTCTTAATTCCCACACTGAACCCTTTTATTGTGTTAATTTGATAGTGTTTGACTTAGTCTCTAGCTTAACTTAGGCATTATAGCAATTGATGAGTCACACCTCATCACCATACCTCCATCCTTGTGTTCCAGATGAGTAAATAGATCTTGATTGCCAGTCATGTGCTTTGGACATCTGTTGTCCATGACCCATTTGTTTTTTGATTCCTACAAAATTTTGAGTAGGCCTCTCCTTTAACACTCAGATCCATCTTTTGATTTATAATAAATCCATTGCTCGTAATTAACATCTTTTCTTCCTATAAAACAAGATTTCCAAGTATTCATTGGTACCCATATTTTCTTGGGTCTAGAAGTGTTAGTTTTCTTCCATACCCTTTGTGGAATGAAAGATGAACCTTTCTTTTCATTTTGGCTAAGAAAATGATTATTTCTAGATGAATATGAGAAATGGGAAAAACAAAGACCATTTTTATTATTTTTAGGTTTTTGCAAAGCAAAAAAGTTTATCAAGATTTTCTTTACCCATTGTAAACTTGCTAAGTTCATTTACAAGTTGCTCTGATTTGCTTTCAAAATAACAATATCATTTTTCAGATTTGAAATTTAATCTTTCAAAGAATGAATCTCACATTTAAGAGTAGTATTTTCATCACTAAGATTGTTATTTCTAGCAATGCATTCTTTTTTCTCAAAATTAAACACTTTATAGGAATCATAAAGTTCATAAAATGCTTCAAGCAATTCATCAAAAGAAAAGCATATACCTCATTTTCTAACGCCATTAAGCTAAAATTGTTTCCTCATTTGTTGAAGTATCATCTTCATCTTCACTTGAGCTTGATTTAGAATCATTCAAAGTTGCTTGTGAAGCTTTCTTTTTCTTGATTTTTTGTTGAAACTTCTCTAAAAAAGCATCTCTCTTTTTTTTAAAACTTTCTTTCTTAAGAAGAGGACAATCCTTTTTCATGAACTTGCCTTTTTTTATAGTTGTAACATGTAATAGAATCTTGTTTCTTTTCTTTGTCTTCCTGAATTTTTCTTATTTCTCAAGAATTTCCTAAAGTTAGATAATAAGGCAATATCATCTTCATCATCATCTAATGAGTCTTCACTTTCATCATCAACTTGAAAAGCTAATTGCCTTTTCTTTATGTCTTCAGACCTTTTGTTTTGCATGATTTTACTTTCATAAGCCATTAAATTGCCAATAAATTTTTCCACATTTAAATTTTCAATTTCATTTTTCTCCTCAATAGTTATCACTTTAGATTCAAATATATTTGTAAGTGAAACTAAGACTTTACCTTCTAGTTCACCTTTTATAAAGTTTTTGCCCAAGGCATTGAGATTGTTGACAATATCAGCAAAGCGAGTATACATAGCCATAATTGTTTTTCCTTCCTGCATCTCAAAAATTTCAAACTCATTAGTAAGCAAAATAATTTTTGAATTTTTCACCTTGCTTGTCCCTTCATGAGTAACTTGAAATGTTCTCTAGATTTCGTGTGTCATAGTGCACTAAGATATCCTATTGAATTCTTTGGGATTAAGTGTGCCATAAAGTTCGTTCATAGCCATAGAGTTTAGCATTAACTGCTTCTTTTGATCATCAGTGTACTTTCCATCATTAGACTTTATAGGTTCGTTAAAAAGATTTTCTACCATATCTCATATGGCATAGTCACCGGATTGCAAAAATATTTCCATGCGTTGCTTCTAATATACATAGTTTCTTCCATCAAACAATGGTGGCTTGGAAGTAGAATAGCCATTGTTGCTAGCAGTGGCCAGAATTTCTCTAGTTGCCATGGATCTTTTCACGTAAAGGTACTTCAGAAAATTGTGAAACACAGGCTATGATATCAAATGATAATTATACAAGAGCGGGGGTGAATTGTATAATTAAATTATTTAGAGAAAAATATGGCAATCACAAAAATTCAACAATAAATGACACCAAGATTTATAGAGAAAACACAAATTGAGAAAAACCTCTACCTAGTTGATTCCCAACTAGGATTTTTCTCTTGCTCTCTAAGTATGAAAATCTACTAAACTTCACTACTTAAATCGAGGGTAGTGAGTCTTAATCAGATAAACTCCTTCTTGTACAACCCATTAGAATGCCTTTTGTTCTTCACTCACTATAAGAACAGGAAGCAAATAACCTTGGCACCCAAATTACAATAAGTAGGAGATAATAAAATTGGTACAAGTCCTATTGAGCCAATGTGCAAGTGCTTAATCAAATAAAATAGGACTAAGAAATATTCTTTTGAATTCCCTTTGAAGATAAATATAATTTTAGAGCAAGTGAAATAGAATTTTATATAAAGGATATGCGTAAAAGAACAAACTTTGAGAAATATTCTTTTGAAACTTCCTTGTAATGGAAAAACAAAATTAGCGCTTAGGAAGTGAATTTAGAGAATGTCTAAATAAGAGTTTCTTAAAAAATAACTTTAAAGATGTAAGAGTTTGATTCTAAAAGGGAGAAACTCTTTTGACCAAAATGCTTCCACAAAGAAATGTGTATATATAAAGCAAGATCAAATAGACAAAAAAAACTCTCTTGTACTACCCTAGTAAGTAGTACCAGTTGGCACAAAAAGAAGTAGAATCTTAAAGGTTTCCTGGAGCATAGTGTTGGCGTGAAGAATGCTTCTTTAGAGGCTTTTAGAAAATAACTTCCCAAGAGTGTAATTGCAAGTAGAATGTAGGGGAAAATGCTATATTATGTGTGTAAGAATGAACCCATGTAGGATATTTATAGAATAAGATTATGGGAAGTTAGAAATAATTTGTAATCAATTGGAAGTTATATTAATCATTGGTAACCAACAAAAAATTATTACATGCCAAAATTTGAGTATAACTACCTGAAAACACTATTAATCGATTAATAAACTTCTATTCTATTTTTGAAAAATCGCAAAAAAAATGTTTAGCAAAATTAATTGATTAGTTAATCAAACTTAAAAAGGTAATTATTTTGGAAGTTTTCTTTCTATGAAATGGTACATATGACGTTGTAACCAACTTTATGAAAGGATGCATTGTTGGAATCTTATAGCCAACTTTTTAGAGAATGTAACCACCATTCTAGAAGATTTATTTATTATTTATAATTTATTTTAAGTCATTTTACATGTTTTTTAATAATAGTTATTTTATAACAATTATAACCAACATTCTAGAAGTTTTATTTTCCTTTTATATGCATAATTGACTTTAGAAAGATTGCATTTAGGTACTTAAAATTAAATGTGCATATGTATGTAACAAAAGATCTAAAGTACTTAAAATAAAATGTAGGGGAGACTTTGAATCATCAAATTTGATCTTCTCTTTTCTTCAATCAACTTCTTCATCATCATTAAAGCTTTCCAACATCATTGAAGCCTTCTGTCAAGATTGATGAATATCTAACGTTGTAAACTACTTTATAATAAAATATAATTTCAAATAAAACATCAAAATAAGATTTGTACCTAAGTACTAACATGGATTAACTTAAGAATGTCATGGTTGGCACTATCACAAAGTGTCGATTGCCATGGGTTCTTAGGGTTGCCATGAGTAGTGCTATCTCGAAGCATCGATTGGAAAGAGACCCTTCGAGGATCGGTGATGGGAACGAGAAATCTGATACAAATTATGCTGAGAGTCGATCTGAGGTTGGACTTAAAGGGATCAGAAAAAAATTACAAAAAGAAAAATCATAAAAACACCCCTCCCCTCTATAATAGACCTGCAAGCTGAATAAAGATCACTTGCACGAACACACATATGTTTTAACCTCTAGGACCAACAAACCTTTGGGCAGGCTTGGAAGCCTAAGAAACCCGGGTTGGTGACCTAAAACAACGGCCAATTGGAATCTAATAAAGTGAAGTCATCTGCATCTTGGTTGGTACTCGAGTACCGTTAGGCCTGGTCTAGAGAATTTAAGCTTCCTCCTTGGAAGAAAATTGAGGAATAGCACACCTACCTGCCCATCCTAGCTTAGAGAATTATACTCATAAGTACAATGTTTTGCTTGGAACTAGCAGAACTTAGGAATGAGAACATTTGATGAGTCCACTTTTGTGAACTGTAATTAAGCTTAAGAATGCAAGTTCTGAGTTATTAATATGCCTTAGTCTATGCATTTAATCATGAAATAAAGATATGAAAACTAAATATAAATTGCATGCATTACTAGTTAATTAATCCCATAATTTAGAATTTATGCTTACTCACATTAGCATCACACATCATTCTTTGTAATATAAATAATTATTTCGGTAATTCTTTACACTATGCATTCTTCTATGCGTAAGAAATAACCATGCACCTCTTTATACATTGTATATATAGTTATATGTGTTTATGTTATATGTAGGGAGGCTATATTTGGAATTTCAAAAGATAAGAATAAAGATAAGGAGGGCAGACACCAGTACAATTTCTCCCTTCTCCTTGAATTTGTGCGCCAATCTCTCCCTCTCTATTTCTTGGAAGTGCATCCTCCCTCCTTCAAGTAATTCGCATTGGAAAGATGCCATTTAAGGAAGAATTGAATTCAAGAACAACAATTTGTGGATCAAATAAAGAGGGGAGCCACCTATGGAGGGAATCCATGCCCTTTTTGGTAGGGGACCAAAGGAGGAAGACCACCATATAATTCCAAAGAAAAATGGGGGAGGGGGTGGTGATCCAATTCCTTTATAATTTTTTCAGCTTCTACTTGACCAAAAACTAAGAGGGCATGCCCTCTTCTTCCTCCTATCCACCACCATGGCATAACCTTCTCTACGACCACCGCAAACATTGTGCACTACCGTGTACACCATGCATCATCGTGGGCTCACTGTGTCTACTGCATTGTGGAGGTTTCCCCCACACTCTCCATCTCCATCGGCTCGGTGGTGACAACGCCGAACCCCGTACCGTGACTACGACTGCACCTTCGACCATCACTGCGCTCCTCACCGCCAAGGGTGGGGACGCCCTCCATCCAAGCCACCTCTTTCGTTTTCTAATTTTTTTATTTTTCTTATTTCTCATGACATGTACTCGAACTCTTGACATTGAATAAAAACATTTTGGTTTTCTTTTGCTTTCCCTATGAATAGACACCCTTCTATACACGGGTTTATTTTTGTTTTGATTCACTTCATGCTCCTGCGATAATTTATTTAGTTTTATAGAGATTTGAAGCGGTTAACAACCACCACCATCTTAAACCTTGATTTTGGCGCCAAAATCAACCACCACCAACCTTCTAGAATACCCATTTTTGGTGCCAACCTAAGATGGCACCCTTCCATGGTCGACGCCACCTTAAGCCACCCTTTCACCACCATAACCACTCCCCCTACATGCCTGTAAAATACCCTATAACCACCACCTAACTACCATTCTTGGCTATGATATTTTCAACCTAAAATCTCCATCAAAAGCCTAGGGTGAAAGGTTGGACATGGGAATTAGAGGGAAGCCTAACACCCCCCTCTAGTCTTCTACACTCCATTCCCTTCTTCCTTGGAGCCATGCCAAGGAGGTCCACCATTAGAGGATGGATAGGAGAGGAGGAAGGATGGGCAACCATCCTTATTGAAGAGCTCTGGAGGATAAGGAGCAAGAGGAAAACCTTCTTCAAGCCTGGGAGAATCCAAGTTTGGAGCGAAGGCTACTTCAAGTATCATTTTAGGAGACTATTTCTATCTTTCTTATTATCTTTGTACCTTCAATTTTGTTGTAGAAAACCTTACCCTCCACTTGGAGATTACTTGTGTAGAATCCTTCTACATAAGTGATCTCTCCAAGTGTGACATTTGTGTCTACTTTTTACAAAGTTATTTGCCTTTTAATTCATGTTTGTTTATTTCTATGTTCCTTAGTTCATAGTTGCACATACTTCCTATTACCCTAGGCTGGATGTGCCAAGTGTGAGCTTAGGAAGGTCAGGTTTTATCACTTTCGTGTTTTGCATTTTTACTTAGCATTATCATTATTTTTGTTATCCTAATTTTCAAACCCTAAAAATCACAAAACCTAAAAAAAAAACCAGAAAAGAGAAGATTTCAAGAGAGTGAGAGAGAGTTCATTATCTTGATAGCTACTTGCCTCCTTGGATGACCTGAATACTCATCTGAGTATTCGATTTTATAAATTTAAAAATGTAAAATTGCATGTTATGACACTTAAAACCCACTTTTACAAAGCATACATTTTCTTGCACTGGCAGCTCCAACTCATGGCGTACTCTTTAGCTGTCCCAAGGGCAGCCCTTTCCTACCACTAAAGGGAGTTTGGCTCTCATACCATTTGTAACAACCCTAACCTATACCCAAGTCTAATTGAGAAAAACTAGCCTTGATAACTTATTGAGTATGGGTCATATAAACCCAACCAACCACCCAAAATGTTTAAGCCCAAGTTTTCAAGGCTAGTTTTTCTCAATTACTCTCGGGTTTAGGCTTGGGTCATTACAATTGGTATCAAAACCAAACTCTCTCTAGTAGTAGGAAAGGGCTACCTTTGAAACAACCAAATAGTGTGCCATGAGGTGGAGCTATCACTATTACTTGGACTGCATTGATTGATTGAATCCTAACAAGGATGTTAGGATTTCAAGTAGGGGAGGTTTTAACACCCCTAAAGATAGTCCTACATTATAAACTTATGAAAGTAAGTGGTAGGTGATAAATGACAATTTATCATTGTTGACGCGCTGAAACTGTGTTTTAGAAATCATTGCATTGTAGTACGGGTCGTAAAAGCATGAAAACAGATAAATTTATACTTGGATAAAATCCAAGGTCGTTCACTAGGAGCAAGTAGCAAAATAAATCTCAAGATTGCAATTCTATCACAAGATATCAATATATGATGAAATTTCCAAGCACAAATGATATGTATATAAAAGCAAACGTTAATAGTGCAAAAAGGGTATCAAATAATGAAATAGTTTCAATCAACCAGAGCCATGTAATCAAATAATGCAATAATGTCAGACGGCTTAACCATCTCCTGCTACAGTGCCAAGAGGGCACTCTTCTCTCGGTTGTCTTCTTCCTTTCCTCTTTGGCTTCTGCTTCTTCTTCTATTCTCTGGCTCTTCCTCTTCTTCTCTTCACGCACAAGGGGAAACTTCATATTTTTGGCTAAGTGTTTGATGGTCTTAGAACAAAACCCTCCCCTGCCCTGCAGTCTCTCTCTTCTCCTTCCTTTCCTCCTCTTTCTCTCTTAGGGTTAATCGGATATTCGAGTAATCGGTCTCGAGTGCACCTGGGACCAGGGCTACCGACGTGGAGTAGTAGCCGAAGTGTGAAGGCGGGTCAGGTATGTTAGCAGGTAAGGAGGACCTCACCCTCGTGTTAGGAGGCAAAGAGGATAAGGCAGAAATATGTAATAAGGCACTCTAGTGGCTCTTCCCTATCCTATGTGGGACTAAATGTCCCTACTGCTTCTGCGCAACTGGCAGCAGTAGCCTCAGGTGCTCCTTCGCTCAATTCGCTGTCTTGTTTGGTCAAATGGTCCAAGAGTGGACTTGGGGTGATTCTGCAGTAGTTGGTGTCGAGACCTGGGCCTTGTAGGACCTGAAGCAAACTTCAACCGAGGTTGAACTTGCTTGTTAATGGCGAGGACCTGAAGACCTGAAACAAGCAAAATGGGCTTTTAGCACTGTCAGAAACGTTTGGCAGGATCATCGGGGACTGGCGAGTGTGATGGTGCGGTGGTTTGGCTTGCAAGTGTGTGTGGAGGTCATACGACCTCGGTGAGACAGGGCAGAAGAGTGGGTGTTGGGTCAAGGGTTTGGAAGGGTAATCGACCTAAGTAAGCTAGGGCTTTTGCTCCTAGGGTCGAGGTGTAGGGATAAGTGGTGGCTGATTTGGTGGAACGTGGCAGCTGTACGAACTCGTCGGAGGTATGCCGACGAGGTGGAAGACGGGCGAGTCGGTGGTTGAAATGAAGTGTTGTTGGTGCGGTTGTGAAGTAATGGAGTTAGGGAACTAATCTAGGTAGATAGTAGTCGACGGGAAGTGAGGACAACACTGGTTGTGGTCGGTGTTGGGGACGAAGATGGCTCCGGTAGGGGTAGGATGGCGAGGATGACGGAGGGAGAAGCATCAGCTGGTACGGTGCGACGCGGAGGAAGATGAGGAAGGATAATCCACCATCGGTATTGCGAGCAGACGATGAGGGAGATCAGAGGGAGTCGTTGGAGCTCGAGGAGCCTTTCGACCTGAGAGGAGGGATGAACGTAGGGGATTTCCGGCCAAATTTAAGTTTGGGAGGTTTCGGTGTGTACTGGGGGTCCTTTTATAGGTCTCTAGAGGATGATTAGTGCTTGGAAACCAATCTTCCAAGCTTGGAAGGCTCGTCGAAGTTGGAAACCCAAATCTCTCATGCGTTCACATGAGAGATTGGGAAGGAGTTGAAGCCCCAGAAACAGTTTGACTGGAAGAGGATTCCATGAGGATTCTCTGGTTCTAATTTGAGAAGTTTTCATCAATCAATCAAGGAGAAATTCTTGGTTGATTGTTGCCAGAGCTTTAGGATTAGGAGTTCTTGGAGTTGAGGGTGGCAGGGACCTATTTGAAGAAGAAGACAAAGAAGTTGGGGGTCTTTGTGTAAGAAATTCAAAAGCTGAGGGGCTATTTGAGATAAAGAAAGTCAAACTTGGACCAAAGTGCAAACTAGGTTGAAATAATCTCAGATTGAGCCCAAATTTTGATACAACCCTAATTTGGACCCAAAGAATTCAATGGTAAAGTTGGGTTTTGGATTTGACCTAGTTTAACTAGGTAATTTATGTAAAAATCTAATTTCGGGCATTAGTCTATCTGTGGCTCTATTTTGGGTTATGATAGGTTCTCATGATCAAATTAAAGGTACCAAACCCTAGAGAATATTTTTATATGAATTTTATAGGGTTTAGGTGAATTTTATCCTGACCATAATCTTAGTTAATTAAGTGGGTCTATTTTTAGGATTTTCAGATGTCATTTAATTCCTGAAATGCGTGAAAACTCATTTCTGTCTGCATGGACCCCCTCATTAGACATTAATGACCATATGACCCTTAATAAACCCTTGAAATACCCCATGGTTGTTCTATATTTGTGGATTACTGGTAAAATTGTAGAAATAACCCTATCTTCTTTTCTTCTGAAAATAACTCAACTTGCCCAAGAGACCTTCTGACTGATATGTTGGAGCTTTCATTGACTTTATCAGACCAAATTGAGCTAGTTATGGTTCATGATGGTGTTCCCATCATACCCCTATGCCAAGTTTTTTCTAGTCCCTTAGCAAAACTCTATAAATCAAATTAATTATCTAGGTCAGATGTAACCATCAGGATGCCTTACTTGACTACATCTCTAGGGATCAGATCTTAATGCCAACAATATGCCTAGAGGTACTCAAGTATCAGCCCAGATCTAGACCTGACTAGCTTTTGCCTCAGTTTGCCGCGAAGGATTCTAAGGTCCACAGGAACTAACCTAAGGTTTGTTGGACCCAGTGATTAAAGCACCTGTGCTTGAAACATGGTTAGTCTGGTTCAGTTTGCCAGTGCATTTTGTAAGAGAGAGATTAGAATAAGATTTTCATTTATGGAGAGCTTTCTCTCTCTCTTTTCTTTTCATTATATCTTTCCTTAGATCCATCCTCGGATTGGCCCTAAACATGGTATGTATTAGATTCCTTGTCCCCACCAACAATCCTCGTAGGGTCCCTAGCAATCGATGCTTCGGGATAGTACCACCCCTAGCAACCCCCAGAATCTTGGCTTTAGACACTTTGAGATAGTATCGCCTATGGCGTTTTGTAGCTAAATTCAAACCCTAGCAATCAACACTTCGGGATAATGCCGCCAATGACATCTGAACTAGCACAAGGTGCTTACGTGCCCTCGGTAGGATATTTAGATATCCTAGGAGACAAGCACCGAGGAGACGATATGTTATTGCGCATCTTTGAGGGGAATTTCCCACCTCTCTGCACCGGGAACTCGTCCAAATCAACTTGTGTTTTCGGGTCGCTCCTAATTTAGATCTTAGGACCATTTTCAGAACATATTAAATGCCCTTTGGCATGATTTTATCTTTAAAGCGCACTAAACCAGATGGTGTGTGATTTAGGGTGCTTAAGTTACCGAGTCCCACATACCAGAGGTCAGTTAATGGAGTCGAATACTACCTAAGCCTTAAACCTAATACATAAGCTTTGCATTTTCTCCAACCTCTTGAGGACTAGTCCAGATCTTGACAAGTATGTGAGTGTTTAAATCCAATATAGATCCAAGAGGCCTAAGGTTGGTATTCGCCACTAATCCCTTAAGTTTTAGCCTTCTAGGTCATAATTCATCATTCAATCCAACCTAGAAGGTAGGTCGGTTTCATATTATTCTTAAGGAACTCAATTTTTCCTTTATTTTTTGCTCCTTTCTTTTCTTTTCAATTTTTCCTCCCTCCTTTTCTCAAAAATGGCTCTTCTGTTTCCTCAACTTCCGTTTTTTTCATTTTTCTATTTTTTCAAAAAAATTTTCATTTTTTAAATTTTTTTGGAATATATAATTTTTTTTAATGAAACCCTTTTTGTGAATTGATGATTTTCATGATATTTTGCACTTTAATACCACCCCATGCCTACGATTTGCAATGTCCTCATTGTAAATTAGGTGGGTTCGAGTTCAGCTTAGATCGTACATTAGAATAGGGTCAAAAGGGTGAGTGAACAAGTCGGGATGACTGTTGTGAATGATTTCAAGCTCTGGTACGAGTATCAGAGGTGGAGTCGGTTGTTCTAATGGACGAACCCTAAAGTGCAATATGAGTTCAGCAAAGAGATGTGTCAAAAGGGTTTCAGGTTTTGTCAAAAGATGATGGGTTGCCTCCCGTTAAGCGTTGAGTTTAATGCCATCAGCAGAGCGCAATAAGCTCAAGGAGATGTGGTTGACTGGATAATTGATTTGAGAGAATATATGATCATGATGGATGAGAATTGGATGGCCACAGATAAGTATCAAAGCATGGTGGAGAGTCATTCCAGAATGTCTCTGATATAAGTCAGGCTGATTCATTTCTAGATGATCTTTCTTGAGTTTTTGCATAGGAATCATTTGGAAGGTATAGTGATCATGGGATTCTGCAATAGGATAGAGGTGGTTCCAGGACTCAATAGAGATGGGTCTAGTTAGTGTATCCTAGATGTGTGGTTCCTCTCGTGCTCTGTGACCTATCAAATCGATACTCGATGAGTCATTTTGATTCTTTCCCTCTAGATTTGAGGTTATCTCCTCAAAAAATGACTCATAGATTGGGTCTTTTAATGAATCTTTCCTATAATCTTCATCCCAATCAAAAGTGAATGCTTGGAGAGTGCCTTTTCAGTCATAAAACTTGAATTTTGAAAAGGATTCACATTCTGGGTGAAGGTCACTCTCAGTATCTACCAAACCCGATTCTTGGTGGTCCTCAAAGGAAAAAGTCTCCATGTCCATGGACTCTAAATCTGGTCTGTCACCATGTTTCTCGACATCCCTGGGTATATCCTCAAGATCAAAGGTGAAAGCCTCCACTGTACTCATGTCATTATGCTTGACTAGATCATCTAGGATGTGAAAGGTTTTCCAATTCAGGTTCTAGGTTTTCTACTAAGGATATGGTCATGAGATCCTGTATAAAACCTAGTTGTTCTGTCAAGCATTTTCCTTTCATTGCCTTGAAAATATTAATCTCTACACGTTGATCTCCCGAGGTAATTGTCATATGCCCTGATTTACAATTGATTATGGCTCCTACAGTGGCCAAGAATGGTCTTCCCAAAATCACAAGTATATCCTGTATCTATTGTGGCATATCCATGTCAAGAATTAGGAAATCTGCTAGGTTGCTAAAATCCTTAATCTAATTACCACATCTTCTACCATCCCAATCGGTGTGATCAGGGTTCAGTCAGCTAGTTGCAAAGTGACATGAGCGAGTTTTAGCTGTTCGATCCGTAATTTTTCAAATAAGGTGGTAGGGATGAGGTTGACTAAAGTGCCCAGGTCCAGTACAGCTTCTTGAAATTTGTATCACTGATATTGCAAGGAATTAGTGAGGTGACTGGATCAGATTTCTTAGGAGGCAGATAGTTTTGGATCATGGCACTTATATTTTCAGATAGTACTACCATTCCTTGTGTTGGTTCTTCCACCTCCTTTCTGGGTAAGTCAGGTCAGGTTGGGTCGAGAGTGAGGATATCAAGTAGTGGAATCGTGACTTGTGCATTCCTCAAAGGTCCTATTATATCAATTTCTGACAATCCTTTAGTGTGGAGGTGAGATGTGACCTAGAATAGGGGAATGGATTGGCTATATTTGGGGATGGGTTTCTATTTTTCTTTCATAACGTTGATCATAACACAATCATGGGGAGGTGGAGGTGGGAAAGTCAGACCTTGCTGTTGATGTGGGAGAGGGGTCGGGTAGGTCATGGTGTGTTTTGGCTCAACTGAGGTGGACGGAGAAAATATGTAGGTATGAGTCGTTGGACCAGGTTGGATAGAGCTTGTTTGACCTTGGATTTGGTTTACAATGTGTTTTTGGGTCAACATGTTAGGATTTGGCAGAGGTTGGGAAGGAAGTGTACCAGGCTAGCGAGAATTTGCCAGCTGGGTCAATTGATTGTGGAGCTCAGTGATTTCTTCTTTGTGTTGCTTTTGCATGTCAACCAAGGTTAGAAGAATCAAAGATGTCTAATCTTCCTTAGGTGGTTCAGATTGGAAATTTTGATTAGGCCTTGGTTGAGTAGGCGGATAGGGATGCAAAGCCTGTGGTCGGGGTTGGAAATGAGGTCTTGGATTCAGGTTGTTTCCCGACCATGAAAAGTTAAGATGATTACATCATCTAGGGTTGTAAGTATTGGAGAAGGGATTGTTCTGTATGGAGTGGAGATCCTCGCAGGTCTGAGGAGCTCCGAGATAATCAGGGTACGGGGGTTCAGAGTTTCCCCAACTATGGTGGGCTGACCTGGAGTTGCCTCCGAAGCCATAATCTAACGGGGTTGGATATGCATCCATCCTCGGGGGGTCGTAGATGTTGTGCACAGCCTCCCTTTCCGTTGGTAGGTGCGCGTATGTGCTTTGAGGTGCAGAGGTGGATTTGTGTAGATGATGAGTGATGTCGTCCACCTTTTTGATGATGAAGACCTTATCCAATTGATTGGCTACCAACTCCAGATTAATGGATGGGGAAAGGCCTTGGGATTTGTGTGCCCCCCGATTGTTTGTCAACGTGCAAGTGGACATCTGGTCATACGTACCCAATGACTCATTGTTCAAGGAGTTCTTACACATGTTCTTGAGAATCTCCCAGTTCATGTCCTCATGCTGACCCATGATGCTATCACCACAGGTTGCATTGACAAAAAACTTGATGTCATCACGTGGTAAAAGGATTGGACTTGTTCCCACTTTGGGACTCTGTGATGGGGGCAGTTACACATGACATCGAGAAAGCGATCCCATGCCTTGTGTAGAGATTCTCTCACTCCATTGGAGAAGTGCGTGATTTGGTGTTGCATAGTGTTTGTTTGACCAATGGGGTAGAATTTTTGCAGGAAGGCAGTTTGAAGTTCTCCCCATGTGTTGATCGTGTGTGGTTGAGTCTGAAACTAGTGGGTGGCTTTGTTCCATAAAGAAATTCTTCCTCGTAGGAAAAACTAATGCCCTTAGATGTGCCATAACAACCTTTAAGTAGAACCCTGGGGAACAACTACATGACGCTTTAGAGAGGTTCAATGATTTAGCTAGGACATGCCCTCATCATGGGATTCCGAAGTGGCACTTGGCCCATATTTTCTATTATTGGTTGAGTGATAATATGAAGAATTTTGTTGATGCAGCATGTGGGGGCAATTTCCTGAATTGAGATGCTGAGGGAGCCTTTCAATTATTTGAAAATATGAGTGAAAATTCCCTCAACAATTCCTCAATGTCCGCCTTTAATAGAGCTAATCAACCAAGAAGTAGAGTTTATGAAGTTAGCAATAATTCAAACTTAGTTGATTTAGAATTAATTTCACAACATTAGACAAGGTGGAACTCGTGGGAAAGAACGTAGAGAATTTGGATAAGAAGCTGGATAATCTTCTAAAGGGTGGGAATTCCTTAGGCACACAATCTAGATTAAATCCTATGCCTACCCAAGGAATGAATATGTTAACCCACAACCAACTCCCCAACCATCTAGGTCAGGAATCCATGCATAACATCAATGACCTAACCATGGCTCCACCTATGAGCCAACTATACTTGGACCCATCTCTTTCTGGGTGCCAAGGAGGGACCTTGATGCCCTCAAATTCTGAACTAGGCAACCCGATGCCTTGTTATCCTGAGGATGTGAATGCACTCCAGGGTTACTTTAGAAATGAGCCTTATTCAAACACTTACAACCTTGGATGACGCAACCATCCTAACTTTACTTGGTCAAGTCAAAAACCCACCCAGGGTCCTAACTTGACTAAGCGAAACACTTATGGGCAACCTAGTAGGTATACACAACCACACACATATCAACCACAACCTACTCAGGAAAACCAGCCCTCTGATTTGAGTTTGGTCCTCAAAGAAATGCGAGAAATGAATCTAAGACATAAAGAAGAAATGAATCAATTGAGGACAGATTTGATGGGACGATTAGACCAGCTAGTTAATGCTAGACAACATGGGATGTTGCCATCCCAACCCATCCCAAACCCAAGGAACTTCAATAGGGTTAACCAACACAGCACACAGGAGCAACAAGCACACCTAATTCAGCCTGCTCCCCAGCACCCACCTGGTTTTGTTAACCTTAACCCTAACTAGGCTCAACCCATCTTGCAGAACCCACCTTACCCTTCTAACCCTAATGCACATGCCTGTGCCGTCACTTTGAGAAGTGGGAAACAAATCCAAGATCCTTCTACATCAAAATCTTACCAAGATCTTGAGGAGCCTGAATCTGACCTGGAAACCAAGCTAATCTAGAAAACAAGACTCAGGATTTGAATACTCATGATTTTTCTCAAGCACCTTTCCCTGAAGCCTTGAACAAACCCAGGGAAAAGAAAATTGATCAATCTAAGGAGTGGCTTGAGATTTTAAAGCAAGTTTAAGTGAACATACCACTCCTTGAAGCCATTGAGAACATCCCGGCCTGTGCCAAATTTCTGAAGGAATTATGCACACCAAAATGCCAAGCCAAATCATCAAAAGGGTAGTGATTTCTGAACAAGCTAGTGCCATCATCCTAAACAAGCTCCCTCCTAAAAAGAAAGATCCAAGGACCCCCTTAATTTCATGTGAAATAGATGGATTCATCTTGGATCGAGCCTTACTAGACCTTTGTGCCTCCATCAACTTAATCCCCACAGAATTATATGAAGAATTGTATTTAGGCCCCTTGCAACACACTGATGTGACCCTTCAGCTTGTTGATAGATCAACCAAAATTTCGAAGGGCCTTTTACAGAATGTGATTATAAAAGTGAGGGATTTTGAGTACCCTGTGGACTTCCTTATTCTAGATATGGAGGCATCAGAAAGCCTGAACCACACCCTAATAATCTTAGGGAGACCTTGCTTGGCCACAGCCAAGGCCCTAATCAACTGTGAGACGGGGATTATGCACATCACCTCTGGAAGGAAAAATTGTCAACTCAATATCTTTAAAACTTCCCAAAAGAATAAAGTGAATTGTGGTTCCATGGAGGTTGTAGGAACAATTGAACAAGTGTTGGCAATTCACACTAAAGATGATCCAAACCCTACCAAAGCTCAAGACCAGCACGAAAAGAAAGAAGGGGATGTACTTGAGGATAATTGGGATCTACCACGTCCCATGGAAAATCAAATTGAAAAGGACATTAGTGAGATAGAGAAACTCTTGGGAGTAACTTATGATGAATTAGATGATGATATTAAGAATCCTCAATACATCCACCTTGAAATACAAGAGTTATTAAATTTCGAGGGAGTCCAAGAAAATGGATAATCTAAGGACATGAACCAGGAAGTAACCCCAGAAGAAGAAGTTCAACACATAATGGACTGGGGAAGAACTTATAAGCCAACTGGTTCAAATGGATGGCTTGACTCAGAAGAAGTGACTTCGAATGAGGAAGGGGAAATTTCTAATTAAGATTTTGATGAATTCCACATAACTCTACCCCTATCTTCATATGACCTAGAGCCTGGAGAAGTCATGATTTTTGATATCAACTACTATTATGAAGATCCTTATTACTCTGACACAAAACCAGATTTAATTCTAAATCATGATTTCAATCCAGACCCTATACCACCTCTTCTTGAATTATAGAACTGGATTGACAGACAAGCTCTACAATTTGAACCTCATCCACTTGACCCTATTACATATTCAAAATCAGAAAGACTATTTGGAGCAAGGCTGCATCATCAGTTGGTCTGCATTTGTGGATCGCTGATTCTTGGACCTAATGATCATATCTTCATACAGATCTTGAATCTCTTTGCATCAATTATTACCCTTTCTCTTGACCCACAACATTGAATTACATATATTTTTGGGTTTAAGTCTAGCAAATGACGTTAAACTTAGCACTAGCTGGGAGGCAACCCAATATTCATTACAGGTAGCTCTGCATCCTCTGCATCCATGCTGACCTGGATTAGCAAGAATAGTTAGGTGATATCCCCTCCTCTTGCTTATTATATTTTGATTTTCATGCATACATTTAAATGAGGACATTGTAATGAATATGCATTGGGGGGTGGACATTGCATGCCTTATCTTTATGTTTGGAAAAAAAAAACATTTAGTCATAAAAAATTTTTATTAAGGTTTTATTAGGGATCTATTCTTAAGTTGATTCCTGAGTTTAGAATCCAGTATAATTTCACACTTACATGTAAAATTTGTAATGGATCCTCTGTGAAGACCTATAGACATCTTTAGTTTGTTGAGAAGAAGCAGTGCTTCTTCTCCTAAACCCTTGGATAGTAATTAGGGAGTCAGGCAAACTATCTTCTAATAGATCCACCAAACAAGTGTGAGGTGGAAGTAGAAAGTGTACTGGTGCTCTAAGGCTAGTATGAGGAATCTTAAACTCTAGATAATGAGATAATGATACTCGGAGTTAGGCATAGTTTTCGCTCTCGGTTTCTGCGTACATGTTCTTAGTGCGAATCTCTTGAGAGCCACCAAATAAGGCAAATACGCAGAGAGTGGGTTTTGATAAAACTAGGACTAAGGTGGATGGTCATGACTGTCTTTTACGGAATCCTCGACTGAAGGAGGGTATTAATGTCAAGGTCAGAAATACACTGTCCTATCTATTCATTTCCCAGTGCCGAGAATAGGCACTTCCACCAAATAGGCCAACTAATATCCTCTTGAACATCCCCCAATCCTGAATAATGCCTCATGAATAAAAGTCGTATGTGTTATTGTGTTGCGTTAGTAGATGTCTGGATGAAAAAGAAAAAAAAAAGAGGTATATATGTCTATGCATATAGAAAAAAATATACATATATAAAAAAAAAGAGTAGAAAAGAAAGAAAGAAAAAGTAGAAAAGAAAAGAAAAAAAAATAGAGTTTATAAGTGTTTTTAGAGTATATTTCAAGTGTATTGATGCAACAACACCCATCACCCTCACGATCCACCAAAAATAGCCTTGACTTACTTTTCTGTATTTCTGGCCACCTGAATATGGGCTGAGGAATGCTGACTTAGTTGTAGAGTTATCAGAACCTAATCAAAGTGTTAATGCCAAGAGAGACCATCAAATATACTGACAAATCTGGTGAGATTGTGAGCTCAAAAAGAAAGAAAAGAAAGAAAAAGAAATAGAAAGAGAGAGAACAAGTACAAAGGAACTAAAGAGAGCATAGTTTCTCCACCTCTCTTTGAGTTGAATTATTTAACAATCTGGAAATCTAGGTTCTAAAGTACTAGTCTATATGTAGCACCAGATGAGTATGAGCCACCAAAAATAAATCCACTTGACTCAGAAATCTTTTACCTAACCCAAAAGCTGGGGTTGAATATACAGGTTACCTTATAACCCCGAGGGAAGAAGTTTTCCTATCCCAATAGATTTTTACCAAGGGTCAAATATGAGCTTTAGATGTAGATTAACTTTTCACTTGGATCCATTACATAAGCTACAACAAAACATTTTCCCGATTGTATGGATTACTAAAGTATTGGATGAAAACAAAAGACACAAATCTCTGGTCAAACTCTTGATAGAAACTTGTTTTGTAGGACTACTTTACATTTAGTCTTGCATTTGCTAGGGACTAGCAAGATTTAGGCATGGGGGTGTGATTGCACAACAATCATGCAACCTAAATCACCCGAATTAAGCTAGATTCTAGCATAACTTAGGAATAATGCATTCATAGGCATCGTAATTTGCATAATAGTTAATTTGTTAGCTACATAGATAATATTGTCATTTTATGCACTAAAAGAGATGAAATCAATTGTAGATGATTCAAAGCTACAGATGAAAGATTAGACCAGATAGATCTGATTAGAATGACGATGGGAGTCCAACACTCCTGAAATCGTCTCGATCAAACAACCAGAGCATCGTGTGCAGTCCATAGAAGAATGGAGATCATGGAGCCAAAGGACAAAGATCCAAGCCTTAGATGAAGAATCCAATTGCACGAATGAATCCGGATCAACGATTGCAATCCAATGGCACAAAAATCCACTCGATCGAAGGTCTACATCACAAGATACAAGGAATAGAAGATGAACGGCCATGATGGCGCCACGTGGTGCCATCACAGCCGCTCCCTCACCATCTCCCCATCTAGGAAGGCTGCACCGCATGCTGTGGGTTGTTGGATCTTCATCCGACGGCCACGAGCGTGCCACATAGCCCGCCTAGACTGGATAAGGATAATTATAAACAAACAAGCATATATAACAAATGGTTTGCATAGTGCATTGGTTCATGCGCGCACACATAAGCACGGGATGTGGGTTCGAGCCACGGTTTGTGCGAAATCAAACTCGTGTTGGGTGAGGGTGCAATTGGCTATCGGATTAGCATTGGAGGACGGAGGAGCGAACACGTGGCGCATGTGAGCACTCGGTGGCTGTACGTGCAAACTCATGTGTATCCTACATTGCGAAGGAGAAACACAAGCACGAGATAAGATCGGATGGCTGAGGATCATTGGCGTGGATTGGGAATTTGAGCACGCATGGGCGTGAATCTGAGTCGTTCGATCATACAATTGAATAGTCAGGGATCAGGTGCTAAAATGAGGAATGCGGGTGTGCATGAAGAAAGTGGAAGCAGGCGAGTACACGCGAGGAAGCAGTGGAGCCGTGCAATCATCATCCAAGCGTCCAGAAGCTGCCACGTGTTAGCCAGAGGTGCGATCTGCGCGATGGAGGCATGTTGGAGGTTATTTTGAGGTTAGATCTAATATGTTAATCTCCTGATCAATGGATCAGATTAAATAGGAGTTGTTACACGAGATTAAAGGCTGAAATACCCTTTTTACCCTCCACAAAAGATATAAAAGAAGGCCCAGGGCCCCCAGTTGAAGCATCTCTCTCTCCCATCAACTCCAGATCTCTTCTACCATCTTCTCTGCAATTCTCTGTCTCCTTTGCAACTCCGTACCGACGCTCTAGATCTGAGGTGCTGCCACATCTCGCACAAGCATCCCACAAGTGACGTCATTTCTTTGCTACTTTCTTCTCTCTCTCTCTCTATCTTTGCTTTTTGTGTAGCAATTTCTATTGTAAAAACTCTTTATCAATGCAATTAAATATGATCTTATGAATATCTGGTGCGTCTCTATACATATATAAATATCTTATTAGAACTAGTTTCATTGACAAGCTTCCGTTAAAAATCGAGATTGCCTCCTTGCGAACGACCCGGTACTCACTGGAGTTTTATAAATATTATTTGTCGTCGTGTTTTCGTGGTATACTACGACTACATAATCTTTTAATCGCGATCATGCACCGAACAGGTACCTAGAGCTCAAGCAAGAAGGTGATAGCCCTAGATACCTTAAACCCTAAGTAGGTGCACAAATTAGGGTTAGGACGTTCTCTAAATAGAATGTATCAAATCAGGCAACTTGTGATGATTAATCTAAGAATAGAATGCAAGTTGAACCTAATTGACTTTATCTTTCTTTTAGCTTTTTAGAGTTAGGGGCTTAGGAGAGATTGGATGGAGTTTACCTGCCCCTAGAGTGTTTGCTGTGTGCCTGACTTCTCCCTGATTGGATTCTCCCCTACACAGATCACAACAAATAGATAGAGCAAGTTAGTATCAAATCAGATATTGAAACCAAGAGATCAAATTGCACATTGCACCCCAACAATGGCGCCAAAATGTTGATGTGCTGAAACAGTGTTTTAGAAATTGTTGCATTGTAATACGAGTCATAATAGCGCAAAAATAGATAAATTTATACTTGAATAAAATCCAAGGTCGTTCACTGGGAGCAAGTAGCAAAATAAATCTCAAGATTGCAATTCTATCACAAGATATCAATATATGATGAAATTTCCAAGCACAAATGATATGTATATAAAAGCAAATGTTAATAGTGCAAAAAGGGTAGGGTAAAATGGTGATTTGAATCACCAATTTACCCTAGTTACAATAACATCAAATAATGCAATAGTTTCAATCAACCAGAGCCATGCAATCAAATAATGCAATAATGTCAAACAACTAAATTTCCAATCAGACGGCTTAACCGTCTTCTGCTACCATGCTAAGAGGGAACTCTTCTCTCAGCTGTCTTCTTCCTTTCCTCTTTGGCTTCTGCTTCTTCTTCTATTCTCTGTCTCTTCCTCCCCTTTTCTTCATGCACAAGGGGAAACTTTGGATTTTTGGGTAAGTGTTGGAAGGGTCTTAGAGCAAAACCCTCCCCTGCCCTGCACTCTCTCTCTCTTATCCTTCCTTTCCTTCTCTTTCCCTCTTAGGGTTAACTGGGTATACGGGTAATCGGCCTTGAGAGCACTCGAGAACAAGGCTATCGGTGTGGTGTATTAGTCAAGGTGTGAAGGCGGGTCAGGTAAGTGAGCGGGTAAGGAGGACCTCACCCTCGTGTTAAGAGGTGAAGTGGCTAAGGTACAAAAATGTAATAAGGCACTCAAGCGGCTCTTCCCTATCCGATGTGGGACTAAATGTCCCCGCCTCTTTCGCGCAATTGGCAGCAGCAGCTTCAGGTGCTCCTTCACTGAATTCGCTGTCGTGTTTGGTCAAAGGGTCCAATTACGGGCCAAGAGCAGACTTGGGGTGATTCTGTAGTAGCTGGTGTCGAGACCTGGGCCTTGAAAAACCTGAAGCAAACTTCAAGTGAGCTTAAACTCTCTTGTTAATGGCGGGTAGGACCTGAAGACCTGAAACAAGCAAAATGGGCTTTTAGCCCTATTAGAAACATTTGGTAGGATCGTCAGGGACCGATGAGTGCAATGGTAGCGGTGGTTTGGCGTGCGAGTGTGTGTGGAGGTCATACGACCTCGGAGAGAGTGCAAAAGCGTGGGTGTCGGGTGGAGGGTTTGGAAGGGTAATCGACCTAACTAAATTTGGGCTTTTTCTCCTAGGGTCGAGGTTGAGGTGTAGGGATAAGTGGCGGCCGATTTGGTGGAGCGTGGCTGCTGTGCAAACTCACAGAAGGTACGCTAGCGAGGTGGAAGACGGAGGGCGTGCAGGCGAGTCGGAAGTCGAAATGAAGTGTTGTTGGTGCTGTTGTGAAGTAGAGGAGTTAGGGAACTAATCTAGGTAGATAGCAGACGACGGGAAGTGAGGACGACACCAGTTGTGGTGTGGTCGACGTCAGGGATGAAGATGGCTCTGATGGGGGTAGGATGGTGAGGATGACAGAAGGTGAGGCATTGGTTGGTACGACGTGACGTGGAGGAAGACGAGGACGTAGAATCCACCACCGGTATTGCAAGCAGATGATGAGGGAGGTTAGAGGGAGTCGCCAGAGCTCGAGGAGCCTTTCGGTTGGAGAGGAGGGGTGAACGTAGGGGATTTCCAGCCAAATTCGAGCTTGGGAGGTTCGGCGTGTACTGGGGGTCCTTTTATAGGTCTCTAGGGGATGATTGGAGCTTGGAAACCAATCTTCCATGCTTGAAAGGCTCGCCGGAGTTGGAAATCCAAATCTCTCATGTGTTCGCATGAGAGATTGGGAAAGAGTTGAAGCCCAAGAAACAGTTTGATTGGAAGAGGATTCCATGAGGATTCTCTGGTTCTAATTTGAGAAGGTTTCATCAATTAATCAAGGTGAAATTCGTGGTTAATTGTCATCGGAGCTTTAGGATTAGGAGTTCCTAGAGTTGAGGGCGGTAGGGAGCTATTTTAAGAAGACAAAGAAGTTGGGGGGCTTTGTGTAATAAATTCAAAAGCTGAGGGGCTATTTGAGATAAAGAAGTCAAACTTGGACAAAAGTGTAAAATAGATCGAAATAATCTCAAATTGGGCCTAAATTTTGATATTACCCTAATTTGGACTCAAGGAATCCAATGGTGAAGTTGGATTTTGGATTTAACCTAGTTTTCTTGGGTAATTTATGTAAAAAACCAATTTAGGGTGTTTGTCTGTGGCTCTGTTTTGGGTCAAGATGGGTTTTGATGGCCAAATTGAAGGTTCCAAACCCTAGAGAATATTTTTCTATGAATTTTAGAGGGTTTAGGTGAATTTTATCATGACCATAACCTCAGTTAATTAAGTGGGTCTATTTTTAGGATTTTCAGATGTTATTTAATTTCTGAAATGCATGAAAACTCATTTCTATCTGCATGGACTCCCTCATTAGACATTAATGACCAAATGACCCTTAATAAATCCTTGAAATATCCTGTGGTTGTTTTGTATTTGTTGATTACTGGTAAAATTGCAGAAATAACCCTATCTTCTTTTCTTCTCAAAATAACTCAACCTACCCAAGAGACCTTTTGACTGATATGTAGGAGCTTTTATTGACTTTATCAGATCAAATTGAGTTAGTTATGGCTCATGATGGTGTTCCCATCAATCATCATCCTTAGCATCCATTCACATCTAGTTCCTAAGATTTTGTCAACTGCATTGCATTATATCAATGCATTTAGCATACATGTGCATTTAGGGTTTAGGGCATACATTAGCCTTCATTTCACATTATCTCATGTAGTTTCTATTTGATTGCCAGGGGTGAATGCATTGGAAGTCAGAGAAACCTTGGTAGTATGGAAGGCACTTGGAACATTTGTGAAGACAGAAGCTCTAGTAGTTGGACGTCGGCTCAACTCAGTTGGATCCAACTCAAATCCAACTCCTACCCTACTCCCTCTCCACCTTAATGGTCGTCCACCTACATTAAAACCACTAACCATTGGTTCCTAAAATACACTCCTTGGCACCCTTTCACATGGCACCAAGGAAGCTTCCTAACCATCCTCCTTAGCACCCTTTCACATGGCACCAGGGAAGCTTCCTAACCACCCTCCTTGGTACCCTTTCACATGGTGCCAAGGAAGCTTCCTAACCACCATCCATACTAGCCTATAAAAAGACCCCCCATCCTACCATTCCAACCATCCTTAGCAAGCAATAATTCTTCCTATCAAACACCTGTAGCCACCATACATCCCATGCCCAAGAAAGGAGGAGAGAAGAAGATTAAGAGAGTAACCTACTTGCTCCCTTGGTGCTTTCTTTCTCTTCTCTCTCCTTCCTTGTGCCACGCCAAGGAGCAAGTTTCCATCTAGGGAGGACAGCCAGGCAGGAGGAAAGAAGGGTGGAAGACGTCCACCTTTGAGAGAAGCAACTTAAGGAGCTATAAGGAAGTGTTCTTCAAGTCTGGGAGCCACCATTCTTGGAGCGAAGGCTACCTTAGCTACTCAAGAGAATTTTCAATCTTTTATTTTGTTGCATTGTAATTCTTTGATGAGAGCCTCATCATGAGCCATAACTAGCTCTTTTTGACCCAATAAAGAAGATAAAAGCTCCTACATAACCTAGAAGAAGGCCTAAATGAAGGAATAAGTGCTCTGAGAAGAAAACATGAATTAAAGTTAAAGCTGCAATTTTACCATTGCAGTACATAAACGGGTTTTCTCAGAGGCAAAACATAGGTCAAAAGGTCTAAATAAGATAAAAAGTGGGTTGATTCAATCAGACATGGGTTTAGGCGCAATCCAGGAATTAAATGACATTTGGTAACCCTAAAATAGATCCGCTTAAATTAACAAGGTTCCGATCAGGATAAAAATCAAGTAAACCCTCTAAAAATCATGGAAAAATATCCTCTAGGGTTTATAACACTAAATTTGGCCTTTGGAACCCAGTTTGACCTAGATTAGGGTCCTAGCTCTTCAAGTAACCTAATTTGGGTTTTTACGCAAAATATCCAGTCAAACGAGGTAAAACCTAAAATTCAACTTCACCATTAGATTCCTTAGGTCCAAATTAGGTTTATACCAAAATTTGGACCTAAGGGGAGGTCATCTTGACCTACTTTGCAATTTAGTACACCCAAATCACAACTTGGTCCCTATCTTTTGAAAATCCTTGCAGAGAGCCCCCTAATTTCCTCGCCACCTTTGCAATCAGGTCCTGCCGCCATTGTTAGGGCAGAAGCAACTTCCGGTGAGGTTTAGAGAGGGATTACTCTCTGATTCCTCAGAGATCCCCTCCCAGAAATGGAAGGGAGATTCTTTGAGGAATTCCCTTCCATCTACGGCCAATCACAATCTCTGGTGTGAACCCAATCTCTCGTGTGAATGCACGAGGGATTTGGGTCCCAGAAATGGAAGGGAGATTCTCTGAGGAATTCCCTTCCATCTACGGCCAATCACAATCTCTGGTGTGAACCCAATCTCGTGTGAACGCATGAGGGATTTAGGTATCTTAACCTCTTTCCTACTCCGGCAAGCCATAAGAGGCAATAGGCATGCCCTCCACACTCTGAAAGCACGGCCCAGTGCCTTTAAAAGAACCCACACCTCCGGCCGCTCATCTTTAGCTTGACCTGGCCGGACTTCCACCCCCAATTCGTCTCTTTCTTCTCCTGCCAAGCATCCAGCATGCTCCGGCAAGCCCCCTATCCCTTCTTCTTCGCTCTGCCACAAAACCAGTGGCAGAGACATCTTCCTAATTCTCCTCCGCGTCGCGCAATACCGGCGCACGCCGCCTCAGCCCCGTCGTCGCCCGTCCTCCTCCACTGGGCAACGTCTTCTTCGACGACAGCAGGTACAGCTGTCCGCCCTCCGTCCCCCTTCGTCCCTACAATTAGGTTAGAACTACTCCCCGTATTCCCCTCTCTCTTTTCCCCCTGTTATTTCATTTAATCGACCCTCGACCGTCGCTGACCACCCTCATCTTCCACGTCTCCGACCGATCTCCGGCGAGCCGCCCCCACCATTCTGCCCCTCCACACGGCTCGCCAACCGACTCATAAGGTCCACCTCACCACAAGGAAAAACTTCCGCCCACCAGCCATCCCTCTACACCTCCACCACAGTCCCCCGAACAACCCCACACTTCCAGCCACAGGTTGACCTAGGCACGCATGCTTAGGCCATCCCATGGCCTGCCGCATGGCTCACCACCTTCGCCGTGCCACGGCGAAGGTCCCCAGCTAGTCTGATTGAGCCGAGAGGCTCATTTTGTGTTTGAAAGTATCAAAGCTCCTGCCGCCATTGACGAAGGTTGAAGCAGCTTCGCAGTAGCTCCAGCCGTCAGGTCTTCCAGGCTTCAGGCACAGCAGACTCGCGCGAGTGGTGCGAGGAGGTCTGGCTCAGCAAGGAGCGCTGCGAAGTCCGCAGCTATGGCAATTGCACGAAGGATCTGCGGGCGCGCGCGAGATTGGGGAAGAGACTTTAGTCCCACATCGTGGAAATACGAGGTGCCACTGTAGTTTAAATTGTTTTTGTGTTATCTGCTTACCGCCTCCGAAAGCATAGGGGCGAGGTCCCTCCCCTGACCCACACGCTCGCCTCATCTGCTGTTTCACCTCGCGGATCTGGCGGGATCCGACCCGACCCTGACCTGAGCACTCCTCGCGCACCACCCACCTGCAGGTGCGCCTGGTCCCGGGTGAGAAATTCGACCCGACTACCCGTGTGGCTCTGGGAGAGCGTCCTTTAGCGGATTGCAGAGAGAGAGAGAGACGTTTGGGTAGAGGGAAAGGGGTAGGTTTTGCTCTCTGTGTAGGCAAGCTGAACGTTGAGGAAGAGAGACTTAGCCGCGAGGAAGAAGAGAAGTAGAAGAAGAAGCTGAGCAAGGTAGAAAATAGAAGGAAGAAAGAAAGGATTGCAGAGCCAAAGAAGGAGAAGAAAGAAGAGACCAATGCAGAAGAAGCCTTCGCAGACAACCAACACAGAATCAGCAGAAGATAGAAGGAAGAACAGAAGACCAAGGAAGAGGAAGAAGAATTCACAGAAGAGAAGAAGAACCTACGAAGAAGAAGGTAGAAGGAAAGATAGAAGAAAGACTGCAGAGACAAAGAGAGCCTTCGCAGAAAGAAGAAGAAAGACTACAGCAGAAGAAGAAAGGCAAAGTGAAGACTGCAGAAAGCAAAAGAAAAAGGGAAAATACTTTTAAGACGTCTGATCGCAAGATCAGACGTCCAATTTTACTCTCTTGTCCTAATTACTCTTTACCCGCATACATTCATGTTTGAATTTAAGTTTTGAGTAAATTAGAGTGTTCAATTACATTTGAGATTAGTAGTAAATTCCAATTGCTCCCCGTGTTCGACCACGGATACTCCGATTTTCGAGTAACAAAAACTCTTTATTTGTTGACGACGCTTGATCACCTATACTACGACGTAATAACTGTTAAAACATGATCGAGCAAGTCGCTTCAACATTTTGTGTCTCTGCCATTCTTGTTAAGGATTCATCTACCTAGGGATTAATTAAGTGGAACCTCTTCTTAGTTGAGCTACCTAGGTACTTTGTAAACATTTATTCCTAATAGAAAAGTGCCTTTCTTCATTCTTGAAATTTCAATTTCAAGTAGGAACTTTATTTATTTTGGTGCATCACATCTCTCTTCTAAACACCCTTGGTGCACTTGCCTAGGGTGAGCTTAGAAGAGAATACTTCTCTTATCACGTAGGTTCTAGTTGTTAGGCATAGTTTCTTTAGTGTAGTTCTATCTTTGTATTTGTATCTCGCTTATTTCCAAACATAAAAATTTACAAAAATTAAAATACAAAAAGAGAAGTGTTGATTTGAGAGGCGAGGGTGAGAATCACTTATCTGACTAACAAATTGGCCTCCTTGGACGACCCTAGATACCGCCACTATCTAGGAATATAAATTTAAATGCTAATCGATTTTACGCGTTGCAACAACATTAAAACCCCCATTTATAAAATCGTGCAAATCTCGCATCAGTGGGATATAAGGATTGAAAATTATTACTTGTCAACTTGAGAATAAGTATTTTGGGTAGTTGCTTGGGTCCATTAGGCCCGTATACAAGTTGTCAATGTAAGCTTTTCTTGATTAGACTTGGGTCTAGACTTGTGTTGTTACAAATAGTATCAGAGCCAAACTTCCTTTAGTAAGAGGAAAGGATTGTCCTTGAGTAGCCAAAGAGTGCACCATGAGGTGAAGCCACCACTACTATTAAGAGTATCGAACCATCATGAGAACGTGAGGATTTCAAGTGGGGGAGGTTGCACGACTCCTAAAAATAGTCACACATCCTAACTCACGAAAGTGAGTAGTATGATATAAATGATTGAGAATCACTACTTGTAAACTTGGGATTAAGCATTTTGGGTGCTTGCTTGGATGCATTGGGCTTATACCCAACAAGTTGTTAAGGTTAACTTTTCTTGATTAGATTTGAGTCTAGACTTAGGTCATTACACTATGCTCCATCACCTGTCCGATACAGACAAAAGATGTGACACCAACACTATTTACTAAAAATCGCATGCACACGATATCCCAATGCTCCTATATATTTGAACGATACACACATTATATGGCTAGTTATATATATATATATATATATATATATATATATATATATATATATATATATATATATATATATATATAGCACTATGCTCATAAAAACAAAAATGAGCACCAAATAGTATCCTTTGATTGAGATTCACGGATGAGAAAAATACCACTAATTGGAACAATAATGATTTTGGGGCGATGCAAAAGATATTGAATTCACCAAAAAGAAAAGATTGCATTGTTAAAAGAATTAAATGTTTTCCTAAAAAGGTGCAACGAAACAAATATGGTATTATATGCTATAATTAAAAGGTGATTACAACTATGTATGTAATATAAAAAGCAAACGTGGTAGCAAATTCACGCAAATTACATAGATTGTTGATTAAAGAGAAGATATCTTATGCATGAAAAAAAAAAAGCATCGTAACTTAGTAGATGATTTGTAATATGACATGAATTTGATTGTAACAAAGAAGCTTTAACGTTGTAATGAAAATAGCATAGGTTGTAACAAATACATAAACATGTTGTAACCGTTTTTGATATTCATTAAATTATAAAGTTCTTATGACTTTAAAAATTTTAATTTAAGAGTGTAATACAATTTACATTAAAAAGGATGGAAACAAGTGCAATCTAATGGTATATGCTTTAATTAGAATGTATTTACAACCTTGATACAATAACACATCCGTAATACATAAAACAATTATAGTAAAAGCCTTGAAACATTAATGCAATTTATTCGATAAAAATAACGTAGGGTAAGCAATAAAAAAAACAAAAAAGTGTAATATCTTCGAGGACGTGTTGTAATATAATGTGTAGTTGATTGTAACCAAAAACCTTTAACATTGTAATAGAAATAACATAAGTTGTAACAAATAGATATACAAGTTGTAAGCGTGTGGTTATTAATTACATATTGTAATTAATGATGGAACAAAATATGAATGTGTAATATAGATAGAGTGTCTCACACTTTAATAGTTGAAGTTTGTAATACAATGCTTCTATACAATTATTTGTATGACATAGTGGATTCTAAAACGTGTAATACAAATTGTAAACAATTGTAAAACAAGACAGGGATGTGCATCGAAAGAAATAGTTGTAATACACTAGACTTGTTAGGGTGTTGTAGATGTCATGAAAGCGGTTGATGGAATGCAAAAAAGATGTGCTCAAAAAAAAGAAAAGTAAGGTGCTGATAAATGCTAATTTATTATCATTCTTATTACCTAAAATAAATCTAGCTCTTAGGTTTTTAACTCCGCAAATGGGTTTTTGGGCTGCATTTAGGCATCAGTTAGGTTAGGCATGCATTGCATATTTTGTTATGTTTTTAATACGTTTGTTTGAGTGTTAGGGACAAACAGATAAACAAATCCCCAAAATCATAGCACTCATGAAGGCAACTGGTGAAGAGGAAGGTCATTCTTGCTGGGACCCAGCCAAATCAAGCTCATCATAGCTGGATACTAGCTGACTTGAATTAGGGTTAGCTCCATTAAGCTCATTTAGCTCATCTTAGCTAATGGTAGCTTAGGACAGCTCATCTTAGCTCACCCTAGCTCAAGTTAGCTCAATCCTTGCACAACTTAGTTGAGTCTAGCTTACCTTAGCTCAATTCAATTCACTGGGAGCTCTAGCTAGCTTACCTAAGTTGATTGGAGTCCACCTCAGCACAAGTCCAGCTACTTCCAGCTCCACTCAACTCAAGTAAGCTGAAGATGACTTCACATAGCTCAGGCCATCTCAAATCTAGCTCCCGTGGACTCCACTTAGCTCAACCTAGTTGAGCTATGATAACGAAAATACGCGATTTTATAAATGAGGATTTTAATGTTGTTGCAAAGCGTAAATCTGCTTTCGCTTTTAAATTTCTAAACCTAGATAGTGGGGTCTCTAGGATAGTCCAAGGAGGCAATTTCGTTTGGAAAAATACATCTCTTACTTGAATGCGGAAATCAACTTTCTTTTTGCTTTTTCAATATATAACTTTTTTAGGTTTTGAATAATAAGGCAATCTCACTTAAAAATTAATGAAGAACTAACACCTAAGAATTAAACCTATAGTGGCAAGAATGACCTCTCCCTAAGCTCACTCTAGGCATGTGGAGGCCTAGAGTAATTAGGGAGAGGGAGTGAAAAAGTGCTAGAACTAGATAAAAACAAATGCGACAAGAATTAACTGAAAAGAAGGCAATTTGATTTAATAGAATTTGTGTTCTACAAAAATAGTAGAGGACTGCTTCTACTTAAAATTAAAAATACAAAAATGCTAAAAAACAAATCCTCTTGTAAAATTTGGTGAAGAAGATAGTCTTCTTGCTCCAAGCCTAGCTGCTCCTTGGCTTGAAAAGAAGACCTCCTCCTTCTTCCTTGAATGACTTCTCCAAGGTGGATGAAACTCCACCTTCCAAAACTCCTCCAAAGGTGGCGTGGACCACCTCTAAATTCTCCACCAAGAGTGGTTGTGTACCACCCTCAAGACCTCCTCCCAAGGTCTTCCTTGCTTGGCTTCTCCTTTGGCTGACGTGGGTACAAGAGAGAAGGGAAGAGGGGAAGGCACCAAGGGGATGGAGTGTTCCCTTAATCTTCTTCTTCTTCTTCTTCTTCTTCTCTTGGCCATGGGCTATAGGTAGAATATAAGAGGTATTTTGCTAGCCAAGGATGGAGTTTATGGTGGAGAGTGTTGGTCTTTTTATAGGGTAGGATGGAGGGTAGAGGTGGCACATGAGATGGATGGGTAGGATGGGGAGATGATGGTAGTTAGGTGATCCTAGGGCTAAGGGGATTTGGCGCCACCTAAGGGGTGTTATGGAGGTAGTTATGGGTGGACACCTAAAAGTGGTGCCAACCATGGAAGGGTGCCATGGGTTGGCGACAACTTGAAGGCTTCTAGAAGGGGGGTGAGGTGGATGTGGCTTGGAAGGGGTATGTGTAGGGTGGATATGAGAGGTAAAGTTGGCGCCAAAGAGGGGGGTAATTAGGGTGGTTTTGGTGCCAACTTCTTGGTGCCTTTTGGTGGTGTTTGAGGGGTGAAAGGTGGTGATGGTGGTGGCGTCAACTTGGAGTGGAGGTGGAGCTAGCTTAGGTGGTCTTAGGTGGGCTTAGTTGGTGGAGCTAGTTGGATAGGGTTTTAAGGTGGTGGATGGCCAAAGGAGCTGGAGCTTAGCTAGCTTAGCTAGTAGTCGAGTAGAGGAGGAGGCATCTGGAGCTAGGGTTTGAGGAGAGGAGCTGAAGAGGAGAAGTCTGAACTGGAGCTGGCAGCTGCTGAAGAGGGTGGCATGGAGCTACTTTAGCTGGCTTAGCTTGCTAGTTCTTTGCTAGCTGCTAAGCCAAGCAAAGGTAAGCTAGCTTCTGCTGAAATGAGCTGAGGTGAGCTGGGTCTGATGCTCCCAGGGAGGATCTAGCTAGTTGAGGTAGCTAAGGTAGCTTAGCTTAACCAAGTTGAGCTAAGCTAAGTCCCTGGGAGCTGGACTTGAGCTTCCTAAGCTAAGATGAAGTCATCTTCAACTGGTTGGAGTTGAGTGGAGCTGGATGTAGTTGGACCTGAGTTGGGGTGAACTCCAGTCAACTCGGCTGAGCTAGCTAGAGCTCTCGGTGAATTGATGGGAGCTGAGATGAGCTAGACTCAGCTAAGTTGAGCTGGATCTGAGCTGACTTAAGCTAAGGTGAGTTAAGATGAGCTCTATTGAGCTGCCATTTAGCTGAGATGAGCTGAATGGAGCTGGGACGAGCTAACCCTAGTCCAATTGAGCTGGATTCTTGCTATGGTGAGTTGGATCAAGCTGAGTTCCAACTAGCCTAAGCTTCATCTTCACAAGTTGCCTTCCTGAGTGCTAGGGTTCTGGAGATTAGATAATCTATCCCTAACACTCACAAAAACATATCAAAAACAAAATAAAAAATGCAATGCATGCCTAAGCTAACATATGCCTAAATGCAACCCAAAAACCCATTTGCGGAGCAAAATCCTAAGATTTAAGTTTGTTTTAATGCATAAGAATGATGCCAAATAGGCGTTTATCAAGCTAAGCTACCTTAGCTACTCCAACTAGCTAGGTCTTCTCTGGGAAAATCAGGCCCAGCTCACCTCAGCATATTTCAGCAGATGCTAGCTTACTTTCGCTTGGCTTAATAGCTAGCAAAGAACTAGCAAGCTAAGCCAGCTAAAGTAGTGCCCTACAACTCCCTTCAGTAACTACCAGCTCCAGTTCAGCTCCAGATAAATTTTCCTCAACTCCTCTTCCCTAAACCCTAACTTTATCCCACCTCCTCCTTTACTCAACTACTAGCTAAGCCAGCTTAGCTTAGCTACACCTTAGCTCCTAATGTCCATTCACCACCTACAACCTAACTCCACCTCACCACCTAACTAGTCCACCAAATAAGCTAACCACCTACACCTACTCCTACTCCAACTTGGCACCACCACCATCACAACCCTTCACCCCATAACCTCCACCAAAAGACACCTTAGAATTGGTGCCAAAATGTCCTCAACCACCTTCCTCATTTTGGCGCCAATTCTCCCATCATCCTAGCCATACACCTCATCACCTAAACCATCTCCACCCTCCATAAAGTGGCATCAACGAGCCCTTTTAGAAGACCCCTCCCTTGGCAACAACTTTGGTACCCTTTCAGCCTGCATCCACCATCCAAAGCACCCCTCCTTTAGGCCTCAATCAACACCCACCATTGGATCATGTAACCACCTCCACAATTCATCTCCACCACCCATAAACTCCACGCTAGGAATGCCCACTTCTATAATCTATTTTTGCCGCCAACCTTAACCCTTATCTACACCCTCCATCCACATTACAAACCCATCTCCACCCTACACCTCAACCCATTCTAGAACCACCAACACTTGGTGCCAAAACAAGGTAGCACCACTACCTTGAATGGCCACCAATTACTACCATCATGACCCATAGTTTGGCACCAAATAATAGTAGCCCTAGGATCATCTAACTACCTTAGGAAACCATCCTAACCATGCATTCTAAGAGCCACCTACAACCCCCATCCTTTCCTATATATATCCCCATTAACCACCACCATTTCCTTCATCCTTTGGCTTCATAATTCTCCACTTTCATCCCACCATACTCACGACTAAGAGAAGGAGAAGAAGAAGATTAAGGGGACACTCTGTCCCCTTGGTGCCTTCCCCTTTTCCCTTCTCTCTTGTTCCACCACCAGCCAAAGGAGAAACCAGGCAAGGAAGACCTTAGGAGGAGGTCTTGAGGGTGGTGCATGCCACCCTAAGAGGAGTTTTGTGGGTGGAAATCATCCACCCTTGGAGGAGCAAGGGCATGCCCCCTAGGGCTTTCCAAGGGAGACACCATTTTGGAGGAGCTTTTGAAGAGAGAAGGAGGACTTCTTTTCAAGCCCAGAAGAAGCCTCTCCTCTTCACCATCATCACAGGAGGATTAGTGTTTTTTAATCTTTTGTATTTTTATTTCTAGTAGTAGAAGCATTCCTCTACTAGTGTTTCTTTTATAAGACAAATCTTCCTTTTTATAAAAGGTTTCCTTTCTAAAATTCTTGTTGCATCTCTAGTTAATTGTTCTAGCACTTTTCACTCTCTCTCTTTAATTACCCTAGGACTCCACGTACTGATAAATGCCAGTTTATCATCATTCTTATGCATTACAACAAACCTAGCTCTTAGGATTTTAACTCTGGAAATGGGTTTTTGGGCTACATTTAGGCATCACATAGTTTAGGCATGCATTGCATTATTTTTTTATTTTTAACATGTTTATTTGAGTGTTAGGGTTAAAATAGATAAGCAGAACCCTAAAACCCTGACACTCATGAAGGTAAATGGTGAAGAAGAAGTTCAATTCAACTGAAACTCAGCCAGATCTAGCTCCTTATAGTTGGATGCCAACTTACTTGGGTTAGGGTTAGCCCCATCTAGCTCCATTCAGCTCATCTTTGCTGGATGGCAGCTTAAGGCAGCTCATCTTAGCTAAACCTAGCTTAAGTCAGCTCAGATCCAGCCCAACTTAGTTGAGTCTAGTTCATGCTAGCTCCATTCAGTTCACTGGGAGCTATAGCTAGCTCAACTAAGTTGACATCAGCTCAAGTCAGCTCAGATCCAGCTCAACTCAGTTGAGTCTAGTTCATCCCAGCTCCATTCAATTCACTGGGAGCTATAGCTAGCTCAACTAAGTTGACATCAGCTTAGGGCTAGCTCTCTCCAACTCTATTCAGCTCATTGCAGCTCAACTCTTCCTAGCTTAGCTACTACTTGTCAAATAGTAGGTAAGCTAGCTCAAGAGTTTCCATCAGAGGCAGATCTACCTCAATGTAGCTCCAATTAGGTTGAAGTCAGCTCACATCAACTCAACTATCCTAGCTTAGCTACTAACCTGAGAAGTAGCTAGCTAAGCTAGTAGTTGAGTCTTCATGAAGATTCCCTCAGCTTCCTTAGCTCCAGTGCAGCATCAGTCTAGCTCTAGAAATTTTTCCTAACTCCTTCTTCCTCAAACCCTAAGCGCTTTCACCTCTACTCTACTAGCTAAGCTTGCTTAGCTAGCTTAGCTAGGCTTCCAACCTACTCCAACTCATGGCCGTCCACCTTCTCCCTTAACCCTAACCTACCTTAACCCTAGCCCATCTCTTTTGGTGCCAACACATGAGCACCTACAACCCTTCACTTTGGCGCCAAAAGTACATGCCTCTTCACCCCACCACAACCTCCAAAAGCCACCTTAAGGTGGTGCCAAACTACCATAACCACCACCTATATGTGGCACCACCACATGGCTTTCATCTCCACCATTCATCACCACTATGACCTATCCCATCCATCCACATGTTGGCGCCAAGAATCATCCCTTTAACCACACCTAAATTGGTGCTAACCCAACATGAACTACTCCCCTACACATCCCTACACTTGGCACCAATTACCCTCAACCATCCACCACATAGCCACCACCTTATAAGGTCATCCCTACTCTACACCTACCCACCTTCTAGAACCCTTGAGTTGGCACCACCTAACAAACCCTTAACCACACCCATTTTGGCACCAACTCAACCTAACATACACCTAAACACCTCCTCATATGGTGCCAATTAAAACCCACCATAGATCCCAACAACCGCCTCCTACAACTCCATCTCAACCCTACAACACACTAACCTAAACCTAACCCAAGCTCTTACCTAGGGTTGGCGCCAACCATCAAGCACCCATCCATTTTGGTGCCACCCCTCTCAACCGTAGGATCCTATAACCACCCTCTACAACCCATCCTAGCCCTCCATCCATTCACTACCTCTAACCCCCTTTCACTCCTATAAAAAGACCAACACCCACCACCATTAAGGCACCTTTGGCTACAAAATTTTCTACCATACTTCCACCTTCCATAGATAGCCAAGAGAAGAAGAAGAAGAAGATTAAGGGGACACTCTATCCCCTTGGTGCCTTCCCCTCTTCTCTTCTCTCTTGTGCCCAAGCCAACTAGAGGAGAAGCCAGGCAAGGAAGACCTTTGGAGGAGGTCTTGACGGTGGTGCATGCCCACCCTTGGAGGAGCTTTTAAGGTGGAAACCCACCTTTGGAGGAGATAAGGCACACCCCCTTTGGGCTTGCCAAGAGGAGACCACATTTTGGAGTAGCTTCTCAAGGAAGGAGAAGAAGGAGTTCTTTTCAAGCCAAGGAGTAGCTAGGCTTGGAGCAAGAAGAGCTTCATTTTCTTCACCACCATCATCATCTAAAGGATTTGTGTTTGTTTGTATTTTCCTTTCTAATTCTAGTAGAAGCATTCATCTACTTGTAAACAACATTTTCCTTTAGTAAAAAATTTTGCCATCTTTATTCTTGTTGCATTTCTTGTTGCATCTTATTACTTTTTACTTAGTGCATACACCCTCTCTCTCTAATTACTCTAGGTCTTCACGTACCTAGAGTGAGCTTAGAGAGAGAACTTGCTTGTCACTTAAGTTTTAGTTTTAACAAATTAGGTGTAGTCACCTTCTTGCTTTTAGTTTCGCAATTGCCTCGTTATTTCAAAAACCCTAAAAATCTTTTATTGAAAAACCCAAAAAGAAAGGTGATTTCCACAATTTCAAGTGAGAGATTCGACTTTACAAGTATTTACCTCCTTGGACGACCCTCGATACCACCACTATCTAGGTTATAAATTTAAAAGTGAATCAATTTTTGCATGTTACAATGATTCATAAAGCCTGCATTTTACAAACTTTTTAAAAACCTGATCACGTACCTATGGTGAGCTTAGAGAGAAGATTATCTTGTCACTTTAGTGTTAGGATTAACAAATTAGGTGTAATTGTTTTTTGCTTTCAATTGTGTATTTGCCCATTACTTCAAAATACAGAAAAATCTTATATTCAAAATTCCTGAAAAGAAAGTTGATTTCTTTTTTTTTTTTTTTGTGAAATGATGAGGAGTGCTATTGATGATGTTAGTAGACTGGGAATAATTTATTTATGTAAGAAAGTTGATTTCTATTTTGTTAAGCAAGATGCTTAAAAAGTGCATTCCCACCTCCTTGGATGACCCTAGATATCACCACTATCTAGGTTTACAAATTTTAAAAGCGATCGCGAATTAGCATGTTGCAATGATTTAAAAAATCCTAATTACAAATCACGCTTTCCTTCGCATCAAGTGCTCTCCTAACCATAGCTATTAAGAAGGTAATGAATAGAGAGGGTGAAAGGGGGCGAAAGTAGCAGCAATGTGAAGAAGACGTTAGCATTGCTGGAAGAAGGATGCATCAAGATTAGGTTATGATTTCAGGAGAATACATAAATCGAAGGTTTTGCATTCATAGTTTAATATGCTATTTCATTTTTCTTTCTGAGCATGCTTTTCTATGGTAAAATTCGAACCATTAGAACTTGGTAAAACTAGGGTTTTGTTATCAGATTGTGCTTTAACAACTTATGAGTGATCTCAGAACTATTGCTACCGATGTATCTTCTTATACCGCCCCTATTCGAATAATGTGTTCAAGTTAGGGATGAAATCAAGTCAGATTCGATTTGGATATAGGTATTTTCATATCCATATTTATTTTCCAAAATTGAATTTGGATTTGGATATTAAGTTGGATAGGATTTTTTTAACCATATCCTAATAAAATTGAATGCGAATTCGAATTGGATATTAATTCAATTCGAATATGGATTAAATATTACTTGAATTTGAATCGGATATTAATCAAAATCGAATCAAATATTGATTGAATACAAATACGAATTTGGTATTGGTGATACTCAAATATCAATCCAAATCCATTATTTATTAGGTAAACTTTCTAAAGCAAATAAACAAATATAAATGGAAATAAAAATTAAAAGAAGATATGTAGGAGAACGAATATTTTGTATATAAATGGAAACCGATATTGCTATAAAGGGTGGAATGAAATTAAATGTCTTCATTATCTAAAGATTAATACCTCTTGTAGAAGTGGTTGTTTCGTATAAGTATCAATAGCTACGTATAAACTATTAACTTTCTTATAAATATACAAAAAGAACAAATCATTAGTTAACTATATAAGAGTAATTAAATTAAAATACATTCTATATGTCTATTTCTAAATGCCGTATATATATGATTAATATTAAAGCAAATTTTAAAAAATCATTTTAATTTTGATTTATGGTAGTTCAACCAATAGCTTTTAGTGGTTCCACTAATGATGATGTTAACTTGAAATTCCAAGAAAGAGAACATATTATGAAATCATAATATTGATGGATGAAGCGGTAGGTTAACTCACTTCAAGAAAATTTATACATAACTACGATGGATACATGTTGAAGTGGAAGGTGATGCTGAATTCGAATCCAAATCCAAATCTAAAACTGAAACTGAATCCGAATTTAAGATCCAAATCCAAATATGAATGTATATAATTGGATATTTGAATATGAATTTGATTTTTTCCCATAAAATTAGAATTTAAATCCAAAAATTTGGGAGTTTCACTATCCAAATTTAGATCCAAATCCAAAAATTATCCAAATTCGAATTACTGAATCCAATTAAAACTGAATACGGTATCCAGATACCCGATTCTAATTCGAATCCATTTTCAACCCTAGTTGAAGTAGACGATTTGATGTATAAAGGAATGTATGATTTGATAGGAAGTATAGTTTAGTAAAAATACGTATATGTAGTAGTAATGTTATTCAAACTGTGTACACATGCCTATTAACTAAGAAAATGTAGTGTATTGGCTGGTAGATAGATTCTAACTCTAACTTTTTTCACATGCCTATTAACTCTATATAATAGCCAATGACAAGCAAGGAGGGGAACTGCTTGAGAGGATTGGGCAACCAAAGTATTGGAGATAAGAATGAACAACACATGAAAGGGTAGCAAACCAATTGCATGATGTAGAAATGGTGGACAAAAGGAGACAGGAGAGAGTGGATGAAGAAACGTCTAGTGCTAAATCAAGCAAAGTTGGTGCTACATCAAAGGCAAAAGGTTCAAACTACGTGGAAATATAAATTTTCTTGATCCATTGAAACTTTTATAATATTTCACTTACATTCTATATAGCAAGTATGTTAAGATTTATTCATTTTGCTATGCAAAATTGCAGATGATGGAAAACGTAGGCATAGGTGTTATATACAACACTTTAAGGACTTTATGGATAAACATCCAATGACTGACAAGCAAAAGGAATTACTAAAAAAATGGCCTTTCACAGGCTTGTAGGTGTAGCAAAGGTCAATTTGGATATCAAAGTCTTGAAGTGGATAGTTGAGTGCTACATGGGAAACCAAAAGTTTCGCATGGGAGAAACTATACTTGAGTTCACAAATGATGACATAGGTCTCACACCTGGAATTCCTAGTAGTGGCTATGATATCGATGTAAATGAGAAGTCACTGCCATGGACAAGCTATTGTAATCAAAGAATTTTCCAGCACACAAGACACATAAATAGGAGGTCATTGGAGCCAATGATGCATACCTATTATCACTTAGATGATGACCACTTAGTTTACATCTGCATAACATGTTTGACATGTATGATGTTTACGACCTTCTTATCTTTAGATTCAGGATACTCTTTCCCAAGGATATTATTGAATTACATAGACTCCTCGGAGGACATGAAGTATTTCAATTGGTCGTCGGTAGTTGTGGAGTTCATTCTTTTGAAGATGAAGGAAATGACAAAGAAAATAACCTTAAGGAAAGAAATGAGACTTGGTGAGAGCCTTGGTTACCTGAATGACTATGTGGTTTGCTTATATGTAAATTAAATTTCAAGTATGCATTACTACATTGGATATAAAATAAAATGTGTATTCTTGTAGAGAAAATTAAAAAATTAATAACCTGCAGGTTTGGGTCCTAGGGCATTGCTTCAATGAGTCATAGATCAACCAGGAACTGTGGCCAAGGTTGTGGAAGTGGACAGGTTCGAGTATTATGAAGAGAAAGGACATGGATCATATTGAACAATCCATGGTAATTAATTAAAACATTTCCTTATTTTGATGATGAATATATAGTACATGTAGAATATAAATCCTTTCCAATGGAGATCTATTAAGTTAATGCCTGAAAAGAATGAGATATTTTGTATTAGAGAAAATGACATTATATTCTCCTTAGAAACATTCGAGACAAATGGCTTTGTAACTAGGAGATCAACCCAACTTCTTGATGAGATAGTGGACTTGGTCCCACTGAGACTTGATGTGGGTAATGCTGGAATGGGGCAAGATGGCAAAGATGACAGTTGCATGAGTACTGCATGCATTGAAGAAAGAAAGAAATTGAAAAAACATAACTTTGAATAGAAGATTGGCATTGAGGAGTTACAGGGATAAATTGATGAGTTAAAGGAAAAAGAAAAGACAAAGGAGGAGAATGTCTATAGTATTAGTGTCCAAATAGGCATTGAACCAAGTATAGTGGATTCAAATAAGAAAGCTATGAGTAAAGATAATGCTCTAACCATTACCAATCAGAACAATCCATTGGATGATGTGGTTAGTTTTGATGGACCATCATTTGATTGAGGTCTCACCCAACAATTTCAAGAGATTCAAGAGGATTCTAAAACTGCTAGTGAATATGCTCAACAAAAAAAAATGGGGGAAAAGGATTCTACAACTATGGAATGCAACATGGGTATGGACAACCCATGTAATACTGATCAACAATGGAGACATGGGAAGCATTTAAAGGTCATGAAAAGAAAGGGAAGAGGAAGAAAAGGCAAAGGACTCCAAGTTCATCTATGGTTGAGAGAATCAAAGAAAGAACCATGATGAGGAAAGAAAGGCGAGCGAGTAGCTTCAATGATGTTGCAAGAAATTTGCATGAAAAGAAGGGTGAGGACATAGTGGAGTAAACATGGAATCAAATAAACAAGAAAAGAAGGGTGAGGACATAGTGCTACATGATCTGGAGTTTGAAGAAGTCCTCAACAACAAAAAGTAAATGGTGAGCAGGCCAATGAGAAGAATGTACATTCACAGCCCATAGATGACGACGTGGATAGTGATGTTATAAGTATCAATATATATATTCAAATGATAAAGTACATGCATTTTATACTTTTCCATTTCATATCAGATATGTATAATGCATTATAAAAACATTTGCAGTACCTATGAGACCCTATGACAACTAAAATGGATGTAAAAACATGTGACAAGCATAGAAAATGATGTAATACAATCCTTCCTCCACAATCTAACTGGCAAGTAAAATGGTGTATGTTTAATTAATTCCAATTATATGCAAGTACTTGATAAGAAATTTGTTGGTGACAATGTTAATAGTTTAAGGAAGAACTACCATACACCGTTGGACAACTATTGCATTGGACAGCATATTCACAACCTTTTATATGGTGGAATGGTGGAAAATACGGTATATAATTTATACCATAATAAATCATCTATTGCTTATAATATATTCATTTAAAGAATATAAATTTATCATACTTCATACATGTGCAGATAATAGACGCATACATGGAATTCTTGCTTTTCAAATATTTCACAATTAGCAGAGGAGAAGCACTAGACTTTTTCTCATCTTTAACCATCATCGTAAGCATGATGTAGCTTTACTTAGCTATATTGGAATTTTTGTAACATTGGTAATAGTTATATAGTGATGTTTTACATGATTGGGGATTAGTGCTCATTTTTGCTTTTATGAGCACAGTGCTCTCTAGATACAGTATCTCAAGAGGGTTGATCGGAAAATACAGTATCAAAATAACATTTAGTGGATTTTGATCAACTTGGTTGATCGGAAAATCCTAACTCGAGAGGGTTAGGTGGTGGTTTTCACCTAGTTTGGGTTTCCACCTAAAAATACTTTGTGCCTTTTGTGTGATTGCATCTTGTGAAGATTGTTTATTATTTATTTCCGCAATTATTACGTCACCCCCTCCTGGTAGGGCCGGAACCTTCAGTTGGTATCAGAGCAGGTCTTGCTGTTTCGGCGTAACAACCAAGCAAGAAGATCTATGGAGGGAAGCAGTTCCACGGGTAGGATTTCCGAAGGCCAGTCTACGACTTGTCTGCCGTTCTTCGACGGGAGCAACTACCCTTACTGGAGGCTGCGGATGAAGATGTGGCTTCAAGCCACCGATTTCACAGTCTGGGCCAGGTGCGAGACCCCCTTCGACATCCTAGAGAAACCCGCCGGAGGATACTCGCAGCAGCAGATCCGGGAGCTCTCTCTCAACGCGAAAACAATGAACGCGTTGTATTGCGCACTCAGCTCAGAGGAATTCGAACAAATCCAAGAGTGCACCACCGCCTACGAGATATGGAGGAGGTTGGAAGGCACTCATGAGGGGACGAACTCAGAAGAAGATCTCGGGGAGAAGGAAACTGCGTGCCTTGGTTTCATGGCAATCGGAGAAAGCGACAACGACAGCGACAATGAGGTAAACTCGGATTTACAAGATGCTTTTAATGAGCTGTATGAGCTTAGTAAATCACTAAAAATAGAAAATAAAAGCATGAAAAAGAATCTTAGTTTTCTTAGAAGTGAAAATGATAGGTTAGAAATAAAACTTAAGGATCTAGAAGCTAGTCCTAAAAATGATAACCTATTATTAGAAAATCATAACCTCATCAATGAAAATAATAAATTGATTGAGGAAAATGTTAGTCTAAAAATAGAAATTTCTGATTTAAAGATTAAGATGAGTATTATAGAAAAGGAAATTGCATGTCTTAGGGAAAATTCTAACAAATTAATCAACAAAGTAGATGATTTATATAGCCCTAAGATTGAGAAAGGATCTCCATCAAGGAGACCCGCTAATCGATCCGGATCCAAGCTCACTTGGATACCGAAGAAAAAATTAGAATCTTGTTTTGTAGGGTTCAGGGATAATTACAACACAAAGGACTGGACCTACAAGCTCAAGGTTGGTCAACTCGAGTTGGGAGAACCAAGGAGTAGACCAAGGAGGAGAACAAGAAGACCGACGAGACGGCGAACAAGCGACGGACCCGCCGCACGTCGACCACCAGATTGGAGACCAGCGCCAATGCCTGGGCCTCCAAGCTACGGATGGGAGCCCCATCCGATGTGGCATCCACCACCACCATTTGGCCCATTTTATTGGCCATGGTAGGTGAGGTAAAACCCTTTACCCTATCTTTTTATCATAAGCATTTAGATAGGGGGAGTTAAAAAATTATAAGCTAATTGTCAATTTTTAAGGGGGAGACATAAGGTAGCTAAATTTCCTTTAGTAAGGGGGAGAAAAATAATAGCTATCTCATTGTTACAAAAAGGGGGAGGACATTACCTTTGTCAAAAGAAATTTATAGAAGAGCATGTCTTAAGGGGGAGTTATAGGAAATGTAAAATCAATTAAACCTTTTTGATAATGTCAAAAAGGGGGAGGATTTTCTGCATTATTATTTATGATTTTGTCATTATCAAAAAGGGGGAGATTGTTGGTGCTAGAGCACCACGATCATTTGTTTTGATGATAACAAAACATGTGTCATTTAATATTTGCACTTTGAGTCCTAGATTTCAGGTCAATCGCAAATGGATACGTGATTAGACGGAGTTCGAGCTCGCATCCAGGACGGATTGGAGGAGCTCGATGGAGAGCAGAAGAGATTCGTGAGGAGCGATATATTAAAGATGGAAGGAAATGAAGAACAGGATAGATTTCCTTCTTTTGTACTTGTTGTATTTTTCGTTTCTTTTGTTGCTCTTTATTTCCTTAGATAATTCATGTTAAAGAGCCTCAAAGTACCCTAACAGTAGTCCTAGGAACACCGACACAACCCTAGGATACTTAGGTTTTCTGTAGAACACTTAAAAAACCAATATAGGGTTCAAACAGCATTTCCAGACGTCTAATTCCAAAATCAGACGTCTGATAAAGTGTTTTAAGACGTCTGACTATTGTTTCAGACGTCTGATAACTATTAGGCTGGACTTTGTAGTGCTGTCTGATGAAATCAGATGTCCAGACCGTAGACCAGACGTCTTAGGAGACGTCTGATGACTTTGACAGACATCCAATTAGTGGACCGTTGGCTCTCTTGTTGTACAGTCAAGAATATGACCGTTAGAGCCTTATCAGACGTCCTTAGGCCTTTCCAGACGTCTGATAAATGACCGTTTTGCCTCGGCTGACCCAAAATCTCTTCTCAGAGATTTTCTAGCCGTTGCAACGTTTGGAAAATCCATTCCCACAGTAAAAGTAGGTTTCCAGACGTCCAGACATAGTACCAGACGTCCAATATGTCGTCTGATGGACTTGCACAAGAACCCTGTCTAGATCTGATCCAAGTCAGGAAGAGACCCACCCAAAATCAGACGTCTGAACTTGGAATCAAACGTCTTAAAGTGAACTTCCAGATGCCTGATGCCAGAATTAGACGTCTGATAAGCCTGTCAGAACAATGATTATTCCTGATTTCGGGGTGATTCTCTTGGGCTTTGCACCCAACGGTTATAGAACCTTTCCTAAGCCTTCTAAAGCCTTCCTAAGGCCTCTATAAATAGAGGGGAGCCTTTACACACCAACACACACCAAGAGATACACTAAGACACACCTAGAGACACCCAAGCAACATAGTTCCACTCTCTTGTGTCCTAGCTAGCTCTTGCTCTCCAAGCTCAAGTTCCATTCTCTTAAGAGCATCAAGCTTCGCGCACCCGCTCTCCCACCGTAGTTCACGAGAGCGAAGTTGCGCCGTCGCGTGGCTCACGCACCGCGTCATCAACTCGACGGACTCCTTGCAAAGGGGAGTTTCCTAATTCCTATAGAAGCTTAGGTTAAATATTACTTTGTTGGCTCTATAGGACTTGTTGTTTCTTTTATCTTTGTTATTTGGTTGGGTATTCGCTTTGCGAATTCCCATCTCCTTCGCGAGACAAAATCCTTCTCGTGGAGAGAAGGGGTTGAGGTACGCTACCCTCGTTTAAGTAGCGTGGTTGTATTGAGGTTGAATCACCCTTGTTTAAAGTGATTCGGTTTAGTGGATTTTGATCAACTTGGTTGATCGGAAAATCCTAACTCGAGAGGGTTAGGTGGTGGTTTTCACCCGGTTTGGGTTTCCACCTAAAAATACTTTGTGCCTTTTGTGTGATTGCATCTTGTGAAGATTGTTTATTATTTATTTCCACAATTATTACGTCACCCCCTCCTGGTAGTGCCGGAACCTTCAAAAAGACGTTGCTAATGAAGGCTGTTGTTCTTCTTCTTCTTCTCTTCTGCCTTTAGTTCTCTTCTTTGCCTTTTCTTTCTCTTCTTCTTTCTTTCTTCAGCCTCTCTGCCTTGGTTGTTCTCCTTTCTTCTTCTTCACATATAGAGGGAAACTCTTCCTCAAATCTGGCTAAGTGTTGGGAAGGGTCTATAGCAAAACCCTACCCTTCCCCGTGCTCTCTCTCCTTCTCTCTATGGGTCAATCTCTTTCCCACCCTTCCAGGGCCATGCACAGTATTAATCGGGTTTGAGCATGCGCACCCAGAACCAGGGCTACCTGCAGTGGAGTAGCAGCCGAGGTGTGAGCATGCATAGGTGGGTAAACGGGTCAGACCAGGGCCACATGGTGGTGCTACGGGCGAGGCGTGAGAGGATGCAGGTGACCTCACCCCCTTGTGTCTTGAGGCAAAGAGCCCTAGACACAATTGTGTGATATGCCGCTGTGGAGCTTCACACGTTTACGATGTGGCACTAAAGATAGTGCATCTTCTTCGCGTGCATCTGCGGTTGGATTGCCCTTCTAATCAAGGAAGCTACTGAGGGTATTGCTTCCAATTGAGGCCTATGTTCGCAATATGGGAGGTATCTGCGACACCTGGAGCACTTGCCTGGAGGTAGCAATGCCTGAAGAAAGCTTCTAGCAAGCTTGAAGTTTGCTGCTAATGGTGGGCTTGACCTGGCACCTGAAACTCAAGAAAAAGGGCCTCACGGCCACGTCAAATGGTTCAGCAGGATCGCCATGAGATGGCGAATGTGGTGGTGGGTGCAGCGTGGTGTGGGTGTGTGTGTGGAGGTCGTACGACCTCGGTGAGTTGCTGCGGAAGTGTGTGAGTTGAGGGAGGTGTTAGAAAGGCCAATCCCCTCAATTACATGAGAGGTTTTAATCTTTGAGTCAAGTCGATGGTGAGGAGTGTGTCGACGAGTGGATTGGTGGATGGTGGAGGCCAAACGGGCTCGCTAGAGGTACGCTGATGAGGTGGAAGACGGAGGCGTAGACGGCGTCAGAGCGGTCAAAATAGCAAAGTAGTGGTACGAAGGTGATGTGTGGACAGATAGAGTCGACTAGGCTAGCTAATGAACGATGAGGGGTGAAGATGGCTCCAGGTCTGGTATGACCGACGTCGGAGACGAAGGTGGCTTCGGTGGAGGTAGGACGTTGAGGACGATAGAGAGAGACGCCGGCTGGTATTGCACGACGCAAAGGAAGATGAGGAAGGAGGATCTACCGCCGATATTGTAGGCAGACAATGAGGATAGGTAGAGGGAATCGCCGGAGCTTGAGGAGCCTTTCGACCGGAATAGGAGGGTAGATCCTGCTAAATTCAAGCTTGGAATGGATGGTGTGCTTTGGGGTTCCTTTTATAGGTCTCTAGAGGGTGACTATAGCTTGGGAAGCAAGCTTCCCAAGCTTGGAAGGCCACTGAAGTTGGAAACTCGAAAGATATCAAATATCTCATGTGTTCGCATGAGAGATTGGGAAGGTCTTGGAGGGCAAGATTTGATTCATTGAAAAGGGAATTCCATAAGGAGTCTCCGATTCTAATTTGAGACTGTTTCATTAATCAATCAAGGAGAAATCCTTGATTGATTATCGTCGAAGCTTTAGGATTTGGAGTTCCTGGAGTTGGAGGTGATAGGGACCCATTTGAAGAAGCAGACGACAAAGATAGGGACCCAAATGCAAGGATTTTGAAAGTTAAGGGCTTGTGTATGAGAGAAAAAAGTCAGACAGGATCAAAATGCAAACTTTGTCAAGACGATCTCTGATTGGGCCCAAATTTTGGTACAAACCTAATTTTGACCCAAGGAATATGATGGAGAAGTTAGGGTTTGGTTTTGACAATGTTTCACTGGGTAAATTGTGTAGTTACCCAAAATAGGGCAACTTTCCGTCTGAGACCTATTTCAAGCCAAATTAGGTTCTGATAGTCAAATTGAAGATGCCAAACCCTAGAGAATATTTTTCTATGAATTTTAAAGGGTTTAGGTGAATTTTATCCTGACTACAACCTCAGTTAATCAAGTAGGTCTATTTTTAGGGTTTCAGATGTCTGTTAATTCTCGTAACATGCGAAAACCTATTTCGTCTGTACGGACCCTCTTTTTAGATATTTAAGATCATTTGACCTTTATTTAACCCTTAAGAAAACTCATGATTGTACTGCAATTGAGATATGCTGTTAAAATTGTAGCTTTACCATTGTTTTCATGTTTATCTCTCATAATGGATTTGTAGTGAATTACAGTCCTCTGGTAGTTATGGAGGAGCATTTAATTATGGAATATTACTAAATAAAGATAGATATGGCTGATGGTACCGTTATCATCATACTGCCATGCCTAACTTTTGCTAGTCTCTTAGCAAAATCTTACGGAATTAACTCAAATTCTAGACCATGTGTTCAGATCTTTGATGTGTGCTTTTTGTTAGATTAGGTTAGAATGCCAGTAGCAGGCCTAGAGGTACTTAAGTACCAACCAAGATCTAGACCTAACCAACTTTAGCCTCAGGAACTAACTTAAGGTTCATTGAACTTCGCAGTTAAAGCACCCGTGCTTAAAACATGTTTAGTCTAGGTTAAGCTTGCAGTGCATTTTTGTAAGAGAGAGACAGAAGACTTTTTGGATTTTTGGAGAGCTTTCTCTCTCTTTTCTTTAGCTTCAGATTGACTTTACAACACGATCTGTATCGGATTCCTAGCTCCCACCATCAATCCTCGTCGGGTCCCTGGCGTTCAATGCTTTGAGATAGCACAGCCCATGGCAACCCCCAGAACCTTGGCTTTCGACACTTTGAGATAGTGATCTATGGCGTTCTGTAGCTAAATTTAGGCCCTGGCAATCGAAATTTTGGGATAATCTCTCCCATGGCACCTGAATTAGCACAAGGTGTTTACATGCCCCTAGTAGGATATTTAGATATCCTAGGAGACAAGCACCGAGGAGACGGTATGTTATTGTGCATCTTCGAGGAGAATGTCCTGCCTCTCCGCATTGGGAACTCATCCAAATCAACTTGTGTTGATAAGTAGCTCTTAATCTAGGTAGCATTTTCAGAATATAATTAATGCTTTTATGTGATTTTGAAAATTAAGTGCACTAATCTAGACTTGTGTGTGGAATAGGGTTGATGAGATGATTTTCGCTTTCGAAAATGATGATTAAGAAGATTTATCATTGTATTTCCTTGTGGTGGAAAACTGACTAATCAAAACAATTAGAATAAAAATTAAACCACTCACAGGTGAGCGGGTCATGTCCATAGGGACGCAATGGCTATTACAAACTCATGATAAATAAAAATTATTATTTACAAATGATTTCCTTAAGAAATTGTGTCGAGAAATCGCATTAATTATGTGTTTTAATGAAAGCACATGCTGAAATTGTGTTTAAGCCAAATAGGAGGGGGTTCAATGTAATATGTACCATAATATAATAAGAATAAAATCCACACAATGGTACTTAAATATAATTACAAATTAAGCTTCTCCTATAGTAAGAATCTTCCAAGATTTGAATGGAAATCCACTTAGATTAGGGTTGAGAAATTGATTTGCTTAATAAGCTAAACAATGAAGGAGGTTCTCATAAATTTACCACGATAATTAAATCAGAAAATGAAGTTCACAATGGCATGAATTGTAAAAACTAATAGATGATTTAAAATAGGGGAGGTTGCTTTGAGCTCCTCCACTCACGGAGGAGGCGGAGGTTGGAGAGGAGCTTCTCGTCGGAGGTAGCTACTGTCGGGCCACTTTTTTTGATGGTGGCGGTGGGACACGGCATGGCTGGAGGTGGCTAGTTGGAGAGGAGGTCGGAGTGGTGCTCGGCGGTTTGTTGAATGCGCGTGCTTGTTGTGTGAGCTGGAGCTACTGCACGCTGGCGGAGATGCAACGAGGGGCAGGTGCCTGGGAATAGCACTGCTGCAGGAGGAGAGGCACGTCGAGGGGAGGCACACACAGGCTAGAAGTGGAAGGCTATTGCAGGTGTGATGGAGGCGTAGTAAGGGGTGCGCACGGTCCTGTTGCTGCAGGCACTATTGCGGGAATGGAAAGGGAGTGCAACACTGTGTGGCTGCTGTAGCGCATGCTCTACGCACGAGGGCGAGGGCCGGTGGGCTATGCGTGATGGAGTTGGAGGGCGGTGTTGCATGCTGGTGCGTGCTGCAGGAGGTGTGGTGCGCAGTGGAGAGGGGTGCAGCTGCTGCTGTTGTGTGCTGGAGGAGGTGGTGCATCATGGAGGGGTGCACGTGTAGGCGCAGCAAGGATGGCGAGGCACGAAGGCAGCGGGCGTGTGCGAATGGCGCTGCTACAAGTGGTGAGGTGTCCGCGGCAGTGGAGGCTCGTGCTGAGGGTGTTTGGGCTATTTTTGGTGAAGGAAAAATAGAGGAAGGAAAAATGAAGAAGACGGAAGAAGATATGGGAGGTTAGATCCGAGGGGTCTTAACTGGCGCGGGGGTGAGGAACTGAAGGTGGTTACTGGTAGTGGTTGTGTGGCCTTCAGGTACACGCTCGCGGTAAACTGCACAAGCCACTGATGGCGTGACGGTTTGTCACCCCACCTGCCTGCGATGGTGTGGACTTGCGCTTGCGGTAGGAGGTCGGTGGTGGTGGAATGGAAAAGCTCTAACGCTCTGCGTAGTGGTGGATCAGAAATGTGGTGGCCTCCAGAGCTCGGTTGAGGTTCTCCCTTTCTTATAGCTGTAGAGGAATGTGGATGCAAGCAGACATTGGTTGAAGAAGCGATGCAGATCGTGGGAACAAAGATCCACGATTATCGCTTGTGCATTTAGCCGGTGCAATTCTCCTGCATGCATCCATTGGAGATAAAATAAAGAAATTAAATGAGGTTTATTTATTTATAAGCCCTTAAAAGAAATGTGAAATAAAATAATGCATGTAATGCAACCTAAAATATTAACTATTCTAATGCATGCTATTCTAAATGAATTCTAAGTTTAAATGCAATGCATGAAATATGTAAATAAATGAATACTTAGATTAATCTATTTACATCTTATTGTATGCAATTTATATGCCAATATTAATCTAATTCCTAGGCATTTAAGTAACTAATTAGCCAACAAATATGGGCTCATCAAATGCCTCCATGCCTAGTTTTTGCTAGTCCTTAGCAAATTCAACCAATAACCCAGCTCTTCAAGTGGACTAGCCAACCCAATTGATCTTCCTTTAGAAACATGTTAAGTTCAAACTTTAGACCTAAGGTTCCCAAGTAGTTGCTAAATTACAAACTAGGTCGGCTAAGGATGAGTTGCAGGCATAGGTTTCCCTGATTTCTAATTCTACCCTAGGGTTTATTGGTCCCAAAGATTAAAGCATCCGTGCATGTGTATTGGTCTGAGTTATTTGAGGTTGGTTTGATTGCCAATCGGGAAAGAGAGTAAGAAAGAGATTTTTTTTTTAATATATAATTTTTTTTTGTTTGATTCCTCTAAGTCTAACCTTGGATAAGCTATTAGCACGGTCTGTGTCGGATTCATTGTCCCCATCACCGAACCTCGAAGGGTGCCTGGCTTTCGATGCTTCAAGATAGCACCGCCCATAGCGACCCCAAGAACTCCTGGCAATCGACACTTCGAGATAGTATTGCCCATGGATTTCTAAAGTGAATTTAGGCTTGTGGCAATCGACACTTCGAGATAGGGTCACCCATGGTACCTGAACCACACAATGTGCTTACATGCCCCCAGTAGGATGGATATCCTAAGAGACAAGTGCCAAGGAGGTGACATGTTATCATCGCATCCTCAAGTTGAGTATGTATTCCACCTCTCCTGCGACAGGAACTCTTCCAATCAACTTATGTTTTCAAGCTTCTCCTAAGTTAAAACTAAGAGAACCAAAATTTTTCTCCAAGAAAGGAATTAGGGTGATCACTATTTACACAAGACCAAGTGTGTGTGAATTGTGGATGCTTTGGTTACGAGGACCCGTAAACCAAAAGGTAGAAAAAGACACCAGGTATTACCCAACCTTTAACTCAATCCCTAGCTTTCCTTCCTCAACCTCTCAAGGAATGGTTTACAACTTAACTCCTACTCGAGTTTTTAAGTCCACAAAGGACCCTAAAGGTCTATAGCTAGTACTTCAACTTAGCTTCTAATGTAGACACCTAGAGTCAACATAGTCTAACCTAAAGTTCTGGTCTGCCTAAGAATGCAGGGCCCAGCCAGTTAAGCTGAATAATGCAAAATATATTTTTTTTAATAATGCAAATGTATGCAATGCAGAATGTTTAAACTAAAAGCATGCATGCACTATGTATAAATGCTATGTATAGATGCCTCAGGTCATATCCTCCCATGCCTTGTTCAAACAATGTCCGCATTGAAAGTAGAATGACCAAGGGAAGATATTACCTGAGGTGGAAGAGAAAGGAGCTAAGGCTGCTCAAGAGTGACCTCGTCACCCAGATGGCCATCCAAAGTTACATAAGGTTTTAATCGTTGGCTGTTGACGGTAAAGGGTGCTGCTGAAGAAGAGGGGTTCTTGATCTCCACAGCCCCATGCTGAAATACTTTGGTGATAATACAAGGCCCATCCCAATGTGATTTCAATTTTCCTGGAAACAACTTAAGTATGGAATTGAAAAGCCAAACTTGTTGGTTGGGATCAAAGGTCTTTCTAAGGATATATTTATCATGCAACACCTTAGTTCTCTCTTTATAAGCTTGGGAGGTGTCATAAGCGCCATTCCTCAGCTCCTCAAGCTCAGTCAACTCCAGTAAACGTGTTTTACCAGCTTGCTCTAAATCCATGTTAACACTTCGGATAGCCCAAAGTGCCCTATCTTGAAGTTCAACGGGTAGGTGGCACGCTTTCCCATACACAATTCGGATGGGAGACATACCTAAAGGGGTTTTGTAGGCCGTTCGATAAGCCCATAAAGCGCCATCAAACTTTTGGGACCAGTCCTTCCTATCTAGCCTAACAGCCTTTTCTAAAATGTTCTTAAGCTCCCTATTTGACACTTCAACCTGGCCACTTGTTTGAGGATGGTAAGGGGTAGCAATCTTATGAGTTATTCTCAAACTCTTGAGTAGCCGATTGAAGTGATGGTTCCGAAAATGAGGTCCCCCATCACTTATAATCATCTTGGGGTAGCCAAAGCAAGATATGATATTGGCCTTCACAAATTCCAAGACCACAGAGTGGTCATTTGTGCTCGTAGGAATGGCCTCTATCCACTTGGAGACGTAATCCACTGCCACCAAGATATATTCGAATCCATGGGACGTAGGGAAGGGATACATGAAGTCTATCCCCCAAACATCAAAAATTTCCACAGGTTGGATAGGGTGTTGGGGCATCTTATTCCACTTCCTAATCGCTCCAGTCCGTTGACATCTGAGACAGGCCTTAACGAAGTAATGGGAATCTTTAAATAAAGAAGGCCACTAAAAATTGAACTGGAGAACCTTAAAAGCATTTTTTTTAGCACCAAAGTGTCCTCCATAATGAAGCTCATGGCAAAATCTCAACACACTCTGTTGCTCTTCTTTAGGCACACATCGTCTCCAAACTTGGTCTTGTCCAATATGAAATAATTCTGGCTCTTCCCAATGAAAGATTCTAGCTTGGGAAATGAATCGCTTTCATTTCTGCTCATCCCAAGAGCCAGGAGTTTCTCTAGTGACCAAGTAATTAACTTTATCTGCATACCAGGGTAAAGTTGGTGTAACCACCATAAGGGTTTCATTGGGAAATATCTCGCGGATGTCTCTAGATGGAGAGTCATCAAGGGGAAGGCGAGACAGGTGGTCAGCCACAACATTTTCCACTCCTTTCTTTTCACGAATCTCCAAATCAAACTCTTGAAGGAGTAGAATCCATCTAATTAAACGTGGCTTAGAGTCTTTCTTGGCAATGAGATGTTTCACTGCTGCATGATCAGTAACAATGGCAACCTTGGATCCAAGAAGATAAGACCTAAATTTCTCCAGAGAAAAAACTACAGCAAGTAATTCCTTTTTAGTGACTTGGTAGTTTTGCTGTGGTTCAGTTAAAGTCTTGCTAGCATAGTGCAGCACATGTGGTTTTCCCTCAACCCTTTGTCCAAGAACGGCTCCTATAGCATAATCCGAAGCATCACACATTAGCTCAAATGGGAGTGTCCAATCAGGAGCTCAGAGAATAGGTGTAGAGGTCAAGGCCTCCTTTAGCATATGAAAAGCCTTGGCACACTTTGAATCAAAATCGAAGGAAGATTCCTTCGCCAATAAGTTTCAAAGTGGCCTAGAAATTTTGCTGAAATTCTTAATGAATCGCCTATAAAAGCATGCATGGCCCAAAAAGGATCTAATCTGTTTGACATTCATGGGCAATGGGAGTTTGGAAATAGAATCAACTTTAGCCTTATCCACTTCCAAGCCCCTTTCAAACACAACATGCCCAAGTACAATGCCTTTTTGTACCATGAAGTGGCTTTTCTCCTAGCTGAGGACTAAACCAGTCTCCTTACATCTCTTCATTACATTCTCTAAGTGCAGGAGACACTGGTCAAAAGATGAGCCATAAATGGAAAAGTCATCTATAAAAACCTCGATGCACTTGTCAATCATGTCCGAGAAAATGGACATCATACACTGCTGGAAAGTTGCAGGTGCATTACATAATCCAAATGACATATGCCTGAACCCAAAAGTGCCATAAGGACTAGTGAAAGTTGTCTTATCTTAATCATCAGGTAAGACTGCAACCTGGTTGTACCCAGAATATCCATCTAAAAAACAGAAATACTTGTTCCCTGCCAATCTCTCTAGGATATGATCAATAAAGGGCAGGGGAAAGTGATCCTTCTGGGTAGCGGTGTTCAGTTTGTGGTAGTCAATGCAGGCCCTCCAACCAGTTGAGGGTCTGGTCACCACTTGTTCACCCTGGTCATTTGTTTCAATAGTGAAACCTGCCTTCTTTGGCACTACATGGATTGGACTAACCCATTTGCTATCTGTGATGGGATAAATGATCCCAGCGTCCAACCACTTCAGAATCTCCTTTTTAACTACCTCCCTCATGTTGGGGTTAAGACATCTCTGCATGTCTCAGAAGGGTTTGATGGAATCATCAGTATAAATGTGATGCATGTAGAGTGTAGAGTCTATACCCTTAATAACAACAATCGTCCAAGCTATGGCTTCCTTGTGTCTTGATAAACAATCTAGCAAGGCTCACTCTTGCACTTCAGATAGTGCAGATGAGATGATTACAGGGAGTGTATCACTTGGTCCAAGGAATACATACTTGAGAGAGTCAGGGAGGGGTTTCAGTTCAATGTTGGGGGCTTGTATGGTTGAGGGGTTCATAATAGAAGTCCCCATCTCAGGTAGCAGATCTACCTTAGGCAGGTACGATGGGGTGAGAGACTCAGTAGAAACTCCAAGAAATTCCTCAAGTTCTAGCACATCCCCTTCACATTCCTCCAAGAGATGGGAATGCTCATTTAGCATGACATGCTAAAGGGGGTCATCAAATAAAATTGCAGGAGTTGTCTCTTCAATTAGATCATCTACCACCTTAACTTGGGAACAATCCTCAAATCCAGTTTGTTTATAAGCATCAAACACATTACGTCGAATTTTCCGATTCCCAAAGCCCATTTTTAATGCCCCAGTGTGACAATTAATTGAAGTATTAAAAGTCACAAGAAAAGGGTGACCCAAGATGATGTAGGGCTTGGTTGGTTTGTTGGTAGGGTCAGTGTCCAGTACTAGAAAGTCAATGGGGAAAAAGAAATCCTCCACTCTCATGAGGACATCTTCCAGCAGACCCCGTGGTGTCTTCAAAGAATGGTCTGCAACTTGGAGGATTACAGGGGAAGTCTTTAGATTGCCTTCTCCAAGTTGTTCATATTCATAGCTCAGAAGGATGTTTACCCCCGCACCCAGATCAAGCAGAGCCTCATCTATTTGTAGGTCGCCAACGACCATTGAGATGTATGGGGCTCCTGGGTCCTTAAGTTTCGAGGGTGTCCCATGTTGTATAATTGAGCTAACAGAATCAGGTAGGACAACCTTTGATTGGACCTGTTTCCTTGATTGTTGCTTTTTCGTGCACATGTCCTTAAGAAAGCAGGCATAGGACAGAATCTGCCTGATAGCTTCAAGCAAGGGCAGGTCAATTGCACTTGTTTGAAAGTCTCCATTATTTCGTCCGTCCTATCTTTGGCTCCAGATGAACCAACAGAAGTTTGCCCAAAGTCAGATAAGTGCTCTGGAAAGGGCACTCTCGGTCTCTAAGTGGAAGGGTTGTCATGTTGGGTAAGTCGGGGAATGGGAACGACCTCTTCCGGTGAGGTGATTTCAAGTGGAGAAGAGTTGGGCAGCTCTTCTCTGGTGGGGGTGAAAGTCGGGGTGGATGATGATAAACTCCAGTTTATCATCATTCTTATGCATTAAAACAAACCTAGCTCTTAGGATTTTACTCCGCAAACGGGTTTTTGGGTTGCATTTGGGAATAAATTAGGTTAGGCATGCATTGCATTTTTTATTGTCTTTTTGATATGTTTTTGTGAGTGTTAGGGATGAACAGATATACAGATCCCTAAAACCCTAGCACTCAAGAAGGCAAATGGTGAAGGAGAAGCTCAGATTAGCTAGAACTCAGCTTGATCCAGCTCACCACAGCTGGAACCTAGCTCACTTGAGCTAGGGTTAGCTCATCCCAGCTGCATTCAGTTAATCTCAGCTGAATGGCAGCTCAAGAGAGTTCATCTTAGCTTACCCTAGCTCAAGTCAGCTCAGATCTAGCTCAACTTAGCTGAGTCTAGCTCATCTCAGCTCCCACTAGTCCACTGGGAGCTCTAGCTAGCTCAGTTGAGTTGACAGGAGTTCACCCCAGCTCAGATCCAGCTACATCCAGCTCCACTCAACTCCAGCCAGCTGAAGAAGAACTCATCCCAGCTCAGGAAGCTCAAGTCCAGTTCCCGGGGACTTAGCTTAGCTCAACTGAGTTGAGCTAAGCTACCTTAGCTGCCTCAACCAGCCTGATCCTCCCCGGGAGCACCAGACCTAGCTCACCTTAGCTCATTATGATAGAAGCTAGATTACTTTAGCTTGGCTTAGCAGCTAGCAAAGAACTAGCAAGCTAAGCTAGCTAGAGTAGCTCCATTCCAGCCTCCTCAGTAGCAGCCAGCTCCAATTTCAGCTCCAGACTTCTCCTCAGCTCCTCCCTCCAAACCCTAGCTCCAACACCTTCTCCTCTACTCCTCCTTTAGCTAAGCTTGCTTAGCTTAGCTTAGCTTAGCTAGCAACCAACTCCTTGGCCATCTACCACCTTCAAATTCAACCCTAGCTAGCTCCACCAACTTAAGCCTACCTAAGCTAGCTACCCTACTCAAGTTGGCTCCACCTCCTAGCCACCCCTTCACCCCATTATCACCAAAAAAAGGCAGCAATTTTGGCGCAAAACCTAACCCTAACTACCCCTCGTTTTGGCGCCAACATACACCCCCACATCCACCATACACCTAACCCTACAACCCATCCTAGCCATCCACCTACCCCTCGTTCTAGAACCCTTCTTGGCGCCAACTTAGATCCCCTTCTAGAAGCCATTTTGGTGCCAACATCAAGGGGTTTCAACACCCATAACCACCCCCTAGGTGTCCCTTAAGGTGGCGCCAATTGACCTTGGCCATTAGATCCTTAACCACCTCCATCTCTTCATCTTAGCCCTCCATTCCAAGAGTCACCTTAGCCCCCTTCCTATTCTATAAAAACCCACCACCTACCACCATTTGGGGGCATCCTCCATTAGTGTATTTGGCTACCTATACCAACTATACCTACGACCAAGAAGAAGGAGTAGAGAAGGAGATTACAGGGGCACATCACCATTCCTTTTGGTGCCTTCTTCTCCCCACTCTCTTCAACTTGGGCCACGCCAAGGAGGAGGACTCTTCCACTTCAAGGAGGATGGCCAGGCAAAGGAGAAGGACCTAGGGTGGATGTCCACCCTTGGAGAGAAGCTTAGGGTACGCCCCCTTAGGGCTTGCCTTGGAGGACATCACCTTGGCGGAGCACAGCAAGGAAGGAGTTGGAGGATTCTTTTTAAGATTGGGATCTACTAACCTTGGAGCAAGAAGCCCTCTTCTTCACCATCTATCTAGAGGATTTGTGTTTGCTTTTCTTATTTGCAATTTTCTAGTAGTAGAAGCATTCCTCTACTAGGCCTTTTTGTAAAACACTTTTTCATTTATTTAGTTGCCTTCTTTGCAATTTCTTATTTCCATTTCTACTTGCTTTGCTTTTAGCATTCTTCACTCCCTCTCCCTAATTATTCTAGGCCTCCACTTGCCTAGAGTGAGCTTAGGGAGAGGTTCTACTTGCCACTTTAGAAGTAGTTTATTAAATTTGTAGTGTAAATCACCTTCCCGCCACCATTTCTCATGTTGTCTTAATTCAAAAACAAAAAAATGATATATATTGAAAAATACCAAAAAGAAAGTTGAGATTTGTATTCCAAGCAAGAGAACTAATTTTGCAAACATTTGGCCTCCTTGGACGACCCTAGATACTCCCCTATCTAGGAATATAAATTTAAGAGTTGATCGATTTTGCACGTTGCAACGACGTATTTAACAAACCATGTAAAATCCGCTATCAGATGGTTTTTCAGAAGGTGGGACTATAGGAGCATCAGGTTTGGAAATTTCTTTCCCACTCCTCAGAATAGTCACCTCTTGGGCTTGCTCCCTAAAGATAATCCCTTTCCCTTTAGGGTTCTCATTAGATGAACTGGGAAGCTTCCCAGTCTCCCTTTTGCTCATGGCCTCGACAAGGTGTCAAATTTGTGATTTCATTTCATTGATAGCCTTGTCATGAGATTGAATGATCATGCTTTGATTCTCCTGCATTGCCTTCAGCATGGCTTTAAGTTCATCCATCTCAGAAGTCTTGGATGGTTGGGAGGGAATAGGAGGTTGATTATACTGTTGAGTCTAAAAGGTTGGGGTCAGTAATTCCCTGAATTAGAGACATTCCCTTGTCTCCATGAAAAATTAGGGTGGTTCCTCCATCCCTTGTTATAAGTGTTGGAAAAAGGGTCATTACGAGGTCTGGAATGGAACCCTTGGGCGGCATTCAGGTCCTCTTGTACAAGGCCAGGGAATTGAGAGGCTAAATGACAATCCACAGTAGCGTGTGTATTGCCTTTGCAAATGGAGAATCCAGAAGCTTGGGAAGCAAAGGCATTTGGTGTGAATTGGCTAGGGTTTGACATAAGCCTTTCCATGTTTTGGTTCAACAATTGAATCTGGAAGGCCAAATTATGGGTATCCCTAGCCTCATTTGCCTCAATCTTTTGTTGCATAAGAGTAGGTTTCCTATCCAAATAGGTAGAATTTAGATGGATAGAATTCTCACTCAAAGTCTCAAAAAGATCCCAAGCCTCATCTTCAATTTTTGTGAGAAAGGTTCCTACACAGGCACCATCCACTGTTTGCCTGTGCTTGTCATTTAATCCAGTGTAGAACCTTTCTACAAGTTGCCATCTTGGCACTTGATGATGGGGACATAAGCGTAACAAATCTTTGAAGTGCTCCCATGCATCATGAAATTGTTCTCCATCTTGTTGAGCAAAACCTATGATTTCCCTCCTATAATGATTAGTCTTGCTCAAGGGGAAGTATTTTTTCAAAAACTCTCCCTTCAAGGCATCCCAAGCATCCACTCTACCATCTAGAGTGTGATACCAATGCTTTGCTTTATCCTTGAGGGAGAAAGGAAAGAGGGTTCGCATTTGGGCATCATCAGTAACACCCTACAATCTCATCATGGAACAGACCTCGGTGAATTCCTCCAGATGCCTGTAGGGGTCCTCCCTAGAAGTACCATAGAATGAGGGCAACAGAGATATGGTACTACTCTTGATTTCATATGGGTTACTCTTCCCAGGTCTTCTCAATGTATGGCTAGGTTGATTGGTAGGGATACAATAATCTCTCAAAGATCATTGGTTTTCCACAATTCTATTCTCTCCTTCCTCGACCATCTCTCTTCTCTCTTGGTTGGCTTTCCTAAGGATCCTTTCAGGTTCTAAGTTAAACATAAGTTGTCTCCTCAAAGATCGCCTACCAAGCATACACCACAAATACAAACACAATTCCAAAGGACTTTTATGTCTTTTAAGTTCAGTTGTAGATGACAATACAAATTGCCCAAACAATTACGTGCCTATTATCAACCTACGAAATGCCTTAATGAAGACCTAATTGAAACTTAGGTGCTCTGCCCTAAAGTTCAAATGGTAAAGTACTCCGAGGATGAAAGATCGAGGGATGCAAGTAAGCCTAAGCCTTCCTTTGAAGCTATGCTTTCGCGATGCTTCTTAACTACCCTCAAAAATCCATGACAAGGTATCCCCCTCCTTAGAGTTACAAAACCTTTGAGCTTCAGTTTCAAGCACTTTGGTATCTAATGATAGGGGAGTTCTTTCCTAGAAGCTCAAAAACCTAAGAGTGTCTAAATGCGTGCTTTGGTGCAAGGATCAAACAAGTGTGCATACATCGTAAAAGTTTGAATTTTTTGAACCGCATCACAATGTCTCAAATCAACTCCTTGGTTTTATATGTTCCTCCTTTGATTAGTCCTTTTTTAGAAAATGTGACCACTTGTTAAATTGTTTCAAGACAACTTATGTGGTCTTGGAATTAATTCCAAAATGCAATGCATGATCAGAATATGGATGCAAAGTAAGAGAATGTGTACCTTGCTCCTAGCAATCAACGATGTGAGAATGCACGCAATGCAGAGAAATAAATCTAGAGGCTACTCGTACAGACCTAAATGGTTCGTCCTAAGGGTAGGCAACTTCTAGCAGGCAACTCATGTTTTTTTTTTTTTTAAACTACTTATGCATAATCAAGAAAAAATAAAATCAATCCACAAAAGAAAGAAAAACCAAGCCTAAAGAAATGGGAAAAACTCCCAAAAATTACCCAACACGGGCTTAAAACAAAATCTGGGAACAAACCGCTAAAAATCTACCCCAGAATACAAGGACGAGAAAACAAACAACTAAACTAAACCTAAAGAGTCTACTTTAAATGCTGAATCAAAAGTCTAAGAGGAAGATCCTCCTAGATGGTCCTCCGTGCATTTCTATGCGTGTGGGTTAAGGCCCATAAGCTCCTGTGATGATCTTGGAGGTGGCCGCAAGATCCACCAAGATGCGAAGCTCAGTTTCTCCTCTAAGTGGTGGAAACAAGGCCCACCACGGTGTTGCTGAGGCCGATGCAACAACTCGTGTGCAATATGCGTACCTCGCACCAAATCAGATAAGATAGGTTAAATATCCCTCAATTAAAATGTGAATAAATAAATAGATAAATGCGAGTTTAACAAGCCTGTTGCCTCCCCGGCAACGGTGCCATTTGATGAGTCAATTTTCGCTTTTGAAAATGATGATTAAGAAGATTTATCGTTATATTTCTAAGTGGTGGAAAATCGACTAATCAAAACAATTATAATTAAAATTAAACCACTCACAAGAGAGCGGGTCATGCCCACAGAGAGGCAATAGCTATTACAAACTCATGATAAATAAAAATTATTATTCACAAATGATTTCCTTAAGAAATTGTGTCGAGAAATCGCATTAGTTATGTGTTTTAATGAAAGCACATGGTGAAATTGTGTTTAAGCCAAATAGGAGGGGGTTTAATGTAATATGTACTACAATATAATAAAAATAAAATCCTCACAATGGTACTTAAATATAATTACAAATTAAGCTTGTCTTATAGCAATAATCTTCCAAGATTTGAATGGAAATCCACTTAAATTAGGGTTGAGAAATTGATTTTCTTAATAAGCTAAATAATGAAGGAGGTTCTCATAAATTCACCATGATAATTAAATTAGAAAACTAATAGAGGATTTACTATGCAAAAACAGGGGAGGTTGCTTTGAGCTCCTCCATGCACGAAGGAGGCGGAGGTCGAAGAGGAGCTTCTCGTCGGAAGTAGGTGTTGTCGGGTCACTTCTTTTGATGGTGGCAGTGGGACACGATGTGGCTAGAGGTGGCCGGTCGGAGAGGAGGTCAGAGTGGTGCCCGGTAGTCTGTTGAATGCGCGTTCCTACTGTGTGAGTTGGAGCTGTTGCACACTAACGGAGATGCAACGAGGGGCAGGCGCCCAGGAATGGAGGTGCTGCAGGAGGAGAGGCACGCCGACGGGAGGCACGTGCGGGCTGGAAGTGGAAGGTTGCTGCGGGTGTGATGGAGTTGCAGCAAGGGGCGCACATGGTCCTGCTGCTACGGGAATGGAGAGGGAGCGTAGCGCTACGCGGCTGTTGTAGCACGTGCTCTACGCGCGTGGGTGAGGGCTGGTGGGTTGTTCGTGATGGAGCTGGAGGGCGATGCTGCGCGCTGGTGCATGCTGCAGGAGGTGCGGCGCGCGGTGGAGAGGGGTGCAGCTGTTGCTGCTGTGCGCTGGAGGAGGTGGTGTACCGTGGAGGGGTGCGCGTGGATGCAGCGAGGATGGCGAGGTGCGGAGGCGGCGGGCACGCGGGAATGGCGCTGCTGCAAGTGGTGAGGTAGGCGCTGCTGAGGGTGTTTGGTTATTTTTGGTAGAGGAAAAATAGAGGAAGGAAAAACGAAGAAGACGAAAGAAGATATGGGAGGTCAGAGGTCTGGGATCATTCCTGGATGTCTTAACTGGCGTGGGGGCGAGGAACTGAAGGTGGTTGCTAGTGGTGGTTGCATGGCCTTCAGGTACATGCTCGCAGTAAGCTGCACAAGCCACTGATGGCATGACGGTCTGTCATCCCGCCTACCCGTGGTAGTGTGGACTTGCTCTCGCGGTAGGAGGCCGGTGGTGGTGGAATGGAAAAGATCTAACACTCTACGCAGTGGTGGATCGGAATGGTGGTGGCCTCTAGAGCCCGGTTGAGGTTCTCCCTTTCTTATAGTTGCAGAGGAATGTGGACGCAGGCAGACATTGGTTGAAGAAGAAGCGATGCAAATCATGGGAACAAAGATCCACGATTGTCGCTTGTGCATTTACCCAGTGTAATTCTCTTGCATGCATCCGTTGGAGATAAAATAAAGAAATTAAATGAGGGTTATTTATTTATAAGCCCTTAAAAGAAATGTGAAATAAAATAATGCATGTAATGCAACCTAAAAGATTAACTATTCTAATGCATGCTATTCTAAATAAATTCTAAGTTTGAATGCAATGCATGAAATATGTAAATAAATGAATACTTAGACTAATCTATTTACATCTTATTGTATGTAATTTATATGCCAATATTAATCTAATTCCTAGGCATTTAAGTAACTAATTAGCCCACAAATATGGTCTCATCAAAGGTACTTAGGTTACCAAGTCCTGCAAACCAGAGGTCAGTTAAGGAGGCCGAATAATCCCTAAGCCTTAGACCTAAGCCTTAGACCTAATACTTAAGCTTGACATTTTTCCTCAACCTCTTGAGGATTATCCAGATCTTAACGTATACTTGAATTTTTAAGCCTAAACAAGCCCAAGAGACCTAAGATCAGCACTCATACTAATCTCTGTGTCTCTTAGCACTTTTGTCTTTATTTCTTTCTTTTGGTTTGGTCTAGAACTTAAATAAATCCCATAAACTTTTACTAATGACTATATCTTTTTGTTTCAAATTGTACTCCTTTTTAACATTTAAAATCACCTCCTCTCTTCCTCCTCAAGAATGATATTTAATTTAATCTTTCAAAATTTCCTCCCTTCTCCAATTGTTTTGATCTTTTTCAATTTTTTTATTTTTTTTGTTTTCTTGGAATGTGTATTTTTTTTTGTGAGAATCCTTCAGAAATTTGAATTTTTTATGTGTTTGCATTTTAACACCCCCCCATGCTTATGTTTTGCAATGTCCTCATTGTAAACAGAAGGTATGAAACAGTTAAGGTTCAGGGATTAGAATAGGATAAACGGGTGGGCGAACAGGTCGAGATGACTGCTGCGAACAATTTCAAGCTCTGATACGTGTACCAGAGGTGGAGTCGACTGTTATAAAACTAAACTCGAAGTGCATTATTACCAAATTGCCCTTCCAATCCAGTAAACGGAGGGTATGAAATAGTTAGGGTTCAGGGATTAGAACAGGATAAACGGGTAGGCAAATAGGTTGAGATAACTGTCGTGGATGATTTCAAGCTTTGGTACGTCTATCAGAGGTGGAGTCAACTATTCTAAAACTGAACTCGAAGTGCATTAGACATGAGGTACAGAAGGATAATCAGAAGGATCTCATTTTTTTGGATTGATGGGTTGCCTCCCGTTAAGCGCTAAATTCAATGCCCTCAACCGAACGAAAAATGGTATGGAGAAGGAGTGGTCAAATCAGATGAGTTTGTAGAACAAACACCTTGATCAATAGCCTGGTTGGTCCAACTAGTTGCTTGTTCATATCAATAGGCTGATGATGTAGCCCAAGACCAATCAATCTAGTAGGTTGATAGATGTGAATCAAGAGATGCAGTGCCCACTAGATGCTATAAAGTTTAGAATGATGTGGAAGTGAAAAATTAGGGTTTGGCTGAGTTGGATCAACCTGGTCAGAGTAGGGATTCTCAAAAGAGAATGAATTAGTAGAGTATGTGAGATCCTTACGGGAGTAATCAGAGAAGGATGGGGCATGATTTGTCATCTGATCAAAATCCGAAACCCGATTGAAATGTGGAGAATCATGTGTGATCGGCTCATCAAAAAGAGAATCAGAGTAAAAATTCAGTCTGGTTGCAGGTTGAGGTTGCGTTCGGATTTGAGAAGGTTCCTCATGTGTAAAAGAGGTGGCATCAATAAGAATTGTGTATGAGGGCTCCTCTAGGAAGGATTCTAAGGTAGGCTCATCTAGGGAGTCCTCATAATTGCCATCAAAATCAAATGTAAATGCCTGAAGAGTGTTTAGAGAGTTATGGAAATCTAAGTCAAGGAAAGATTCAAACATTGGGTTATAGACACTCTCGGCGATTACCATTTCTGATTCCTGAGGATCAAAAAGAAAAAATTCCATCTCAATGGAACCTAATTTTGAATCAATGATCTCAGGGTCAGGGATCTTAGAGTCAGAGTCGAAGAATGGATCACGTATGCTGAGGTCATAGATTGGCTTAGAGTTGTCAGGAAATCATTGAAATCATCGAAGAACTTGCAAGAATCATGTTCTAAGTTTGAATCGAGATCAGAGGTTCCACCAAAGAGTAAATCAAAAGATGTAGAATCAGCAACCTGACTTGGATCTAACCTAGTTTTAGATTCCGATCTCAAAAAGGTGTCCCTATTAGGTATGGGCTCGGGTTCTTGCCTCGTAAGGAAGACCCAATTGAATCCCAACTCTTCCAACTCCTCGGTTTCTGTATTGTAGATTGGCATGACTTTCGAAAAATCAATCTATGTTTCTGAGGAGTCTGAAGAGGTGTACTTATCAAATATGGGCCCTGAATCGTATTCTGGATTCAAAATCTAACTTGTATCATAAGGGGCCTCATAATTATTCTGATAAGGCTCAAATCCATATTCTATGTTAAGGGTGTGGGTTGGATCACTAGAGTCTAGGCTGGGCTTTATAGGGATGTCAGAATCATCCTCGCAAATTATCTTAACAAGATAAGGCTCAGAATTTACATTCTCGAGGAGTTCTGTTTTAAGCTCATCATTATAGGTGTCTGGGAAGTGAAAACTTGGTGAACCAAGTTCTTGTATTTCTAGGGCTGGTTCGAGATTAGGAACACCTGCAATTGGATCTTCCCAAGCCATCTCAAGATCAGGAATGTCAATTGCTATGAAATTTGAATCTGAATTCATTTGGACATAGTGCCCCTAAATGTCTCAGGTGTGGCCCTCTTCATGATCATTAGCGAAATCCGGTTAGATCTCTCCCACCTTTCCTTTTCTCTCTTTTGATCGAGAGTACTAGTGTCCGTAAGGATGGGAGAATCTTCCCTAATAGCCAGATTGAGGTCCATTACTCCTAAGACTATCAGTAGGTTCTCTTTCCAGGACTTAAAGTTAAAGCCACTCAACATGGGTATGGAGTTTAAAGTGGCGATAATGTTTGCAGAAGACATTTCTGAAAATAAAAGCAGATAGACATAAGATTGAACTCCTTTAAAACATAATATGTCTAATTAATTTCTTAATCCCATCGCATGTCTTATTTAACTCCATCAAGGGCCTTATCTTTCGATGAGAGGTTGAATTGTAATTAAAGACATGGTATGGTTTGAAATGACTGTTGATTCAAATCCAGGTCAGTCATGAACCTTCCTTTGGGTCGATTCATTGACTCCATAAAAATCCTAACAATCAACATCTCATAACTCCCACGCAAATGAGTGAAAGTAGATCGAGCATGCACTTTCCTTTGGGCTAGTGCATACCCATCTACTATCCCTCATTCGTCCTTTTATTACTCACAGACAATCCTAGTATTCACAGGAGATCTCACTTTGGTGAGATGCTGCTTCAACTAGGTTATCCTAGAGTAATATACCTTGTTAATTAGACTAGACTTAATTATATTAAGTAGAGATTGGGTTGGCTCTGATACCAATTGTTGCATTAATTCCTTAAACCCTTAGGGACTTAACTTAAATTAACCCATCTTTAACTTAGGATGGACCTGCATCTATTATAACCAGGCATCAAGCGTCGTTTAAGATGTCTGGGAAGCGATCCAGACGTCTGGTCAGATGTCTGGAAGCCTTCCCAGACGTCTGGAATTAAATTTTTTTGGCGTACGGGTTCGCGTCTGCATGCATGCACGCACAGACTGAACCTGCTGCCCTCCTTTTTCCTCTCCCTCCCTGCAGATGCAGCTTTTCCTTTCTCTCTCCCCGCTGCTACTTTCAAATACACCTCTCCCTCTCCCTCACCCTCACTCCACCGCCTTCTTTTTCTTCTTCTCCCTATCAGTGAGAGAGCGAGAGGGTGAGAGCGGCAGCCGCAACAGCTGCGAGTGTGTGGGGAGGAGTTGTTGTGAGAGGAAGAGGGTGCTTGACCGCGAGGTTGCGAGCTCGCCGGAGCAGCCGGAGCCGACCGGCGGGTGCGCAGCGGAAGCGTGGGGTGCCGCGGAGAAGTTGCTCCAGCTCAGGCAGTAGGCGGGGGTGGCGCGGCACGGCCGTGCGCTGCGGGCGGAGGGCGAGGAGGTCCTGGTTCTGGGAAAATTTCCCAGAATCAGACGTCTGGACTTACATACAGACGACAAAGGAGACGTCTGGATGAAGGTCCAGACGTCTGAAAGGTATGTTATTTTTATCTTCTTCTTTCGCGTGTACGGCCATGCAACCGTTTCCGCCGAAGTCGTCTGCTTCCTTTGGTGTTGAGAGCGGGCACGTGTGTGTGCAGGATTTGTTCGGGAAGGCGCAAGGGCATGCCATCCCACACAGATCAGATGTCTAGGCACGGCACTAGACGACGGAGAGGGTCTACAGACGTCCGGAGTGACAGTCGGACGTTTGGAAACTAAGTCTAGATGGTTTAGCGGGCTTCTGGACGTCTGAAGGACTGCGCAGATCAAGGTATGACCTGAGCGATCATTTAAGACATCTGGAAGAAGTTCCAGACGTCTGATTTTGGGCAGACTTGTTGTTTTTGACCTGCTTAGGGTCCGTTCGGAGTCCGTTTTCCGCGTTTCAAGTCTCGTTCTTCTCAGATTTAGTTCCTCTACCTGTTTACAGTAATTGTATGCTGTTCTGAGTAGCTCCTTGTATTTGATCCTTGTGTTAGGACCCCATTCCGTTGCGGCTCTAGGGGTTGCGGAGGCGCGCAGGCTTGCCGATTACGCCCCCAGTACTCCTGGTTTTGTGGGTAGAGTGGCCCTTTCAATTATTTATCAAAAATTATGCACTTGTGAAATAATTAATAGAGTCCAGGGTATTGCATGAACCCTAGGAATGAAAAACTAGATTGAATGATAGATCCTAGGGTAATGCATGAATCCTAGGATTGGAAAACTAGACTGAATGATAGATCCTAGGGTATGGCATGAATCCTAGGACTGGAAAATTAGATTGAATATATATACATTGCAGTCTTGGAAAAGTAGAAAGGAAACGATAACTGCCTGTAATTTGTTAACAGCTGCCTGATTATGAATGAATAATTACGGTTGGGAACATGGGCTATATATATATAAAGCTGAAAAGATGAAACCTAAATTGGTGGAGTTGAAAGAGCACGAACCCTACGGGGAATTAGGAGTAGAACTCCTGGAAAGTGAATGGAATAGAATTGGGGAAGTGAGATGGCCCTTGAGTACGGAGTACCAAGGAGAGCGACTGTACCCCTGTGTGCAAAGCGGAGCTAGCTGTCCCAGGGACCTGGGGTAGGTCTGGCTAGTTTGTACCGACTTTTGGCCCTCGTGTACATAGTACCGAGGAGAGCTACTAGTGTAGGGAGAGCAGTAGCTACCCCACAGGCCCCGGGGTTCTGCTAGCCCTCCTACACCGACTTGTTCGGCCCACTGGGCAAACTAAGGTAGTCAGGGGAGGGTGCGTGGACTGTGGAGGGGCAAGACCCCTGTTTGGTTACTGTGGAGGGGCTGGACCCCTGTTACTGAGTGAACTTTGCCCTATACTGGTTCCGTGCTGTGCTTTGGGCGCACCTGTTAACAGAAAGGACTGACCGCGTGCCAGTGCGGGGTAGCTACCCGTGCGTTTATCGCGCGTGCCGTAGTCACCGTTACGTCTGTCAGCGACCTTGGGGTGGTTGACTGAGGGTAGGACCACCACGGGGGACTCTCCCGGCCAGGAAAGCACCACGTGCAACTTCTACTTTTCGGAAAAGACTGCAATCAAGATCGTTCCCACGAGGAACACTCAAGATCAAGAGAAGGATCTGAGAAATAATTCAAGAGTGAATAAATGGAAAACTATAAAAAATAAATTAAAAATATAACAGCTACTATCCACCTTATTGTTTCTTAGATTTTAGTTGCCACTCTACTCAGCGTTTCGCTGACGTGTCCCTTTGTTACCTTTTCAGGACCAGGTGTTGAGCAGCCAGAGTCGGCGGCTGCAGAGGGCGCTGGGCCTAGTAGAGCCTAGTAGCGTTACTTGTGTAGTACCCACTGTACTTTTCTTTCTGTTGTTGTGAGTAGTTTCTGTTGCCCCTGTACTCTTTTCATTGTAAGCTTCATGTTTATGTACATTTTTATTTCTCTACTGTTGTGGTGGTGTATACTGCAGTATTTCTTTTCTTTACTACTGTATTTTGTTACTGCTAGTTATATACATGGTGAATGTGGTTTATTTTACTGCTCTTTTGGTTACTTTCTCGTTGGACGACTGGGTCTTGGGATCAGTTGAGTCGGTCCGATTCTCGTATCTCGTAGGGATTCGGGAATCGGGTCGTAACAAGATGGTATCAGAGCAAGGTCGTCCCGAGAGGTGAACCAATTGACTGGAAAATAACCAATTCATGTGTCTGTAAGTATAGTAGCCACCACAACGTTTCTTTTGACATGAGCTCTTAGACTTCTTCGTTAGATATCATTCCATATTGACGTGTTTCTGTTCTGTTTTCCCGTCTCCTTGCAGGAGATGCCTTGACGTGGGACTAGCGAGGCGGGTCACGGGCGCGGCCGAGGACGAGGTCGGCGGGGTGGGCGTGTTGCGGTCGACGTCTCAGTGGACCAGCCACTGCTCCCGGGCATTCAGGCCTAGGACCTCGCCCAGCTGATACGGGACATAGTGCGAGAGGAGCTCTATCCGCCGCCACGAGCGCCTCTCCCTGGGGCTGCGGAGGGGAGTCCTCTATGGGACCACGCAATGGACATGGTGCTGGATGCGGGGAAGGGTATAGGCCACCACCACCCCCACCTTCCTCCGACACTTCTATGCACGGGGCTTCCTTACCTGGAGGTGCACCAACATCTCCACTGCAGTGCCACTTCGAGCTTTTTGGACAGTTTCAGAAGCTGAAGCCCCCCTCCTTCAAGGGGGATGAGGACCCGACCTAGGCGGAGGACTGGCTCGAGCAGATCGAGAAGGTTTTTGACACCCTTCGCCCCCCGGTGGAGTGTCGCGTGGCCTTTGCCACGTACCAGCTGGAGAGTGCGGCACACAGGTGATGGAGGGCGGTCAGGGGACAAGAGAGGGATGAGCCGACCTGGGACTGGTTCGTCACCCTCTTCTGCGAGTAGTACTTTCCCCAGACGTGGCAGGACTAGAGGAGGTGGGAGTTCCACACTCTCCGCCAGGGGACGATGACCGTGAGTGCGTACCGCACGCATTTTCTGGAGCTGTCCCGCTTTGTAGTGGCAGTTGTAGCCACTGAGGAGGAGCGCCTTTGGAGGTTCACCGAGGGTTCCAGCCTATGATTCGGGGGTATGTCAAACCCTTGAAGCTGCCTACGTTCTCGAGGGTGGTGGAGGTAGCTATGACCTACGAGGAGACCAACCCGTCTGTGCGAGATATTGACAGTGGGCGGAAGAGGCCCTATCAGCCAGACTTTTTCCAGGGCTGGCGAGACAGGAGACACGTGGCCCCCATAGGAGAGCCGTCACGTTTTGCAAGGCCATCAGTGGCCTTTGGGGGCCCTCGACAAGAGCCAGTAGCTAGCACCGAACCCCCGCCCAGCCGACAGCAGGGACCCACTGAGGGTGGGAGTCGGGTTCCCCTCTGCTACCAGTGTGGCCAGCCGGGCCACACCAGGAGGGACTACCCGTCTAGGGCAGGAGGTCAGCAGATGCTTCCCACGCCGAGCACTGGAGGGCTAGCAGGAAGCCACTGTTTCCAGGCGCGAGGAGGAGGACAGCAGTCACGAGGAAGGTACCGGTCAGTAGCTACCCGTCCGACGCAGAGTGTGGCTGCTTCGTCCTCACCTAGGGATGAGGGGCGTATCAACGTCCTGACACACAGGGATGCCAGAGCTTCGGGATCAGTGGTGGCAGGTATGGTTTCAGTTTCCGGCAGACTCGTTTACACGCTTTTCGATTCCGACGCTACGCACTCGTTTGTCGCCGCAGTTTCGCGGTTAGTCTGGGGCAGGATTGTGTGCTGTTAGAGGATCCATTCGTAATTAGAGGTCCTAGTGGTCAGCTGTTTGTAGCTAAGGAGGTATACATGGGTTGCGAGGTCAGTTTTGGGGGACACAGCCTTCCTGCTGACCTGATTATGATACAGATGGAGGACTTTGGCGTAATTCTGGGGATGGACTAGCTGTCTGCTTACCATGCCTTGGTGGACTGTTTTGAGAGAAAGATCGTCTTCTCCATACCAGAGTTGCCTTCTTTCGAGTTCCATGGGCAGCCAGTGGACGGAGGCTTCAGGTGCATTTCTGCACTTCGGGCTACGAGACTTTTGAGCCAGGGGTGTGAGGGCTTCCAAGCTTGTGTGGTGGCAGAGCCCAGCCCTGTGGCAGACTTCCAGAGTATCTCGGTAGTCAGAGAGTACCCCGACGTGTTCCCAGACGAGTTGCCAGGACTATCGCCCGAGCGTGAGATCGTGTTTGAGATCTCACTACTACCAGGGACCAGCCCCATCTCCATAGCACCATACAGGATGGCACCACTTGAGCTGCGAGAGCTCAAGTCTCAGTTGTAGGATCTTTTGGAGAAGGGCTTTGTGAGGCTCAGCGCGTCTCCCTGAGGAGCCCCAGTACTGTTTGTAAAGAAAAAGGATGGTACCCTATGCCTTTGTGTGGACTACCGACAGCTGAATAGGGTCACCATCAAGAACAGATATCCGCTGCCGAGGATCGATGACTTGTTTGACTAGCTGCGAGGTGCCACGGTATTCTCCAAGATCGACTTGAGGTCTGGATACCACCAGTTGAGAATCAAGGAGGCAGACGTCTCCAAGACAGCTTTCCGCACCCGGTACGGACACTACGAGTTTCTGGTCATGCTGTTTGGGCTGACCAATGCCCCCGCTGCCTTCATGGACCTGATGAACCAGGTGTTTAGACCGTACTTGGACCAGTTTGTGGTGGTATTCATTGATGATGTGCTAATCTATTCTCGAGATTAGATGCAGCACGGACAACACTTACGGATGGTTCTGGACACACTGAGACGACGTAGGCTGTACTCCAAATACAGCAAGTGCGAGTTCTGGTTGAGGGAGGTGGCCTTCTTCAGTCATGTGATCTCTGGGGACGGCTTGGCTATGGACCCAGCCAAGGTCGAGGCAGTGCTCAGGTGGGAGAGACCACGTACGGTTACTGAGATTCGTAGTTTCTTGGGACTGGCAGGCTACTACAGGCAGTTTATCAAGGGCTTTTCGCATATTGCACGTCCTATGACATAGTTGTACCAGAAGGACGTGCCCTTCACTTGGACAGATGCCTGTGAGGCATGTTTTCAGGAGCTGAAGGAGAGGCTGACTTCGGCTCCTGTGCTCACCATCCCAGACAGTAGTGGTGGGTTTGTTGTGTACACGGATGCCTCTTTGCAGGGGTTAGGGGGTGTGCTCATGCAGAGGGGTCACGTTGTCGCTTACGCTTCGCGGCAACTGATGCCCCATGAGCATGGCTACCCTACCCACGACATGGAGTTGGCAGCTGTCGTCTTCGCGCTGAAAACCTGGAGGCACTACTTGTATGGTGAGACCTTCGAGATTTTCACAGATCACAAGAGCCTCAGATACTTGTTTGATCAGAAGGAGCTCAACATGAGACAGAGACGTTGGTTGGAGCTCCTGAAGGACTATGACTGCAGCATTTCCTACCACCTAGGAAAGGCCAACGTGGTGGCTGACGGCTTGAGCCGGAAGGCGCCCGCACACTTGGCCAGTTTACAGGTGCAGAGTTAGAGCCTTTTGGAGGAGATCGGCAGTTGGCGACCCCTAGAGTTACGGGGGCACTGTGGGGCAGTGACTGTGACACGACAGACGAGGCCAGAGCTGATAGATCGCATCATCACAGGACAGATGGCCGACCAGTACTTGCAGTCCTTGCGTGACAGAGTACTGTCAGGAGACCCTGGAGACTTCTCTTTTATAGACCAGGTGCTGCGCATGAGGGGACGGCTGTGCGTTCCTAGAGATGAGGAGCTGTTGAGAGAGCTCCTGACTGAGGCACACGGTTCCAGATTCACCATACACCCAGAAACACGAAGATGTACCATGACTTAAGACGCGACTTTTGGTGGAGGGGGATGAAGCGAGATGTGGGTGAATTCGTGCAGCAGTGCTTAGTGTGCCAGCAGGTGAAAGCCGAGCATCAAAGGCCTGCAGGGCCGCTACAGCCACTTCTAGTGCCAGAGTGGAAGTGGGAGAGCATCACCATGGACTTGGTGGTGGGCTTACCTGTTACCCAGTGAGGACACGACGCAGTCTGGGTAATTGTTGACAGATTGACGAAGACGGCACGTTTCTTGCCGATCTGAGTCACCTTGGGACCAGCATAGTTGGCAGAGGGGTATATCCACGATGTGGTACGTCTACACGAAGTTCCGTAGGAGATCATATCCAACCAGGATACCCGCTTTACGTCCCAATTTTGGGCTAAGTTTCAGTAGGCCCTGGGGATGCGGTTGAGGTTAAGTACAGCTTACCACACCCAGATGGATGAACAGTCTGAGCACACGATACAAACGCTTGAGGACCTTTTGCGTGCTTGTGTACTGGACTGGAGGGGCTCTTGGGAGGAGTACTTGCCCCTGGCAAAGTTTGCATACAATAACAGTTATCACTCGAGCATCGGTATGGCACCCTACAAGGTTCTGTACGGATAGAGGTATACGGCACCCTTGAGTTGGGTTGAGGTGGGGACCAAGTGGGAGGTTGGCCCCAGGCTGATCCGGCAGAGTCAGGGGGTACTCGAGCAGATTCACAGGTGACTCCGCACTATCAGGAGTAGGCAGAAGAGCTATGCAGATCGGAAACGCGGAGAGGTGCTGTTTGAGGTTGGGGACCACGTCTTCATTCGCGTTTCGCCCATGAAGGGCCTGCAGCGGTTTGGGGTGAGAGGGAAGATCGCTCCGAGGTTCGTGGGGCCCTTTGAGGTCCTTGAATGGCTTGGACCCGTTGCTTACAGGCTCGCCCTTCCACCCCAGCTTTCTGGTGTGCACGACGTGTTCCACATGTCCAACCTCAGGAAGTACGTCGCCGATCCCAGTCACGTCCTGAGTCACGAGAGCGTCGAGGTGGGCGACGACCTAACCTACCCCGAGCGGCCAGTGCAGATTCTCGACAGAGCCATCCGCAGTCTGAGATGGAAGCAAGTACCCCTGGTGAAGGTTTTGTGGAGGAGCCAGCGATACGAGGAGGCTACCTAGGAGCTTGAGGCGGTGATGCGGGAGCGGTACCTGGAGCTTTTCGCGAGTACGTCTTTTCGGACCGGCTTCAGTCCTCTTTGAGTTTGTTATGCATATATCGTTCTTTTCCGCACCCTAGTTAGAGCAAGTTTCGGGGATGAAACTTCCTTTGAGTTTGTTATATTGTTATAACCGGGCATCAAGCGTCGTTTAAGACGTCTGGGAAGCGGTCCAGACATCTGGTCAGACGTCTAGAAGCCTTCCCAGACATCTAGAATTAAATTTTTTCAATGTACGGGTTCGCGTCTGCAGGCATGCGCTCTGACTGAACCCATCGCCCTCCTTCTTCTTTTTCCTCTCCCTCCCTGTAGACGCAGCTTTTCTCTTTCTCTCTCCCTGTGGCTGCCTTCAAATACGCCTCTCCCTCTCCCTCACCCTCACTCCACCGCCTTCTTCTTCTTCTTCTCCTTGTCAGCGAGAGAGTGAGCGGGCGAGAGCGGCGGCCGCGATTGTTGCGAGTGTGTGGGGAGGAGGAGCTGTTGCGAGAGGAAGAGGGTGCTTGACCGCGAGGCTGCGAGCTCGTCGGAGCAGCCGGAGCCGACCGGCGAGTGCGCACCGGAAGCGTGGGGTTTCGCGGAGAAGCTGCTGCAGCTCAGGCAGTAGGCAGGCGCGGTGTGGCACGGCCGTGCGCTGTGGGTGGAGGGCGAGGAGGTCCTGATTCTGGGAAAATTTCCCAGAATCAGACATCTGGACTTACGTCCAGACGACGAAGGAGACGTCTGGAGGAAGGTCCAGACGTCTGAAAGGTACGTTATTTTTATCTTCTTCTTTTTTCGCGTGTACGACCATGCAACCGTTTCCGCCGAAGTCTTCTGCTTCCTTTGGTGTTGAGAGCGGGCACGTGTGTGTGCAGGATTTGTTTGGGAAGGTGCAAGGGCACGCCATTTCACACAGATCAGACGTCTGGGCACGGCACCAGACGACGGAGAGGGTTTCCAGACATCCGGAGTGACAGTCGGACATCTGGAAACTAAGTCTAGATTGTTTAGCGGGCTTATGGACGTCTGATGGACTACGCAGATCAAGGTATGACCTGAGCGATCATTTAAGACAACTGGAAGAAGTTCCAGACGCCTGATTTTGGGCAGACTGGTTGTTTTTGACCCGTTTAGGGTCCGTTCGGAGTCCGTTTTCCGCGTTTCAAGTCTCGTTCTTCTCAGATTTAGTTCCTCTACCTGTTTACAGTAATTGTATGTTGTTCTGAGTAGCTCCTTGTATTTGATCCTTGTGTTAGGACCCTGTTCCGTTGCGGCTCTGGGGGTTGTGGAGGCGCGCAGGCTTGCCGATTACGCCCCCGGTACTCCTGGTTTTGTGGGTAGAGTGGCCCTTTCAATTATTTATCAAAAATTATGCACTTGTGAAATAATTAATAGAGTCCAGGGTATTGCATGAACCCTAGGAATGAAAAACTAGATTGAATGATAAATCCTAGGGTAATGCATGAATCCTAGGATTGGAAAACTAGATTGAATGATAGATCCTAGGGTATGGCATGAATCCTAGGATTGGAAAACTAGATTGAATATATATACATTGCAGTCTTGGAAAAGTAGAAAGGAAACGATAACTGCCTGTAATTGGTTAACAGCTTCCTGATTATGAATGACTAATTACGGTTGGGAACATGGGCTATATATATATAAAGCTGAAAAGATGAAACCTAAATTGGCGGAGTTGAAAGAGCACGAACCCTATGGGGAATTAGGAGTAGAACTCCTGGAAAGTGAATGGAATAGAATTGGGGAAGTGAGATGGCCCTTGAGTACGGAGTACCAAGGAGAGCGACAGTCCCCCTATTTAGTGCAAAGCGGAGCTAGCCGTCCCAGGGACCCGGGGTAAGTCTGGCCAGTTTGTACCGACTTTTGGCCCTCGTGTACACAGTACTGAGGAGAGCTACTAGTGTAGGGAGAGCACTAGCTACCCCACGGGCCCCGGGGTTCTGCTAGCCCTCCTACACCGACTTGTTCGGCCCACTGGGCAAACCAGGGTAGTCAGGCGAGGGTGCGCAGACTGTGGAGGGGCAAGACCCCTGTTTGGTTACTGTGGAGGGGCTGGACCCCTGTTACTGAGAGGACATTGCCCTATACTGGTTTCGTGCTGTGCTTTGGGTGCACCCGTTAACGGAAACGATTGACCGCGTGCCAGTGCGGGGTAACTACCCGTGCATTTATCGTGCGTGAGGTAGTCACCGTTACGTCTGTCAGCGACCTTGGGGTGGTTGACTGAGGGTAGGACCACCACGGGGGACTCTCCCGGCCAGGAGAGCACCACGTGCTACTTCTACTTTTCGAAAATGACTACAATCAAGATCGTTCCTACGAGGAACACTCAAGATTAAGAGAAGGATCTGAGAAATAATTCAAGAGTGAATAAATGGAAAAATATAAAGAAAGAAAATAAAAATATAACAGCTACTATCCACCTTACTGTTTCTTTGATTTTACTTGCCACTCTACTCAGCATTTCGCTGACATGTCCCTTTGTTACCTTTTCAGGACCAGGTGTTGAGCAGCCAGAGTCGGCGGCTGCAGAGGGCGCTGGGCCTAGTAGAGCCCAGTAGCTTTACTTTTGTAGTAACCACTATACTTTTCTTTCTGTTGTTGTGAGTAGTTTCTGTTGCCCCTGTACTCTTTTCATTATAAGCTTCATGTTTATGTACATGTTTATTTCTCTACTGTTGTGGTGGTGTATACTGTAGTATTTCTTTTCTTTACTGTTGTATTTTGTTACTGCTAGTTATATACATGGTGAATATGGTTTATTTTACTGCTCTTTTGGTTACTTTCGCGTTGGACGACTGGGTCTTGTGATCAGTCGAGTCGATCCGATTCTCGTATCTCGTAGGGATTCGGGAACCGGGTCGTAACAGTATCTTATCTCAATTGCACTTCATGGACATGAGTTCCATATTGCATGGGTATCGATACTGATGCCAAGTACTGGTACTCATGTGTTACTGTTTGAAACACAAGTCCAAATGAGTACCCGTCCAGTACTCATCATGTACTGGTACTCATGTTGAGTACTGGTACTCCATGAATACTGGTAACACCCTAGGAGTCGATTGATCTCAATGAGTACCGATACTTGTGAATAGTACCGGTACTTGTTGAGTACTAGCAAAATTCCTGTAGCCAACGAGTACCGGTACTGGTGACCAGTACCGGTACTTGTAAGCTACAGGTTCTGAATACCTTAAGCCTAGTACTTTACCTGGGACTCACTTGTACCGGTACTCATGATGAGTACCGGTACATGTAAGTCCTAGTCTTGGACTTAAGACGTCTTGGAGTCAATCTGGAGCTAGTGGTACCGGTACTCATGAAGAGTACCGGTACATGCTAGCTACAGGTCACTACTCTGTATATCAACAGTATACTTCCTGTACCGGTACTCATCATGAGTACCGATACTGGCGATGATTATAGATTAGTTTCGTGCATTTTCTGGAATATGAAAAGAATTCCTTAACCCACTTCAGTTTGTAATCTAGTCTACGCAGATAAATGCACATATATATAATGAAGCAAAATAATTTAGAGGTTTATCTTCTCTTGTACACAAGACTTTGTGATATCTAGATATTAGACATCAAAGCATGCAATTAGACCTAATCTAATTTGTGGGGGAGAAACATACCTGTGTTCATGTCAGATTCTAAGTAGCAGGACTACGGTTAGAAGTCTTCCAAGAGATCCCACCTTGGATTCTGATGGACTACACAAGAAGAAGATGAAGATCTTCTTCAGCCGTCCTCCTTCTTCCTCTCGAGAGGTTTCTATCACTCCAGATTCTCTGGTGAATGATGGGGGTTCACATGGATTAGGGTTGGTGGGTCTCTTGGGGACCATAACCCCTTAGAGAAATGCAATAAGTATCACTAATTGCATGGGTGATTTACACTTCCACTCATTGAGGAAGTGTTAATCACAAAACAGGTCTCTGCACATATGTTTTAAACACCACACTATTCCTTTTGCATTTTATGCCCATGTCCTTAATAAAACTTGAATTGATCACTTTAGTTATGGGCATTACATGACAGTTCATTAACTTATTGTTATTTGATTATATCTACATGTATGTTTACACATACAAGTCCATACGTTGGATTTTAATCCAACATCTTTAACAGCGTCACTCCCCCTCTCAATCTCCTCCTTCCTCTTCTCTCTTTCCTTTTTCTCTTCTCCTAACCAACACCACTGCCGACCACCTCCTTCCCACTACTCCCACTGCAGCTACAACAACATCACAACAACACACCGCCACCGAAGGCCACGCACCACCTTCCCTCCACTCTTTTCCTCTCCTCCTCCTTCCCCAACTCCCTCTTCTCCTGCTCCTCCTTCCCTACCTGAAACACCACCACCACCGTACCACCAACACTACCGCCACCAGCTACAATAGCTTCATCACCCACTGGAGCCACCCCATGTTCTCCTCTTCTTCCTCACAGACGCTCATCAACACTACCCACCACAACCTTCCCACCGTTAGCCACCACCGTCGATCCTCCTTCCCCGTTCTCCTTCTCCTCCTGCTCTTGTCCTTCATCGCCAGCCACCACCACCACCTCCATTGAACCTAACACCTTCCGCCACTAAGTACAACCAGCCTCCATCGCCATTCAACTCGCTACCACCTCACATTCCTTTCCCTATTGATCCTCTACCTCCTCGTCAACCCACTTTGAGCAATTACAGCTTTAACACCTCCAATTTCGATTGTGACCTGCAGCCTACCTTGACCCCTGTTTCTCCCAAGTTCTTCTTTTTCATTTTTTTTCTCCATAGTTAAATCATCACCAGCCTACCTCTTCTCTCACGGCCTCCTCCCCCTCCCCCTTTCCCATCTTTGTTGCTCCCTCGTCCCTCTTCCCTTCCCTTCCACCACAACCATAAGCTACCTTGTCAACCATTGACAACCTACCTCCCCCTTCATAGGCCACCACATTTCCACCTCTCCTCTCCATTCCATCATGCTACCATCAACGGCCACATACTTCATCAGCATCAACAACGATCACCAGTAGTCGCCATCTCCCTGTTTCCTCCACAAGGCTCTTCCCCAACCTCTTCCTCTTCATCTACGTCGGTGATTGAGGTAGCAATCATAGGCCCTAATCCACCTGAATTAAGTTAGAATCTAGCTTAACTTGCGCATTCTGCATGCATTCACATTGTACTTTGCATAATAGTTGACTTATTAGATTTGTGAATAATAATGTCATATTATGCACTAATTGAGAGGCATTAACAATCGTAGGTAATTTAGGGCTGCGGATGACTGATCCAACCATACGGATCTACTTAGAATGACAACGGGAGTCCAATGCTTCCAAGATCACATTAATCAGACTCTTGTAGCATCCTATGGAATCTACAGAAGAGTAAGAGCCAAGAGGCAAATAGGAGAAAATCCAAACCTCAGATGATAAATGCAACTGCACGAATGGATTTGAATCAGTGATCGTAGTCCATCGGTGCAAGAATCATCTCAATCGGAGGACTACATGATCATTTACGAAAGAGAGAAGATGAACGGCCATGATGGTGCCACGTGGTGCCATTGCTACCACCTCTCACACTGACCCCAACTCCTGATGGCATCTCACCACGTGTCTTGGGTCATTGGATTGCCATCCAATGACCATGAAGCGCCCACGCCACTAGCCTCTTCGCACTTCATCAAGGATGATCATGCCTTAGCTGTTGGATCTCCATCCAATGGCAAAGGATAGCTGGACGCAAAGAGGAAACCACAATAATCTGGCTACATAGCGCATTGGCTCACACGCTAGTGAGAGAAGCAAGGATGCGGGATCGAAATATAATTCGTGTGAAATCAATGAGGAAGCATGCGCGGATGACTTAAAGCCCTCGGATCAAAATAAAATGGTGCTGGTATAGATGCGTGGTGTGCTGGCTGACATCAGATGGGGACACACATGATGACGCACGCAAGCATGAGTGTTTCAATTTCAAGAGGCAGTGGATGCGACTTTTTAAGCCGTTTGAGATTTGTTGAAGCACGTTGTCAGCGATTCAAAGGTGAGCGAGCACGTGAGGAGAGAGAAACAAGAGCAATAGCATTGGAATAGGAGCACAGGATCGTGCAATGAAGATCCAAGCATCCAGAGCATGCCACGTGTCAAGCCCAGAATGAATCCACGCAATGAAGGCGCAAATGAAGGCTTATTGAGGTGCGATCTGATCCGTTGATCTCCTGATCGACAAATCTGATCACTAGAGGGTTGTTGCACGATTTTGAGGGCACAAGTTCCCTCTTTGCTCCTCAATGAAGCTACAAAAGAAGGCCCAGGGCCCCCTAGTTGAAGGCAACTCTTCCATCTTCCACCAGAACTTCTGTAGACCCTCTCGAACTCTTCAGACCTTCTTCTTCGTCTCCAACTATCCTCCTGAAGCATCCACCAAGCTGCCTTGGCAGACCACAGTTGCCCTCCCCTGCCTCTCCAGAAGGCCACCATGGACCACCCGTTGTGCCCTTATTCTGCCATATTAGATAGTGATATTCTAGTTTATTTCTGTAACTCAATTACTCTTGTTCTAGCATTACATAGTCATAACTCTAGAATTATTTGATCAAACTTATGACTGCATTCTCTCTATATATATTGTGATTATTATCTAGTTAGTATTTTGATCCAAATCAGTTTTGAGATCGAAAACATTTCTACCTCCCTGGGTTCAATTGGGACTCACCTGTTTCGTTAAAATTATTGGTCGAGATGTATTTCGTGTTATACTACGACGGAATCATTTAAAAACGTGATTTACGCCATGAACAAATTGGCACCATTGCCAGAGAGGCACAATGATTTTTTATTTCATAGTTGATTTAGTTTTTTTTTTGTGCAGCATGAACCAAGGATTGGCGCATGCATTGGGAGCTAAATTATCAAGGTGCACATGTTCATTTTAGATTAGATTAGAATTTTAGATTTGATTAGAATTGGGATTTCCTAGGTATTTAGGATTTTCTGTATATATATATATTAAAAAAAAGAAAAAAGCCTTTCCGCTATCTTTACAAACTCGGCCAAAATCTGATTGTGAATTTTAAAATTCAATAGCTGTGTTTATGGTGCTCCAAAAATCTTGAAATTCGGTTAGGAACTAGATTTTCAAACTATCTTTCCAATGCCACTATTCCCAGAAAAAATTCAATCTGTGGAATTTTTGAAAATTTGTGGAGTACACATGGGTTAGACAGACTGAAAAATGAATTTTTATGAACTTAAAAATCAGTTCTAACCAACATACAAATCTGATTGACATAAGACCAATGGGGCATGAAATATAATCAAATTAGCTTTAATTCTCATACTTTTACTAAATTTTTGGAGCAAATTTGATACTGTTTCCAACAGAAAAACCAACACGGGGTCCAAATCTCAGATTTGACCCCCTATTAGTTAGAAAATTCATAAATATTTATTGGAAATAGTAAAAATTCTAAAAAAATACTCTTTGAAAATACTTTTAAAAAAGGAATCTTCCTACCAGTTTTCAAATCATTTGGATTCCAAATTTACTTGAGAGCTTGTTTTTAATTAGTGGTCTAGAAACTAAAACAACGTAGAAGTGCATGAGCTCTTAGGACCACATTGAACTAGACTGGAGTTAGTTGAGGCTAGTAGTTAGTTGGTGAGGCGAGTCACCTTATGGATCATTCACCACCTACTGAATTGAAGAAAAAGGTTAGAAATTCACGAAAATATATCAAATAACCTTCATTTGTCTTGAAACTACTAGGTGATTTCAACCTCTCTTACCAAACCTGGTGACTAAGCTTGCGAAGTAGTGTCAAAGGACCGCAGCTAAGGGGTACAAAGTAACTAGAGGCGAAAGCTGAAGGAAAAGCTTTTCTCTTAGTCCCCTCGTACATAGATTGGCTGGGTTAGCTTGAGAGGTGGGGATTACCTTCAGTCGATTTCTCGAAGAATTTCTCCAGTAATTCAAACTTAAAATGAAACATCAGGTCATCTGATCTTAAGGACTAATTTGATTGCAAGGCCTTTGCCTTGTTCTGCCACCAGTCCTTGTAACTGGTGTAAGGTCACTAAGACCCTTCTAGTGTCGTTTGACCATCTTGATCATGGACCCATACTATTTCTCATCCTGCCATCATCAGGGTTCTCCTCCCAACCCAACTATGATCCCAACTTCTTAATGGTGGGAGATTGCTCCTCATTATTTGTATGTGCATGCTTCTCAGGCCTGGGACATACCCACCTCACCCTATTGGACATCCACACAGACATCACAACCCTTAGAGGCATTGTCCATGCAGGATCAGGATTTCATCATGATGACTGAGTATCTTGACCAATCCCACCAAAGGCATACTCCTACCCCTCACAAAAGCTCCCACATCGCTGAACTGATCCAAATAGTCTAGGAAGCAAAAGAGGTCAGAAAAAGGGAATCTGAGGACTTGAGAAAAGCAATTCAGGATGAAAGATAAAGAACCCAAGACATAACCTCTAGGGGCCCTGAATTAAGTGAGAATGTACCATAGGTGGATAGTGAGCCACTCAAAGTTGAGGATTCAACCGCAACCAATGACTACAATGAGCCCGATCACCACCCTTATGATTCTCCAAACCAAATCTATTATAACCCTCCACCTTCCTCGAGACTCGCATATGAGACCATATCCACACAGATCACCACTTGGAAACCACCAACAGACTCGCAACTACTTCTTAGACTGCAACAAATGATAGCAAAGTACAAGGACACAGTTGCAAGATATCTACATCAAATCTAGATCACTACTGATCCAAGGTAGAGACAGACTTTGATTGCAACCGAAGAATCTCTAATGGAAGCCCTTAAAGAACTATAATCCATGGCTAGGATGAATCAACAAACTCACACACTTCAAGATATACTCCTTTCGCAATACCAAGTTCAGACTAGCCTAGAGGATTTTAGGGAACTTGAGAATGCTTTTAGGGATCCTTCGAGTCACACACCCGAAGTAGATGATGTTGATGTCTTAATAGGTGATGTTGAAATGAAAGATGAGATATCCGAGGAGATCAAGAGACACAATCTTGGAATAACCCAAATCAGCTCATCTGAGAACCCCATTTAGGATAGTGAGGAGAAAAGGGGTGGTACCCCTAACATTCATCTACAACTGTGGGAGACATTTGATGGAATCAAGGAAGAAAATCAACCTATGGACCTAGATCTTGGTGAAAGCCCTGAGATGCAAACTTATTAGTTTGAGGGATCAGTCAGTTGTGAATCGGAATATGACTCCTATATGTTCAAGGATCCCCAAGGTGAGGATCCATAGGATGATTTAGATTTGGATGTCTCAAACAATCTAGGGGAATTAAAGCAAAGTTAGGTTGGATTCAATGAAAATCAAGGGATTATAGCCTTGAACACCACTGGTCAAGCACACCTAGGTAAAGCAGTTTTGCCTAGGGATTCTAACAATCACATGTGCCTTGATGAATCAGGAGTTGACTTAACTACCTATAGAAACAAATCTATTTTCACTCCAACATCATCTGATTTGCATCTTTCCCCATCCACTGACCAAGGTGATGAAGGAAATTTGGAGTTTGCATTTCCTACTCCTGATTCTGATTTTCAATTATCGGGGGGTATTTCTGATGATTTATCAAAGGAAATGGAAAGGCCTCCGGAAGCACAGAATTTTGAGCAACCTGCCATGTATGAAGGTGAGATACTGAGTTCAAAGAATTGGAGACGTACTTATAATCCAAGTCAATCTAATGGATGGCTCGACTCAGAGGTTAAGATGAATTTCGAGGAATCTGAGATTAGTACTGACGAGGATGAAATGATTTCTGATGAGGATTTTAGGAAACTTCCAATACCTTCATACAACGTAGGGTCAGTGGAGAACTTGATTTTAGATGTTAATCACCATTATGAAGACCCTTATGATCCAGACTGTAATGCTGACTAGCATTTCTAGTTTCATATCATCCCACTTCCTCAACAAATGCTCATAAACTTTCGAAACGAAATCATTGAGTGGGATTGGCATTGTGACCTTTATTCCAACCTCCCTCCTTTCTTTGTCCCTATTCTGCACAATACTATTGAGAGACTTTTTAGGATAGGATTGCACCATCAGCTGGTCTGCATGTGCAGACCACTAACTCTCAGAGCATACAAGCACATTTGCCTTTTGATCTTAACCAACTCCTTTGCACTCATTGATCCATCTGATGGAGTTTCACCTAGTTGGAGTCATTAAACTCACCATAGCAATTAGGCATAGCATTTAGACTTAGCATTTAGGCATCACATTTAGACTTATACATATATAGATATCTGTTATACATATCATATTTCATTCTGGCATAGTATTCTGCATATTGTGATTACCATTGTAGTGTTGGCATGTGCTGAATGACAAATTAGGAGCACCTCCAGGTGATTTCTACCAACTTATGCCTTGTCTTATTTCATTTTCTCTTATTCATGCATGAGGATATGCAAGAACTTAGGCATGGCGGGGGGGGGGGGGGTGGGTAGCACATATAAACTGAAAATTTTCTGCTAACACCTTAGGAAATAGATCTTTTTATCAAGTGATTTTATTAGGGATTTATTCTTTAGTTGATTCCAAAACTTAGAATCCAGTACACTTTCACACTTGCACATAGAATTTGCAATGGATCCACTATGAAGACTAATAGACATCTCTAGTTTGTCGAGAAGAAGCATTGCTTCTTCTCCTGAACCTTTGGACAGTAATCAGGGAGTCAGGCAAACCACCTTCTAATAGATCCACCAAATAAGTGTGAGATGAAAGTCGAGAGTATATTGGTGCTCTAAGACTAGTATGATGAATCTTAATCTTTGGATAATTGGATAACGATACTCGGAGTTAGGCACAGTTTTCGCTCTCGATTCTTGTTTATAAATTTTTTGTGAGAATCCTTGTAAAAGCCACCAAATAAGGCAAATACATAGAGAGTGGGTTTTGATAAACTAAGACTAAGGTGGATGGTCATGACTATCCTTTATGGAATTCTTGGCTGAAGGAGGGTACCAATGTCAAGGTCGAAGATACGTTGTCCTATCCATTCTCTTCCCAGTGTCGAGAATAGGCACTTTCACCAAATAAGCCACCCGATATCCTCTTGAACACCCTCAATTTCGAATAATGCCTCATAAATAAAAGTACGTCTGTGATGTTGCATTGTGTTGATAGATATGGCGTTATGCTAGTTGGTATAAAAAAAAAGAAAAGAGAAAAGAAAAAGAAAAAAAAGAAAAAAAAAGAGAAAAAGAAAAGAAAAAGAAAAAATTACCATGTTGAGAAGTGTATGTGAGTCAAGTATATTGAGGCAACAACACCTATCACCCTCACAAACCACCAAATACAGCCTTGACCCACTTTTTCTTGTATGCCTGACCACCTGAATACGGGCTGAGGGCTTCTGACTTAGTCATAAGGTTATCAGAACCTAACTGAAGTGTAATGCCATGAGAGACCACCAAATATATCCACAAATCTGGTGAGATGTGAGCTCAAGAAAAAAAAAAGAAAAAGAGTGAAAAAAAAGAGAGAAGAAAAAGTACAAAAGACTTAAAAGAGCACATTTTTCTAGCCTCTCTCTAAGTTGATTTATATAATAATCCAAAAATCTAGACTCTTAAATACTAGTCTCTATGTAGCACTAGAAGAGAGTGAGCCACCAAATACAAATCCATTTAACTCAGACAACTTCTACCTAAGCCAAAAAGCTGGGGCTAAAACTAGAGGATATTCTGTGTCCCTGAGAGAAGAGGTTTTGCTTATCTCAACAAAACTTTACTAACGGTCAAGCACGAGCTTTAGATGTGTGTTGACTTTTCACTTGGATCCGTTGCAGAAGCTACAACACTACACATTCACGGTTACCTGGATTCTAAATTTCTGGATGAAACAAAAAGAAATGAATCCCTAGTCAAACTCTTGACAGAGTGCATTTAGTCTTACACTTGCTAGGGACTAGCAAGATTTAGGCATGTGGGTATAATTGCACAACAATCATAGGCCCTAATCCACCTGAATTAGTTTAGAACCTAAACTTTTGCATTCTACATGCACTTGCATCGTACCTTGCATCATAGTTGATTTATTAGATTTGTGAATAATAATGTCATATTATGCGCTAATTGAGAGGCATTGACAATCGTAGGTAATTCGAGGCTATAGATGACCGATCCAACCATACGGATCTACTCAAAACGTCGACGGGAGTCCAATACTTCCAAGATCACATCGATCAGACTCCCGTAGCATCCTATGGAATCCGCAGAAGAGCAAGAACTAAGAGGCAAATAGGATAAATCCGAACCTCAGATGATAAATCCAACCCCATAGATGGATATGGATCAGCGATCGCAGTCCAACGGCACAAGAATCATCTCAATCGGTGGCCTACAACATCATTTACAAAAGAGAGAAGATGAACGGCCATGATGGTGCCATGTGGCACCATCGCAACCGCCCCTCACATTGGCCCCAACTCCTGAAGTCGTCTCGACACACGTCTTGGGCTGTTGGATCACCATCCAATAGCCATGAAGCGCCCATGTCATCAGCCTCTTCGCACTTCATCAAGGATGATCACTCCTCAGCCGTTGGATCTCCATCGCCGGCGACAGAAGCAAGGACGCGTGATCGAAATGCAATCCGTGCAAAATCAACGATGAAGCGTGCGTGGACGACTCAAAGCCCTCAGATAGAAATCAAACAGCATCAGTGAAGATGCGTGGCGCGCTGGCTGACATTGGATGGGGACGCGTGTGATGACGTGCGCAAAAGTGCAGGGTTGAATTTCAACAGGCAGTGGATGCGACTTTTTAAGTTGTCCGATCATGAGATTGGGTGGCTGTGATTTGCTGAAGCACGTTAGGAGCGATTCAAAGGTGAACGGGCACACAACGAGAGATAAACAAGCACAATAGCATTGGAGAGGGAGTGAGTGACCATGCGATGAAGATCCAAGCGTCCAGAGCATGCCACGTGTCAAGCCCAGAATGAATCCACTCGATGAAGGTGCAAATGAAGACCTATTGAGGTGTGATCTGATCCGTTGATCTCCTGATCGACGGATTTGATCACCAGAGGGTTGTTGCACAGTTTTGGGGGCACAAATGTCATCTTTGCCCCTCAGTGAAGCTATAAAAGAATGCCTAGGGCCCCGCAGTTGAAGGCAACTCTTCCATCTTCCACAAGAACTTCTCCAGACCCTCTCCAACTCTTTAGACCTTCTTATCTGTCTCTCTCCATCTCCGACTATCCTCCTGAAGCACCCACCAAGCCACTGCAGCGGATTGCCTTTGCTCTCCCCAGCCTCTCCAGAAGGCCACCATGGACCACCCGTGGTGCCCTTATTCTACTAGATTAGATAGTGATATTCTAGTTTATTTCTACAACTCAATTACTCTTGTTCTAGCATTACATAGGTATAACTCTAGAATTATTTGATTAAAACTCATGACTACATTCTCTTTATATATATTGTGATGATTATCTAGTTAGTATTTAGATCCAAATCAGTTTTGAGATCAAAACATTTTCTACCTCCCTATGTTCGACTGGGACTCACCTGTTCCATTAAAATTTATTTGTAGAGTCGTATTTCATGCTATACTATGACAGAATCATTTAAAAACACGATTTATGCCACGAGCAGTTGGTTGCATGAGCTCATCTCTCTTGCTCTCTTTTATGTTTTACATTGATGTTTTCAATTACCATAGAAGTGATAGTGTTCAGTTAACGTGAATGTTCCATATGTGTAGAAGGCATTTTATGCATGAATTTATATTAATTTACCTCCATTTGTTATCTTATATAGTGACAAACAATCTATTTCAAAAAATTAGTCATGATTTCCTTGTTTTTAATTTTCAACGTGGTCGTGTTTGTGAATTTGTAAGTTATAAATCTTGCATAGTTTGTTTTTAGGATTTTCTTAAATTTCTGGATAGATATATGTTTGCTTTTGTTAAATGGAAGTCTAAAGCACAGCCTTTTAAATAAATGCATAATTCAGTTTATGTTGAATTTTTTAATTGTTCAAGTTAAAGTTTTAGAAAAGCAAATTAAAAATTGTTTGTATGTTTTTAAATTATCAAGTCTCCTTATCTAATTAACTAGCAGTAGTGATTAGTTAGGGCAACATTAGATTTTAATTGACAGGTTTAGATATTGCCATGGGGACAGTGAATGGGTGCAGTGTTGACAAGGCCAGATAGGAGGTTTAAAGTCATTTCGTTGTAGCAAAGTCTCCTAAATAGCTCGATCAACAAATATAATTTATAAACTCAGAATCAAGAAATGAAGTCCGAGGTCGAACACGAGGAGCAAATTGGAATTCATGTGCTAATTTTAATTAAAATATAAATGAGCATAGGAAATCAAGCCAATAATGATATGCAATGAATAATATCTACTCAAAATTGATCTTCAATATAAAACATGAGTATATCAAGAGTTTGACAAGGTAAAAAGATATCTAAGATAAAATAATAGTGATTTAAATCACCAATTATTAGTTTAGACAAATGTATACCAATTACTTAATAACTCAAATAAATGCACAGTGACCTGAACGACTTAAACCAACTTTCCACGCCAGGCAAATAAATCCACAGTGCACAACGTCAGAGCTTATCAGATGTCAGTTGCTCAAGTTAGACGACTTAAATGTTGTCACTACAGTGCAAGCACAAGGCTTTTGAACTCTTTTTCTCCTTTTGTTCTTTAGCTTCTCTTCTTCTTCTCTTCACAGAGCCTTCTCCTCTTCTTCTTTCTCTCTTGCACAAGGGGAACACACCCCTCTCAGTGGCTAAGTGTTGGCACAGGGTCAAGCATTCAGAAGCAAAACCCCCCTTTCCTCCGCTCCCTCTCTCTTTCATTCCTCTCCTCTCTTAGACAACCGGTCAGCCAATTGGCTATTTGGGTTTAAGTAGTATCGGGTCCAGGGCTACCGGCATGGGTAGTAGATGAGGAGTGAAGGCTTAGGTGGGTACGGGTAAGAAGGTAAGGGGACCTCACCTTGTGGTCTTGAGGTAGTAAGGCCTATGCACAAAAAACATTTATGAGCGGTTGTGTGGTATTCTCCCACCGATGTGGGACTAAACCCACAGGCCTCTTCGCATGCGTGTAGCTACAGTGAAGTTTTGTCTAATTAGCGCAGCAGCTGAGGTTGCGACTTTCAATTGAGGACTTGGAGAGGGCCCGAGGACCTAGCCTCATGACTTGGAAGTGGTAGCAGGCGGTCTTGACACCGGAGGAGCTCGATCAGAGATGGAGGCAGCTGTGTGACCTCAAACACGAATATGGGCTCGAAGGCCCCAGTTAAATAGCTCCTTAGCTTTGCCATAGCACGATGAAGGTCATGATGGGTGTTTCGTGGAGGATGGCGACATGTGGAATGCGGTTGGTGTCAGAGATGAAGGTACGAAGGTAGGTTTTGGTCTACAGGTCACGTAAGTAGGTGACTGATAGAATTAGGAGAGGGGGCTTTTGGTCATGGTGGTGTGGCGGAGGACGTGAGGGTGTTGGCGAGGTGTGTGGTGTGGTGGAGCGAAGGGGAGATCTTGCCGGAGGTGTGGCCGGAGATGGGGAAGTTGATGGTGAACGGCAGTGTCGAGGGTTGAAACTAGGGTTTAGATGTCCTAAGCTAAGCTACGGAGCTAGAGGAATCTAACTAACCTAAATCTAATGGAAAAAATGGGAGAGTGATCCTTGCCGGCGATATGTCGAACTTGGAGGAGATGAAGTCTTCCGTGGGCAAAGCAGCGACGACGAGGGGAGTTAGGCGGCACTCGTTGGTATTGCAATGGGTAGAAGAAGCTGAGGATGAAGGAGTCGTCACCTATTGTACATGGCAGATGGCGATAGAAGGTGATCAGAGAGGGTTGCCGGAGTTGGTGGAGATGGAGGCTGGGGAGAAGGGGAATCCGGCCTCCAAACCAAGCTAAGGAGGTGGGGAATGCCATGGGAGTGCTTTTATAGGTGCTAGATGGTCGTTCCAAGCATGGAATCCAAGCTTGAAACCACGGCAACTCGACGAAGAAGGAAACCCAAACCTTTGAAAGGTTCGCATGTGGTTTTGAGTAGGATTTAGAGCCCAATGCGTGGCTCAGATGGAAGAGGATTTCATCAGGGATCTCCCTTTCTATTTTGGGAGAGTTTCGCCAAGAAATTAGATAGAAATCTTTGATTGAAGGCCACCGGAGTAGGAGTTTCTACAAGATAATAGCAAAGGGACCAATCTGCAAAGAACGATGACAAAAGTAGGGACCTATTCACAAATAATTCAAAAAGCTAGGGGTGTGTGTAAGAAAAGAAGTCAAACTGGATTAGAATTTAAACTTGGTTAAGATGATCTTTGATTGGGCCCAAATTTTGGTAAAAACCTAATTTGCACCCAAAAAATCTGATGGTAAAGTCAGATTTTGGTTTTGACCAAGTTTAACTGGGTAATTTGTGTAGAAATCCAAATTAGGGCAACTATCCATCTGAGACTATTTTAGGTCAAAATCAGATCCAATGGTCAAATAAAAGATACCAAACCTTATAGAATATTTTTCTATGATTTTTAGAAGGTTTAGGTGAATTTTATCCTGACCAAAACCTCTATTAATTAAGCGGGTCTTAAATTAGGGTTTCGAATGTCCATTAATTCTTGAAATGCTTTAAAACTCATTTCTATCTACTTGAACCCTCTTATTAGACATTTATGACCATTTGACCTTTAATAAATCCCTGGGAAACCCTGTGATTGCTCTACATTTATGATCTTCTATTAAAACTACAAATTTACCCCTGATTTAATGTATTCTTCTTAGAAAGGATATGTACTGAATTATGGCTCTTCGACGGTTATGTAGGAGCATTTGTCGATTGATTTAGACTAATTAAAGCTAGTAATGTCTGATGATGACATTATCATCATACCCCCATGCCTAACTTTTGCTAGTCCCTTAGCAAAATCTTATGAAAAGAATTAGAGTTGTAGACTATGCATTGATGTTTAGAATCTGCATTGATGTTTAGAATCTTGATTAATTCTTCTCTTTTAGAAATTAGGTTAGAATGCTAATAGTAGGCCTAGAGGTACTCAAGTATCAATCAAGATCTAGACCTGACCGCTTCAGCCTCAGTCAACCACGAAGGTTTCTAAGGCATGCAAAATCTACCCAGAGGTTCGTTAGGCCCAGTGGTTAAAGCACCCATGCATAAATGTAATAGGTCCAAGTTCAGTTTGTCAGTGCATTTTTATAAGTGAAAGGGATAGAAGAATTTCTTTTCATTTTTGGAGAGCTTTCTCTCTCTTTTTCTTGATTATTTTTCTAGCCTTAGATTGGCCCTAAACGTAGTCTGTATCAGATTCCTTGTTCCAACCATCAATCCTCATAGGGTCCCTGATAATCGATGCTTCGAGATAGCACCGCCCATGGCAACCCCCAAAATCCTGGTGGAAGAGCGATCTTCGTTGTTGTTGAAAACTTTAACATAAAATGATGTGCCGTATTTAATCGTGTGGTAGAAAATCACTTTTCAAAACATTTTAATTTTCAGAATCTAACCACGAATAGTTAGGTTGTCTCCACAGGGAGGAATTAACCTATCAAACATGAGTAATGATGTATCAAGTAATTGAGAATTTCAACGGATGTGTATGTTAATTAGTATTCTCATTTCCAGCATAAATTCTCAATTTAGATAATTAACCAAGAATTTGAGGGTGCACATGCAAAATCACCACTATGGAAATACTAGAATTGCTATCTTAATACTGACAAGCGTCATCAAATTTATCTAAATCCGCATTTGTTCCCCATAGCAAAGATACATGTTAGCTTAGTCATGAGATGAATATAATGTGACTGCATGCAATTCCATTAAAACTGAGGGTCATTCATGCAATTCTATCGCAATATAATATTAAGATAAATAAATAAATAGTAGCTTTGACAATGGCATACCCTATAATTTTTAATAGGGGAAAAATAGGGGAATCTCCTCTCTTGTGCATGCGCGTGGAGCGGCAATCATCGACCGGCTGGAGTTCGGTGGAGGTGCTTCGGAGGCCAGGCGTCGTAACGGGGGTGGCGCGGCGGTCGGAGGTGGATGAAGGCGGCCGAACGGTGGAGGTGCATTACCGGTGTTGGGTTCTGCCGCACGGTTGTGCGAGCAGCCTGTGGCGTGGCTTGCGGCTGGGCACTCGCGCGTGGGTGCGCTGAGGCGCTGCGCGATCTGAGGCATGGCCTAAGATGTGAGGTGGGCTGCATGCAAGGGGCGCGTGTGCTGCTGCGACAATGGGTTCTTCTCTTTGTTTCAGCAGTGGAAGAATGAGGAAGACGAAGAAGACAAGAAGCACAGCCTGCAGTGTGCGTCCTTGCGCATTGTTAGAATGCTGTGCGACACGTGCTTGGAGGCGATGGCCCGTGTGGCTGCTAGCCGCGTGAGAACGCTGGTGTGCTGCACGCGGTCGAGGCAGGTGCAACGCGCGGTGGGGGCTGGTGCAGTAACTGCAGAGGGTGCAAGTGTGGGTAGGAGGTTGTTTGCGCATGGTGGAGGTAGGCTGGCATGGGAGGATGAGGCATTGTGGCAGTGCGGTGAAGGACATGGCTGTGGCTTTCAAAGGATTGATGAAGGCGGTGTACGCTTGGTTCCACAGTGCCTGCACTCTCCACGGTGGGGAAGGTGGAGAAGAAGAGATATCCCCTCTGGGGGAAATAAGAAGATGCGCCTCTCACGCCCGAACCTCCTTTTTATCTCCTCTCCCCGCACGAGTTAAGGGATTTCAAAATCCCTTACTAAATATGGCCTTTGGCTGGTGGGGAGATGTTGAGGCTGGTCGGAGGTTGAGGAAGGCTCATTTGAGGTCGGCGGTTGTTGGGGGAGGGGAAAATTTAATTCACCCCCCTCGTCTCTTGCAATTTATTTCCTGTAATGATGAAACATAAAATAATTACATACTAAGTTATAGAATGTGATAGAATAGATAAAAACTCAAGTAATGATGCATGCACTTATTCTATAACCTAATGTAGTTATCAACAAACATAAAATGTAAAAATAAGGTTAACTTAGGTGTAACAATAGTCCATTAAAATTGACTCATCACCTGGCTTTCGACAGTCAAGATAGTGTCGCCCATGGTGTTCTGTAGCTAAATTCAGGCCCTGGCGATCGACATTTCAGGATAATCCTGCCCATGGCACTTGAATCAGCACAAGGTGCTTACATGCCCTTGGTAGGATATCTAGATATCCTAGGAGAAAAGCACCAAGCAGACGATATATTATTACGCATCATTGAGAGCAATTTCCCATCTCTCTACACCAGGAACTCGTCCAATCAACTTGTGTTGTTAAGCCACTCCTAATCTAGGTAGCTTTTCTTTTAAGAACAGAATAAATGCTTTTGCATGATGATTATTGTTAAGCACACTGAACTAGACTAACTGTGTGATTTTTGGGTGCTTAAGTTACCATGTCCCACAAACCAAAGGTCAGGTAACGGGGTCGAATAATCCCTAAGCCTTTAACCTATTACATTAGCCTCGCGCTTTCTCAACCTCTTAAGGATTAATCCGGATATTAATGGATATGTGAATGTTTAAGCCCTAAAACAAGCCTAAGAGGCTTAAGATCAGCACTTATACTAATCTCCATGTCTCTCTGTTATTTCAAAACTTATTTTTTTTTTCTTTTGATTAGGTCTAGAACTTAGTAACTTTCATAATCAAGTGCTAATGACTATCATTTTTGTTCTTGAATGATGCTCCTTTTTGACATTTTGAATCACTTTCTCATTTCCTCAAGAATAATTTCCAATTAAGTTCACAAAATTCCCCCCCCCCTCCATTTTTTTGTTCTTTTTAATTTTTTAATTTTTTGGCTTTGTTACTATATAATTTTTTGTGAGAACCCCTCAGAAACTTAAATTTTTATGTGTTTGCACTTAAACACCCCCCCATGCCTAAGTTTTGCAATGTCCTCATTGTAAATCGGAGGGTATGAAATCATCTTGGTTCATGGGTTAGAAAAGGGTAGGTGAATGGGTCGGGATGACTGTTGTGGACATTTTAAGCTTTGATATGAATACCAAAGGTGGAGTCGGTTGTTCTAACTCTAAACTCTAAGTGCAGTAAGAGTGTGGCTCAAAAGAATGATCAGAAGGGTCTCAGGGTTTTGGAATGATGGGTTGCCTCTCGTTAAGTACTAAATTTAATGTCTTCAGCCGAGCAGAATGTGGTCAAGGAGAAGGGGTGGTCAAATTAGAAGAGTTTTGTAAAATAAGCACCTTGATCAAAAGCCTGGTTGGTCCAACCAAGTGATGATAATGTCATCATTTGCCATAACTAACTCTAATTAGTCATAATCCATTGATAAATGCTCCTACATAATAACTAAAAAGTCATAACTCATTGCATATTCATTCTGAAAAAAATGCATTAAAACAGGGGTAAAAGTATAGTATTAACAGAATATCCTAAATGCAGAACAACCATGGGTTTTTTCAAAGGTTAATTAAAGGTCAAATGTTCATAAATGTCTAATAAGAGGGTCTGTGGAGACAGAAATGGGTTTTCGCGTATTTCAAGAATTAATGGAATCTAAAATCCTAAAAATAGACCTGCTTAATCAACTGAGGTTCTGGTCAGGATAAAATTCACCTAAGCCTTCTAAAAATCATAGAAAAATATTCTATAAGGTTTGGTACCTTTGATTTAACCATTGGAATGCATTTTGACCTAAAATAGAGTCTCAGACAGATAGTTGCCATAATTTTGGTTTCTACGTAAATTACCTAGTCAAACTTGGTCAAAACCTAAATCCAACTTCACCATCAGATTCCTTGCATCAAAATTAAGTTTTTTCCAAAATTTGGGCCCAATCAGAGATGACCTTGACCTAGTTTACATTTTGGTCCAGTCAGACTCTTTCTCTCTCACTTAAACCCCTAGCTTTTAAAATCTATTGCAAGGACCCCCCTAAATTTGTCATATCCTTCACATCTAAGTCCCTACTGCCATTAGGAATAGCTGCACCTCACCAACGAGATTCGAGCGAGCTTTTCTCTCTCATTTCTCAATCAATCAATCCTAAATTTGAACCAGAGATTCCTTGAGGAATTCTCTTTCAATCAGACCTAGCCTTGGACTCCAAGTCTTTCCCAATCTCTCATGTGAACACTTGAAAGATTCGAGTATCATTTTGTGCACAAAGCTCTCAAGCTTCTTTCCAAGATTGAAACACCCTCTAAGGCTTACAAGAAGATCCCTCTTGCATTTCCTTACATCCTTAGCTTGGTTTGGACTGGTTCTCCACGTTCTTATCCTCTCTCCGGCCAATCCCTCCACAATCTTTGATGAGCTTCTTGTCTTACCTTCTTCGCCGGCCATCATAAACCATAGCTGACCAGTCTCTCCTACTCAAGCTCCTCTGCTACTCATAATTCCAGCGAGGGTCGTCTTCCCCTCTCTTCCTCGTCATTCTCCCGCATAAGAGGTATTCCCTTCTCCGATGCTGGCCATACCATAATCGGCACCATCCTACCCCCTTCGACCAATTATATTAGGTAGCTAGGTTTTTTTCTTCCTCTCTTATCATTCCATTTATCCAAAACCCAAAAATAACCCCTTGACCTAACCGCCCGCCACCTTCATCTTCCGCTTTAGCCGCACCTCCGACGAGGTCATCCACATGCTATGCACCTCCCAACGCCTCGCTGACACTCCCACAAGCTCCGCCTCATCCACCTGCACAAAACCCCTCTCCTATTTCATCTTCTCGTCCAACCAAACACGCCGTCGAACAACCCATCCTTCGCACATCGTCTCCATCACCAACCAGGCACCACACATGCTCTCGCACCACACAACCACCGCCACCACACTCATCGCACCACGGTGAACCTTATGAGATATTTTAATGTGGCTGAGAGGCTGTGTTAATGACTTGCAGGTATCGCCATCCACCGTCGCCACTGCCATCATCTCCAACCTCATCTTCAGTCCTCCGATGTCGAAAGAACTTGGTGCTACACCCAGGAGTCACGGATACACTTCAGGACCCTCCCTAGGTCCTTGATTGAGAGCATGAACCCCAACAGCTACTTCAATTGGAGATGTCTTCATCTCTACTGCGCATGCGAAAGGACTTGATTTAGTCCCACATCGGTGGGAGAAGGGCACTTTGTAGTGAATAAAGTGATTTTTTGCATGCGGTTATTCGCCTCAACACTTGGGGGTGAGGTCCCCCCTACACCTGCACTTGATCTGACTTGCCTGCTATACACTCCTCGGCTAGTACCCATTGACGGTAGCCTTGGACCCAGTTATTGTTCGACTCGGATACTCAATTAACCTGGATATTTGAGAGAAGAGGAGAGGAGGAAGGAAAGAAAGTGGTAGAGGGGTGGGTTTTGCTCCTCTATGCATTGTGCGGCACTTAGTCACTGGGAAGGAAAGAAGATAAAAGGAGAAGAGCTAAAGAAGAAAAGAGAAGGCTTGGAGAAGAGAAGAAAGGAAGAGAAGGGTCATGCTAGAGAGGAAGAGGCTGAAGGAAGGAGAAAAGAAGAAAGCCTGAAGATTAGAAGAAAAGCACTGTAGAAGGAGACATTTAAGTCGTCTGATTACCAAAGCAGACATCTGATCACTGTTCATTTATTTGATTCATTTGAGTAATCGATATGTGCTTAATTAAGGCTAATAAATGGTGATCTAAATCACCATTATTTTGTCTTAGATATCTTTTTATACTCTTTAACTCTTGAAATACTCATGTTATATATTAAATATCAATTTTGAGTAGCTATTCATTGCATATCATTATTGTTGGCTTGTTTCTGTGCTCATTTATATTTTAATTGAGGATTAGTGCGTGAATTCCAATTTTCTCCCTGTGTTCGACTTTGAACTTCATTTCTTGATTCTAAGTTTATAAATTATATTTGTTTAGAGAGCTATTTAGGAGATTTTTACTACAACAAAGCATATTTAAACTCCTATCTGGCCCTATCAACACCAGGTGCTTGTTTAGATCTATAGGCTGATGATGCAGCTTAAACTCAATCAGTCTGGTGGGTTGATGGATGTGAATCAATAGATACAGAGCCCACCAGATACTTTGAGTCTCAAAGAGATATGGAAGTGAGAGTCGCAAGTACGGCTGAGTTGATTCAACCTAGTCAGAGTAGGGATCCTCAAAAGAAAATGGATCTAAAAAGGATAAAGGAACCCTACTAGTAGGATTAGAAAAGGATGGGAAGTGATTATCGATCTGATCAGAGTTTGAAACCCGATTGAAATATGTAGGTGAATCATGTGCAGCCCGATCAGAGAGTGGTGAATTAGAGTAGGAGTTGATTCTGGTGGTGGGTAGGGGTTGGGAATGGGCTTTGGAAAGCTCTGTATGTGGATCAGAAGAGGTGGCTTCAATGAGAACTGTGTGTGTTGAGGGATCCTCTAGAAAGGATTTAAAGGTGGGTTCATCTAGAGGGTCCTCATAATGTCCATCAAAATCAAATGTAAATGTCTAGAGAGTGCTTATAGGATCATGAAAATCTGAGTAAATGAAAGATTTGAATTCTGGGTTGCAGAAACTCTCGACACTTACTGTTTTTGATTCCAGTAGATCAAAAAGGAATGATTCCACCTCAATGGAACCTGATTTTGAATCAATGTTCTCAGGATTAGGAACCTTAGAGTCAGAGTTGAAGAATGAGTTATGGATGCTAAGGTCGTAAATTGGTTCATAGATGTCAAGAATCAAAGGTTCTCCAAAATCAGAGTAGGATTCGAAATCATCGGAGAATTTGCGAAGATCATGTTTTGAACCTGATTCCAGATTGGAAGTACCATCATTGAATGAATCAAGATGCGAAGAAGCAACAACTTGACTTGGATCTAACATAATTTCTGATTCTGAGCTCAAAAAGGTGTCCTTATTAGGCATGGGCTTAGGTTCTTGGTTCCTAGGATAGACCCAATCGAGTTCCAACTGTTCCAACCCTTTGATTTTTGTATCATAGATCGACGTGACTTTCGAAAATCAATTTGCATCTCTGAGGAGGTTGGAGAGGTGTATTCATCAAATATAGGCCTAGAATCATAATTCAAATTCAAAATCCGACTCTTATCACTTTGGGCCTCATCATTATCCCAAATAGGCTCTAATCCAGATTCTAGGTTAAGGATAAGGATTGGATCACTAGAATCTAGGCTGGGCTCTATTAGGATGTTAGAGTCACTCTCAACCGTTACCTTAATTGGATAAGACTCGGGATTTACACTCTCAAGAGGCTCTGTTTTAAGCTCATCATTACCGGTGTCAGGGAAATCTAGGCTTGGTGAGCCAGCTTCATGGTTTTTTAAGGCTGGTTCGGAATTGTGAACACCTGCAATTGGATCCTTCCAACCCATCTCATGATCAGGTGTGTCATTTTGTATATAATTTGTGTCTAATTCCATTTGGGTTGGGAGTCCACAACAATTCTGAGTGTCTAACCCAGGCTTTGGAGAAGCTTTAGAATTACTCTAAGATGTCTCGTAGATGGCTTCTCGCAATAGATTTAGAATATTTTCACGTTGCTCAATGATATCTTGGTGTATCTCCTAGAGAGATGGATTTGCAAAGAAATGTAAACCCTCCATTTTATGTAATCTGCAAACTTCATTGCATTCTAGTATGAGAGTCCCCTAGGTTGAACCATTCTGTAGTTGAGTAAGCAGTAGACTAACACGATTCAAAATGAATTTTATTGTTTTTGGGACATTAACCTGAATCAACCTGGCTAGATAATCTTCAAACTATTTAAGGTCATCCTCAATCACTTTGTCTTTTATGATCATTTTGGGGTTCAGGTTTCCTAATTCATCTTCCTAAGATGCTAGGTTGTTTTTTCAAATCAGGTGGTGGATTAGGATGTAGAATCAAACTCAGGTTCAGATTGAAGTTGATCAGACTAGATTAGAAATCCTTGAGAAGATCTAATGAGGTCTCTTAGGTTAAAAACCTAATGACCTTCTTGTGTATGTGTTCTAGAGAAAGGATGAGGGACTGGATATGAATTGGACCCAATCAAGGCACCTAAAGATTTTTGGATGACTAAGGCTTGTTTTGAGGCAGATGATACCTTTGAATCAAAAATCCACACACTCGAGAATTACCTGGGTAGCCAGAAAGGGAGAGCCCCGCAATGACCCCTACATGGTAGAGCGTCCCCACAGGTTACAGGGTTTCCCTCACCCGACCTTCCTTGTCACTACAGTTCCAAGTAGACCAGAATGTACGAATTGAGACCTTAAGTTTACCAATTTTAGCCTATTTTGTTCCTTGGATTTCAATTGATTAGAAGTTGATTTGATTTGTGACCTAATTTAGAGGTTGATTGGCCCACAAAGTAGACTAACTTCACCTGACCTATCCTGAAAGATGAGGAATGAAATCTAGGTCATGACCCACAAATCACCCTAAATTGACTCTCAAATTATTAAGTCCACAATTTTTAAGTTTCAAGTGAAATTAGAGCCTGATTTTAGTGTTTTTATTGATTAGATCTTTTCAATCAAGGGCTTGGGAAGCACACAACTAATACTTCAAAACCCTAGAGTAGAAACCCTAATTGGCTTTATTTCAAGTCTAATTAAATCTCAAGATGTACACCTTGGACTTCAAACACGAAGGTGATTAGTCCAAGATGCCTAGAAATTAAGCGTAAATCCTTAGTAGGTACAGGAAATTTGGGTAGGGATCTCTAAGCATAATCATCTCAAGCTTCAATCAGATATGAATCTTTTCATAAATCAGGAAACTTGCCCTTTTAAGTGATATTTACTAGAAAAGTAACGCAGATGAATCCTAATTAGTTTTGTTTTCTTTTCTCTCTTCCAAGGATTAGGAGATTAGGGAAGAAGAGAGATTACCTACCTGGGAGTGGCTGATTTGCCTGGAAGATCTCCTCGTGATGTACCTCACAAAATCATAAAAAACAAATAGGGCAAGTTAGTGCTCAAAATAGAATCAAGTAAAACAAGAATAGCAGTGAATTGCACGTTCCTCCCCGACAACGGCACCAAAATGTTTATTGGGCCAGATAGGAGGTTTAAAGTCATTTCGTTGTAGCAAAGTCTCCTAAATAGCTCAATCAACAAATACAATTTATAAACTCAGAATCAAGGAATGAAGTCCGAGGTCAAATATAGGGAGCAAATTGGAATTCACGTGCTAATCTTAATTAAAATATAAATGAGCACAGGAAATCAAGCCAATAATGATATGCAATGAATAATATCTACTCAAAACTAATCTTCAATGTAAAACATGAGTATATCAAGAGTTTGACAAGGTAAAAAGATATCTAAGATAAAATAATGGTGATTTAAATCACCAATTATTAGTTTAGACACATGTATACCAATTACTTAATAACTCAAATAAATCGCCTGAACCACTTAAACCAACTTTCCACCCCATCCAACTAAATCCATAGTGCACAATGTTAGAGCTTACCAAACGTTGGTTGCTCACGTTAGACGACTTAAACGTCATTGCTGTAGTGCAAGCATGAGGCTTTAGATACCTTTCTCTCCTTTTGTTTTTCAGCTTCTCTTCTTCTTCTCTTCACAGAGCCTTCTCCTCTTCTTCTTCTTTCTCTTGTGCATAAGGGGAACACACCCCTCTCAATGGCTAAGTGTTGGCATAGGGTCAAGCATTCATAAGCAAAACCCCCCTTTCCCCCACTCTCTCTCTCTTTCATTCATCTCCTCTCTCAGACAACCGGTCAGCCAATTGGGTATTTAGGTTTAAGCAGTATCGGGTCCAGGGCTATCGGCGTGGGTAGTAGCTGATGAGTGAAGGTTTAGGCGGGTACGGCGGAGTGCGTAAGGGGACCTCACCCTGTGTTCTTGAGGCAATAAGGCCGATGCACAAAAAACATTTATGGGCGGTCATGCAGTCTTCTCCCACCGATGTGGGACTAAACCCACAGGCCTCTTCGCGTATGTGTAGTTGCGGTGAAGTTTCGGCCAATTAGTATAGCAGCTGAGGTCCTTGCTTTCAATTGAGGACCTGGAGAGGGTGCTGGGACTTAGCCATGCGAGCTAGAAGTGGTAGTAGGTGGTCTTGACATCGGAGGAGCTCGATAATGGTCAGAGATGGAGGTGGTGATGGGCTGCAGCCGACGTGACCTAAAACACGAATACAGGCTCGAATGCCCCAGTTAAATAGCTCCTTAGCTTCATCGTAGCATGGCGAAGGTCATGGTGGGTGTTTCTTGGAGGATGGCAGAGTGTGGAGTGCGGTCGATGTTGGAGATGAAGGTGCGAAGGTGGGTTGGTCAACGGGTTGCGTCAATAGGTGATTGATGGAATTAGGAGAGGTCTTTTGGTCGTGGTGGTGTAGCGGAGGTCGTGATGGTGTTGGCAAGGTGTGTGGTGCGATGGAATGACAGGGAGACCTCGCCAGAGGTGCGATCAGAGATGGGGAAGATGATGGTGAACGGGGGTGTCGAGGGTCGAAACTAGGGTTTACATGTCCTAAGCTAACCTATGGAGCTAGAGGAATCTAACTAACCTAAATCTAATGGACAAAAGTGGAGAATGATCCTTGCTGGTGGTACGCCGAACTTGGAGGAGATGAAGTCTCCGATGGGTTAAGCGGCGACGACTACGGGAGGTAGGCGGTGCTCGTTGGTATTGCGACACGTGAAAGAAGTTGAGGATGAAGGAGCCGTCCCATATTGTACATGATGGGGGATGAAGAAGGTGATCAGAGAGGGTCATTGGAGTTGATGGAGATGGAGGTCGGGGAGAAGGGAAGAAAGGGAATCTAGCCTCCAAACCAAGCTAAGGAGGTAAGGAATGCCATAGCCATGCTTTTATAGGTGCTAGATGGCCATTCCAAGCTTGGAATCCAATCTTGAAACCATGACAACTCGACGAAGAAGGAAACCCGAACCTTTGAAAGGTTCGCATGAGGTTTTGAGTAGGATTCAGAGCCCAATGCGTGGCTCAGATGGAAGAGGATTTCATCAGGGATCTCCCTTTTTATTTTGGGAGAGTTTCATCAAGAAATCAGAGTGAAATCACTGATTGAATGTCGCTAGAGTAGGAGTTCCTCTGTGATAATGGCAGAGGGACTAATATGCAAAGAACGATGACAAAACTAGGGACTTGTTCGCAAATAATTCAAAAGGCTAGGGCTGTATGGAAGAAAAAGAGTCAGACTGGATTGGAATGCAAACTAAGTCAAGATGATCTCTGATTGGGCCTAAATTTTGGTACAAATCTAATTTAGACCCAAGAAATCAGATGGTGAAGTCCGAACTTTGTTTTTACCAAGTTTGATTGGGTAATTTGCACAGAAACCCAAATTGGGGCAATTATTTGTCTAAGACTCTGTTTTAGGTCAAAATGGGTTCAAATGGTCAAATCAAAGATACCAAGCCTTATAGAACATTTTTCTATGATTTTTAGAATGTTTAGGTGAATTTTATCCTAACCATAACCTCTGTTAATTAAGTAGGTATGAAATTATGGTTTTGGATGTCCATTAATTCTTGAAATGCTTGAACACCTGTTTCTATCTACATGAACCCTCTTATTAGACATTTATGACCATTTGACCTTTAATAAACCCCTTGGAAACCCTATGATTGCTCTGCATTTGTGATCTTCTGTTAAAACTGCAGATTTACCCTTAATTTAATATATTCTTCTCAGAAAGGATGTACATTGAATTATGGCTCTTCAATAGTTATGTAGGAGCATTTGTCAATTGATTAAAACTAACTAAAGCTAGTTATGACTGATGGTGGCATTCTCATCATGCGGGTTGTGGGGTGACGATAGAGGAGAGAGGATAGGAAGCAGCCAATTGATGGTGGTGCAAGAAGGAATCCCACGTGGGATGCAAGAAGAGGGGGCAGGCAGGAAACTTGGAAGCGAGGGCCTCATGGGAGAAACATAGTTTGCTTTTGCTATTAAGAGTGGGGCCACATGGCCGCTACATGTAGGAATTTGGTCGTGTGCCTTGCATGTAGAGGTTTAAGGCATACGACGGATACCTGCAAAAACCTCCCTCGACCTGATGTTCATAGGTCCTCCACCCAAGCTATGAAAACCAACACGAGGGTGCAACAACCCTTAAACCCTAGGTGGGGGTTCAAGGGTGGAGAAGAAGACAGGCGCCGCACACATATGGAGGGGCCTCGACCTCCACCAATTCATCCATTCTCGACGTTGAAGTTCCTCTCTCGTCGAAGGTTCTAGCATCTAAGGCGATGTTGAGAGGTACTTTGGTCAATGTGATCATGGTGGGATCGCCATACGTTGAAGATTTGCGAAGGGATGTAAGCACACTCTCTTTCCTCTTCCATGTGGAAGATCTTGTGTTTAAATGCATCGTGATTTCTTCTCTATGGCATTTCTGATGGTGATGTGATTGCTCTTAAGTTTCTCAAATCCATGTGGGATGATGCTTCTATGATGTGGAGGATGGTATCCCCCTTTGATGGTGCCTTGCCTAAATGTGCCCCTCAAAGGGCCCTATTGCGAAGAGGTGTTGCATGTATTGCAGGTCTCCCCTTGCACCTTAGATCCACAGCTGTGGTTCGTCAGGTCCTCGCCGGGTATGCAACTATTAAGGAGGATGTTGTTGTTGGTCTTGGAGAAGGGGATGGAAGATACGTCTGGGTGGAGGTCGACCTTAGACATGGGGGTCCTTTCCCTGAGAAGATTGTCCTCAGATGTTGCGGCTCGTCATGGATACTGCACGTTGCTAGAGAGTGCCAGCCTAAGGCACCCATGGAAGAGAATAGGGGTCCACCGGATAAGCAGGTGGAGATGCAATGGGTAAAAGACACAAGTAAGTAGTCTTAATAGGAAATTTGGAAGATAATCCTTTTCTCCCTCTATTGTCAAAGATTCAGGGGTTGGAACTTTTAGTATCAAATTTATCAAATAGGAAAAATAAACGATGGAGGCGACAAGAGGTGACAGCGACCGTGCTACTAAGGTTGGGGAGGAGGGTGGCTAGAAGACTTGGAGATCTAAATATTGGAGAAGGGAGAGCAGACGGCCTCCTCAATCAAGAAGGGAATCTAGGCTTAATACGAGAGAGGTTTGAATGGAGATATTTTGTGTTACAGATGTAGAAGAAGGGGACACATGGCCGTGTTATGTAAGAATCTCCTTGTATGTCTGGTGTGTGGAGGGCACAACCACAAGCGTGACTTGTGCGAAAGGGAGGGGCCATAGTATGCGAAGAAGAATCCACCATGCCTTAAGCAGAAGATACTTGATACGCCAATGTCCCCCCCACCGCCTACACAGTTTGGCCACACGGTCTATGTGGAGATCCCTTTCTTAGAAGATATTCACTCGGAGGAGATGATGCTAAGAGGTGTGCTGATTGGTGAGGTTATTACCGGAAGCCCATCTGTTGATTGCTTCCATCAACTGGTGAGTTCCCTATCCCTTGTATCGCAGGGTTGGAAGGTTGCTGCTTTATCCCCAACTCGCTTTCTTATCTTTGGTATGGGGATGTTAGATGTGGAAAGTCTCAAATTTCGTTCGAGTAATTTTGAGAATATCACTGTGTTGTGGAGGTTGGTTTCCCCTTTTGATGGTGCCCTACAGGACCGGCCCCCTCAGAGAATTGGCACCGGGCATGTCATTCTTGCAATTAGAGGTTTGCCGTTGCATCTGAGATCAAGAGGGGTGGTTTCCATGATGATTGCTGGGTTTGCAAAAATTGCTGACGATACAGAGGTAGCTATAGGGGAAGGAGATGCCCGTGTGTTGAATGTTGATGCCAAAATTTTCAGAAGTGTGTCTGTGCATAAGAAAATAATTCTCAGATGTGGAGGACGCTCATGGCTTTTTCGAATTTCCGTGATTGGGCGTGAGGTTATATATCCAGAGTAAAGGCAAGTTAAGATGTTTGTTGAAATGGCTGGGGATGAGCAGCAGTTGGAACAGGAGGGCTGCATGTCCTCTGATGCGGTGTTGGAGCCAAAGAAGATGAAAGATTACCACCACAATGATATAGAAGGGGGTTTGAAGAAGAACAAGGAGGGAGAAACCTCCAGCATGGGCAATCAAAAATTGTGTGAGGGCCCAGATAAAACCTCTAGTACTGTTGATGTGATGGTAGATGGCGGTAGGGAAAGAGCTATTTTGAGTGACCTGAATCAGGTACTGATTGCACAACAATCATGCAACCTAAAACACTTGAATTGAGCTAGATTCTAGCATAACTTCAATTCAATGCATGCATAAGCATCGTAATTTGCATACTTGTTAGTTTGAGTAGTCATATAGATAATATCATCATTTTATGACCTAAAAGAGAGATGATTTTAATTGTAGATGATTCGAAGCTATGGATGTCAAATCTGATCGAACAGATCTGATCAGAATGACAACGAGAGTTCAACGCTTTCGAAATCGTCCCGATCAGACAACCAGAGCATCGTGTACAGTCCATAAAAGAATGGAGATCATGGAGCCAAAGGACAAAGATCCAAGCCTCAGATGAAGAATCCAACCACATGGATGAATCCGGATCAACGATCATAGTCCAACGGTGCAAAAATCAACTCGATCAGAGGTCTACATCACTAGATACAAGGAAAAGAAGATGGATAGCCATGAGCGCTCCACGTCACCCACCCAGACTGGATAAGCATAAATAGAAACAAACAAATATATATCTAAAGGCACATGTAGCGAGTTGGCTCACACTCACGTGCGGAAGCACTTGACGCGGGTTCGAGCCGCACTGCACGAAATTGAAGCGGCATTCGTGTGTAGGCGCAATTGCATGAGATCGGAGGGTGGAGATTGAGTTCACGTGGCACGATCAGAGCGCACTACGGGCGAATGTATGAACCCACACGATTTTTGAAATAGGAAGGCGAGGCGTGTGTGTAAGTCGGCTGAGGATAAGGCATTGAAAAGGGCCTTGCGGGTGCACCTGCGGAGAGAGTTTGTTGCAGTGGGCGCGCGAGGAGGAAGCAGGGCCGTGGGATCTTGATTTGAAGGTTGAGAAGGTGCCACGTGTCAGCCAGGGATTAAATCTGTGCGATGGAGGAAAATTTGAAGGTTTTTTAGGCCAGATCTAATCAAACAAGAGTTGTTGCATGAGATAAATGGGTTAAATACCCTTTTTGCCCTCCACAAAAGATATAAGAGAAAGCCCAGGGCCCCCCAGTTGAAGGTATCAACTTAGCATCTCTCTCTCTCATCAACTCTAGATCTCTTCTACCATCTTCTTTGCAATAATCTGTCCTGGTGCTCTGGATCTGAGGTGTTGCCGCATCTCGCACAAGCATCCCACAAGCGATGTCGTCTCTCTACTTCCTTCTCTCTCTCTCTTTATCTATCTATCTCTACTTTCTGCATAGAAATTTTTACTGTGAAAAAACTCTTTATCAATGCAATGAAATTTGATCTTATTAATATCTGATGCGTCTCTATACATATATACATATAAATATCTTGTTAGAACTAGTTTCATTGAAAAGCTTCCATTAAAAATTGAGATTGCCTCCCTACGAACGACCTGGTACTCACCGATTTTATAAATATTATTTGTTGCCATGTTTTTGCACTATACAACTACATAATCTTTTAATCGCGATCACGTGCTGAATAGGCACCACTTCTTGTCCCTGAAGAACTAAAATTTGGAAACGGAGTGTGTCTAAAGAAGGGTGTTGGGAGGTCCCCTTATATGCTTAGAAGGAGGAAAAAAGAAAACCAGAACCCTATTGAGGAAGATGTCATTGCAAAGTCCATGATGGTTGAATATGTGGACAATTTGGCTCAAGGGAAGTGACATTGCAAGGGATGAGAATTCTAACTTGGAATGTGCGTGGGTTGCGCAACAATGTGAGAAGAGCATCTTTGTCTAGATACTTGTTGGAATGGGAGGTTGACTAGGCTCTTATTCAAGAGACACATCTAGAGGAGGGCAATGACTATGTCTAAAATGTTTTAAGACAATCTGGGAGAGTGGATTGTACTGCTATGGCTACAAATGGAAGATCTGGTGGGATGGAAATATGATCGAGAAAATCATGTCTTAAAGTGATTGAAGCACATATGGCAAGGCATGTGCTTACATGTAGACGTCAGAATAATCAAGGTGAGATGGATTAGTACATTTCGTGTGTGTTTGGGCAATGTGCAACAACTGTTCGGGTGGAGCTTTGGGATGACCTATCTGCAGTTCAGTATATGGTTCAAGAGAAGCCTTAGCTCATAGGAGGAGACTTCAACGACACCTTGACAAGTGGGGACAGACCAAATGGCACTGTTGATGGGGTTGCTGCTAGATTCCAGATGGTATTGCAAAACTTGGGCCTAACCGAATTCCCTGTCAGTGGAGTGGAACATACTTGGAGAAATGGGAGTGGCCTTATGTCCAAACTTGATAGATTCTTTGGGAATATTACACTATTGGAGATGTTCCATCTATCATCAGCCATGAGCTTGGAAAGGCCTTTTTCAAACCATACACCAATTGTTTGGGATAGTGGGGAGAACGTGGATGTGGGCTCTTATTTCAAATTCAAAAGATCGTGGTTCGGAGAAGATGGATTCAAGGAAATTTTGACAAATTGGTGGAAGACCAAGGCTATTGCAGGATCAGCGACCCAAAAATTGGCTTCAAAGTTATCAGACATGCGTACAATGCTAAAGGAATATGGGCAGACATTGCAGGCCATTTAGGAGCAAAAGAGAGTGGAGGCTCTGGTAGAGGTAGAGCAGCTAGATATGAAGGAATGAATGGTGGCTCTCAGTGTTCAAGAACAAGAAGTGAGAAAATATTGGCAATAGGTCATTGCGGAGGACTTGAAAAGAGAAATGGACTGGTGAGAGAGGTCTAGGTAGTAGTGGCTTAAGGAAAGGGATGCCAACATGAAATTTTTTTATCTTGTTGCTAGTGCTAGAATGAGGAGCAACTTAATTTCTTCCATCAAGTTGGTGATAGGAGAATATCCTCTATTCGTGAGATAAGAGTAGAAGCCCTACTCTACTATAAAGAGGTTTCAAAGGCTACTCCAAGGGGAGCATGGAAGATGGCTGCGGCTGACTTTTCCTGCATTAATGATGAACAATCTAAAAAACTGATTGCTCCTATTATTGAACAGGAGGCTATGGAAGCAATTAAAGAACTAAATAATGAAGGATCTCTGGGGCCGGATGGCATTCAAGTCTTATTTTATAAAGAAATGTGGAGCGCTCTTAAGGAGGAGGTTATGGGAGTTATACACGAGTTCGAAAAGGGAAACTTTGGGTTCGAAAGGTTAAATAAATCATACGTATTTTTGCTACCAAAAATGTCAGGAGAGGAATGTTTTTCTAGCTATAGGCCAATTGCACTATCAAACTCCATATATTTGATTATTAGCAAAATCCTTGGCAACAGATTGTGTGGTGTTTTGCAAGCTATGGTTATGCATGTACAGCCTGCCTTTTTGCCTGGGAGATCCTTACAAGAATCTTTCATTGTGGCTCAAGAGATGGTGATAGGATGGCATAGGAGAAAATGTAAGGCTTTCTTATGGAAGGTAGATTTCTCTAGAGCATATGATTCTATTTCATGGTCGTATCTATGGGAAATATTTAAAAGAAGAAAGTTCCCCCCAGTTTGGATTCAGTGGATGAAGCGATGCATCATGATAGCTTCCTACTCCCCTTTGATTAATGGGAAATCGTGCATAGCCTGGGTACAACATCAGTGCGGGGTGCAGCAAGGATATCCCCTGGCCCTGTTGGTTTTTAATTTTGCAGTGGATACGTTAGCTAGATATGCATGCAAATTGGCAAAAGATGGTTTGATAAGGGGCTACTCGATGTCAAATAGAAGGGCCTTGGCTCCTATTCTCCAGTATGCAGATGATACGGTATTTTTTGTGGAAGGAGTTGTAAGGGAATCACAAGCGTCTATCATATGGTCAACATCTTTAGACAAATATCCGGTTTAAAGCTAAATGGAAGAAAATCATCATTGGTTTGCTTTGGTATGAATGTTAATGAATAGAATGATATTTCAACTATTTTAAGGACTTCAATGTTCTCTCTGCCAATCAAATATTTGGGCCTACCTTTGAAGTGCAGTAAAATGAAGAAGAGTGATTGGAACTTTCTTTTTGAGAAGGTGGCTACTAAGTTAGGAAGTTGGAGCAGCCGATACTTATCAAAAGGGGGGAGACTTATTTTATTAAATTCAGTTATCACGTCAATTCTAGTCTTCTTTTTCTCCATATTCAGCATGCGAAAATCAATTTGGAAGAGACTTGATGTAATGCATAAGAGATTTTTTGGAAGATGGCTTCTCATCAGGGTATTTTCTTTCAACCTATTAAATGGGATTTAATATGCTCACCAAAAGAAGTATGGTGTTATGGGGATATGATCACTCAAAGAATTCAATGAAGCCTTGCTACTAAAGTAGGCGATCAGGCTATTGTAGGAGGAACAGAAGCTTTGGACAGAGATTATCAAAGAGAGCTACGGGTCATCCAATGATGTGCAAAACTGTTTGAACCCTGTGAAGCATTCTCCCTTTTGGTCTTTAGTGGTGCGCGCGCTGGTGGACAATTGGAACATGTTCAAACCTATTTTGGGAGATGGGAAGAGTTTTTGATTTTGGCTTGAAAAATGGACACCAGATGTGGTGATAAAAGACAAATATCCATTTGCATATTAGGCTTCTCTAGATAAACAAGTGGTGGTGAAGTATTATTGGGATATGGAATCTAGCCAATGGAAATTAAATAATGGTGAAGTTTATGGTTATGGAACCAGAACATGGGAGGATAATCAGCGTCTCTTGTAGGAGCTAAATGCTTTCAGGCCCAAACTAGAGGAGTGAGATACATACAAGTGGGAGGGGATTTTTACATCGGCAGCAGCATATGAGAAGCTCATAATTTCATCCAGATCGGCAGAGATGGACGCGATTGGGAGGAAGCTATGGAATTTGAAAGTCCCTCTAAAGGTACAAATTTTTTTGTAGTTATGTAGAAGGTATGGTTTGATAACTGTTGTCTTGCATCATAGGAGGATGGGAACCCCTGCCCAATTCTGTCAGTTATGTGGATTGCATAAAGATAGTAGCCGGCACATCTTCTCCTCTTGCATGGTGATAAATTATGTTTGGAGAGTAGTTTGCAAGGAATCGATTCCCACTTGGGAAAATTTATGGGTTTCTTTTTTATCTGGAAATAAGCCAATGTGCCTATGGTGGTAGTTTATGGTTTGTTTGGAGAGCAAGAAATGAGAGATTATTTCAGGAGAGGCTGGTATGTGTAGAAAATATTGTAAGTAGTTGCTGGTCTCTCATACATATGTGGGGATTGACCCTATAATCTTTTTTCTTCCTATATAGTAAATAAAAGCTCTCCTAGATTGCTATCGGCGATTCGATAACTCTCCTTTTTGTTTCAAAAAAAATTGGGAAGAAGAGGAAAGAGGCCAAATAAGTTCTATCGAGGGAAGATGAGGAGCATACTTAGGTCCTTGAGATGCCTCCACCAAATGTCTCAATGATGCGTGATCTCCAAAACAAGGAGACTAGCTGTAAATGTCAACAATGGTCTAGGTAGCAAAAAGATGGGAGCGGTGAAGACTTCACCTTCAATGTAGTTGAGCAGTGCATGGAAGTGGGCCTCTACAACCTAGGAGTTGCCTCAGGTAGTAGGGGCATGATGGGCACTAGGGATAGGTACAACTTTCGTAAATGCTCCTCCTGCAAGCTACTAAAAGTCAATGATGAGTTGGCCTCCAAAATCCTTAGTGTGGAGCATGTGACTCCAAGTCAAGGGTCTTCAACATCAGCCAACCCATGAGGATCCTATTGTGGAACGTGGTGGGTCTGCGTGACCCAAACAGGTAAGGAACACTTGCAAAATGTTTGCAGGACTGGATGGTGGACTGCGCTCTTCTATAGGAAATGCACATTGATCAAGAAAACATTGAGATGTGGCAACAACTTTTATTTAGGGGTTGGCTGATGCTAGGCATATCTGTGCCATTAGGCATGCAGGGGGCCTGTCAGTTTGGTGGAGGAAGAGTGTTTTGCAGCTAGAAGATATGGTGCAAGGTAGATTTTGCATTACTTGCAAATTCATTAGATACGAGGATGACAATTCAGTGCATGTGACTGTTGTTTATGGACCGTGTATATAGGGGGATAGGCCAGATCTATGGAGGGAACTCATCCAACACTCCTTAGTTCAGGGTAGTGCTTGGCTTATAGGAGGGGACTTCAATGCCACTCTCTCATGTGATGGCAAGCCTGATGGGCATGTGGACTTGTCAATGTATGGTTTTTAGCACACTATGAAAGAACTGGAGCTTTATGATTTGCCAACCTCAGGGGTCACCTACACTTAGAGGAATGGCAATGGGCTTATGTCAAGAATTGATAGGTTTTTGTGCAATGATGAGATGATGGGCTCCTTTCACCTAGCTTATGTGACTGCCATGGGACCCTTTCTCAGACCACGTGGCCCTGGTGTGGGACAGTTTGAAGGGGAAGAACACTAGTTCTTATTTTAGATTCCAACTCTCCTGGCTTGGCGAAGTGGGGTTCAGAGATCTTGTTTCTTCCTGGTGGCATGCACAAAGTTACTCAGGTTCAGCCACTCAGATTCTTGCTGCTAAGTTGAAGGGTCTGCACTATGCTTATAGAGTATAGGAAAACACCTAAAGTGGCTAAAGAGGAGAGAAGATTGCATGCTTTAGAGACCATCGCATCCTTGGACGCTAAGGAGGATCAGGCGCCTTTGTCTGAGGATGGTCGTATTCTGAGGAAGCAATGCCAGGCTACAGTGGCAAGGGAGGACCTACAGACTGAGATGGATTGGTGCGAGAAGTCTAGACAACTTTGGTTGAGAGAGGGGGGTGGCAACACCAAATTTTTCCATGCAACAGCCAGTAACAGAAGATGCACCAGCCATATTGCTTCTCTGCATGTGGGAGATGACACTATTACGTCAATTGAACACATTCGCAGGGAGCCCAATTCTTACTTTCACCAGGCCATGCGTGCAGGGAATTGGGGGGAATGGTGCATTGCCTCCTCTGATATGGAGTGGTTAGATGACCAGGGCCATTGATGAAGAAGAAGTGTTGAAGGCACTGAATGGGCTAAAAGCAGAAGGAACCCCAGGGTCAGATAGCTTCTAGGTGCTTTTCTATAAAGAGTTTTGGCAACTTGTGATGGGAGATGTAATGGGAGTGGTGGAGTTCCAACGTGGCAACATGGGTTTTGAGCAACTAAACAAGTCCATCCTTTTCCTCCTCCCAAAGAAAGTGGGTGCAGAGTGTTTTTCTGACTACAGACCCATAACTTTATCAAATTCCATCTATTTGATTGTGGGTAAGATTCTGGCAAACCACTTGAAGATTGTGTGTAAGAAGTTAATTAGCCCAGTGTAGTATACTTTTCTATAGGCGAGATCACTACAAGAATCCTTCATTCTGGCACAAGATAAGGGGTCAAGATGGATTAGAAGGAAGGCAAAAGGTTTCTTATGGAAAGTAGATTTTTCCAAAGCATATAACTATATTTCCTGGCCTTACATGAGGGAGATCTTTAAAAGGCGTTGATTGCATGACAATCATGGGACTTAAACGACCTAAATTAAGTTAGAATGTAGCATAATTGTAGTGTAATCCATGCATACATAGCATACATTCAATCTTTCCTGTTTTATCAAGATATGCACAAAATAATGTTATAATGTATTGATTAGTGCATTATTTGGATTGTAGGCAATAAGAAGATCAGGAGATGGCCTAAAGCTGGAGCTGAAGCAGGGAAGAAGCTAGAGTTGCAGTAGAGGTGGAGCAGAAGCCCTGGAATAAAGAGGAAGAAATAATGGGAGAGGTATACTACACTACTAGGTATAATTTTAATGTAGGAGTTAAATTATGAACATAAGATCCTTCCTAGCCTTAGGATAGCCCTAGAGGCCCTCCTAAACCCTAGCCAACCTTAATTTATGTTACCTTAACCTAGGATACCTCATAACCCTCATTCTAGACCATATCTGGACATCCAGGTAGGTTGCTAGACATCCAGAGCCCTTAGATACAAACAGCAGACCTAGAACCCAATTCTGCTGGAAAATTGGACATCCAGACAAAATGTTAGATGTCCAATTTCTGCAAAATTCCAAGACAGAACCTAAACTACTCCCTTACTCAACATTGGATGTCCAAACTAGAGTTTTGAACTTCTGATTTTGAAGTATAAGTCGTCTAATTATAAAATCAAACGTCTGGAACCCTTCTCCAATCCCTATTTTTGAAATCAAGCTTCGATCTTGATTTCCTAAGCCCCTAAAGCCAATTCTACACCCTAGGGGAACATAAATTAAGGTGCCCTAAGCCTAGTACACTACCCCAAGACCCTCCTAAGAACCTAAGGAGGTTCCCACTAAGCCCAATTGACTTGGATCTAAGTCAATCACACTCACCTAGTAAATTAGACTCATATAGTCCAATTGAGCTTAGATCTCAACCATTACAAGTCTAATTGGACTCAATGAGAGTCCAATTGACTCAAGCCTAACCTAATTGTGTATGTTCTCCCCTAATTATACATACATTCACTCAATTAAATTTGTGATAAGTTTAATTGCACATTCTCTTTAGTAGTAGAGCTTATAACCCTAATTCTAGGAGCCTACCTAAACCGAATCATGTAGACCTATAGGACTTGACCTAGACCATCTAACCACACCAACCTAGTCATACACACACACACAGCCGCCAGCTCTAGAGTTCTATATACCTTCCAAAGGTGGCGCCACCTTGAAGACTAAAAATAGTCTTCAAGGAGTTCACAACTTACCTCCTTAGGAAGTGGATCTAAGGAGACCCACTCCATACCTCTCTAGTTGCCACCTAAGCCCACTTCTAGAGAATTCTATAATTCTCTATAGGACTACTCCTTTATCCATCCAAGAGTCTATATAAGACTCCCCTTGGATGGCCATGAGGAGGGATCTAGCCATCTAGCATTTAGCTCCGTTCCATGTGCACCTCCATCCATGAGATCCATCACAATGTCCACACCACCTCCACATCCAAGGCTAGATAAACTCTCCACCTCCTTCACAAGAGGTCGGCCTACCCACCATTGGCCGCCCCTCTCTTCCCTCCTACCACCTTAAGCCACACAGGCCATTGGAGACCACCTCCAATGCCTTGAGTTATGTTAGCTAGATGTTCTTCGTAGTTTAATTTTTGCATTAATTTACTGCTTTGTAGAGTAGTCATCCTCTATCTGAATGATGCATGCATAATCTTTCACTAGTTCCATGCATGCATCCATGTTTTGTTAGCTAGAAATATTGTGTTTAAGCTTTCATGTACAAGCATGTCTCTACTTGTAATGATGACAATACTTGATGAAATAAAATCTCCATTTGCATTATCTCTCTTGTGATCATCAGTTGCCAATTTAACCTCCTACTATTTTGGAACAAAAAGTCAGTTCTTGAAAACATAAATGACCTTGGGATGGGTGCATTTTCTGTTAATAGCCATCATGAAGTACGAATTGTGCGCAGAAGTATCCACACCTTCGCTTTTATAGTTTATTTGACGCACATACATGTAGTAAGGTTTAACAACACGACATGCACAACTTTCATTCACAGGCTTGAAACTGGTGTATAATTTTAAGCAAGCAGTAAAAAGATCAAAAATCAATCTCGTTTTCTAAATGCCTCCCTGAGATCGACTAGGACTCATCGTCTCATTAATTAAAATTTTTGTTGAGTCGGATTTCGCAACTATACTGCAAAATTTTCCTATCAAAAATGCGATTTACGATTCCAACAAATGGCATCGTTGCTGAGGAGGCAACATAATTTTGATTTTTGATTTTTGTAAGCTTAACATTGACAAATTTGCTTTTGTTTGCTTTTTGATTTGTAGGAACATGAAGAATGGAATTTACACACAAATCAGGCGCAAGTCAAGAAAAAAATCAGGTGCACATCCCTATCTTACTTTAGGTTTCTCTTTCTGAACCCTAGGTAGATTTGAATTCTTGGTAGAATTTGATTTCTAAAAATAAAAAAAAATCTGCATATTTTCAAAATGAAAAAAGGTTTTATTTTTAGGGTTCTTTTGAATCTTAGGTTAGAATTCTTATTTGAAAAAAAAGAAGAAAAAAATTTGGAAAAATTCTCTCTCCAAAAAAAAAGATTAAAAAAGTTTTAAATAAATGTTTTGAAAAGAAGAAAAAAATTGTTTTGGTGAAAAGGTTTGATTTTGAATTTCAACTCTTCCATAAGCCTTTTCACCACCCACCAAAATTAAGCCTAATTTTTAATCGAAATTCAAAAATTCGATTGTTGAATATTTGTTAGGTCCAAAATTCTAAAATTTAGGCATGAGCTTTAATTTCAAACTAGCTTTCAAATGGCATCATTCATTTGAAATTATTTGAATCGTGGAATTTTTAAAAATTTGTGAATTACAAGGAGGTTAAACTGACTCAAATTTGAAAATGTTTTAATTTCAAAAAGTTATTCCGAACAACATGCAAATCAGATTTGATAAAAATGGTGGCATTTGAAAGATTATTAAACTAGCTTTCATTTCCATATGTTTTTTGAATTTTTAGATTTTATTTGATACTATTTCAAATAGGAAAATTGACAAGGGGTCAAAATTCCAAATCTAACCCCCAACAATTAGAAATTTATATTTATTCGGTTGAAACAATAAAAAATTTCAAAAAAATATTATCTGGAAAGCTAATTGGAAAAGGAATCTACTCGTCAAATTTCAAATCAATTGGATTCAAATTGTGATTCAGAGAATAATTGTAATCTGAATATTGGTCAGCAACACACATAGAACTTGCATGAACCCTAGGCTCAACTTTTAGGGTTACATTCTAGAGACCACATTTGGCTAACCAAGACTTAATCAAGTCTAGTGGCTAGTCGATGAGTTTGGTCACCTTGTGGACCACTCACCAGAAACCCCATTTGAAGAAAAAGGTTAAGGAAAAATTGCATAAAACATGTTAATTAACCTAAATTCGTTGTCATACTATTGGGTCATCACAATCACCTTAGTTAAGCGTTAGCCAAATCTGCGAGGCAGTATCAAACGATCGCCGCTCGGGGGTACAAAGGAACCGAAGGCGAAAGCCAAAGGAAGAACCTTCCCCTTTGTCCCCTGGTCTAGATTGGTTGGGTTAGGTTGGGGGCTTGGGATTACTTGTAGTCGGTTGTACAACGAATTTTTCTTCATCAGTTAGAATCTTAAAAAAAAATCTGGTCACTTGATCTTAAGGACCAATTGATTGACAAGGCCTTAGCCTTGTTTGGCTTGGCTGCACCAACCTAGGGGCAGGTTGGTGTATAAGGAAGGAGTTCACTTAGATCTCAACTGGTTCGATATTGGGAGCCAATCCCAAGGAGGTGAAGGTGATTTGTTGCATCACCTAGACCATCTTCTCACCCTTCTTCTTCCACTCATTTAGTCGAGATGGCTAACCCTGGACCTGGTCAAGATCCATCAAATCTAGACCCGATGGCTCATCTGGAAGCCCAGGTCATTGAATCAGAACAACCTTGGGAACCTAACCCAAGGTGGCGAAGATGACTTTTCACTTCGCTTGATCCTTCTTCTCAAATTATTGAAATGGTCAACCCATATCCTGACCTTGGTCAGTATGACCAATACCAATTGGCCCGACAAAGGACCCCATCTTATGTCCCAAGGTATGAATTTCATACTTTTGCATCTCACCCAAGGAATGTTGGTCGACCTGATTCACCCCCTAGAACCCTTGATGAACTGCCACTGCATATGTGATCGCATTTCAGATTGCAACGAATGATAGCCAGGACTAAGGAGAAGGTCGCAATTTATCTACATGAAGTCTAGACTACTACTAATCCGAAACAAAGACGGTCCTGGATTCCACCCCAAGAATCTTTAATGATGGTCCTTTAGGAATTAGAATCCTTGACAAGGCTAACCAGACAGAATCGAACACTTCAAGAAATATTGCTTTTGCAGTATCAAGTGGAGAATAGCCTTGAGGACCTTGAAGAACCTGAAGTGACTGCACCTGAAAGTGCTACAAGGGATTCGTTGGGCCTGACACTCAAAATGAATTCATGGGGAGAAACATCTGGTGTGGATATGGGACATGATCTAGGAATTTTTCGAATAGACTCATTTGAGAACCCTATTCATGAAAGTGATGGGAAAAGGATTAGTATCTCCAAAACTGACTCAATCTGAATACCCTAAATCTTGGGAGATACCTCATAGGTTGGATAACATGGCTGAGAGGAAGGAAGGAGATCTGCTCGAGGATATGGATTTTGATGGAAACCCTAAGGTACAAGCATTCCATTTGGAAGAATCAATCATTCTTGATGATCATACATGCTTGGATGAATTGAGTGCAACATCTAGATTTGACACTACTGATCAATCTGAGTCACTTCCCATGGGAAGTGAATCCGATTTTAATCCAAACTCATCTGATCTACTTTTTTTTCCTTCCACCTACCAGGCTGACGATGGAAACTCTGAGACCGCACTTTCTACTCCTAATGTTGATATCCAATTATCAAGAATGGCTTGGGATTATTTGCCTAGAGAAATGGAAATGCTATCTAATGAGGAACCCACTACATATGAGGGTGAAATACTAAGTAGAATGAACTGGGGCCTTACAGACAACCCTAGTCAATCTAATGGATGTCTTAATTAGGAGACTAAGATAGCTTCCGATGAATCCGAGATGAGTACCAATGAGGATGAGATAATTTCTGGTGAGGATTTTAGTGACCTATATGCAGAACCCCTAGTGGCACATATACCCTCATATAACCTAGGGTCTAGGGAGATCATGATTTTTGATGTCGATCACCATTATGAAGACCCCTACGATCCAGACTCTGATGCTGACATGCATTTTATCAATCCACCTCCTCAGCAATTTCCCATTGAATTCTGGAACATGATTGATCAGCAGAATGGGCATCATGACCCTCATTCTAATTATCCTCCACTTCTTACCCCTATTCCACATTCTACTATAGATAGACTCTTTGGAGTAGGGATGCATCATCAGTTGGTTCGAATTTGTGGATCACTGATTTTAGGAGCACACGAACACATCTTCCTTTTGATCTTGACCTGCTCTTATGTAATCACTGATCATCTGATTGAGTTTTCACCTAACTGGAGGCGTTAAACTCAGCATTTATAAATAGCATATGCATACCTTTTCATACATAGCATATTTTCTTTTAGCATATTTCTCTGCATTTTCCATATCATTAGGTTGGCTTGTGCTGAATGAAAATTCGAGAGCAATTCCAAGTGATTTCTACCCACTTACTTCCTGTTGAAATTTATTTCTTTTATATTCATGCATGAGGACATGCGAGAACTTAGGCATGGGGGGGTAGATACATCAAAATTGAAAATTTTTATGCCAACATTTAGGAAAACCTCTAAGCAGCATGTTAAACATACTTTAGGGGCCTTATTTAAGAACAACCGACTCCACCTCAAATGTTCACATTGGAGCTAGAAATCGTTTGCAATAGCCACTTTCGACTCGTTTGTTCATCTTTTTGTTTTGAATTAAGGACTAAGCTAAATGTAACCTGATAAGGGAACAACATTAAAGTACAAATCAGAAGATGTTATTTGTATATAGCATATATACATATTGTATCCATGAACAAGGATTTTTATCAAGAGGATGCATTAGGGATTTTTATCTTCTAGTTGATTCTTGTAATCTGGAATCTAGTACATTTTCACACATGCGTAGATTTTGTAATGGATTCATTGTGAAGACTGATAAACGTCTTTAGTTTGTCGAGAAGAAGCAATGCTTCTTTTCCTAAACCCCTGGGCATTGTTTAGGGAATCAAGCGAATCTTCTTCCAAAAATCCACCAAATAGTGTGAGATGAGAGTAGAGTATCATTGGTGCTCTAAGATTAGTGCAAGGAATCTAGATTCCTGGATAATTAAGTGAGGATACTCGAGTTAGGCATAGTTTTGCTCTCTATTCCCGTGTATAAATTTTGTGTGAACTTCTGAGAGCCACCAAGTAAAGGCAAATACATGGAGATCGAGTTCTAATAAAACTAGGACTAAGGTGGATAGTTATGACTATCCTTTACGGAATCCTCGACTGAAGGAGGGTATTGATATCAAGGTCAGGAATACACCATCCTATCCGTCTCTCTTCCAATGCCGAGAGTAGGCACTATCACCAAATATGCCCCCTGATATCCTCTTGAACACCACCAATACCTAATAATGCCTCCTTAATAAAACTCACATATGTAGTGTGCTATATTGCATTGTGTTGAAAAAAGAAAATAGAGAGAGAAGAAAAAAAAAAAATATATATATATATAGAGAGAGAGAGAGAGAGAAATGATGATGACTTTATGATCTTAGTGTTTATTTCAATTACATTGAGGAAATATTACCCAGCACAATTGCGATCCACCAAATATGGCCTTAACCTACATTTTTTGTATTTCTGACCACCCAAATAGTGGTTGAGGAATTCTGACTTAGTGTTAGGATTGGAACTCGATTAAAGTGTTAATGCCATGTGAGACCACCAAACATGGGTTATATGTTTAAATCTGGTGAGATCGTGAGCTTAAAAAGAAAAAGAAAAAAAGAGTGAATACAAAGGAACCAAAGAGAGCATAGTTTTTCTCACTTTTCTCTGGGTTGATTAACTTAATAATTTGGGAATCTAGATTCTGTAGTATTAATCTCTATCTAGCACCAAATGAGAGTGACCCACCAAATACACAGCTATTTGCCTTAGACATTCTCTACCTAAGCTAAAAGCTAAGGTGGAAATCAGAGAATATTCAGTTATACCATGAGGGAAGAAGTTTTCCTATCCTGCTAGAATTTTACTATTGATCAAGTATAGGCTTTAGAGGTGAATCGGCTTTTCACTCGAATCCGTTGCATGAGCTACATAGTTGCACTTTCACAATTGTCTGGATTTCTAGATTTTAGGATGAAAATGAAGAGGAAAAGAATCTTTAGTATTATGCTTGATAAAAATAACAAGTCGTTCAGGGACCCAATTGTAGATAACTAACTTAGTTTTGCATTTGCTAGGGATAGTAAGATTTAGGCATGGGGGTATGATTGTATAGCAATCATGGGACTTAAATGACCTAAATTAAGTTTGAACTTAACACAATTGTAGTGTAATCCATGCATACATAGCATACATTGCATCTTTCCTATTTTATCTAGATATGCATAAAATAATGTTATAATGTATTGATTGGTGCATTATTTGGATTGTAGGAAATAAGAAGCTCAGGAGATGGCCTAAAGCTGGAGCTGAAGCAGAGAAGAAGCTAGACCTATAGCAAAGCTGGAGCAAAAGCCTTGGAATAAAGAGGAAGAAATAATAGGAGAGGTATACTAGTCTACTAAGTAGAATTTTAATGTAGGAGTTAAATTATGAAGAACATAGGATCCTTCCTAGCCTTAGGATAGCCCTAGAGACCCTCATAAACCCTAGCCACCGTTAGATTAGGTCACCTTAATGTAGGATACCTCAAAACCCTCATTCCAGCCCATATCTAGATGTTCAATTAGGTTGCTGGGTGTCCAAAGCCCTTAGACACAAACCGTAGACCTAGAACCTAATTTTGCTGGAAAATTGGACGTCCGACAAAACGTTAGACATCCAATTTCTACATAATTCCAAGACAGAACCTAAACTCCTCCCTGACTCAACATTGGATGTCCAAACTAGAGTTTTGGACTTCTGATTTTGAAGTATAAGTCTGATTATAAAATCAGACGTTTGGAACCCTTCTCCAATCCCTATTTTTGAAATCAAGCTTGGATCTTGATTTCCTAAGCTCCTAAACCCAATTCTACACCCTAGAAAACCTAAATTAAGGTAACCTAAGCCTAGTACACTACCCCAAGACCCTCCTAAGAACCTAAGGAGGTTCCCACTAAGCCAATTGCATTGGATCTAAGTCAATCACACTCACCCAGTCAATTGGACTCATAGAGTCTAATTGAGCTCAGTTCTCAACGAACACAAGTCTAATTGGACTCAGTGAGAAACTCAAGCCTGACCTAATTGGGTATTTTCTCTCCCAATTAGATATACACTCACTCAATTACACTTGTGATAAGTTTAATTGCACATTCACTTTAGGAGTAGGGCTTATAACCCTAATTCTAGGAGCCTACCTAAACCCAATCACATAGACCTATAGGACTCGACCTAGACCACCTAACCACACCCACCTAGTCATGTACACACACCAACATAGCCATCATCTCTAGAGTTCTCTAGAGACATCCAAAGGTGGCACTACCTTGATGACTAGAAATAGTCTTCAAGGAGTCCACAACTTACCTCCTTAGGAAGTGGATCTAAGAAGACCCACTCCCTACCTCTCTAGCCACCACCTAAACCCACTTCTAGAGAATTCTATAATTCTCTAGAGGACTACTCCCTTGGCTATTTGAGAGTCTACATAAGACTCCCCTTGGACGGCCATGAGGAGGGATCTAGCCATTTAGAATTTAGTTCCATTCCATGTGCACCTCCATCCACGAGCTCCATCACCATCTCCATGCCACCTCAATGTCCAAGGCTAGAGAAACTCTCCACCACCTTCACAAGAGGTTGGCCTACCCACCATTGGCTGCTCCTCTCTTCCCTCCTACCACCTCAAGCCACATAGGCCATTAGAGACCACCTCCAATGCCTTGACTTCCGTTATCTAGATGTTCTTCATAGTTTAATTTTTGCATTAATTTATTACTTAGTAGAGTAGTCATCTTGTATCTGTATGATGCATGCATAATCTTGCACTAGATCCATGCATGCATCCATGTTCTGTTAGCTAGAAATATTGTGTTTAAGCTTTCATGTACAAGCATGTCTCTACTTATAATGATGACAATACTTGATGAAATAAAATCTCCATTTGCATTATCTCTCTTGTGGTCATCAGTTGCCCGATTTAATCTCTTATTATATTGCAACAAAATGTCGATTCCTGAAAACATAAACGACCTTGAGATTGACGTGTTTTTCATTAATAGCCATCGTGAAGTACGAATTGTGCACACAAGTACCCACACCTTCATTTTTATAGTTTATTTGATGAACGCACATGTAGTAAGGGTTAACAACATGGCTGGCACAACTTTCATTCGTAGGCTTGAAGCCAGCGTACAATTTTAAGCAAGTAGTAAAAAGATCAAAAATCAATCTCGTTTCTTAAATGCCTCCCTGAGATCGACTGGGACTCACTGTCTTGTTAATTAACATTTTTGTTGTGTTAGGTTTCATAACTATACTATGACATTTTCCTATTAGAAATGCGATTTATGATTTGAACAAGCGTGGCTTCCCCGATATGTGGATTTAGTGGATGAAGAGGTGTGTCACCACATCAGTTTTTTCTCCCCTTGTAAATGGTTGTCCCACTGGTGCTTAGATCTAGCCACAGAAAGGTGTTAGACAAGGATGCCCTATTACTCCTTTGATGTTCATCTTAGTAGTCGACACTTTCGCCCATTTCTCCTTCAAGGCCTGTGTGGCTGGCCTTTTCCATGGATGTTCTCTCTCCACACAGCACACCCTCACCCCGGTGTTATAGTACGTAGATGACATGGTATTCTTCATTTAGGGTGGGTGTAGTGCAACATAACATGTAAATATGACACTGAGGATTTTTGGTAGTATCTCTAGTCTTACAGTGAATACCATGAAGTCCACCTTGATAAGCTTTGGCTGGATGGATGGCATGCGCATGTAGATTTCTGAAGCCCTACAGACACCCCCTCCCTCCAGCCTACCAGTTAGATACTTAGGCCTTCCCCTACATGGAAGAAAAATGAAGAACATGTTGGTGCAAGGGCACCACAATCGTCAATTTTGATGATAACAAAACACTTGTATTTTAACATTTGCATTTGAGTTTAAGATTTCAGGATAATTGCAAATGGATACAAATGTGAAGGAGCTTCAGCTCGCATCCATGGTGGATTGGAGGAGCCCGCTGAAGGAGAAGAAACTTCGCGTGGAGAGAGAGCTTCAAGACAAGATGAATAGGATAGAATTCTTTTTGTCTTGTGTTATGTACTTAGTCTTTGCATATTTTGTCTTTATTTTTCTTTGCTCATTTATTTCCTTAGATCATATGTTAAAGAGCCTCAAAGTAGCCTACCTTAAGTCCTAGGATCACCTACTAAACCCAAGGACACTTAGACATTTCGTAGAGATCTTAGAAAACTAAAGTAGGCATCAAGCAGCCTAATCAGACATCCAATCTGGAAATTAGATGTCTGATCTTGACTTTTAAGATGTCTGACTGTTTTATCAAACATCCAAAAACACTTAGGCTGAGAACCACTTACTGTCTACCAGATTTAGACGTCCAGCCCTTAGTCCAGACATCTTAGAAGATGTCTGATGACCTTGCAAGATGTCCAATTAGTGGAACATTGCTTAGAAAAATGAACATTGAGAAATGACCCTTGATCTTCTATTAGACATCTAGAGAGTATCTCAGACATCTGATAAGTAAACGTTAACACACCGGCAAGAGATCAAGTGATCATGGGGGGAAAGACATTCGTACACACCGAAGGACATGACACCTTGTGACCACCATATTTTGAAGGTACGAATTTTACATGTGGCATCAGAGCAAGTCTTGCTTTATCAATGTAACAACCCAGCAAGGATCAATGGAGGGAAGCATCTTCGCCACAAGACAGTCAGAGGGGTAGTCCACCATTCGACCGCCGTACTTCGATGGAAACAACTATAGCTATTGGAAGCATTAATGAAGATGTAGCTTCTAGCCATAGACTTCGCTCTATGCGGACATTGCAAAACCCCATATGAAGTCCCGATGAGACCAAAGAGAGGCTAGTTACAGTAGCAGACCTGTGAGGGAAATGAATGCATTGTACTATGCGCTAAGACTGGAAGAGTTCAACCGGATATCTCAATGCACCACCGCATATGAGATATGGTATACTCTGGAGGTAATGCATGAAGGTACACCCAAGGTAAGAGCTTCAAAAATAAATGTTTTATCACAAGAGCTTGAATCTTTCTTGATGAAATCTAATGAGTCATTAAGTGAGATGAACACTAGGTTCACTTTCATTGTGAATGGATTGAAAGCTTAGGGAAAACCTTTATCAAAGGGGAGCTTCAAGGAAAAATTCTTCGTTCCCTCAGACTGGAGTGGGAACAAAAGGTCACTACCATTGAGGAGGTGAACGAAATAGATGAGCTCAACATGGAGGATCTCCTAGGCAACCTCATGGCCTATGAGACAAAATTGAAGCAGAAGAAGGACACACCTGAACTGAAGTCGAGGAAGTCTCTCACCTTTAGAGTCGCTTTGGACACCGAGGTATGTTCTGATGACGAAGACCTTCAAATTTTATTTAAGAAATTTTCTAAGTTTTGCAAGGATTCTAAGAGAGAAAAGAAAGAGAAGGAAAAAGAGAAAGGCAGTGTTGGGATTGTAGATCGCGTGTTTGATTAGAACAAATGTCATAGTACAGTTGCGAAATATGATCAACAAAAATGATTTGTAAAGATAACAAGACTTGAGTCCCGATCGTTCATCTCTTGGAGGTGTTTAGAAAATGCAAAATAATTTTGATCTTGCTCGCTCTACTTGCTTACAATCGCACGCCGGGTTCTAACCTTCAGAGCACTGCTTTGCCAATTGCATGATTAACCCTTATCACGTGCGCATGTGTTAAGTAGATAACGAATGTGAATGTATGGGTTTCAATACACACGATCCTAGTTAAATGATGGCTATTGACAAAAAATGCATTAATGGTTAGATCTTCAATGTTTTCAGGCACCGACATGCTAGTTGCAAGAAAGATGTAAAATGAGCACAGGCAACTTAATCACAATAAAGTATTGCAAGCAAGCACATGGTGATTTTCACACATAGATATAGAGATATATAAAAAGATGATTTCATTGATTGCATCATGGTGGCTACAGAGTGAAGCTCGCAGAAAGCTTGTACTGGAAAGCTTGAAAGAAATAAACTAGCTAACAGAAAATGACTGCATACATGAATCTATGGGGGGATTATGCATGCATCTTTGGGGGAGAATATGGAGCTACACTAATAAGAAATAATAAAAGCAATAAATCTATGAAGAACTATGCTACTTATCTAACTAATAGAATGAAGGGCATTCGGAGGTAGCTCCGATGGCCTTTGACTTGGTTGAGAGGAGGAGGGGCAGCCAATGGTGCTTAGGATGGCCCTTGGAGATGTAGAGGGAGAGGAGTGCTATAGCCTTGGAGTGGAGGTGGTGGAACCATGGTGGGAGCTCGTGGAGTGGAGGTGGAATGGATGCTAGGTGGAGTTATGCTAAAACTAGATGGAAGGCTAGCTGGGTGCAAATGACCACCCAAAGGTCCTTTAAGTAGACCCAAGGGAGCCTCTCTAGAGAAGTGTGGAACTCTCTAGAGAGAGCTCCAAGTGTGGCCATCCAAGAGAGAGAGAAGGTGGTTCTTAGATCCACCAAAAGTGGATCTAAGAGAAGACCCATCCTTGGTTGCTATTTTTGGCAACCAAGGTGGTGCCACCTTTGGAAGAACCTACAATACTCTAGGTGGTGTGGGAGTGCATGAATGGGTGTGTGTGTGTGGTCTTGCCCTAGGTGACTAGGTGGGTTAGGGTAGGCTCTAGTGGGTTTAGGTCAAGGTAGGTCACAAATTAGGGTTGTAAACCCTAATTCATTAAGGTAAAATGCAATTAAAGTTGATACAAGTTTAATTGGATGTGTGAAAACCTAATTGAGAGTAAAACAACTCAATTAAGTTAGGTTTAGGTCAATTGGACCCTCACCGAGTCTAATTGAACTGTGTGTGCTGAGATCATGGCTTAATTGGACTCAATGAGTCCAATTGAATAGGCTGATGAAATTGACTAAGATCCAAGTCAATAAGGTTTAGTGAGGACCTAATTAAATCCTTAGGGAGGTCTACAAATGGTGTACTAGGGTTAGGGCACCTTAATTTAGGTTCCTATGGGGTTGGAATTGGGTTTAGGGACCTAGGAACTTAAGATCCAAGACTGAATTCCAAAACAGGAACTGGAGAGTAGTTCCAAACGGCTGACAATAGTGTCAGACATCTTAAAATGAAAACTCAAATGTCTAGACTTGTTGTCTAGACATCCAATCAGAGGTAGGGAAGAGTCAAGGTTCTGTCCGTAGAAATTGGACGTCTGACCAAGTGTTTGGACATTTTATAATGCTACCGAAGTGGGTTTTAGGTGTGTGGGTTGTGGCTAAGGGTTCTGGACGTTTTGTAACACATATGGACGTCTAGATATAGGCTGGAAATAGGGTTTTAGGTTTTCCTAGGGTACAGTGACCTAATCTAAGGGTGGCTAAGGCTTGGGGAAGCTTCTAGGCTATCCTAGGGCTAGGATGGACCTAAGTTCTTCATAGCTTACTACTTTATTCCTACTTAACAGAATAGCATACCTCAACCCCTTACATTATTGTCTACTACATATTATTCTAGCTCTTCTACTCTAGCTCTATTGCAACTCTGTTTTAGGTCCAGCTTCAGATCCAGTCTCAGATCCAGCTCCTGAGCTTCTTATTACCTGTAATTTATATAATGCATTTAATTAGTATATTATAGCATTATTCTATGCATAGCTATAGGAGAAACAGTAAAGATGCATATAATGCTTATGCATGAATGAACTACCCTAACTTATGCTACGTCCTTGCCTAATTTAGGTCAATTAAGACCTATGATTGCTGTGCAATCAAACCCCCATGCCTAAATCTTGCCAGTCTCTAGTAAATGCAAGACTAAATTATTCACAGAGGGGTCCCTAAGGGATTAATTATTTTATCAAGTGTATTCCTAGAGATTTTTCTCCTTTTTGTTTTCATCCTATGCTCTAGAAATCCAGATAAATGTGAAAGTGTAGCTACGTAGCTTTTGTGACGGAATCGAGTGAAAGACCTAATTCACCTCTAAAGCTTGTACTTGACCCCTAGTAAAAATTTTAGCAGGATAGGTGGACTCTTCCCTCAAGGTATTCAAGATATTCTTTGAATCCTACCCCGGCTTTAAGCTTGGGTAGAGAATGTCTGAGGGATACAGGTGTTTATTTGGTGGCTCACTCACCATGGTGCTACATAGAGATTAGTGCTTCAGAATCTCAATTCCTGGATTATCAAGTAACTCAACTCAGAGAAAGATGAGAAAAACTATGCTCTCTTATGGTTCCTTTGTATTCATTCTCTCTTTCACTCTCTATTTTTTTTTCTTATAGCTTACAATCTCACTAGATTCTCATGTATGATCCATATTTGGTGGTTTCGCTTGGCATTAACACTTCAATTGAGTTCCTATAACCCTAGCACTAAGTCGGAATTCCTCAGCCAGTATTCAGGCGGTCAAAAAAATAGGTTAAGGCCATATTTGGTGGATCTCAAATTTATTTGGTCATATTGCCTCAATGCAACTGAAATAAACACTAAATATTCACACTCTTTTTTCTTTGCTTTTTCTTCCTTTTCTAATTTTTTTCTTTTCTTTTCTTTTTTTCATTCATTTTTTCTTTTGTATATAATTTTCTAACACAACACAATTTTTACAACACATTCATGAATTTTATTGAAGAGGAATTATTCAAGATTAGTGGTACTCAAGAGGCATTAGGTGGCTTATTTGGTGGAAGTGCCTACTCACGGCATTGGGAGAGACGGATAGGATGGTGTATTTCTAACCTTGACATCAATACCCTCCTTCAGTTGAGGATTCTGTAAAGAATGGTCGTAACCATCCACTTTTAGCCCTAGTTTTATGAAAACTCGCTTTCCGCGTATTTACCTTATTTGGTGGCTCTCAAACTTCCACACAAAAATGTATACACAGGGACCAAGAGCAAAAACTATGCCTAATCTCTGAGCATCATCACTTAACTATCTAGGATTCCATATTCCTTGCACTAATCTTAGAGCACCAGTACACTCTACTCTCATCTCACACTATTTGGTGGATTTTTGGAAGAAAATCTGCCTAGCTCCCAAAACACTATCCAAGGGTTTAGGAAAAGAAGCACTGCTTCTTCTCGACAGACTAGAGACGTTTATCAGGCTTCATCATGAATCCATTGCAAATTCTATGTGTGCGTGAAAAATTGTACTGGATTCCAGATTATAGGAGTCACTAGGGGATAAAATCCCTAATGCATTTTCTTAATAAAATAATCTTATTCATGGATGCACTATGTATATATGCTATAAACAAGTAACCTCTTATATACTTCATGAAATTTCCCTTTCGGGTTACATTCAGCTTGACCCTAGATTTAGAACAAAAGGTGAGCGGATGAGTCGGAAATGGCTATTGCGGATGATTTTTAGCTCCAATGTGAGCATTGGAGATGGAGTCGGTTGTTTTTATATTTAGGGTCCTAAAGTACATTTAACATGCAGCTCTGAGGTTTTCCTAATTGTTGGCATAAAATTTTTCAATTTTACTATGTTTACCCCCCCATGCCTAAGTTCTTGCATGTCCTCATGCATGAATATAAAAGAAAATAAATACAGCAGGGAGTAAATGGGTAGAAATCACCTGGAATTGCTCCTGAAATTTAACGTTCAGCATTGGCCAACCTGACAGTATGAAATATGCGAAAAGAAAATATGCTAAAAGAAAAATATGCTATGTATAAAAATGGTATGTATAGGTGATGGTAGAATGTGTGGTGATGCTGAGTTTAATACCTCTAGCTGGGCGAAAACTCAATCAGATGTATCAATTCTAGCATAGGAGCTAGTTAAGATTAAGAGAAAGATGTGCTCGTATGCTCCTAGAATTAGTGGTCCGGAAATACGAACCAGCTGATTGTGCACCGCTACTCAAAAAAGTCTAGTTATAAGAAAGTGTAGAGTAGTGGTGGAAGATAGAGGATAATTAGAGGGGGGATCATGATGTTGATTTAGCTGATTTATCATGTCCCACAATTCAGCAGGAAGTTGCTGAGGGAGTAGATAAAAATGTATCTCAGTACCAGAATCTGAGTCATAGGGATCCTCATAACGATAATTGACATCAAAGATCATGCCCTCTCCAGGCTCTAGATCATATGGAGGTATTCGTGAAAGTAGAAGATCTGTGGGGAGGCCACTGAAATCCTCGTCAGAAATTACTTCGTCCTCATTAGTACTCATCTCAAATTCATCGGAGGTTGAATCTTCAGGCTCTGAGTTGAGCCATCCATTAGATTGACTAGGATGGTAGGTGCATCCCCAGCTCATTCTGCTCAAAGCTTCACCCTCATATGCATTGGGTTCCTCAGTAATTCCAGCCTCAGTTAGCATATTTGTTTCTTCGGTCAAGTCATCCATAGCTACTTCTAGTCTTCGGATGTCAGGATCAGGGATAGAAAGTGTCATCTTAGAATCTCTAACATCCGAATTAGGTATGTAGGTGAAAGAAGAGTGCAGATCATATGGTGTTGGCTCTAACATAGGTTCACCTACAATTGGAAGTGGCCTAGATTGATCAGCAGTGTCACATGTAATGTTTGCCTCAATATCCATATCCTCAACTGGATCTACTTCCCTTATCTCAATTGGGTTTTCTAACCCATGAGGCATCTCCTAGGATTCAAGATAATTCGATTGTGGCTCAATCCTGGAGATATCAATCCTTTCCTCAGTTTCTTGAATGGAATTCTCAGATGAACCCTTTCGGAATATTTCCTGTTCCTGTCTCATATCCAAGCTAGATTCTTCTTCCCCTGAATCAATTTCGAGTGTCTACTCCCAAGAATCTCTTGTGAGTCCTTCTGACGTAGTCGTTTCAAATTCTTCGAGGTCTTCAAGACTATTTTCCACTTGATATCTCAAAAGTAGTATTCTTGAGTTTCCCGATTTTGTCCAATTAGCCTTGTTATCGTTGCTATTCCCTGAAGGAGCTCCATCAAAGCTACTTGATACGAAATGCAGCTTCGTCTTTGGTCTGGATCAGTGGTAGCTTGGATTTTGTATAGATAGAATGCAGGAGTGCTAGCTATAGCTCTCTATATTCTATAGTGCAGTCGCATATGCACTGGTAGATCTTCAAAGGTTCTAGGGGGTGAATTAGGTCTACCCATATTCCATGGGAGAGAAGCAGGAGTATGAAATCCATACCCTAGGTTATAAGATGTAGTCCTTTGAGGGGCTGGCTGGTATGGGTCATAATATCCAGAGTCAGGATATAATTTAACTATTTCAGTAACCTGAGGAGAAGGATCAGGCGAAGCGAAAAGTCATCTTCGCCACCTTGGGTTATGATCTCAAGGTTGAGCTGATTCAGTGACCTGGGCTCTCAGATATGTTCGTGGGTCTACCTCTTTTGGATCCTGATTAGGTCCAGATCAAGGGTTAGCCATTGTGGCAAAGCAGATAGAAGAAGAGGGTGGGGGAGAAGATGGCCCGGGATAGGTGACTCACCTCCTTGGTAGTGGCTCCCAAGGTCCAACCAATTGAGGTCTGAGTGACCTCCTTCCTCGCATACACCAACTAACCCCTAGGTTGGTGTAGCCAGCTAGACAAGGCTAAGGCCCTGTCAATCAGATGGTCCTTATGATCAGATGACCAGATTTTTCGTTAAAAGTTTGAGTTCTTGAAGAAAAATTCGTTGAGAACCGACTGAAAGTTATTCCCACCTCTCAAGCTGACCTAGCTAGTCTGGTTATGAGGGGATTGAGGGGAAGGTTCTTCGTTTGTCTCCTACCTCCAATTCCATTACCCCTTAGCCGCAGTCATTTGGCACTACCCCGTTGTTAATGCTACGAAATCAAGTTTTAAAATGAGTTATTGTAATATAGTCCAAATCACTTTGAAAACAAATAGATTTTATTACTCAAAAAAGTTTCGAGGTCGAACATAGGTAGCAATATGGCAATTTAAAGCTTAAGATCAAAATTTAAAGTAAAAGAATTTTCCATAATAACAAGATTAAGGTGCAAAAAGATTGGAGTAAAATGGTGATTTAGATCACCAAATACTCCTATAATATCAACTAAGGAACTCAATGTATATGTATGCAATCAAACCAAATCGTCGTCTGATTATGAAATCAGATGACTTAAACTTCTGTTTTTCTTCTTTTTCTCTTTCTGTTGTGGCTTCTTCCTTTCTTCTGCTTCTCTTTGTCTTCTTCTCTGTTTCTTCTTGTTCTTGTGCGGCTCCTGTTCTTCTCTTTTCTTTCTCTACTACTTAAGTCTTCTCCTTCTTCTTCCTTCTACACACAGGGGAGGGGCTTCTTGAATTAGCTAAGTGTCAGCCAGACTCTCTTGAGAGCAAAACCCTCCCCCTACCTCGCGCGATCTCTCCTTCTCTTTCTCTCTTAGGCTCCGCCCTCCCAGGGCCTCTATAAGGATAGTCAGGTTATCGGATCGTACGCACCTGGGTCCAGGCTCACCGATGTGCGGTAGTGAGCGAGGAGTGCATGTCAGTCTAGGCAGGTAAACGGGTCAGCTAGATCCGTGGGGGATAGAGTCGCGAAAGAGGCACAGGCGTGCATGGGTGAGAGGGACCTCACCCCGTGTTATGAGGCGAATAGCCTCTAACACTTTTTCAATTTATGTATGCTCACTTCTTCTGCGATCCACGATGTGGGACTAAATGCATCCCTCTTCTTCATGCAGCCAACAACAGGATGTCTTCGTTCAATTCGCGCAAGGGAAGCAGTCAATGCTCCCAATTGCAGCCCTAAATCTCTTCCTGGGCTGATTCCGCGCAACCTGGGCTCAACACCTGTAGCTGCAGGTCGCGAGAACATGTTTCAAGCTCCTTCAAAGCAGCTATGGCAATGGTGTGAACCTATACCCTGAAAATCACAAAGAAGGTCTCTTGACTGCATTAAAATGCTCAGGAAGCATCACCAGAGCACGACAAACTTGTAGAGAGGGTCGGCGTGGCAGATGGATGCATATGGTGGCTGGTTGGAGTTGGACTGTGTGTATGAAGGTGGTTGTGTTAGGGGTTAAGTTTGGGTGGATGATGGAGCTAATGGAGTGAGGGGAAAGGTGCGGAAAAGTGATGTGGAGGTTTTGGTGTGGTTGGCGAAGGATTTGGAGTTGTGGTATAAGTGGGGGACTTCGTCGGATGGATTGTTGGAGCGGAAGATGATGAAGTCGTGGAGGAGCGTCGGTGGTCGGATTTGGAAAATAAAGAGAGGAGGAAAAAGTAGGAGAGATAAGCAACCTAGGAATCGACTCTACGGATGAAAAGCTGAAGGGATTCCCACACCGATGTGGTTGCCGGACGTGGGGAAGACGAACCTCTGTAGGGAGAGACGGCGGTGAAGATGGGGAAAGGATGGCGACGGCTAGTATTGCACGACGCAGAGGACGGTGAGGAAGACAAATCTACCACTGGTTTTGTGGTCTGACGATGAGAGGAGTCGGAGAAAGACCGTTGGAGCTTGTGGAGATTTGCGGCTGAAGAGAAGAGAGGAAGAAGGGGACTTCTGGCTAAATTTTAAGCTTCGGGAAGTTCGGGAGGATCTGGGTTCTCTTATATAATGATCTAGAGGCGGTTTGAGCTTGGGAAACAAGCTTTCTAAGCTTGGAAAGCCTTGCCGGACTTGGGAGTTTCTTGATACCCAATTCTCTCATGCGCTCGCATGAGAGATTGGGAAAGATTTGGTGCAAAAGGACAGGTCCAGATTGGAGAGGTTTTCTCAAGGATTCTCCCTTCCAATTTGGAAGGGATTCACCAAGAAATCAAGGAGAAATCTCCTGTCAATGGTCGCCGGAGTAGGTTTCCTTCGCGACAATGGCGAAGGGACCTAATTATGAAGATGATGAAGAAGTTAGGGGGTTGACTGCAAGGATTTTTGAAAGTTGGGGGTATAAATGTAATCAGATAGGACCAATTTGCAAACTAAGTCAAGGCAGGCTCATCTTGGGTCTAAATTTTGGTACAAACCTAATTTGGACCTAAGGAATCCAGTGGTGAAGTTGAATTTTGGTTTTGACCATGTTTGACTGGGTAATTTATGCAAAATCTAAATTAGGGCAAATGTCTGTCTGTGACTTTGTTCTAGGTCAAAATGAGTTCTGATGGTCAAATTCAAGGTTCTAAACCCTAGGGAATATTTTCTATAATTTTAGAGGTTTTAGGTGAATTTTATCCTGACCAGAACCTCAGTTAATTACGCGGGTTTGTTTTAGGGTTTTCAAAAGTCATTTAATTCTCAAAACACGTGCAAACCCTTTTCTGTCTGATCTAACCAACTTGTTATCCTACTAAGACCATTTGACCTTCATTCAGCCCCTGAGAAAACCCGTGGTTGTACTGCATTCATGATAAGCTGGTAAAATTGTAGTTTTAACCCTGTCTTCTTATATTTCCCTTAGAATGGTTATGTAGTGAGTTTTGGTTCTCTAGCGATTATGTAGGAGCATTTGCTGACTTAATTGGATCAGAAAAAGCTAGTTAGGGCTCATGATGGTGTTCCCATTATACCCCCATGCCTAGCTTTTTCTAGTCCCTTAGCAAAATTTTAAGGAAATTATCTTTAATTCTAAACCATATTCTTTTTGTGCTCAAAACTCTGATGCGTGCTTTCATTTGTAGATTAGGTCAGAATGCCGATAATAGGCCCAGAGGTACTCAAGTACCAACCAAGATCCGGACCTGACCAGCTCTAGCCTCAGTCTACCGCGAAGGTTTCTAAGGCCCATAGAAACTAACCTAAGGTTCGTTGAACTCCGCGGTTAAAGCACCCATGCTTGTAACATGTTTTAGCCTAGGTTTAGTTTGCAGTGCATTTTTGTAAAAGAGAGACAGGAGAATTTTTATTTTTGGAGAGTTTTCTCTCTCTTTTCTTTTTATTTCTAGTCTCGGATTAGCTTTACAACATGGCCTGTATTGGATTCCTAGCTCCCACCATCAATCCTCACAGGGTCCTTGGCAATCGATGCTTTGAGATAGCACCACCCATGGCAACCCCCAGAACCCTGGCTTTCGAGATTTTGAGATAATCCCGCCCATGGTGCTCTATAGCTAAATCCAAACCCTGGCAGTCGACATTTCGTGATAATGCTGCCCATGGCATCTGAACCAGCATAAGGTACTTACATGCCCCCGGTAGGATATTTAGATATCCTAGGAGACGAGCACCAAGGAGACGGTATGTTATTGCGCATCTTCGAGGGGAATTTCCTGCCTCCATGCATTAGGAACTCGTCTAAATTAACTTGTGTTGATTGGTCGCTCCTAATCTAGGTAATTATTTTCAGAATAGATTTAATGCATTCGCGTGATTTTGATATTTAAGCGTACTGAACCAGACTATGTGTGGATTGGGGTGCTTAGGTTATCGAGTCCCGCAAACCAGAGGTCAGTTAACGAGGTTAGATAATCCCTAAGCCTTAGACCTAATACTTAAGCTTTGCATTTTCCCCAACCACTTGAGGACTATCCAGATCTTAGTGGATACTTGAATTTTTAAGACTATGATCATAGCCCAAGAGGCCTAAGATCAGCATTCCTAGTAATCTATTTTGTCTCTTAGCACTTTTTATCTTTCATTTTCTTTCTTTTGACTTGGTCTAGAACTAAGTTAATTCCTTAATCCTTTACTAATGACTATCTCTTTTTTTTCATTTCAAATTATGCTCCTTTTTGATATTTTTATCTCCTCCCCTTTTTCTCCTCAACAAATGATATCAATTCAAAATTTCCTCCCTCTCCTATTTTTGTTCTTTTTTTTTCAATTTTTTATTTTTTTGGTTTTTGGAATATGTGATTTTTTATGAAACCCTTTCTTGTGAAGTGATTTTCACGACGTTTTGCACTTTAATACCCCCCCATGCCTATGATTTGCAATGCCCTCATTGCAAATTAGGTGGGTTCGAGTTTAACTTAGAAAATTCATTAGAACAGGTGTTGGGTGAGTGGATGGGTCAGGGTGACTGTTGCGAACAATTTCAAGCTCAGGTACAGGTACCAGAGGTGGAGTCGGCTGTTCTAATGGATGAACCCTAAAGCGCAATATGAATTTAGCATAGGATGTGTCAAGAAGGTTTCAGTTTTCTCAAAAGAATGACGGGTTGCCTCCCGTTAAGCGCTGAGTTTTACGCCATCGGTTGGGCGCAATGAGCTCAGGGAGGATGGAGATCAAAGGATATTTCAGCCAAGTTCATCTCAGTGAGTTCGATGAACGATTTGATTATTTGACCATTCACGATGAAAGGTTCTGAATCGATGCTGAGTTGACAGATTTTGATGGCTCCATTTCCAAAGATTCGTCTGATAATGTAAGGTCCAATCCATTTTGATCGGTGTTTTCCTGGGAAGAGTTTTTGTTTGGCATCAAAGAGTAGGACCTTTTGACCAGGTAGAAAGATCTTTCTAGATATGTGCTTGTCGTGAAAGGCCTTAACCTGCTCTTTGTAAATTCGCGTGTTCTCATATGCGTCATGGCGTAGTTCATCGATCTCACTCATTGGAAGCTTTCTGTGGGTTCCTACCTTATAAAATCGAGATTGCAGTTCTGTACCACCCAATAGGCTTTATGCTCCAATTTGAAGGGGAGGACAAATGCCTTCTCGTACACTAATCTGAAGGGAGACATGCCTAATTGGGTTTTGTGAGCAGTCTTATAAGCCCACAAGGCTTTCGAAAGTCGGGATGACCAATCTTTCCCGTCAGGTCGAACAGTGACCTAGAGGATTTTCTTGATCTCCTGATTTGATAACTCAACTAGACTATTAGTTTGGGGGTGATAAGGAGTTGAGATTCGATGTGATACCCCGTACTTGGTCATCAGTGATCTGAACTGAGTGTTCGTGAAATGGGTCCCTCCATTGGAGATTATGGCACATGGAATCCCGAACCAAGAAAAGATGTTCTGATGAATGAATTTGATTACCATCTCATGATCATTGGTTCTGGTCGGAATGGCTTCAATCCATTTGGACACGTAGTCCATAGTGAGTAGAATGTACTCGAAGCTGTCCAAAATAGGAAAGGGTCCCATAAAATCAATCCCCCAGATATCAAAGATTTTGCATACGAGAATCGACTGTAAAGGCATCATATCTCAGTGGCTTATGTTGCCTAAGGTTTGGCAATGAGTGCATGTCTTACAGTGATCGTACACATCTTTGAAAATCGTGAGCCAATTAAAGCCGCATTGGAGGACTTTTACTGCGATTTTATGACAAGAGAAGTTTCCACCGCAAGCCTAGTCATGGTAGAAGGACAATATGTCCTGAATCTCCACTTCCGGAACACACTGTCTAATGATTTGATCAACACCAATGCGGAAGAGGTATGGGTCTTCCTAAAAATAGTACTTAGCATCGTAAAGTAATTTATCCTTTTTGGCCTCCGACCAATCGGATGGGATCCGATGTGATGCCAAGTAGTTTACTAGATCAACAAACCATGGAAGTCCCATACTAATAGTCAGGAGGTGCTCATCAGGGAAATGTTTCGTGATGGGTCCAAAAGGGTCAATTATAACAGAAGGAAGGTGGGACAAGTGATCAGCTACCACATTCTATTTTCCCGCTTTGTCACGAATCTTGAGGTCAAATTCTTGCAACAGCAAGATCCAGCGGATTAGTTGAGGTTTCATGTCCTTCTTCGCAAGGAGGTGCCTCATAGCAGTGTGATCAGGGTAAATGATAACACAGGAACCCAAAAGATACGATCTGAACTTTTCTAGGGCAAATACTACGGCTAGCAGCTCTTTCTCAGTAACTGTGTAGTTACGCTGAGCCTCATCGAGTGTCTTGCTAGCGTAGTAAATGACCACAGGTTTCCCGTCGATTTTCTGCCCAAGTGGCGCACCTACAGCGTAATCAAATGCATCATACATGATCTCAAAGGGTTGAGACAAATCAGGGGACTGCAGGTTGGGTGCTTAGGTAACCCAATCACGCAGGATCTCAAATGCCTGAGTGCACTCCTTGTTGATTTCAAAGGGGACATCCTTAGATAACAGATTAGTTAGGGGGTGCATGATTTTCGAGAAATCTAGAATGAAACGACGGTAAAAATCGACGTGCCCCAGAAAGGATCGAATGTCTTTGATCGAGCTAGGCAAGGGAGTTTGGAAATCAAATTCACCTTGGCTCGATCAACCTGGATGCCTTTTTCAGAGATAAAATGTCCCAGGACTATTCCTTCAGGCACCATGAAGTGGCTCTTTTCCCAAGAAAGAACCAAGTTCACGTCGATGCACCGCCTGAGGATTTGGACCAAGTGCAGGAGGCAATCGTCAAATGATTCTCCAAACACTGAGAAGTCATCCATGAAGACTTCCAGATATTCACCTACCATATCTGAGAATATGGCAAGCATACATCGCTAAAAGGTAGCAGGTGCATTGTAGAGACCAAATGGCATCCTTCGGAATGCATACGTCCCGAAGGGGCAGGTGAAAGTGGTCTTCTCTTGGTCCTTAGGATGGATTGCCACTTGGTCATAACCGGAGTACCTGTCTAAAAAGCAGAAGAATCGATTTCCCGCTAGTTTCTCGAGGATCTGATCAATAAACGGTAGTGGGAAATGATCCTTCTTCGTGGAGGAATTGAGTCTTCTGTAATTAATGTAGACTCTCCACAAGTTTGCTATATGGGTCGTTATGGTTTCCCCAGTTTCAGTCGTGATGATGGTGAGTCTTGCCTCTTTAGGCACAACTTGGATTGGGCTCACCCACCGACTGTAGATAATCCCTGCATCTAACCACTTAATGATCTCCTTTTTCATGACATCCTGCAGATTAGGGTTTAAATGTCTCTACATCTCACGGGATGGTCGTGAGCCTTCCTTAGTATAGATGTGATGTGTACAATATGAGGGGCTGATACCAGTCAAATCATCAAGAGTCCATCCAATGGCTCTTCAATGTTGCTGGAGAATAGAAATTAGACATGATTCCGGATCAGGTGTAAGTCTAGAGTTGATAATCACAGGAAACGTCTGATTGGAACAAAAAAAGACGTACTTGAGATGATCGGGAAGAGGCTTCAATTCCATAACTGGGTTTTCAGTAGCAGCGGGTGGTTCAGGGTGGGTGTTGGGAGAAATGGAAGGGGCTATAGGTGTATCTAGGTTAGGTTCAGGCTCCTTGAATTGTGGGTTTTAATCTTCTTGTGGTTGATCAGCAATAGTTGGGTTTTCCTCAATAAAGTCAACCACTGCATCGATATCGTAAATTTGCTCTATAACTCCACAAGTAATTCCTTGTTGGGCCTTGAAGATATCTATTTTCAGTGTCTTGCTCCCAAATTTTAACTCAATTTGGCCCTCCTCACAATTGATGTTGGCCCTAGCAGTGGCCAGAAAGGGTTTCCCAAGTATGATCTGTGTATTCTTCACATTCTCAGGAGCATCCATGTCTAAAATGATGAAATCCACTGGGAAATAGATATCATGTACCCTAACTATGACATCCTCGAGAATTCCTTTTGGTGACTTAATTGATCGGTCTACTAGCTGTAAAGTCATTTCAGTTGGTTTCAGTTCTGATTCCTCGAAATAGTCTAGTTGGGATGTGGGTATCAAATTTATGGAGGCTCCTAAGTCTAATAAGGCTCGGTCAAATCGTATATTACCGATTTCACTGGAGATCAAAGGGGTGCTTGGTGTTGGTGCTAAAGCACCACGATTGTTTGTTTTGATGATAACAAAACACTTGTCTTTCAACATTTGCTTTTGAGTTCTAGTTTTCAGGTCAAATTGCAAATAGAGACAAGTGTTTAGACGGAGTTCTAGCTCGCATCCATGGCTGATTGGAGGAGCTGGACAGAGGCGAAGGTGCTTCGCTAGGAGCGAAAGCTTGAAGATGGAAAGACAAGAAGAATATGATAGATTTCTATTTATCTTTTTCTATGTACTTTTATCATTATATTCTTGCTCCTTTTATTTCTTAGAATATCTGTTAAAGAGCCTTAAAGGATCCTTAAAGTAGTCTTAGGAACAACTGCACTACCCTAGGATACTTAGGTTTTTTGTAGAGAATGTAGAAAACCAAAATGGGGATTTGACAGCCTTTTCAGACGTCTAATCTGAATTTCAGATGTCTGATAAAAACTTTTAAGACATCTGACTGTTTACTCAGACGTCTGATTATTTAGGTTGGACTTAGTAAGTTCTTTCTAATGAAATCAGACGTCTAGATGTCTTAGCAGATGTCTGATGCCTTTGTCAGATGTCCAATTAGTGGACCGTTGGCTTCCTTAGCAAACGTTGAGGAAGTGACCGTTAGCCTCGTATCAGACGTCCGTAGAGGACACCAGACGTCTGATACATGACCGTTTTACCTCGACTGACCCAAAATCTTCCTTAAGAGATTTTATAGCCGTTAGACTCGTTGGGAATCCATTTCCAGATAACAAATAGGTTTCCAGATGTCCAGACCTTGTGCCAGACATCTTGTGTGTCGTCTGATGGACTTTCACTAGAATCCTATTTAGGTCTGATTCAAGTCAGGAAGGAAACCCGCCTAACATCAGACGTTTGACTTAGTTCCCAGATGTCTTAAATGGGTTTTCCAGACGTCTGATGACCCTATCAGAATCATGATTAATTCTGCTTTCGGCCTGATTCTCTTTGGCTTTGCACCCAACGGCTATGGAAGCCTTCCAAGACCTTCCAAAGCCTTCCTAGGGCCTCTATAAATAGAGGACCCCTTGGCTTGTAAGATACACCAAGACACACTAAGCAAACCACTTTCCGCATCTTTTGTGTCCAAGAGAAGTAGTTGAAGCTTTAGCTCTCCAAGCATCTGTTTCATATCTAGAGAGCTTCATCCCTTTGCATACCTGCTCTCCCTCTACGATTACGAGAGCGACAAAGCACCGCCGTGTGGTTCACGCACCCATGTCATCACATCGACGCACTTCCACCAAAGGGAAGTTTCGTAACTCCTATAGGAGCTAGGTTTAAATATTTAAGGCTCTATAGGATTGTACTTTATATTGTCTTTGGTTGGGTATTCGCTTTGCGAATTCCCGTCTCCTTTGCGAGACAAATTCCTTCTTGTGAAGAAAAGGGTTGTTGAGGAACACTACCCTCGATCTAAGTAGTGTGGTTGTAATTGAGGTTCAGTCACCCTCATTTAAGTGACTGGGTTTAGTGGATTTGATCTACTAGATCGATCGGGAAATCCTAACTCGAGAGGGTTAGGTGGTGGTTTTCACCCGGTTTGGGTTTCCACCTAAAAATATTTGTGCCTATTGTGTGGTTGCTTAATTTTGTGAGATTGTCTATTTTTTATTCCGCACTTTATTACGTCACGCATATCTCACCCCCTCCAACCAAGGAATTACACCTGGGTCTTTTGCCTTAGGTAAGAGTTTTCTCAAAATGACAGAGCTGGCTTGCTCTGACAGTAGAATTGGATTACCATCTTTGGTTTGCGGCTTACGCTTAGGTGTACATATGTCTTTCAGAAATCGTGCGTAAGCCGATACATGGCGTATCGCATTCATCAAGGGGATGTTTATATGGACTAGCTCAAAAAGCTTAACCAGGTCCTCCTTAGGTGCCATGGTTTTGGTTATCCTTTTTCCCATGGTCAAGGCCTCAGGAAATGGAACCTTAGGTGATTCCTCTAGAATGGGTTCAGGTTCTTGATCTGGGATAGAGGTATCCTGGATGACTATCCTAGGGTTAGGGTTTGTATTACCAGGTTGGGGTTGGCTTGGATAAGGTGGGTCTTGTGTTGTTTTGCCACTACGGGTAGTAACAGAATTCAATCCTGCCTGGTTCTGGTTTGGTGTGGGTAACAAAGGTGCTTGCTGCTGGTAACCCGTATATGATGTCGAAGCATCCATCCCATCCAGTGATAGAGCAGAAGGGGCCTGATAAACAAAGTGAGTTTGGCCAGGATTTGGGTTCATAACGCACCTCTAGTTTGGCATGTTATTGGGATTGGGCAGAGGTTGGGAAGGAAGTGCACCAAGTTGGTGGGGATTCGCCATCTGGGCTAGTTGATTGCAAACCTCTGTGATCTCGTCCTTGTGCTATTTTTGCTTTGTCGCATTCGTCTTCTGAATGTCAGCCAGAGTCTGAAGGATAAGGGTCATTTGATCAGTCTGCGTTGGCCTAGATTGATAAGTGGGGTTGTGCTGAGGTTGAGGCGGCTGATATGGACTAGGAGCTTATGGTTGGGGCTGATATTGAGGTCTCTGATTCTGATTATTTCTCAACCTTGTGAAATTGGGATGATTACGCCATCTAGGGTTGGAAGCATTAGAGAAAGGATCATTCTAAATGGCATTAAGGTCCTCGCAGGTCTGAGGAACCTCGAAAAAGTCTGAGTACGAGGGCTCAGAGTTCCCCTAACTAGAGTAGGTGGGTCCAGAGTTTCCTCCGTAACCAGAATCAGATAGTGTGGATATGCATCCATCCCCTGAGAAGATTTCTGATAGATGTTATGCACAGCCTCCCTGCTAGAGGGCAGTTGTGTAAACGTATTTTGTGTAGAAGTGGCTTGCTGCAAAGTTTGAGTAAGCTCATCCACCTTCTTCTTGATGATAGAGACCTTGTCCAATCGACTGGCCATTAATTCCAGATCGACTGAAGAGAATAGGCCTTGTGTCTCATGTGCTCCCCTTGGGTTTGTCAATGCACGAGCATTTGTTCGGTCGAACATGCGCATGGATTCATTATTGATTGAGTTCTCACACATATTCTCGAGAATATCCCACACAGTGTCTTCATGTTGACCCATGATATTTCCTCCATAGGTTGCAATGACGAAGAGTCGGATATCTTCACGGAGTCCCTGGTAAAAAGACTGAACTTGTTCCCATTTAGGAACTCTGTGATGGGGGAACTTTTGCATGAGATCCAGAAAGCGATCCCGTGCCTCATGAAGTGGTTTTCCCTCTTGCTGTGTGAAGTGTGTAATCTAGTGTCGTAAGGCATTCGTCCTACCAATTGGGAAGAACTTTCTGAAAAACTCGGATTGAAGTTCCTCCCATGTGTTAATTGGACGCATTTGAGTCTGATACTAGTGAGCTGCCTTATCCATGAGAGAGAACGAGAACATCTTCATGAGAAGAATATCCCGATTCTGTAAATCTGACCTAAACGTCTGGGCCAGATGCTTAGCTATTTAATGTGCTGGAAAGGATCCTCAGAATTGAGCCCATGAAATTTTGGAATGGCATGAATCATATTGGGCTTGAGTTTAGTGTCAGGACCTCTAGCTGGTATTTGGACTCGAGGTTTGATTGCCACCGCAGCTGGATTGTAATGATCTCGCATCATAGGACGCTGCGGTGGGTTTACAAAGGCTTGGAATAAATCATTGAGGTGTTGAAGTTGATTCTCAAGATTATTTTCCTCTTTTGGTTGTGCCATGATGATGGATGAAGGACAATTAGGCTCAGATGAACCAGAGGAAATGTCTATGTGATGGGGTTGCTGCACAAACACGGAAGTCGAGGCCTGGCCTCGACGGGAATGAGTAACTAAAGGAGGTCTCAAGGATGGTCTTAAGGACCTCCTCCCAAACATGCATCGATGGAATGGACGAGTATAGTAGGTGCTGGACCCAATTAAGACACCTAAACACTTTGGATGACTATAGAGGTTCAAGGCGGATGATACTCCTTAATCAAAAAGCCATCCACCTGAGAATTACCTGGGCAGCTAGAGAGGGTGAGTCCCGCGAAGACCCCTACACGGTAGAGTGTCCCCATGGGTTACAAGGTTTCCTCCACCCAACCTCTCTTGTCACTGATGGTCCAGGTAGACCAGAATGGAGACTTGACCTCTAAAGTCTACAAATTTTAATTAAGAGCAAGGGTGCTTATGTTTCACTTGAACTTTTAGATGTGTTGAGTGCAAAAGTGACCTAATTTGAGATTGGTTGACCCAACAAGGTGGGTCAACTTCACCTATATTATCCTTTGAGAAGTTTAGGTCCCTCTTTTAGGATTCAAGTGAGATTAGGAGCTTGATTTTAGGGTTTGCTTGAATAGATCACTTCAATCAAGGCTTAGGCACACATTGTTTTGAAAGAATCAATTCTTGATTATGCACGTGTGCCTCTAAAACCCTAACTTGGAAACCTTAATTGGCTCTTGTTTTGGTCCAATTTAGTTTGTCAAATGGGGTATCTAGGACTCAAACAAGAATGTGATAGCCCTAGCCACCTTAAGTGGGTCCACAAACCAATTTTTGTTGTTTAAATCAAATCAGGCAACTTGATGATTTATCTAAGAATGGAAAGCAAGTAGCCCTAATTGATTTTTTTTCCTTTTATCCTTTTCAGAATGAGGGGCTTAAGAGAGAGAGAGGTTAGAACTTACCTTCCCTTGGTGTGTTTCATGTGCGGCTAATCTTCTTGGAATGTATCCTCCCTGAAATAGATCACAACAAAAGAGATATAGCAAGTTAGAATCCGAATCAAGAATTGTAATTAAGAGTTCTAAGTTTCCCGTTAATCCCTGGCAATGGCACCAAAAATTTTAACGTGGTGAAATCAAGTTTTAAAATGAAGCGTTGCAATATAGTCGAAATCGCTTTGAAAACAAATAGATTTTATTAGTCGAAAAAGTTTCGAGGTCGAACACTGGGAGCAATATGGGAATTTAAAGCTTAAGATCGCAATTTAAAGTAAAAGAATTTGTAATAATAACAAGATCAAGGTGCAAAAAGATGGGAGTAAAATGGTGATTTAGATCACCAAATACTCCTACAATATCGACTAAGGAACTCAATGTATATGTATGCAATCAAACCAAACCGTCGTCTGATTATGAAATCAGACGACTTAAACTTCTATTTTTCTTCTTCTTTTTCTCTTTTTGTTGTGCCTTCTTTTCTTCTGCTTCTCTTCCTCTTCTTCTCTGTTTCTTCTTCTTCCCGTAAGACTCCTCTTCTTCTCTTTTCTTTCTCTACTGCTTAAGCCTTCTCCTTCTTCTTCCTTCTGCACAAAGGGGAGGGGATTCTTGAATTAGCTAAGTGTCAGCCAAACTCTCCTGAGAGAAAAACCCTCCCCCTACCCCATGAGATCTCTCCTTCTCTTTCTCTCTTAGGCTCCACACTCCCAGGACCTCTGTAAGGATAGTCGGGTTATCGGATCGTACGAACCCAGGTCCAGGCTCACCGATGTGCGGTAGTGAGCGAGGAGTGCAGGTCAGTCTAGGCAGGTAAATGGGTCGGCCAGATCCACAGGGGACAGAGGCGTAGATGAGGAACAGGCGTGTGTGGGTGAGAGGGATCTCACCCCGTGTAATGAGGCGAATAGCCTCTAACACGTCTTCAATTTATCCGTGCACACTGCTTTTGTGATCCATGATGTGGGGCTAAATACGTCCCTCTTCTTCGTGCAGCCAACAGCAGGATGTCTACGTTCAATTCATGCAAGGGAAGTAGTCAATGCTCCCAATTGCAGCCCTGAATCTCTTCCTGGGCTAATTCCGTGCAACCTGGGCTCAACACCTGTAGCTGCAGGTCACGAGAACATGCTTCAAGCTCCTTCGAAGCAGCTACGGCAATGGCTTGAACCTATACCCTGAAAATCACAAAGAAGGTCTCTCGACCACATTAAAACTCTCAGGAAGCATCGCTAGAGCACGGCGAACTTGTAGAGAGGGTCAGCGTGGCGGATGGATGCGTATGGTGGCTGGTTGGAGTCAGACAGTGTGCGTGAAGGTGGTTGTGTTAGGGGGCGAATTTGGGTGGATGATGGAGTGAAGGGAGTGAGGGGAAAGGTGCAAAAAAGTGAAGTGGAGGTTTTGGTATGTCGGCGAAGGATTTGGAGTTGTGGCGTGAGTGGGGGACTTCTGATAAACGCCAGTTTATCATCATTCTTATGCATTAAAACAAACCTAGCTCTTAGGATTTTACTCCGCAAACAGGTTTTTGGGCTGCATTTAGGCATTAAATAGGTTAGGCATGCATTGCATTTGTTATTGTCTTTTTAATATGTTTTTGTGAGTGTTAGGGATGTACAGATATATAGATCCCTAAAACCCTAGCACTCAAGAAGGCAAATGGTGAAGGAGAAGCCCAGACTAGCTGGAACTCAGCCTAATCCAGCTCACCTCAGCTTGATCCAGCTCACCTCAGCTTGATCCAACTCACCGCAGCTGGAACCTAGCTTACTTGAACTAGGGTTAGCTCATCCCAGCCCCATTCAGCTAATCTCAGCTGGATGGCAGCTCAAGAGAGTTCACCTTAGCTCACCCTAGCTCAAGTCAGCTCAGATCCAGCTCAACTTAGCTGAGTCTAGCTCATCTCAGCTCCCACTAGTCCACAGGGAGCTATAGCTAGCTCAGCTGAGTTGACAGGAGTTCACCCCAGCTCAGATTCAGCTACATTCAGCTCCACTCAACTCCAGCCAGCTGAAGAAGAATTCATCTCAGCTCAGGAAGCTCAAGTCCAGCTCCCGGGGACTCAGCTTAGCTCAACTCAGTTGAGCTAAGCTACCTTAGCTGCCTCAACCAGCTTGATTCTCCCCGGGAGCACCAGACCTAGCTCACCTCAGCTCATTTTGGTAGAAGCTAGCTCACTTTAGCTTGGCTTAGCAACTAGCAAAGAACTAGCAAGCTAAGCTAGCTAGAGTAGCCCCATGCCAGCCTCTTCAGCAGCAGCCAGCTCCAGCTCCAACTCCAGACTTCTTCTCCTCAGCTCCTTCCTCCAAACCCTAGCTCCAACACCTTCTCCTCTACTCCACCTTTAGCTAAGCTAGCTTAGCTTATCGTAGCTTAGCTTAGCTTAGCTTAGCTAACAACCAGCTTCTTGGCCATCCATTACCTTAAAAATCAACCCTAGCTAGCTCCACCAACTCAAGCCTACCTAAGCTAGCTACCCTACTTAAGTTGGCGCCACCACCTAAACACCCCTTCACCCCATTATCTCCACCAAAAGACACTTCAAGTTGGCACCAAAAACCACCCCTAACCACCCCCATTTTGGTGCCAACTTTTAGCCTCTTCATCCACCCTACACCTACCCATATAACACATCCTAGCCATCCACATACCCCCCCTTCTAGAACCTTAAGGTGGCGCCACCTAATGACCTTCTAGAATGTCCATTTTGGCGCCAACACCAAAGGGTGTCAACACCCATAACTACCCCTTGGTGCCCTTTAAGGTGGCGCCAACTCTCCTTGGCCATGGGATTTCCAACCACCTCCATCAACTCATGTTGGCCATCCATTTCAAAGGTCACCATAGCCCCCCTCCTATTCTATAAAAAGCCACCACCTACCACCATTAGGGGGCATCCTCCCTTAGTATATTTTCTACCTAAACCACCTATACCTACGGCCAAGAAGAAGGAGTAGAGAAGGAGATTAAAGGGGGACATCACCAGCCCTTTTGGTGCCTTCTTCTCCCCACTCTCTTCAACTTGAGCCACGCCAAGGAGGAGGACTCTCCCATTTCAAGGAGGACGGCCAGGTAAAGGAAAAAAGCTTAGGGTGGACGTCCACCCTTGGAGAGAAACTTAGGGCACGCCCCCTTAGGGCTTGCCTTGGAGGTCATCACCTTGGCGGAGTACTGCAAGGAAGGAGTTGAAGGATTCTTTTCAAGCTTGGGAGACACCAACCTTGGAGCAAGAAGCCCTCTTCTTCACCATCTAATTAGAGGATTTGTGTTTTCTTTCTTTATTTCAATTTTCTAGTAGTAGAAGCATTCCTCTACTAGGCATTTTTGTTAAACACTTTTTCAATTATCTAGTTGCCTTCTTTGCATTTCTTGTTTGCATTTCTAGTTGCTTATTTTCAGCATTCTTCACTCCCTCTCCCTAATTATCCTAGGCCTCCACTTGCCTAGAGTGAGCTTATGGAGAGGCTCTACTTGCCACTTTAGAAGTAGTTTATTTAATTCGAAGTGTAAACCCTTTTCCCGCCATCAGTTCGCATGTTGCCTTAGTTTAAAAATAAAAAAAAATGATATATTGAAAAATACCAAAAAGAAAGTTGAGATATATTCCAAGCAAGAGAATCAATTTTGCAACCATATTGCCTCCTTGGACGACCCTAGATACTCCCCTATCTAGGAAAATAAATTTAAGAGTTGATCGATTTTACGCGTTACAATGACGTATTTTAACAAACTACGTGAAATCGCTATCAACTTCGCAAAATGGATTGCCAGAGCGGAAGACGATGAAGTCGCGGAGGAGCGTCGGTGGTCGGATTTGGAAAATAAAGAGAGGAGAAGAAAGTAGGAGAGATAAGGAACCTAAGAATCTACTCTAAGGATGAAAAGGTGAAGGGATTCCCATTCCAGTGTGGTTGCCGGACGTGGGGAAGACGAACCTTCGTGGGGAGAGATGGCGGCGAAGACGGGGAAAGGATGGTGACGGCTAGTATTGCATGATGCGAAGGATGGTGAGGAAGATGAATCTACACTGGTTTTGTGGTCAGATGAAGAGAGGAATCGGAGAGAGATCGCTGGAGCTTGCAGAGATTTGCAGCCGAAGAGAAGAGAGGAAGAAGGGGACTTTTGGCTGAATTTCAAGCTTCGGGAAGTTCGGGAGGATCTAGGCTCTCTTATATAAGGATCTAGAGGCGGTTTGAGCTTAGGAAACAAGCTTTCCAAGCTTGGAAAGCTTCATCGGACTTGGGAGTTCCTTGATACCCAATTCTCTCATGCGTTTGCATGAGAGATTGGGAAAGATTCGGTGAAAATGGACAAGTTTAGATTGGAGAGGTTTTCTCAAGGAGTCTCCCTTTCAATTTTGGAAGGGATTCGCTAAGAATCAAGGAGAAATTTCCTGTCAAAGGTCGCTGGAGTAGGTTTCCTCTGCGATAATGGCAGATGGACCTAATTGTGAAGATGAAGAAGAAGTTAGGGGGCTGACTGCAAGGATTTTTGAAAGTTGGGGGTATAAATGTAATCAGACAACATCAATTTGCAAACTAGGTTAAGACAAGCTCATCTTAGGTCCAAATTTTGGTACAAACCTAATTTGGACCTAAGAAAGCCAATGGTGAAGTTGGATTTTGGTTTTGACCATGTTTGGATGGGTAATTTATGCAAAAACCAAATTAGGGCAAATGTCTGTCTATGACTTTGTTCTGGGTCAAAATGGGTTTTGATGGTCAAATTGAAGGTTCCAAACCCTAGAGAATATTTTTCTATGAATTTTAGAGGGTTTAGGTAAATTTTATCCTGACCAGAACCTCAGTTAATTATGTGGGTCTATTTTAGGGTTTTCAAAATTCATTTAATTCTCAAAACACACTCAAACCTTTTTCTATCTGATCTAACCCACTTGTTATCCTATTAAGACCATTTGACCTTTATTCAGCCCCTGAGAAAACCTGTGGTTGTACTGAATTCATGATTAGTTGGTAAATTACAATTTTAACCATGTCTTCTTATATTTCCCTTAAAATGGTTTTGTAGTAAGTTATGGTTCTCTGGCGGTTATGTAGGAGCATTTACTGACTTAATTAGATCATAAAGAGCTAGTTAGGGCTCATGATGGTGTTTCTATCACCCGCAGACTTAGTCACCAGGTTTGGCAAGAGCGGTTGAAACCACCCAGTAGTACGACAACTAATTATGGTGTATTTTATGTTTTAAAAATAATTTTAACCCATTTTTCTTCTTTAATGGGGTTTATGGTGAGTGGTCCACAAGGTGACCAAGATCACCAGTTGAACCTTAGACTTGATTAAGTCTATTCTAGCCCAAATGTATGGTCTCTAGAGTGTAATGCTAAAGGTGTAACCTATGGTTCATGCAATTCTAGGGTTTTCTATTTTTAGCAGACCACAGGAATAAAAATAATTCTCTGAGAAAAATTGGAATCCAAATAAATCAAAATTTGGTAAGTAGATTCCTTTTTAAATTATCTTTTTAGAGAACATTTTTCTATAATTTTTACTATTTCAATCGAATTTATAATGATTTTTAATTATCAAGGAGTCAGATCTAGAATTTTAACCCCTGATCGGTTTGTTGCTTTGAAACAGCACCAAATGACTTTCAAAAATTTAGGAAAAATATGGAAATTGAAGCTAATGAGATCAGCTCTCAAATCCCACCATTTTTAGTCAAAATAGGCTTGCATATTGCTCAGAATTATTTTTTTAATTTGAAAAATTTTAAAATTTGGGTTAGTTTGACCACCTTGCCCTTTGCAAATTTTTAAAAATTTTCTTCTTTGAATTTCTTTAAATGAATGGTGTTGTTTGAAAGATGGTTTGAAAATGAAGTACTTGTTCGAATTTCAGAATTTTTCGCTCATTAATTTTTTGACAATCAAATTTTTAAGTCAGAAATTCAAGTCTGGCCGAATTTCAGCAAGTGGTGGAAAAGCTTTTAAAAAAGTGTTTGAAATTCAAATTCAAATTCCACCAAGACAAGATTTTTTTTTCTTTTCAAATATATATTTTTTCTTTTCATAAATTTTTGATTTTTTTTTGGAGGGAAAAGCTTTTCAAATTTTTTTTTTCAAGCAACTAACCTAAGATTCAAATGGAAACCTAATCTAACTACCTAGATTTTTTTGATTATTTTTTTCATGAAATAAATAGGCTTTTTTTTCAGAAGAAATTGCAAATTTTTTTTAGAAAGAAATTTCTAACCTAGAGTTCAAACAGAAATCCTAAGCTAAGGGAGAGATGTGCACCTGCATTTTTTTCTCCACGCTCGATTTGTGCGCAGATCCCATTTTTCTTGATTTCCTACACATCCAACAAACAAGTAGTGGAATATTTGGCAGTAAAAGCTCAAAATATCGCAATCAATTCCATGGCCTCCCCGGCAATGGTACCATTTGTTGGGATCGTAGATAGAGTGTTTGATTAGAAAAAGCGTCGTAGTACAGTTGCAAAATACGATCAATAAAAATTATTTGCAGAGATAACGAGACTTGAGTCTCGGTCATTTGTCTCTGGGAGGCGTTTAGAAAATGAAAAATAATTTCGATCTTGCTCGCTCTACTTGCTTAAAATTGCATGCTAGTTTCTAACCTTCAGATCACTATTTTGCCATTTGCATGATTAACCCTTATCACATTCGCATGCGTTAAGTAGATAACGAATGTGAATGTATGGGCTTTAGTACACACAATCCTAGTTAAATGATGGCTATTGACAAAGAATGCATTAATGGTTAGATCTTCAATGTTTTCAGGCACCGACATGCTAGTTGCAAGAAAGATGTAAAATGAGCACAGGCAACTTAATCACAATAGAGCATTGCAAGCAAGCACATGGTGATTTTCACACATAGATATAGAGATATATAAAAAGATGATTTCATTGATTGCATCATAGTGGCTACAGAGTGAAGCTTGTGGAAAGCTTATACAGGAAAGCTTAAAAGCAATAAACTAGCTAACAGAAAATGACTGCATACATGAATCTACGGAGGGATTATGCATGCATCATTGGGGGAGAATATGGAGTTACACTACTAAGCAATAATAAAAGAAATAAATCTATGAGGAGCTATGCTACTTATCTAATTAACAGAATGAAGGGCATTAAGAGGTAGCTCCAATGCCTGTGACTTGGTTAAGAGGAGAAGGAGTGACCAATGGTGCTTAGGCCAGCCCTTGGAGATGTAGAGGAAGAGGAGTGCTCTAACCATGGCATGAAGTTGGTGGAACCATGGTGGGAGCTCGTGGAGTGGAGGTGGAATGGATGCTAGGTGGTGTTATGCTAAAACTAGATGCAAGGCTAGATGGGTGCAAATGACCACCCAAAGGTCCTTTAAGTAGACCTAAGGGAGCCTTTCTAGAGAAGTGTGGAAATCTCTAGAGAGAACTCCAAGTGTGGCCATCCAAGAGAGAGAGAAGGTGGTTTTAGTTCCACCAAAAGTGGATCTAAGAGAAGACCCATCCCTAGTTGCTATTTTTGGCAACCAAGGTGGAGCCACCTTTGGAAGAACCTAGAATACTATAGGTGGTGTGGGATTGTGTGAATGGGTGTGTGTGTGTGTGTGTGTGTGGTCATGCCCTAGGTGGCTAGGTGGGTTAGGGTAGGTTTTAGTGGGTTTAGGTCAAGGTAGGTCTGAAATTAGGGTTGTAAACCCTAATTCATTAAGGTAAAATGCAATTAAACTTGATACAAGTTTAATTGGATGTGTGAAAACCTAATTGAGAGTAAAACAACTCAATTAAGTTAGGTCTAGGTCAATTGGACCCTCATTGAGTCCAATTGAATTGTGTGTGCTGAGATCAAGGCTCAATTGGACTCAATGAGTCCAATTGAATAGGCTGATGAAATTGACTAAGATCCAAGTCAATTAGGTTTAGTGCGAACCTAACTAGGTCCTTAGGGAGGACTACAAGTGGTGTACTAGGGTTAGGGCACCTTAATTTAGGTTCCTATGGTGTTGGAATTGGGTTTAGGGACCTAGGAACTCAAGATCCAAGCTTGAATTCCAAAATAGGAACTAGCGAGCAGTTCAAGACGTCTAAAAATAGTGTCAAACGTCTTAAAATGAAAACTCAAACATCCAGACTTGTTGTTTGGACGACCAATCAGAGGCAGGGAAGTGTCAAGGTTCTGTCTACAAAAATTGGATGTCAGACTAAGTGTCTGGACGTCTTATAATGCCGTAGAAGTGGGTTTTAAGTGCGCGGGTTGTGGCTAAGGATTCTGGATGTCTTGTAACTCATCTAGACATCTAGATATAGGCTGAAAATAGGGTTTTAGGGCTTCCTATGGTACAGTGACCTAATCTTAGGGTGGCTAAGGCTTGGGGAAGCTTCTAGGCTGTCCTAGGGCTAGGATGGACCTATGCTCTTCATAATTTACTACTTTATTCCTACTTAACAGAATAGCATTCCTTAACCCCTTACATTATTGTCTACTACATCTTATTCTAGCTCTTCTGTTCCACCTCTGCTGCAACTCTGTCTTCAGGTCCAGCTTCAGATCCAGTCTCAGATCCAGCTCCTGAGCTTCTTATTACCTGCAATTTATATAATGCTCCTAATTAGTATATTATAGCATTATTCTATGAATAGCTATAGGACAAATAGTAAAGATGCAAATAATGTTTATGCATGCATGAACTACCCTAACTTATGCTAAGTCCTAGCCTAATTTAGGTCAACTAAGACCTATGATTGCTGCGCAATCAAGTAGCCCGAGACGTTGCAACCGTTGCAACGAGAAAGGGCATCTTCAACTCGAGTGCCTTCTTCTTAAGGAGAAGAAGAAGAAATATAAGACGAAAGCATTCCAAGCTACCTAGGATGATTCAAGCTCAGAGGAAGAAGTGGAAGGGAAGGATGAAGTCGCTTGCATCGGCTCCATTGCCATGGCAAGTGATAGCGACAATGACAATAGTGACAATAAGGTAAACTCTAATTTACAAGAAGCCTTTAGTGAATTGTATGAGCTTAGTAAATCACTAAAAATAGAAAACAATAGCATGAAAAGGAATCTTAGTTTTCTTAAATATGAAAATCAAAGGCTAGAAAATAAACTTAAGGACCTAGAAATAAGTCCTAGCTCTAACATTTCTGAAAATGATAATTTATTGTTAGGAAATCATAACCTAATCAACGTAAATAGTAGATTGATTAAGGAGAATACTAGCTTAAAAACTGAAATTTCTAGTCTAAAAACTAAGGTGTATGTTGTAGAAAAAGAACTTGCATGTCTTAGGGAAGAATCTAATAAATTGATGAACAAATTAGATAACTTTTCTAATGATAAAATTAGCTCTAGTCTTAAGGTTGAGAAAGGATCTCCGTTAAGGAGACCCACTAACCAATCCAAATCCAAATTGACTTGGATACCGAAAAAAGAACTTGAAACTTGTTTCGTAAGTTGCAAAGATTTCAACATCAAAGATTGGACCTACAAGATGGAGAATGGTCTACTCAAGCTAGGTGGACCAACATCAAGACCAAGGAGGAAAACCAAAAGATCGACGAGAAGACCGGCGAATCATCGAACCACCGCACGTCGATCGCCCGATTGGAGACCGGCATCGATGCCCAGACCTCCAAGGTTCGAATGGGAGCCCCATCCATTTTGGCAACCTCCATTTGGGCCATTCTATTGGCCTTGGTAGGTGAGGTATTTTCTAGAACCTATTTTTGATAAATAGCATCTAAATAGGGGGAGTTAAAATTGATGAGCTAATTGTCCATCTTGATGGGGGAGGTTTAAAAATAACATAGCTAGATTGCCTTTAGAAAGGGGGAGATAATAACATAGCTATCTTGTTATTGTAAAAAGGGTGAGATTTTTACTCTTGTTAGAAAGAGGAAATTAACCTAAAATTAGAACAGCATGTTGTAAGGGGCAGTATAAGAGAACTTAAAATTGATGATACCATTTTGATAATGTCGAAAAGGGGGAGGATTTTAGGGATTATTTTTTATGGTTTTGTCATCATCAAAGGGGGGGAGATTGTTGGTGCAAGGTAACCACAATCATCAATTTTGATGGTAACAAAACACTTGTGTTTTAACATTTACATTTGAGTTTAAGATTTCAGGATAATTGCAAATGAATACAAGTGTTAAGGAGCTTCAGCTCGCATCCATGGTGGATTGGAGGAGCTTGCTGGAGGAGAAGAAGCCTTGCGTGGAGCGAGAGCTTGAAGACAAGAAGAATAAGATAGAAACCTCACTACTTAGTCTTTGTATCTTTTGTCTTTATTTTTCTTTGCTCTTTTATTTCCTTAGATCATATGTTAAAGAGCCCCAAAGTAGCCTACCTTGAGTCCTAGCATCACCTACTAAACCCTAGGACACTTAGACATTTCGTAGAGATCTTAGAAAACCAAAGTAGGCATCAAATAGACTGATCAGATGTTCAATTTGAAAATTAGACATCTGATCTTGACTTTTAAGACATCTAACTATTTTATCAGATGTCCAAAAACACTTAGGCCAAGAACCACTTACTATCTGCTAGATTTGGATGTCCAGCCCTTAGTCCAGACGTCTTAGAAGATGTTTGATGACCTTGCCAGATGTCCAATTAGTGGAACGTTGGCTTAGAAAAATGATCATTGAGAAATGACCCTTGATCTTCTATCAGATGTCCATAGAGAACCTCTGATGTTTGATAAGTGAACATTATCCTCGATTTGAACCAAAATCACTTTTCCCATATTTAATAGCTGTTTGTGCCTTGGAAATTCCATTCCATAGTTAATTAGCTTTCTAGATGTCCAGACCTAGGGTCAAATGTCCAACCTATCATTTGACCCACTTACACTAGAACCCTATTTAGGTCTGACTAAATCAGTAAGGGAAACCATTTCAAATTAGGCATCTGATATTAGGCCCATATGTCTTATAAGTGACTTCCAAATGTCTGATAGTTTTCCTAGACGTCTGATGTCCCTGTTAGAATCATTAATGTTCTGATTGTGGCCTAATTTACCTTGGAATAATTCCCAATGGCTACCAAGGCTTCCATAGCCTTCCTAAGCCTTCTATATATGGGAGAGGCCCCTTCCTTTGTTAGGCACACCTTGAGAAAGATTTCAACATCATTATGTGTCCTTTTGATCATTAGAAGTGATCCTGCTCTCCTAGATTTAGTTCTACATCTTGAGAGCACCACATTCGTTGCGCACCTGCTCTCCCACTGCCGATTACGAGAGCGATGTAGTGCCGTTGCGTTGTTCACGCACCCGCGTCATCAATCTGATGCGCTTCCAGCAAAGGGAAGTATCCTTTACCTATAGTAGCTGGGTTTCAATATTTGTGGCTCTATAGGTTGTGTTATAATATTTCTTTGTTGTTTGGTTGGGTATTCTCTTTGCGAATTCCCATCTCCTTCATGAGAGAAAATACTCCTCGTGAAGAGAAGGGGTTTGAGGTTATGCTACCCTCAGGATCAAAGTAGCGTGGTTGTAAGAGGTTGAACTACCCTCGTTTATGTAGTTCAGATAGTTGATTTGATCGACTAGGTCGATCAGGAAATCCTAAGTCGAGAGACTTAGGTGGTGACTTTTACCCGGGTTTGGGTTTCCACTTAAAAATTCTTGTGTTCTTGTGATTGTTGCATTTTGTGAGATTGATTATATTATTTCCACTTTATTTTTTCGTATCACGCAAATCTCACCCCCTTCCGTAGTAGAAATTACATAACAGTGACTGGATGGTCCTCTATGAGAAAATCTCTGTTCGATTTGCAAGATGGTGTGGTCGTTATTTGTTGAAGGTGGGAAGACTGGTTTATTTGAACTCAATAATTTTGGCCATTCCAATCTTCTATTTCTCCATGTTTAGACCCTCTGGTACGGTCTTGAAGAAGTTGGATGTGATCAGGAAAAGATTCTTTTGGAAGGGAGCTTCGCATGAGGGGGACTTCCTTCAGCTAGTTAAATGGTGCAAAATGTGCTTGCCAAAAAAAAGTGGTGGATTGGGCATTTGTTTATTGTGGGAATTTAGGGATTCCCTGCTATTGAAGTGGGGCATCATCATTTTGAGGCGAGACAAAGGCTTTTGGCAGGATCTGATCGTTGATTCACATGGGGCTTCAAATGCATGATCGAATAGGCTCAACTTGGTGAATTCATCCCCCTTCTGGAGTTCAGTTACACATGCCATAGAGGAAAGATGGGCCTTCTTCTCTCCACATTTATGGAATGGTGAACACTTCAGGTTCGGGAAGGATGATTGGTCGGGTATAGGCACTCTTGCCTCTAGATACCTACGGTTGTATGATGCTTCTGCCAGCAAAGATGATAAGGTAGTAGACTACTAGTCCTCCTCAGAACAACGATGTATCCCTCCCCGGCTACTAGATGTGTATGAAAGTCGCTCCATGGAAGACTATGGCTGTATGATAGACACCTTGCAGGCTTTTCAGCCATCTATGGAGGTTGATGGCCATGTGTGGAAGGGTGGTCTATACTAACCTACTAAAGCCTTCCACAAGCTGTTCCCTGTGGTGGAGGATGCTGCCCATGCTCGCATTTTTCAAGCCATGTGGAAGTTGAAAGTACCTCTGATGGTCCAGGTTTTTCTATGGCTCGCCAGATGTGATGGACTTGTTACTAATTCCTTGAGGCACTGCATTATGGGAACTGTTGAGGCAACGTGTCCTTTGTGCTCTTTTGGGAATGATGACGTTCACCACCTCTTTAGTTCCTATATTATCACTCACGAGGTCTAGCGTAGGTACTATTCTAGGCCTTGCCACACATGGGATAGCTTGTGGACTAAGCTTGGCAGAACTTCTTCGCATAGGCCATTGATGGGGGCCACTCTCTAGAGTGTTTGGCGAGCTAGAAATGAGGCTATCTTTAGAGGGCCGAGTCTAGAGTTTGGGTTGAAAATATTTGTAATGATGTGTTGGGATGGACGAAACATTGGCAGAGCATCATGTAATTTGAGTTTCATTGAATAAATTGCCAGATTACTACTGTCTTCGGTAGTAATCCTTTGTCTTTTCAAAAAAAAAAAACATTAGATTTTAATTAAGTTCCAAGTTAATTTTCATTTTGCCTTTAAATTGCATAACCTATCCTAAACAACCTAATTAGGAACTATTTTAGAGCCTCCCAATGAAATGACTCTAACTCACCCACCTTCGGTAGTTAGATATAAATTTTTAAACCTGATGCTTTAATTGCGCTACAATGATGCATTTATATCAATAGCGATTCAAGCTTGTCATGTACTCCTTTGGATAACTCCCGAATCACTAACTCTCTTAGGTGATCCTTCAGATAAGTTATGTCCTTTGGTAATTTAGTCGATATATTTTCCTCTAGTACACATGAAGGATCTCCTAAATGCTCATCATCCTCATTTGTAAGAGATTGGGGCTTGCACAGGGTTTCATCAAAGGATACATGTAGTGTCTCTTCAATCGATATATTTTTCTCTGGTACGAATGAAGGATCTCTTAAATGCTTATCATCCTCATTTGTAAGAGATCGGGGCTTGGATAGGATTTCATCAAAGGGTACATGTAGTGTCTCTTCAACAGTATAAGTGCTTTTGTTGTATACTCTATGGGCTTTACTTCTTGTGGAGTATCCTAGAAAGATTCATTCTGTATTTCTAGCATCAAACTTGTCTAGATTATCCTTTGTATTCAAAATAAAGCATTTACATCCAAACACTTTGAAGTGAGATATTTTGGGTGTGCTATCAAAGTATATCTCAAAGGGTGTTTTGTTTAGTACAGGTCTGACTAAACATCTATTTTGAATATAGCAACTAGTGTTTACTGCTTCAACCCAAAAGTATCGAGGTAGCTTTCACTCGCACGGCATTGTGCAGGCATACTCTTGCAGAGTCTTATTCTTTCTCTCAACGACTCCATTCTGGGGAGCTACTCTTGGAAAGATGAATTTTTGTTTTATTCCTAAGTGATCGCAGAAATCTAAAAACTATTGATTTTCAAATTCTCCTACATGATCACTTCTTACCTTGGTAATCATGTAGCCCTTCTAAGTTTGTAATCTTTTCATAAGTCTACTGAATGTATCAAAAGTTAAATCCTTGCTCTTGACGAAAGATACCTAGGTAAACCTAGAGAAGTCATCAATAATGATGAGACAATATGACAACCACTTAGGCTTTCAAATTTGGTTGGTCCGAACAAGTCTAAGTGAAGTAACTTCGAGGGTCAAGAAGTGCTAACCACCTTTTTTTGTTTTAAAAGAAGTTCTGGTTAATTTTTGAATTTCACAAGAATCACAAACGTTGCTTTTCTTGAAATTAATTTTTGGTAGTCCTTTAAATAGGTCATGTTTCACAATCTTATGTTTTTCAGGTGAACATGTCATAGACTTTTATGGCAAAGTTTTGCCTCATCATTAGATGCAACTGAACAATTGTAACTGTCACATTTGTCGAAGTTGACAATATAGGTGTCTTTATATCTATGACCGTTGAGTAAAGTGTTTTTGGTTTGTTTGACTTTTATCTTAAGTCCTTTTCATGTGAAGCTAATTTTGTAACCTCTATCACAAATTTGACTAACACTAAGAAGGCTGTGTTTTAGTCCCTTAACTAAATGAACATTATCACAAGATGTTGAGGAATTACTAACTTGGTCAATACCAATAATACGTCCCTTGTGGTCATTGCCAAATGTAACTGTTCCACCTTCCTTATGGTCGAGCTATAGGAACAGTTCTTCTTCCCTAGTCATATGCTTTAAATAGCCGCTATCCATGATCCATCTTCTTTTTCTATGGTCCTATCATTCATATAGCTTTGTGAGGACAAGTATCATGGAATTTGTAGAGAGGATTGAGGCTTCCATTGCATTCTTGATATGTCCATCCTTTATAATCTAATCTACTTGGTCTTCATGACCTACAAAATAGAGTTTCAAGGTATCTTTTGGTACCCATTTTCTTTTGGGCCACTTTTGTTAATCTTGTTTGCCTTATATTGTGTGGTATAAGGCAGAAACCTGTTCCCAACCTTTTGGTTAGAAGTCTTATGTGTCTTCTTATTGTTTTGAGTAAGATGCTTCATGATCATTTTTAGGACTACATCCTAGAACAAATTTTGTGGTGCTTTTAGTATGTGTTCCTAGTAACTTTTCAAGATTGTGCCTTCCCTTGGTAAACTTAGCTAGATCATTAATAAGGGTAGCAAATTTTTCTTTAAGGTTATCAAGATCTAACTTCAAAGAGTCTATATGTTCTTTTAGTGTAATAATTTCAATAGACAGCTCATAGTTTTGAGATGCATATCTATGTTTAAGAGTTTTTTCATCTTCTAGGTTTTTGCTAGCATTTTATTTTCGATTTTAAGTGATTTAGCAAGGTCATGCATTTCATAAAAAGCTTCTACTAATTCATTAGGTGTAAAGGAAGTTACCTCATCCTTTGGAGCCATGAGTCTCATAAGGGCTTCTTCAACTGGAGTTTCTTCTTCCTCCTGTGAACTTGATTTGGAGTCATCCCAAGTGGCGTGAGAAGATTTCTTTTTCCCATCCCATCTTAATGGTTTCTTTGTCTTCTTTCTTTCTGACTCCTTTTTAAGAAGTGGACATTCCTTTCGAATGTGTCCCTTCCTTTTGCAATTGTAGCAGATAACAGCTTCTTCTTTTGCTTCCTCCTTTCTCAGTTCCTCTTGTTTTTCAAGAACTTTCTGAATTTTCCATATAAAAGAGTGATGACATCTTCGTCTTCATTGCTCAATTGTTCCAAGCAAACATTCATTTCTAATGCTATGTCCTTCTTTGTCCCTTCACTTTCATTTTCCTTCATGTGCTGGAGTTGTACTTCATATGCCATCGGTCATTTAACTATATTGTTGACAAGTCCTTGGATTCTTGGATTGTAGTGGTCTTTGTTTCCCAAATGCTGTGAGGGATCAAAGGACTTTTCTTATGAGAGCCTTATTCTTGATATCTTGATCGAGATTCCTCAAAGAGTTTATAATATCCATGAATCTTATCTACATCTCTTTGATTCTCTCTCTTCTTCATTGTAAATAATTCATATTCCTGGGTCAGCAGGTTGATTCGTGTTTCCTTGACTTTGGAGATACCTTTGTGGGTGACTTTCAAAGTGTTCTAGATTTCGAAGGTGGTCTTGCAGGCTAATACTCTATTGAATTCTTCTTTTAAAAGTCTATAGAATATTGCATTCATGGCCTTCACATTATAGGTAGCCATCTTCTTCTGATCAAATGTTATGGTCACACCTTCCTTCGATTTTGGGCGCATGTATTTTGAGGCAATTACATCCCATACCTCTAAATCTATTGACTTTAAGAAGATTTGCATTATAGTCTTTCAATAGTCATAATTTGTGCCATTGAATAATAGTGGATGAATTGTCGATTGTCCCTCAGCATAGACATAAGTAGAGGACTTTGACATCTTCGGGACATTCAATCGAGCTTTGATACCAAATGAAGGTCCTATGGATCCAGAACTATACTAGAGGGGAGGGATGAATAGTGTGGATGGCAATATCAAAATAATATTGGAATAAAATGCAAACCACAAAAATCATTCACACAAGTGCACCTGTATTTATAATGGAATCCCTTCCAGGTAAAACCTACTACCTAAGCCTTCTAGCTTAAGATTTTTCCGACTATGCAAGACTAGTCAATCCACTAAAACAAGTACCACTTAAAAATGAGGGTGGCATAACCTCTTACAAAAACCATTGTCTTGTATACCTAAAGAGAAGAAAAATGAGTCTTCCACAACTTGGGACCTAAATCAAAATGAAAGAAATAAAATAATACAACTTCTATCCTAATGAACCTAAAATACGGAAAGAATTCAAACCAAAATATTTTACAGAGGCTTTGAACAAAGTGCTTAGAAAAGCGTAGAAGAATAAATGCAAAAGCACATCAGAGTAAGAACGTAAGAGCACATTTTCTCTTAGAGATTTGCTTGAAGTGTGTGTAGAAAAAGGCTGTTAGGGTGCCCTATTAATACTTGAAATTCAGGTTATTTAGGAAACAATTTATGCACAGTTGGTCGATTAGAATAAATGGATTGGTCAATAAAAAGGTCTTTTGATCGATTAAATAGATTGTTTGGTCGATCACCTATTGATCGATTAACCTACTATTTTGATCGATTAATCTTTCAAATTTAAACTTCCTAATTTAATTATATCTGATCGATCGATTTTATTAATTAGTCGATCAATGTATTTTGGTCGATCATTTTCTATAATTTGGTCAATAAAAAGCCCTAAAATGTAGATTTTAAAGTTCATCAATTTATTCAAAAAGGATTTGAGGTTCTGTATAATAAATCTTCACTTATGAAAATAAAAGATACAAGGCTAATTTCTGCGGTAGTGCTTTTCCTTGCCAAGATATAAGATAGTGTCAATAGGCTAAAGCTTGCAGACTTGAGGAATATGATAGATTCTTGGTGTTATATTTGTTGTAATTTAGTTTACTCTTTTCTTTTCCTTAGATAATTGTTAAAGAGCCTAAAATATAATAATTGAAGTCTAGGACTCATTCACTTAAACTTAAGACACTTAGGTAAATCCTAGAACAAGTTAGAATGCCAAAAAAACAAACAAGTTCACTCATCAGACGTTTAGAGATCTCATCAGACATCTAATAACCCATTTTACGTCATCCATACATTTGATTAGACACCTAGTGACTAGCTTCACGAATCTAAGTCTGTGGCATTTGCCTCCAAACGTCCATTCCTTATGTCAGACATCTATAGACCTTCCTAAACATCCAATACTAGACTGTTGGGATTTATTTAGCTCAAATCTTTCTTGTCAGACCAAATCATGATTTCTCAACTCACAAGAAATTCGATTTGTGCTAACACGTTTCACTTCTGACGTCCAATGCTTAGGACCATGTACTCTGCAGAAGATCCAATCAAATTCTAGGGACTCAACCTTCTAGAATTAGCGTCTGATAGGCCTTGATTATACGCCTGATCAATTTACCATACATCTGATACTATGTTGTCAAACATTGATTTTTCTACACACACGTTGGATTTCAACTAAACCATCTTAGGTTTGTTCCCAATGTCTAGGACATCTCTCTCAAGCATTCTAGTGCCTTTCTAATACATCTATAAATATGTTAGAGGCTTTCCATTGTTTGTACATACCCAAGAATCAATTCTTTCCACCATATACACATTGAGAGAAGATCAAAGAGAAAAATCAAATTCTTGCCCTTCAAGCCTTATACTCCATATCCAAGAGCATCGATACTCTGCACTTTCATGCCATTACACTTCCATCTCAGAGAAGACTCTTAAACCTATAGGAGCTTAGTTTAATTTATATTTTGGGCTCTATAGGTCTTTTGTAGTGGAAGTTTTTGTTAGGTATTTGCATTTTGAATTCCCATCTCCTTCAGAGATGAAATATTCTTTGTGGAGAAGAGTGGTTGTTGAGATACACTACCCTGAATTCAAAGTAGTGTGGTTGTAATTGAGGTTACACTACCCTCGTTCAAGTAGTATGTGATTTGTTGTAAATCACTAAATAGAAGTAGAATAATCGTTGTCGCACAATTTGTTTTGAAACTGAAATAAAAGTACTGAGACTCTAGTGAGTCCCAGGTCAAACACAAGAAGGCGTACGATGAATCTATCTAGATGCAAAACGTAAAGCAAATATAAACTAACTAATATGAAGAAAGAGATGAGAAGAAGGAGATCACAATTAGGCAATTAAGGAGGGTGAGAAGAAAGATTCACAAATAGAATAACTAGCAAGAGAACTTTTATTGCTACTAGAAATAATTGTCAAGATTAAAACTAGAACTAGAGTAGGAAACAAAATATCAACTAAAACAAGAATTATAAATTTCCCAGAACTACTACTATAAAAGAACTATAAAAATAGAAGGTGATGAGATGGAGCATGGTCTGTTGATGCAGCAGCCTCTAAGATGAGATGGAGAGGAGGCAAAGGTAGAGATAGAGGAAGAGGATAAGGAGGACGGCCACCAGAGAATTCCTACAAAGTCTGGATGTGGAGATGAGAAGGAGAAAAGTGGTAGGGGTAGACTAATTAGGAGGGCTATGTAGAAGGTGGTGATATGTTGGTGGAATTATTCTAACTAAGGAAGACTTAGTGAAGGAAGGGGAAAGGAGAGGGCTTCTATTTATATAGAGTTGCTTAGGTTCTAGATGGAGGGCTAGGATATAATTAGGTTAGGATCAATGATTATGATCAAATCTAGGTAGATAGGATAGGTTGCTTTTGTTGGGATTAAATGGAAGGATAAGATTAAATAGAGAGGATGATGAATGGTTGAAATCTAACGAGGGGGGGGCAGATAATGGTGTTTGGTGGACCATATAGCTGACCATGTGGATTTATGGCCTTTGGATAAGGGTTGGAGGGCTTGTATTAAAGGGAGAGGATAGGATACTAAAATAGGATTTTGTTGGAACTAATGGATCAGATTTAAGGTAGCCATAGGATTTTGATGTAAAGGTTGAGGATGGTTCTTAGAGTGGTCTAACAAGGGTGTTTTAGAACCTATAGGTGGAAACACCAATTGAGGGATAGACCTAGTGATGTGTGACGTCGGAAAATGCATTAGATTAATTCATTCGTGTAATTTCCCTACGGAGGGGGTGAGATTTGCGTGATACGAAAAATAAAGTGAAAATAATAAAATCAATCTCACAAAATGCAACAATCACAAGTACACAAGAATTTTTAGGTGGAAACCCAAACCTGGGTGAAAACCACCACCTTAGTCCCCGACTTAGGATTTCCTTATCAATCGAGTCGATCAAATCCACTAAAGAACTACTTCAAACAAGGGTAGTTCAGCCTCTTACAACCATACTACTTTCTATGAGGGTATTTAGTCTCACAACCTCTTACAACTTCTTACAACCTCACAAGGAGTATTTAGTCTCTCAAACGAGATGGGAATTCGCAAAATGAATACCCAACCAAAGAAAATAAAACAACTGTCCTATAGAGCCTCAAAGTGAAGTGTAAATCTAGCTACTATAGGAAAATGAGACTTCCCTTTAGTGGAAGTGCGTCGGCTAGTGATGCGGGTGTGTGTTCCACACGATGGCATGAAGACACTCCCGTATACGTAGGTAGGAGAGCGGGTGCACAGTTGGAAAGATGCTCTCAAGATGTATACTAAGGCTTGAGCACTTCTTTGATTCTAACTTCTCTTGGACACAAAAGGATGTGGAAATGATATTTCTTGGTGTATCTAACAAAAGAAGGGGCCTCTCCTATTTAAAGATGGCCTAGGAAAGCTTAAGAAGGCCTTTGAAGGCTTCTATAGCCATTGGGAACAAACCTAAGGCAGATTAGGCTGGAATCAGGGTCATTAATGATTCTGACAGGGTTATGAGACACCTGAGAAAAGAATCAGACATCTGGAAATCACTTTTAAGATGTTTGGATATAAAATCAGATGTCTAATCCTGGACATGTTCCCTTACTGACTTGGTTTAGACCTAAATAGGTTTCTTGTGTAAGCCGGTCAGATGACTTATTAGACGTCTAGCACAAGGTTTGGACGTCTGGAAACCTAGATTACTGCTATAATGGATTTCTCGAGGCACAAACTGCTATAACTCTGATGATAAGTGATTTTGGCTTAATCGAGGGCTAACGTCTACTTATCAGACGTTTGAGGTCCTCTACAGATGTTTGATATAAGATTAAGGGTCAGTCCTCAACGATTATATTTCTAAGCCAACATTCCACTAATCGAACATCTAGCAATGTCATCAGACGTCTGCTAAGACGTCTGGACTAATGGCTGGATGTATGAATATGTCAAATAGAGTGTGGTTTCCAACTAAAGAATTTTTGGACGTCTGATCAAACAGTCAGACATCTTAAAAGTCAAGATCAAATGTCTAAAGTCCAAATTGGATGTCAGATCTAGCTGTCTGATGCCTACTTTGGTTTTCTAAGTTCTCTAAGAGTTGTCTAAGAGTCCTAGGGTTGTGTAAGTGTTCCTAGGACTATTGATTTGTTACTTTGAGGCTCTTTAACATATATCTAGAAGAAAATAAAAGAGTAGATAACAAAAGATACAAAGTACATGAATAGAAAAGACATCTATCCTAGTCTTCTATCTTCAAGTACTCGCTCCAAGTGAAGCTCCTCCTCCTCCAACGAACTCCTCCAATCCACCACGGACTCGAGCACTTCACACTTCACCTTCAAACTTGTATCCATTTGCAAATAACTTGAAATCTTAGACTTCAAATGCAAATGTTAAATACAAGTGTTTTTTATCATCAACATTAATGATTATGGTGCCCTTGCACCAACAGTTCGTTGTAGCATGCATTTACGACATCAATTTTAAAAGAAGAATTGAACGTGAATACGAGTGTTGAACATGAGGAGGTGTGAAATCGAATCCATTCATCACTTAATGTCACAAGTTACTTTATTCCATTGCTTGCGAAAAGAGAAGAAAGAGAGAGAGAGTCAAAATCCATGGTGGAATGCTAGTTCCAATTCTATATCCAAGAAGATGAGTATCTTGGGAAAACTATTACTACATAAGTATATAGAATAGAACCCAAATTCAAGTTGAAAAGAATACCAAACATAAGGGAAATGATTACTACTAAGAATTATAAGAATCATTTTGCAAATGTTATTGAGGCATGCTTGAATGGAGTGCAAAATATAAGCTAAAGAAAACTAGAAACTAATTGATAAAAGGAGAGCATCGAGGCAGCCACGGTGGTAAAGGGGCTTTTGTCGGTGGCACGATAGCTCCAGGAACTTGCTTTGAAGCTCTATGGAGGTGGGGACCTGCTTCGTAGAAGCTAGAGATAGATGCTTTGCAATGGAGGTCCATAGGTCTCTTTATAGTGAACGAAAGAGAGTTGAAATAGGCATCGCATCAATAGCAACAGGAAGTTCGTTGCTGCAATCTTTGCTGAAGGCTAGCTCACCTATGCGCTAGTGCACACGCACGCCCAGCTGCCATTGTACACGATTCGTTGCTCACACTCACAACCATTTGATTGAGAATCAATGGTCCAGATCACATCTGGCAGAACCCTTCAGATTGCGCAGAGCACGCGTATGATTAGGCATTGGATGGCGCATGCATGCAGCATGTGGGTTGAGGTGCAGACCACTATGCCACAACCATGGATAGTCACACGGATGCACTGTTAGTGCTGCGTCCGTAGCCATTAGATGTGATTGCACGGTCAAGCTGAGGTGAGGCAAGGCGTAACCCTCACCATTGGATATTCATCCAACGGTGGAGAGGCATCACTGCAAGGGCCTTCAACAGATGTGAACCACGTGGGGGAGGCACGGATGAGTGACACATGACAGATTCTGGGTTGTTGATCATCATATCAATGGCCAAAACTTCTTTGGCTCATTGTGGGAGCTACGGAGGTTTAATTAAGGTGATTTTGAGTCTGTTGGATTGCGTTCGTTAATTCAGATCTATTCAATGATCCAATTGCTCATCTGAGACCTATTTCAATGTGCACTTGTACCCATGGTCATTAAACATTAATTGTAACCAATCTTAATGTAGGAATAACACAATATGCATGCAATGCTCCCAAACCCACTATGCCATGATATTTATGCACATATGTCCTTGAAGTTGACTCTAGTTGATGTAATTAACGCTATAATTTGTAGAGTCATCATACCCCTATGCCTGTCCCTAGCAAGGTTAACCTAAATGCTATTCACACTAGAATTATGAATCAATCACTCAGGCACCAGTTACTTGTCACAGGAGGAAATTTCTACTAAGAACCTAACCTATAGAGACTCAACAGCGCCTGGGTGCCTGCAAAAATGTAGACCACCCAAGTCCTCACCTTATTCTATATAGAAGCAAATATATATATATATATATTTCTTCTTTTATCTTTTCTAAAATTTTTTTGGATCTTGGAGTTGAGAGTTTCAGGGTAACTTTTTATGGCTACCCAACCCATCCAAGACTTGAAAAGGACTCTAAGTGTTAAACATCTTCTAGTGAAAATTGTGATAGACTTACTCAATGGCAATTAAAATGGAGTTCGGATTTCTATGCCCCTAGGTGACCAGAAAAAGAAAATGCTACCTAAAGGTGTATCTATCTGACTAGTAGCTTTCGCCCTACTTTTATTTTTGTGGGGTCAACACAAGGGCGAATCCAGTGTATGTCTCTCTGGATTATGCTACTTCCCTGCTTCTTCCTTAAGTGCTTTAGAATTCTTATGCATTTTATAAGCTGGGATCTGGACAACCGGCTAATGGGCTATTACCCATGACAACTTGCAAGTCATACTCGTGCGGTGAAGTGTGGCTTATTCCATCTTTTTTATTTTTCTCCTTTTTCTATTTTTCTATTTCTTCTTCTTTTTTTAATTTTATTTTTAAGTAGTTAGCTTTCCTAATCTAAGATTTACCTAAAGGCAGTAGTAAAAGAGAATGGTCCTATGGCTGGCTCTAGACAACCGGGAATGGGTTATTATCCACGACAACTTACCAGCTATACCACCCTAGAGGGTTCATTAGCTACCCAATTTCCCTTAAAACTGCCAAGGAGTGAGTCATTGCAAAACGTATGTAGATGCTTAGAGTAAAAGTCCCCCCAAATTAGAGGGTGGGTTGATAAGTCGTATACTTATCACCCTACTTTATTGACCAGATTGAAATAAATTAAGGTGGCAAGGACTTGGGAACAAGCCCACATTTTAGTGGATACCTAGACTTATTAAGCCTAAAGACCTGAAGAGTCTAAGTGTTCAGGTCCTTAACATATCATTTCCTAAGGTTGACAAGCTCCTAATGCCTAGGTTTTCTTTTCCTACTTTTTTTTCTTCAAAAAGATCATTCAAGCTGACAGTATGTACTCAGAACATATAAATTACCACCCCCCCATGCCTAAATATATGCAAGGGAGTAAGGAAAGAAATCACTTGAGTTTCAGCTATGTATCTGGTCAGCCTAAATCCTCTAGGTTGCCTCCCAGGAAGCACTGAGTTTAGTGCCTTCAGCTGGGCATAGTACACAGACAACAAAGGATCAATCAGTTGGATGGTCTGGGTCAAGAAGGGGAAGACATAATCAGCTAGACCCAGAGTCGACAGTCCGCAGATGCGGACTAGATTATGGTGTAGTCTCATCCCTAAGGGAAGGGAACTCTACAAATGGTGTATTACACATGCCCGTGTCTATCCCTTTCTTAATTTGCAGGAATACAGAGAAGTTGATTTGGATGAGTCCAACCCAAATCTAAAATGCCAGACACTAAAGACGTAGGCTCTATAATCAGCTTGTGTCCCTTTAAAGTTGTAATCCCTTAGAGTTATATCGATTCCAGTGAATTCGAGTTGCGAGATTTCAATTCTGATAGGGCATGTAACAAAATCAGGAGTTTGACAATGAGCCCTAAGGTCAAGCATGAGGTCTCTCTCCAAAGAAAAATCCATCCCTTCTTTAATTAGGGTTTCATTGCTTATTCCTTCCAATTCCTTGACCCCTAGAATATTATCTTCAACCTTTGTTATATCATACTCAATTTTCATGGTTGCAATAGAGGTAGGGCTAATTTCATCATCTAGCTCAGATTCTTTCCCTTGGCCATCCTCTAAACTTATGATGAGGGTTTCAAATGATTCAAAATCAATTATTTTGGAATCGCAATCCCACTCCCCATCTTCAATTGGATGTCTCTTCCACCAAATCACTTCCCTTAGAAAGATTAGATTTGGATTCAAAGACATCAACCCCCCAAATTCCCAATTTCCTCTTGATTTTTATCCTCAACACCCTCCCCCCACCCAAATCATGTTCTAAGGTATCCTTAATGACATTTTCTAATGAGTTGTCCAACATCAGGGCAGTATCAATGGCAAACTGAACTAGTTTTGGGCAACTAGTTGTAGTCCAATCGATCATCATAGGGCCTTGCTTCATGAATTCCATGAAAGGAGTTGCTTCCATCAATGTTCTTTGGCCCTCTTCATCCAGTTGTTGGAACATAACAATGTTGGCTTGTTTCCTCTCAATCAATTATTGGTTCTGTCTACATAACTCCAAGTGAAGGCTATAAGGAATTGACTGAGTGTCATTAGGTTTCCCTTCGATTTCCTTAGCATTCAACGCATGGTTAGTGAGGTATGGGCGAGGATGTGTGTTAGAATCTATACTGGGGTGTAGGATCTTAGGTGGGTCCTCTATTCTATCATTTTCAGGGTCCAATTCCTCAAGAGGCACCATTTTCTGTTTAGTCCTACTCTAGAATAATTGAGTTTCTAAGTCCTCCCAGTCGGATCCCTCATCAAGGGTCCAAAGTGGTTGTTAATCATACTTGGTTTGCCCAGGTTTATGATCATCATTTGAATTCCATTTTTCTAAAATCCCTTCCAAACCATAGGTCAAGTAGGAGAGATCCTTGAATTCAGACGACCTACCATGGTTATTGTCCTGGGAAGGGTAGGGGTATTGGTGTTCTCCTAAAATGTATGTCCTATTAGATTGATTAGTAGGTGGGTGGGACCTAAAAGAGGAGTCACCATGAGGAGAATCAAGATAAGGATCCCTAAGGTTTGGATCATATCCCTGAGTGAGTGGGTTGGATGTATCCCAATATGAGTTGGTGCGGGTTGGGTAAAATTGGGATAATTGGGATAGGAGGGTTATTTGGGGTACTCAGGTCCTGGGTATATCCCTAATTAGGTGGCTGGTTATTGATGGAGAGAGTTTCGCTTATTTATGATATCAATAGAATGATACGTCGTTGTAATTAATGTGGTGGAAATCTCTCAATCAAAGATTAAAATAGATATGAATTTAAACCACGAAAGATGTCGTATCCACAAGGAGGAACAGATTAATAAGTTCACAAAATATTTTTCCTTTGTACTTATTCAATCACATGCACAATCCGTGTTCAAATCTGATGTGAAACAAGGCGAAAAGAAGGAACACGCAATAATTTAGAAATGCAAGGATATGAATGTAATTTTCCTTTCATGAAATAACTTGTAATGGCATGTGACATAGTCGTATTTCAAGACATGGGGCTTTCTCTTTTAGGTCGTGTGAGTGGATGAGATTTTATGCATTTATCAACATCACCATATAAGAGTTAAGTGCATGAAAGAAGTACTATAACATGTAAGGGCATGCATGCAATATCACTCAAATATATTAATCAACTAAATATTGCAATAGGGTTTTTGGCAATGGCAAGGATTGTAAATTCTAATGTCACCAAAAACAGAGGAAAATTCCTCTCTCCACTTTGCGCGCACGAGGGTGTGGTGGCCGGCCGATCGGGGCCCGACGGTGGTGCGTGGGAGAGAGGTGATCGCGATGGCGGGGGAAGCATGGCCGGTGGTGGTCAGCCGGAGAGCTTGACGTCGGTGGAGCTGGCTGCAGGGGCTGACACACTATTGCAACACTTTGTCAGGCTTTTTAAGTCTGTCGCGTTGTAGTATAGGTGACCAAGCATTGACAACAAATAAGAATTTATTACTCGAAAACCTAAGCATCCGAGGTCGAACACAGGGAGCAAATGGAATTTATTCACTAATCTCAATAATGTAATTGAACACTTGGAGTTACTCAAGACTTAATGAAAGAATTTAAGAGTCACTTCTAGCAAAAAAATAGAGAAATTGGATGCTCGATCATTGAATCAAACGTCTTAAAAAGATATTTTCCCTTTAAGTTTTTTATTTCCTTCTCAGCTTTCTCTTCTTCTTTCTTTCCTTCTTTCTCTGATTTTCCTCTTCCCTTAGCTCTTTTTCTTCTATTCTTCTTTGATTTTTGCCGTTGCTTCTTCTTCCTTTCTTCTTTGCAACTCTGTCCTTTGATAGCGATTTTACGCGGTTTGTTAATTAGGTCGTTGTAACGTGCAAAATCGATCAACTCTTAAATTTATATTCCTAGATAGGGGAGTATCTAGGGTCATCCAAGGAGGCCAAATGTTTGCAAAAGTGATTCTCTTGCTTGGAATGCAAATCTCAACTTTCATTTTGGTATTTTTCAATATATCATTTTTTTTTTGTTTTAAATTAAGACAACATGCGAAATGGTGGCGAGAAGGTGATTTACAATTCAATTTAAAATACTACTTCTAAGTGGCAAGTAAAGCCTTTCCCTAAGCTAACTCTAGGCAAGTGGAGGCCTAGAATAATTAGGGAGAGGGAGTGAAGAATGCTAAAAACAAGCAAATAAAAATGCAAATAAGAAATTGTAAAGAAGGCAACTAGATAAATGAAAAAGTGTTTTACAAAAAGGCCTAGTAGAGGAATGCTTCTACTACTAGAAATTGCAAAGAAGAAAAGCAAACACAAATCCTATAGATAGATGGTGAAGAAGAGGGTTTCTTGCTCCAAGGTTGGTGGCTCCCAATCTTGAAAAGAATCCTTCAACTCCTTCCTTGCTGTTCTCCACCAAGGTGATGTCCTCCAAGGCAAGCCCTAAGGGGGCATGCCCTAAGCTTCTCTCCAAGGGTGGACGTCCACCCTAGGTCCTTCTCCCTTTCCTGGCCATCCTCCTTGAAGTGGAAGAGTCCTCCTCCTTGGCATGGCCCAAGTTGAAGAGAGTGGGGAGAAGAAGGCACCAAAAGGGCTGGTGATGTGCCCCTTTAATCTCCTTCTCTACTCCTTCTTCTTGGCCATAGGTATAGGTGGTTTAGGTAGTAAAATACAATAATGGAGGATGCCCCAAAATGGTGGTAGGTGGTGGGTTTTTATAGAATAGGAAGGGGGCTAAGGTGTCCCTTGAAATGGAGGGCCAAGATGAAGAGATGGAGGTGGTTAAAGATCCTATGGCCAAGGTGAGTTGGCGCCACCTTAAGGGACACCAAGGGGGTAGTTATGGGTGTTGACACCCCTTGATGTTGGCGCCAAAAACGGTTCTAGAAGATGGTTTAAGTTGGTGCCAAGAGGGATTCTAGAAGGAGGGGTAGGTGGATGGCTAGGATGGCTTATGTGGGTAGGTGTAGGGTGGATTAAGGGCTGAAAGTTGGTGCCAATATAGAGGTGGTTAGGGGTAGTTTCTGGCACCAACTTAAGGTGTATTTTGGTGGTGATAATGGGGTGAAGGGATGGCTAGGAGGTGGCGCCAACTTGAGTAGGGTAGCTAGCTTAGGTAGGCTTAAGTTGGTGGAGCTAGCTAGGGTTGACTTTGAAGGTGGTGGATGGCCAAGGAGCTGGTTGCTAGCAAAGCTAAGCTAAGGTAAGCTAAGCTAAGCTAGCTTAGCTAATGGAGGAGTAGAGGAGAAGGTGTTGGAGCTAGGGTTTGGAGGGAGGAGCTGAGGAGGAGAAGTCAGGAACTGAAACTGGAGCTGGCTGCTGCTGAAGAGGTTGGCATGGAGCTACTCTAGCTGGCTTAGCTTGCTAGTTCTTTGCTAGCTGCTAAGCCAAGCTAAAGTGAGCTGGCTTCTTCCACAATGAGCTAAGGTGAGCTGGGTCTGGTGCTCCCGGGGAGGGTCAAGCTGGTTGAGGCAGCTAAGGTAGCTTAGCTCAACTGAGTTGAGCTAAGCTGAGTCCCCGGGAACTGGACTTGAGCTTCCTGAGCTGGGATAAGTTCTTCTTCGGCTGGCTGAAGTTGAGTGGAGCTGGATGTAGCTGGATCTGGGCTGGGGTGAACTCCTGTCAACTCAGCTGAGCTAGCTAGAGCTCCCTGTGGACTAGTGGGAGCTGAGATGAGCTAGACTCAGCTAAGTTGAGCTGGATCTGAGCTGACTTGATTTAGGGTGAGCTAAAATGAACTCTCTTGAGCTGCCATTCAGCTGAGATTAGCTGAATGGAGCTGGGATGAGCTAACCCTAGTTTAAGTGAGCTAGGTTCCAGCTGCGGTGAGCTGGATCAGGCTGAGGTGAGCTGGATCAAGCTGAGGTGAGCTGGATCAGGCTGAGTTCCAGCTAGTCTGGGCTTCTCCTTCACCATTTGCCTTCTTGAGTGCTAGGGTTTTAGGGATCTATATATCTGTACATCCCTAACACTCACAAAAACATATTAAAAAGACAATAAAAAATGCAATGCATGCCTAACCTATTTTATGCCTAAATGCAGCCCAAAAACGCATTTGCGGAGTAAAATCATAAGAGCTAGGTTTGTTTTAATGCATAAGAATGACGATAAATTGGCGTTTATCACAACCCCATGCCTATCTTTTGCTAGTCTCTTAGCAAAACTTAAAACGGAATTTTTGGGAAATCTAATTTTTTCGACTTTTGAGGAGAAAAAGAGATTAAGGGACCTTGGTAGATTAAAACACTGGAGGTACGGGATTTGTTAAAGATAAACATCGAGATTTGTTTTTGGATTCAACCATTAGACAGAACAGGATCAATATATCCTCCAGAAAATTCTCAAATTAACCCCTTGTTAATTTAGATGACTTGAAATGTTTGTTTTTAGGATTTTTTGTCTCATGAATTTGATTCTCAACTTGCAAAATCCTTTAAAACCTTCTGGCTGTGCTTGTGAAAAGCCAACATTTATAAGGGCGTGTTAATTGATTTATTATTACTTTTTTTTCCCCATGCTTATTTTTAGCTTAGTCTTACAACAGATGTGTCGGGATCATCATTCCCGTTACCATTCCTCGAGAGGGCTCTGGCGCCAGTACTTCAGGATAGCATTGTCCATGACACCACCCAGGAGCTCACAACCCCAAAACACGACGCGGTGAAAAGGGGCACTCCAAGCAAACTCAAGCTCTTGCTCCGACACTATAGGTAGAGCATCGTCCAAGACACTTGAGCTGCTAAAATGTGCTTTAATGCTCCGTCTAAAGATATGAAATATAGATATGGAGCAACGCCGAGGCGGTAACATGTTGACATCGCATCCTCAAAGGAGGCATTTTCCTCCTTCTCGACGGTGGGAACTCAAACCAATGATCTGTTTCAGACTTTTGCTAAGTCTAAACAAGGGAGTTTTTCAAATTTTTAATTGTTTTTAGGTGTTGGCTTGTGTGTGAAAATTGACACAAGAAGTTTCTCAAAACACGCAAGTTTTTGAATCAGAAACTAAGTCAAATAATTTCCATATTACAAAATAGGATCAAGTCACCTGAACTATCATGAGTTCAGGTGGAATTTTATAGAAGGATATCTGATCTAGTCTAAAATAGACCCTAGAATTCTAATGATCAGATCCATATCCTCATCCTTAGTTTATTAAAGATTAAATCCCATTGTACCAAAAGTGAATTTTTCGACCTTAGTCTCGATTTCAAAATTTTTCCTCAAAAAAGTTTTGAACATTTTTATTTTTTTAGGTATGCAAGTAGGAAATAAATTAAACAAAAATGCATGTTTTTAGATTTTGAAAATCCTAAATCGATCGTAAAATTTAAAAACACCCCCCCATGCTTAAGATATGCCATGTCCTCATGCATTAGGAGGGAAAAGGGATCACCTTAGTGAAGAACGGTCAGGTTTAGGAGGAACAAAACCTGGAAAAAGAAGAAAAAAGGGAAAGCAAGAAAAAATGATGGGTTACCTCCCATTCAGCCGGGCGTGAAGGTATGCACGGAAGACGTAAAATCATGTAGATAATTGGACACTTGGATGCCCGCAAAAAAGGTGTCTTCTTCTAGATACCTAGAAAATTGATTAGAAATAATATTGGGATCAAAGTTGGATGGAAAATGATAAGTGTAGCCTGAGTCTGGCCATGTTTTTAAATCAGGTTGGATGCCAAACTCGGGCGGGGTTGGTGGCAGGTCCGTAAGAAAGGAGTCGGGGAAGGAATGGTGGGGATTGGGGGAAGTGTGGAAGAATTAGGTGTGTGAATAGTGGGTGGGTTAGGGGGGGTATCAGGAATAAATTTGGGGTCAAGACAAGTTTCCAGATCACAGATTTCGCCGACCACTGATTCTGAATCAGAGTCTTTAAAAAAATTATGGTCGGTAAGGGTATCTATTAACATTGTCTCCTCCACCATATTGGAAATTTCAGTATCTGAGTCCTCAAAGAAGTTATCATCATGGAATCTCTTGCAGGATTTGAAAATATCTAAAGTGAGAGTTTGGCCTGCACAAGTGATATCCATTTTTCCTGGCAATTGATATTTGCCTTTGCAGTGGCCAAAAAAGGGCGTCCAAGGATTATTGGGGAGTCCAGTAATGATTCAGGTGCCTCAATGTCAAGAACTAGAAAGTCTGCAGGGAAGACACAATTCTGGACCTTGACTAAAACATCCTCAATAATCCCACAAGGTTTGATTGTAGATCGGTCGGCTAATTGCAAGGTAACCTCGACGGGTTTTAATTCACCGATCTGAAATTCTTCGAATAAACTTGTGGGAATAATATTAACTGAGGCACCAAGATCAAGGAGGGCGCGATTAAATGTAGTGTTGTCAACAATTACAGAAATTAAAGGCTCCCTCGGATCTTTCATCTTAAGAGGCAGCTTACTCTGTATTATAGAGCTTACTGTCTCTGAAAGATGTACCTGTCCTAGATTTTTGACCTGCCTTTTAGGAGTAAAAATCTCCTTCAAAAATTTAGCATATGCAGGTATATATTTGATGGCATCTAGGAGAGGAATATTGATATGAACTTGCCCAAAAAGATCCATGAGTTCTTCTATAGTGGGCTCAGATGTCTTTTTTTTATTGGTGGTGGGGAGGAGAGCTTGTGGAAAAGGGATAGGAATCTTGTCTTGAGATTTTGGTATTTCTTTTTCTTCCTGATGGGGAGGTGGGGAGTCAATTTGCACAGGTATTTCACCAGGTTTGTGTGAGGGCCCAGGGTCAATGGTGGTTTTCCCACTCCTCAAAGTAACTGCATGTGCAGTCGGATTATTATTTGGAGGAGGTGGGGGGGCCTGTGATTGCTGAAACCTGGGCGGCTGCTGAGGTGGTGGATTAGGAGGAGGCTGATTTGGATAATGTGGAATTCTTCCCATATAATGGTTCCCTTGGTGATTAGGGTTGGGCATGGGTTGGGACGGAAGATGTCCTGCAGGTCTTTGCGTGGGAGTAACCCCAATCTGATTGTTCAGATTTGTGATGTTGCGGGTTACTTCCGTCATTTTTGTTTGCATATCCTACAGGGTTCGCAGCATCTGGGCATTGATGTCTTGTTGGGATGGCCCAGGATGGAAGTTTGGATTTGACCCATACCCATTAAAATGACATGGTTGGGGGGAAACTTGATTATTCCAGGAGTAGTTCGGGTAATTTTTCCAATTGGAAGAATTTTTAAAGGGCTCCTGGATGGCAGAAATATTTTGAGTGGGGTTAAGATCTGGATAGTTATAATTCCCCAGTGAATCATGGGCAACCTCAGAATAATCAGTAGGAGTAGTGTTGAGATTGTGCAAATTTTCTCTTTGTGGAAAGTTAGGTTGGGTTAGATGTGGGTGTGGAGATTGAGTTGATGTGGCCAGTCTTTCCTCAATTTTCTTTTGATTAATATGCATTTGGTCAAGTTTTTGAGTGATCAATTGAAGATCATCTTGGGTGACAGGGATAGACTGAGTGCCTATTTCATGAACACCGAATTGCGGATTTTGGGTTCTGCAAAATGTGTTCAAGGAAGCTTGATTAAATGAGTTTTACTCATTTCTTCAAACAGATCATAGGCACTTTCAGCATCTTTATTTAAGAAGTTGCCGCCACACGAGGCATCGACAAAATGTCGGATTTGATCTTCTAATCCATGATAGAAGATTTGCACGAGCTGCCATAAAGGAATCTCGTGGTGCAGGCAACTTCTTAAAAGATCTTGAAATCTTTCCCAAGAATCGTGGAAAGTTTCACCAGATTTTTGGTGAAAGGTCGTAATAGATCTTCGCAAGGAATTGGTATGACCTATGGGAAAGAATTTCTTGAGGAAGGCACTCTTGAGTTGAGGCCATGTTGTGATGGGTCAGCCAATGGTCCTGAACCAATAAGCGCCCTTATCTTTAAGAGATAATGGAAAAAGCCGCATCAGCCATATGTCTTCTTGAACATTTCGAGAACAGGTTGTCTGTGCAAGAAGAGTTAGCTCTTCAAGGTGGCTAAAAGGGTCTTCCCTAGGAAGGCCATGAAAATGTTTAATTAGTTTCAGGACCGCAGGCTTGATCTCAAAGTCCCCCTCCGGTATGACCACCCCTGGTCGTTCCTCATAATAAGACGGATCATAGAAATCTTTTAGAGGAACAACAGGCTGCTGACGGGGTGGTGGGTTTGGCCTTGGATTGGCTAGGTTTTGGATGTTCCTAGTCAATGTTTGTTGATTAGAATTTAATTTATTAATCTGATCGGCCATCAATTTTAAAAGATCAGGTAGGGTGTCTTGATGTTGTGTGTGGGGCAACTCAAGATTAGGGAGCTCCAAGTGTGGGAAGTTAATGGTGGGTGGGTTTTGGGTGGAAGGGTTAGAATTAGGGTTAGTGGTGGGGTTAGGTGTGGAAGTGGAAGGGTCAATGGACCTATTTTGTTGTGTTTCCATTTTTTCAGGAGAAGAAGACAGAAAAGTGGTCTTTTTGCGTGGGGAGTGAAATCAAATGGTCCTTCCAAGTGCGGATTTTGAGACCGTCGCTCGTGCATAAAATGGAAGAACGGGAGGGGAGGAAAAGAGAAAGAGATGAGAGAAAGTGTGCAATTCAAACAAATAAAACTAGACCTAACTTAAATGTGACTCCCTAATAATAACCTAAGACTTGGTCTATATAGGAAATAAGTAGTCAATAGTGAATACCCATTCTATCAACAAATCTAGCCAAGTTGCTTAAGGGGAGGTTTGGGCTCAAACATTTCTCAGGGAAAACCCCAGGTGCTTGTACAAACCCGCGTCTGGTCGTTTGACACGGCCCCTCAGCCTGAACACCAGATATAGATGACAGAATTGGTACTAACTAAGAAAAACTTAAGACCTAAATAGCAAGCCTAAGATGATAAAGCCTTAGGGGTCAAGTTGCTACAAGTTTTAATTAGGTCTAGGATGCTATAGTGCACACGGAATGTGGAGGGCGTTTATTGGGATGTTGCCCTGTTATTTTGATTTTTTTTGTGTGTGTGCAGGAATTGGAGAGTGGCTCCAATGAAAATCAAGTTGTCACACAATTTTTTTTTGTATTTTTGTCTTTTAGGATTTGATTTAATTAAATGTATTTTAGGATTTCTCTAGTTAAATTTTCAAACAAGTTTGAAAATCCACAATCAAAGGAAAACAAGTTGTATGGGTGATTGTATATTTCCTTTAAATTGAGTCTCTAGAGAGAAAGAAAGAAACCCTAAGCCAATTGTCCCTAAGACAGATATTTAACTACCAATGAGTTATTTTTAGGCCTTCTAAATAGATAGTGGTCCAATCAATGCAACCAACACTACTAACTTGAGTTAAATCAAACAAGGATTCCAGAAAAGATTTTTGTAAGATTTTAGGAATTTGTTTGATAATTGTTTTGAATTTTTAATTGTACTGGTGTCAAAGTCTAGAAATGATACCTGCGGGTATCTTGGACTTTCAGTATTATCACTGACCTCAGAAAATTTTTACAATTTTATATGATTTGTAAAATTTCACAAGGATTCTAGCAAACTAAATTTCACAAAAATTGGATGTGTATAAAAATTCTAAAAATTCACGGACAGTAGCAAAATAGGAAGATTAGAAGGTGTGACCCCTCTATAGTCCATGAATTTTTAAAAATTAAATACAAGTCCAATTAATCTAAAATTTGGAGTAGATGTTCCTAACTTAATTGGGAATCACTGTATGAAATTTTATGATTTTAGGAGGCCTGTGGTGTTAGGAATAAATTTTTCAAGTCTAGATAGAAATCTAGACACAAAAATAGAACACCAATACTTGCAATGGAGTGGTGTTAAAGAAGCATTCAAGCAAACAATGGATTTTATATGGACACCACTCCACTTAATTAATTTGTTTATGGTCCTGAAAGCCAAGTATATTATTTTTTGGTAGTCTTTTAGCCTAAATGTGACAAGAAAGGGGGACCAACCTGAAATCCACGGGAAGAAAAGGGACTTTTAGGCTTTCGCTTCCGAATTCCCGCTTTCCCACTGTAATTCCTGCACACAAAAAAGAAAGAAAGAGAAGGGGATGAGATCCACTTCAACCAAGAGAAACTTAACTAATGCAAAGCCGTGCCTCCTCGGCAACGGCGCCAAAAAGTGATAGCGATTTTACGCAGTTTGTTAATTAGGTCGTTGTAATGCGCAAAATCGGTCAACTCTTAAATTTATATTCCGAGATAGGGGAGTATCTAGGGTCGTCCAAGGAGGCCAAATGTTTGCAAAAGTGATTCTCTTGCTTGGAATGCAAATCTCAACTTTCTTTTTGGTATTTTTCAATATATCATTTTTTTTATTTTAAATTAAGACAACATGCGAAATGGTGGCGGGAAGGTGATTTACACTTCAATTTAAAATACTACTTCTAAGTGGCAAGTAGAGCCTTTCCTTAAGCTCACTCTAGGCAAGTGGAGGCCTAGAATAATTAGGGAGAGGGAGTGAAGAATGCTAAAAACAAGCAAATAGAAATGCAAATAAGAAATTGCAAAGAAGGCAACTAGAAAAATGAAAAAGTGTTTTACAAAAAGGCCTAGTAGAGGAATGCTTCTACTACTAGAAATTGCAAATAAGAAAAGCAAACACAAATCCTCTAGATAGATGGTGAAGAAGAGGGCTTCTTGCTTCAAGGTTGGTGGCTCCCAATCTTGAAACGAATCCTTCAACTCCTTCCTTGCTGTTCTCCGCCAAGGTGATGTCCTCCAAGGCAAGCCCTAAGGGGGCATGCCCTAAGCTTCTCTCCAAGGGTGGACGTCCACCCTAGGTCCTTCTCCCTTGCCTGGCCATCCTCCTTGAAGTGGAAGAGTCCTCCTCCTTGGCATGGCCCAAGTTGAAGAGAGTGGGGAGAAGAAGGCACCAAAAGGGCTGGTGATGTGCCCCTTTAATCTCCTTCTCTACTCCTTCTTCTTGGCCGTAGGTATAGGTGGTTTAGGTAGTAAAATACAATAATGGAGGATGCCCCAAAATGGTGGTAGGTGGTGGGTTTTTATAGAATAGGAAGGGGGCTAAGGTGTCCCTTGAAATGGAGGGCCAAGATCAAGAGATGGAGGTGATTAAATATCCTATGGCCAAGGTGAGTTGGCGCCACCTTAAGGGACACCGAGGGGGTATTTATGGGTGTTGACACCCATTGATGTTGGCGCCAAAAAGGGTTCTAGAAGATGGTCTAAGTTGGTGCCAAGAGGGATTCTAGAAGGAGGGGTAGGTGGATGGCTAGGATGGCTTATGTGGGTAGGTGTAGGGTGGATTAAGGGCTGAAAGTTGGCGCCAATATAGAGGTGCTTAGGGGTAGTTTTTGGCGCCAACTTAAGGTGTATTTTGGTGGTGATAATGGGGTGAAGGGATGGCTAGGATGTGGCGCCAACTTGAGTAGGGTAGCTAGCTTAGGTAGGCTTAAGTTGGTGGAGCTAGCTAGGGTTGACTTTGAAGGTGGTGGATGGCCAAGGAGCTGGTTGCTAGCTAAGCTAAGATAAGATAAGCTAAGCTAAGCTAGCTTAGCTAATGGAGGAGTAGAGGAGAAGGTGTTGGAGCTAGGGTTTGGAGGGAGGAGCTGAGGAGGAGAAGTCAGGAGCTGAAACTGGAGCTGGCTGCTGCTGAAGAGGCTGGCATGGAGCTACTCTAGCTGGCTTAGCTTGCTAGTTCTTTGCTAGCTGCTAAGCCAAGCTAAAGTGAGCTGGCTTCTTCCACAATGAGCTAAGCTGAGCTGGGTCTAGTGCTCCCAGGGAGGGTCAAGCTGGTTGAGGTAGCTAAGGTAGCTTAGCTCAACTGATTTGAGCTAAGCTGAGTCCCCGGGAGCTGGACTTGAGCTTTCTAAGCTGGGATAAGTTCTTTTTCAGCTGGCTGGAGTTGAGTGGAGCTAGACGTAGCTGGATCTGAGCTGGGGTGAACTCCTGTCAACTCAGCTGAGCTAGCTAGAGCTCCCTGTGGACTAGTGGGAGCTGAGATGAGCTAGACTCAGCTAAGTTGAGCTGGATCTGAGCTGACTTGATTTAGGGTGAGCTAAGATGAACTCTCTTGAGCTGCCATTCAGCTGAGATTAGCTGAATGGAGCTGGGATGAGCAAACCCTAGTTTAAGTGAGCTAGGTTCCAGCTGCGGTGAGCTGGATCAGGCTGAGGTGAGCTGGATCAAGCTGAGGTGAGCTGGATCAGGCTGAGTTCCAGCTAGTCTGGGCTTCTCCTTCACCATTTGCCTTCTTGAGTGCTAGGGTTTTTGGGATCTATCTATCTGTACATCCCTAACACTCACAAAAACATATTAAAAGGACAATAAAAAATGCAATGCATGCCTAACCTATTTATGCCTAAATGCAACCCAAAAACCCGTTTGCGAAGTAAAATCCTAAGAGCTAGGTTTGTTTTAATGCATAAGAATGATGATAAACTGGCGTTTATCATCCTTTGCTCTAGCCTTGCCTTTCTTCTTCCTTGCACAGTGCCTTTCTCCTACCTCTGCGGATTTCTTCCTTCTTTGGCTTGCCTCTCCTTCTGCCTTGTCTTTCCTCCTTCTCTTCTGACTTCTCTTATTTGCGGCTAAGTGTCAGCTTCACCTTGCCTCCTCTAACGTTCTTCTCTCTTTGGCCTTCCTTCCTTCTTTGGCTTGCCTTTTGTAGCTAAGTCTGCTTAGCCTCGCTTCACCGTGCCTTTGCTTCAGCTACGCCTTCCTCCTTGTCCTTCCCTACACACACTGAGGAACAAAACCTAACCCTACCCTCCCCCCGTCTCTCTCTCTCTATTTCTCTCTTCGGTACGCTCTCCCAAAGCCACGTAATCGGGTCAGGTGCTAGGTCCGCTGGGGAGTGTCGCAGATGAGGCATGGTGAGTGAGGGCGAGGGACCTCACCCCTGTGTTCTCGAGGCAGACAGCATGAAACACAAATTCAACTTATGTTCCACGCCGCACTCTTGCGTTCACGAGGTGGGACTAAAAGTCCCACTTCTTCTGCTGGCACCTACAGGAGGATGTCTTCACGCAATCAACACAGTTGAAGGGTCCACAGCGACTGCTATCTGACTGGAGTCGCTTGCGTACTCAGCCTGTGTAGCTTGGGAACTTGAAACATGAAGCATGCGGTCTGGAGCTCAGAAGCAAGCAAGCTCGTGTGCTTGTTAATGGCGGACGGGAGCTCTAACCTGCACGGCACAAAAGTAGCCTTGCAGCTCTATCAGATAACAGGAGAACCTTCGTCGTATCACGGTGAAGGTGAGGTGGGGGTCGGCGTGGCTCGGAATGGCCTAGGCATGCGTGCCTAGGTCGATCTGAGTCCGTGTGAGTGGGTTTATTCAGCGGAAGCGTGGAGCACGTGTGGTGGTCTGTGAGTGGGTGGAAAGTGTTTTGTGGTCGATGGCGGAGGTGAAGAGGTTGGTGGCGAGACGTGTGGATGTGTGGAGTGATGGATGCGTCTCATCGGTGGGTGGTCGGAGATGGAGAAGATGGCGGCAGACAGTGGCTGCGAGTGGTCGAAAAGGGAAAATAGACAGAGGGGAATTGAAGAGGGAATAGAGATGAGTAATTCTAACTTAGGTAAGTGGACGAAGGGGGAGATGTGGCGACTGACGGTACCTGCTGTCGTCGGAGAAGAAGGTGTCCAGTGGAGGGAGACGGCGGCGACGACGGGGCTAAAGGTGCTCGCGCGGGTGTTGCGCGATTCAGAGGAAGATGGTGAGGGCGGCTCTGCCACTGATATTGTGGCAGAGCGACTAGAAGGAGGAGGGAGGCTCACCAGAGCTCGCTAGACTTCTTGACCGAAGGAGAAGAAGATGAAATTGGGGTTGATCTCTAGACAAGTCGAGCTGAAGAGATGCGACCGGAGGTGGTGGGGCTTTTATAGTCGTTGGAAGGGACTCTTACGCTTGGAAGACAAGCTTTCAAGCATAAGAGACCTCACTAGAGATGGAAGCTATTGGAGACCCAAATCTCTCGTGCATTCGCATGAGAGATTGGGTGCAAATCAGATATCTGGACCATGCTCAGATGGAAGGAAATTCCTCAGAGAATCTCCCTTCCAAATCCGGGAGGAGATCTCTGAGGAATTAGAGAGTACTCCCCCTCCATTCCTCTCCGAAGTAGGATTTCTCCCCATTAATGGTGGAGGGACCTTTTTGTAAGAGTTGCGAGGAAGTTAGGGAGGTCTGTGCAATGGTTTTCAAAAGATAGGGGCCAAAATGTAATTGGGTGTACTATTTTGCAAAGTAGGTCAAGATGACCTCCCCTTAGGTCCAAATTTTGGTAAAAACCTAATTTGGACCTAAGGAATCCAATGGTGAAGTTGGATTTTAGGTTTGACTACGTTTGACTAGACATTTTGCATAAAAACCCAAGTTCGGTCAATTTATGAGCTAGGACCTCAATCTAGGTCAAAATAGGTTCCAAAGGCCAATTGGAAGGTTCTAAGCCCTTGGAGATATTTTTCCATGAATTTTAGAGGGTTTACTTGATTTTTATCCTGACCTAAACCTTGTTGAATTGAGCAAGCCTGTTTTAGGGTTATAGAATGTCATTTAATTCTTGGATTGTATAATACCCCATTTCTGACTGAACCAATACACTTTCTATCTTATTTAGACCATTTGACCTATGTTTTGCCTCTGTGAAATCCCATTTATGTACTGCAATGATAAAAATTACAGTTTTAACCTTTATTTCATGTTTTCTTCTCAAAACACTTATTCCTTGAATTAAGCCCTTCTCTAGGTTATGTAGGAGCTCTTATTCTCTTTCTTAGGTCAAAATGAGCTAGTTAGGGCTCATGATGAGGATCTCATCATACCCCCATGCCTAGATTTTGCTAGTCCCTTAGCAAAATTTTAAGGTTTTAACTTCTATTCTAGACCCTGAGTGTTTGTCACCAGTTATGATAAGTGTTTTTCTTCTTCTATTGATTAGGTTAAGAATGCTAACAATAGGCCTAGAGGTACTCAAGTACCAATCAAAATCTGGACCTGACCTGCTTTAGCCTCAGTCCTCCGCAAAGGTTTTTAAGGCCCACAGAAACTATCCTACGATTTGTTGGACTCCGCGGTTAAAGCACCCGTGCTTGAGACATTTTTAGTCTTAGTTCAGTTTGCAGTGCATTTTTGTAAGAGAGAGATAGAAGATCTATTTGTTTGGAGAGCTTTCTCTCTCTTTTCGTTTTATTTCTAACTTCGGATTGGCTTCTCAACACGGTTTGTATCAGATTCCTCGTCCCCATCATCAATCCTCAAGGGTCCCTGGCAATCGATGCTTCGTGATAGCACCGCCCATGGCAACCCCCAGAACCCTGGCTTTCGAGATTTTGAGATAATCCCGCCCATGGCATTCCGTGGCCGAATTCAGACCCTGGAATCGTCATTTCGTGATAATGTTGCCCATGGTATCTGAACCAGCAGAGTGCTTTTATGCCCCCGGTAGGATATTTAAATATCCTGAGAGACAAGCACCGAGGAGACGATATGTTGTTACACGTCTTCGAGGGGAATTTCCCACCTCTCTACGTCGGGAACTTGTCCAAATCAACTTGTGTTGATCGGCCACTCCTAATCTAGGCAACTTTTTCAGAATATTAAAAATGCTTTTGTGTGATTTTGATAGTTATGCACACTGAACCAGACTGTGTAGATTGGGGTGCTTAGGTTACCGAATCCGCAAATCGAAGGTCAGTTAATGAGGCCGAATACTCCCTAAGCCTTAGACCTAATACTTAAGCTTCGCATTTTCCCCAACCTCTTGAGGAGTATCTAGATTTTAGCGGGTACTAGAATTTTTAAGCCTAAGAGTCTAGCCCAAAAGGCCTAAGATCAGCGTTCCTGCTAATCTCTTTCTGTGTCTCCTTAGCACTTTTCTTTCATTTTTCTCTTTTCTTGATGTGGTCTAGAACTTTAGTTAATTCCTTAATCTCTTACTAATGACTATCGCTTTTTCTTTTTCATTTTGTGTTTCTTTTTGGCATTTTTCTCTTTTCCTCCTCTCTATGATTATGTGACTCACAAAATTTCCTCCCTCCATTTTTTGCTCTTTTTTATAATTTTTCAATTTTTTTGTGAGAATCCTTCTGAGTTTTTCTTGGCTTTGTATGTATGCACTTTACCACGCCCCCATGCCTAAGTTTTGCAATGTCCTCATTGTAAACGGAGGGTGTGAAATAGTGTTGAGATCAGGGACTTAGAATAGGATATATCGGGTGGGTGAATGGGTCGGAAATGACTGATGCGGATGATTTCAAGCTCTGGCAACTGTACCAGAGGTGGGATCAACTGTCTAAGGCTGAACTCAAGGTGCAATGGACGTGGAGTATAGATGGATAATCAGATGGGTCTTTATTTTTGGAATGACGGGTTGCCTCCCGTTAAGCGCTAAATTCAACGCCTTCAGCCGAGAGGAACATGGGGTAGGGAGGGAGTGGTCAACTTAGCGGAATTTTGTAAAACAAGCACCTTGATTAAGAGCCTAGTTGGTCCAACCAGGTGCTTGTTAAGATCAGTGGGCTGATGATGCAGCCCAAACCCAATCAGTCTGGTGGGTTGATAGATGTAGATCAACAGATGCGGAACCCACTAGATGCAATGTGGCTCAGATGGATATGGAAGTGAAAACTTGGGTTTAGGCTGAGTTGAATCAGCCTGGTCAGAGTAGGGTTCCAAAAAATAATTGGTACATGGTGTGGAAACCCTACAGGGGTGATCAGAGAATGATGGATCATGGCTTTCAGTCTGATTGATACCTGATGCCCGGTATAGATGTGGAGTTGAATCATCTGCAAATGACTCAGTGAAAGGTGAATCAGAATATAAATTGAGTCCGATTGTGAGTCGGGGTAGAGAACGGGTTTTGATCAGTTTTGTATGTGTGGAAGAGGTGGCTTCAATGAGAATTGTGTATGAGGGCTCTTCTAGATAGGAATGACAGGTGGTCTCATGTAGAGAGTTCTCATAGTAACTTTCAAAATCAAAAGCGAATGCCTAGAGAGTGTCTATGGGATATTGGAAATCGGAGTCGAGACAAGATTCATATTCTGGGTCACGATCACTCTCGGCATTTGTTGGTTCTGATTCCTGAGGATCAAAAAGAAATGATTCCATGTTATTGGAACCTGAACTGAAATCAGTGATCTCGGGAACTGGGGCCTTAGAATCATAGTTAGAGAATGAGTCACGTGAGCTGAGGTTGTAGATTGGCTTGTTATAATCAGGAAGCAAATTTTCTCTGATGTTATGGTTAGATTCGAAATCGTCGGAGATTTTGCGAAAATCAACATCGGACTGAGATTCAAGATCATGAGTTCCACCATAGAATAAATCATATGCTGTAGATTCAGCAGCCGACTAGTGTCTAGCCTAGATGTCAATCCTGAGCTTAAAAAGGTGTCCTCATCTAGTAGAGGCCCAGGTTCCAAGCTGGTAGGATAGACCCAATTGAAACCCCACTCATCCAACTCCTCAGTTTCTATATCGTAAATTGGCATGACTTCTGAAAAATCGATTGGTTTCTCTGAGGATGTTGGTGAGGGATATTCATCAAATAGAGGCCCAAGTTCATATCCTTCATTGAAAAATTGATCTTCCTCATATGGGACCTCGAAATCTTCCCCATAGGTTTCAGATCTAGATTTTGGGTTTATGATGTGGGTTGAATCATTAGAATCTAGGTCCGAATAACCTTCGAGGGTCACCTTATCAGAATAAGGGGCAAAATTTACACCCTCGAGAGGTTCAGTTCTACTCTCATTATTGCAGGAGTTTTGGGATTCCAAGCTTGGCGATTCGTGGTCTACAGTTGGCTCAACATTGCATTCTCCTGCAATTGGAATTTCCCAACCTTCTTCAATATCAGGCACATTGTACTCCATTTGGGTTGGGAATCCACAACCATTTTGTGCCTCAAATCCGAGATCAAATTGATTCTCGATGTTGTCCCAAGATGGTTCATCCTCTGTTTATGGCATATATGGGTATTTCTGGTCGATAATTTGTTTTAATAATCTCATTATCTCTTCCCATTTTTCAAGATCATCTTGGTGTTGCTCCCAAAGTATAGGATTTTTCATGCATTAAAGGTATTCAAAATTGTGCATTTTTTCTATCTCAATATATCCTGTGATGAGCATGTCTCAGGTTGATCCTTTTGTGGCTTCTGCTAATAGCACTTGGGCACAAGTTATGATGAAGGTTGTGGCTGTTGGGACATCAACCTGAATGTTTTCTACTGGTGTTGAGGTTTTGTCTTCTTTTTCATAGAATTTCAGGGCATCCTCAATCATCCTATCTCTCATGAATCTTCGATATTTAGGTTTCTTTAATGGTAGTCCTAAGTGGTTTGGTTGCATATTTGGATTAGGTGGTGGAATCAAGGTGTAGAATTAGAGTTATGAAGCGATTAGATCTGAATAAAGAGTCCCACTGAAAATTTATGTGTGTGCTCTAAAGAGAAAAGATGAGGGACTGGAGATGTTTTTGACCCAATCAAGGCACCCAAAGATGTTTGGATGACTATGGAGGTTCAAGGCGGATGATACCCCTAGATCAAAAGGTCGTCCACCTGAGAATTACCTGGGCAGCCAGAGAGGGCGAGTCCCGCAAAGACCCCTACACGGTAGAGCGTCCGCACAGGTTACAGGGTTTCCCCCACCCGACCTCTCTTGTTACTGAGATTCTAGGTAGACCAGAATGGGGACCTTGACCTCTTAAGTCTACCACTTTTATTTCAAAGGTGCTTTAGGGTTCTCACTTGAACTTTAGATGTTTTGATGTTGTGACCTAATTTGGAGGTTGGTTGACCCAAGGGGTCAACTTTACCTGACCTATCCTAAAGATGGCAGAATGATTCTAGGCTTGGGACCTAGAGACCACCCTGATTTGACTCCCAGTTTATTAGGTCCAAGATTTTAAGATTGAAGTGATCTTAGAGCTCAATTTCATTTAGGGTTTGTCTTGTTTAGATCTCTTCAATCAAGGGCTTGGGTAGCACACTAATGCGGGAGGGTTCATTTCCTTTTAAACAGGCACGTGTGAACTAGCACTCCAAGACCATACTGTAGAAACCCTAATTTGGTTCTATTTCCAGTCCTCCTTTTCAAAAAAATTCTCTTTGGACTCAAAAATAAGAAGTGTGTTGTCTGCAGAGATGAAGTGTGATTTTTATTAAGCACATGAATTTTGTGTGATAGGATCTAAGAAATCGCTTTCACTTCAATAGGTTTTTAAAACTTTTCGTAAAATCAAGAAACATTTGCCTTAAATATGGTAATAACTATAGAAAGAAGGCAACTGATTCCTAAATTAATTGCTTCCTTTTGTCTTTCAAGGAGTAGGGGATGGTTTAAGGAAGAAAAAGAGATTACCTGCCCTGGAGTAGTTGACTTGCGGGAGGGATCTTCTCGTGAAATACCTTGCAAGATCACAACAAAGTAAAGTAGGGTAAGTTAGCATCCAATATGATAAAAAGAATGCAGAGATTAGTGATAAATTGCACGTTGCCCCCTGGCAACGGCACCAAAATGCCGCAATGCTTTGTCAGGCTTTTTAAGTCAGTCGCGTTGTAGTATTGGTGACCAAGCGTTGACAACAAATAAGAATTTATTAATCGAAAGCCTAAGTACCTGAGGTCGAATACAGGGAGCAAATGGAATTTATTCACTAATCTAAATAATGTAATTGAACACTTAGAGTTACTCAAGACTTAATGAAAGAATTTAAGAGTCACTTGTAGCAAAAAAATAGCGAAATTGGACATCTAATCATGGAATCAGAAGTCTTAAAAAGATATTTTCTCTTTAAGCTTTTTATTTCCTTCTCAGTTTTCTCTTCTTCTTCCTTGTTTCTTCTTTGCAGCTCTGTCCTTTGCTCTAGCCTTGCCTTTCTTCTTCCATGCACAGTGCCTTTCTCTTGCCTCTGCGGATTTCTTCCTTCTTTGGCTTGCCTCTCCTTCTGCCTTGTCTTTCCTCCTTCTCTTCTGACTTCTCTTATTTGCGGCTAAGTGTCAACTTCACCTTGCCTCCTCTGACGTTCTCCTCTCTTTGGCCTTCCTTCCTTCTTTGGCTTGCCTTTTGTAGCTAAGTCTACTTAGCCTCGCTTCACTGTGCCTTAGCTTCCACTGTGCCTTCCTCCACCTCCTTCTTCCCTGCACACACTGAAGAGCAAAACCTAACCCTACCCTCCCCCGCGTCTCTCTCTCTATTTCACTCTTCAGTATGCTCTCCCAGAGCTAGGTAATCAAGTCAGGTGCCAGGTCCTGGGGGAGTGTCGTGGACAAGGCGTGGTGAGTGAGGGCGAGGGACCTCACCCCTGTGTTCTCGAGGCAAATAGCATGAAACACAAATTCAACTTATGTTCCGCGCTACGCTCTTGAATTCATGAGGTGGGAATAAAAGTCCCACCCGCTTCTGTTGGCACCTACAGGAGGATGTCTTCATGCAATCAATGCAGCTGAAGGGTCCACAGCGACTGCTATCCGACTGGAGTCGCTTGCGTACTCAGCCCACACAGCCTGGGAACCTAAAACCTGAAGCTTGCGGTCTGGAGCTCAGAGGCAAGCAAGCTCGTGTGCTTGTTAATGGCGGACAGGAGCTCTAACCTGCATGACACAAATGTAGCCTTGCGGCTCTATCAGACAATAGGAGAACCTTTGCCGTATCATGGAGAAGGTGAGGCGGGGGTTGGTGTGGCTCAGAATGGCCTAGGCGTGTGTGCCTAGGTCGGTCTGAGTCTGTGTGAGAGGGTTTGTTCGGTAGAAGCGTGGAGCTCGTGTGGCGGTCTGTGAGTGGGTGGAAAGTGTTCAGTGGTCGATGGAGGAGGTGAAGAGGTTGGTGGCGAGATGTGTGGAGGTGTGGAGTGATGGATGCATCTCGCTGGTGGGTGGTTGGAGATGGAGAAGATGGCGGTGGACAGTGGCTGCAAGGGGTCGAAAAGGGAAAATAGACAGAGGGAAATTGAAGAGGGAATAGAGACGAGTAATTCTAACCTAGCTAAGTGGACGAAGGGTGAGAGGTGGCGACTGATGGTACCTGCTGTCGCCGAAGAAGAAGGTGTCTAGTGGAGGGAGACGGTGGCAACGACGAGGCTAGAGGTGCTCACGCAGGTGTTGCGTGATGCGGAGGAAGATGGTGAGGGCGGCTCTACCACTGATATTGTGGCAGAGAGACTAGAAGGAGGGAGGCTCGCCGGAGCACGCTGGACTTCTTGGCCGAAGGAGAAGAAGATGAAATTGGGGTGGATCCATGGCCAAGTCGAGCTGAAGAGATGCAGCTGGAGGTGGTGGTGCTTTTATAGTAATTGGCAAGGACTCTTAATCTTGGAAGACAAGCTTCCAACCATAAGAGACCTCGTAGGAGATGGAAACTGTTAGAGACCCAAATCTCTCATACGTTCACACGAGAGATTGGGTGCAAATCAGAGATCAGGACCACGCTCAGATGGAAGGGAATTCCTCAGAGATGCTCCCTTCCAAATCCGGGAGGAGATCTCTGAGGAATTAGAGAGTAATCCTCCTCCATTCCTCTTCGGAGTAGGATTTCTCCCCATTAATGGTGGAGGGACCTTTTTGTAAGAGTTGCGAGGAAGTTAGGGAGGTCTGTGCAATGGTTTTCAAAAGATAGGGGCTAAAATGTAATTGGGTGTACTATTTTGCAAAGTAGGTCAAGATGACCTCCCCTTACGTCCAAATTTTCGTACAAACCTAATTTGGACCTAAAGAATCCAATGGTGAAGTTGGATTTTAGGTTTGACCACGTTTGACTGAACATTTTGCATAAAAAGCCAAATTAGGTCAATTTATGAGCTAAGACCCCAGTCTAGGTCAAAACAGGTTCCAAAGGCCAATTGGAAGATTCTAAACCCTTGAAGATATTTTTCCATGAATTTTAGAGGGTTTACTTGATTTTTATCCTGACCAGAAAACCTTGTTGAATTGTGCAGGACTGTTTTAGGGTTATAGAATGTCATTTAATTCTTGGATTGTATAATAACCCATTTCTGACTGAACCAACCAACTTTCTATCTTATTTAGATCATTTGACCCATGTTTTTCCTCTGAAAAATCCCATTTATATACTGTAATGGTAAAATTACAGTTTTAACCTCTATTTCATGTTTTCTTCTCAGAACACTTATTCCTTGAATTAAGCCCTTCTCTAGGTTATGTAGGAGCTCTTATTCTCTTTCTTAGGTCAAAATGAGCTAGTTAGGGCTCATGATGAGGCTCTCATCATGCACGCTGCTGCTGTCACATGTGCGCATGGGTTGGCATCGCGGCTAGCTGACTGTTGGTCACGCGAGGGTTGCATCGCGTGTAGAGAAGTTGGGCAGGCTGAAGGTGCGGGCTAGTTGCCTGTTATATGTGGAGGCGAGATGGAGGCGCACGCTGCTGTTAGTTGTGTGTTGTGCACGTACCGTTGCTGTAGAGAAGCAGAGGAGGAGGAAGACGGAGAGGCGCAGGCACACGCTGTTGCGTGGGATAAGATGGAGTCACCGCACAAGGCTGCTATTGCACGGAGGTGAGGTGGAGGCGCAGGTGAAGGGCGTGCAATGGCGCTAAAGCAGGAAGGGTGTGGTTGTGGCGTGGGCGCAGTGCCTGTGGGCAGCTGCTGCCTGCGGGCGCTGGTGCTGCTAGGAGCGTTGCTTGGCGCGATGAAGGTGTGGGTACAGGGCACTGAGGCAGGGCACGCAAGGGCGCTGGAGGCTGGGCACTTGCGGTGGAAGCGCTGGAGCAGTGCTCGCGGTTGTGACATGGGTGCAGCGCCTGCAAGGCTACAAGGGTGGTGAGGCTTTGGTGCAGTGCTGAGGCAGGGGGTGCAAGGCAGGCTGTAGAGGGTGTTGGTGGACAGTGCTTGCTGGTTGCACAGTGCACACAGTACTTCTCGATGGCTCCCCCCAAGACCCTCTGCCTCTCGCTCTATATCTCCTCTCTTTCGTCCCTCAAGGGATTTTCAAAATCCTTTTCTAAATATGGCCAACATTGTTTTCATTTGTTGAGGGAGGACGGTCGTAGGTTAGATATTTGTGGGGAGGTGTTGAGGTCGGTCGGAGGATGAGGGAGGTGTTGAGGCGGCCATTTGCTAGGGGAAATTTACCCCCCCTCCTTGTTCTTTTCCAACATCATTCCTACAGCAATAAAGCATAAAATAATTACATACTAAGTTGTAGAATGCGATAAAATTGATAAAAACTCAAGTAATGATGCATGCACTTATTTAATGACCTAATGTAATTATTAACAAACATACTATGTTAGAATTGAAGTACTTAGGTGTAACAATAGTCCATTAAAATGGACTTATCAAATACCCCCATGCCTAAGATTTGCTAGTCCCTAGCAAAAATGAAAAATAATAGAAGTAATCAGAAGATTTCTTCTTTTCTTATTTCAAAACTTTAGAGATCAGACAAATGTGAAGTGTTGATAGCCTAAGTAGCAGATCCACATGAAAAGCCAATTCGCATTGGGAGTTCGGACTTCACCCTTGGTAAATATTTCTGTCGGGATAGGCAACTACTTCCCTTAGGGTTAAAGCTGAAGATAATCTATAATTTGACCCTGGCTTTTGGCTTAGGTAGGAGATATCGAGTTGAATGGATTTGTATTTGGTGGCACACACTCATTTAGTACTACATATAATCTAGTACTACAAACTCTAGATCTCTAAACAATTAGATAAGTCAACTCGAAGAGAGGCTAAACAACTATGCTCTCTTGATGTTCCTTGGCACTCACTCTTTTTTTTTTTCCTCTCTGAGATCCCAAATCTCATCAGATTTAGTAAGTGTACTCACTGCTTGGTGGCCTCACATAGCATTCACACTTCAATTAAAGTCGTAATAACTCTACAACTAAGTTAGAGTCCTTAGCCAGTATTCAGGCGATCAAAAATACTGAGAGGTTGGTATGGGTCATATTTGGTGGATCGCGGTAGCTGTTCTGTTTCCTCAGAAACAATGTTACATAAATAACATTATAAACTTGGACTCTTTTCTTTTTATTTTTTCTCTCACTTTTCTTTTTTTTTTTTTGTAATATAACTGTTTCTTCTTTTTCTTCTTTCTATTTCTTCTTTTTCTTCTTTTCTTCTATTTTTTTATAAATCAACATAACATGACACAGGCTTTTATTTATGAGGCATTATTAGGGATGATGATGGTAAAGAGGATATTGTGTGGCTTATTTGGTGGAAGTGCCTATCCTCGGCACTGGGAAGGAATGGATGGGACAAGCGTATTTCTGACCTTTGACACTATTACCCTCCTTCAGCCAAGGACTCTATGAAGGACAGTCGTAACCATCCACCATAGTCATAGCTTTATTAAGACTCAATCTCTGTGTATCTGCCTTATTTGGTGACTCTCAGGAATTCACACAAAGTACGCACACAGGAACAGAGAGCTAAAACTATGCCTAACTCTGAAGTATCATCGTCTAATTGTCCAAAACTTAAGAGTCCTTGCACTAGACTTAGCGCACCAGTAATCTCTCTACTTTCATCTCATAAATATGGGGTGGATCTACTAAAAGATAGTATGCCTAACTCCCTATTAACTGTCCAAGGGTTCAGTAGACTACAAATGCTTATTGATTTTCTTCAAGGATCCATTACCCAATCTACGTGCATGTGAAATAAATGTATTGGATTGTAAACTTAAGAAATAATTCAAGAAAAACCTCCAATGACAAAGATATTTTGCTAGGGACTAACCCATTTAGCTCAAGAAAATAAGAGTTTATATATATATATATATATATATGTATGCAAATATTTATAAATGCTATAAACATTCTTAGGTTATACCCCCCATGCCTAAGACTGACAATGTCCTCATTGGAAAAATGTAGACATAGAAGAATATCACCTGAGGAGGAGAGTGGGAGGAGATAAGGCTCAAGCCGAAGTGCATCCAAAACTTGGCCATCTGAAAGAGTAATATAAGGTTTAAGTTGCTGGCCATTTACCTTAAAGCTTGCACTTGAAGTAGGGTTTCAAATTTCTACAGCTCCATAAGGGAAAGTATTGATAACAATGTATGGCCCATCCCAGTGGGACTTGAGCTTTCCAGGAAATAATTTAAGTCTAGAATTGAAAAGCCAGACCCATTGGTTGGGCTCAAAAGTCTTTCTAATGATGTGCTTATCATGGAAGACTTTTGTACGTTGCTTGTAAGCTTGAGAAGTTTCATAGGCTTTATTATGAAGCTCCTCAAGCTAACTTAATTCTAACATACTTGCCTTTCCCGCTTTATCCAAATTCAAGTTAATGTTTTTAATAGCCCAATAGGCTTTATGTTGGATTTCAACGGAAAGGTGGCACGCTTTTCAATAGACAAGACGGAAAGGAGACATGCCCAAGGGAGTCTTATACGCAGTTCTGTAGGCCCAAAGAGCATCATTTAGTTTTTTAGACCAATCCTTCTGACCAGGCCTGACACTTTTTTCTAAAATTCGCTTAATGTCCCTATTAGACACTTCAACTTGTCCACTTGTTCGGGGATGGTAAGGTGTGGCTATCATGTGGTTCACTCCCAAATTTTGGAGTAGTCTTGTGAAGTGTACGTTCTTGAAGTGAGGTCCTCCATCACTTATGATCGTCCTTGGGCACCCGTACCAAGAAATGATATTAGCCTTAACAAAGCCTAAGACCACAGAATGGTCATTGGTTCACGTGGGTATGGCTTCTATCCATTTTGATACATAGTCTACAGCCACAAGGATGTATTCATATCTGAAGGACACAGGAAAGGGACCCATGAAGTCAATGCCCCAAATATCAAAGATCTCAAGAGGGAGAATAGGTTGTTGGGGCATCTCATCCCTTTTCCCAATGGTTCCCGTTTGTTGGCAACATAGACATGTGCCCACATACGTATGTGCATCTCAGAATAATGTGGGCCACCAAAAGCCAGATTGAAGAACCTTATGGGCAGTCTTCTTCCCACTAAAATGTCCCCCACAATGGAGGTCATGGTAGGAACTTAGAACACTTCTTTGTTCTTCGTCAGGGGCGTAACGGCGAAAAAGCTGGTCAGGGCCTACTCTAAAAAGCTCGGGTTCCTCCCAATGATAAAATTTAGCGTTAGCAAGAAACTTGTCTTGCTTCTGCTTGTCCCAAGCACTGGGGATAAAGCCCATGACCGGATAGTTCACTATGTCAGTGAACCAAGGAGTTTTAGCTTCCACGGCCATCAGAGACTCATCAGGGAAAGTCTCTTGAATACCACCAGTAGGGTTTGATGCCTCAATAGGGATCCTAGACAGATGATTTTCTACCACATTTTCAACTCCTTTCTTGTCTTTAATTTCTAGGTCAAATTCTTGGAGTAGCAGAATCCAACGAATTAGGTGAGGTTTGGTGTCCTTTTTAGCAAGAAGATGCTTTAGGGTAGAATGATCAGTGAACACCACAACCTTGGATCCCAAAAGGTTAGATTGAAACTTTTCCAAAGCAAATACTACAGCAAGTAGTTCCTTTTCAGTGACCGTGTTGTTTTGCTGAGGATTCGTAAGGGTCTTGCTGGCATACTGCAGCACATGAGGTTTGCCATCAACCCTTTGACCTAAGACTACTCCCATTGCAAAATCATAAGCATCACACATAAGCTCAAACGGGAGGGTCCAATTTGGTGCTTGGAGAATCGGCACGGTAATAAGGGCTTTCTTCAAAACTTGGAAAGCCTCGCCACATCTATCATCAAAGTTGAAGGTGACATCCTTCACTAATAGGTTGCAGAGTGGCTTAGAGATTTTACTGAAATCTCTAATGAAGCGCCTATAAAATCCAGCATGGCCAAGGAAAGATCTAACCTGACGAACATTGGCGAGTAATGGAAGCTTAGAGATGGAATCGATTTTTGCGGTGTCCACCTCTAATCCTCTCTCAGAAACTATATGCCCTAACACAATGCCCTGCTAGACCATAAAGTGGCTTTTCTCCCAGCTAAGCACCAGCTTTGCCTCATCGCAATGGGTTAAGACTTTATCAAGGTGCGAAAGGCATAGGTCAAACGACAAGCCATAAATGGACAAGTCATCCATGAAAATTTCAACAAACTTGTCAATCATATCAAAAAAGATAGCCATCATACAACGTTGGAAAGTGGCAGGAGCATTACATAACCCGAATGGCATTCGGTGGAACACAAATGTGCCATATGAACTCGTGAAGGTGGTACGCTCCTGATCGTCAGGAAAAATAGCTATCTGATTATACCCAGAGTACTCATCAAGAAAACAAAAGTACTTGTTTCCCGCCAATCATTCCAAAATTTGATCGATAAACGATAAGGAGAAATGGTCTTTCTGGGTAGCCGTGTTCAAATGGTGGTAATCAATGCAGACCCTCCAACCAGTTGAGGGTCTAGTGGTCACCATCTCTCCTTGGTCATTCTCCTCCACAGTGATTCTTGCCTTTTTGGAAACTACATGAATAGGACTGACCCATTTACTATCTAAAATGGGATAGATAATCCCTGCATCCAGCCATTTCAGAATCTCCTTTTTAACAACCTCCTGCATATTTGGATTGAGCCTTCTTTGCATATCTCGGAAAGGCTTCACGGACTCATCCGTGAATATATGACGCATGCAAAAAGAGGGATCAACACCCTTAATATCAACAATTGACTAGGCAATTGCTTCCTTGTGCCTTTGTAAACACTCAAGCAGAGCTCCCTCCTACAATTCAGATAATGCAGACAAGATAATAACGGGGAGCATGTTATTAGGGCCAAGGAAAGCATATTTCACTGTGCTAGGGAGGGGTTTCAACTCCAACTCAGGAGCTTTTTGGATTGAGTGTTTTAGTTGAGATGTCCCTACCTCAGGTAGTGGATCTACCTTCACAGTCTAGGGTGGGGACAGATACTCAGTGTGTATCCCCAGCAACTCTCTAATTCGAACATTTCCCTTTCAGTTTCTTTAATAATCGAGGGATGGTCCTTAGATTTTACCTTCTGAAGGGGATCACTACATAAGAGTGCTAGAGTAGTCTCTTCAATTATTTCATCAACGACGTCAATCTGAGAACAATCTTCAAATTCGGGTTGCTTGTAAGTATCAAAAACATTCAACTGGATCTTCTTGTTCCCGAAGCCCATTTTAAGTGCCCCAAATCTACAATTTATAGAGGCATTGGTTGTGGCCAAGAAGGGGCATCCTAGAATAATGGACGGCTTTGTGGAATTATTTGATGGGTTAGTATCAAGCACCAGAAAGTCAACAGGGAAGAAGAAATCCTCCACTCTCACAAGGACATCTTCCAACAATCCCCGCAGTGTCTTAAGTGATCTGTCTGCAACCTAGAGGATTACTGGATTAGGCTTTAGCTTGCCTCCTCCCAAAAGGTTGTAGATAGAGCTCGGTAGAATGTTCACTCCCACACCCAGATCGAGTAGAGCCTCGTCAATGTGTTGGTTACCTATAACCACTAAAATATACGAGGCCCCTGGGTCTTTCATTTTGGGGGGTGTTCCATGCAGGAGAATCGAGCTAACATGGTCAGGCAGGATGACCTTGGTTTGGACCTGTTTCCTAGATCGGCACTTCTGGGTGCACAGGTCCTTCAGAAACTTGGCATAGGACGGGATATGTTTAATAGCTTCCAACAAAGGCAAGTTAATCTAGACTTGCCTAAAAGTATCCATAATCTCTTCCGTCCTATCCTTTGCTCTAGATGAGCCAGTAGAAGATTCCCCAGGAGCATATAGGCGCTCTGGATAGGGTACCCTCGACTTTTGGGTAGAGGGGTCATCATGGCAGGAAAGGGGTGGTGGAAGGACGACATCCTTATTATGGGTGATTTTGTGCGAGGGAGAGCAGTGTGGCTCTTCCTAGGTGATGGAAGTCGGGTTAGGTGTAGAAGGGGAATTCTGAGATGTAACCGTAGGAGTGTTATCAAGCTTGTCAATCTTTTTTCCACTCCTCAACACGGTCACCGCTTGGGCGTGCTCCCTGAATATAGCCCCCTTGCCCTTAGGGTTTCCTCAGAAGAGCTAGGCAACTTTCTCGGATCACGTTGCCTAACTGCTTCAGTAAGATGACCAATGTGGGATTGCATATCAGTAATCATCTTATTTTGAGATTGGATGACCATATTCTGATGCTCTTGCATTGTTTTCATCATGGCTTTCAGTTCATCCATCTCAGAGGGCTTATTCTGAGGAGGGTTTTCATAAGATGGTTGGTATATGGGTTGGGGAGGTAAGGGTCTTGTATTCCCTGAGTTAGAAGCATCACCTTGCTTCCAAGAGAAGTTTGGATGGTTCCGCCACCCCGGATTATAGGTTTTGGAATAAGGGTTATTGTGAGGAGGGTGGAAACCTTGGGCCACATTCAAGTTGGCCTAAATCAACTCAGGGAATTGATTTGCCTGATGGCACTCTGCAGTGGCGTGCATTGTGCTTTGGCAAATGGAGCATTCTCTTAAAACCTGAAAGATAGAGGCTACTTGCGGGTTCATGCCGGGGTTTGCTAAAATCCTATCAAAGTTTTTATTCAATAGTTGAATCTGATAAGCTAAATCCTAAGGAGCCCCCGCTTCATGGGCCTCTATCTTCCTCTGCAAGATTGACGGTTTTCTTTCTTGATAGGTAGAGGACATATGTGTGGAGTTGTCGCTTAATGTTTCAAATAATGCCCAGGCTTCATCCTCAGTTCTGGTCATGAAGGTTCCTGCACAGGCTGTGATGAGAACCTCATCATGAGCCATAACTAGCTCATTTTGACCTAATACAAAGGATAAAAGCTCCTACATATCTCAAGGAAAGGCTTAACTCAGAGAATTCTGAGTTTGAGAAGAAAATAAGTCATAAGGGGTAAAAGTGCAATTTTACCAGTATAATCTGCATACAGGGTAATTCAGGGCCCAAACATAGGTCAAAGCAGCTTAATAAGAATAAAAGTGGGATGAGATGATCTAGCAAGGGCTACAGCACGTCCAAGAAACCAAATGATAATCTGTAACCCTAAAACAACCCACTTCAATTCACAAGGTTCGAGGAAAAGTAAAAATAGAATAAACCCTCTAAAATTCATAGAAAAATAATCTCTAGGGTTTAGAACCTTCAATTTGGCCTTTAGAACCCATTTTGACCTACATTGAGAACCATGCCCAATTAATAACTTAATTTGGGTTTTTACGCAAATTGACCGGTCAAACAAGGTTTAATATGAAGATGAAATTCACCATCAGATTCCTTAGGTCCTAATTAGTCATGTATAAAAACTTGAGCCTAAGAAGAAACCTCCTTGACCGACTTTACACTTTGGTCCTCATATATTTACTCTTTGGCCCTCAACTTTTGAACCCTCGCATTTTGGCCCCTAACTCTCCTTCGTTCTTTGCAATCAGGTCCCTCCTGCAAAACCTGCCAGCACCATGCTCCGGCGACCTTGCGCGCAGCATGGCGCCGCGCAGGGTGAGGTGGGGGACCTGGCAAGTAAACCAGGGGTGCCCTGCGTCGTCAGCCGTCGCAGGGACACCCCCCTGGTCATTGTAACCCACCATACCGGCCGTGCGAACGCACGGACGGTATGGGTTCTTGTTTCCGACCATCCTCCGGCGAGGGAGACACGTCGTCTCCCTCCGCCTTCCTCCCTGTTTGATCCCTATAAATACCCCCCGTTACTCCACCGACCAGGGCAGCTCGGATCTGACGGAGAAAACCCCCAACTTTCCTCTCTTCTCACTCCGGCAGACGCCCACCAGCTCCGGCGGTTCTTCCTCCTCCTCCTCTTCGCTCTGCCGCAATACCAGCAGCAGAGACTTCTTCCCCTGCTCTTCCCGCGTCGCGCAATACCGGCGCGCGCTGCCTCTGCCCCGTCGTCACCGCTGTCCTCCCCCCACTGGGCATCGTCTTCTCCGGCGACAGTCGATACGACTGTCGCCCTGTTCCTCCCCCTTCGTCCCTGCAAGTAAGTTAGAACTACTCCCCTTCTTCTCCTCTTTCTTTCCCCGCTTTCAATTTATTCAATTAAGCCCTCGACCGACCCTGACCACCTTCACCCCCTTCGCCTCCGACCACCCTCCGGCGAGCCGCTCCCATCACCTCAGCGACCCACACGGCTCGCCGACCACCGCAGGACCTCCGCCTCCTCACCCTGATCAACCTCCGCCCTGCCACTCCCCCCACATCACCCGCTGCAACCCCACCGAACAGACCCATCCTCCGACCCACAGTCCGACCTAGGGCAGCTCTCGCACGCCGCCCCGCGCCTCGCCACCACCCACACGAGCTTCGCCGCACCCTGGCGAAGCTCCTGGCACTCTCTGATTAGGCCGAGAGGCCGTTTTCTTCTGAACAGGCCACCCGACCTCCGCCGCCATTGACGCGCAGGAGGACCTGCTTCCGCCTGCAGCTACAGGCGCACCACGCTCAGCGCCAAGCCCAGATTCACTCCCAGGCCTTGCGAGGAGTTTTGGCAAAACACCAGGTTCGCAGATGAGGAAGAAAACTCCGCGTGACGCTGCCATCTCCTGCTGAATTCCCCGCTGCGGGCGCGCAATTGAGGTGGGCCGTTTAGTCCCACCTCGAAAACGCCTGAAGAGCCGCAGCGACATAAGATGCAAAAGTGCAGTAGCCTTACTGCCTCAGTACACGGGGTGAGGTCCCCTTCACCCGCCCGGTTACCCGATCTCGTCCGCGCTCACGCCCTGCGGACCTGACCCGACCCGACTCGACTGACCTGCACTCCTCGCCCACCACGCACGCCGGTGGGCCTGGACCCGGGCCTGATCCGAACCCGGTTACCCGGTAGCTCTGGGAGAGCTTTCCCAAGAGTGGTTTCAGAGAGAAAGAGAGACGCGGGGGGGGGGAGGGTAGAGTAGGTTTTGCCTCTGACGAAAAATTCTGAAGTGTGCAGGCACAGGCGAAGAAGAAGACCCGCGGAAGAAGAAGGAGCTGCACTGTAGCAAATGCATAGTTAAGTCGTCTAAGCACCGGGTCAGACGACGGAAGGTCAGCAGCCAGAGCAGGAAAGAAGGCAGGCTGAAGAAAGAAAGAAAAGAAGAGCAACGGCCAAAGCAGAAGAAGAAGAAAGGAAGACTTAGTAGCTGAAGGTAGAAGCTCTGCAGCCATAAGGAAGAAAAAGAAGGAGATCTGAAGAGGAGCGTCACCTCTGCAGAACGAAGAAGAAGAAGAAGGAGATCTGAAGAAAGAAAGAAAGAAGAACATCACGAGGAGAAAACAAAGAGAATAAACAAATTCTTTCCCTCTCTCTTTCTTTATTTTGTAAAAGAAACATGTATATCTCTAGAATACAACTTGCTCCCTGAGTTCGACCTCGGGAACTCTTTTATTTTCCGAGTAAAAAATTTATATTTGAAGTGTTGGTAATAACCGGCTTTACTACAACGTTATAACAAATTAAGACCCGGTCACAAATACAAAATCGACGTTTCATTTTGGCACCGCTGCCGGGGAGCAACGGCTATTCTAGAGGTAAACATTCCTGTATCTTTTAATTTCTGATAATCTCCTCTCTTTTGTGCAGCTACAGGAACTCAAGAAGACAAGCAACCACACGACAACCACTCCGAAGACAGGTAAATTTTTCCTCTCACTATTAACCTCTAAACTCTAAAGAGGAAGAAAAGAAAAGAACAAGCAATATAGGGCTAACCTGTCTTCCATACTTAGTAACCATAAAGAGTTGCATGTTTTCAACTCATCACTCCTGCACACTATTAAGGGTATTGAAGGGCTAACACATTCTTGCTTGAGCCCTAATTGCCCAACAAAGAGTTAAATGGACCAAGTAGAGCCAACATAAGGTTAAACAATAGGATTTCAGTTGAGACACACCCCTTAATCAAGAATTGAGGAAATCCAAAAGAGGTGTGCCCAAACCATTGATTGAAAATAATTAACAAGAAAAATCCTAAACAATTGGCTCTCTCTAAACACTTGAACCCTAAAAGAAAGGGCCCAAAAAGCTCTCAAAGAAAACAAGAGGTAAAGTTGACCCCTTTGGGTTAACCAACCTTAAATTAGGTCACTCTTTGCACTTAAAAAGACTAAAGTTCAAGTGAAACCTTAAGCACCCTGATCTTAAAATTGGTAGACTTAAGAGGTCAAGATCCCCATTCTGGTCTACCTGGAACCGCAGTGACAAGAGAGGTCGGGTGGGGGAAACCCTGTAACCCGTGGGGACGCTCTACCGTGTAGGGGTCTTCGCGAGACTCTCCCTCTCTGGCTGCCCAGGTAATTCTCAGGTGGACGATCTTTCTGATCAAGGGGTCCATCTGCCCCGTACCTCTATAGTCACCCAACACATTTTTGGGTGTCTTGATTGGGTCCAGCACCTTTTAATCTCATCACATCCTTCAGTATATGCTTGGAAGGAGGTCCTTGAATCCTCCTTTAGGAATTCACTTGCCCTGAGGTTAGGCCTCAGTTCCCTTGTTTATGCAGCACCACCACATTAATCTTTCCTCTGATACTCCCTTCTTCCATCTTGGCACAACATGAGTCTACATCGAAGCCTTTGATTCCACATCTTGATTCCACCACCTAATCCAAATATGCAGCCAAACCACCTAAGACTACCATTCAAGAAACCTGAATATCGGAGATCTATGAAAGATAAAATGATCGAGGATGCCATAAAATTCTATGAAAAAGAAGAAAAAACCTCAACACCAATAGGAGATATTCAGGTTGATGTCCCAACAACCACAGCCTTCATCATAAACTGTGCCCAAATTCTATTGACTGAAATTTCAAAAGGATCAACCCGAGATATGCTCATGACAGGATACATTGAGATGGAAAAATTACACCAATCTGAATACCTTCAATGCTTGACAAATCCTGTACTTTGGGAACAACACCAAGATGCCCTTATAAAACGGGTAGAAATGATGAAATCTGTAAGACAAATTATCAACCAGAAATACCCGTATATACCAGAAACAGAGGATGAACCATCTTGGAATAGTATTAAGGAACAATTCAGTTTCCCAGATCTCGGGATTGAGGCACAAAGTGGTTGTAAAATCCCAACCCAGATAGAAGACAATGTTGAATTAGGTTGGGATATTGCAGGAGAACACAATGCTGAGCCAACCCTAGGCCATGAATCACCAAGCTTAGAACTCCAAGACTCCTGCAGTAACAAGATTAGAATTGAACCTCTGGAGGGTATAAATTCCACCCCTTGTTTTGATAAGGTGACCCTCGAAGGTTATTCGGAATTAGGTTCTAATAATTCTACCCACATCCTAAGCCTAGAACCTAGATCTAAAACTTATTGGGAAGATTATGAGGCCCTTTATGAGAAAGATCAAATTTTTACAGAATATGATTCCAGGCCTCTATTTAATGAATATCCCTCTCCAACATCCTCAGGAAATCTGATCGATTTTTCAGAAAACATGCCAATTTATGATACAGAAACTGAGGAGTTGGATGAGCAAGGTTTTAATGGGGTCTATCCTACCAGCTTGGAGCTTGAACAGAACATCTTTTTGAGCCCAGAATTGACATATAGGCTAGAACCCAGTCAGGCTGCTGATTCCACATCTGATGATTTTTGTTGTGGTGGAATTCATGATCATGAATCTCATTTTCGCCAACTCTCCGACAATTTCAAATCTGACTATAATTGCGGAGAGATTCCCCTTCCTGAACACGCCAGGCCTATCTACGACCTCAGTTCTCATGACTCTAACTCCGACTCTGAGGTCCTGATTCCCGAGATCACTGATAACACAGAATCATTCCTTTTCGATCCTCAGGAACCAAAAACAGAAAATGCCAAGAGTGATTGCAACCAAGAATCCAAATTTTTTCTCGAATCCGATTCCTTTTATCCTACAAACACTCTTCCGGCATTTGATAGTTACCCAGAGGACTCTCTACAGAAAACCACCTATCATCTGTTTCTAGAAGAGCCCTCGTACACAATGGCCACCTCGTCCGCACACACAGAACGGATCAAAACCTCTCCCAAACCCCGACCCGCAACCGGACTCAATTTCTATTCAGATTCACCTCTCACCGAGCCGATTGCATTTCCACATCGGGTTTCGAACATTGATCAGACTACATACCATGCTCTATCATTCTCTGATCACCCCTGTAGGGTTTCCGTGTCATTCATTGATTATTCTACGGGTCCCTACTCTGACCAGGCTGATTCGACTCAGCCAAACCCTGCGTTTACACTTCCACATCCATCTGAGCTTCTTAGTTTATGGTGGGCTCCACACCTTTTTATCCACATCTATCAAACCACCAGATTAATTGGGTTTGGGCTACATCATCAGCCTGTTGATCTAAACAAGCACCTGGTCGGACCAACCAGGCTCTTAATCAAGGTGCTTGTCTTACAAAACTCCGCTGATTTGACCATCCCCTCTCCATCGCATTTCCCGCTTGGCTGAAGGCATCAAATTTAGCGCTCAACGGGAGGCAGCCCGTCATTCTCTTTGAAAACCTGAAACTTGTTCTAACAGCTTTTTGCACTTGAAGTTCACACCTTAGGACAGCCGACTCCACCTCAGGTGCTTGCATCTGAGATTAGAAATCGTCCGCAACAGTCATCCCGACCCATTCACTCATCAAAACAGCTATCCTAATGTATGAACTTAGTTGAATAAAAAACCCCTAGGTTACAATGAGGACATTGCAAATCTTAGGCATGGGGGGGTATGAAAGTGCAAAAAAAAACTTGTAAGAAAAGGTTTCAAACAAAAAATTCACATATGCCAAAAATACCATAAAAATTAAAAAATTTTTCGAAAAAGAATAAGAGGAAAAGAGGAGAAGGAAATTTTGTGAAGGAGAAGGAGAAAAGAAACAAAATGAAAAAGGAGCACAAAATTATGAGAAAAAGTGATAGTCATTAGTAAGGAACTAAGGAATTAACCTAAGTTCTAGACCTCATTCAAGAAAAGTACACAAAAAGATTAGTAAAGAATGCAAACCTTAGGCATTCTTGAATAGACTCTTAGTACCCATTAAGATCTGGACACTCCTCAAGAGGTTGAGGAAAATGAAAAGCTGAAGTATTAGGTCTAAGGCTTAGGGAGTATTCGGCCTCGTTAACTAATTTTTGGTTTACGGGACTCAGTAACTTAAGCACCCTAATCTCACACACAGCCTGGTTCAGTAAGCGTAAAAATCAGAATCACGCAGAAGCGTCGCAAAAATCTGAAAAGAACACCTAGAATAGGAGCGGCCGATCAACACAAGTTGATTTGGACGAGTTCCCAGCGCAGAGAGGCGGGAAATCCCCTCGAAGATGCGTAACAAAATATCATCTCCTCGGTGCTTGTCTCTTAGGATATTTACATATCCTACTGGGGGCATGTAAGCACTCTGCTGGTTCAGATTCCATGGATGGCATTATCTCGAAGTGTCAATTGCCAGGGTCTGGATTCAGCCACGGAATACCATGGATGGGATTATCTCGAAATCTCAATAGCCAGGGTTCCGGGGGTTGCCATGGGCGGTGCTATCTCGAAGCATCGATCGCCAGGAACCCTTGGGGATTGATGATGGGAGCAAGGAATCTGATACAGACCGTGTTGAAAAGCCAATCCTAGGCTAGAACTAAAAAGAAAAAGAGAGAGAAAACTCTCCAAACAAAAAAACTTTCTATCTCTCTCTTACAAAACGCACTGCGAACTGAGCCAGGGCTAAAATCATTTCAAGCACGGGTGCTTTAACCACGAAGTCCAATAAACCTTAGGTTAGTTCTTGTGGGCCTTAAAAACCTTTGCTAAAAGACTGAGGCTAAGGCTAGACAGATTTGGATCTTGATTAGTACTAGAGTACCTTTTAGGCCTATGGTCAGCATTCTAACCTAATCTATGCTCAAATAAAAAAAGCACTTATCTAAAACTATTAAAAACTTCATGGTCTAGAACAAGGGTTGAAACCTTAAGTTTTTGCTAAGGGACTAGCAAAAGCTAGGCATGGGGGTATGATGAGAACCTCATCATGAGCCATAACTAGCTCATTTTGACCTAATACAAAGGATAAAAGCTCCTACATATCTCAAGGAAAGGCTTAACTCAGAGAATTCTGAGTTTGAGAAGAAAACAAGTCATAAGGGGTAAAAGTGTAATTTTACCAGTATAATCTGCATACAGGGTAATTCAGGGCCCAAACATAGGTCAAAGCAGCTTAATAAGAATAAAAGTGGGATGAGATGATCTAGCAAGGGCTACAGCACGTCCAAGAAACCAAATGATAATCTGTAACCCTAAAACAACCCACTTCAATTCACAAGGTTCGAGGCAAAGTAAAAATAGAATAAACCCTCTAAAATTCATAGAAAAATAATCTCTAGGGTTTAAAACCTTCAATTTGGCCTTTAGAACCCATTTTGACCTACATTGAGAACCATGCCCAATTAATAACTTAATTTGGGTTTTTACGCAAATTGACCGGTCAAACAAGGTTTAATATGAAGATGAAATTCACCATCAGATTCCTTAGGTCCTAATTAGTCATGTATAAAAACTTGAGCCTAAGAAGAAACCTCCTTGACCGACTTTACACTTTGGTCCTCATATATTTACTCTTTGGCCCTCAACTTTTGAACCCTCGCATTTTGGCCCCTAACTCTCCTTCGTTCTTTGCAATCAGGTCCCTCCTGCAAAACCTGCCAGCACCATGCTCCGGCGACCTTGCGCGGAGCATGGCGCCGCGCAGGGTGAGGTGGGGGACCTGGCAAGTAAACCAGGGGTGCCCTGCGTCGTCAGCCGTCGCAGGGACACCCCCCTGGTCATTGTAACCCACCATACCGGCCGTGCGAACGCACGGACGGTATGGGTTCTTGTTTCCGACCATCCTCCGGTGAGGGAGACACGTCGTCTCCCTCCGCCTTCCTCCCTGTTTGATCCCTATAAATACCCCCCGTTACTCCACCGACCAGGGCAGCTCGGATCTGACGGAGAAAACCCCCAACTTTCCTCTCTTCTCACTCCGGCAGACGCCCACCAGCTCCGGCGGTTCTTCCTCCTCCTCCTCTTCGCTCTGCCGCAATACCAGCAGCAGAGACTTCTTCCCCTGCTCTTCCCGCGTCGCGCAATACCAGCGCGCGCTGCCTCTGCCCCGTCGTCACCGCCGTCCTCCCCCCACTGGGCATCGTCTTCTCCGGCGACAGTCGATACGACTGTCGCCCTGTTCCTCCCCCTTCGTCCCTGCAAGTAAGTTAGAACTACTCCCCTTCTTCTCCTCTTTCTTTCCCCGCTTTCAATTTATTCAATTAAGCCCTCGACCGACCCTGACCACCTTCACCCCCTTCGCCTCCGACCACCCTCCGGCGAGCCGCTCCCATCACCTCAGCGACCCACACGGCTCGCCGACCACCGCAGGACCTCCGCCTCCTCACCCTGATCAACCTCCGCCCTGCCACTCCCCCCACATCACCCGCTGCAACCCCACCGAACAGACCCATCCTCCGACCCACAGTCCGACCTAGGGCAGCTCTCGCACGCCGCCCCGTGCCTCGCCACCACCCACATGAGCTTCGCCGCACCCTGGCGAAGCTCCTGGCACTCTCTGATTAGGCCGAGAGGCCGTTTTCTTCTGAACAGGCCACCCGACCTCCGCCGCCATTGACGCGCAGGAGGACCTGCTTCCGCCTGCAGCTACAGGCGCGCCACGCTCAGCGCCAAGCCCAGATTCACTCCCAGGCCTTGCGAGGAGTTTTGGCAAAACACCAGGTTCGCAGATGAGGAAGAAAACTCCGCGTGACGCTGCCATCTCCTGCTGAATTCCCCGCTGCGGGCGCGCAATTGAGGTGGGCCGTTTAGTCCCACCTCGGAAACGCCTGAAGAGCCGCAGCGACATATGATGCAAAAGTGCAGTAGCCTTACTGCCTCAGTACACGGGGTGAGGTCCCCTTCACCCGCCCGGTTACCCGGTCTCGTCCGCGCTCACGCCCCGCGGACCTGACCCGACCCGACTCGACTGACCTGCACTCCTCGCCCACCACGCACGCCGGTGGGCCTGGACCCGGGCCTGATCCGAACCCGGTTACCCGGTAGCTCTGGGAGAGCTTTCCCAAGAGTGGTTTCAGAGAGAAAGAGAGACGCGGGGGGGGGGAGGGTAGAGTAGGTTTTGCCTCTGACGAAAAATTCTGAAGTGTGCAGGCACAGGCGAAGAAGAAGACCCGCGGAAGAAGAAGGAGCTGCACTGTAGCAAATGCATAGTTAAGTCGTCTAAGCACCGGGTCAGACGACGGAAGGTCAGCAGCCAGAGCAGGAAAGAAGGCAGGCTGAAGAAAGAAAGAAAAGAAGAGCAACGGCCAAAGCAGAAGAAGAAGAAAGGAAGACTTAGTAGCTGAAGGTAGAAGCTCTGCAGCCATAAGGAAGAAAAAGAAGGAGATCTGAAGAGGAGCGTCACCTCTGCAGAACGAAGAAGAAGAAGAAGGAGATCTGAAGAAAGAAAGAAAGAAGAACATCACGAGGAGAAAACAAAGAGAATAAACAAATTCTTTCCCTCTCTCTTTCTTTATTTTGTAAAAGAAACATGTATATCTCTAGAATACAACTTGCTCCCTGAGTTCGACCTCGGGAACTCTTTTATTTTCCGAGTAAAAAATTTATATTTGAAGTGTTGGTAATAACCGGCTTTACTACAACGTTATAACAAATTAAGACCCGGTCACAAATACAAAACCGACGTTTCAGGCTGCATCGATGGTTTGCCTATGCCTTTCAGATAATCCGTTATAGAACCTTTCGACCAATTGCCATCTTGGCACCTGATAGTGGGGGCACAACATAAGAAAGTCATTAAAGCGCTCCCAAGTCTCATGAAATTGCTCCCCTTCCTGTTGAGTAAAACCCATAATCTCTCTTCTGTAATGGTTGGTCTTACTCATAGGAAAATACTTTTTCAAAAATTCTCCCTTAAGGGTGGCCCAATCATTTACCCTTGCATCGAGGGTATGATACCAGTGCTTGGCCTTATCCTTTAGGGAGAAAGGAAATAGAGTCCTCATCAAGGCTTTATTAGTAAAGCCTTGGAGCTTCACCGTGGAACAGACCTCGGTGAATTCCTCCAAATGTCGGTAGGGGTCCACCTTAGTAGTACTATAAAAGGAGGGCAATAAAGATATGGTACTGCTCTTGATCTCATATGGATTATCCCCTACCAGTCATCTTAGTGCTTGTGCGGGTTGGTTAGTTGGAATAAAATAGTCCCTTAGGGTCCTTTGCTGATTTGCTCCTTGATCAGCCATTCCTTCTCTTTCCTCTCCTAGGTGAGCTCTCCTAAGAATTCTCTTGGGCTCAGGATCAAACACTAGACAAACCTCAAGAGAGCATCTACCAAGCATACAATATCAATCACAATTCAGGTTCTTATTAAGTAAGTGAAACCTCCACTCCAAAGATAAGTCAAAAGGTCAACACTTATCCCTCCGTTCCCACGTAAGTGGTATAAGAGGGGTGTTGACTTGAAATCTTAACCTTCTTTGTTGCGGTGGTCGAATTAGTTGATATAAATGGCCAAATAAGATTTTCACTGCAATTACGTGCCTTAATTCAACCTTCGAGTGCCCTAGGACCTATACTTTTCTTGGATGATACTCCCAGGTGATCAAGTGAGAAGTTATTCCAAGGACGAACAAAGGGATGCAAGTAGGGTGAACCCTTCCTTTGAGGTGATGCGTATGCGTGCCCCTTAACTACCCTTTTGTTCCTTTAAGGGGTGTCTCCCTCCGTGAAGTATCAAAACACTTGGTCAAAAGATAGTATCACTACCACCACAAAGCACAATTGGAGGGTTTGCATCGATAAAGAAATTGGTGCCTATAGGCTTAAGGGATCGAGCCTTAGTGCAGTGCCTAATGTGCATGCTCAGTGTCAGAAGTGTGCAACACACCGCAAATCTTTGTAATTTTTTTGAAAATGCAGACAAGTCCCTTAGAATTAGATCAAATGTGAATTGATTTTAAGGTTGAATTTGATTATCAGTCCCACTTTTAGTTATGCGACCATTGAATTAGTAAATTCAAACAACTTGGTGGTCTTGAATTTTAATTTGAATGCAAATGCGTGAACAGGAGCTGGATGCAAGAGTTAGAAAGGTGTACCTGTCTCCAGCAATCTTCATGCTAATATGCTTGCAATGCAATAATGAGATCTAATGTGCTACTCAATCACCCCTAAATGTGCGTACCTAAGGGCATGCAACTTCTAAATAGGCAGCTCGATACTTTCTTTTGTTGGTTTTAAAGGCAAGCAAGTAGAGAATGGAATCACGCATGAGAAAAAAAAATGTAAACCCTAGTAGCTAAAGAATGTGGGGACAAACCCCCAAAAATTTTAGCCCCAATTACTACAAGGGAGAAAAGATAGAAATAAATTTTGTGACGATGAAGAATCCCTTGTGAAAGAGGGATCTTGGTCTCCTATGTCTTTTCCTCGTGTGGCTTAGCTTGTGGTTGATGTCGCCGCTCTGTTGCGCCTCGTCACCTCGTCAAATTCCTCGCACAATAAAAAAATGATCAGATAATTATGCAACTCAGAATATTCAAAAATAATAATGTGAATCTATTGCATTTGTTGCCTCCCTGACAATGACGCCAATTTGATGGAGAGAGTTTCGCTTATTTATGATATCACTAGAATGATACGTCGTTGTAATTAATGTGGTGGAAGTCTCTCAATCAAAGATTAAAATAGATATGAATTTAAACTATGAAAAGGATGTCGTAACCACAGGGAGGAACAGATTAATAAGTTCACAAAATAATTTTCCTTTGTACTTATTCAATCACGTGTGCAATCCGTGCTAAAATCTAATGCAAAACAAGGCGAAAAGAAGGAACACGTAATAATTTAGAAATGCAAGGATATGAATGTAATTTTCCTTTCATGAAATAACTTGTAATGGCATGTAACATAGTCGTATTTCAAGACATGGGGCCTTCTCTTTTAGGTCATGTGAGTGGATGAGATTTTATGCATTTATCAACATCACCATATAGGAATTAAGTGCATGAAAGAAATACTATAACATGTAAGGACATGCATGAAATATCACTCAAATATATTAATCAACTAAATATTACAATAGGGTTTTTGGCAATGGCAAGGATTGTAAATTCTAATGTCACCAAAAATAGAGGAAAATTCCTCTCTCCTCTTTGCGCGCACAAGGGCATGGTGGCTGGCCGACCGAGGCCCGACGGTGGTGCGTGGGAGAGAGGTGATCGCGATGGCGGGGGAAGCACAATTGGAGGTGGCGGGTGGCGGTCAGCCGGAGAGCTTGATGTCGGTGGAGTTGGCTATAGGGGGCTGACGCACGCTGCTGCTGTCGCATGCACGCGTGGGTTGGCGTCGCGGCCAGCTGACCATTGGTTACGTGAGGGTTGCACTGCGTGTAGAGAAGTTGGGTAGGCTGAAGGCACGTGCTGGTTGCCTGTTGTACGCGGAGGCGAGATGGAGGCGAGCGCTGTTGTTTGTTGTGTGGTGTGCACGCGCCGTTGCTACAGAGAAGCAGAGGAGGAAGAAGATGGAGAGGCACAGGCGCGTGCTACTGTCTTGGACAAGATGGAGGCACTGCACAAGGCTACTGTTGTGCGGAGGTGAGGTGGAGGCACGGGTGCAAGGCGTGCAAGGGTGCTGGAGTAGGGAAGGGTGCGGCTGTGGCATGGGTGCAGTGACTGCGGGTGCTGGTGCTGCTAGGAGCGTTGCTTGGCACAGTGAAGGTGTGCGTACAGGGCACTGAGGCAGGGCAAGTAAGGGTGCTGTAGGCTAGGTGCTTCCGGTGGAAGTGTTGGAGTAGTGCGCGCAGTTGTGACGTGGGTGCAGCGCTTGCAGGGCTGCAAGGGCAGTGAGGCTATGGTGCAGTGCTGAGGCAGGGCGCGCAAGGTAGGCTATGGAGGGCATTGGTGCACAGTGCTTGTTGGTTGCACAGTGCACACAACACTTCTCGTTGGCTCCCCCCAAGACCCTCCGCCTCTCGCTCTATATCTCCTCTCTTCTGCCCCTCAAGGGATTTTCAAAATCCTTTTCTAAATATGGCTAGCACTATTTTCATTTGTTGAGGGAGGATGGCCATAGGTTAGATATTTGTGGGGAGGTGTTGAGGCCAGCCGGAGGATGAGGGAGGTGTTGAGGTGGCCATTTGTTGGGGGAAATTTATCCCCCCCTCCTTGCTCTTTTCCAAATCATTCCTACAATAACAAAGCATAAAATAATTACATACTAAGTTATAGAATGCGATAAAATAGATAAAAACTCAAGTAATGATGCATGCACTTATTTAATGACCTAATGTGATTATTAACAAACATACTATGTTAGAATTGAAGTACTTAGGTGTAACAATAGTCCATTAAAATGGACTCATCAGTTATCCCAAGTAAACTATGGATATAGTCTACTTGGGGTTAGAATACAAATCATGTTGGGGATAGTTTGGGAAGGAAATCCATGGTTTGGAAGAAGTGGAAGGATGAGGGAAGAACAGATGAGATAATTAAGTGTGCTCAATCAAGTAAGAAAAGCTAAGCCCTATAGTGTAGACCTAGGTGACCTATGCTTCAAAAATAAACTCTGGCCACACAACAAATTTGGTGTCGCCCTTACTCCCAAAAATTGTAAAGTTGGGAAGGCGAAGCAGGGGGAGCGTGTCCTGAGGGTCGCAAATTATGCCAAACCCCTGCTTACTTAAGTCATTTGACAATCAGGCCTCCCAACTTAGTAACTTTTGAATTAAGTGGACATCACTAATTCACAATGCGTTCAGGAAAATACCCTAAAATAGACTTGATGAAGCGTGTTTCGCGTGGTAAAAATTGGTGTTTCCAGAGACTGTCGTCATAGCTCACAAAACACGTCTATCAGATAAAATTTATAACCGAAACTAGAAAAGTGAGTCTCAGGTCGAACACAGGGAAGGGAACGTTTGGTTTGAAAAATCTACGTTTTGCTTTTATTTGTTTTTGTCATTTTTATCTTTTCTAATTTTTTGTATTTTTATCAAGCAAGAGATTAGGTCGATGAAAACTTTATCTACTTTCAAAAATATAAGAGAGAGAGGGAGAAAGAGAGAAAAAAAGAAACAATCATCTATTTGTGAACAAGTGTTTGTTACAACTATGAAAGTAGAAAAACTACACTACGAAAGCGAAAAAGATAGAAAGAGGTGAGAGAATCCCCCTTAACGATCGCTTGGAGGACAACTCGCTCTGACATCACCTGGAAGAAGGTGGTGAGGAGCAGGACGAACAGCGATGAAGCTGGAGGATGGAGGGTGGGGCAGGACGGCGTCGCAGTGAGGATCTTCTTCCCAAAGGGAGGTGAGAAGATGGCTACAGGATGCTCCATGAATGGGGATGGGAGGAGGGAAAATGTTTGCTTCTACTCTAGAGGAGCATCCCGAGCTTGGGACAAGCTCTCTCTAGAGCCTTGGAGGTAGTGAGAGGAAGAAAGGAAGAGATGAAGAAAAATGGGAGGGGTACGGGTCCTTTTATAGCGAAGGAAGAATCAAATTTGTATATAGGACATTTAGTGATGGTCATAAACATCGCTGAAGGTCTGCCGCAAACATCGCTAAAGATCCCGCTCATGGACCCCTACTGCCGCACCGATGGTGCACGCTGCACGCGCCCTTGTCACGCGTGCACGTTTGAAATGCGTCGCTGCTGCCGTTGCCCCCGCACCCGTGTTGCTGTTGTGCACGCTCCCTTGCGCTTGGGCGCGAGCATACCTTCGTGCGCGCGTGCCCGCACACCTGTGCGCGTGCGGCGGCGCATGTGTGCACATAGGCAGCTTGGGTTGCGCCACGTGGCAGGACCTGGGTCATCCATCTTCATTCCTTTGTAGGGGATGCTACAGAGGTCGGATTGAGTTGATTTTCACACTGTTGGGCTGCGATCGTCGACCCAAATCCATCCGTGCAGTCGAATATGTCATTTGACACTCCAGATTACGTCACCTAGTCCCTCAGCTGTTGATCTTCCTTGGATTGCATATGGTGCTACGGGACCCCAATCAAGGTGATTTCGGAGGCGTTGGATGCCGATCACCATCCTGATCAGATCCCAATTGTCAGATCGTCAATCCAAGGCTCCAAAATAGATATCCTTCTCTCCTGACCACAAAAAGGACACAATTAACCTAAATTATATACAACTACTCTAAATGCAGAATGATGCATGCTATGCAATATTTATAACATGAAATGCAAATCTAAACCTAGGAACATGCTTGAATAAGCATTTTACCCTCAATAATTGTGGCTACATCATACCCCCATGCCTATCTTACTAGTCCCTACCAAAATCAAACTACATGCTATGTATAAAATCAGAATTAGGATTAGATCGCTTAGGCCTAAGTTGTTTATTAATAATGGAAATTATCAACTAAGGTCCTAAACTACGAAGACTCAACAGTACTCGCGTGTCTGCCAGAATGCAAACTGCCCAAGTCCTCTCCTTATTTGAAAAGGGAAGATACATTTTTTTATTTTTCTACTTTTCTAATTTTTTGGACTTTTGGAGTTTGAGGGTTTCAGGATAACTTTTTATGGCTACCCAACCTGCCCAAGATTCGAAAAGGACTCTAACTGCTAAGTATCTTGTGAAAAGAGTGAAAGACTCACTAGGTGGCCGTTAAAATGGACTTCGGGTTTCTACGACCCCAGGTGACCTTGCCAAAAGGTTTATCTTTCCGATTGGTAGCTTTCTCCCTACTTTTATTCATGGGGTCAACATAAGGGTGAACCCAGTGTATATCTCCCTAGTTTATTCTATTTCCTTGTGTCTTCCCTAAGTGTTTTGGGCATTATTGTGCATTTTTGTGAGCTGAGCTCTGGATAACCTGGCAATGGGCTGTTATCTACAGCAACTTTCTACCTATACTCGTGCAATGAAGTGTGGATTTATTTATTTTTTATTTTCTCCTTTTTCTATTTTTTTCTTTTTTTCTTTTTCGTTTTGGGTGTTTCTTTCTCTCTTTTTTTCCAAGTAAGTGGCTTTCTTGATCTAAGATTTACCTAAAGGTAGTATGAAGAGAATGGTCTTGTGGTTGGGCTCTGGACAACCAGCCAATGGGCTGTTACCCATGACAACTTTCTAGCCATACCACCCTAGACAGTTCCTTAGCTACCCAATTTCCATAAAAACTACCGGAAAGTGAGTCAGTGCGAATAGTGTGTAGATGTTTAGACTTAAAATCCCCTCAAATCAGAGGGCAGGTTGATAAGTCGCATACTTATCTTCCCAATTTATTTATCGAATTAAAATGAAATTAACTTGGCGAGGACTCGAGACTAAGTCCACATTCGAGTGGACACCCGGGTTAATTAAGCGTGAAGACTTGAAGAGTCTTAAGTATTCAAGTCCTAAAGTTAATAACTTCCAAATGCCTAAGTTCTCTTCTCTTAATTCTATTTTTTTATTTTTTGTCTTTTTGAATTTTCATTTTTTTCCATTTTTTTTCAAAGAAAATAAAAAAAATTCTACAGAGCTAACAAAATAATTTTAGGATTAAGTATCCACCCCCTACCTAAATGATGCAATGTCCACATTGTAAAAACAAAGACATGAAACGAGTGGAATAACAGAATATCACCTGAACATCGTGAAAATCCAGTCAACTCCGCAGAGAATGTAAAATATAAACACATGCTAAATTTAATGCCTTCAGCTAGGCATAAAATACAAACAAAGAAGAGTCAAGAATTCACAAGTGCAGGTTAGAATTGACAAGTCAATTTTCGCTTTCGAATAAGACAATTAAGATGATTTGTTGTATTTTAAAGTGGTGGAAAATCGACTAATCAAATTATTAAATTGAAAATAAACCACTTGAGAGAGCGGGTTGTGTCCACAGGGAGGTAATGGCCTATTAAAACTCGTACAGGTTAAAAATAGATGTTCACGAATTATTTCCCCCAAACACAAAATCGAGATCCTTCTAAATTAGAGTTATAACAAAGATTCTAGTATTAAGGGAAAAAGGAGGGGTACTTGAATAAAATCTCACAATACATCTATTCCATTTAATAAAAAATGTTGACTTGACAATGGCAATGGATGTAATTAATAATACCGATGCTACTGTAGCAAAACAGGAGAGATTCTTCCCCTTGCTTGGACGTGCGTAGGAAGGAGAGCTGAATGGCGAGGCTGCAGCTGGAGGTTGAGTGGGCCAAGGGCTATTTGGCAGTGGTGGTCTTGTGGCCAACGGTGGCCGGAGGTGGCAACGACAAGGAGGAGATAGCGGTGGGTGCCACCGTTGGGCGTTTCCTACTGTTGGAGGTGGAGGCACGCAGGCCACGTGGGGGAGGGGGGGGGGAAGATGGTGCTTGCAACTGCCAGAGGGCTGCTACACACTGGAGGTGTGCAGGCCACGTGGGAAGGCTACTGCTGAAGCGCAGCTGTAGCTGCTGCACGCTAGAGGTGCGCGGGTGCACGCGGGGAGGGGCGTGAGGAACACAGCTACTGCTGCTGGAGGCGCGGCAGCGGTGGCTGCTGCGTCTGCATGGGTAGCTTGGTGCTGCACATGGGATCTGCTGGCCACGCGAGGATGTGCACAACGTGTGGGAGAGAAAGGCGCTAAGTTGAGGTGGGGGTATGGCTGGTGGATGTGTTTGAATGTGTTGGGTTTGTTGGTGGAAGAGAAACAGAGGAAAAGAAAGAAGAAGAAGAAGAAAGTGAAGGTGGAGTTGGTGTTGTGGGGCTTCAGACGTGGTGAGGATGCGTTAGACGTCTGGGATCATTCCCAGACATCTTAACCGACTGGAAAAAATGAAGGTACGTGGTTGTGGTGTTGGTTGATGGTGACGACAGTGAGGGTGGTAGTGCATGTTGAGGTGCTCGCAGTAATCTGCACAAGCCAATGGTGGCGCAGCAGTCTGTCACCCTGCTTGCCTGTGGTGGTGTGGACTTGCACTCATGGTAGGAGGCCGGTAGTGGCGGAATGGAGAAGCTCAAAAGCTCTACACAGTGGTGGGTCAGGGATGGTGGCCTCCTCGTGATGGTGTAGTTGAGGTCTTCTTTTATGGCTGCAGGAACATGGAGAAGAAGAAGCGTCATGGAGAAGAGGGATCGTTGATGATGTGTAGGATCCACTCTCCTTAGCAATTAAGGCACGCATTTAGCGTAGGAAATCGTTACTATAGAGAAGAGAATAAAACTAAAGAAAAATGATTATTAGGTTATTTATATGTAAGACCTTAACTTCTATGTTAAATTCAAAACACTAATTGTAATACAACCTATTTCAATGCATGATATTCTAAATAAATTCTAAATGATATTATCAATGCATGTAATGCATGAAATGCATGAGATTTTATGTTATCCTATTTACACATTATTGTATGCTATATTAATGTACATGTTAACTTAATGTCTAGCCATTAAAATACATACTTAGCCCATAGATATGGGCTCATCAAATGCCCCCATGCCTCGTTTTTGCTAGTCCCTAGCAAATTCAAGCTATAACCCAGCTCTTCAAGTGGATTAGCCAACCCAATCGGTCTTCCTTTAGAAACATGCTAAGTTCAGACTTTTGACCTAAGATTCCCAAGTAGTTGCTAAGTTACATACTAAGTCGGCTAAGGATGAGTTACAGGCGTAGGTCTCCCTGATTTCTAACACTACCCTAGCGTTTATTGGTCCCAGAGATTAAAGCATTCGTGCATGTGCAATGGTTTGATTTATTTGAGGTTGGTATGATTGCCAACCTAGAAAGAGGATTATATATACATATATTGTTTGATTCCTCTAAGTTTAACCTTGGATCAGCTGTCAACACGGTCTGTATTGGATTCATTGTCGCCATCACCATACCTCGAAGGGTGCCTGGCTTTCGATGCTTCGAGATAACACTGCCCATAATGACCCCAAGAACTCCTAGCAATTGACACTTCGAGATATTACCGCCCATGGATTTCTAAAGCGAATTCAGGCCTGTGGCAATCGGCACTTTGAGATAGGTTTGCTCATGGTACCTGAACCGCACAATGTGCTTACATGCCCCCAGTAGGGTGGACATCCTACGAGACAAGCGTTGAGCAAGTGACATGTTATCATCCCATCCTCAAGGTGAGTATATACTCCACCTCTCCTGTGACAGGAACTCTTCCAATCAACTGTTGTTTTCAAGCTTCTCCTAAGTCAGAACTAAGAGAACCAAATTTTTTCTCCAAGAAAGGAATTAAGGTTATCATTATTTACACAAGACCAAGTGTGTGTGTGTGAAATGTGGATGCTTAGGTTATGAGGACCCATAAACCAAAAGGTAGAAAATGACATCAAGTACTACCCAGCCTTTAACTCAATCCCTAAATTTCCTTCCTCAACCTCTTGAGGAATGGTCCGCAACTTAACTCCTACTTGAGTTTTTTCAAGTCCACAAACAACCCTAAAGGTCTAAAGCTAGTAGCTCAACTTAGCTTCTAAGTCAAACCCTAGAGTCAACTTAGTTTAACCTAAAGTTCTGGACTGCCTAAGAATGCAAGGCCTAGCCAGTTAAGCTCAATAATACAAAATTTTTTTTTTTTTTTAACAATGCAAATGTATGCAATGCAAATGTTTTAACTAAATGCATGAATACACTATGTATAAATGATAAGTACAGATTCCTCAGGTCCTATCCCCCCATGCCTAGTTCAAACAATGTCCATTGAAAGTAGAATGGCTAATGGAAGATATTACCTGAGGCGGAGAAGAAAGGAGCTAAGGCTCCTTGAGAGTGACCTCGTCAACCAGATGGCCATCCAAAGTTACATAAGGTTTTAATTGTTGGCCGTTGACGGTAAAGGGTGTTGCCGAAGAGGAAGGGCACTTGATCTCCATAGCCCCATGCGGAAACACTTAAGTGATAATGTAAGGCCCATCCCAACATGATTTCAATTTTCCTAGAAATAGCTTAAGTCTAGAATTGAAAAGCCAAACTTGCTGGTTGGGTTCAAAGGTCTTTCTAAGGATATGTTTATCATGCAAGACCTTAGTTCTCTCTTATAAGCCAAGGAGGTGTCATAAGCATCATTCCTCAGCTCTTCAAGCTTAGTCAACTCCAGTAAACATGCCATACCAGCTTGCTCTAAATCCATATTGACACTTTGGATAGCCCAGAGTGCCCTAGGTTGAAGTTCAATGGGTAAGTGGCATGCTTTCCTGTATACTATCTAGAAGGGAGACATACCCAAAGGGGTTTTGTAGGTCTTTTGATAAGCCCATAAAGCATCATCGAGCTTTTGGGACCAGTCCTTCCTATCTGGCCTAACAGTCTTTTCTAAAATGCTCTTGAGCTCCCTATTTGACACTTCAACCTAGGCACTCGTCTGAGGAAGATAAGGGGTAGCAATCTTGTGAGTTACTCCCAGACTTTTGAGTAGCCGATTGAAGTGAGGGTTCCGAAAATGAGGGTCACCATCACTTATAATTGTCTTGGGGCAGCCAAAGCAAGATATGATATTGGCCTTCAAAAATTTCAAGACCACAGAGTGGTCATTTATGCACGTAGGAATGGCCTCTATCCACTTGGAGACATAATCCACTACCACCAAGATATACTCAAATCCATAGGATGAAGGGAAGGGACCCATGAAGTCTATCCCCCAAACATCAAAAATTTCCATAGGTTGGATAGGGTGTTGGGGCATCTCATTCTGCTTCCCAATCGTTCTAGTCTGTTGACATCTAAGATAGGCCTTAACAAAGTTATGAGAATCCTTAGATAAATTAGGCCACCAAAAATCTGACTGAAGAATCTTAAAAGTTGTCTTCTTAGCACCAAAGTGTCCTCCACAATGAAGCTCATGGCAAAATCTCAACACACTCTGTTGCTCTTCTTCAGGCACACAACATCTCCAAACTTGGTCTTGTCCAATATTAAATAATTCTGGCTCTTCCCAATGAAAGAATCTAGCTTGGGAAATGAATCGCTTCCACTTTTGTGCATCTCAAGAGCTAGAGGTTTCTCCAGTGACCAAGTAATTAATTGTATCCACATACTAGGATGAAGTTGGTGTTACTGCCATAAGGGTTTCATCGGGAAATATCTCGCGGATGTCTCCAGATGGAGAGTCATCAAGGGGAATGTGAGACAGGTGGTCAGCCACTACATTTTCCACTCCTTCCTTTTCACGAATCTCCAAGTCAAACTCTTGAAGGAGTAGAATCCACCTAATTAAACGTGGCATAGAGTCCTTCTTGGCAATGAGATGTTTCACCGCCACATGATCAGTAAAAATGACCACCTTGGATCCAAGAAGATAAGACCTAAACTTCTCCAGAGAAAAAACTACAGCACGTAATTCATTTTCAGTGACTGTGTAGTTTTGCTATGCTTCAGTTAAAGTCTTGCTAGCATAGTGCAGCACATGTGGTCTTCCCTCAACCTTTTGTCCAAGGATTGCTCCCACTGCGTAATCCAAAGCATCACACATCAGCTCAAATGGGAGTGTCCAATCTGGAGCTTGTAGAATAGGCACAAAGGTCAAGGCCTTCTTCAGCGTATGAAAAGCCTTGGCACACTTTGAATCAAAATCGAAGAAAGTTTCCTTCTCTAATAAGTCGCAAAATGGCCTAGAAATTTTGTTGAAATTCTTAATGAATTGCCTATAAAAGCCTGCATGGCCCAGAAAGGATCGAATCTGTTTGACATTCGTGGGCAATGGGAGTTCAGAAATAGAATCAACCTTAGCCTTATCTACATCCAAGCCCCTTTCAAACACAACATGCCCAAGTACAATTCCTTTCTATACCATGAAGTGGCTTTTCTCCCAGCTGAGGACTAAACCAGTCTCCATACATCTCTTTAGTACATTCTCTAAGTGCAGGAGACATTGATCGAATAACGAGCCATAAATGGAGAAGTCATCCATAAAAACCTCGATGCACTCATCAATCATGTCCGAGAAAATGGACATCATACATCGCTGGAAGGTTGCTAGTGCATTACATCATCCAAATGGCATACGCCTGACTGCAAAAGTGTCGTATGGACTAGTGAAAGTTGTCTTATCCTAATCATCAGGGAAGACTGCTACCTGGTTGTACCCAGAATATCCGTCTAAAAAGCAGAAATACTTGTTCCTTACCAATCTCTCTACGATCTAATCAATAAAGGGCAAGGGAAAGTGATCCTTCTGGGTAGCGGTGTTCAGTTGATGGTAGTCAATGCAGACCCTCTAGTTGAGGATCTAGTCACCACTTGTTCACCCTGGTCATTTGTTTCTATCGTGAAGCCTACCTTCTTTGGCACCACATGGATTGGACTAACCCATTTGCTATCTGCGATGGGATAAATCATCGCAGTGTCCAACTGATGGGAACACCATCATGATCCCTAACTAGCTCATTTTGACCTAGAAAAGAGTATAAAAGCTCCTACATAACTTAGAGAAGGGCCTAATTCAAGGAATAACTATTCTGAGAAGAAAACAAGAAACAAAGGGTAAACTGCAATTTTACCATTGCAGTACATCAATGGGATTTCTCAGGGGTTGAACATAGGTCAAATGGTCTTAAAAAGAGAAAAAGTGGGTTGGTTCAAACAGAAATGGGTTCATGTGCAATCTAAGAATTAAATGACTTCTTGTAACCCTAAAACAGACTCACTTAATTCAACAAGTTTCTGGTCAGGATAAAAATCAACTAAAGCCTCTAAAATTCATGGGAAAATATACTCTAGGGTTTATAACCTTCAAATTGGCCTTTGGAACCTATTTTGAACTAAGTAGGGGTCCTAGCTAATTTGGGTTTTTGTGTAAAATGCCCAATCAAACATGGTCAAACCTAAAATCCAACTTCACCATTGGATTCCTTAGGTCCAATTTAGGTTTGTACCAAAATTTGGACCTAAGGGAAGGTCACCTTGTCCTACTTTGCAAAACAGTCCACCAAATTACATTTAGACCCCTAACTTTTGAAAATCATTGCGAAGACCCCCCCATCTTCCTTGCCACTCTATGCAATTAGGTCCCTCTGCCATTACAGTGGAGGAGTCCTACTCCAACAAGGATTCCAGAGGGGATTTCTCTCAGATTCCTCAGAGACCCTCTCAAATTTGAAAGGGAGATTCTCTGAGGAATTCCTTATCTGAACGCAATCTCCAGCCTTAATTCTCACCCAATCTCTCATGCAAATGCTCGAGAGATTTGGGTCTCTCGTACATTCCTACTCTGACGAGGATTCTTGCGCTAGGAAGCTTGCCTTCCAAGCACAAGGCTCTCTGCCAATGCCTATAAAAGAAGCCCTAGATCCGGCCGCTTAGATTTAGCTTGGTTTGGTTGGAGAACACCCTCCAATTCTTCTCTTCTCCTCCGCCTAGGCATCCAGCAGGCTCCGACGACATCTCGTCTCTCTTCTTGTCGCTCTGCCACAATACCAGTGGCAGAGTCTTCTCCACCTCCGTCGTCCGTGTCACGCCTTACCTGCACACGCGCCAATACCTCTTCGTCGTCGCCGTTCTCCCTCTATTGGCTCTTCGTCTTCGACGGTGGCAGGTACAAGCCGACCGCCCTCCTCTCTCCTTTCGTATCTAAATTAGGTTAGATCTCTTCCCCTCTCTCCTCTCTTTATTTCCCCCTTCTTTATTTCTATTTTCAACCCCTCGACCACCGCAGACCATCACCGTCTTCTCCACCTCCGGCAGACCACTAGCGAGGTGTCTCCGTCACCTCCACACCTCCATCCACCTCGCCAGAACCCTTAGAACCTCCGCCATCATCCACTGACCACTTTCCCCATCTCCATCGACCGCCATACCGTCCACAAGTTCCCCCCGACCACACCCATCACCACGGCCACAGACCGACCTAGGGATGCACGCCTAGGCCACCCCACGGCCAGCCACCTACCGCAGCACCTTCGTCGTGTCACGGAAAAGCTTCCTATGTGTTCTAATGAGGCTGCAAGGCTGTATTGCTTGAAACGCAGGTCCGACCTCTGCCGCCATTAGCGTAGGCATGAAGCTTGCTCACAAGCTTCAACCCAGGTGCTGCACTCGAGGCGAACAAGTCTAGGTGACGCGGAATGAGTTCGCACACACATCCAACTAGGGAGTGGCTTTGAGAGAGTGTCTCAGCCATGACAATTGAGCGAAGCAACCTCCTGTGGGTGCGCAAGAAGTCCCACCTCAGAAAGTCTGAAGCACGCTGAGTGGTATAAAGTGAATTTGTGATATCGGCTCGTTGCCTCTGATCACGGGGTGAGGTCCCCTTGCCCGCTCACCCGCCTCATCCGTGACCCACGCTATGCGGACCTGTCTTGCCTAATCCATTTACTGTACACTCCTCGCGCACCACCCATATCGGTGCACCTGGACCCGGGTGTGCGTGACCTGATCCGAATACTCGATTGGCTCTGGGAGAGCAAACTAAAGAGAGGAAAGAGAGTGTATGCGGGGGAGGGTAGGGGTAGATTTTGCACTTGTGTGTGAAGGGAAAGGAAGAAGGAAGAGGAACATGCAGCCATAGAGAAGAAAAAGCAAAGGGCTGAAGGTAGAAGTTGAGGAAGCTAAGAAAAGAAGAGGCACTGTAGCAGAGAGGGCGCAGCTGAAGAAAAGGCAAAGGCAATGCTAAGGGCAGGAGGAGGAGCCACAAAGGAAGTTGACGATCTGAAGGCAAAAGAAGAAGAAGGAAGCTCAAAGAAGAAGGATGGAGAAGGCACGGCTGACAAAGGCAAAGCTAAAGAAGAAAAGAAAGAAGAGAGAAGCTAAAGGCCAAAGTCAAAGAAGGAAATCAAAGAAGAGAAGCCAAAAAGGTGAAGGTAGAGAAGGAAAGAAGAACCAAAGAAGAGAAAGCTAAAGAGGAAGAAAGAACAAGTCAAAGAGAAGAAGCAATCAAATACCTTTTATCCAATCTTCTCAATTTCTCTTTTATTGATACAATTTAGCATTCATAAAGTCCTGCATTACATTTTGAGTTAGATTTTGAGTGGATTTAAGTGTTCAAATTACATCTATTATTGAGATTAGTATACATTCCATTTGCTCCCTATGTTCAACCCCGTACTCAACATTCGAGTAATAAAAATTCTTATTTGTTCACAAGGCAATTTCAACTATACTACGACGCATTTATTTTAAACCCGACTTCGTGCTCTTGTAAACACCAACCACTTCAGAATCTCCTTTTTAACCACCTCCCTAATGTTCGGGTTAAGACGTCTCTGCATGTCTTGAAATGGTTTGATGGAATCTTCAGTATAAATGTGATGCATGCAGAGTGTAGAGTCTACACCCTTAATATCAGCAATCGTCCAAGCTATGGCTTCCTTGTGTCTTGATAAATAGTCTAGCAAGGCTCCCTCTTGCACTTCAGATAGTGCAGATGAAATGATTACAGGGAGTGTATCATTTGGCCCAAGGAATACATAGTTGAGAGAGTCTGGGAAGGATTTTAGTTCAAGGTCAGGGGCTTGTATTGTTGAGGGTTTCATAACAGAAGTCCCCATCTCAGGTAGCAGATCTACCTTAGGCAGATATGATGGGGAGAGAGACTTTGTAGAAACTCCAAGCAATTCCTCAAGTTCTAGTACATCCCCTTCACATTCCTCCAAGAGATGGGAATGCTCATTTCGCATGACATGATCAAGGGGGTCATCACATAAAATTGCAGGAGTTGTCTCTTCAATCAGATCATCTACCACCTCAACTTGGGAACAATCCTCAAATCCATCTTTTAAGCCAAATTTTCCTGTTCCCAAAGCCCATTTTTAACTCCCCATTGTGACAATTAATTGAAGCATTATAAGTCGCAAGAAAAGGGTGGCCCAAGATGATTGAGGGCTTGGTTGGTTTATTGGTAGGGTCAGTGTCAAGTACTAGAAAGTCAACGGGGAAGAAGAAATCCTCCACTCTCACGAGGACATCTTCTAGCAGGCCCCGTGGTGTCTTCAAAGAATGGTCTGCAACTTGGAGGATTACAGGGGAAGGCTTCATATTGCCTCCTCTAGGTTGTTCATATACATAGCTCGGAAGGATGTTTACCCTCGCACCAAGATCAAGCAGAGCCTCGTCTATATGTAGGTCACCAATGACCACTGAGATGTATAGGGCTCTTGGGTTCTTCAGTTTCGGGAGTGTCCCGTGTTGTATAACTAAGCTAACAGAATCAGGTAGGACAACTTTTGATTGGACCTGTTTCCTCGATTGCTACTTTTTTATGCACATGTCCTTTAGAAAGTGGGCATAGGACGGAATCTGCCTGATAGCTTCAAGCAAGGGCAGGTTAATCTGCACTTTTTTGAAAGTCTCCATGATTTTGTCCATCCTATCTTTGGCTCTAGATGAGCCAGCAGAAGTCTACCCAGAGTCAGATAAGCACTCTGGAAAGGGCACTCTCGGTCTCTGGGTGGAAGGGTTGTCATTTCAGGTAAGTGGGGGAACGGAGACAACCTCTTCCAGTGAGGTGATTTCAAGCGAAGAAGAGTTGGGCGGCTCTTCGTCGGTGGGGGCGAAAGTCGGGGTGGATGGTTTTTCAGAAGGTAGTACTATAGGAGCATCAAGTTTGGAAATTTCTTTCCCACTCCTCAGAATAGTCACCACCTGGGCTTGCTCCCTAAAGATAATCCCTTTCCCTTTAGGGTTCTCCTCAGAAGAACTAGGAAGCTTCCTAATCTCCCTTTTGCTCATAGCCTCGACAAGGTGTCCAATTTGTGATTTCATCTCATTAATTGCCTTGTCATGAGATTGGATGATCATGCTTTGATTCTCCTGCATGGCCTTCTGATGAGTCCATTTTAATGGACTATTGTTATGCCTAAGTTAACTCTATTCTTACATTTTAGGTTTGTTAATAACTACATTAAGTTATAGAATGATTGCAAGCATCATTATTTAAGTTTACATCTATTCTATCGCATTCTATAACTTAGTATGTAATTATTTTATCTTTTATTATTGTAGGAATAATGTTGCAAAGAAAAGGGTGGTAAAAGCAATTTCTCCTCCAACAATCGGCCGGCCTCAACAACACCTTCCCCCAACAGCTGCCGATTGAGTTTAGTAAGGATTTGAAAATCCCTTAACTTGCAGATGGGAGGGGGGAGGAGATAAAAGATGCTCTTGACAAGAGAGGAGTCTTCTTCTTCTCCCCCTGATGGGGATCATCTCCACCTTCCCCACCGTGGAGAGGGCGGGCACTGTGGAACCAAGCAAACACCACCCACTGCCACCAGTGCCTCCGAGCGCATGTTTCCTCTTCTCCTGCAGCTGCGCCCTTGCACTGCCACAACTGCACACACTGCCACAGCCTTTGCGTGCCCTTGCAGTGCTTCTGCCAATAGCTTCCACCGCCTGCCCACCTTGCCCGCACACCACCTCACCACGCCAAGCAGCCACCAGCACCTTCACCAAGCGCACTCCAGCCTTTTCCACCGCCAACGTAGGTGCTGCACCATCCTCCCTCCTCGCGGCCTACAGGCGTGCCCTTACAGGCCTGCCCCACCCTCACAACGCCCTTGTGCGCAGCCGCACCCTCTCTAGCGAGAGCGCGGTTCATCTTCTCAAGCGGGCCACCCCCGCAGACACCACCTCACCGCACCCACGTGTGCAGCCAAGCCGCCCTTAGGAAGCCAAGCGTACGTAAGCCGACCCCCGCAGGAAGCCAAGCGCGCGCAGCCTAGCCGCTTGCAGGCACACCTTTGCGCACATGCCTATAGTACAGCCTTGACCACAGGTAGCTACTCTTCCTCCTCTCCGTGCATGGTTCTTCTCCTCCAACAGAGCCCAACAGGCCGGCGGTTGTTCTCCACTGTCTGGCTGCTGCGTCACCACCATCGCGAAGCACTCGGCGAGGCGCACCATCCCGTCAACTCTCGCCACCAATAGCATACGATCATTCAAGCGAGGAAGAGAGAGGAGAAATCCTTTGTTTTTGCCCCAATTAAAATTTACATTGCATGCCATTGCCACTTTGATATTATTATTTTATTCAGGCCACATTGCATGGATGCACTTATAGTTTCATGAATTTACTTAACTTGTGTTATGTGCATCATTCAGCATTGAAATTTAAATCATATTTGCATGCAAGTTAAATTTACATGATATGCCAGTACACATGATCATATACATATTTTTGGGAGCTTAATTCCTAATGTGAAAAGTGCATAAATAGCCTTGAACTTTTACGAAAATTGCAAGCTCCATTTAGAGTAGCATATTACTCGCATTGAAGTCGCAAAGTTGTCTACAAATATTATAATCCTCTACTCATAAATTTATTGGTTCTATTCCTCCCTGTGGATGCGACATTTTTATTGTGGTTAAATTTGATATTTATTTTAATTTTTGATTGAGAGATTTTCCACCACATAAAACACGACATATCAATTTATTGCTATCATCTGCATAAATAAGCGAGAATCTCTCCATCAAATGGCGCCGTTGCCGGGGAGGCAACAGATGCAATAGATTCACTTTATTATTTTTGAGTATTCTGAGTTGCACAATTATCTGATCATTCTTTATCTTATTGTGCGAGGAATCTGACTGGGCAACAGGCGCAGCAGAGCGACGACATCGACCTTGAACGATGAATGCGGCGAGTGTGCACGACGGAGGCGATCTTTTTGGTGGACCTTGATGCCACCTGGAGGCCAGCAACAGGAGCACGTGGGCCTTGATCCCATGCACGTAGGCTTACGGAGAAGCCTATTTATGATTTAGTCATTAGAGCTTAGTTTAGAGTTAGTTTAGATATACATTAGAATTTAATTTCTGTCTTTTGGACCCTTGTCGGGTATTTTGGGAGCATGTTCCCATTTATTTAGATTATAGGATTATTCAAATTGTTTGAACTACATGTTGGTTAGTTAGTTAGATTAGGTTTGTTTCCTTATTATTATTATTAAAATATATATATTATAAAAAAAATCGAATTGCCTGCTAGAAGATGCATATCTATAAGACGACCATCTAGGACTGAATGAGCAGCATCTAGTTTATCTTTACTGCATTGCATACATTCTTGCATGAAGAAAGCTAGAGTAAGGTACGTCTTCTCTTTAGCATTAAATACCTGTCATGCATCTATATTGAACCTAAATCTAAGACCACTAAAGTGCTTGAATCGAATTAATTCAGTAGTCACTTTAAAAATTATGACTATCAAGAGGTTGGACCTTAAAATCTATGACTTGAAATTGTGTGAAAAGGATCTTGTTTGCAAGATTTCAAAACTCAAAATGTGAACGTGTGTTGCACACATGAGACACTATGCACATCACACATAAGATCACTAGATAAATTTCTACCTCTCCTCTTTTTCACCACAAGGGAAGTTAGTTGGAAATCAACAAGCCTATCCACCAAGTTACTTCGGTTCCTTGTGTGTAAGCTTGATTCGAGACTTCCATCCCTTGCAAGTAGGTGATAGGCACCAACGAAGGTTGGCCTAGGAAGCGTAATTTGTGCAAAACTTGTTTGGCCACCAACTAAACATTTAATTCTAAGACCTACAATCTACTAAAAACAGATCCCATTGAATTTGCGTTTGTTTTGACAATGATAGAACTCTCTAGGAAGTTTCTGCTTGTGTTCTGAATTCTTTTAAATCCTAAGAGAGTTTAACCTATTTAATTTAAAGAAATGGACTATCCTTACTCCTATCATTTTAACCAGGATCCCATGCCTCGTGCGTATCCATCTTTTGATGGGTACATTGATAATTCATGGGATCATTCTTATTCTTATCCTGGGAGTACTGGCCCGATAACTCCCACTTTTGAGCAGAGCCTATGAGTGAGATTTTCCAACCCTGGAATCCCTACTTGTATGCAAACACCCAACTCTCCCACCCTTCATGATTTTCTGTATCGAGGTTGGACCAATACCCCTAGGCAACTAGAGCCTGAAATTGACTATCCTCCCCAACTTGATAGTAGTAGCCTCTCCTCTTTTAAGATAGAAATGCAAAAAAAACAAAAGGAAATGATGGAATCCATGGGAGAGATGTTGAGGAATAGTCAACAATTAAACAAAGAAATAAGACAGCTTAGCTACGCTCTTCCCAATAATTCTGATCCCTACCCATACGACCGTGATCATGAAAATAATTCTGAGGAAACCAATGACAATAGGGGTCCAGTTTTATGTAGCTATCAATTAGACTCTCCCAATGAGACACGGCCACTAGAGGAGAACAATCCTAGTGATTATCCACCAGAGCTATATTGGAGTCAAAAGAAAGGGAAGATGGTACCTCTTGAGGACCTTGACCCCAATGACAGTATTCTCCTTACCCCTACTAACCTGGGTCAAGGTTGTATTGTTCCTATCACTTCCCCTATCGATTATCTGGTGGAATCCCATTCTACTCTTAGTGAGCCTAATCCTGACCCTCCACTTAGGGAATCAACACCTACCATTCAACATCTCGAGGATTTAAATGCACCCAATGAAGGTGACCCTAAGGGAATGGAGGATGAATTAGATCAATTTTGGTCTCAGGGATATAAAGAGTCTATTTCAGAGGACGAGAATGCCGCAATGGAAAAACCTGGACTGAAAATCTAGAGTGAATCACAGGAGGATTATGTGTTATTTGAGGACTTGCCCCCTGAGGATATAAATAATCTGGTGAAATCTGGATTCCTCCCTTCTTTCGATTTTGAGAGTCATCCTCCGCAAAATCAGGAGTTGATATTGGAGGAAGGAAAACACAATAGCGAGAAGCCTAGGGGAGACTCTTGCGGACAATATACATCAATTGAGGATTTATACCCCGAGAAGAATAATGAATTCAGTGATATAGGATTCCTCCATAACATTAAATATGATAATCCTCCTAAAGATATTAAGGATAATGAAGTAGCACACAAAGTCCCCGGAAAGGATGTAATTGAGAAGAAAGAACCTGGGGATGAATTTGCTGATAATTCTGATCTTGCTACTTCCCAAGAAACCCAACTGTCATCTAAGCATGTTATTCATGAGTCTACTAATGAGATATTGAATTCTATTCATGACTCATCAATTGTAGAGGAGCAGCTGGAGATTTACAAAATAATGAAGCTAGGTAAGGATGTGAAACAAGAATTCTTATTAGGAATGGAAGCTAAATAGCCTAAGCCCTCTTTGGACTTAATAATTACCACCCAATCACACAAGCAACCAGTAGATTCCTTACCCAATCCTTGGCTCAGATCTCTGCTCATTTACATTCTTTCTAGAGAACAAATCAGGCCAGTACATCCTCGGGTAGAATGGCGAGTGTGGATTGATGCTTGTACTTTTAGTCTCGCCATTTAAGGGTCTGAACTAATAATGCTTATATCTTTTAAAACCCGTCCTGCTTTGGAGGATCCTTATAATCCTCCACTTATTTCATTTCGGGAGGTCCCTTTTCATATTTCTTTTGTTATTCCTAGACCTCCCCAGGTAGCAAACCAATTTTTCTACTTTCCTATCTTCTGGAGAGAATTTGGGATTACATTTCATCATCAGCTCGCCAACATTCGTGGCTACCTGTTTTCTAAGCCCGCGCTGTTACAGATATTTTTAGGGCCTAACTTTTTCTGTCTAGAACCAGACTTACTGGCTCCTTATAAGTCTAGCTGCTGACAGAAAATGCAGCTCTTGTTGGGAGGCAACCCAGCATTCTGAATAACACCGACATCAGGTGAATTCTTTCCTTTCTCCCCCTATTTTAATTTTACAATGAGAACATTATAGGATTTAGGCATGGGGGGGTGCATTTTGCATTTTAGGAAGTATTCATGCATTTAGGTTAGCAAAAAAAGAAAAAATTCTCTTTTCTTAAGCTGAATGGGTTAGTCCCTAGCAAAATATCTTTGTCATTGGAGGTTTTTCTTCTTAAATTATTACTTAAGTTTAGAATCCAGTACATTTACTTCATGTGCACGTAGACTGAGCTATGGATCTTTGAAGAAAACTAATAAGCATTTTTAGTCTACTGAACCCTTGGACAGTTCATAGGGAGTCAGGCATACTATCTTCTAGTTTATCCACCACATATTTGTGAGAAGAAAGTAGAGAGATTACTGGTGCTCCAAGTCTAGTGCAAGGACTCTTAAGTTTTGGACAATTAGATGGTGATACTTCAGAGTTAGGCATAGTTTTCGCTCTCTGTTCCTGTGTGCATACTTTGTGTGAATTCCTGAGAGTCACCAAATAAGGCAAATACACAGAGATTGAGTCTTAATAAAGCTATGACTATGGTGGATGGTTATGACCGTCCTTCATAGAGTCCTCGGCTGAAGGAGGGTAATAGTGTCAAAGGTCGGAAATACGCCTGTCCTATCCATTCCTTCTCGGTGCCGAGAATAGTCACTTCTACGAAATAAGCCACTGTTACGAACGGGCGCTCCAGACGTCTTTTAAGACATCTGGGAGGTGGCCCAGACGTCATACCAGACGTCTGGAATCACTTACAGACGTCAGAACAGACGTCTGGGATCATTTCCAGACGTCTGTAAATTGGTTATTTTGGCATGCTGCTGTTCGTCTGCGCGCCTGAGTGCGCAGACCTGCGTTTTCTCTCTCTCTCCCTCTTTTTCCCTCTCTCCTACGGCCGCAGACGCCTCTGCCACATTCTCTCTCTCCTCCTCGCACGACCTTAAAAGGGCAACGCCTCTCCCTCACTCCCGTCACCTCCGCCTCCTTCCTCTTCTCCTTCAGCTAGTGCGCGAGAGCGAGCGCGAGGGTGCAGCAGCAGCGACAGCCGCGGTGAGCGTGGGAGGAGGTGCTGCGCGTGGGAGAGGCGCTCGACCGTGAGGGAGAGCTCGTCGGGGCTGCTAGGGTCGGTCGGCGGGGGGCGCAGCGGGCGCGGAGGACTGCTGTGGCTCGAGCAGCAGGCGGAGCACTCGCAGCGCGGTCGGGCGTCGCGAGCGGAGGGTAAGTGTTGCCCTGGTTCTGGAAAATTTTCCAGAATCAGACGTCTGTGCTTCTAGACAGACGACGGGAACGACGTTTGGAAGACTGTCCAGACGTCTGAAAGGTGAGTTTTTCCATCTTCTTCCTTCCCTTCGATTGACCGTACTAAGAGAGAGAGGAAATGGGTACGTGCAGGGTCGGAGATTAGCATCCAACGCGAATCAGACGTCTGGCTGCAGTGCCAGACGGCGGGAACGACTTCCAGACGTCCTGGGTGACCATCGGACGTCTGGGAACTAGGCCAGACGCCCCCGCAGGCTTCTGGACGTCTGAGAGCCCACGCAGAGTGAGGTAATTCCCTGATCCACTTTTTAAGACGTCTAGAAGAAGTTCCAGACGTCTGATTTTGCACTGTCTCGTCGTTTTCGACCCGTTTCGGGCCCGTTCGGGCTCCGTTTTCCACATTTCAAGTTGCGTTCTTTTCGGAATTACATCCTCTACCTGTCTACAGTAGCTATATACTATTTTGAGAAGTTCCTTGTGTTTGATCCTTGTGATAGGACCCCATTCCGTTGTAGTCTCGGGCGTTGCGGAGGCACGCAGGATTCCCGACCACGGCCCCAGTTCGCCTGTTGTAACCGGTAGAGTGGCTTTAAGTATAATATGTTAAATTATGAAACCATAAATAGAACCTAGGACATTGCATGAATCCTAGGAATGAGAAATAGATTGAATGGTATATTCCTAGGGCGTTGCATGAATCCTAGGGCTGGAAAACTAGATTGTATGATAGATCCTAGGATATGGCATGAATCCTAGGATGGGAAAACTAGTGGAATGTATAAATACTGCAGTCTTGGAAAATGTGGAAAGGAAATACTAGCTGCCTGTGAATTGAATTAACAGCTGCCTGTTATGAATAAATAAACGTGATTGAGAATATGGATTGTAAGAACGTGAAACTGGAAAGTGAAACCTGGATGTTCTGAGTTAAAAGAGCTGGAACCCTACGGGGAATTAGGAGTAGAACTCCTGGAAAGTGAATGGAATAGAATTCGGGAAGTGAGCTGGCCCTTGAGTACGGAGTACCAAGGAGAGCGACTATCCCCCCCTGTTTAGTGCAGAGTGGAGCCAGCCGCCCCAGGGACCCGGGGTTAGGACTGACCACTCTGTACCGACTTGCTGGCCCTCGTGTACGTAGTACCGAGGAGAGCTACTAGTGTATGGAGGTACTAGCTACCCCACGGGCCCCGAGGTTTTGCTAACCTCCCACATCGACTTGTTAGGCCCACTGGGGTAAACCAGGGTAGTTAGGCGAGGGTGCGTGGATTGTGGAGGGGCAAGGCCCCTGTTTGGTTACTGTGGAGGGGTTGGACCCCTGTTACTGAGAGGGCTCTGCCCTGTACTGGTTCTGTGCTGTGCTTTGGGCGCACCCGTTAACGGAAACGACTGACCGCGTGCCAGTGCGGGTTAGCTACCCTTGCGTTTACCGCACGTGCCGTAGTCACCGTTACGTCTGTCAGTGACCTTGGGGTGGTTGACTGAGAGTAGGATCACCACGGTAGACTCTCCCGGCCAGGAGAGCACCACGTGCTACTTCTACTGTTTGGAAAAGACTGCAATCAAGATCGTTCACATGAGGAACATTCGAGATCAAGTGAAGGATCTGAGAAATAGATAAATTGTGAAACAATAGAAAGATGTAAATAAAGGAAGAAAGAAAATTAAAATAGCTACTGTACACTTTACTATTTCTTTAGTTTAGCTGCCACTCTACTCAACGTTTTGCTGACGTGTTACACTCGTTACCTTTCAGGACCAGGTGTTGAGCAGCCAGGGTCAGCGGCTACAGAGGACGCTGGGCCGAGTATGGTCCAGTAGAGTTACCACTGTACCTCTTTTTGTTCCACTGTAGTGAGTAGTTCTTGTTTCCACTGTACCTTTCTTTACCTGCAGTTCATATTATGTTATGAATGTTGTTCTACTGTTGTGGTGGTATATACTGTAGTGGTTTCTTTCCTTACTGCTGTATTTCCTTACTGTTAGTTATATTCATGCTGAATGTGGTTTATTTTACTGTTCTTTTGGTTACTTCCTCGTTGGACGATTGGGTCTTGGGATTAGTCGAGTCGGTCCGTAATTGAGACGTTGGCTTCGAGAGATAACCGGGTTTTATTGTTATAGCGTTGTAGTATAGCCAGTTATTGCCAACATTTCAAATATAATTTTTTTACTCGGAAAATAAAAGAGTTCCCGAGGTCGAACTCAGGGAGCAAGTTGTATTCTAGAGATATACATGTTTCTTTTACAAAAAGAAACAGAGAGGGAAAGAATTTGTTGTCTTCTTTTCTTTGTTTTCTTCTTTCAGTTCTTCTTCTTCTTTGTCTGCAGAGGTGATGTCTTTCTTCTGCAATGGTGATGCTCTTCTTCTTCTTCCTGCTGTTCCTGCTCCTCCTTTTTCTTCTGTCTTTCTTCAGATCTTCTTCTTTCTTCTTTGTTTTTCTTCTTTCAGTTCTTCCCTTGTTCTTTTGTGTTCTCCTCTGCCTCGCCTTCTTCTGTTGTTCTTCAGATCTTCCTCCGTCTTTCTTCTTTTCCCTTCAGGACGTCGTCTGATTTCCAAATCAGACGACTTAAACTGCCTGTTGCTACAGTCAGCTTCCTTCTTCTTCCGCGGTTCTTCTTCTTCACCTGTGCCTGCACACTTCAGAGCTTACGTCAGAGAACAAAACCTACTCTACCCTCTCCCCCCGCGTCTCTCTCTCTCTGAAACCACTCTTGGGAAAGCTCTCCCAGAGCTGCCGGGTAATCGGGTTCGGGTCACGCCTGGGTCCAGGCCCACCGGCGTGCGTGTGGGCGAGGAGTGCAGGTCAGTCTAAGTCGGGTCGGGTCAGGTCCGCGGGGCGTGAGCGCGGACGAGACCGGGTAACCGGGCGGGTGTAAGGGGACCTCACCCCGTGTGCTGAGGCAGTAAGGCTAGTGCACAAAATCAATTTAAACAGTGGAAAGGGTGTGAGGCTTACCGATGTGGGACTAAACGCAGACCTTTCCTCGCGTGCGCCTGCTGGGAGACCGCGGCCTGGCTTCTGCAGCTGCGGCTTTGATTTGCGTAGCTTGCTGGCTGGCTGCCTTCGCAAGACTCCCCGTAATCCGCAGCAGCTGGAGACCTGGAGTCCTCAAGCCTGGAGCGCGGGAGAAGCTGCTTCAATGTGCGTTAATGGCGGTCGAACCTCAAAACCTGTCGGACACGAATATGGCCTCTCGGCCTGATCAAACCACTGGGGAACCTTCGCCGTGGCACGGCGAAGGTGAGGAGCTGCGCGGCAGGCCGCAAGGTGGTGTCTGGCGGCAGCCCTAGGTTGGACTGCAACCGGAGGAATGGGTTTGTTCGGGGGAGTGTTACGGAGGTGTGGAGTGGCAGTGGAGGGGTGGGGGGTGCTCAGTGTGATGCGGCGGAGGTTCGGTGAGGGTCGGCGAGGTGTGTGAGGCTGTGGAGCGATGGGAACATCTCGCCGGAAGGTGGCCGGAGTCGAAGGGGGTGACGATGGTCAGGGTCGGTCGAGGGCGTAATTGAACAAATTGGAACCGGGGAAAGAAAGAGGAGAAGAAGGGAAATAGTTCTAACTTACTTGCAGGGACGAAGGGGGAGCAGTAGGGCGACAGTCGTATCGACTGTCGCCGGAGAAGAAGATGCTCAAGGAAGGAGGCGGCGGCGAGCAGAGAGCCGGAGAGGCGCCAGCTGGGTGCGGCGTGGCGCGGGAAGAGCAGGGGAGGAAGTCTCTGCTGCTGGTATTGCGGCAGAGCGAAGAGGAGGAGGGGGAGGAACCGCCGGAGCTGGTGAGCGTCTGCCGGAGAGAGAAGAGAGGAAAGTTGGGGATTTTCTCCGTCAGATCCGAGCTGGGAAGAACGGTGGAGAGACGGGGGTATTTATAGGGATCAAAACAGGGAGGGAGGCGGAGGGAGACGACGTGTCTCCCTCGCCGGAGGATGGCCGGAGACGAAAGCCCATACCGTCCGTGCGTTCGCACGGCCGGTATGGTGGGCTACAGCGACCAGGGGGTGTCCCTGCGACGGCTGACAACGCAGGGCACCCCTGGTTTACTTGCCAGGCTTTCCCCCTCACCCTGCGCGGCGCCATGCTCCGCGCAAGGTCGCCGGAGCATGGTGCTGGCCGGTTTTGCAGGGGGGACCTGAATGCAAAGAACGAAGGAGAGTTAGGGGCCAAAATGCGACGGTTCAAAAGTTGAGGGCCAAAAAGTAAATATATGAGGACCAAAGTGTAAAGTCGGTCAAGGAGGTTTCTTCTTAGGCTCAAGTTTTTATACATGATTAATTAGGACCTAAGGAATATGATGGTGAATTTTATTTCTATATTAAACCTTGTTTGACCGGGTAATTTATGCGAAAACCCAGATTAAGTTATTAATTGGGCATGGTTCTCAATGTAGGTCAACATGGGTTCTGAAGTCCAAATTGAAGGTTCTAAACCCTAGAGATTATTTTTCTATGAATTTTAGAGGGTTTATTCTATTTTTACTTTGCCTCGAACCTCGTGAATTGAAGTGGGTTGTTTTAGGGTTACAGATTATCATTTAGTTCCTTGGAATTGCTGTAGCCCTTGCTAGATCATCTCATCCCACTTTTATTCTTATTAAGTTGCTTTGACCTATGTTTGGACCCTGAATTACCCTGTATGCAGATTATACTGGTAAAATTGCATTTTTACCCCTTATGACTTATTTTCTCCTTAAACTCAGAATTCTCTGAGTTAAGCCTTTCCTTGAGTTTTGTAGGAGCTTTTATCCTTTGTATTGGGTCAAAATGAGCTAGTTATGGCTCATGATGAGGTTCTCATCATGCCCCCATGCCTAGCTTTTGCTAGTCCCTTAGCAAAAACTTAAGGTTTCAACCCTTGTTCTAGACCATGAAGTTCTTAATAGCTTTAGATAAGTGCTTTTTTATTTGAGCTTAGATTAGGTTAGAATGCTGACCATAGGCCTAAAAGGTACTCTAGTACCAATCAAGATCCAAATCTGTCTAGCCTTAGCCTCAGTCTCTAGCAAAGGTTTTTAAGGTCCACAAGAACTAACCTAAGGTTTATTGGACTTTGTGGTTAAAGCACCCGTGCTTGAAATGATTTTAGCCCTGGCTCAGTTCGCAGTGCGTTTGTAAGAGAGAGATAGAAAGTTTTTCTGTTTGGAGAGTTTTCTCTCTCTTTTTCTTTTTAGTTCTAGCCTAGGATTGGCTTTTCAACACGGTCTGTATCAGATTCCTTGCTCCCATCATCAATCCTCAAGGGTTCCTGGCGATCGATGCTTTGAGATAGCACCGCCCATGGTAACCCCCGGAACCCTGGCTATTGAGATTTTGAGATAATCCCATCCATGGTGTTCCGTGGCCGAATCCAGACCCTGGCAATTGACACTTCGAGATAATGCCATCCATGGAATCTGAACCAGCAGAGTGCTTACATGCCCCCAGTAGGATATGTAAATATCCTAAGAAACAAGCACCGAGGAGATGATATTTTGTTACGCATCTTCGAGGGGATTTCCCGCCTCTCCGCGCTGAGAACTCGTCCAAATCAACTTGTGTTGATCGGCCGCTCCTATTCTAGGTGTTCTTTTCAGAATTTTGCGATGTTTCTGCGTGATTCTGATTTTTACGCTTACTGAACCAGGCTGTGTGTGAGGTTAGGGTGCTTAGGTTACTGAGTCCCGTAAACCAAAAATTAGTTAACGAGGCCAAATACTCCCTAAGCCTTAGACCTAATACTTCAGCTTTTCATTTTCCTCAACCTCTTGAGGAGTGTCTAGATCTTAATGGGTACTAAGAGTCTATTCAAGAATGCCTAAGGTTTGCGTTCTTACTAATCTCATTATGCACTTTTCAGTTATTTTTTTGAATGAGGTCTAGAACTTAGGTTAATTCCTTAGTTCCTTACTAATGACTATCACCTTTTCTCTTAATTTTTGTGCTCCTTTTTCATTTTGTTTCTTTTCTCCTTCACAAAATTTCCTTCTCCTCTTTTCCTCTTATTCTTTTTCGAAAAGATTTTTTAATTTTTATGGTGTTTTTGTCATATGTGAATTTTTTTGTTTGAAACCTTTTCTTACAAGTTTTGCACTTCCATACCCCCCCATGCCTAAGATTTGCAATGTCCTCATTGTAACCTAGGGGGTTTTTATTTAACTTAGTTCATTCCTTAAGACAGAAATTTGGATGAGTGGATGGGTTGGGTTGAATTTTTGCGGACGATTTCTAATCCCAGATGCAAGCATCTGAGGTGGGGTCGGCTGTCTACAAGGGTGAACTTTGAGTGCAAAAAGGTGTCGGAACAAGTTTCACGTTTTCAAAGAGAATGACGGGCTGCCTCCCGTTAAGCGCTGAGTTTTACGCCATCGGCTGGGCGCAATAAGCTCAAGGGGAAAGGAGGATATAAGATGCCTCAGCCAAATCAGTAGAAGTTACATCAATGAACGGCTTGAGTCTCTGACCGTTCACGATGAAAGGTTCAGAATCGTGGCTGAGTGGACTGATTTCGATTGCTCCATTTCCAAAAACCTGTCGGACCAAAAATGGTCCGACCCACTTGGATCTCAGTTTTCCTGGGAAGAGTTTTAGTCGGGCATCAAAGAGTAGGACCTTTTGACCAGGATGAAAGATCTTTCTCGAGATGTGTTTGTCGTGGAAGGCTTTAACCCGCTCCTTGTAGATTTGCGAGTTCTCGTACGCGTCTAGGCGTAATTCATCGATCTCGCTGATTTGGAGTTTTCTGTGGGTCCCAGCCTTGGAAAGATCGAGATTACAGTTCCGTACTGCCCAATAGGCTTTATGCTCCAGTTCTACGGGAAGGTGGCATGCCTTTCCGTACACCAGTCTAAAGGGAGACATGCCCAATTGGGTCTTGTGGGCGGTCCTATAGGCCCACAATGCTTCTGGAAGTCGGGACGACCAGTCCTTCCTGTCAGGTCGAACAGTGACTTGTAGGATTTTCTTGATCTCCCGATTAGACAGCTCAGCTAGACCATTAGTTTGGGGGTGGTAAGGAGTAGAGATTCGGTGAGACACCCCGTATTTGGTCATCAGTGACCTAAACTGAGCATTTGTGAAATGGATCCCTCCATCAGAGATTATTGCACGAGGAATCCCGAACCTTGAGAAAATGTGTTGATGAATGAATTTGAGAACGATTTTGTGATCACAGGTTCGGGTCGGTATGGCTTCGATCCATTTGGACACGTAGTCCACAGCCAACAGAATGTATTCGAAACCATCCGAAACAGGAAAGGGGCCCATAAAATCAACCCCCCAAACATCAAAGATTTCGCATACTAGAATCAGTTGCATAGGCATCATGTCGCGATGGCTCATGTTGCCCAAAGTCTGGCAACGACTGCATGCCTTGCAGTGATTGTATGCGTCTTTGAACAGTGTGGGCCAGTAAAAGCCGCACTGGAGGACTTTTGATGCGGTTTTATGCCCGGCGAAATGGCCACCGCATGCCTGGTCATGGCAGAAAGAGAGGATATTGTTGAATTCCCCCTCCGGGACACATCTCCGGATGATCTGATCGGCACCTATGCGGAAGAGGTACGGGTCTTCCCAAATGTAATACTTGGCATCGGAGCGTAATTTGTCTTTCTTGGCCTTCGGCCAATCGGAGGGGATCTGATGAGATGCCAAGCAATTTACTACATTAGCAAACCATGGAAGGCTAGTACCAATAGTCAGCAGGTGCTCATCGGGAAAATGCTCAGTGATGGGTCCGGAAGGGTCAATTATTTCAGAAGGAAGACGGGACAAGTGATCAGCTACCACATTTTGCTTTCCCGCTTTGTCGCGAATCTCAAGGTCAAATTCTTGCAACAGCAAGATCCATCGGATTAATCGAGGTTTCACGTCCTTCTTTGCAAGGAGATGCCTCACAGCTGTGTGATCCGAGTATATGATGACACGGGAACCCAGAAGGTACGATCTGAACTTTTCTAGGGCAAATACTACAGCTAGCAGCTCTTTCTCAGTAACCGTATAGTTACGCTGAGCCTCATCGAGTGTTTTGCTGGCGTAGTAAATGGCTACAGGTTTCCTGTCAATTTTCTGCCCCAAAACCGCTCCTACAGCGAAGTCGGATGCATCGCACATGATCTCAAAGGGTTGAGACCAATCAGGGGACTGTAGGATCGGGGCTTGGCTGACTCGGTCACGCAGGATTTCAAATGCTTGAGTGCATTCCTTGGAAATTTCAAAAGGAACATCCTTGGAGAGAAGAGTGGTCAGGGGGCGCGCGATTTTTGAAAAATCAGGGATAAATCGTCGATAAAAACCAACATGCCCTAAAAAGGAACGGATGTCCCTAATCGAGCTAGGCATAGGAAGGTGAGAAATCAGATTAACCTTAGCTCGATCCACTTGGATACCTTTCTCCGAAATCGAGTGTCCCAGGACAATTCCCTCAGGCACCATGAAATGGCTCTTTTCCCAGGAAAGAACCAAATTCACATCGATGCACCGCCTGAGTATCTGGACCAAGTGTTGGAGGCAATCGTCGAATGATGCTCCGAAAACTGAAAAGTCATCCATGAAGACTTCCAGATAATCACCTACCATATCTGAGAATACGGCAAGCATGCATCGCTGAAAAGTAGCGGGTGCATTGCAAAGACCGAAAGGCATCCTTCGGAAAGCGTATGTTCCGAAGGGGCAGGTGAACGTGGTCTTTTCTTGGTCCTCAGGATGGATTGCCACCTGGTTATAACCGGAGTACCCGTCAAGAAAGCAGAAGAACCTATTTCCCGCAAGTTTTTCGAGAATTTGATCAATGAAGGGTAGTGGGAAATGATCCTTCTTTGTGGAGGAATTTAGTCGGCGGTAATCTATACAGACTCTCCACGAGTTGGCTAATCGGGTAGGAATGATTTCTCCGGTCTCAGTCGTTATAGTGGTGAGTCCTGCCTTCTTGGGCACGACCTGAATTGGGCTCACCCAACGACTATCGGAGATCGGGTAGATGATCCCGGCATCTAACCACTTGATGATCTCCTTTTTCACGACCTCCTGCAGATTGGGGTTTAAGCATCTCTGCATTTCACGGGAAGGTCGTGTGCCCTCTTCTGAATAGATATGATGAGTACAATAAGAGGGACTTATTCCAATCAAATCATCGAGAGTCCATCCGATGGCTCTGCGATGTTGCTGGAGGACAACAATCAGACGGGATTCCTGTTCAGGACTGAGGTTGGAATTGATAATCACAGGAAGGGTCTGATTAGAACCCAAAAAGACGTATTTCAAGTGAGCAGGAAGGGGTTTCAGTTCGAGGATGGGGTTTTCAGCAGCAGCGGGTGGTTCAGTATAGATGTGAGGTTCAAGGGTGGGAGTTACTGGGTTGTTCACATCTGGATTCGACTCCTCTGTTTGCGGGTCAAGATCCTTCTGTGGTTGATGAGGCATACTCGAGTCATTCTGGAGGTGTGATTCATCAACCAAAGTCTTGATGTCACAAATTTGTTCGATGACGCCGCAATTAATTCCTTGTTGGGCCTTAAATATATCAATTTTCAGTGTTTGATCTCCAAACTTAAGCTCTATTTGGCCCTCCTCACAGCTGATGTTGGCTCTAGCAGTAGCCAAGAAAGGTCTCCCTAGAATGATTGGTGTATCCCTAGGGTTCTCAGGTGCATCCATATCTAAGACTATAAAGTCCACTGGAAAATAGAAATCCCGCACTCTTACAATAACATCCTTGAGAATCCCTTTTGGTGACTTTATAGATCGATCTGCTAATTGTAATGTCACCTCGGTTGGTTTTAGCTCAGATTCTTCTAGATGGTCAAGTAAGGATGTGGGTATCAGGTTTATGGATGCACCCAAGTCTAACAATGCTCTATCAAATTGGGTACCACCTATCTTACAGGAAATCAGGGGAGTCTCAGGATCTTTTGCCTTGGGTGGGAGTCTACTAAGGATTACAGAGCTGGCTTGCTCTGACATAACAATTGGGCTCCCTCCCTTGGTTCGCGGCTTACGCTGGGGTGTACATATATTCTTTAGAAATCGTGCGTAAGCTGGTACGTGGCGGATTGCATCCATCAAGGGGATGTTTATGTGGACCTGCTCAAAGAGCTTGACCAGGTCCTCCTCAGGGGCCACGGGTTTGGTGGTCTTCTTTCCCTTGGTCAAGGCCTCGGGAAACGGGATCTTGGTTGGTTCTTCTAGGATAGGTCCAGGTTGTGGATCCGGAACAGCGGTATCTTGGATAACTATCCTAGGGTCATGGTTATTAGGCTTGGAGTGGTTTGGATAATGCGGGTCTTCAGTTGTTTTACCACTACGTGTTGTTACAGAATTTAATCCGGCCTGATTCTGGTTTGGGTTTGGTAAGAGGGGTGGCTGCTGCTGAAATCCCGCATAAGAAGTTGAGGCTTCCATCTCGTCTGGAGATGGAGCAGTAGGGGCCTGATAAATCCATTGAGCGTGGCCTAAATTTGGATTCATAACGCGCTTCTGGGTTGGCACGTTATTTGGGTTAGGAAGAGGTTGGGAAGGGAGTGTGCCTGGCTGGCGAGAATTTGCCAACTGGGCCAGTTGAGTTTTAACTTCAGTAAGCTCGTCCTTTTGCTGTTTTTGAATAGCCGCATTGGTTTTTTGAATGTCAGCCAGAGTCTGAAGGATTAGGGACATTTGATCCTGATTTGGCCCTGATGGATAAGTAGGGTTGGGCCGAGGCTGAGGCGGCTGGTAATGACGAGGGGGCTATGGGCGGGACTGAAAAGGTGGTCTTTGAGTTTGGGAATTTCCTGCCCACTGAAAATTGGGATGGTTTCGCCATCCAGGGTTGTAAGTGTTGGAGAATGGGTCGTTCTGGATGGCGTTGAGGTCCTCGCAGGTCTGAGGAACCTCCTGAGAGTCAGGGAAAGGGGGAATGGAGTTCCCCCGGCTGGTGTAGAAAGGATCAGATGGGGATGGATATGGATCCATCCCAAGGGAAGGTCGGTGGAGGATGTTTTGCACAGTTTCCTGTGTGGAGGGAGGTTGTGCAAAGGAGTTACGCGCGGAGGTGGCTTGCTGCAAGTGCTGAGTCAGCTCATCCACCTTCTTTTCAATGATTGAGACCTTGTCCAATCGACTGGCCATTAATTCCAGGTCGACTGATGCGGACAGGCCCTGCGTCTCATGTGCTCCCTTAAGATTCGTCGCTGCGCGGGTATTCGTCCTGTCGAATAATCCCATGGAGTCATTGTTGATGGAGTTCTCGCACATATTTTCGAGAATTTCCCATACGGTGTCTTCATGTTGACCCATGATGTTTCCTCCGCAAGTTGCATTGACGAAAAGGCGGATGTCCTCACGGAGTCCCTGGTAAAAAGATTGGACTTGTTCCCATTTAGGAACTCCGTGATGGGGGCACTTTCTCATGAGATCCTGAAAGCGATCCCATGCCTCATGGAGAGGTTCTCCTGATTGTTGAGTGAAGTGTGTAATCTGATGGCGCAAGGCGTTGGTCCGACCAACGGGAAAAAACTTTTTCAAATATTCGGATTGAAGTTCTTCCCAAGTGTTGATCGGCCGGGTCTGGGTTTGATACCAATGGGCGGCCTTGTCCATAAGAGAAAAGGAGAACATCTTCATGGGAAGAATATCCCGATTTTGCGCATCTGATCCAAAAGTGTGGGCCAGATGCTTTAGCTGTTTGATGTGCTGGAAGGGATCTTCAGAATTAAGCCCATGGAATTTAGGTATAGCATGAATCATGTTGGGCTTTAATTCGGAATCAGGTCCTCCAGTCGGGATTCTGACTCGAGGCTCAATGGCCACCGCAGCAGGATTGTAGTGGTCTCGCATCATAGGACGCTGTGGTGGGTGCACGAAGTTTTGGAAGAGGTCATTGAGTCGCTGGAGCTGGTGTTCCAGATTATTTTCTTCCTCAACTGGCTGAGCCATGATGGGGGAAGAAGAACTTGGTTCTGAATCAGAAGAGAGAATAATGTGAGGGTGTTGCTGCACAAACACGGGCGTCGAGGCTTGGCCTTGACGAGAGTGAATTTCTAAAGGAGGTCTCAAGGGTGGTCTTAGGGACCTCCTTCCGTACATGCACTGTTGGAAGAGGTAAGTTTAGAAGGTGCTGGACCCTATCAAGGCACCCAAAAATGTGTTGGGTGACTATAGAGGTGCGGGGCAGATGGACCCCTTGATCAGAAAGATCGTCCACCTGAGAATTACCTGGGCAGCCAGAGAGGGAGAGTCCCGCGAAGACCCCTACACGGTAGAGCGTCCCCACGGGTTACAGGGTTTCCCCCACCCGACCTCTCTTGTCACTGCGGTTCCAGGTAGACCAGAATGGGGATCTTGACCTCTTAAGTCTACCAATTTTAAGATCAGGGTGCTTAAGGTTTCACTTGAACTTTAGTCTTTTTAAGTGCAAAGAGTGACCTAATTTAAGGTTGGTTGACCCAAGGGGTCAACTTTACCTCTTGTTTTCTTTGAGAGCTTTCAGGTCTTGTCTTTTAGGGTTCAAGTGTTTAGAGAGAGCCAATTGTTTAGGATTTTTCTTGTTAATTATTTTCAATCAATGGCTTGGGCACACCTCTTTTGGATTTCCTCAATTCTTGATTAAGGGGTGTGTCTCTACTGAAATCCTAATGTTTGACCTTATGTTGGCTCTACTTGGTCCATTTAACTCTTTGTTGGGCAATTAGGGCTCAAGCAAGAATGTGTTAGCCCTTAAATACCCTTAATAGTGTGCAGGAGTGATGAGTTGAAAACATGCAACTCTTTATGGTTACTAAGTATGGAAGACAGGTTAGCCCTATATTGCTTGTTCTTTTCTTTTCTTCCTCTTTAGAGTTTAGGGGTTAATAGTGAGAGGAAAAATTTACCTGTCTTCGGAGTGGTTGTCGTGTGGTTGCTTGTCTTCTTGAGTTCCTGTAGCTGCACAAAAGAGAGGAGATTATTAAAAAAAAAGAAACAGGAATGTTTACCTCTAGAATAGCCGTTGCTCCCCGGCAGCGGCGCCAAATAATTGAGACGTTGGCTTCGAGAGATAACCGGGTTTTATTGTTATAGCGTTGTAGTATAGCCAGTTATTGCCAACATTTCAAATATAATTTTTTTACTCGGAAAATAAAAGAGTTCCCGAGGTCGAACTCAGGGAGCAAGTTGTATTCTAGAGATATACATGTTTCTTTTACAAAAAGAAACAGAGAGGGAAAGAATTTGTTGTCTTCTTTTCTTTGTTTTCTTCTTTCAGTTCTTCTTCTTCTTTGTCTGCAGAGGTGATGTCTTTCTTCTGCAATGGTGATGCTCTTCTTCTTCTTCCTGCTGTTCCTGCTCCTCCTTTTTCTTCTGTCTTTCTTCAGATCTTCTTCTTTCTTCTTTGTTTTTCTTCTTTCAGTTCTTCCCTTGTTCTTTTGTGTTCTCCTCTGCCTCGTCTTCTTCTGTTGTTCTTCAGATCTTCCTCCGTCTTTCTTCTTTTCCCTTCAGGACGTCGTCTGATTTCCAAATCAGACGACTTAAACTGCCTGTTGCTACAGTCAGCTTCCTTCTTCTTCCGCGGTTCTTCTTCTTCACCTGTGCCTGCACACTTCAGAGCTTACGTCAGAGAACAAAACCTACTCTACCCTCTCCCCCCGCGTCTCTCTCTCTCTGAAACCACTCTTGGGAAAGCTCTCCCAGAGCTGCCTGGTAATCGGGTTCGGGTCACGCCCGGGTCCAGGCCCACCGGCGTGCGTGTGGGCGAGGAGTGCAGGTCAGTCTAAGTCGGGTCGGGTCAGGTCCGCGGGGCGTGAGCGCGGACGAGACCGGGTAACCGGGCGGGTGTAAGGGGACCTCACCCCGTGTGCTGAGGCAGTAAGGCTAGTGCACAAAATCAATTTAAACAGTGGAAAGGGTGTGAGGCTTACCGATGTGGGACTAAACGCAGACCTTTCCTCGCGTGCGCCTGCTGGGAGACCGCGGCCTGGCTTCTGCAGCTGCGGCTTTGATTTGCGTAGGTTGCTGGCTGGCTGCCTTCGCAAGACTCCCCGTAATCCGCAGCAGCTGGAGACCTGGAGTCCTCAAGCCTGGAGCGCGGGAGAAGCTGCTTCAATGTGCGTTAATGGCGGTCGAACCTCAAAACCTGTCGGACACGAATATGGCCTCTCGGCCTGATCAAACCACTGGGGAACCTTCACCGTGGCACGGCGAAGGTGAGGAGCTGCGCGGCAGGCCGCAAGGTGGTGTCTGGCGGCAGCCCTAGGTTGGACTGCAACCGGAGGAATGGGTTTGTTCGGGGGAGTGTTACGGAGGTGTGGAGTGGCAGTGGAGGGGTGGGGGGTGCCCAGTGTGATGCGGCGGAGGTTCGGTGAGGGTCGGCGAGGTGTGTGAGGCTGTGGAGCGATGGGAACATCTCGCCGGAAGGTGGCTGGAGTCGAAGGAGGTGACGATGGTCAGGGTCGGTCGAGGGCGTAATTGAACAAATTGGAACCGGGGAAAGAAAGAGGAGAAGAAGGGAAATAGTTCTAACTTACTTGCAGGGACGAAGGGGGAGCAGTAGGGCGACAGTCGTATCGACTGTCGCCGGAGAAGAAGATGCTCAGGGAAGGAGGCGGCGGCGAGCAGAGAGCCGGAGAGGCGCCAGCTAGGTGCGGCGTGGCGCGGGAAGAGCAGGGGAGGAAGTCTCTGCTGCTGGTATTGCGGCAGAGCGAAGAGGAGGAGGGGGAGGAACCGCCGGAGCTGGTGAGCGTCTGCCGGAGAGAGAAGAGAGGAAAGTTGGGGATTTTCTCCGTCAGATCCGAGCTGGGAAGAACGGTGGAGAGACGGGGGTATTTATAGGGATCAAAACAGGGAGGGAGGCGGAGGGAGACGACGTGTCTCCCTCGCCGGAGGATGGCCGGAGACGAAAGCCCATACCGTCCGTGCGTTCGCACGGCCGGTATGGTGGGCTACAGCGACCAGGGGGGTGTCCCTGTGACGGCTGACAACGCAGGGCACCCCTGGTTTACTTGCTAGGCTTTCCCCCTCACCCTGCGCGGCGCCATGCTCCGCGCAAGGTCGCCGGAGCATGGTGCTGGCCGGTTTTGCAGGGGGGACCTGAATGCAAAGAACGAAGGAGAGTTAGGGGCCAAAATGCGACGGTTCAAAAGTTGAGGGCCAAAAAGTAAATATATGAGGACCAAAGTGTAAAGTCGGTCAAGGAGGTTTCTTCTTAGGCTCAAGTTTTTATACATGATTAATTAGGACCTAAGGAATCTGATGGTGAATTTTATTTCTATATTAAACCTTGTTTGACCGGGTAATTTATGCGAAAACCCAGTTAAGTTATTAATTGGGCATGGTTCTCAATGTAGGTCAACATGGGTTCTGAAGTCCAAATTGAAGGTTCTAAACCCTAGAGATTATTTTTCTATGAATTTTAGAGGGTTTATTCTATTTTTACTTTGCCTCGAACCTCGTGAATTGAAGTGGGTTGTTTTAGGGTTACAGATTATCATTTAGTTCCTTGGAATTGCTGTAGCCCTTGCTAGATCATCTCATCCCACTTTTATTCTTATTAAGTTGCTTTGACCTATGTTTGGACCCTGAATTACCCTGTATGCAGATTATACTGGTAAAATTGCATTTTTACCCCTTATGACTTGTTTTCTCCTTAAACTCAGAATTCTCTGAGTTAAGCCTTTCCTTGAGTTATGTAGGAGCTTTTATCCTTTGTATTGGGTCAAAATGAGCTAGTTATGGCTCATGATGAGGTTCTCATCAGTCCGGTTCTCGTGTCTCGTAGGGACTCGGGAATCGGGTCGTTACAAGATGGTATCAGAGCAAGGTCGTCCCGAGAAGTGAATCAACTGACTGGAAAATAATCAATTCACATGTCTATAACTAGAGTAGCCACCACAACATATCTTTTGACATGAGCTCTTAGACTTTTCCGTTCGATATCGTTCCGTAGTGACGTGTTCCGTTTTGTTTCGCATCTCCCTGCAGGAGATGACTCGTCGTGGGACCAGTGAGGCAGGCCGCGGGCGCGGCCGAGGACGAGGTCGGCAAGGTGGGCGTGCTGTTGCCGACACCCCAGTGGACCAGCCACTACTCCCGGGCGTCCAGGCCCAAGACCTCGCCTGGCTGATACGAGACATTGTACGAGAGGAGCTCCACCCACCGCCCCGAGCACCTCACCCTAGGGCTGCGGAGGGGGAGTCCTCTGTGGGACCACTCGACGGACGCGGCGCTGGACACGGGGGAGGGGATGGGCCGCCACAGCCCCCACCTCCCTCCGATACTTTTGTGCACGAGGCACCGTTGCCTGGGGGTGGACCAGCATCCCCATTGCAGCACCACTCCGAGCTCTTCGGCCAGTTCCGGAAGCTGAAGCCCCCCTCCTTCAAGGGGGATGAGGACCCGACCGAGGCAGAGGACTGGCTTGAGCAGCTGGAGAAGATCTTCGACACCCTTCGCCCCCCGGTGGAGTGCCGCGTGGCCTTTGCCACGTACCAGCTGGAGAGTGCGGCACACAGGTGGTGGAGGGCGATCCGGGGACAGGAGAGGGATGAGCCGACCTGGGACCGGTTCGTCGCCCTCTTCTACGAGCAGTACTTTCCCCAGACGTGGCAGGACCAGAGGAGGCGGGAGTTCCACACTCTCCGCCAAGGAATGATGACCGTGAGCGCGTACCGCACGGGTTTCCTGGAGCTGTCTCGCTTTGCAGCGACAACGGTAGCTGCTGAGGAGGAGCGCCTTTGGAGGTTCACCGAGGGGCTCCGGCCTACGATTCGGGGGTATGTCAAACCCCTGAAGTTGCCTACATTTTCGAGGGTGGTAGAGGCAGCTATGACTTACGAAGAGAACAACCCGTCCGCGCGAGACACTGACGGTGGGCGGAAGAGGCCCTTTCAGCCAGACTTTTCATAGGGCCGGCGAGAGAGGAGACACGTGGCGTCCGCAGGAGAGCCGTCATGTTTTACAGGGCCATCAGTGGCCATTGGGGGCCCTCGACAGGGGCCAATCGCCAACACCGGACCCCCGCCCAGCCGATAGGAGGGACCCACTGAGGGCGGGAGTCGGGTTCCCCTCTGTTACCAGTGTGGCCAGCCGGGCCACATCAGGAGGGACTGCCCGTCTAGGGCAGGAGGTCAGTAGATACTTCCCGCGCAGAGCACTGGAGGACGCGCAGGAGGCCACGGTTACCAGGTGCGAGGAGGAGGACAGCAGTCACGAGGAGGGTACCGGCCAGCACCTACCCGTGCGACGCAGAGTGTGGCTGCTTCATCCACACCTAGAGCTGAAGGGCGTATCAACGCCCTGACACACAGGGATGCCAGAGCTTCGGGATCGGTGGTAGCAGGTATGGTTTCAGTTTCCGGCAGACTCGTTTAAACGCTTTTCGATTCCGGCGCTACGCACTCGTTTGTCGCAGCCAGTTTCGCAGCTAGTTTGGACTGGGATTATACACTGTTAGAGAATCCATTCGTAATTAGAGGTTCGAGTGGTCAGCTGTTTGTAGCTGAGGAGGTGTACACGAATTGTGAGGTCAATGTCAGGGGACATTGCCTGCCAGCTGATCTGATTATGTTACAGATGGAGGACTTTGGAGTGATTCTGGGGATGGATTGGTTGTCCGCTTACCACGCCTTGGTGGACTGTTTTGAGAGGAAGATTGTCTTCTCCATGCCGGAGTTGCCTTCTTTCGAGTTTCACGGACAACCAGTGGACGGAGGTTTCAGGCGTATTTCGGCACTTCGGGCGGCGAGACTTTTGAGCCAGGGGTGTGAGGGCTTCCTAGCTTGTGTGGTGTCAGAGCCCAGCCCTGTGGCAGACTTCCAGACCATCCCGGTGGTCAGAGAGTACCATGACATGTTTCCAGACGAGTTACCAGGACTACCGCCCGAGCGTGAGATCGAGTTTGAGATCTCACTAGTACTAGGGACCAGCCCCATCTCCACCGCGCCATACAGGATGTCACCGCTTGAGCTGCGAGAGCTCAAGTCCCAGTTGCAGGACCTTTTGGAGAAAGGTTTCGTGAGGCCCAGTGCATCTCCCGGGGGAGCCCCGGTACTGTTTGTGAAGAAGAAGGATGGTACCCTACGCCTTTGTGTAGACTACCGACAGCTAAATAGGGTCACCATCAAGAACAGATATCCGCTGCCGAGGATCGACGACTTGTTTGACCAGTTGCGGGGTGCCATGGTGTTTTCCAAGATCAACTTGAGGTCTGGATACCACCAGTTGAGGATCAGGGAGACCGACGTCTCCAAGACATCTTTCCGCACCCGGTACGGACACTACGAGTTTTTGGTCATGCTGTTTGGGCTGACCAATGCCCCCGCTGCTTTCATGGATCTGATGAACCGGGTGTTTAGACCGTACTTGGACCAGTTCGTGGTGGTTTTCATAGATGATGTACTCGTCTTTTCTAGAGATCAGACGCAGCACGGACAGCATTTGCGGATGGTTCTGGACACTCTGAGACGACACAGGCTATACGCCAAGTACAGCAAGTACGAGTTCTGGTTGAGGGAGGTGACCTTCTTAGGTCATGTGATCTCTGGAGACGGCTTGGCAGTGGACCCAGCCAAGGTCGAGGCAGTACTCAGGTGGGAGAGACCGCGTTCAGTCACTGAGATTCGCAGTTTCCTGGGACTGGCAGGCTACTACAGACGATTCATCAGAGGATTTTCACAGATTGCGCGTCCTATGACACAGTTGACCCGGAAGGACGTGCCCTTCACTTGGACAGACACCTGTGAGGCGTGTTTTCTGGAGCTGAAGGAGTGGTTGACCTCGGCTCCCGTGCTCACCATCCCTGACAGTAGTGGCAGGTTCGTTGTGTACACGGATGCCTCCTTGTAGGGGTTAGGAGGTATGCTCATGCAGAGGGGTCACGTTGTCGCTTACGCTTCGCGGCAACTAAAGCCCCATGAGCATACCTACCCTACCCACGACCTAGAGTTGGCAGCTGTTGTCTTCGCGCTGAAGACTTAGAGGCACTACTTGTACGGTGAGACCTTCGAGATTTTCACAGATCACAAGAGCCTCAGATACCTTTTTGATCAGAAGGAGCTCAACATGAGACAGAGACGTTGGTTGGAGCTCCTGAAGGACTACGACTGCAGAATCTCCTACCACCCTGGAAAGGCCAATGTGGTGGCTGACGCCTTGAGCCGTAAGGCGCCCGCACACTTGGCCAGTCTACAGTTACAGAGTTGGAGCCTTTTGGAGGAGGTGGGCAGTTGGCGACCTCTAGAGTTGTGAGGGTACTGTGGGGCAGTGACGGTGACACGATAGACCAGGCCAGAGCTGATAGACCGCATCATCACAGGACAGATGGCCGATTCGTACTTGCAGTCCTTGCGCGACAGAGTACTGTCGGGAGACCCAGGGGACTTCTCTTTCACAGACCAGGTGCTGCGCCTGAGGGGATGGTTGTGCGTTCCCAGAGGCGAGGAGCTGTTGAGAGAGCTCCTGACTGAGGCACACGGTCCAGATTCACCATACATCCCGGAAACACGAAGATGTCCCACGACTTGAGACGCGAGTTTTGGTGGAGGGGGATGAAGCAGGATGTGGGTGAATTCGTGCAGCAGTGCTTAGTGTGCCAGTAGGTGAAGGCCGAGCATCAGAGGCCTGCAGGGCCGCTACAGCCGCTTCCAGTGCCAGAGTGGAAGTGGGAGAGCATCACCATGGACTTGGTGGTGGGCTTACCTGTTACCCAGCAGGACACGACGCATTCTGGGTAATAGTGGATAGACTGACGAAGATGGCGCGATTCTTGCCGATCCGAGTCACTTTGGGACCAGCACAGTTGGCAGAGAGGTATATCCGTGATGTGGTACGACTACACGGAGTTCCGCGGGAGATCGTATCCGACCGGGATACCCGCCTTACGTCCCAGTTTTGTGCTGAGTTTCAGCAGGCCTTGGGGGCGCGGTTGAGGTTTAGTACGGCTTACCACCCCCAGACGGACGGACAGTCTGAGCGCACGATACAGACACTTGAGGACCTTTTGCGTGCCTGTGTACTGGACAAGAGGGGCTCTTGGGAGAAGCACCTGCCCCTGGCGGAGTTTGCATACAACAACAGTTATCACTCGAGCATCGGCATGGCTTCCTACGAGGCTCTGTACGGACGGAAGTGTACGGCACCCTTGAGTTGGGTTGAGGTGGGGACCAAGTGGGAGGTTGGCCCCAGGTTGATCCGGCAGAGTCAGGAGGTAGTCGAGCAGATCCACAGGCGACTCCGCACTGTCAGGAGCAGATAGAAGAGCTACGCGGATCGGAGACGCAGAGAGGTGCAGTTTGAGGTTGGGGACCATGTCTTCCTTCGTGTTTCACCCATGAAGGGCCTGCAGCGGTTTGGGGTGAGAGGGAAGCTCGCGCCGAGGTTTGTGGGGCCCTTTGAGGTCCTGGAGCGGGTTGGACCCGTTGCTTACAGGCTTGCCCTCCCCCCGCAGCTTTCTGGTGTGCACGGCGTGTTCCACGTGTCCAACCTCAGGAAGTACGTAGCCGATCCCAGTCACATACTGAGTCACGAGAGCGACGAGGTGGGCGACGACCTGACCTACCCCGAGCGGCCAGTGCAGATTCTAGATCGTGTCGTCCGCAGTTTGAGACGAAAGCAAGTACCCCTGGTAAAGGTTTTGTGGAGGAGCCAGCGGTACGAGGAGGCTACCTGGGAGCCTGAGGCGGCAATGCGGGAGCGGTACCCGGAACTCTTCGCGGGTACGTCTTTTCGGACCGGCTTCGGTCCTCCTTGAGTTTGTTATGGTTTTTATGACATTTTCCCGCACCCTAGTTAGCGCAAGTTTCGGGGATGAAACTTCCTTTGAGTTTCTTATATTGTTATGAATGGGCACTCCAGACGTCTTTTAAGACGTCTGGGAGGTGGCCCAGACGTCTGGAATCACTTACAGACGTCGGACCAGACGTCTGGGATCATTTCCAGACGTCTGTAAATCGATTATTTTGGCACGCTGTTGTTCGTCTGCATGCCTGAGCACGCAGACCTGCGTTTTCTCTCGCTCTCCCTCTTTTTCCCTCTCTCCTGCGGCCTCAGACGCCTCTACCGCGTTCTCTCTCTCCTCCTCGCGAAGCCTTAAAAGGGCCACGCCTCTCCCTCACTCCCGTCACCTCCGCCTCCTTCCTCTTCTCCTTCAGCCAGTGCGTGAGAGCGAGCGCGAGGGTGCAGCGACAACGACAGCCGCGATGAGCGTGGGAGGAGGTGCTGCGTGTGGGAGAGGCGCTCGGCCGTGAGGGCGAGCTCGCCGAGGCTGCAAGGGCCAGCCGGTGGGGGGTGCAGCAGGCGCGGAGCGACGTGGGAGGACTGCTGCGGCTCGAGCAGCAGGCGGAGCACTCGCAGCATGGTCGGGCGTCACGAGTGGAGGGCGAGTGGCGCCCTGGTTCTGGAAAATTTTCCAGAATCAGACGTCTATGCTTCTAGACAGACGACGGGAACGACGTCTGGAAGACTGTCCAGACATCTGAAAGGTGAGTTTTTCCGTCTTCTTCCTTTCCTTCGATTGACCGTACTAAGAGAGAGAGGAAATGGGTACGCGCAGGGTCGAAGATTCTCATCCAACGTGAATCAGACGTCTGGCTGCAGTGCCAGACGGCGAGATCGACTTCCAGACGTCCTGGGTGACCATCGGACGTCTGGGAACTAGGCCAGACGTCCCCGCAGGCTTCTGGACGTCTGAGAGCCCACGCAGAGTGAGGTAATTCCCTGATCCACTTTTTAAGACGTCTGGAAGAAGTTCCAGATGTCTGATTTTGCACTGTTTCATCATTTTCGACCCGTTTCGGGCTCGTTTGGGCTCCGTTTTCCGCATTTTGAGTTGCGTTCTTTTCAGAATTACATCCTCTACCTATCTACAGTAGCTGTATACTATTTTGAGAAGTTCCTTGTGTTTGATCCTTGTGATAGGACCCCGTTCTGTTGCAGTCTCGAGGGTTGCGGAGGCACGCGGGATTCCCGACCACGCCCCCAATTCGCCTGTTGTAACCGGTAGAGTGGCTTTAAGTATAATCTGTTAAATTATGAAACCATAAATAGAACCTAGGACATTGCATGAATCCTAGGAATGAGAAATAGATTGAATGGTAGATTCCTAGGGTGTTGCATGAATACTAGGGCTGGAAAACTAGATTGTATGATAGATCATAGGATATGGCATGAATCCTAGGATGGGAAAACTAGTGAAATGTATAAATACTGCAGTCTTGGAAAATGTGGAAAGGAAATACTAGCTGCCTGTGAATTGAATTAACAGCTGCCTGTTATGAATAAATAAATGTGATTGAGAATATGGATTGTAAGAACATGAAACTGGAAAGTGAAACCTAGATGTTCTGAGTTAAAAGAGCTGGAACCCTACGGGGAATTAGGAGTAGAACTCCTGGAAAGTGAATGGAATAGAATTGGGGAAGTGAGCTGGCCCTTGAGTACGGAGTACCAAGGAGAGCGACTGTCCCCCCCTGTTTAGTGCAGAGCGGAGCCAGCCGCCCAAGGGACCCGGGGTTAGGACTGGCCACTCTGTACCGACTTGCTGGCCCTCATGTACGTAGTACCAAGGAGAGCCACTAGTGTAGGGAGGTACTAGCTACCCCACAGGCCCCAGGGTTCTGCTAACCTCCCACACCGACTTGTTAGGCCCACTGGGGCAAACCAGGGTAGTCAGGAGAGGGTGCGCGGACTGTGGAGGGGCAAGGCCCCTGTTTGGTTACTGTGGAGGGGTTGGACCCCTGTTACTGAGAGGGCTCTGCCCTGTACTGGTTCCGTGCTGTGCTTTGGGCGCACCCGTTAATGGAAACGACTGACCACGTGCCAGTGCGGGTTAGCTACCCGTGCGTTTACCGCGCGTGCCGTAGTCACCGTTACGTCTGTCAGTGACCTTGGGGTGGTTGACTGAGAGTAGGATCACCACGGGGGACTCTCCCAGCCAGGAGAGCACCACGTGCTACTTCTACTGTTCGGAAAAGACTGCAATCAAGATCGTTCCCACGAGGAACATTCGAGATCAAGTGAAGGATCTGAGAAATAGATAAATTGTGAAACAATAGAAAGACGTAAGTAAAGGAAGAAAGAAAATTAAAACAGCTACTGTACACTTTACTGTTTCTTTAGTTTAGCTGCCACTCTACTCAGCATTTTGCTGACGTGTTACACTCGTTACCTTTCAGGACCAGGTGTTGAGCAACCAGGTTCAGCGGCTACAGAGGACGCTGGGCCGAGTATGGTCCAGTAGAGTTACCACTGTTCTCTTGTACCTCTTTTTGTTCCACTGTAGTGAGTAGTTCTTGTTTCCACTGTACCTTTCTTTACCTGCAGTTCATATTATGTTATGAATGTTGTTCTACTGTTGTGGTGGTATATACTGTAGTGGTTTCTTTCCTTACTGCTGTATTTCCTTACTGTTAGTTATATTCATGCTGAATGTGGTTTATTTTACTTCTCTTTTGGTTACTTCCTTGTTGGACGACTGAGTCTTGGGATTAGTGGAGTCGGTCCGATTCTCGTGTCTCGTAGGGACTCGAGAATCGGGTCATTACAGCCACACAATATCCTCTTAACCATCATCATCCCTAATAATGCCTCATAAATAAAAGTCTGTGTCATGTTATGTTGATTGATAAAGAAAGAGAAAGGAAAAAAAAAGAAGAAACAATTATATTTTAAAAAAAAAAAGAGAAGAAGAAAAGAGAGAGAAAAGAAAAAGAAAAAAAGTCCAAGTTTATAACTTTATCTTTGTAACATTTTTTCTGAGGCAACAAAAATACTTATCGCGATCCACCAAATATGACCCATATCAACCTTTCAGTATTTCTGATCGCCCGAATACTGGCTGAGGACTCGAACTTAGTTGTAGAGTTATTAGGATAATTGAAGTGCGAATGCCATGTGAGGCCACCAAACAGTGAGAGTTACTAAATCTAGCAAGATTTGGGATATCAGAAAGAAAGGAAAGAAAAGAGTGAGTGATAAGGAACATCAAGAGAGAACAACTATTTAGCCTCCTTCTGAGTTGATTTGTCAAATAATCTAGAGATCTAGAGTCTGTAGTACTAGACTACATGTAGCACCAGACGAGTGTGTGCCACCAAATATAAATCCATTCAACTCGATATCTCCTACCTAAGCCAAAAGCTGGGGTCAAATTACAGATTATCTTCTGCTTTATCCCCGAGGGAAGTAGTTGCCTATCCCAACAGAAATATTTACCAAGGGTGAAGTACGAACTCCTAATGCGAATTAGCTTTTCACTTGGATCTGTTACCTAGGCTATCATCACATCACATTTGTCTGGATCTCTAAAGTTTTGAAATAAGAAAAGAAGAAATCTTCTGATTACTTCTTTTATTTTTCATTTTTGCTAGGGACTAGCAAATCTTAGGCGTGGGGGTATATGGTGAGTACATTTTAATGGACTATTGTTATGCCTAAGTTAACTCTATTCTTACATTTTAGGTTTGTTAGTAACTACATTAAGTTATAGAATGATTGCATGCATCATTATTTAAGTTTACATCTATTCTATCTCATTCTATAACTTAGTATGTAATTATTTTATATTTTATTATTGTAGGAATAATGTTGCAAAGAAAAGGGTGGTAAAAGCAATTTCTCCTCCAATAACTAGCTAGCCTCAACAACACCTTCCCCCAACAGCCATCGGCTAAGTTTAGTAAGGGATTTGAAAATCTCTTAACTTGCAGATGGGAGGGGGGAGGAGATAAAAGATGCTCTTAGCGAGAGAGGAGGAGTCTTCTTCTCCCCCTGGCAGGGATCATCTCCACCTTCCCCATCGTGGAGAGGGCGGGCATTGTAGAACCAAGCAAACACCACCCACTGCCACCAGTGCCTCCAAGCACGCGTTTCATCTTCTCCTACAGTCGCACCCTTGCACTGCCATAGCCTTCGTGCACCCTTGCAGCGCTTCTGCCAACAGCTTCCACCACCTACCCACCTTGCCCGCACACCACCTCACCACGCCAAGCAGCAACCAGTGCCTTCACCAAGCGCACTCTAGCCTCTTCCACCACCAGTGCAGGCGCTGCACCATCCTCCCTCCGCGTGCCCTGCAGGCCTGGCCTTGTAGACTTGCCCTACCCTCGCAGTGCCCTTGTGCTCGGCCGCACCTTCTCCAGTGAGAGTGCGGTTCATCTTCTCCACCCTGCCACCCCCGCAGACACCACCTCACCTCACTCATGCACGTAGCCCAGCCGCCTGCAGGCAGCCAAGCGTACGCAAGCAGATCGCCCACAGGCAGCCAAGCACATGCAGCCTAGCCACCCATAGGTAGCCAAGTGAGCACAGCCCAGCCACCGGCAGGCAGCCAAGTGAGCGCAACCCAGCTGCCTGCAGGCAACCATGCCCGCAGGCGCACCCTTGCACGCCTTTGCGCGTGCGCCCATAGCGTAGACCTACCTGTAGGCAGCTGCTCTTTCTCCTCTCCATGCACGGTTCTTCACCTCCAACAGAGCACAATAGGCCGACGGCTGTTCTCCATAGTCTGGCCACCTCCGGCCGCCGCGTCACCACCATCGCGAAGCACTCGGCGAGATGCACCATCCCATCGACTCTCGCAGCCAACCGTGCACGGCCATTCAAGCGAGGAAGAGAGAGGAGAAATCCTTTTCTTTTGCCACAATTAAAATTTACATTGCATGCCATTGCCACTTTGATATTATTATTTTATTCAATCCACACTGCATGGATGCACTTATAGTTTCATGAATTTACTTAACTTGTGTTATGTGCATCATTCAACATTGAAATTTAAATCAGATTTGCATGCAAGTCAAATTAACATGATATGCCACTACACATGCATCATATACATATTTTTGGGAGCTTAATTCCTAACGTGAAAATTGCATAAATAGCCTTGAACTTTTAAGGAAATTGCAAGCTCCATTTAGAGTAGCATATTCCTCGCATTGAAGTCGTGAAGTTGTTTGCAAACATTATAATCCTCTACTCATGAATTTATTGGTTCTATTCCTCCCTGTGGATGCAACATTTTTATTGTGGTTAAATTTGATATTTATTTTAATTTTTGATTGAGAGATTTTCCACCACATAAAACATAATGACATATCAATTTATTGCTATCATATGCATAAATAAGCGAGAATCTCTCCGTCACCTTTAGCATGGCTTTAAGCTCAGCCATCTCAGAAGTCTTGGATGGTTAAGAGGGAATAGGAGGTTGATTATACTATTGAGTTTGAAAGGGTTAGGGTCTGTAATTCCTTGAATTAGAGACATTCCCCTATCTCCATGAGAAATTGGGGTGGTTCCTCCATCCCTTGTTATAAGTATTGGAAAAAGGGTTATTACGAGGTCTGGGATGGAACCCTTGGGCAGCATTCAGGTCCACCTATACAAGGTCAGGGAATTGGGAGGCCAAATGACAATCCACTGAAGCGTGTGTATTGCCTTTGCAAATGTAACTCCTAGGAGAGGTGGAGGATTCAGAAGTGTGGGAAGCAGAGGCATTTGGCGTGAGTTGGCTAGGGTTTGTCATAAGCCTTTCCATGTTTTGGTTCAACAATTGAATCTAGAAGGCCAAATTCTGGGTATCCCTAGCCTCATTTGCCTCAATCTTTCGTTGCATAAGAGTAGGTTTCCTATCTAAATAGGCAGAATTTAGGTGGATAGAATTCTCACTCAAGGTCTCAAAATGATCCCAAGCCTCATCTTCAGTTTTTGTGAGAAAGGTTCCTACACAGGCACCATCCACTGTTTGCCTGTGCTTGTCATTTAATCTAGTGTAGAACCTTTCTACAAGTTGCCATCTTGGCACTTGATGATGGGGACATAAGCGTAACAAATTTTTGAAGCTCTCCCATGCGTCATGAAATTGTTCTCCATCTTGTTGAGCAAAACCCATGATTTCCCTCCTATAGTGATTAGTCTTGCTCATAGGGAAGTATTTTTTCAAAAACTATCCCTTCAAGGCATCCCAAGTATCCACTCTACCATTTAAAGTGTGATACCAATGCTTCGTTTTATCCTTGAGGGAGAAAGGAAAGAGGGTTCGTATTTGGCGTCATCAGTAACACCCTGCAATCTCACCATGGAATAGACCTAGGTGAATTCCTCCAGATGCCCATAGGGGTCCTCCCTAGAGGTACCATAGAACGAGGGCAACAGATATATGGTACTACTCTTGATTTCATATGGATTATTCCCCCCAGGTCTTCTCAGTGTATGTCCAGGTTGATTAATAGGGATAAAATAGTCTCTTAATGATCGTTGATTCTCCATTATCTCTTCTTCAGCCATCTCTCTTCTCTCTTGGTTGACTCTCCTAACAATTCTTTCAGGTTCTGAATTAAACACAAGTTGTCTCCTCAGAGATCACCTACCAAGCATACACGACAAACAAACACAATTCCAAAGGACTTTTATGTCTTTAATCAATTAAGGCCTTTGAGATTTTAGTCCAATTATAGGTGACAATACAAATTGCCCAATCAATTACGTTCCTACTGTCGACCTACGAAATGCCCTAATGAAGAGCTAATTGGAACTTAGGTGCTCTGCCCTAAAGTTCAAATGGTAAAGTACTCCAAGGATGGAAGATCGAGGGATGCAAGTAGGCCTAAGTCTTCCTTTGAAGCTATGCTTTTGTGATGCTTCTTAACTACTCTCAAAAATCCGTGACAGGGTATCCCCCTTCTTGGAGTTACAAAACTTTTGAACTTAAGTTTCAAGCACTTTGGTATCCAATGGTAGAAGAGTTCTTCCTAGTAGCTCAAAACCTAGGAGTGTCTAATTGCATGCTTTAGTGTGTAGTCATGCACATGTGTATTCACCGTAAAAGTTTGAATTTTTGAACCGCAGCATAATGTCTCAAATCAACTCCTTGGGCTTTACATGTTCCTCCTTTAATTAGTCCTTTTTCAGAAAATGTGACCACTTATTAAATCATTTCAAGACAACTTATGTGGTCTTGGAATTAAGTCCAAATGCAAATGCGTGATCACAATATGGATGTAAAGTAAGAGAATGCATACCTTACTTCCAGCAATAAACGATGCGAGAATGCATGCAATGCAGAGAAATAAATCTAGAGGCTACTCATACAGACCTGAATGGTTCATCCTAAGGTAGGTAGCTTCTAGCAGGCAGCTCATGTTTTTATTTTTTTTATTTTTTTTTAGGTACTTATGCACAATCAAGAAAAATAAAATCAATCAACAAAAGAAAGTAAAAATCTAAATCTAAAGAAAGAGAGAACAGACTCCCAAAAATTACCTAACACGGGCCTAAAAGAAAATTAGGGAACAAACCCCTAAAATTGGCCCCAGAGTACAAGGGCGAGAAAACAAACAACTAAACTAAACCTAAAGAATCTACTCTAAAATGCTGGATCAAAATTCTATGAGGAAGACTCCTCCTAGATGGTCCTCCATGTGTCTCTATGTGTGTGGGGTCAAGGTCCACAAGCTCCTGTGCTTATCTCAGAGGTGGCGGCAAGGTCCACCAAGACGTGAAACTTAGTCCCTCCTCCAAGTGGTTGAAACAAGGTCCACCACCACTGCGTTGCTGAGGCTGATGCGACAACTCGTATGTAATATACGTACCTCCCACCAAAAAGGTCAAAGTTAAATATGCCTCAAAAATAATGTGCGAACAAATAAATAGATAAATGCAAGTTTAACAAGCCTATTGCCTCCCTAGCAATGGCACCATTTGACGAGTCAATTTTTGCTCTCGAATAAGATGATTTGTCATTGTATTTTAAAGTGGTGGAAAATCGACTAATCAAAGTATTAAATTGAAAATAAACCACTCGAGAGAGCGGATCGTGTCCACAGGGAGGTAATGGCCTATTAAAACTCGTACGAGTTAAAAATAAATGTTCTTGAATTGTTTCCCTAAACACAGAATCGAAATCCTTCTAAATTAGAGTTATAACAAAGATTCTAGTATCAAGGGAAAGAGGAGGGGTACTTGAATAAAATCTCACAATATATGTATTCCATTTAATAAAAAATGTTGGTTTGCTAATGGCAATGGAAGTAATTAATAATACCGGTGCTATTGTAGCGAAATAGGGGAGATTCTTCCCCTTGCTCGCATGCACGGAGGAAGGAGAGTTGAATGGTGAGGCTGCAGCTGGAGGTTGAGTGGGTTGAGGGCTATTCTACAGTGGTGGTCTCGTGGCCAACAGTGGCCGGAGGCGGCGGCAGCGAGGAGGAGACGGTAGTGGGTGCCACTGTTGGGTGTTGCCTACTATTGGAGGTGGAGGCGCGCAGACCGCGTGGGGGGGGGGGGAGATGGTGCTTGCGACTGCTAGAGGGCTGCTGCACGCTGGAGGTGTGCAGGCCATGCGGGAAGGCTGCTGCTGAAGAGCAGCTGCAGCTATTGCATGCTGGAGGCACGCAGGCGCACACAGGGAGGTGCACAAGGAGCACAGCTACTGCTGCTGGAGGCACGGCGACAGTGGCTACTACATCTGCGTGGGCAACTAGGAACCATGTGTGGGATCTACTGGTTGCGTGAGGATGTGGGCAGCGTGTGGGAAAGGAAGGCACTCGGTTGAGGTGGGGGTATGGCTAGTGGATGTGTTTGAATGTGTTGGGTTTGTTAGTGGAAGAGAAACAGATCAAAAGAAAGAAGAAGAAGAAAGTGAAGGTGGAGGTGGTGTTGTGGGGCTTCAGACGTGGTGAGGATGTGTCAGACGTCTAGTATCATTTCCATATGTCTTAATCGATTTGAGAAAATGAAGGTACGTGGTTGTGGTGTTGGTTGCTGGTGACGGCAGTGAGGGTCGTAGTGCACGTTGAGGTGCTTGCAGTAATCTGCACAAGCCAACGATGGTGCAGCAGTCTGTCACCCTGCTTGACTGCGGTGGTGTGGACTTGCACTCACAGTAGGAGGCCGGTAGTGATGGAATGGAGAAGCTCAAAAGCCCTACACAGTGGTGGGTCAGGGATGGTGGCCTCCTCGTGATGGTGCAGTTGAGGTCTTCTTGTATGGTTGCAGGAACATGGAGAAGAGGGATCGTCGACGACATGTAGGATCCACTCTCCTCAGCAATTAAGGTGTGCATTCAGCGTAGGAAACTGTTGTTGTAGAGAAGAGAATAAAAATAAAGAAAAATGATTATTGGGTTATTAATATGTAGACCTTAACTTCTATGTTAAATTCAAAACACTAATTGTAATGCAACCTATTTCAATGCATGATATTCTAAATAAATTCTAAATGATATTATCAATGCATGTATTGCATGAAATGCATGAGATTTTATGTTATCCTATTTACACATTAATGTATTCTATATAAATGTACATGTTAACTTAATGTCTAGGCATTAAAATACATACTTAGCCCGCAAATATGGGCTCATCATGAATCAGAATAAGAATATTAATCCTCAGACCCACTAACAAAAGATGTCCACAGATGTGGACCAAGTCGTGGTGCAGACCCATGCCCCAGTGTCGAGTGGTTCTGGATGAAAATCACCCATAACTGAAGATATTTGTACTTTTGGGGCCAGGCCTGTGGTTTGGTGGTGTGCAACCCAAGACTAAAGTGTTGGACGAAAGGTAGATTTGATTCACTAGGTTCAAATGTCCACTTAAAATTCTGCTAAGAAAGAGTCAACAATTTCGACCTTGGGTTGCCCGTGAAAGATATCATAAGGGTCCTCATAGAAAGTAGGTGGTTTTATGTCAACAGGAACCTTTAAATCCAAACTTATTTTTCCCTCGAAATTAACCTCCCAAATTGTCATTTCAACATTTCTATCCTCCAACATCAAGTGCCCAAGCTCTGGGACCTCTACCATACCATTCACCCCATAAGATTTATGCAAGTCTAGGAATTGAGGTTGAATTAAGATTGGCTTGGGCACAATGATCTCAAAACTCAGCTCTTTGGGATGCGCTTGAGGAATGGAGCTACTAATTGAATCATCAGGATTCAAATAGTCCAAGTTAGCCCAACCGAATCAGAATCTTCAATAGTCATGCTATCAAATGGTTTATCAGATTCCTCAAGCCCATTTGTCTCACCAAAATCATTCTCCTTAAGCTCAAGTGAGACTTCACGAAGAGATTCCTTACCCTCAAAATCAAAGAATTCATGATCCTCATTTATATATGTCTCAAAATCATATGTCATTTCATGGTCCATGGAGATATATTTTTCTTCATTCCCTGACTTATGGATCTCGGGTGAATCAATTGGTTCATCCTCAATGGGTTGCTCTAGACCAACCTGGTCATCTCCAATCTTAGAATATGTATCCCCCCAATTGGCGCCTGAGCGGGTTTTGACATTGGCTCTCTTGAAGGTGGTTCATCTTGAGAATCATCCAAAGATTTGACTAGGACAACCACAAATTTCATCCTCAGCCTCGATAATTTCCCAAGAAGAAACTCACCCAAGTCCCTATCCCTAACATTCTGGATCAAATCCAATAGAGAACTATTAAGTTCATCAATCATTTTTATCATATGCTCTAATGCTTCAGTGCATGGTGTTGGCTGAGCTTATAAAGATTGTATAGTGTTCCTCAAGTTAGTTAGCACCCTGTCTTGGACCTAGTTCACCTGAACCGACTGGCTCGGTTCAGTGTTGGGTGAGTTTGGGTTAAATGTAGGGGAGTCAAGATATTGAGGTTCTCGGGGTCCTCCCTAATAGTAGGTCATTTCAGGTTGTTCAAAGAATGGAGGTAACCTATGCTCAGCATAATCCTGGGGAGGGTATGTGCTATAATCATCATATCCTTCTTGATTGTAGATCAAGTTAGGTTGATCATCAAAGGGTGGAGATCTATAATCATTGTAGTTCTAGGAAGGATAGTAATCATAGTCTTGTTGTCCAGGGTTAGGCCTTGGACACTGAGGTCTAGATTCATATCCCCAATCAAAGTTATCCTGGCTAATGGATGGGTAATCATAAGTCATGTCTAGATAGTAATCATCTTGAGGATAGGTAGTTGTAGGAGGGTAGGATGGGAAATGCATGTAAGATGTGGAAGGATACATGGTAGAATAGGAGGGAAATTAGAAGAGAGAAAGGAGCCCTGCAATACAAGTAATCAACCCTGTCCTTAGGTGGGTTAGCCTAAAGATCTACAGACTCCTAGGACCGGTCTTGAGATTATAAATGATTTGGCCTACTTTTATTCGGTCAATCCATCCAATTAGGTGGGGCTAGGGAGAAGGTTCTTCCTTTAGCTTGCGACTCGGGTTCCTAGTGTACCCCCCAACTGTAGTCGTTTGATGCTACTCCCCTAGCTAGACATTAGATGGACCAGCAGAAGCAGATTAATTGAAAAAAATCTCAGTCTAAGCCTCGAAGAGTGAATCAATCCTTAAGGTCAATGTCTACTCAATTTTAATTAGTCTTAGGATGATCGTGCTCTTTGAATGTGATGGGCCCTTTAGATGGGTTGTGCCCTTAGTGATCAATTAAAATGTGTGTGCATGCACAACCAAGGTTTGCAAACAAGGTTATTTGGTGATGTGTCTTTTAGGGTTTAACCTTGTTTAGTAGCTTTTAGGGTTTAATCTTAGGTGTATTCAATCAAGTTCAAGAGAACACTCCTAGTTTTACAAGCAATGGTGATGATGTCTTCCTTTAGAAATTATAAAATAATGTGGAGTGCCTAGTTCAGCCCTAAAAATCAACCCTAAGTGGCAAGCTACTGATGAATCACTTTTATCTTAAGTGGTACGGCTCAAACTGCTCAATCAATCGGCCTGTTGCACCACTTGATTAAGGCACACAAGATGTTTCACCTATTCAAACTATCTACTCACTTATTTGTGTGTTGAGTTAAGGTGTACCGGATCCACAGGTCAGATTTTGGTTAAGTGGTAGAATCGATGTGATTGTGCACCCTAGGATGAGAAGTTGTGGGTGTTAAGTGTGCAACTTTCAATTAAATCCCACAAGAGAAGAGTATATTTTTTTATTTTTTCATATATGCGGAAGGGTGAGATGAGTGGAGGTAGCAAATAAGACAAACAATTTCTATTGTTGGGTTTGTGAAAACACCTAAGTAGATTAGGTCTTGATTATTACGGTGGCGAAATGAACTAGTGGGTGGGAAGTGGGGGAAAACTTACAAATGTCACTATCTACACTTTACTCCAATCTACCACCTTCAGCTCCTCGATCAGATTCCTGTAAGACAATAAATCAAAGAAAAATAGGTTAGAAAAATATGTAAGTAATGCGAGAAAATGCGAGAAAAGCCAAAGAGCATTGCCCCCTGGCAACAGTGCCAAAATGACGAAGCGTGTTTTGCGTGGTAAAAATCGGGGTTTCCAGAACCCGTCATCATAGCTCGCAAAACGCATCTATTAGATAAAATTTATAACCGAAACTCAAAAAGTGAGTCTCGAGTCAAACATGAGGAGGCGAACATTTGTTTTGAAAAATCTGTGTTTCGCTTTTATTCATTTTTGTTGTTTTTATCAGTTCTAATTTTTTTGTATTTTTATCAAGCAAGAGATTAGGTCAATGAAAACTTTATCTACTTGCAAAAGTATAAGACAGAGAGAGGGAGAGAGAGAGAGAAACATCATCTATTTATGAACAAGTGTTTGTTACAACTACAAAAGCAAAAAAACTACACTACGAAAGCAAAAATATAGAAAGAGGTGAGAGAATCACCCTCGATGGTCTCTTGGTGGATGACTCGCTCTGACGTTGCCTGGAGGAAGGTGGTGAGGAGTAGGACGAATGGGGACAGAGCTGGAGGACGGAGGGTAGGGTAGGACGGCATCGTGGCGAGGATCTTATTCCCGAAGGGGGGTGAGAAATTGGCCATGGGATGCTCCACGAATGGGGATGAGAGGTAGGAAAATGTTTGGTTCTACTCTAGAGGAGCATCTCAGGCTTGGGACAAGCTCTCTCTAGAGCCTTAGATGTCATGAGAGGAAGAAAGGATGAGATGAAGAAAAATAGGAGGGGTAGGGGTCCTTTTATAGTGGAGGAAAGAATCAAATTCGTATACAAGACATTTAGTGATGATCATAAATGTTGCTGAAGATCCTGCTCACATGCCCCTGTTGCCACACCACTGGCACACGCCCTTGTCACACATGCACGCACGCATGCACGATATGCATCATTATTGCCGTTGCCCCCGTTCCTGCGCTACTGCTATGCGTGTGCCCTTGCACTTGGGTGCATGCATGCCTTCTCATGCGTGCGCGTGCCCGTGCTGCTGTGTGCGTGCACATGGGCGACCTGGTTGTGCCACGTGGGGCGACCTGGGCCGTCCATCTTCATTCCTTTGTAGGGGATGCTACAGAGGTCAAATTAAGTCAATTTTCATGCAATTGGGTTGCAATCATTGACCCAAATCCATCCATGCGGTCAGATTTGTCGTTTGACTCTTTGGATTATGTCACCTATACCCTCGGCCGTTGATCTTCCTTGGATTGCATATGGTGCTACGGGACTCCGATCAAGGCGATTTCAAAGGCGTTAGACTTTGATCATCTTCCTGATCAGATCTGTACGGTCGGATTGTCAATCTGAGGATCCAAAATAAATATCCTTCTCTCCTGATCATAAAAAGGATGTAATTGACCTAAATTATATACAACTACTCTGAATACATAATGATGCATGCTATGCAATACTTATAACATGAAATGCAAATCTAAGCCTAGGAACATGCATGAATAGGCATTTTACCCTCAATAATTGTGGCTACATCAAGGCTCAATGAATCCTAGGGCCAACGTCTATTTAATTTTAATTTGGGCTAGGTCAATGCTTATGCTCAAGGTATATGTTAAGGCATTGTTGGGGTTCTACCTCTTAATTAATCCAATTGAGTGTGTATGTGCACGTCAACAAAATAGGGTTTTCAAGCAAGGTTTCTAAGATGTGGTGTTTTTATTGATTCATCCTTGCTTTAGTACTTTTTAGGGATGAAATTTCTTAATGTTTTCAGACAATGTTTAAGTGAGCACACAAAGTTTTGCATACAATGAGTGTAGGAAACCTTGGGATCTACTATAGATGGCTAAGTGCACACAAACACTCAAGGCAAATATTACTAATAACAAAAAGATTTTCACAAATAATGATCCACAGAGTTGACACAAGATATATAGTGGTTCCCCACTCACTTGGGTACTCCACTAGCTAAGCCTCCCAACTTAGGATTGTTAACCCGATTCCCTCAACCCCAAGGGAATCAATTTATTAAATGAGGTAATTAACGGGTTACCTTAACCCAAGTACAAGAAACGGGTTTGTTACAACCCAAACAACAAGCAAAAGCTCAATACAAAATAAGAGCACTGGTGTAAGATAGAAATAAACCTTACAACAAAATACCTAATTCTCTCAACAATGATTAAAAATAATACCAATTGTAGAGCCTATAAAATACGTGATTTTCTTCGTAGATGCATGAAGAAAACACATCTTTGACTTTGCAAATCCGTAGAGAGATTGAGGGCAGCAAACTCACATACTTTTCTTCAATATATGGTGGAAATATGAAATCGATCTGCAAAATTTTTCCCTCTCTTTTTCTTGTTTGCAAACTAAGAGTCTTAGGTCTTTTTATAGAGTTAGGACCTTAGTGGTTTGACTACTAGATGTTGGGATTTAAATCCCAACATTCATGGTCTCAAAATAAATTTTCTAGCCATTCAGATTTGAACCAATGACTAACTGGTACCGGTACTAGTTGCTTACTATCTTTCTGCAGATAGAACATATGAGTCCTGGTACTGGTACTCATCATGGATACTAGTACTTTTGAACCCCAGGTTTGAGACACTAGGCACTATAACCTACCTGTACCGGTACTCATCATGGGTATCGATACTTGTAAGGTCCAAGCCAGAACTGAGTCTTCAAATTGTGACCATCAGATACCAGTACTCTTGATTAGTACTGGTACTTGTTGTTCACAGTTTGAGACATCGGCTCAAACCCGTGCCTTGCATGTATCGATACTGATGAACAGTACCAGTACTTGTCAAGTACATTTATTTTAAGGTTTTACAAAGCTTGACTATTGAGTATGTCCTTTGAAAAATGATCCTAATATTAATTCTACTTTATCTCTAAGTAATTTTACAATCTAAGTTATGTTTCTTTGTTAAGAGACATACATTCTAAGAAGTAAAAAGCTAATCTAAAAAACTAAAGATCGAATATGATCTTCTCCTCCTTGTCATCTTTCGTACTTATCATCATGCCTCCTTGCCATCATGCCTTCTTGACATAGTTCTCTATTTGCCTTGATCTTCACCTAAATCTGAAATATCACTCAATTGCAAACATTAATATACAATAATTTTATTAACACTGAAACAAGATGTGGAGCAAGGTTTTTAATTAAAAGTTCACCTCCCTGTGTTTAACCCGAGACTCACTTTGATTTTCGGTAAAATTTATCTGATAGTAGATTTTTACACAACTACAATGATGGGTTTTTAACTAGATATTTTACGCGTACAAAATCTCATTCATCACCTAGGGTTTTGTCTTTTTAGGATGGCATGGGATAAGGTGGTTTGTTAAGGAGGTAAATTGATGTGGTTTTGGGATTTAGGAAGGCATTGATGGACGAGCAATATAGGTCTATAATTAGGCTAATGGCTATCCAAGCTTGGTTGGGAATTGGGCTAGGTGATTGAGTCTAGGACTCGGAAAAATTGGATTCCTAATTAGGCTAGACTAATTGCTAAATAGGCTAGGGTCTAAAATATTAGGCTCCTCCTCTTCACACAAGTGAGCTAAATCATGGAATCCTAATTTACAAGGCTTTGAATCGCTACAAACTTGGTACCTACACATATTACAACAGGGACATCAAGGTACCAGATATAGATTTGGGAAAAATTGTAGAAAAACACAAAATAATCCAATATTTACAAAATGCACATATATGACTATTCTGACCTAACTAAATGCCTTCCAACCTAATTCACCCGTAAACTATTGTTAGTTAGCCATAATTAATGTAAACAAATATAGAAATATTAGTGTGTAAGTGGATTTAATATACTAGATAAATAAAAAAAAATCATTAGCTGAGAGACTTAGGTGGTGGTTTTGACACGGGTTGGGTTTCCACTTAAAAATATCTTGTCTCATTGTGGCGAATGCTTTGTGCAATTAAATTTTATTTTTCAATTGTTTATCGCTTTTATTTCGGGAACTATTTACCTCCTTTCCAACGTGTAATTTTAGCAACGTGGTGCAACACCTCAGATGTGGTGCCTCATCAAATAAGGCTCGGAAGAACTCTAATTGCTCCTCCTTAACAGGTGGATGAGACCCTTGTGTCATGGAGGCCAAATCCCACACATGATTTATGAACTCCTTCACTAATTAGGGTGACGCTCAGCTCAAAATCTGCATAGGACCTCAAGAATGCCTTCAAGAGGTCTTGTAGTAGCTAACCCTATAGTAGTCAATTAGCTTAGAGATGTGCCAGTCGACCAACTACGAATTGGAGTAGGGTTTGGGGGGGGAGGCACGCTATAGGAGCAAGGCTGCAACTTCAGCCCTTGTAGTCCATCGGTCAATTCGCTAACCAGTTAACTGCCTATGGGTGCTGGCGTTGACCAATAAAAATATTGGTCAATCGGCTATAAAGGCTAATAGGTGGTGCTACCTCTTCTTACTTCCTGTGGTTGGTGGCTGTGCTTAGTTGGAGGATTTGGTGGAATTCTCAATCAATGGAATTGATTGAATCAAATGATTAGGGTTCTTTCCTTTGATAAATATTTACAGGGATTTGATAAATGCCAGTTTATCATCATTCCTATGCGTTAAAACAAACCTAGCTCTTAGGATTTTACTCCGCAAATAGGTTTTCGGGCTGCATTTAGGCGTAAATTAGGTTAGGCATGCATTGCATTTTTTATTGTCTTTTTGATATGTTTTTGTGAGTGTTAGGGATGAACAGATATACAGATCCCTAAAACCCTAGCACTCAAGAAGGCAAATGGTGAAGGAGAAGCTCATACTAGCAGGAACTCAGCTTGATCCAGCTCACCACAACTGGAACCTAGCTCACTTGAACTAGGGTTAGCTCATCCCAGCTCCATTCAGCTAATCTCAGCTGAATGGTAGCTCAAGAGAGTTCATATTAGCTCACCCTAGCTCAAGTCAGCTCAGATCCAGCTCAACCTAGTTGAGTCTAGCTCATTTTAGCTCCCACAAGTCCACAGGGAGCTCTAGCTAGCTTAGCTGAGTTGACTGGAGTTCACCCCAGCTCTGATCCAGCTACATCCAGCTCCACTCAACTCCAGCCAGCTGAAGAAGAACTCATCCCAGCTCAGGAAGCTCAAGTCCAGCTCCCGGGGACTCAGCTTAGCTCAACTCAGTTGAGCTAAGTTACCTTAGCTGCCTCAACCAGCTTGATCCTCCCTGGGAGCACCAGACCCAGCTCACCTCATCTCATTATGGTAGAAACCAGCTCACTTTAGCTTGGCTTAGCAGCCAGCAAAGAACTAGCAAGCTAAGACAGCTAGAGTAGCTCCATGCCAGCCTCTTCAGTAGCTGTCAGCTCCAGTTCAAGCTCCAGACTTCTCCTCCTCAGCTCCTCTTTTCAAACCATAGCTCACTTTACCTACTCCTCTACTCCATAGCTATCTAAGCTAGCTTAGCTTAGCGTAGCTTAGCTAGCATCCAACTCCTTGGCCATCCACCACCTTCAACTCAACCCTAGCTAGCTCCATCAACTAAGCTCACCTAAGCTAGCTATCCTACTCCAAGTGGGCACCACCACCATCACACCCCTTCACCCCATCACCACTACCAAAAGCCACCTATTTTCCCTCCAAAATAACCTTCTAGAACCCTTCCCTTTTGGTGCCAACTTTCCCTCCAAAATTCCCTTCATCTCCACCATACACCTCTCCTTAAATCCATCTCCACCATCCACCTAACCCCCCTTGTAGAAGACCCTAGGTTGGCACCAAAATGGTGGTGTCTCTCCATAACCAAAAGCCACCAACACCACCATAACCACCCCCTTAACACCCTTTGAGTTGGCGCCAATTACCCTTAGCCATAGGATCCCCAACCACCTCCATCTTCCCATCTTAGCCCTCCATTTCAAGAGTCACCTTAGCCCCCTTCCTACTCTATATAAACCCACCACCTACCACCATTTTAGAGCATCCTCCATTAGTGTATTTTTCTACCTATACCCACCTACACCTACGGCCAAGAAGAAGGAGTAGAGAAGAAGATTAAAGGGGCACATCACCAGCCCCTTTGATGCCTTCTCCCCACTCTCTTCAACTTGGGCCACGCCAAGGAGGAGGACTTTTCTACTTCAAGGAGGATGGACAGGCAAAGGAGGACTTTGGGTGGACGTCCACCATGGAGAAAAGCTTAGAGCACGCCCCCTTAGGGCTTGCTTTGGGGGACAACACCTTGGCAGAGCATAGCAAGGAAGGAGTTGGAGGACTCTTTTCAAGCTCGGGAGCTACCAAGCTTGGATCAAGAAGCCCTCTTCTTCACCATCTATCTAGAGGATTTGTATTTTCTTTTATTTATTGCAATTTTCTAGTAGTAGAAGCATTCATCTACTAGGCTTTTCTATAAAACACTTTCTCATTAATCTAGTTGCCTTCTTTGCAATTTCTTTAGTTGCATTTTTAATTACTTTATTTTTAGCATTCTTCACTCCCTCTCCCTAATTATTCTAGGCCTCCACTTGCCTAGAGTGAGCTTAGGGAGAGGCTCTACTTGCCACTTTAGAAGTAGTATATTGAGTTTAGTGTAAGTCACTTTCTCGCCAACCTTTTCACATGTTGCCTTAATTTCAAAAACATAAAAATGATATATTGTAAAAGACCAAAAAGAAAGTTGAGATCTATTTTGTAAGCAAGAGAATTAATTTTGCAACATATTGCCTCCTTGGACGACCCTAGATACCCCACTATCTAGGTTTATAAATTTAAGAGTTGATTGATTTTGCACGTTACAGCGACGTATTTTACAAACCGCGTAAAATCCGTGTCAGGATTCCAAAACAAATCGTAAATTTATATGATCTATTGGATCTCCATTTGATGGATGAGATCAAATCCTAATTGACAATTGCATAAATAACCAAATTAGGTTTTCATTTTCTAATTTTTGTGACTTAGCTATGTCATGCATCTCAAAAAAATCTTCGAATAACTCATCTTGTGAGAAAGAGGTTACCTCAACTTCTGGAGTCATTAGTACCAGAAGAGCTTCTTCTCCGGAGGTTTCTTCCTCTTCTGAACTGGAGTCTGATTCAACCCATATTGCTGTGAAGGCCTTCTTATTTCCTTCCTTTCTGGGAAACTTCATCTTTTCTGACTCCTTCTTGAGAAATGGGCAATCTTTCTTGATATGTCCTTTTCTTTTGCAATTTTAGCAGGTGATTGAATCTACTTTGGATTCTTCTTTCTTCTTCCTCCAACTCCTCTTATTCTTGAGGAACTTTTTGAACTTTTTGGAGAGAAGGGCTATGTCTTCCTCTTCTTCTTCGCTTAACAAATCTTCAGACTACTGATTGGCTTCAAAGGCTATGGTCTTTTTCTTGATCATCTTCATTCTCCTTCATGTGTTGGAGCTAGACTTCATAAGCCATTAGAGTTCCAATAAGATCGTCTAGTTTCAGAGTGGACAAATCTTTTGACTCTTGTATGGCCGTTGTCTTTGTCTCCCAATCATTGGTAAGTGATCGAAGGATCTTTCTTACCAGAGCTTCATTCTTTATATCCTAATCTAGATTCCGTAGGGAGTTTATGATGTCAATGAATCGTGTGAACATCTCTTTGATTGACTCCTCCATCCTGAAAAGCTCATAAGTTTGAGTTAGTAAATTAACTCTGGTTTCTTTTACCTTCGACAATCCCTCGTGAATGACTTCAAGGATGCTCCAAATCTTGTGAGCTATCTTGCAGGCTGAGACTCTGTTGAACTCCACTCTGGAGAGCCCGTAGAGAATAGCGTTCATGGCCTTCGTGTTATGCGTTGCCATCTTCTGATTTGAAGTCGCTGCTACACCCTCCTTGATCTCGAGGCATGTGTAACTAGATGCAATTACATGCACAAGTTACACCTGGATTTATAGTGGAAACCCAAACTGGGTGAAAACCACTACCTAAGCCTCTCAGCTTGGGATTTTGCCAACTAGTCGAGGCTAGTCAATCCAGTATCGTACCACTTGAACGAGGGTGGCACAACCACTTTACAAACACTTCTCTTTGTACCGTGAAGAGAAGCACAATAACAGCAACAATGGATCTTACCAACAACTTGGGATCCATTAAACAAAACAACAATGTAAAAGAAGAATAAATGTATCTATAGAACCTCAATAAAAATAAACCAGAAATTCAGTAGAGGTTTGAAACCACGTGCTCTGAATGATGTGAATAGCAAAGCGCAGAAGCACTTAAAAGAAGCACAAAAAGCTCTATTCTTTTTGGAGGATTTTTCTATTTAAAGTTAATATGAAAAGGAGCTGTGCATGACCTCTATTTATATTGAAAAGTTAGACTAAAAAGGATGTCAAATTGGTCGATCAATTAAGGTACATTGGTCGATCAAAATGCTGTTTGGTCAATCAATCTAGTTATTTGATCAATCAGTAATAGGTCAATTAATTAGCTTAGTTGGTCGATCAAAAGGGTATTAATCAACATCCTAAAGTAGGTTGGTTTAATTGATTAACTAGGTTGATTTGTCGATCAATTAAATTTGGTTGACCAAATAGTAAATTTGGTCTATCAATAACCCTAGAAACTGATCTTAGAAAGATGCGTGAAAATCCGTTTGAGTTTTATTTTGAGGTTCCTTACAATAATATCCTAGACTCAAATAAAAGTAAAAGACACTAGTCCTAAAATATTAGTTTAGCAGTAAACATAATTTTGGTACATCAAAATAGAGGTGCTTACAGAGCTAGATGCACAACACCTAGAGGAAGGAAAGTGGAGATGGAGGAAGGAGAGCGAATCTGGAAGAACCAGGGATAAGGCAGGGCATCGACGTCATGGGATCCACTTCCAAAATAAGGGCGAGAGGATGGTTGGTGAGAGCTTCGCGAAGGGGGTGAGAAGTGGAAAGTTTATTTCTTTAACTTTAGTGGAGCTTCCCGTAGCTTGGAAGCACTAGAGTGAGCTTTAGAACTTGAGTTCTTATCTCTTAGAGAGGTTGAGAGAAGGGAAGATGAAATATGTGGTAGGGGGTGTAAAATTGGAGGCAAAGGAGCCTTTTAAGGCCTTTAAAATAAATGTAGGTGACGTTTACACACGTCGCTAAAGGTTGCACGTCACTGAAGCATGCATCAAAGGGTAGCCATCCATCGTGCATCCGACACCTCTCATCACATCGCGTCACACGGCTCATGGTCTTTAACTGTTCGCATGCTTAATTGTGCTCAATCAACATCAACCGTCTGATAGTCTAATCGGATAGCTTATAAGACACACTCCTCTTCACCTTACTACATGCGCAGCGCTTGCATGGGATCGCACATGCGATTGCCCATGATCGTGCACGTGTGCACAATGCTCTCATCCAGCACACCTCGCACCATCACGTAGCTGCTCCCCAACCATCTAATCATGATCCTTCGGACAAATTTCACCTATGTGCTTCTTCTGCAAATTGCAACCCGTCGTCGTGACTCGATCCCACGTCACGTGCTCTTCATAGCATGCTCAACCACTGTGCTACCCCTTCAATTGTGTCTCATTTTTGTTTCAAGGCTGGTGCACCCTCAACTGTTGGATGAAAATCCAATGACCAAGATGGTGTGAGCTTTCGATCTTCAGAGGATGCCCAGTGGTGGGGAGGCAACATGGCTAGATCTTAGCCGTTGAATGCAAATCCAACAGCTACAGTCGCCCATTGATTTTTCCTTCAGAGGTTAGGTGGGGATGCTGGGGCATTTTGGATGGCTGGGATGGTGCCACGTGGTGCCATCTTGGCTGTCCATCTTCCAATGCTTGCAGATGATGCCACGAGTGTCGGATTGGTTCAATTCTTGCACTGTTAGGCTACGATCATCAATCCGAACCCATCCGTATGGTTGGATTCTTCATTTGAGGTTTGGATGTTCACCACCTTGCCCCTTGAACACTAATGTTCCTCGAACCACATATGATGCTATGAAGGTCCAATCAGGGCGATCTTGGAGGCGTTGGACTCCAATCGTCGCCCTATCCCCAAACCACAAAAAGGGTAAATTAACCTATAATTTGTACAATCTATTCTAAATGTAGAATGATGTATGCTATGCAATATTTATAATGCTGAATGCAATTATATGCCTAAGAACGTGCATAAATAAACAGTTTATGTGAAATAGATGTGCCTACATCATTTAGATCTAGTATCCAAACTCAAATTAATTGCAATTCAACACTTGAATTTTGTACCTAATCAAATTAGGTACAATTAATTGCCAAATCAAATGTAATTTAACTCTTTAAATTATAATTGATTTATTCTTCAATTAAGAACCCATCAATATTTTTATTGGTTTCATTACTCTAATAATGAACCCATAGGTTGGGTGAAATTTTGGTACTTTGCTCCCTTAAGTATTCTGATCCTTCACAGTTGGAGGAAAATATTATCCTTAGGTCTAATCCCATTAGACTACTATCATTTCTTCTTGGATAATATTATTCTTGATATCTCCTTATATCATTGATAGGAGAACATAGATTAGAACCTTTTCCAAAAGTGTATCTTCTTTTCTTCTTCCTTAAGTCTGATCAGGACTCTGCAATCACATGTGAAATGTCATTCCCAAAATACATGGAGTAAGCTTATGCCTTCAATCTATTACATACACCTATGTAAACTATTCGTGTGATCTCTTTGAGATCATGCACCTCTTGTCCCTTCCTACATACACTAACTTTCTAGTGTCAGCACCAAGGTGGGTGTATCAACTATTAGTCTACCAAATGCATGTGTTCATGAACAAAGACACATATATGTCTCAAGTCTAAGGATATGCTTGCTCCATGACAGCATCGAAAAAGGACTTTCTCTATCTCCTACCTCATCAGGTTAACTCCTTAACCCAAAAAGTGTGACAGTTCTTGAATCTCCATTTAATAACATCAATCAGGCGACTACCTCTAGAGAAGGTTGCTAGCCCAACTCAAACTGGAAACATATGATCAAATTAGATGGTTTCTTAATATGCTAACTGATCCTCTAAACTGTTTAGATCTATGAATCAACACACATTCTGTTTATTCAATCAAGAAAAGTATGTAACCCTAATAGTACTAAGGGACCTAAATATTTACTAGAAGATAATCAAATTCTTTATTTAGATGAAAATGTAATCTTATTGTAAAAGAAATCTGGATGGCTTGCCCAGGGCATTCAAAATATAACAAGAGGTTCTCATGTGCTGTACACGTCACCTCAAACCTCACATGTGTCCCAAAACATTGATCCTTATTCGTTAAATTTTAAGATTGGGAAGGCCTTAAACCAGCCAAAATAGTTGTCGACGATCCCAAATCAGCTTGAACCAAATTGGTTCTCATAAACTGGTTGGCCAGCACCCCTGCAAACCTTCCCTACCACGTGTTGTGATGAAATTCGCTAATGTTGTGTACCCCAAAGTGCAATATGCACTGTTTACGCACCCTACACGCGATTGCATGCTGCTTCTACCACTAGTCCCCGCACATTGATTACGCAGCAATCATAGGTCGTAATTGACCTAAATTAGGTTAGGACCTAGCATAAGATAGGATAATTCATGCATGCATTATTTGCATCTTTAATGCTTTCATTTAGCTATGCATAAAATAATGCTATAATGTGCTGATTAGGTGCATTATGTCAATTACAGGTAATAACCTAACCAGAAGGTAGATCTAAAGCTGGATCAGAAGAATAAAGGATAACTGGTGTTGCAGCAAAGTTGGAGCAGAAGAACTAGAATAAGATGTAGTAGACAATAATGTAAGGGGTTGAGGTATGCTATTCTATTTAAGTAGGAATAAAGCAGTAAATTGTGAAGAACTTAGGTCCATCCTAGCCCTAGGACAGCCTAGAAGCTTCCCCAAGACTTAGCCACCCTTAGATTAGGTCACCGCACCTTAGGAAACCTTAAAATCCTAATTCTAGCCTCTATCGGGATGTCCAGATGAGTTATAGGACGTCCAAAACCCTTAGCTAACTCCCGCACACCTTAAACCCACTTCTGCAGTATTATTGGATGTCCAGACACTTGGTCAGATGTCCAATTTCTACAGAATACCCAAGATAGAACCTAGAATCCTTCCTGACTCTGATTAGATGTCTAGAATTGAAGTCTGGACTTTTGATTTTTGAGTATAAGTCGTCTAATACTGTTAATGGATGTCTGGAACTGCTTTCCAGTTCCTATTTTGAGATTCAAGCCCTGATCTTGGATCTCTAGATACCTAAACCCAATTCTAACCCCTTAAGAACCTAAATTAAGGTACCCTAACCCTAGTACATCACCTCTAGACCTCCTTAAGGACCTAATTAGGTCCTCACTAAACCTAATTGACTTATATCATAGTCAATTACCATTGCCTAGTAAATTGGATTCATAAGGTCCAATTGAGCTCAGATCTCAACCCATACAAGTCCAACTGGACTCAATGAAAGTCCAATTGACCTAAGCACAACCTAATTGAGTTATTTCACTCTCAATTAGGTTCACACCCATTCAATTAAACTTGTGTTAAGTTTAATTGCATTTCCCCCTTAGCAATTAGGGTTTGCAACCCTAATTTAAGACCTACACCAACCTAAACCCCCTTAGGACCTGACCTAGATCACTTAGACACATAGGGCACGGCCACACACACACACACACACACACACACCCATTCAAGCACTCCCACACCACCTAGAGTGTTCGAGGTTCTTCCAAAGGTGGCGCTACTCTTGGTTGCCAAAATTAGCAACCAAGAGCCATTCAAATTGGAGATCCACAAATGGTGGATCTAAAAGCCACCTCTCTCTCTCTTTGGCCGGCCACTCTTGGAGCTCTCTCTAGAGAGTCTCCCTTAGGTCTATAAAAAGACTTAAGGGGTGGCCATTTGCACCCATCCACTCTTGGCTTCATTCACTCTTGGCTTCCATTTAGTTTAGCTACATCCATCTCCACGAGTAGCATCACCATGGTCACCACCATCTCCATGCCAAGATGTTGGATCACCTCCTCAACCTCTCTCCAAGGGCCGGCCTAAGCACCATTGGCCACCCCTCCTCCTCTCAACCAACTCAAAGGCCATTGGAGCCCACCTCCGAATGCCCTTATTTCTGCTAGATTAGTAGCTTAGTTCTTCATGGCTTACATGCTTTATTTACTACTTGGTAGTGTAGTTCCTTGCTTCTCCCCCAATGATGCATGCATAATCCCCCTTTAGATTCATGTATGCGATCGTTTTCTGTTAGCTAGATTTATGTTTTCAAACTTTCCTCTATAAGCTTTCCACCAGTTCCATGTTGCAAACACCCTGATGAATCAATAAAAGACTTTTTTTCTATATATATATCTCTGTGTTGAGAATCACCATGAGCTTATTGCAATATGTATTGTGTGATTAAGGTTGCCTGCTTTTAATTATTATCTGTTGCAACCAGCATGTCGGTACCTGAAAATATTGAGGACCTAACTATTAATGCATTTTCTGTAAACAGCCACAACATAATGAGAATCATGCATACTGAAACTCACACTTTCACATTTGTCATCTATCTAACACATGCGCACGTAGTTAGGGTTCATAATGAAAGTGGCCAAACAATGATCCGACGATTAGAAACCGACGTGCAATTTTAAGTAAGTAGAGCGAAAGAGATCGATTTCAAATTTGCAAAAATGCATCCCAGAGATGAACAACCAGGACTCAAGTCTTGTTATCTTTATAAATATTTTTGTTGATTATATTGCACACTATACTACGACGAGATCTTTTTTATCAAAAATGCACTTTACGAGTTGTAACAAAATGGCACTATTGTTAGGGAGGCATCATTTTTTATTTCGATAACTAGAATTCTCACTGACAAATCTTTCTCTACTTTATTTTTGGATGTGCAGGACAGCATGAGAAAATGGGAATCTACGCACACATCGAGCGCGGGAAAAAAATCAGGTGCACATCTCCTCTTAGATTAGGATTTCCTTTTTTGAACCCTAGGTTAGATTTTTTTGAGAAAAAAGAAGAAAAAAAAATCCTATTTATTTTTGTGAAAAAAAAAATCAAAGAAAAAAAATCTAGGTAGCTAGATTAGGTTTCTTTTTCAATCCTAGGTTAGTTTTGAAAGAGCAAAAAAAAAAATTTGAAAATTCTTTGAAGAAAAAATCCTTCTTGAAAAAAACAATTCAAAATTTTTTGAAAAAATAAAAAAAAATGATTTTGGTGGAAAGTTTGAATTTTAAACTCAAACACCTTTTTAAAAGCTTTCTCACCACCCTCTGATTTTTTGCCAGACTTTAAATTTTGATTTAAAAATTAAGTTGACAAAGCATTAGTGAACGAAAAATTATGACATTCAAGCTAAAATTTCATTTTCAAACCATCTTTCAAATGCCACCATTCATTTGAAAAAATTCCAAGTGGAAAATTTTTAAAAATTCGTGAAGTGCAAGGGGGTCAGACTGACCCAGTTTGAGATTTTTCAAAATTCAAAAGCAATTCTGAGCAATCCGCGAATATTTTTGACTAAAAATGGTGAGGTTTGAAAACTGATCTCATTGGCTTTAATTTTCATATTTTTCCTAAATTTTTGAAGATCATTTGAAACTGTTTCATTTTTAAAAACCGACCAAGGGTCAAAATTCCAAATCTGACCCCTTGACATTTAAAAATCTGTATAAATTCGGTTGAAATAGTAAAAATTATAATAAAATATTCTATGAAAAGATAATTGAAAAAGGAATCTACTTGCCAAATTTTAACTTATTCTGATTCCAATTTTTATCAGAGAATTGGTCTTAATTTCGTGGTCTACTGAAGAAGAAAAAAACAAAAAAACCTTAGAATTGCATGAACCCTAGGTTACATCTTTAGGGTTTCACTCTAGAGATCACATTTGGACTAACCTAGACTTAGTCAAGTCTAGTGCTTAGCTGGTGAGCTTGGTCACCTTGTGGACCACTCACCATAAACCCCAACTGAAGTAAAACGGGCTAAAATCAATTTTAAAACATGAAATCAACCCGAATTCGTTGTCATACTACTGGGTGTTTTCAATCTCTCTTGCCAAACCTGGTGACTAAGTCTGCAGGGTAGTGTCAAATGACCATGGCTAAGGGGTAACGGAACTGGAGGCATGAGCCGAAGGAAGAACCTTCCCCTTAATACCCTCGTAACCAGACTGGCTGGGTTAGCTTGAGAGGCGGAAATCACTTTCAGTTGGTTGCACAATGAATTTTTTTCTTCAGGAATTAGAACTTAAAACAAAAAATCTGGTCATCTGATCATAAGGACCATCTGATTGACAAGGCCTTAGCCTTGTCTGGCTTGGCTACACCAACCCAAGGGTTGGGTGGTGTATGCAAGGAAGGAGGTCACTTAGACCTCAATTGATTGGACCTTGGGAGCCGCTCCCAAGGAGGCGAGTCACCTCGCCAGGACCATCTTCTCCCCCCACTTATTCTACTCCCTTAGTCCCAATGGCTAATTCTGGACCTGGACCTAGACCGTGTCAGGATGCTGGTAATCTGGACCCGATGGCTCATCTGGAGGCCCGGGTTGTTGAATCTGAGGAGCGGTATCAGCAGAGCATGGATCGTATCTTGATGACGCTTGACAGAATGTAGCATCCACCACGAGGAGAATAACTTTGGGACTTCTATGATCCAGCTGCACCGATCGTCGTACACTTAGTCAGGATTCCCGTAGGCGAAGATGCGTTTGAGCTCAAGCCCAATGTGATCGATTTAATCAACAGTCATTTTTATGGAAACTCAAGTGAAGATCCATTCCAGCACTCAGAGGACCTGAGTCAACTCACAGAAACGATGCGACCTAGGAATGTTGATCTTGGGATTGTTCTGATAAAGCTTTTCCCATTTTCTCTGAGGGACAAAGCTTCATACTGGTTCAAGACCATTCGGAAGCCAATTGGAACCTGGCCGGAATTACGACGTGAATTCCTGCAAAAGTTCTTCCCAATCGGTCGAACGAACGCGTTGAGGCGTGTGATCATGACTTTCTCCCAAGGAGCCGGGGAGAAGTTGCACGACGTTGGGACCGATTTCACGACCTCTGGAAATGCCCGCACCATGGTATGCCCAGATGGCACCTAGCTCAGATCTTTTACCATGGTCTGGATGACACACATTGATATCTGGCCGATGCATCTAGTGGTGGGAATTTCCTCGTAAAAGACGAGAATAGCGCATTTGAGTTGTTCGAATCTTTGGCAAAGAACTCGATGAATGCTGCGTCCATGAACTAGTTCCAGTGGCCTGGTCAGCAGCAGGTTGGTGTCCATGGGACTTACACCAAGTCTATTCAAGCTGACATGGATATCATCGTCAAGTAGCTAGATAGAATAAACTTGATCGAGAAAAAGATTGACCAAATTAGTCAAAGTCAATCTGACCTGAACTCTACTGCTCCAAGACCCTCCTATGCACCCCGAGCCCCTCCTGCTCGAGTTAATCTACTCACTCGAGATGCATCTTCTCCTTATTTATGAGATCCTGCTTATCAGGATCCTGTAAACAATCCTGATCTAGCCCCATATGACCAGGGTTGCGCACCACCCGTTGACTATAATACATATCCCCTTGATGGATATACGTCTCAAACGTCTTCGGCCTACGAGGATGTCAGTGATATTCAAGGATACGGATGCAATAACTCGTATTCAGAGACGTATAACCCTGGTTGGCACCAGCATCCGAACTTCTCCTGGTCTGGTAACTCGTAGTGACCACATTAAGATCCACACTACCAGACCAGGCAATACGGGAATGCACAAAACACATACCCTAGGCAGCAGCCATTCCCGTATCAGCAGCAACCCCGTTCTATATACCAGTCACTGCACCAAGCTACCAATCACCCTCCAAAGCGGGCTGATCCTCTAGAGGCACTGAAAGAGGCGCTGCACTAATCGATGAGGAAATCTACACAAGATAGCTTCCAGATAATGAAAGCGATGGCTGACCAGATACAGACTATACAGAACACACAAAACCAACTGCTGCAAGAGCATAGGACTCAGGGAGCCTTGCCCTCCCAACCTGTCCCTCGGATGTGTAGAACCAAGGTGCCCTACCTAGGTTTCAGGCACCACAGGGACAGGCACACGCCATATTACAGGCACCTCCTGCACCACCTAGTTATGCTCAAGGCCAGTCACCTTTGATGCAGAACCCCACATACTCTGCCTTGTCCACTCCCCCACCACCTCATGGATAGCAAGCCGGTACAAATGCTATCTCATTGAGGAGTGGAAGGAAGGCATTCAACCCACCACATAGGCAAGCGGGTCCTGATTTTTCTCACCCTTTGCTGTAGGCGGGTTCGACTCCTTCATCTCAGGAGCCACCTACGGTAGATAAGGGTAAGAGGCCACTTGACCCTGAGATTCCTGTCCCTTTTCCTGAGGCTCTGACGTGAAATGTAGTATGGAAGAAGGACACGCAGAATTTTGAGGACCTAAAGTCAATGTTCAAGGAAGTACATATTCAGGTCCCCCTCCTCGAGGCAATTGATCACATCCCCACTATCTCTAGGTTCTTCAAGGACTATTGTACCCCAAAGCGACAACCTAGAAGTGGACGATAGGCGGTACTGTCAAAAGAAGCTAATGCCGTGATTCTAGCCGACTTGCAGCCATAAAAGAAAGACCTTGGTACCCCACTCAGATCCTGCTTCTTGCAGGATTCTCCATTTGATCAGGCCCTTCTAGATCTGGGTTCGTCCATCAACCTAACTCCCACTGTCGTATTTGATCGATTTTGATTTGGGGAGTTAAAGCCTACCTCGATCACGATTCAGCTGCCTAATAGATCAGTAAAAACATCGAGGGGGGTGGTTGAGAACGTGATCGTAAAAGTCTGTGGATACTACTTTCCCGTAGACTTTTTTGTTCTCAATATGGAGGTTCCTCCTAATCTCCGAGATGCACCAATCATTTTGGGTCGCCCATTTCTAGCGATAGCCCGAGCAAACATTGATTGTGCATCCGAGTGTATGGAGATAGCCCTAGGTAATGAGCAACTTCGACTTGACATATTCAGGGCATCAAGGAATTTTGACTGTGATCGGATAGAGGAGGATGGTGAAGATGAAGATTCGGCATACTGTGGTAACATTGGGCTCCTTTGTGACGGCCCAATGTCTCATTCGTCTCTACTATCAAGGTTCTTGGACCTCAATCCACACAAGACTGAGACGACTGCACTGCACATATCTCCTTAAGGATCCAACTATTTAGGGTGTGTTTCTGACCACAGCACCCCTGAATCTAGCTATCCTAATCCATACACTACTGGATCGCCCTTGTTGTTACAAGACGTGACCATAGCTAATAGGTTTCCCGTTAATGCAGTCACAACCAATTATCTCACAGGTAGTGAATTAGCAGGAATTCACATTCATACAGATCATCAGATTCCCACCTTTGAGTTTTCTCCTCCTATTCCCATTTCTGACTCTGACCCACCTGTGATTGAATTGAAGCCCTTACCTGACTCACTTAAGTATGTGTTCTTGGGCGAAAGTGAGACATACCTGGTCATTATTAGTGCCCACTTAACCCAAGAACATGAGCATCAATTGATTTGTGGAGCATTGCTGACCTTTGTGGTATTCGCCCCTCATATTGCACCCATCACATTTACAAGGATGAGGGGGTGAAACCTTCGAGACAACCTCAAAGACAGCTAAACCTGAATGTGCTAGAAGTTGTTGAGAAGGAGATCATCAAATGGCTGGATGCAGGTATTGTATACCCAATCTTTAACAGCCAGTGGGTGAGTCCGATCCAGATAGTGCCCAAGAAAGAAGGACTCACCATAGTGAAAAATAATAAAGGCGAATCCATCCCAACCCACACTCCGACATCATGGCGGGTCTGCATCGACTATAGGAAACTGAACATGGCTACCCAAAAGGATCACTTTCCTTTGCCTTTCATTGATAAAATCTTGGAACAGTTAGCCGAACGCAGTTTCTTTTGCTTTCTGAATGGATACTCCAGGTATAATCAAGTAGCGATTAGCCTGGAAGATCAAGACAAGACCACATTCACATGTCCCTTTGGAACATTCGCTTTCAAGCGGATGCCCTTTGGCCTCTACAACACACCAGCAACATTTCAGCGTTGTATGATGGCCATCTTCTCTAACATGATTGGGGGCTATGTGGAGGTGTTCATGGATGACTTCACCATTTTCGGAGATGATTTCGCATCTTGTCTTGATAACCTCACCAAAATCCTGAAATGGTGTATTGAGGTAAACCTAGTACTATCCTGGGAGAAAAGCCATTTCATGGTGAGGGATGGCATAGTACTAGGGCATAGCATCTCTAAAAATGGACTCGACGTCGATTGAGCTAAATCTGAGATTATTTCCCACTTACCGCCACCTAGCTCAGTCAAGCAGATCAGATCATTCTTGGGTCACGTCGGCTTCTATCAGAGATTTATACGTGATTTCTCGAAAATTGCATGACCTTTGATGAATCTCCTTATTGCCGATGCCCCATTTGAATTCAACACCTCGTGTCTCAGTGCCTTCAAGACTTTACGAAGAACTATCTCTGCTTCCTCGATTCTCCAACCACCCGACTGGTCACTTGATTCTGAGATGATGTGCAATGCTTCTGATTTTGCCCCCGGTGCTATTTTAGGCCAGCGTCGGGAAACAACCTTTTGTCATATACTATGCTAGCAAGATGCTGAATGAGGGTCAGCACAATTATACTGTCACCGAAAAAGAACTGCTAGCAATAGTATTTGGGTTGGAGAAATTTAGATCTTATTTATTAGGGTACAAAGTCATTGACGAGTCGATTGTTCGTTTTACGTCGTTTATAGTTTTATGTGGTGGAAAAATCGACTAATCAATATTTAAAAAGAAATAACCACTCGCAGAAGAGCGGGTCGTATCCACAGGGAGGCAATGATGCAATAATATCTCACTTATTTCGTATTCGTTCAATCTTGTGAGAAATCCGTAGTTAAATCTGACATGAAATGCGACGGAAAGAAGATGCACAATATCTTGAAAATATAAGGGTAGATGTACAATTTTTCCTCACTGAAGTATTAAATAAACATGTGATGATTTTATGTAATTTTCCATTGACATGTATTAAAGAAAATTTGTGCACATTTAAATTCCAAAACCAATGTCAAACAATGTTAATTACAAAAGCCATGCAATTGTAAGAGAACTTGAGTACGAAGTTGTAAATTTTACCACAATAAAATATTCATAAACAAAAATTCTTTTTCCTCGCAATGCCATGAAATGTAATAACTAATTAACTCCATAACAGAGCATTTTACCTCTCTCCTCCTCGCGATCGGGAGAGACGTTCAATCGAGGAGAGGTTCGCACAGGCGGTTGGTTGAAGCGAGGCCGTCGCAGTGGTGGCAGCCGCACGTCGAGCGGTGGTCGGAGTCGGTCGGACGGAGCTCCGGCGAGAGTGGCTGCCAACGGTGGCTACAGCTGCTGGAAGAGGGGCGGCTGTGCGCGAGCATTGAGCGCTGCTGCAGGTGGTGCACGTGCATAGAGGGTTGCTGGCGGTTATGCTGCAGATGGCAAGGAGCGCTACAGGTAGAAGGCGTGGAGCTGGAAGGCTGCAGGTACTAGCGAGAGCGCACTGGAAGTGGCGGTGAGGTGCAGCAGGGGCATACACAGGCGGAAGGCGTGGCGCGGGAAGGCTGCAGCTGCTGGTGAGTGTGCGCTGGCCGTGCCTGCCATGCGCACGGCTGGAGGTGTGCAGGGGAATGTTGCAGTTGGTGCAGCCCGACTGCAGGCGTGCGGGTGGGTGCGGGAAGGCTGCAGGGGCGCGCTTCTGCAGATGGCAGGGAGCGTACGCGCGCGGTTGGTGTGGGATGGAAATGGAGGTTGCTGCTGCAGATGTGCGGCAGGAAGGCGTGTGTGGGCTAGGGATGGAGTTGGAGGATGGAAGGGTCGTGCAGTGTAGCTGTGACCGGTGGCTGGAAGAAGAACTAAGGACAGGGAAGGAAGATGAAGGTGTGATGTAGGAGCTTCAGACGTCCGGGAAACTTCCCAGACGTCTTAACTGACTGAGGAGTGAAATTGCAGTGGCTGCGGCGGTGGTTGTTGGTGACGACGGTGAGGGAGGTGCACGCTAAGGTGCTCATGGTAATGCGGACGAGCTCAGGATGGCGGTGTGGCCTGTCACACCACACTCCCACAGTGGAGGAGACTCGTCGCCACGGTTGAGGCCGGCGGTGTGGAATGGAAGAGAGAAGAACTCTCTGCACAGTGGTGGGTCGATGGTGGAGGCCTCACCGCTCGGCAGCCTCTCTCCTCTTTTTGTAGCTGCCTGCATGAATTTGAATGGAGAGGCGGGAGCAGATCCACCTTCTCCGTTGATCCATGAATGTGGCTTTAGTGCGGCAGGAGGCGTTGCAGCGGTAGCCGAGCTGTTGCTAAAAAGAAGAAGAATAAAGGATATTATTAAAATATTATGGTTGTTTATATACAAACCCTGAATTTTTAACTTAAACAATGTACCTAATTATTTAACTAATTAAACTAATGCCATTCTAAGCTAATTCTAAATGCATTTAAAATATGAATGCAATGCATGAATTATGTAATTAAATTAGAAATATGAATTAATCTATTTACATCCTAATTTATGCTAAATAAATGTTAGAATTAACCTAATGTCTAGGCACTTAAATACTTAAATAGCCCACAACTATGGGCTAATCAAATACCCCCATGCCTAATTTTTGCTAGTCCCTAGCCAAATTAAGCGAAACCTAGCACTCCAAGTAGACTAGTCAACTCACTTGGTCTTCCTTCAGAAGCATATTAAGTTCAGACTCTAGACCCAAGGTTCCTAAGTAGTTGCTAAGTTACAGACTAGGTCGGCTAAAGACGAGTTGTAGACACAAGTTTCCCTGATTTCTAACTCTACCCTAAAGTTTATTGGTCCCTGAGATTAAAGCATCCGTGCCTGTGCATTGGTCTGAGTTATTTGAGTTAAAGGAAAAAGTTATATATATATCTATATATATATATATTTTTTGTTTGATTCTTCTAAGTCTAACCTCAGATCAGCTATCAACACGGTCTATGTCGGATTCATTGTCCCCATTACCATACCTCGAAGGGTGCCTGGCTTTCGATGCTTCGAGATAGCACCGCCCATAATGACCCCAAGAACTCCTGGCAATCGACACTTCGAGATAGTATCGCCCATGGATTTCTTAAGTGAATTCAGTGCTATGGCAATCGGCACTTCGAGATAAGGCCGCCCATGGAACCTAAACCGCACAATGTGCTTACATGCCCCCAGTAGGATGGATATCCTAAGAGACAAGTGCCGAGGAGGTAATATGTTATCATCGCATCCTCAAGGTGGGTATATACTCCACCACTCCTGCGACGGGAACTCTTCCAATCAAAATGTGTTTTCAAGCCTCTCCTAAGTCAAAACTAAGAGAACCAAATATCTTTTCAGAAAGAAAGAAATTAAGTTAATTATTAGACCAAGTGTGTGAAATTTGGATGCTTGAGTTACAAGGACCCATAAACCGAAAGGTAGAACAAGACTCTAGGTACTACCCCACCTTTTAACTCAAACCCTAGCTTCCCTTCCTCAACCTCTTGAGGAATGGTCCACAACTTAACTCCTACTTAAGTTTTTAAGTCCACAAAGGACCCTAAAGGTCTAAAGCTAGCAGCTCATTGAGCTTCTAAAGTTTGACCCTAGAATTAATTTAGTCTACCCTAGAGTTCTGATTTGCTTAAGAATGCAGGACTTAGCCAGTTAAGCTCAAAACTTCTTTTTTTTTTGTCATTTTTTCATTTTTTTATATGCATGCTATAAACAAAATGCCTTAGGTCCTCTCCCCCATGACTGGTTCAAACAATTTCCTCATTGAAAACAAACATAGCTAAAGGAAGATATTACCTGAGGATGAGAATGGTCGGAGCTAAGGCTTCTCAAGAGTGACTTCGTCAACTAGATGGCCATCTAAAGTTATGTACGATTTTAACCATTGACCGTTGATGATAAAGGGAGTTGCTGAAGAGGAAGGACTTTTGATCTCCATAGCTCCATGCAGAAATACTTTGGTGATTTTGTAAGGCCCATCCCAACGAGATTTTAACTTCCCAGGAAAAAGCTTAAGTCTAGAATTGAAAAGCCAGACTTGTTGGTTGGGCTCAAACGTCTTTCGAAGAATAAACTTATCATGCAAGACCTTAGTTCTTTCATTATAAGCTTGAGAGGTGTCATAAGCATCATTCCTCAGCTCCTCAAGCTTACTTAATTCTAGAAGTCGTGCCTTACCTGCCTTCTCTAAATCCATGTTAACACTTCGAATAGCCCAAAGTGCTTTATGTTCCAACTCAACAGGTAAATGGCACGCTTTTCCATACACAATCGGAAAGGGAGAAGTACCCAAAGGAGTCTTATAGGCCGTTCGATAAGCCCACAAAGCATCATCGAGCTTTTGGGACCAGTCTTTCCTATCAGGTCTAACGGTCTTTTCCAAAATATTTTTTATCTCCCTATTTGACACTTCAACCTAGCCACTTGTCTGAGGATGGCAAGGGGTAGCAACCTTGTGAGTCACTCCCAAACTCCTGATTAACCGATTGAAGTGGTGGTTTCGGAAATGAGGTCCCCCATCACTTATAATAGTCTTGGGGCAACCGAAATGGGATATGATATTGGCCTTCACAAATTTCAAAACCACAGAGTGGTCATTTGTGCACGTAGGAATGGCCTCTATCCATTTAGAGACATAATCAACTGCCACCAAGATATATTCAAAACCATGGGACGACGGGAAGGGGCCCATAAAGTCAATTCCCCACACATCAAAAATTTCAACAGATTGAATAGGATGTTGAGGAATTTCATTCTTCTTCCCAATCGTTCCAGTCCGTTGACATCTAATATAGGCCTTAACAAAATTATGAGAATCCTTAAATAAAGAAGGCCACCAAAAATCGGACTGGAGAACCTTAAAAGCAGTTTTCTTAGCACCAAAGTGTCCTCCACAATGAAGTTCATGGCAAAAGCTCATCACACTTTGTTGTTCCTCTTCAGGCACACAACATCTCAATACTTGGTCTTGTCCAATTTTAAATAATTTTGGCTCTTCCCAATGAAAATATCTTGCTTGAGAAATAAATCTCTTTCTTTTCTGCTCATTCCAAGAGCCAGGAGTTTGTCCAGTGACCAAGTAATTTACAGTGTCTGCATACCAAGGTAAAGTTGGTGTAACCGCCATCAGAGTTTCATCGAGAAATTTCTCACGAATGTCTCCAAAAAGAGTCATTAAGAGGAAGGCGAGACAGGTGGTCAGCCACAACGTTTTCTACTCCTTTCTTTTCACGTATTTCCAAGCCAAATTCTTGAAGGAGTAGGATCCACCTAATCAGACATGGCTTAGAATCTTTCTTAGCAATGAGATGTTTCACTACTGCATGATCAGTAAAAATAACCACCTTAGACCCAAGTAGATAAGACCAAAACTTCTCTAGAGCAAAAACTGCAATGAGTAATTCTTTTGCAGTGACGGTGTAGTTTTGCTGAGTTTCGTTAAAGTCTTGCTTGCATAATGCAGCACATGAGGTCTTCCCTAAACCCTTTGTCCAAGGACTACTCCCACTGCATAATCCGAAGCATCACACATAAGCTCAAATGGGAGTGTCCAATCAGGAGCATGGAGAATAGGCGTAGAGATCAAGGCCTCCTTTAGGGTTTGAAAGGCCTCAGCACTCTTTGAATCAAAACTGAAGGAAGATTCCTTCACCAACAAGTCACAAAGTGGCCTAGAAATCTTACTAAAATTTTTAATAAAGCGCCTATAAAAGCCAGCATGGCCTAGAAAGGATCTAATCTGTTTGCTATTCATAGGCAATGGAAGTTTGGAAATAGAATCAATCTTGGCTTTATCCACTTCCAAACCTTGCTTGGATACAACATGCCCAAGTACAATTCCTTTCTGTACCATGAAGTGACTTTTCTCCCAGCTGATGACTAAACCAGTCTCCTTACATCATTTCGACACATTCTCCAGGTGCAGGAGACACTGGTCGAAAGACGAGCCATAAATAGAGAAGTCATCCATAAACACTTCAACACACTCGTCAATCATGTCCGAAAAGATAGACGTCATACACTGCTGGAAAGTTGCAGGGGCATTACATAATCCAAACAGCATACGCCTGAATACAAAAGTACCATAAGGACTCGTGAATGTCATCTTTTCCTGGTCATCAGGAAAGACTACCACCTGATTGTACCCAAAATATCCATCGAGAAAGCAATAGTACTTATTCCCTGCCAATTTTTCGAGAATTTGGTCAATAAAAGGCAAAGGAAAGTGATCCTTCTGGGTTGTTCAGCTTGCGGTAATCAATACAGACCCTCCATCCAGTTGAGGGTCTAGTGACAACTTGTTCACCTTGGTCGTTGAGTTCCACAGTAAAGCCTGCCTTCGTTGGCACTACATGAATGGGATTGACCCATTTACTATCAGCAATGGGATATATGATCCCGGCGTCCAACCACTTTAGGATTTCCTTTTTTACAACCTCCCTCATATTAGGGTTTAGACGTCTCTGCATGTCCCTAAAAGGTTTGATGGAATCATCAGTATAAATGTGGTGCATGCAGAGTGTAGAGTCTATACCCTTAATGTCAGCAATGCTCCAAGCAATAGCTTCCTTATGCATAGATAGGCATTCAATCAAGGCTCCCTCCTATGCCTCAGATAGCACAGCCGAAATGATAATGGGGAGTGTATCATTGGCACCTAGGAAAACATACTTGAGAGTGTCAGGGAGGGGTTTCAACTCAAGGTCGGGGGCTTGTATGGTTGAGGGTTTCATAATAGATGTCCTCATCTCAGGTAGAAAATCTACCTTCGGTGGAAATGATGGGGGAAGAGACTCAGCAGAAACTCCTAGCAATTCCTCTAGTTCTAGTATATCCCCTTCACATTCCTCCAAGAGATGGGAATGCTCATTTAGCATGACATGCTGAAGGGAGTCATCACATAACATTGCAGGAGTTGCCTCTTCAATCAGGTCAACTATCACCTCAACTTGAGAACAATCCTTAAGTCCGACTTGTTTGTAAGCATCAAACACATTAAGTTGGATTTCCTGTTCCCAAAGCCCATTTTCAATGCCCCAGTATTGCAATTAATTGAAGCATGAGAAGTTGCAAGGAAGGGGCAGCCCAAAATGATGGAGGGTTTGGTTGGCTTATTGGTAGGGTCAGTGTCCAAATCTAAGAAGTCAACGGGAAAGAAGAAATCCTCCACTCTTATGAGGACATCTTCCAAAATTCCCCGTGGTGTCTTAAGTGATCGATCAGCAACTTGAAGGATTACAGGGCTAGGCTTCAGATTGCCTCCCCCAAGTTGTTCATACACGTAGCTCGGAAGGATGTTCACCCCTGCACCCAGATCAAGTAGAGCCTCATCAATTTGTAAGTCACCAATAACTACAGAGATGTATGGGGCTCCTGGGTCCTTAAGTTTCGGGGGTGTGCCATGTTGAACAATTGAGCTAACAGAATCAGGCAGGATAACTTTTGATTGGACCTGTTTTCTAGATTGCTGCTTTTTCGTGCAAAGGTCCTTTAAGAAGCGGGCATAAGATGGAATCTGCCTGATAGCTTCAAGCAAAGGTAGATTAATCTGCACTTTCTTGAATGTTTCCATAATCTCATCCGTCTTATCTTTGGCTCCAGATGAGCCAGCAGAAGTCTGCCCAGAGGTGGATAAGCGCTTTGGAAAAGTCACTCTCGATCTCTAGGTGGAAGGGTTATCATGTCGAGAAAGGGGTGGAACGGGGGCAACTTCTTCTGGTGAGGTGATTTCAAGTGGAGAAGATTTGGGCAAGTCTTCTCCGGTGGGGGTGAAAGTCGGGGTGGATGGTATTTTAGGGGGTGAGACTATAGGAGCATCAAGTTTGGAAATTTCTTTCCCACTCCTCAGAATAGTCACCGCCTGAGCATGCTCCCTAAAGACAATCCCATTTCCTTTAGGATTTTCCTCAGCAGCACTGGGGAGCTTCCCAATCTCCCTCTGTCTAACGGCCTCAACAAGGTGTCCAATTTGTGATTTCATCTCATGTATAGCCTTGTCATGAGATTGGATGATGGCACTTTGAATTTCTTGCATAGTTTTCAACATCACCTTCAATTCATCCATCTCAGAGGTTTTAGGTTGGGCAAAGGTCTGAGGTTGGTTCATTTGATGGTTTTGAAAGGATTGTGGTTTGTAATTCCCTGAATTTGAGACATTTCCTTGTCTCCATGAAAAGTTTGGGTGGTTCCTCCATCCCTCATTATAAGTGTTGGAGAAAGGGTCATTACGAGGTCTTGGACGGAACCCTTGAGCGGCATTCAAATTCGCTTGTACAAGCTCAGGGAATTGGGAGGCCAAGTGGCAATCCACAGTGGCATGTGTATTGCCTTGATAAATTAAGCATTCGGAAGCTTGTGATGTGGAGGTATTAGGTATGAATGAACTCAGGTTCGACATAAGCCTTTCCATGTTTTGATTTAATAATTGAATCTGATAGGCTAAATTCTGGATGTCCCTTGCCTCATTCGCCTCCAGCTTTCTTTGCATGAGAGTGGGATTTCTATCCATGTAGGCAGAATTCAAGTGAATAGAATTCTCACTCAAAGTATCAAATAAGTTCCAAGCTTCATCCTCAGTCTTAGATAGAAAGATTCCTGCACAGGCACCATCCACAGTTTGCCTATGCGAATCATTAAGTCCGGTGTAGAACCTTTCAACCAATTGCCATTTAGGCACCTGGTGATGTGGGCAAAGTCTCAGCAAGTCGTTAAAGCGCTCCCACACATCATGGAATGCTTCCCCATCCTTTTGAACAAAACTCATAATTTCCCTCCTAAAGTGATTTGTTTTGCTCATGGGGAAGTACTTCTTCAAAAACTCCTTCAGGGAATCCCAAGTATTTATATTATCAAGGGTGTGATACCAATACTTGGCTTTGTCCTTAAGGGAGAAGGGAAAGAGGGTCCGCATTTGAGCGCATCAGTAACGTCCTGCAGCTTCACCGTGGAACAAACCTCGGTGAATTCCTCAATATGCCTGTAAGGGTCTTCCCTAGTAGTACCATAAAAGGAGGGTAGAAAGGATATGGTACTACTTTTGATCTCATACGGATTGTCCCCTCCAGGTCTACGTAGTGCAGGGCCAGCTTGATTGGTTGTGATGAAATATTCCTTAAGGCTCCTTTGACTGGCCATTTCTACCCTTGGAAGGTCTCTTCTTAGGATTCTTTCAGGTTCAGGATCAAATACAAGTTGTCTCCTGAGAGAACGCCTACCAAGCATGCACTAAAAACACAATTCAAAAGGACTTGTTTGGTCTTTACAAATTTAGGCTTTTGCCTTTAGTTCAAATTGTAGGTGACAAAACAAGTTTCCCAATCAATTACGTGCCTATTGTCAACCTTCGAAATGCCTAAAAAGACCTAGTTGGAGCTTAAGTATTCTTCCCTAAATCTCAAATGGTCAAGTAAATCCAAAGACGTGACAAGGTATCCCCCTCTTTGGATTTACAAAACCTTTGATCTCAAGTTCCAAACACTTCAGAATCCAACATTAGGAGGGCTCTTGTCCTAGTCGTTTCAAGACTTAGGAGTGTCTAAATGAGTGCTGTGGTGCAAAAGATATAAGTGTGCATTCATCACAAAAGGATCTTGAATTTTGAATTGCACACCACGTTCTACAATCAAGTCCTTGATTTTTAGATGTCCCTCCTTTAATTAGTCCTTTTTCTCAAATATATGTGACCACTTGTTAGATCGCTTCAAGACAAATTTTGTGGTCTTTGAATTAAATCCAAATGCAATGCATGATCAAGAATAGGATGCAAAGTAAGAGAATGCGCACCTTGCTTCCAGCAATCAACGATTGAAGAATGCACGCAATGCAGAGAAGTAAATCTAGAGGCTGCTCATATAGACCTAAATGGTTCGTCCTAAGGGCAGGTAGCTTCTAGCAGGTAGCTCATTTTTTTATTATTATTATTTTTTTAAACTACTTATGCATAAGCAAATAAAAGTAATCAATAAACTAAAAATCTAAATCTAATGAAAAGGAAACAGGCTCCCAAAAATTACCCAACACGGGCCCAAAATGAAATCAGGGAACAAACCCCTCAAAATATACCCTAGAAAAAGGGTTTCAAACCAAATGCAATGAAAAATTAAATCTAAAGTCTTAATTCTATTCTAATCAGATTAGCGACTAAATATACAATGATGATCGTCGCGTCCTCATCCGTCTCCTCCTTTTCAAAATAGCTCGTCCAATTCTCCTCTGGCGACGTCAAGGGTCACCTCTCACAATGGCTGATTCTTGCACAAATTTCTCGCACAGAAAAGAAAATAATAAATGGTCAAATCACTGTGCAATTGAGAAATAATCAAAATAAAATTAGGTTAAATTACTGCGTCTGTTGCCTCCCTGGCAACGGCTCCATTTGACGAGTCGATTGTTCGCTTTAAAGTCATTTGTAGTTTTATGTGGTGGAAAAATCGACTAATCAATATTTAAAAAGAAATAACCACTCGCAGAAGAGCTGGCCGTATCCACAGGGAGGCAATGATGCAATAATATCTCACTTATTTCGCATTCGTTCAATCTCATGAGAAATCCATAGTCAAATCTGACATGAAATGCGATGGAAAGAAGATGCACAATATCTTGAAAACATAAGGGTAGATGTGTAATTTTTCCTCACTGAAATATTCAATAAACATGTGATGATTTTATGCAATTTTCCATTAACATGTATTAAAGAAAATTTATGCACATTTAAATTCCAAAACCAATGTCAAACAATGTTAATTACAAAAGCCATGCAATTGTAAGAGAACTTGAGTATGAAGTTGTAAACTTTAGCACAATAAAATATTCATAAACCAAAATTCTTTTTCCTGGCAATGGCATGAAATGTAATAACTAATTAACTCCATAACAGAGCATTTTACCTCTCTCTTCCTCGCGATCGGGAGAGAGGTTCAATCGAGGAGAGGTTTGCACAGGTGATGTAAACACATTTACACTACTTAAAATGTCTATTTATGCATGTTCTTAAGCATAGGATTGCATTTCATGATATAAATATTGCATTACATGCATCATCTTGCATTTAGAGTAGTTTGAATAAAATGGAGGTTAATTGTCTCCTTTTATGTGCTTGGACAGGGCAAATATTTTATCGGGGCCTCGGATCAAAGATCCAACCGTATGGATATGATCAGGGCGACGATTGGAGTTCAACGACTCCAAGATCGCCCTAATCAGGCATCCGTAGCATCAGATAGAGACCGGGGAACCCTAGAAGATCAAGGGCCAGGATGGTGTAAATCCGCACTTCAGATGGAAAATCCGACCACACGGATGAATTCGGATCGACGATCGCAGTCGAACGACACAAAAATCGAGTCAATCCGACATCCGTGGCACCATCTACAACTTCCAGAAGATGGACGGCCAAGATGTCGCCACGTGGCGCCATCCCAGCCGCCCAATCGGCCGCAGGAGTCCTGTGAAGTCCGCGCAACGTCTCCTCTCCGCCGTTGGATCTCGATCCAACGGCTGCGGTCGCGCGCGTTTAAAAACGTCCGCGCGACCATTTCGCCGCGTAGCGCAGCGGCTACGCAGCTGCGGGCGAAGCGGAGGTCGCGGGTTCGAGCCGCGGAGAGGGGGGTCGAAGGCGCGGGCGAGCGGGCGTGCACGAGCGTCGGATGAAGATCCAACGGCCGCGCGTGCCCGATAGCGCCGACGCGCAATTGGACGCTCTGGCGGGCGCGCGATCGCACGCGGGCGGCGCGCTCGGCAGCGGGCGCGGACGCGATCTAAGCCGTCCGATCTCGCGATCGGACGGCTGAGACGACGCGGACGTGCGTCTGCGTTACGTGCGCAGGCCAGCCGAGATGCTTCTCGCGAGATAAAGTCCAAATTTTCGTCCCCCTTCGGGAGTGGATCCCGCGACGACGACAGCGTGCTGCTTCGTTCCCGTTCTTCTGCTTCGTCCTCCTTCGTCCCGCTTCGTTCTCCTTCGTCCAGGCGTCGTCCCGTCCGGCTCGTCCTCCAAGCGACCGTCGAGGAGGATTTCTCTCTCCCTATTCTTTTTACTGCTTTCTAGTATAGATTTACTGCTTTCTAGAGTAGTCTATTCGTCCTCCGAGCGATCGTCGAGGAGGACATTTCTCCCTCCATTCTTTTAATGCTTTCTAGAGTAATTGTTTTATGTTTTCTAGTTGTAATGAAAGAACTCTTTTATGATAAATTCCTTGTCTATTCTACATCTCATTTTGATTTCCATGTATAGTATTCCTTCGCTCTCTCTTACTCCCTCTCTCTCTTTTATTTGTTGTAGATACTTAGATAGTTTAAATTGAATTTCTTTGTGACAAAATAAAAAGAAACGCGGAGTTTTTAAATCAAACGTTCGCCTCCCTGTGTTCGACCCGGAATTCTTATTTCGGTATAAATTTTATTTGTTGAACACGAATCCTTCGCTTTCGAACTACAACGACGGGTTTTCCAAAACCAAACACGTTAGCGTAGATTCTCGCTCAACATTTTGGCGCCGTTGCCGGGGAGGCAACGATCTTTGATTTCTCTTCACGTTTTGTAACTTACAAATCATTTACCTCACTTTTCTCCTTTCTTATTGTAATTGCAGGTACTCTTTTGAGACAGGCAAAAGCGGTAGATCGGAGTAAAGTGCTGTGGAAGGTTTTGTAAGTTACCCCCCACCTCCCACCCATTAGATTTCATTTCATCACATAATAATTCAAACATCAATCAACCTAGGTGTTCTTATAAACTCTAAGGTTAGATTGTTTGTTGTTTGACATCCATACTCACTCCAACCCCCACATTAAAAAAATAATAATAATAAAAAAAATCTCACAGAGGCACACAACCTCATCTGATTTTCTAACTCAACCGGTAAACCAATCTTAGGAGCTGGTACACACATCCAAACACATAATCGAGTAGAAATCAGATTGGGTAATCATTTGTGTGCCTAATTAGGTGGTGCATCAGGCCAGTTGTTTGAGTTGTTTGGGCCGCACCGCTTCAAATAAAATCAACTCATCAAGTAGCTGCCAATTAGGTTCAACTCTTAGGGATCTACCAGGCACTCCACATTCTTTTTAAACTTTAAAGGAAAATATCTTCACCTGTGCTTGCAAAACCTGGTGTGCCAATGAAACTTGATTGAAAACACCTAAAGTTGAATCCTAAAAGCTACTAAGCAAGATTTGAACCTTAAAATTCACCACATCAAAAATAATCTTGCTTGAAAACCACTGGTTGTGCACGCACACACAAAGCAATCAATCATTAAGGGCACAACCCATTTAAAGGGCCCATCACATTCCAAAGCACATTCAAACCTAGCCCTAAATAAAACAGAGTAGACGTTGGCCTTAAGGATTAGACTCGCTCTTCAGAACTCAGAACGAGATTATTTTCGATTAGTCTGTTTCTACTGTTCAATCTGATGTCTAGCTAGGGGAGCAGAGTCAAACGATCGCGGCTGGGGGGTACACTAGGAACCGGAGGCGCAAGCCGAAGGAAGAACCTTCTCCCCAGTCCCTCCTTCTAACTGGTTGGATTGAACAGACAGAAGTAGATCAAATCGTTCCTTTATCTCAAGACGGGTTTTGAGAGTCTGTAGGTCTGTAGGCTAACCCATTTAAGGACAGGTTTGATTGTTTGTATTGCAGGGCACCTTTCTTCCTCCCGTATCTCATGAATCCTTCCACATATTTCACGCATTCCCGCTCTTTCCCTCCTGTTGTAAATTATCCTCAACATGACGATTATCCCAATTCGTATTGTAATAGACTATCAGTTAGTTGGGATAATTCGGATTGGGGATACAATTCCGGACCCCCGTGTTTAGGGTCTAACCCTGAACACTTTGATTCTCAATTCTATCCTTCTCAGAGTTGCATCGATTATAGATCGTCCTCCTTTCATGAACAACCTAATGCGATCTACAATCAAGAAGGATACACTGATCCTTACCCATCCTCTGATTTCACTGCCTTTAGGTCATCTCCATCTTATGAACAATCTGAAATGATCTATTATCAGGATGGGTATAACGAATCTCAATTCGTTAATTCCTCTACATTGATGTCAAACCCGCCCAACCCTGAACCAACTCATTTGGTTCAGGTTAATCAGGTTCAAGATAAGGTTCTGGCTAACTTGAGGAATATCATTCAATCTTTAGAAGTTCAGCCAACACCTTGCATTGAGAGATTGGAGCCCCTGATTGAAATGATTGATGATTTAAACAAGTCTTTGTTGGATTGGCTCCAGGATGTTAAGGATAAGAACCCGGGTGAGTTTTTACTTGGGAAATTAGCGAAATTGAGGATGAGATTCGTGGTTGCTTTGATTCAATCTTGGAATAATTCCCAGGATGAACTCTCTTCAGGAAAGCCAATGACAGAACTCGCTCAGGCACCTGTTGGGGGGGACACGTGTTACGAAGCTGACCAGATTGAATTAAAGCAACCAATTAAGGATGATCTGATTTCTTCACCTGAGATCCCTGAGCCGAGTTACGAGAAAACGTATGTCTCCTGGGAACACAAAGTGACAACTGATTTTGGGACATACATTGATACGGATCCTGATTTCTTTGATGGTGAAGATTCAAGTTGCGAAGTCTCACACGAGTTTTCAAATCACGATTTTTGTGAGACGATTGGGCCTGAGGAATCTGATAGATCATTTGATAGCCCAATAACTGAGGAAACTGATCTTATTAGGGCACACGATACAGATCCAGAATCGCATTTTCTGGATGAATCAATTCAATGCCCTGATTATCAGTTACACCCTGTTGAGCTTATTGATGATTTTAATTCTGAGATAATTAGACCCAAGTCAATTTTGATTCTGCCACATCATTTACACTTGGAGATTCCAGACGGGGTGATGAATATACAAGATGTCCTGGAATTTGATACACTTAATGAGGAGGATAGGAGCGGGGAAGTTCTAATTTGGGAAGTTAATTTTGGAGGAAATGGAAGATTGAGTCGAAGGGTTCCTTTTAAGCTGAAACCATCAAATCAGAACCCTTACGACATTTGTTTCGAGGATGTCAAACTCAAGCACACATTTAACGATTATCCTTTTGAGCTTCAATTCTCTGTAACCCAACATTTTGGCCTTGGGTTGCATCCTCACAAATCGCAGGCCCGACCCCGCTTGCATTCTGATTTTAGGTTTTGGGTAATTTTTATCCAGAACCTAAGATATTCTCGATTATGGGGTGTGGGTCTGCACCACAATCTAGTCCACATCTGTGGACCTCTGCTGACAGGTCAGAGGATTCTTCTGTTTATTCTAATTCTGACCTGCACATGTGAATTCTTCATTTCTTTTCTTTGTATAGTGTGCCTAGCTGAAGGCACTAAACTCAGCACATATACAGTTCTTTTTCATTTTCATCTCGGAGCGGACCCGATATCCACGCAATTCAGGTACTTTCTACGCTTTTCCACTCTGTTTTATGTCTTTTTAATACAATGAGGACATTGCATTAGATAGGCATGGGGGGGTGGATATTTATCTTTGAATTCATTCGTCAGCTCCGTAGATTTGTTTTATTATTAAAAAAAAAAAAAAAAAAAAAAAATCGAAATTAGGAAAGAGAATTTGGGTTTAAGAAAATTTTCGATCTTAAGAAATACTATATTATGGTTTGAACACAAAGACCCTTCAGGTCTTTGGACTTAATCAGCCTATGTATCCACTAAAATGTGGATTTGTTTTTCGAGTTCTCGCCAACCTGAATTTTATTATAATTGGAGTAAATAAGTTTGGGTGATAAGTACACGACTTATCAACCCGCCCTCTGATGTGAGGGAATTTTGAGTCTTAAGCATCTACACACTTTCTTTGCACTGACTCGTTGTTTGGCGATTTTAACGGAAATTGGGTAGCTAATGAACCTTCTAGGGTGATATGGCTGGCAAGTTATCGTGGGTAACAGCCCATAGGTAGGTTGTCCAGAGCCCAGTCACTGGACCTTTCTCTTTTTGCTGCCTTTAGGTAAATCTTAGACCAGGGAAGCCACCTACTTAAAAAAAAAAAAAAAAAAATCAAAAAGGAGAAAAGAACAAAAAGAAATAAGCCACACTTCGCCGCACGAGTATGGCTGGCAAGTTGTCGGTGGTAACAGCTCATCGACCGGTTGTCCAGAACCCAGCTCAGAAAATGCACTAAAAATTCCCAAAACACTTAGGAAGAAGCGGAGAAGTAGAATAAACCGGGGAGATATACACTGGATTCACCCTTGTGTTGACCCCGTTAAAAAAAAAAAGTAGGGAGAAAGATACCGGTTGTAAAGATACACCTTTAGGCAGAATTCTTTTTGAGGTCACCTACAGGCGTAGAAATCCGAAGTCCGTTTTAATTGCCGGTCAACGAGTCTATCACAATCACAATAAGATGCTTAAAACTTAGGGTTCTCATCAAATCTTGGGTGAGTTGAATGGCCGTAGAAAGCCACTCTTAAACCCTAAAATTTGAAAATCTAAAAAAAGAGAGTAAAAACAGAAAAAGAAATTTTTCTTTGAATAAGGCGAGGCTTGAGGCGGTCTGCATTTTGGCTGATACCCGGGCACTGTTGTGTCTTTGAAAGTTCAGTTCTTAAGTAGACAATTTCTTAATGAATGAAAATAACTCAGGTCCAAATAATCTAACCTAATTCTTTTATAAATAGCATATAGTTTTTGCTAGGGACTAGCAAAAGATAGGCATGGGGGTATGATGTAAACACATTTACACTACTTAAAATGTCTATTTATGCATGTTCTTAAGCATAGGATTGCATTTCATAATATAAATATTGCATTACATGCATCATCTTGCATTTAGAGTAGTTTGAATAAAATGGAGGTTAATTGTCTCCTTTTATGTGCTTGGACAGGGCAAATATTTTATCGGGGCCTCGGATCAAAGATCCAACCGTATGGATATGATCAGGGCGACGATTGGAGTTCAACGACTCCAAGATCGCCCTAATCAGGCATCCGTAGCATCAGATAGAGACCGGGGAACCCTAGAAGATCAAGGGCCAGGATGGTGTAAATCCGCACTTCAGATGGAAAATCCGACCACACGGATGAATTCGGATCGACGATCGCAGTCGAACGACACAAAAATCGAGTCAATCCGACATCCGTGGCACCATCTACAACTTCCAGAAGATGGACGGCCAAGATGTCGCCACGTGGCGCCATCCCAGCCGCCCAATCGGCCGCAGGAGTCCTGTGAAGTCCGCGCAACGGCTGCGGTCGCGTGCGTTTAAAAACGTCCGCGCGACCATTTCGCCGCGTAGCGCAGCGGCTACGCAGCTGCGGGCGAAGCGGAGGTCGCGGGTTCGAGCCGCGGAGAGGGGGGTCGAAGGCGCGGGCGAGCGGGCGCGCACGAGCGTCGGATGAAGATCCAACGGCCGCGCGCGCCCGATAGCGCCGACGCGCAATTGGACGCTCTGGCGGGCGCGCGATCGCACGCGGGCGGCGCGCTCGGCAGCGGGCGCGGACGCGATCTAAGCCGTCCGATCTCGCGATCGGACGGCTGAGACGACGTGGACGTGCGTCTGCGTTACGCGCGCAGGCCAGCCGAGCGGGCGCACGTGGGTGCGGCGGCGACGGCGACGGCGGGGCTTTAGCGACGGTTTTATCCGTCACTAAAGACCCCTTATTTATTATTTTTAAGATGTAATGTCCATTTTGCCCCCACTCCTTGAAACTATAAAAGGAGACCCCCTCCATACGAAATTTTCATCCCTTCCTTCTCCTCTCTACCTCTCCAAAGCTCAAGAGAAGCTTGTCCCACACCCGGGATGCTTCTCGCGAGATAAAGTCCAAATTTTCGTCCCCCTTCGGAAGTGGATCCCGCGACGACGACAGCGTGCTGCTTCGTTCCCGTTCTTCTGCTTCGTCCTCCTTCGTCCCGCTTCGTTCTCCTTCGTCCAGGCGTCGTCCCGTCCGGCTCGTCCTCCAAGCGACCGTCGAGGAGGATTTCTCTCTCCCTATTCTTTTTACTGCTTTCTAGTATAGATTTACTGCTTTCTAGAGTAGTCTATTCGTCCTCCGAGCGATCGTCGAGGAGGACATTTCTCCCTCCATTCTTTTAATGCTTTCTAGAGTAATTGTTTTATGTTTTCTAGTTGTAATGAAAGAACTCTTTTATGATAAATTCCTTGTCTATTCTACATCTCATTTTGATTTCCATGTATAGTATTCCTTCGCTCTCTCTTACTCCCTCTCTCTCTTTTATTTGTTGTAGATACTTAGATAGTTTAAATTGAATTTCTTTGTGACAAAATAAAAAGAAACGCGGAGTTTTTAAATCAAACGTTCGCCTCCCTGTGTTCGACCCAGAATTCTTATTTCGGTATAAATTTTATTTGTTGAACACGAATCCTTCGCTTTCGAACTACAACGACGGGTTTTCCAAAACCAAACACGTTAGCGTAGATTCTCGTTCAACAACAGGTGGGTGGTTGAAGCGAGGCCATCGCAATGGTGGTAGCCGCACGTCGAGCGGTGGTTAGAGTCGGCCGGACGGAGCTCCGGCGAGAGTGGCTGCAACGGTGGCTGCAGCTGCTGGAAGAGGGGCAGCTGTGTGCACGCGTTGAGCGCTGCTGCAGGTGGTTCACGTGCACAAAGGGTTGCTGACGGGCGCGCTGCAAATGGTAGGGAGCGCTGCAGGCGAAAGGCATGGCACAGGAAGGCTGCAGGTGCAGGCAAGCTCGCGCTGGAAGTGGCGGTGAGGTGCAGCAGGGGCATGCGTAGGCAGAAGGTGTGGCGCGGGAAGGCTGCAGCTGCTGGAGAGTGTGCGCTGGCCGTGCCTGCCTTGCTCGCAGCTGGAGGTCTGCGGGGGAATGCTGCAGCTAGTGCGGCCCTGTTGCAGGCATGCGGATGGGCGTGGGAAGGCTGCAGGGGCACGCTTCTGCAGATGGCAGGGAGCGTACGCGCACGGTTGGTGTGGGATGGAAATGGAGGTTGCTACTATAGATGTGCGGCAAGAAGGCGTGTGTGGGCTGGGGATGGCGTTGGAGGATGGAAGGGTCGTGCGGTGTAGCTGTGACCGGTGGCTGGAAGAAGAACTAAGGATAGGGAAGGAAGATGAAGGTGTGATGTAGGAGCTTCAGACATCCGGGAAACTTCCCGAACATCCTAACTGACTGAGGAGTGAAACTGCAGTGGCTGCGGCGGTGGTTGTTGGTGACGACGGTAAGGGAGGTGCACGCTAAGGTGCTCACGGTAATGCAGATGAGCTCAGGATGGCGGTGTGGCCTATCACACCACACGCCCACGGTGGAGGAGACTCATCGCCACGGTTGAGGCCGGCGATGTGGAATGGAAGAGAGAAGAACTCTCTGCATAGTGGTGGGTTGGTGGTGGAGGCCTCATCGCTCGGTAGCCTCTCTCCTCTTTTTGTAGCTGCCTGCACGAATTTGAATGGAGAGGCGAGAGCAGATCCACCTTCTCCGCTGATTCATGAATGTGGCTTTAGTGCGGCAGGAGGCATAGCAGCGACAGCCGAGCCATTGCTGAAAAGAAGAAGAATAAAAGATATTATTAAGATATTATGGTTATTTATTTACAAACCCTCAACTTTTAACTTAAACAATGTACCTAATTATTTAACTAATTAAACTAATGCCATTCTAAGCTAATTCTAAATGCATTTAAAATATGAATGCAATGCATGAATTATGTAATTAAATTAGAAATATGAATTAATCTATTTACATCCTAATTTATGCTAAATAAATGTTAGAGTTAACCTAATGTCTAGGCACTTAAATACTTAAATAGCCCACAACTATGGACTAATCAGTCATTATCTTCACTGACCACTCCGCCCTATGTCATTTGTTGGCAAAAAAGGATGCCAAACCTTGGCTCATCAGATGGATCCTTCTATTGCAAGAATTTGATATTGAAATCCACGACAAAGCTGGAAAGTAGAATGTTGTGGCGGATCACCAATCTAGACTGGACCCAAGCCACATTCCTTATTCCCTGCCTATCCACGACCAATTTCTGGATGAATCCCTTTTGGCAATTCACTCTGTTGAGTTCCCCTGTTACGCAGATATCATAAACTATCTTGCTGCAAGCAAGATTCCTGCGAACCTATCCAAGGACCAGAAACTCAAATTTACTATGGAGGCCAAATTCTACCTCTGGGATGACCCACTGCTCTTCTACATTGGAGCAGGTCAGATTATTCGAAGATGCATCCCAGATTCTGAAATCCCTAATGTGTTATCTTTTTGCCACAATGATGCTTGTGGTGGTCATTTCTCGAGATGGAAAACCACTGCCAAATTTTGCAGTCGGGATTTTTCTGGCCAACTATTTTCAAAGATACGCACGAATACGCCCAACACTGCAAACGAAGCCAGTTGGTCGATTCTATGACGAGGAAAGACATGATGCCACTCCAGCCCATCATGGTTGTAGAAGTGTTCGACGTCTGGGGCATCGATTTTATTGGCCCTTTTCTGAACTTGCATGGCTTCGAGTACATATTACTAGCTGTTGACTATGTCTCGAAGTGGGTCGAGGCCATCCGGGAGAGATGGGCTGATCATAAGTGACAGTCGACTTTTCGCTTAGCGTTATAGTATTTAAGTGGTGGAAAAATCGACTAATAAAAAACAATGAAAATAACCACTCGCAGAAGAGCGGGTCGTGTCCACAGGGAGGCAATGATGCAATCAATACTTAATTATTTAATGTTATTTCGGATAGCGTGAAATTCCTTTTCAAATCAGACTTAAAATGTGAAGGAAAGTAGATTTACAATAACGTAAAAAGTTAAGGGTATAAGTGCAGTTTTCACTCACAAAAATCCTTAATAAATTTAGGATAAATTCATGTAGTTTTCACGTGATGTGTACTAAAGACAATTAGTACCTAAATTAAGTCCAAAATCAACCTTTAAACTAGCCACTATCAGTACCATGCAATTATAAATAACTAGGAGTGTCTGAATGCAATTCTGCCATAATATAATAATAATAATAAATCAAATTGGTGGCAATGGCATTGAATGTAATTTTTAATTCCAACAAAAACAAAGCTTTCTTCCTCTCTCCTCCTCGCGAGAGAGAGAGAGAGAGAACCGCGGGGGTCGATGCAGGGCTCAATAGGATGGCGAGGTTGAGAGCTTTTCGACGGTGGCAGCGGCGGCGACGGAGGTGGCCGGAGGCGGCCGGCGGTGGTGGCTGGAGCTCCGACCTGTGGAGCAAGAGGGCGGCTGCTGCTGTGGCAGTTCGAGCAGGCGCGCGCGCACGCTGGTGTGCAGGTAGGGAGCACCTACAGGTGGCGTGGAGGCACGCGCAGGGTGGAGTGTGCCTGCAGTTGGCGGTGGGGCGCAGGCTTGGGTGCGAGCGCCCGCTGTGGCGTGGGGGCAGTGAAGGCAGGAAGGTGGAGCTCACTGGTGTGCGCCTGCAGTGGTTGGAAGATGGCAAGCAGGCAGAGCTGAGGTGCGGGGGATGGCGTGCGGTTGCTCTGCAGCGCGCAAGGAGGATGCGCTGCGGGATGTGCGGGCGCGGTGTTGGGTGCAAGCAGGTGATGGCACGCGGCTACAGGTGCTAGAAGATGGGCATGCGGGTTGCAGGGACGCAGCAAGGAGGCCGTGCGAGCTACAGGGATGCATCAAGGAGGCCGTGCGGGCGCTGTGGGCGGTGTGGCTTTGCAGGTCTGCAGGCGATGGAGAGGGTGTTGGGGCTGGCGTGCTGGAAGGTAGGCACATGGGAAGGGGGGGCACGCGTTTGTGGAGAGGGTGCTAGTTCTGAATGGTTGCAGGCAGATGTGGCGTGAACGGCTGCAGCAGGGGGCGCTGGGGGATGGATGCTTGGCGCACAGTGCGTGCGGTGGGTCACATGGTTCGCCCTTTCCATGGTGAAGCAGTTCCCCACAAGGGGGGAAAGATGATCTTCCTCTCTCCTCGCCTCCTCTCTTTAACTCCTCCCTTGCACGTGAGTTCAGGGATTTTCCCAAATCCCCGGTCACAGTTGTTGGGAAAGGTGGCGGAAGAGAAGATTACCCCAATGTCTGGCTGGGGAGGGGGGGAAAGAGTTGCGGCTATTTAGGGAAATTTATCCCCCCACCCTTGCTCTTTGTGCATTTTATTACCTGCACATAAAAATAATAAAATCATTAAGTTATAGAATGTTATAACTCAAATTATAAGGCGTACAAATATTCTATAACTTAATTGCCATTATTAATACACCTAAACTATACGATTAAATATACTTAGGCTTAATATTATTCCATTTTAATGGACTCATCAAATACGCCCATGCCTAAGATTTGCTAGTCCCTAGCAAAAATGAATAATAGAAGTAATCAGAAACTTCTTTTCTTATTTCAAAACTTTAGAAATCCAGACAAATGTGAAGTGCTGATAACCTAGGTAATAGATCCAAGTGAAAGAGTCGATTCGCATTGGGAGTTCATACATCACACTTGGCAAAAATTTCTGTTGTGATAGGCAACTACTTCCCTCGAGGATAAAGCAGACGATAATCTGTAATTTGACCCCGGCATTTGGCTTAGGTAGGAGATATCAAGTTGAATGGATTTGTATTTGGTGGCACACACTCAATTGGTGCTACATATAGTCTAGTACTACATACTCTAGATCTCTAGACTATTAGACAAGTCAACTCAAAGAGTGGCTACACAACTGTACTCTCTTGATGTTCCTAGGCACTCCCTCTTCTTCTTTCTGAGATCATAAATCTTGCCAGATTTAGAAACAGTACTCACTATTTGGTGGCCTCACATGGCATCTACACTTCAATTAAAGTCCTAATAACTCTACAACTAAGTTAGAGTCCTCAACCAGTATTCAGGCGATCAGAAATACTAGAAGGTAGGTATGGGTCATATTTGGTGAAACGCGATAGGTGTTTGCTGCCTCAGAAACAGTGTTACATCATACCCTTGGACCCCCTTTTTTTTCTTGTAATATAACTATTTTTTTCTTTTTCTTCTTTCTATTTCTTGTTTTTATTCTTCTTTCTCTCTCTTTTATTTTATTTTATTTTATTTCTTCTTGTTTTTGTTTCTTTTTCAATGAGCACAACACGATATAGACTTTTATTTATGGGGCATTATTAGGGATGATGATGGTCAAGAGGAAGTTGTGTGGCTTATTTGGTGGAAGTGCCTATTCTCGGCACCGGGAAAGAATGGATAGGACAGGCGTATTTCTGATCTTTGACACTATTACCTTCCTTCAGCTGAGGACTCTATGAAGGACGGTCGTAATCATCCACCATAGTTATAGCTTTATTAAGACTCAATCTCTGTGTATCTGCCTTATTTGGTGACTCTCAGGAATTCACTCAAAGTACGCACCCAAGAATAGAGAGTGAAAACTATGCCTAACTCTGAAGTATCATCATCTAATTATCCAGAACTTAAGAGTCCTTGCACTAGACTTTGCGCACCAGTAATCTCTCTACTTCTTCTCACAAATATGAGGTGGATTTACTAGAAGATAGTATGCCTGACTCTGTATGAACTGTCCAAGGGTTCAGTAGACTACAAATGCTCATTGGTTTTCCTTAAGGATCCATTACCAAGTCTATGTGCATGTGAAATAAATGTACTGGATTCTAAACTTAAGAAATAATTCAAGAAGAAAAACCTCCAATGACAAAGGTATTCTGCTAGGGACTAACCTAATCAGCTCAAGAAAAGAGATTTTTTTTTTTATATGCTAACCTAAATGCATGAATGCACCTAAAATGCAAATGCACTCCCCAATGCCTAAATCCTACAATGTCCCCATTGTAAAATTAAAATAGGAGGAGAAAGGAAAGAAATCACCTGACACAGTTTGCTGGGTTGCCTCCCAACAAGCGCTGCATTTTTTGTCAGCAGCCAGACTTATATGGAACCTGTAAGTCAGGTTCCAAATAGAAAAGGTTAGGCCCTAAGAATATGCATAACAGTGCAGGCCTAGAAAACAGGTAAGCACGGATGTTGGCAAGCTGATGATGCAATGTAATTCCAAATGCTCTCCAGAAGAAATGAAAATAAAAAATCTCGTTGGCTACCTTGGGAGGTCTAGGAATAAGAGATGGAATATGAAAAGAGGCCTTCCAAAACGGAATAAGTGGAGGATAACAAGGATCCTCCAAAGCAAGATAGGTTTTAAAAGATATAATCATTATTAGTTCAAACCCTTGAATGACGAGAGTAAAAGTACCAGCATCAATCCATACTCGCCATTCTACCTTAGGATGTACTAGCCTGATATAGTCTCCAGAAAGAATGTACATGTGCAGAGATCTGAGCCAAGGATCGGTTAGGGAGTATAAGGGTTGTTTGTAGTGTTGGAAGGTAATGGTTAAGTCCAATGAGGGCTTAGTTGGTGTTAAGTCCAATTCCAACAATGATTTAGATTGTGTACACTCCCTAATAGTTGTAGACAACTTCAAGTTATCCTGCTTAGCATTAATAATCGAAGTCGTATTTGAATCAAGGGTAGACTCCAAATTACAACCTTTTGATGGCAGGGTCAAGATGTAAGAATCATTATCATTCAGCTCATCCCCAGATTCGTTTGGTTCAGTCAAATATTTATCTGGGTGTATCTGTGATTCCTTAGGAGTTGGATTAGTATCCTCAATTATTTCTAAGGGAGGATTAGTTTTAATATTTTGGAGGAAGCCTATATCATTGAATTCGTCATTCTTCTTGAGGTATAAATCCTCAATTGACATGTTTTGTTCCCAAGAGTCTCCCATAGACTTCTCATTATTTTGTTTGTCCTCCTCTAATATCAACTCCTGTTTTGATGGAGGATGGCTCTCAAAAGAAAGGAGGAATCTGGATTTAATCATATTATTTCTATCCTCTGGAGCTAAATCCTCAAATAATAAATAATTCTGCTGTGATTCACTCCAGATTTTCAGTCCATGTTCCTCTGTTGGGGCATCCTCATCCTTTGAATTAGACTCTTCATAACCCTGAGACCAGAATTGATCATCCTTTATTCCCTTAGGGTCACCTTCATTAGGTGCATTTAAATCCTCAGGATATTGAATGATAGGTGTGATTCCCTAAGTGGAGGGTCAGGAGTAGGCTCACTAAGAGTAGAATTGGATTCCACCAAATAATCAAGAGGGGAAGTGATAGGAACAATAATCTTCTCTTGCTTTTGACTCCAATATAGTTCAAGTGGATAATCACTATGATTGTTGTCCTCTAGTGGCCGCGTCTCATTGGGAGAGTCTAAGTGATCGCTACATGAAATTTGATCCCTATTGTCATTAAGTACCTCAGAATTATTTTCATGATCATGAACGGATGGGTAGGGATCAGGATTATTGGGAACCGTGTAGCTAAGTTGTCTTATTTCTTCATTTAATTGTTGACTATTCCTCAACATCTCTCCCATTGATTCCATTATTTCCTTTTGTTGTTTTTGCATTTCTATCATAAAAGAGGAGAGGCTACTATTATCAAGTTGGGGAGGATAGTCAATTTCAGGCTCTGGTTGTCTAGGGGTATCGGTCCAACCTTGATACAAAAAATCATGAAGGGTGGGAGGGTTGGGTGTTTGCATGGAAGTAGGGATTTCAGGATTGGAGAATCCTGCTCCTAGGCTCTACTCAAAAGTGGGAGTTATTAAGCTAGTACTCCCAGGGTAAGAATGAGAATGATCCATGAATTATCAATGTACCCATCAAAGGATGGATATGCTCGGAGCATGGGATCTTGATTAAAAGATGGGAAGTATTGACTCTGATAATCTGAGTGATAGGAGTAAGAGTAATCCATTTCTTTAAGCAAAACAATTTTAACTCTCTTAGGATTTAGCAAAATTCAGCAGAGAACTTCCTAGAGAGTTCTAATGTCAAAGAAAATGCAAATTCAATGGGATCTGTTTTTAGTAGATTGTAGGTCTTAGAGTTATATGTTTAGTTGGTGGCCAAACAAGTTTTGCAAAAATTACGCTTCCTCGGCCATCCTTCGCTGGTGCCTATAACCTACTAGCAAGGGATGGAAGTCTCGAATCGAGCCCACACACGAGGAACCGAAATAACTTGGTGGATAGGCTTGTTGATTTCCGACTAACTTCCCTTGTGGTGCAAAAGAGGAGAGGTAGAAATTTATCTAGTCACCTTATGTGAGGTGCACAGTGTCTCAAGTGTGCAAGCATACGATCGTCTTTTGATTCTTTGAAATTCCGCAAACAGGATCCTTTTGCACACAATTTTCAGTCACAGATTTTAAAGTCCAACCTCTTAACAGTCCCAATTTGTTTAAAGTGACCACTAAATTAATTTGATTCACGCACTTTTGTGGTCTTAGATTTAGGTTCAATGCATATGCATGACAAGTAATTAATGCTCAAGAGAAGACGTACCTTACTCCAGCTTTCTTCGTGTAGTGATGAATGCAGTGCAATAAAAAATAAACTAGATGCTGCTCATTCAGTCCTAGATGATCGTCCGATAGATATGCAGCTTCTAGCAGGTAGTTCGATTTTTTTTTTAATTAATTAATAATAACAAACAGACCTAATCTAACTAACTAACTGAAATGCAGTCTAAAATAGTTCAAATAATCCTATAATCTAAATAAATCGGAACACATTCCCAAAAATACCCAACAAGGGCCCAAAAGACAGTAATTTAAATTCTAATGTCTATCTAACTAAATCTAACTAAGACCTACTACCTAAATCAGAAATAGGCTTCTCCGTAAGCCTAAATGCGTGGGATCAAAGCCCACATGTTCCTGTTGTCGTCCTCCAGGTGGCGTCAAGGTCCACCAAAAAGATCATCTCCACCGTGCACATTGTTCATGTTCAAAGTCGTTGCTTTGCTGCGCCTCGTCGCCGTGTCAAGTTCCTTGCACAATAATAAAAATGATTAGATAATTTCGCAACTCAAAAGATTTAAAAACAATAAAATAAATCTATTGCTTCTATTGCCTCCCTGGCAACGGCGCCAATTTTGATGGTCGACTTTTCGCTTAGCGTTATAGTATTTAAGTGGTGGAAAAATCGACTAATCAAAAACAATGAAAATAACCACTCGTAGAAGAGCGGGTCGTGTCCACAGGGAGGCAATGATGCAATCAATACTTAATTATTTAATGTTATTTCGGATAGTGCGAAATTCCTTTTCAAATCAGACTTAAAATGTGAAGGAAAGTAGATTTGCAATAACCTAAAAAGTTAAGGGTATAAGTGTAGTTTTTCCTCACAAAAATCCTTAATAAATTTAGGATAAATTCATGCAGTTTTCACGTGATGTGTACTAAAGACAATCAGTACTTAAATTAAGTCCAAAATCAACCTTTAAACTAGCCACTATCAATACCATGCAATTATAAATAACTAGGAGTGTCTGAATGCAATTCTGCTATAATATAATAATAATAATAATAAATCAAATTGGTGGCAATGGCATTGAATGTAATTTTCAATTCCAACAAAAATAGAGCTTTCTTCCTCTCTCCTCCTCGCGAGAGAGAGAGAACCGCGGGGGTCGATGTAGGGCTCAATAGGACGGCGAGGTTGAGAGCTTTCCGACGGTGGCAGCGGCGGCGGCGGAGGTGGCCGGAGCTCCGGCCTGTGGAGCAACAGGGTGGCTGCTGCTGCGGCTGTTCAAGCGGGTGCACGCGCGCGCTGGTGTGCGGGCAGGGAGCGCCTGTAGGTGGCGTGGAGGCGCGCAGGGTGGAGTGCGCCTGCAGCTGGTAGTGGGGCACGCTGGAGGAGAGGCACGAGCTTGGGTGCGAGCACCCGCTGTGGCATGGGGGTGGTGAATGCAGGAAGGTGCAGCGCACTGGTGTGCGCCTACAGTGGTTGGAAGATGGCGAGCGGGCAGAGTTGAGGTGCGGGGGATGGCATGCGGTTGCTCTGCAGTGCGCAAGGAGGATGTGCTGCGGGATGTGCGGGCACGGTGTTGGGTGTAGGCAGGTGATGGCGCGTGGCTACAGGCGCTAGAAGATTGGCGTGCGGGCTACAGTGATGCATTAAGGAGGCCGTGCGGGTTGCAGGGATGCAACAAGGAGGCCGTGCGGGCGCTGTGGGAGGCGTGGCTTTGCAGGTCTACAGGCGATGGAGAGGGTGTTGGGGCTGACGCGCTGGAAGGTAGGCACGCGGGAAGGGGGGGCGCTCGCCTGCGAAGAGGGCTCTGGTTCTGAACGGTTGCAGGCAGATGTGACGTGAACGCCTATAGCAGGGGGCGTTGAAGGATGGATGCTTGGCGCATAGTGCGCGCGGTGGGTCACAGGGTTCGCCCTTTCCACGGTGAAGCAGTTCCCCACAAGGGGGGAAAGATGATCTTCCTCTCTCCTTGCCTGCTCTTTGTGCATTTTATTACCTGCACATAAAAACAATAAAATCATTAAGTTATAGAATGTTATAACTCAAATTATAAGGCGTACAAATATTCTATAACTTAATTGCCATTATTAATACACCTAAACTATACGATTGAATATAATTAGGCTGAATATTAGTTCATTTTAATGGACTCATCAATAAGACCATCATTTCTTTCGTATGGCAATACATCTTTGCGAGATTTGGAATACCCCGCGCTATGATCTGCGATGGGGGAAGCCACTTCATCCACACCCACTTTAGGCCATTATTAAAGAAATACAGGGTACATCACCATATAGCCACCCCGTATCACCCGCAGACCGGTGGGCAAGCTGAGGTGTCTAACCATCAGATCAAGTTGATTCTCCAGAAGACGATTAGACCAGATAGGAAGGACTGGTCTGTTAAATTAGTTGATCCACTCTGGGCATATCAGATCACGTACAAGGCCCCACTCGGAATGTCACCATATCGTAGGGCATATGGCAAGGCCTGTCACCTTCCTGGAGAGCTGGAACACCGCACCTTTTGGACGGTGAGAAAATGTAACCTTGACCTCGATGCAGGAGGTCAAGAATGGAAACTCCAGCTCAGCGAATTAGAAGAGATCCAGTGGGAGGCCTATGAGAACTCATTGATATACAAGGACAAGACCAAGGCCTTTCATGACCGCCACATCCGGAGAAAAACATTCATGCCCAACCAGCGAGTCTGGTTGTTTGATTCACGACTGAAACTTTTTTCAGGGAAGCTCAAGTCGAAGTGGACTGGACCATATGTTGTGATTCACCCATATCCTAATGGGGCAATCCAGATCAGGGACCCAAAATCTGGGCATATATCTACGGGAAATGGCCAGCGCCTCAAGCCATTTTTGGCCCAGGAACCTCCTCCAACTGACGAGATCATTCATCTTATTGAGGACATGTGATTGAGTTTTCACCCAGCTGGAGGCATTAAACTCAGCATCTACCTCACATTCTACCATCACCCTAAACATACTCGCTTTATACATAGCATATTTTTCTTTTAAGCATATTTCCTGTTTGCATATTGCATACTATCAGGTTGGTCGATGTTGAACATTAAACTTCAGGAGCAATTCCAGGTGATTTCTTCCCATTTACTCCCTGCTGCATTTATTTTCTTTTATATTCATGCATGAGGACATGCAAGAACATAGGCATGGGGGGGTAGATATGACAAAACTGAAAATTTTTATGCCAACATTTATGAAAACCCTGGAACTACATGTCAAACGTACTTTGGGACCCTAAATAAAAGAACAAACGACTCCACCTCCAATGTTCGCATTGGAGCTAAAAATCGTCTGCAACAGCCACTTCTGACTCACTCACTCACCTTTTGTTCTAAATCTAGGGTCGAGCTGAATGTAACCCGATACGGGAATTTTACAAAGTACAAATTATACAAGGTTACTTGTTTATAGCATATATACATATTGCATTCATGAATAAGATTTTTATCAAGAGAATGCATTAGGGATTTTATCCTCTAGTTGATTCCTTTAATCTGGAATCCAGTACAACTTTTCACACACATGTAGAATTTACAATGGATTCACGGTGAAGGCTGATAAACATCTTTAGTCTGTCGAAAAGAAGCAATGCTTCTTCTCCTAAACCCCTGGACAGTGTTTTAGGAGCTAGGCAGATTTTCTTCCAAAAATCCACCAAATAGTGTGAGATGAGAGTAGAGTGTACTGGTACTCTAAGATTAGTGTAAGGAATCTAGAATCTTAGATAATTAGGTGATGATACTCAGAGATTAGGAATAGTTTTTGCTCTTGGTTCCTGTGTATACATTTTTGTGCGAAATATTGAGAGCCACCAAATAAGGCAAATACACGGAGAGTGAGTTTTCATAAAACTAGGGCTAAGGTGGATGGTAACAACCATTCTTTACGGAATCCTCGGCTGAAGGAGGGTATTGAAGTCAAGGTCAGAAATACACCATCCTTTCCATCTTTCCCAGTGCCGTGAGTAGGCACTTCCACCAAATAAGCCACCCAATGTCTCTTGAGTACCACCAATCCCTAATAATGCCTCCTCAATAAAATTCATGAATGTATGATAGCATGTGTTGTGTTGAAAAAAATTTACATAAAAAAAAAGAAGAAAAAGAAAAAAAAAGAAAGAAAAAAAAATTAGAAAAAGAAGAAAAAGCAAGAAAAAAAGAGTTTGTGAATATTTAGTGTTTATTTCATTTGCATCGAGGCAATATCACCAAATAAATTTGAGATCCACCAAATATGGCCTTAATCTATTTTTCTGTGTTTCTGATTGCTCGAATACTAGCTGAGGAATTCCGACTTAGTGTTAGGGTTATGGAAACTCAATTAAAGTGTTAATGCCAAGTAAGACCACCAAATACAGGTCATATGTGAAAATTTGGTGAGATTGTGAGCTCCAAGAAAAAGAAAGAAAAAAAATCGGAGAGTAAGAGAGAATGAATACAAAGGAACCAAAAGAGAGCATAGTTTTTCTCGTCTTTCTCTGAGTTGAGTTACTTGATAATCCGTGAATCTAGATTTTGAAATACTAATCTCTATGCAGCACCAAGTGAGAGTGAGCCACCAAATAAACACTCGTATCCCTCAAACATTCTCTACCCAAGCTTAAAGCCGGGGTGGAATTCATAGAATATCTTGGATACCCCGAGGGAAGAAGTCCGCCTATCCCACTAGAATTTTACTAGGGGTCAAGTACAGGCTTTAGAGGTGAATTAGTTTTTCACTCGAATCCGTTGCAAAAGCTACATAGCTACACTTTCACGATTGTCTGGATTTCAAGAGCATAGGATGAAAACAAAAAGGAAAAAAATCTCTAGGCATAAACTTAATAAAATAATCAATCCCCTAGGGACCCTTGCTGTAAATAATTTAGTCTCGCATTTGCTAGGGACTAGCAAGATTTAGGCATGGGGGTATGATTACGCAGCAATCATAGGTCTTAATTGACCTAAATTAGTCTAGGACTTAGCATAAGATAGGACAATTCATGCATGCATAAGCATTATTTGCATCTTTACTGCTTTCTTTTAGCTATGCATAAAATAATGCTATAATGTGCAGATTAGGTGCATTATGTGAATTACAGGTAATAAGTTGACCAGAAGGTAGATCTAAAGCTAGATCAGAAGAATAAAGGATAACAGGTGTTGCAACAAAGTTAGAGTAGAAGACCTAGAATAAGATGTAGTAGACAATAATGTAAGGGGTTGAGGTATGCTATTCTATTTAAGTAGGAATAAAGCAGTAAATTGTGAAGAACTTAGGTCCATCCTAGCCCTAAGATAGCCTAGAAGCTTCCCCAAGCCTTAGCCACCCTTAGATTAGGTCACTGCACCGTAGAAAACCTTAAAACCCTAATTCTAGCCTCTATCTGGACATCCAAATGAGTTATAGGATCTCCAGAACTCTTAGCCAACTCCCACACACCTTAAACCCATTTCTGCAGTGCTATTAGATGTCCAGACACTTGGTCAGACATCCAATTTCTGCAGAATACCCAAGATAGAACCTAGAATCCTTCCTAACTCTGGTTAGACGTCTAGAATTGAAGTTTGGACTTTTGATTTTTTAGTATAAGTCGTCTGATACTATTATTGGACGTCTGGAACTACTTTCCACTTCCTGTTTTGAGATTCAAGCCTTGATCTTGGATTTCTAGCTTCCTAAACCCAATTCTAACCCCCTAGGAACCTAAATTAAGGTAGCATAACCCTAGTACATCACCTTTAGACCTCCTTAAGGACCTAATTAGGTCCTCACTAAACCTAATTGACTTAGATCATAGTCAATTACCATTTCCTATTCAATTGGACTCATAAGGTCCAATTGAGCTCAGATCTCAACCCATATAAGTCCAACTGGACTCAATGAAAATCCAATTGACCTAAGCCCAACCTAATTGAGTTATTTCACTCTCAATTAGGTTCATACTCATTCAATTAAACTTGTGTTAAGTTTAATTGCGTTTCCCCCTTAGCAATTAGGGTTTGCAACCCTAATTTAAAACCTACACCAACCTAAACCCCCTTAGGACCTGACCTAGATCACTTAGACACATAGGGCATGGCCACACACACACACCCATTCAAGCACTCCCACACCACCTAAAGTGTTCTAGGTTCTTCCAAAGGTGGTGCCACTCTTGGTTGCCAAAATTGGCAACCAAGAGCCATTCAAATTGGAGATCCACAAATGGTGGATCTAAAAACCACCACTCTCTCTCTTTGGCCGGCCACTCTTGGAGCTCTCTTTAGAGAGTTTCACACTTCTCTAGAGAGTCTCCCTTAGGTCTATAAAAAGACTTAAGGGGTGGCCATTTGCACCCATCCACTCTTGGCTTCATTCACTCTTGGCTTCCATTTAGTTTAGCTACATCCATCTCCACGAGTAGCATCACTATGGCCACCACCATCTCCACGCCAAGATGTTGGATCACCTCCTCAACCTCTCTCCAAGGGCTGGCCTAAGCACCACTGGCCACCCCTCCTTCTCCTCTCAACCAACTCAAAGGCCATCGGAGCCCACCTCCGAATGCCCTTATTTCTGCTAGATTAGTAGCTTAGTTCTTCATAGTTTACATGCTTTATTTATTGCTTAGTAGTGTAGTTCCTTGCTTCTCCCCCATTGATGCATGCATAATCCCCCTTTAGATTCAAGTATGCGATCATTTTCTATTAGCTAGATTTATGTTTTCAAGCTTTCCTCTATAAGCTTTCCACCAGTTCTATGTTGCAAACACCCTGATGAATCAATAAAAGATTTTTCTTCTATATATATATCTCTGGGTTGAGAATCACCATGAGCTTATTGCAATATATTTTGTGCGATTAAAGTTGCCTGCCTTTAATTATTATCTGTTGCAACTAGCATGTCGGTACCTAAAAATATTGAGGATCTAACTATTAACACATTTTTCATAAATAGCCACCACATAATGAGAATCGTGCGTACTGAAACTCATACTTTCACATTTTTCATCTATCTAACACATGCGCACGTAGTTAGGATTCATAATGAAAGTGGCCAAACAATAATCCGACAATTAGAAACCGGCGTGTGATTTTAAGCAAGTAGAGTAAAAGAATCGATTTCAAATTTGCATAAATGCCTCCTAGAGGAACGACCGGGACTCAAGTCTCATTATCTTTATAAATATTTTTGTTGATCGTATTGCGCACTATACTATGATGAGATCTTTTTTATCAAAAATGTGCTTTACGAGCCACAACGCACACACACACACAAAGCTACCTTGCACCTGTGCCAATGCCTGCACTCTGTTGCACTCATGCACCCTTGCATGGGCCTTGCCATCACCACGTGTGTGAGAGATGAGAGGGTAGCGCCAGTGCCCCTCTCTCTCCTCCCTTTCTCATCTTTCCTCGTGATTTCACTTGAAAATTGAGGCACCGAAGTACAGAAATGTCGTGCAAAACCCTAGGTGTGGTTTTTATAGGTACCAGAGAATGATTTACGTTTAGAAAAATATGTATTTAGACCAAAATACCCTCAATTATGTTGATACCTTTGGTTTTGATGATAATAAAATCAACGTGTATATGCAAATTATTTAGCTAATGTTTCAAGAGATTGAAAGTTATGTATGCAAAGACATGGATAAAATATTGTAAGATGATTAAATTGACAAATCAAGAAAGAATGGAAGAATTGAAGGAAGTGAAAAGTGTTCTTTGATGACTAATGTATTTTCTGAGTTGTCTTTGTTAGAATATATAAGGAACAACTTAAAATCGATTTTAATATTCTTTGAAAACACTAGTTTTAGCTTGTTGGAGAACATAGGAGTAAATTAATGATTAAACAAAAGCTTCAGTAATCAACCAATTTGTGTGTGCTTAAGAAATTTTCATTTTCGTGCAAATTGATCAAACAAAATAGTAGGTTGATTGATAAAAATGTTGAAAATGATCAACCAAAATGGCATTTTGATTGGCCAAAAGGTAAAGATTTTCAAAGGTTCAAAAGTGATCCATTTTGAACAAAAAAACACACTACTAGAAAAATGGGTTATGCCAAAGATATTTATGCCATCGCTTATTAAAACAAGCGATGGTAAAGGTCAGTACTCGACCTACTATCAACAGAAGAAAAGCAACCGATCACGTGGTGGTCATTAATACTTACCGTTGGTTTATTAAGAGACGACATTTATATTTTTCGCATCGTTTATTATAATAACCAATGGTAAATAGCTGGTTAAATTTTGTTCTCTAGGAGTAGGAGGGATTTGTAAGTTTGGTCGTTAGTTATTGGCATAAACGACGGCAAAAGTGGGTAAAAATTACTTGTCAAAATTTTAGTCGTGATGATGTGTAACCTTTGCCATCAGTTTTGGTAATAAGTGATGGTAAAAGTCAAGTTAAATTTTGTGGCAAAATTTTGGGCATGATGAATAGGGAACCGACAAATCATTTGCCATCGATTAATTTCGGTCGGTTAATAAAAATCGTCAACAATATTATTTTTACCATCGCTTAGTAAAATAAGCAACGGTGAAGGCATGTACTTGACCAACCATTGGTATTTTCCACAGTGGTTTGTCTTTCCAAACGTTTAGATGTATTGTCAAACATCTAACATGTCGTTTGGGCAACCTATCCTAGAACCCTATTTTGATCTTGTGAAAATAGGAAGGAAAGCATCTTAGTATTAGATGTCTGACATTTGTCCCAATTGTCTTATAATTGAATCTTTGCCGTCGTGTAGAGGAATAAGCGACGGTGAATGGTTGGTTAAAATTTCCAACCAAAATTTGGGTGCGATGGAGGGGGGATTTAATTTATCATTTACCGTCAGTTTCTGATATAACCAACGGTAAAGATCTGTTCATTATATTACTATGCAGAGCCCTCTCCTCCCCCATCACATATTCATTTTCCCAAAACCCTCAGCGTGCCGCAGGAGCTCCTCGTCGTAGCCCCTCTTGCTCCTTAGGTAACTCCTTCTTATCCTGCTCCTCCTCGTCTTCATCATCCTCCTCCTCTCGTGTCGCTGATAGATGACTTTTAGCTTAACGTTAGAGTATTTAAGTGGTGGAAAAATCGACTAATCAAAAACAATGAAAATAACCACTCGCAGAAGAGCAGGTCGTGTCCACAGGGAGGCAATGATGCAATCAATACTTAATTATTTAATGTTATTTCGGGTAGTGCGAAATCCCTGTTCAAATCTGACTTAAAATGTGAAGAAAGTAAATTTGCAATAACTTGAAAAGATAAGGGTATAAGTGTAGTTTTCCGTCACAGAAATCCTCAATAAATTTAGGATGAATTCATGCAGTTTTCACGTGATGTGTACTAAAGACAATTAGTACTTAAGTTAAGCCCAAAATCAATCTTTAAACTAGTTAATATCAATACCATGCAATTATAAAGAACTATGAGTGTTTGAACGCAATTCTACCACAGTATAATAATAATAATAAATCAAATTGGTGGCAATGGCATTGAATGTAAATTTTAATTGAGAGGAAAACAGGGCTTTCTTCCTCTCTCCTCCTCGCGAGAGAGAGAGAGAACAGCGGGGGTTGATGCGAGGCTCAAGAGGACGGCGAGGTCGAGAGCTCTCCGATGGTGGCAGTGGCGGCGACGGAGGTGGCCGAAGGCGGTCAGTGGAGGTGGCCGGAGCTCCAGCCTGTTGACAAAGAAGGCGCAGCTGCTGCAGTGCTCGCGGGCAAGCGCTCTAGATGGGCGGCAGAGCGCGTTTGCAGGCGTGCGGTCAGTAGGAAGGTGGAGCAGTGTGCCTGCAGATGGAGCTGAAGGGAGAGGCATGCGGGTGGAGAGGGCGCAAGCGCCTGTAGTGGCTGGAGGGGGGAGCTGTAGGGCGCACTGATTTGTAGGGGGCGCCGGTGCGCGGGCAGGCTGATGGCGCTTGCAGATGAGCGGTGCACGCGTTAGCAGGCAGTGGGGCACACGATTGAGAGCAGATGGCGCTGAAGGCAGGAAGCTGTAGGGCGTGCAGGCGCGGTGAGCAGGGGGTGGTAGGGCGCACTGGTGTATGGTGCAGGTAGTTGGTGAGCACCTGCAGCAAGGGAGAGGCACGCTGTTGGGTGTGGGCACCTGCTGTGGCGTGGGCGGAAGGTGATGAGGGGCACAGCTTGGTGCGCGCGAGCAAGTAGATGGGTTGCGGTGCTGGTAGGGGCGGACGCAGCGCCTGCAGAGGGTTGAAGTGCTGCACTTGGTGCTGAAGGGAGGAAGCGCTGAAAGGAGGAGGCGGCTAGAGATGAGGGGCACGGCTGGAGATAAGTGCACAGAGGAAGAGAAGGCCGCGCTCCTACATGTGGAATATGCCCATCCATAGTGCACGCTAGAATTGTTCCCTGCAAGAGGGAAGATATATTTTTTGTGCACGCCGCCTCTTCTCTTTTTAACTCTCTCTCCCTATGTGCGCCAATCCAGGGATTTGCAAATCCCTTTTATGTTTTTGGCCGGTGAGCGTTGAAGGAGATGGCTGGAGGAAAGGGAAAAGTTCCTCCTGTTGTTGGGGAAATTTTCTCCCCAACCCTTGCTCTTTCTAAATATAATACCTGCACATAAAAATAACAAAATCATTACATATTAAGTTATAGAATGTTATAAACGTAAATCATGGTGCGTGCAAATCTTCTACAACTTAATTGTAATTATTAACACACCTATAAGGTACGATTAAAGGTACTTAGGCTTAATATTAGTCCATTAAAATGGACTCATCAAATACCCCATGCCTAAGATTTGCTAGTCCCTAGCAAAAATGATAAATAATAGAAGTAATCAGAAGATTTCTTCTTTTCTTACTTCAATACTTTAGAAATCCAGACAAATGTGAAGTGCTGATAGCCTAGGTAACAGATCCAAGTGAAAGAGCCGATTTACATTAGGAGTTCGTACATCACCCTTGGCAAAAATTTCTGTTGAGATAGGCAACTACTTCCCTCGGGGATAAAGCAGACAATAATCTATAATTTGACCCCAGTGTTTGGCTTAGGTAGGAGATATCAAGTTGAATGGATTTGTATTTGGTGGCACACACTCAACTGGTGCTACATATAGTCTAGTATTGCAGACTCTAGCTCTCTAGACTATTAGACAAGTCAACTCTGAGAGAGGCTACACAATTGTGCTCTCTTGATGTTCCAGGGCACTCTCTCTTTTCTTTCTTTCTGAGATCACAAATCTTGCTAGATTTAGAAATTGTACTCACTATTTGGTGGCCTCACATGGCATCCACACTTCAATTAAAGTCCTGATAACTCTACAACTAAGTTAGAGTTCTCAACCAGTATTCAGGCGATCAGAAATACTAGAAGGTAGGTATGGGTCTTATTTGGTGGAACGTGATAGGTGTTTTGCTACCTCAGAAACAGTGTTACATCATACACTCAGACCATATTTTTTCTTGTAATATAACTATTTCTTCTTTTTGTTCTTTCTGTTTCTTCTTCTTCTTCTTTTTTCTTCTTTTTTCTTCTTTTTTTTATTTCTTCTTGTTTTTGTTTCTTTTTCAATCAACACAACACGATACGGACTTTTATTTATGAGGCATTATTAGGGATGATGATGGTCAAGAGGAAGTTATGTGGCTTATTTGGTGGAAGTGCCTATTCTCAGCACTGGGAAGGAATGGATAGGCAGGCGTATTTCTGACCTTTGACACTATTACCCTCCTTCAACTGAGGACTTTATGAAGGACGGTCATAACCATCCACCATAGTTATAGCTTTATTAAGACTCAATCTCTGTGTATCTGCCTTATTTGGTGACTCTTAGGAATTCACACAAAATACGTACACGGGAACAGAGAGTGAAAACTACGCCTAACTCTAAAGTATCATTATCTAATTGTCCAAAACTTAAGAGTCCTTGCACTAGACTTAGCGCACCAGTAATCCCTCTACTTCTTCTCACAAATATGAGGTGGATCTACTAGAAGATAGTATGCCTGACTCCCTATGAACTATCCAAGGGTTCAGTAGACTTACAAATGCTCATTGGCTTTCCTCAAGGATCCATTACCAAATCTACATGCACGTGAAATAAATGCACTGGATTCTAAACTTAAGAAATAATTCTAGAAGGAGAACCTCCAATAACAAAAGTATTTTGCTAGGGACTAACCCATTCAGCTCAAATTTTTTTTTTTTTAATACTAACCTAAATGCATAAATACTTCCTAAAATGCAAATGCACTCCCCCATGCCTAAATCCTACAATGTCCCCATTGTAAAATTAAAACAGGGGGAGAAAGGAAAAATATCACCTGACACAGTTTGCTGGGTTGCGTCCCAACAAGCGCTGCATTTTCTGTCAGCACTAGACTTATAAGGAACCTGTGAGTCAGGTTCCAAACAGAAAAGGTTAGGCCCTAAGAATATGCGTAATAGTGCAGGCCTAGAAAACAGGTAACCACTGATGTTGGCGAGCTGATGATGCAATGTAATTCCAAATGCTCGCCTAAAGAAATGAAAACAGAAAATCTTGTTGGCTACCTTGGGAGGTCTAGGAATAATAAATGGAATATGAAAAGGGACCTCCCGAAACGGAATAAGTGGAGGATAACAAGGATCCTCCAGAGTAGAATGGGTTTTAAAAGATATACACATAATTAGTTCAAACCCTTGAATGGCGAGAGTAAAAGTACAAGCATCAATCCATACTCGCCATTCTACCCTAGGATGTATTGGCCTGATATAGTCTCCAGAAAGAATGTACATGAGCAGAGATCTGAGCCAAGGATCGGTTAGGGAGTATAAGGGTTGTTTGTAGTGTTGGAAGCTAATGGTTAAGTCCAATGAGGGCTTAGTAGGTGTTAGGTCCAATTCCAACAATGATTCGAATTGTGTACACTCCCAAACAATAGTAGACAACTTCAAGTTATCCTGCCTAGCATTAATGATCGGAGTCATATTTGAATCAAGGGTAGACTCCAAATTACAACTTTTTGATGGCAGGGTCAAAATGTAAGAATCATTATCATTCAGCTCATCCCCAGATTCGTTTGGTTCACTGAAATATTTGTCGAGGTGTATATGTGATTCATTACGAGTTGGATCAGTATCCTCAATTATTTCTAAAGGAGGATCAGTCTTAATGTTTTGGAGGAAGCCTATATCATTGAATTCGTCATTCTTCTCGGGGTATAAATCCTTAATTTATGTGTTTTGTCCCCGAGAGTCTCCCATAGACTTCTCATTATTTTGTTCGTCCACCTCTAATATCAACTCCTGTTTTGATGGAGGATGACTCTTAAAAGAAAGGAGGAATCTGGATTTAATCATATTATTTCTACCCTTTGGAGGTAAATCCTCAAATGATAAATAATTCTCCTGTGAATCACTCCAGATTTTCAGTCTAGGTTCCTCTATTAGGGTATCCTCATCTTCAGAATTAGACTTGTCATATCCCTGAGACCAAAATTTTTCATCCTCTATTCCCTTAGGGTCACCTTCATTAGGTGCATTTGAATCCTCAGAATATTGAATGGTAGGTGTTGATTCCCTAAGTGGAGGGTCAGGAGTAGGCTCACTAAGAGTAGAATGGGATTCCACCAAATAATCAAGAGGGGAAGTGATAGGAACAATATAACCTTGACTCGGGTTGGTAGGGGTAAGGAGAATACCGTCATTGGGGTCAAGGTCCTCAAGAGATACCATCTTCCCTTGCATTTGACTGCAATATAATTCAAGTGGATAATCACTATGATCATTATCCTCTAGTGGCCGTGTCTCATTGGAAGAGTCTAAGTGATGGCTACCTAAAATTGGATCCCTATTGTCATTAGGTTCCTCAGAATTATTTTCATGATCATGGTTTATTAGGAAGAGAAAAGGATTATTGGGAAGCGTGTAGCTAAGTTCTCTTATTTCATCATTTAAGTGTTGACTATTCCTTAACAACTTTCCCATTGATTCCATTATTTCCTTTTGTTGTTTTTGCATTTCTATCATAAACAAGGAGAGGCTACTATTATCAGGTTGGGGAGGATGGTCAATTTTAGGCTCTAATTACCTAGGGGTATCGGTCCAACCTCGATACGGAAAATCATGAAGGGTGGGAGGGTTGGTTGTTTGCATGAAAGTAGGGATTTCAGGATTGGAAAATCCCGCTCCTAGGCTTTGCTCAAAAGTGGGAGTTATCAAGTCAGTACTTCCAGGGTAAGAATGAGAATGATCCCATGAATTATCAATGTACCCATCAAAGGATGGATACGCTCGGAGCATGGGATCCTGATTAAAAGATGGGAAGTATTGACTCTGATAATCTGAATGATAGGAGTAAGAGTAATCCATTTCTTTAAGCAAAATAATTTTAACTTTCTTAGGATTCAGCAGAAAACTTCCTAAAGAGTCCTATTGTCACAGCAAATGCAAATTCAACGGGATCTGTTTTTAGTAGATTGCAGGTCTTAGAGTTATATGTTTAGTTGGTGGCCAAACAAGTTTTGCAAAAATTACGCTTCCTAGGCCAACCTTCGCTGGTGCCTATAACCTACTCGCAAGGGATGGAAGTTGCAAATCGATCCCACACACGAGGAATCAAAGTAACTTGGTGGATAGGCTTGTTGATTTCCGACTAACTTCCCTTGTGGTGCAAAAAAGGAGAGGTAGAAATTTATCTAGTGACCTTATGTGAGGTGCACAGCGTCTCAAGTGTGCAAGCATACGATCGTGTTTTGATTTTTTTAAATTCCACAAACAGGATCCTTATGCACACAATTTTCAGTCACAAATTTTAAAGTCCAACCTCTTAATAATCCCAATTAGTTTAAAGTGACCACTGAATTAATTTGATTCAAGCACTTTAGTGGTCTTAGATTTAGGTTCAATGCATATGCATGACAAGTAATTAATGCTCAAGAAAAGACGTACCTTACTCCAGCTTTCTTCGTGCAATATGAATGCAGTGCAATAAAAATAAACTAGATGCTGCTCATTCAGTCCTAGATGATCGTCCTATAGATATGCAACTTCTAGTAGGCAGTTCAAAATTTTTTTTTTTAAATAATAATAACAAATAGACCTAATCTAACTAACTAACTGAAATGTAGTTCAAAATAATTCAAATAATCCTATAATCTAAATAAATGGGAACACGTTCCCAAAAATACCCAACAAGGGCCCAAAAGACAGTAATTTAAATTCTAATGTCTATCTAACTAAATCTAACTAAGACCTACTGCCTAAATCAGAAATAGGCTACTCCGAAAGCCTAAATGCGTGGGATCAAGGCCCACGTGTTCCTGTTATCGTCCTCCAGGTGGCGTCAAGGTCCACCAAAAAGTTCATCTCCACCGTGCGCGTTGTTCACGTTCAAAGTCGTCGCTTTGCTGCACCTCATCGCCGTGTCAGATTCCTCGCACAATAATAAAAATGATTAGAGAATTTCGCAACTCAAAAGATTTAAAAACAATAAAGTAAATCTATTACGTCTGTTGCCTCCCCGGCAACGACGCCAATTTTGATAGACGACTTTTCGCTTAGCGTTATAGTATTTAAGTGGTGGAAAAATCGATTAATCAAAAATAATGAAAATAACCACCCGTAGAAGAGCAGGTCGTGTCCACAGGGAGACAATGATGCAATCAATACTTAATTATTTAATGTTATTTCGGGTAGTGCGAAATCCTTGTTCAAATCTGACTTAAAATGTGAAGGAAAGTAGATTTACAATAACTTGAAAAGATAAGGGTATAAGTGCAATTTTCCCTCACAAAAATCCTCACTAAATTTAGGATGAATTCATGCAGTTTTCACATGATGTGTACTAAAGACAATTAGTACTTAAGTTAAGCCCAAAATCAATCTTTAAACTAGTTAATATCAATACCATGCAATTATAAAGAACTATGAGTGTTTGAATGCAATTCTACCACAATATAATAATAATAATAAAATCAAATTAGTGGCAATGGCATTGAATGTAAATTTTAATTGAGAGGAAAACTGGGCTTTCTTCCTCTCTCCGCCTCGCGAGAGAGAGAGAACCGCAGGGGTTGATGCGATGCTCAAGAGGACGGCGAGGTCGAGAGCTCTCCGACGGTGGCAGCGGCGGCGACGGAGGTGGCTGGAGCTCCGGCCTGTTGACAAAGAAGGTGTAGCTGCTGCAGTGCCTGCGGCTGGTGGCACGGGTGGAGCGCGCTTGCAGGCGTGCGGTCTGCAGGAAGATGGAGCGGTGCGCCTGCAGATGGCGCTGAAGGGAGAGGCACGGGAGAGGAGATGGCGTGAGCGCCTGCAGTGGCTGGATGGGGCGAGCTGTAGGGCGCGCTGATTTGCAGGGGGCGCTGGTGCACGGGCAGGTTGATGGCACTTGCAGATGAGCGGTGCACGCGCTAGCAGCCAGTGGGGCACACGATTGAGAGCAGATGGCGCTAAAGGCAGGAAGCTGTAGGGCGTGCAGGTGTGGTGAGCAAGGGGTGGTAGGGCACACTGGTGTGTGGTGCGGGCAGTTGGTGAGCGCCTGCAGCAAGGGAGAGGTGAGCTGTTGGGTGCGAGCGCCTGCTGTGGCATGGGCGGAAGGTGATAAGGGGTGCGGCTTGGTGCGCGTGGGCAGGCAGATGGGTTGCAGTGCTGGCAGGGGTGGACGCAGCGCCTGCAGAGGGTTGAAGTGCTGCACTTGGTGTTGAAGCGAGGAAGCGCTGAAAGGAGGATGTGGCTGGAGATGAGGGGCGTGGCTGGAGATAAGTGCACGGAGGAAGAGTAGGCCGCGCTCCTGCGCAGGGAAGATGCCCATCCACAGTGCACGCTGGAATTGTTCCCCGCAAGGGGGAAGATAGATTTTTTGTGCACGCCGCCACTTCTCTTCTTAACTCCTCTCTCTCCCTGCGTGCGTCAATCCAGGGATTTGCAAATCCCTTTTCTGTTTTTGGCCGGCAAGCGTTGGAGGAGACGGCCGGAGGAAAGGGAAAAGTTCCTCCGGTTGTTGGGGAAATTTTCTCCCCAACCCTTGCTCTTTCTGAATATAAAACCTACACATAAAAATAACAAAATCATTACATATTAAGTTATAGAATGTTATAAACGTAAATCATGATGCATGCAATTCTTCTACAACTTAATTGTAATTATTAACACACCTACAAGGTACGATTAAAGGTACTTAGGCTTAATATTAGTCCATTAAAATGGACTCATCAGTCGCCATTCCTCCTCGCTGATCGTCCTCTCCTCCTGCCCTTCCTCCTCCTCAATGGAAGGGCGACCTCCTTCCCCTCAACGACGCTCTCCTCCTCCGCCTTCTCCGATGAGGTCATCCTCGTCCTCCTCGCCAACACCATCCTCGGGGATGCTCCTCCTCCTCCCTAGGACCATCCTGTGGCCTCCTCCTTCACCTCGACCCTGTCCTGCTGCCCCCTCCTCCTCCCAAACCCCCTCCTCTTCCTCCTCCCCCTCCTGCAGTCCTCCTCTTCCTCCCTAACCCCTCTTCCTCCTCCTCCACCCCGACCCCCTCCTGCTGGCCTCCTCCTCCACCATGCCCCCTCCTGCTACCCCTCCTCCTCCCCGACCTCCTCCTCCCCCTCCTGCCATCCTCGCTCCTCTTCCTCCTTGACCACTCCTACTACCCTCCTCCTCCTGCCCGACCTCCTCCTACCGCCCCCTCCTCCTCCCCAACTCCTTCTCTACCTCTCCTCCTTGCCACCCTCCTTATCTTGCAAGGAACGCAGCTGCCCTCCCTCCTCCTTCGCCTACCATCCCCCTCCTCCTCCTCCTCCTGCTACTACGCCTTCCCCCATCCTCCTCTCCTCCTTAATACCACCCTCCTCTTCATCCCCTTCTCATCTTCCTTTCCTAATTATATCAAATTAATATGTTAAGTTATTAATAACATAATGATTTATTATTTAATTTATTTTGCGCTATTGAATTTACAAATTGTTGGTGACGGTCACGCTCAGTCATGCTCAGAGGTTGTAGTACATCGGTGGTATAATTTCATTTCTTTAAATTTATTTTTATGATATTTTAGGACTATATTAGATATGGGGTTTTCCCACATAATGTCATTTTTTAAATGTGTGGTGGGGTGTGCCCACATAATGCCATTTGTTTGAATGTATGGTGGGGTGTGCCCACTTTTATGCACTTTATGTTCTTGTGTGATGCATTGTTATTTTGGGCTGTGCCTACTTTTATTATGTCTATTATTTTGATATGCAGGTTTATGAAAAAACATAAAATTTAAGGGGAAATTTGTCAAAATTTTTAAAATTCTTTAATGTTCAATATATTGGTTGGTTAGGGATTTAGGGTAAGGTTGGGATTTAGTTAGGTTATGTTAGGATTTGGTTAGGTTATGTTCATAGCCTCTAGTTTCCACTACGCTGTGCACCTCTCACACCACCATCCATGTTGTCGTGAAGGGGATCTCTTCTTCCATTGCCATCTCACGAGTCGTTATTGAGGTGGATGGTGGGGCGAAAGGCATCGAGGCAAATGTCGTCGTCTTGGGGGGAAGGGAAGGGAAGGGGGAAAGGGAGGAAGAGGAAGTGGAGCTCGATGGAGATGTTGAAAGAGAAGGTGGGTGAGTTAGAGAGGGAGAGACATCAACTTGTTAGTCGAATGATGTCGAGGTTCTTATGTCAAGGAGAGAAAGTTAAGGATGTGAGAAAGAGATTCTTTTGGCTTTTTACTTTGATTTTCTTTATTTAAACCAAGGCTTAAAAGTCATCCAAAATTGCTAGAAAGTAAGTATTGAACATTAGACACATCCAGCCTTCTGCTTAAGTCTAATTCAAACATAAAGACATGAATTTCTCATTGAATTTCATAAAATCATCCCTTTCGACAGTTTATAGTTTCCACCGGTTGCTAAGAAAGAAATCCATTTTAGTATGCCTTGGTCTATGTAATTCAAAGGTTGCTCAAGCATTTGAGATGTTAATATACAAAAAACCAAGCCTAGAAAATCCATTTCATGTGCATGATTAACCAAAACCAAGTTGCAATCTCCAATAAAATTAATTCAAAGTGCATTTAGAAACTCCATCTGAGCTTCTAACACAAACTCATCTGATATATTTTAACACCTAAAACTTTAATCAAATCACATCTTCATGCTTGAACCTTAATCAACACCTTAACCCTTTAAATGAATGCTTGAAATCTGTAACGAATGTGTGCCCCAGACGTATTTTAAGACGTCTGGGAGGTGGCTCAGACGTCGGACAAGACGTCCGGGATCACAACCAGACGTCTGATAAGACGTCTGGGATAGTTTCAAGACGTCTGGAAATCCGTTATTTTCGACACACGCGAGTCGCCTGCGTGCCTGAGCGCGCAGACCGCATATTCCCCCTTTTTCTCTCTGCGGCTGCAGGCGGCCTGCCACCTCCTCTCTCCTCTCCGCGCGGCGTTAAAAGGGGCGCGCCTCCCCTCCCGTCTCCACCGTCTCCTTCTTCTTCTCCTTCCTGTGCGCGAGAGCGAGCGGACGCGAGGGCGGCAGCGGCGTGCGAGGGCGGAGCTCTGCCGTGAGGGCGAGCTCGCCGGAGCTGCTTGGCCGGCTGGCGGAGGGCGCAGGGGGCGCGGAGCGACGCGGAGAGGGACCTGCTGCGGTCTGAGCAGCAGGAGCGCGAGGTGCGAGGCGGGCGGCGTCGCGAGCGGAGGCCGAGCAGGGTCCTGATTCTGGAAAAATTTCCAGAATCAGACGTCTGGATTGATAGCCAGACGGCAAGGTCAACGTCTGTAAGATCATACAGACGTCTGAAAGGTGAGTTTCCGCCTTCTTCTTCCTTCTTGTCGACTGACCGTACTGAGGGAGGGGGGTTGGCTGTGCGCAGGTTCGCTGATTCGCCATCCTTTGCGAATCAGACGTCTGGAAGTTGTACCAGACGGCGGGAGTGACCTCCAGACGTCCTGAGGGACCATCGGACGTCTGGGATCTAGGGCAGACGTCCCCGCAGACTTCTGGATGTCTGGGAAACCACGCTGAACAGGTAATTCTCTGATCCACTTTTTAAGACGTCTGGAAGGAGTTCCAGACGTCTGATTTTGCACAGTATCGTCTTTTTCGACCCGTTTAGGGCCCGTTCGGGCTCCGTTTTCCGCGATTCGAGTTGCATTCTTTTCAGAAGTAATTCCTCTACCCGTCTACAGTAGCTATACACTGTTTTGAGACACTCCTTGTGTTTGATCCTTGTGATAGGACCTCATTCGGTTGCAGTCTTGAGAGTCGCGGAGGCGCGCGGGATTCCCAATCACGCCCCCATTACTCCCGTTGTACCTGGTAGAGTGGTTTTAAGTATTAATAAAAATTTGTTAAAGTATGGAACCATAACTAGAACCTAGGACATTGCATGAATCCTAGGAATGAGAAATATATGGAATGATAGTTCCTAGGTGTTGCATGAATCCTAGGACCGGAAAACTAGATTGTATGATAGACCCTAGGATATGGCATGAATCCTAGGATGGAAAAACTAGTGGAATATATAATAATGCAGTCTTGGAAAAATGGAAAGGAATATATGAAGCTGCCTGTAAATTGAATTCACAGCTGCCTGTTATGAATAAAGAAACATGATTGGGATCATGGTTTGTAAGAACGTGAAACTGGAAAGTAAGACATGAGATGTTCTGGAACCCTACGGGGAGGTAGGAGTAGAACTCCTGGAAAGCGAAAGGAATAGAATTGGGGAAGTGAGCTGTCCCTTGAGTATGGAGTACCAAGGAGAGCAACTGTCCCCCTGTTTAGTGCAGAGCTGAGCTAGCCACCCCAGGGACCCGGGGGTTAGGACTGGCCACTCTGTACCGACTCGTTGGCCCTCGTGTACGTATTACCGAGGAGAGCTAGTAGTGTTAGGAGAGTACTAGCTACCCCACGGGCCCCGGGGTTCTGCTAGCCTCCTTCACCGACCTGTTAGGCCCACTAGGGCAAACCAAGGTAGTCAGGCGACGGTGCGCGGACTGTGGAGGGGCAAGGCCCCGGTTTGGTTACTGTGGAGGGGTTGGACCCCTGTTACTGAGAGGGCTCTGCCCTGGTTCCGTGCTGTGCTTTGGGCGCACTTGTTAACGGAAACGACTGACCGCGTGCCAGTGCGGGCTAGCTACCTGTGCGTTTATCGCGCGTGCCGTAGTCACCGTTACGTCTGTCAGTGACCTTGGGGTGGTTGACTGAGGGTAGGATCACCACGGGGGACTCTCCCGGCCAGGAGAGCACCACGTGCTACTTCTACTTTTGGAAAAGACTGCAATCAAGATCGTTCCCACGAGGACATTCGAGATCAAGTAAAGGATCTGAGAAATAAATGAAATAGTGAGAAAAATTGAAAGATGTGAATAAAGGAAGTAATAGAACATAACAGCTACTGTACACTCTACTGTTGCCTTTAGTTAGTTTGCCACTCTACTCAGCGTTTTGCTGACGTGTTACACTCCTTACCTTTTTCAGGACCAGGTGTTGAGCAGCCAGGGCCGGCGGCTGCAGAGGACGCTGGGCCGAGTAGGGTCCAGTAGAGTTACCACAGCTTTTTGTACCCCTTTTGTTTCTGTTCTAGTGAGTAGTTTTTGTTTCCGCTGTACCTTCTTTACCTGCAGTTCTTGTTATATGATAAATGCTGTTTTACTGTTGTGGTGGTACCTACTGTAGTAGTTTCTTTCCTTACTGCTGTACTTTCTTACTGTTAGTTGTATTCATGCTGAATGTGGTTTATTTTACTGTCATTTGGTTACTTCCTCGTTGGACGACTAGGTCTTGGGATTAGTCGAGTCGGTCCGGTTCTCGTGTCTCGTAGGGACTCGGGAATCGGGTCGTTACAAGATGGTATCAGAGCAAGGTCGTCCCGAGAAGTGAATCAACTGACTGGAAAATAATCAATTCACATGTTTATAGCTAGAGTAGCCACCACAACATATCTCTTGACATGAGCTCTTAGAAGTTTTGTTAGGTACCGTCTGTTTTGACGTTTCCGTTTTGTTTCGCGTCTCCTTGCAGGAGATGCCTCGTCGCGGGACTGGCGAGACTGGCCGCGGGCGCGGCCGAGGGCGAGGTCGGCGAGGTGGATGTGCTGTCGTTGACGTCTCGGTGGACCAGCCACCACTCCCTGGCGTCCAAGCCCAGGACCTCGCCAGACTGATACAGGATATTGTACGAGAGGAGCTCCACCCACCGCCCCGAGCACCTCCTCCTGGGGTTGCAGAGGGGGAGTCCTCTGTGGGACCACGCGACGGACACGGCACTAGACACGAGGGAGGGGATGGGCCCCTGCCGCCCCCACCTTCCTCCGACACTTCTGTACAGGAGGCACCTTCGCCTGGAGGTGCACCAGCACCTCCCCTACAGCGCCACTTCGAGCTTTTCGGACAGTTCCGGAAGCTGAAGCCCCCCTCCTTCAAGGGGGATGAGGACCCGACCGAGGCAGAGGACTGGCTTGAGCAGCTGGAGAAGATCTTCGACACCCTTCGCCCCCCGGTGGAGTGCCGCGTGGCCTTTGCCACGTACCAGCTGGAGAGTGCGGCACATCGGTGGTGGAGGGTGGTCCGGGGTCAGGAGAGGGACGAGCCGACGTGGGACCAGTTCATCACCCTCTTCTGCGAGCAGTACTTTCCCCAGACGTGGCAGGACCAGATGAGGCGGGAGTTCCGCACTCTCCGCCAAGGGACGATGACCGTGAGCACGTACCGCACGCGTTTCTTGGAGCTGTCCCGCTTTGCAGCGACAGCGGTAGCCACTGAGGAGGAGCGCCTTTGGAGGTTCACCGAGGGGCTCCGGCCTGCGATCCGGGGGTATGTCAAACCCCTGAAGCTGCCGACATTTTCGAGGGTGGTAGAGGCAGCTATGACTTACGAGGAGACCAACCCGTCCGCGCGAGAGACCGACGGCGGGCGGAAGAGGCCCTTTCAGCCAGACTTCTCAGAGGGCCGGCGAGAACGGAGACACATGGCATCCGCAGGAGAGCCGTCACATTGTGCAGGGCCATCAGTGGCCTTTGGGGGCCCTCGACAGGGGCCAGTCGCCAGCACCGGACCCCCGCCTAGCCGACAGCAGGGACTCACTGAGGGCGGGAGTCGGGTTCCCCTCTGCTACCAGTGTGGCCAGCCGGGCCACGTCAGGAGGGACTGCCCATCTAGGGCAGGAGGTCAGCAGATACTTCCCGTGCAGAGCACTGGAGGGCGCGCAGGAGGCCGCGGTCCCCAGGCACGAGGAGGAGGACAGCAGTCGCGAGGAGGGTACCGGCCAGCACCTACCCGTCCGACGCAGAGTGTGGCTGCTTCGTCCGCACCTAGGGCTGAGGGGCGTATCAACGCCCTAACACACAGGGACGCCAGAGCATCGGGATCCGTGGTAGCAGGTATGGTTTCAGTTTCTGGCAGACTCGTTTACACGCTTTTCGATTCCGGCGCTACGCACTCGTTTGTCGCAGCCAGTTTCGCAGTTAGTTTGGACCAGGATTATACACTGTTAGAGAATCCGTTCGTAATCAGAGGTCCGAGTGGTCAGCTGTTTGTAGCTGAGGAGGTGTACACGGGTTGCGGGGTCAGCATCGGGGGACATAGCCTGCCAGCTGACCTGATTATGATACAGATGGAGGACTTTGGAGTGATTCTGGGGATGGATTGGCTGTCCGCTTACCACGCCTTGGTAGACTGTTTTGAGAGGAAGATTGTCTTCTCCATTCCGGAGTTGCCTTCTTTCGAGTTTCACGGGCAGCCAGTGGACGGAGGTTTCAGGTGCATTTCGGCACTTCGGGCGGCGAGACTTTTGAGCCAGGGTTGTGAGGGCTTCCTAGCTTGTGTGGTGGCAGAGCACAGCCCCGTGGCAGACTTCCAGAGCATCCCGGTGGTCAGAGAGTACCCCGACGTGTTTCCAGACGAGTTACCAGGACTACCGCCCGAGCGTGAGATCGAGTTTGAGATCTCACTAGTACCAGGGACCAGCCCCATCTCCACCGCGCCATACAGAATGGCACCGCTTGAGCTGCGAGAGCTCAAGTCCCAGTTGCAGGACCTTTTGGAGAAAGGTTTCGTGAGGCCCAGTGCGTCTCCCTGGGGAGCCCCGGTACTGTTTGTGAAGAAGAAGGATGGGACCCTACGCCTTGTGTGAACTACCGACAGCTGAATAGGGTCACCATCAAGAACAGATATCCGCTGCCGAGGATCGACGATTTGTTTGACCAGTTGCGGGGTGCCACGGTGTTTTCCAAGATCGACTTGAGGTCTGGATACCACCAGTTGAGGATCAGGGAGACCGACATCTCCAAGACAGCTTTCCGCACCCGGTACGGACACTATGAGTTTTTGGTCATGCCGTTTGGGCTGACCAATGCCCCCGCTGCTTTCATGGACCTGATGAACCGGGTGTTTAGACCGTACTTGGACCAGTTTGTGGTGGTTTTCATAGATGATGTACTCATCTATTCTAGAGATCGGACGCAGCACGGACAACACTTGCAGATGGTTCTGGACACTCTGAGACGACGCAGGCTGTACGCCAAATACAGCAAGTGCGAGTTCTGGTTGAGGGAGGTGACCTTTTTGGGTCATGTGATCTCTGGAGACGGCCTGGCGGTGGACCCCGCCAAGGTCGAGGCAGTGCTCAGGTGGGAGAGACCGCGTTCAGTCACTGAGATTCGCAGTTTCCTGGGACTGGCAGGTTACTACAGACGGTTCATCAGAGGATTTTCACAGATTGCGCGTCCTATGACACAGTTGACCCGGAAGGATGTGCCTTTCGCTTGGACAGACGCCTGTGAGGCGTGTTTTCTGGAGCTGAAGGAGAGGTTGACCTCGGCTCCCGTGCTCACCATCCCTGACAGTAGTGGCGGGTTCGTTGTGTACACGGACGCTTCCTTGCAGGGGTTAGGAGGTGTGCTCATGCAGAGGGGTCACGTGGTCGCTTACGCTTCGCGGCAACTGAAGCCCCATGAGCATACCTACCCTACCCACGATCTAGAGTTGGCAGCTGTTGTCTTCGCGCTGAAGACATGGAGGCACTACTTGTACGGTGAGACCTTCGAGATTTTTACAGATCACAAGAGCCTCAGATATCTTTTTGACTAGAAGGAGCTCAACATGAGACAGAGACGTTGGTTGGAGCTCCTGAAGGACTACGACTGCAGCATCTCCTACCACCCGGGAAAGGCCAATGTGGTGGCTGACGCCTTGAGCCATAAGGCGCCCGCACGCTTGGACAGTCTACAGTTACAGAGTTGGAGCCTTTTGGAGGAGGTGGGCAGTTGGCGACCTCTAGAGTTACGAGGGTACTGTGGGGCAGTGACGGTGACACGGCAGACCAGGCCAGAGTTGATAGACCGCATCATCACGGGACAGATGGCCGATCCGTACTTGCAGTCTTTGCGCGACAGAGTACTATCAGGGGACCCAGGGGACTTCTCTTTCACAGACCAGGTGTTACGCTTGAGGGGACGGTTGTGCGTCCCCAGAGACGAGGAGCTGTTGAGAGAGCTCCTGACTGAGGCACACGGTTCCAGATTCACCATACATCCCGGAAACACGAAAATGTACCATGACTTGAGACGCGAGTTCTGGTGGAGAGGGATGAAGCGGGATGTGGGTGAGTTCGTGCAGCAGTGCTTAGTGTGCCAGCAGGTGAAAGCCGAGCATCAGAGGCCTGCAGGGCCGCTTCAGCCACTTCCAGTGCCAGAGTGGAAGTGGGAGAGCATCACCATGGACTTGGTGGTGGGCTTACCTGTTACCCAGCGAGGACACGACGCAGTCTGGGAGAGTGAACCGAAGAGTGAAAAGAGAGAGAGCGTACATGAGGAAGGGTAGGGGTAGGTTTTGCCCTATGCTATGTAGGGGAAGAAGAAAAAGAAGGAGGCAGCTACTGAAGAAGAAGAGGAGCAGCTGAAGACAGAAGAAAGAAGGTGAAGACGAAGCACTGTAGCAGAGGAGCAGCAGAAGAAGAGAAGAAAAAGAAGAAGGTAGTTGGTGAAGGAGAAGAAAGAGAGAAGCAGGAGCAGCTGAGGCAGAGGCTGAAGAAGAAAGACGAGGCTAAAGAAGACTACAGAGGAAGAAGATAGGAAGGAGGAAAGCCAAGTGCAAGAAAAAGAAGAAGATTGCAGAGGCCAAGGAAGAAGAAGGAGGAGGTGCAGCAGAGAAGAACAGAAGAAGAACAAGCCAAAGAACAAGGAAAAGAGAAGCACAGCCGCAAAGAGAAAGAAGAAAGAAAAAGAAGGCAAAAATCAAAAAGAGAAAGGGCAAGCACTATAGCAACGCAAGCTGAATCAGACATCAATTCACAAGGAAAGAGGACCTCAGAGAGAGAAAGGAGAACATTCAATTTTTTTTGCATATTTATTCTCTTTAGCTCTCATGAATATTGAATTGCATTACTATTGAACATCATCTTTCGAGTAAAATTGAGAGTTGTGATTTTAGTTTTTGAAATACCAATTTGCTTCCTGAGTTCGAACTCAGATACTTTAACTTTCGAGTAAAATAAATTCTTATTTGTTTATACGATGATTTCATTTATACTACAACGAACATCCTTTTTAAAACCACGATCTCATCGCGTAAACAATTTTTGGCGCCGTTGCCGGGGAGCAACGGGCATTTTAGAAGCTTTGATCACAACTTCTAATTCAATGCTGACTTAATTTCTTTGTTTTGTTGTGGTTGTCTCGGGGAAAGCTGAGGAAAGAAAAGCAGCCACACAACAACCACACCAAGGAACAGGTAAACTTTCATTAGCCCTCTTTCTTAATCCCCTCAAAATCTAAAAAGGAAAATAAAGAAAAATCAATCTAGGGCTACCTGTTTCCATATTTAGTAATTCACAAAAGTTGCCTGATTTTTATTTCAACACATATTGATTTGCACATCCAATTAAGGTAACTAGGGCTGAAACCTTCTTGAATGAGCCCTAGATATCAATTTTTGAGGCAACTAAATTGGACCAACTAGAGCCAACCTAAGGAATGTAAAGCTAGGGTTTTTAGACACACATCTTCTCTTAAGAAAAGAAGTAAAAATTTCAAAAAGAGGTGTGCCTAAGCCTTGTTTGAAAAGATCTATCCAAGTGACCCTAAGCAAATTAGGCTCTTAATCCATTTGAACCCTAAAAACAAGGACCTAAAAGCTCTCAAAGGAACAAAGAGGTGAAGTTGATCCTTTGGGTCAACCAACCTTAAAATTAGGTCACTTTGCACTCAAAAGACCTAAAGTTCAAGTGGAACCCTAAGCACCTTGATCTTAAGTAAAAAAGGTAGACTTAAGAGGTCAAGGTCCCCATTCTGGTCTACCTAGAATCTCAGTGACAAGAGAGGTCGGGTGAGGGAAACCTTGTAACCCGTGGGGATGCTCTATCGTGTAGGGGTCTTCGTAGGACTCTCCCTCTCTAGCTGCCCAGGTATTTCTCAAGTGGATGACCTTTCTGACTAAGGGGTATCATCTGCCCCGAACCTCTATAGTCACCCAACAATTTTTGGGTGTCTCGATTGGGTCCAACACATTCTAATCTAATCAAATCCTTTGGTGCATGTTTTGTAGGAGGTCCTTAAGACCTCCTTTAGAAATCCACTCTCCCCGAAGCCAAGCCTCGACGCCGTTGTTTGTGCAGCAACCCCACCACATAGATCTTTCCTCTGATTTAGAACCAAGTTCTCCTTCTTCCATCATGGCACAACCCGTTGAAGAAGAGAACAACCTTGAGCACCAGCTTCAGCGCCTAAATGATCTCTTCAGAAACTTTGTAAACCCACTGTAGCGTCCTATGATGAGAGATCACTATAATCTCGCTACGGTGGCAATCGAGCCTCGAGTCCGAATCCCGGCTAGAGGTCCTGATTCCGAACTCAAGCCCAATATGATTCATGCCATACCAAAATTCTATGGGCTTAACTCCGAGGATCCATTCCAGCACATTAAACAGCTCAAGCATCTGGCCTAGACCTTCGGGTCAGATGCACAAAATTGGGATATTCTGCTCATGAAGATGTTTTCTTTCTCCCTCATGGACAAGGCTGCTCATTGGTATCAAACTCAGACTCGTTCGATCAACACATGGGAAGAACTTCAGTCATAGTTTTTGAAGAAGTTCTTTCCCATTAGTCAGACAAATTTCTTGTGCCATCAAATCACTCATTTCACCCAACAAACGGGAGAACCTCTTCATGAGGCATGGGACCGATTCTTGGATCTCATGCGAAAGTGCCCACATCACGGAGTTCCTAAATGGGAACAAGTCCAGTCCTTTTACCAGGGACTCTGTGAAGACATTCGATTATTCGTCAATGCAACCTGCAGAGGAAACATCATGGGTCAACATGAGGACATGGTGTGGGAGATTCTCGAAAATATGTGTGAGAACTCCATCAATAATGACTCCATGGGCTTATTCGACCGAACGAATGCCCGCGCATCAACGAATCTTAGGGGAGCACATGAGACGCAGGGCCTATCTACATCTGTTGACTTGAAGCTGATGGCCAGTCGGTTGGACAAGGTCTCTATCATAGAGAAGAAGGTGGACGAGCTGACTCGGCATTTACAGCGAGCCACCTCTGCACAGAACTCTTTCACACTGCCACCTCTTGCAAGGGAAACTGTGCAAAACATCTATCACCGATCTTCTCAGGGGATGGACCCGTATCCACCCCCATCTGACTCTAGGACTGGAGGGACCTCCGATCTGCTCTATTCTAGTGGAGGGAACTCTGAACCCTCATACTCTGACCTTCTTGAGGCTCCTCAAACCTGCGAGGACCTCAACGTCATCCAGAATGACCCATTTTCCAACACCTACAACCCTGGATGGCGAAATCATCCCAACTTCTAGTGGGTGGGAAATTTTCAGAATCAAAGACCACCTTATCAACCCCGTCCACAAGCTCCTCGTACATATCAGCCGCCTCAGCCTCGGCCCAACCCCACCTATCAATTTGGGCCAAACCAAGATCAAATGTCTCTTATCCTTTAAACACTAGCTGACATTCAGAAAATGAATGTGGCAATACAAAAACAACACAAGGATAAGATCATAGAGGTTCGCAACCAACTCGCCCAGATGGCGAATTCCTGCCAACCAGGCACACTTCCTTCGCAACCTCTGCCGAACCCAAATAACGTGCCAACCCAGAGGCACGTTATGAACCCAAATTCAGGCCACGCACATATGATTTATCAGGCCCCTTCTGCTCCATCACTTGATGGGATGGAAGCTTCGACATCTTATGTGGGATTTCAACAGCAGCCACCCATTTTACCGACCCTAAACCAAAACCAGGCAGGATTAAACTCCGTAACAACCCGTAATTGTAAAGCAATGCAAGACCCACCTTATCCAAACCACTCCAAGCCTGGTAGTGATCTAAGCCCTAGGATAGTTATCCAGGATGTCCCTATCCCAGATCAAGAACCTAGACCTATTCTAGAGGAACCAACCAAGGTTCCATTTCTCGAGGCCTTGACCAAGGGAAAAAGGATAACCAAACCCATGGCTCTTGAGGAGGATATAGTCAAGCTCTTTGAACAGGTCCAGATAAACATCCCTTTGATGGATGCATTCCGCCACGTATCAGCTTACGCACGATTTTTGAAAGACGTGTGTACACCCAAGCGTAAGCCGAGAACCAAAAGTGGGAGAATGATCATACTGTCAAAGTAAGCCAGCTCTATAATCTTGAGTAAACTCCCACCCAAGGCTAAAGACCCAGGCACTCCCCTGATTTCATGTAAAATTGGTAAAACCCAATTCGACAGACCCTTGCTAGACCTAGGTGCCTCCATAAACCTAATACCTACATCCCTCCTTAACCACCTTGAAGAGTCCAAGCTTAAACTGACAGAGGTGACATTGTAGTTAGCCGATCAATCCAGCAAGTCACCTAAAGGAATACTCGAGGATGTCATTGTTAGGGTACGGGATTTCTACTTCCGGGTGGATTTATAGTTCTAGATATGGATGCACCTAAGAACCCAAGGGATACACCGATTATACTAGGGAGACCTTTTCTAGCCACTACTAGGGCCAACATAAGCTGTGAGGAGGGCCAAATAGAATTGAAATTTGGGAACCAAACTCTAAAGATTGACATCTTTAAGGCCCAACAAGGGATTAATTGCGGTGTTATAGAACAAATATGTGATATCAAAGCCGTGGTTGATGAATCGCATATCGAGGACAACCTGATTATCCCCGATCAACCACAAGAAGATCAAAACCAACAAATAGAGGAGTCTGAACCTGATCTAGATACACCCATAACTCCTACCCTTGTTCCCAACACACACCCTGAACTACCTGCTATTGCTGGTAATCCCATCCTAGAACTCAAGCCCCTTCCTAATCATCCGAAATACATCTTTTTGGGTTCCAATCATACGTTTCCTGTGATTATAAACTCCAGACTCACACCTAACTAGGAATCCCATCTGATTACTATTCTCTAGCAACATCATAGAGCCATTGGATGGACTCTCGACGATTTGACTGGTATCAGCCCCTCTTATTGCACACACCATATCTATTCCGAAGAGGGAGCACGACCTTCATGAGAAATGCAGAGACGTCTGAACCCTAATCTACAAGACGTCGTGAAAAAGGAGATCATTAAGTGGTTAGATGCTGGGATCATCTACCCGATCTCCGACAGTCGATGGGTGAGTCCAATCTAGGTTGTGCCTAGGAAGGCAGGACTCACCACCATCACGACTGAAACTGGAGAGGTCTTACCAACCCGTATAGCTAACTCGTGAAGAGTCTGCATTGATTACTGAAGACTCAATTCCTCCATGAAGAAGGATCATTTCCCACTACCGTTTATTGATCAGATCCTCGAAAAACTAGCGGGAAATAGGTTCTTCTACTTTCTTGACAGGTACTCTGGTTATAACCAAGTGGCAATCCATCTAGAGGACCAAGAAAAGACCACGTTCACTTGCCCCCTCGGGACGTATGCATTCCGAAGGATGCCTTTCAATCTCTGCAATGCACTCGCAACTTTTCAGCGATGCATGCTTGCCATATTCTTAGATATGGTAGGTGATTATCTGGAAGTCTTCATGGATGACTTTTCAATATTTGGAGCATCATTTGACGATTGCCTCCAGCACTTGGTTCAAATGCTCAAGCGATGCATTGATGTGAATCTGGTTCTTTCCTGGGAAAAGAGCCACTTCATGGTGCTTAAGGAAATCATCCTGGGACATTTAATTTTGGAGAAAGACATCCAGGTCGATCGAGCTAAGGTTAACTTGATTTCCAAACTCCCTATGCCTAGCTCGATCAAGGACACCTATCTTTTCTGGGGGCACGTCAGTTTATACCATCGATTTATCCCTGATTTTTTGAAAATCGCATGTCCCCTGACCACTCTTCTCTCCAAGGATGTACCTTTCGAAATCTCCAAGGAATGCACTCAAGCATTTGAGATCTTTCGTGACCGAGTTACCCAAGCCCCGATCTTACAGTCCCATGATTGGTCTCAACCCTTCGAGATCATGTGCGATGCATCTGACTTCGCTGTAGGAGCAGTTTTGGGGCAGAAAATTAACGGGAAACCAGTGGTCATTTACTACGCTAGCAAAACACTTGACGAAGCTCAACGTAACTACACTGTTACTAAGAAAGAGCTGCTAGCCATAGTATTTGCTCTTGAAAAATTCAGACCTTACCTCCTGGGTTCCCACATTATTATCTACTCAGATCACACAGCTGTGAGGCATCTCCTTGTAAAGAAGGATGCGAAACTTCGATTAATCCAATGGATCTTGCTATTGCAAGAATTTGACCTCAAGATTCGCGACAATGTAGGAAGACAGAATGTGGTAGTTGATCACTTGTCCCGCCTTCCTTCTGAGATCATTGACCCTTCCGGACCCATCACGGAACACTTTCCTGATGAGCACCTCCTGACTATCAATACTAGGCTTCCATGTTTTGCTGACATAGTGAACTACTTGGTGTCACATCAGATCCCGTTTGATTGGCTGAAGGCCAAGAAGGACAAATTGCATTCCGATGCCAAGTATTACCTTTGGGAGGACTCGTATTTATTCCTCATTGCTGCTGATCAAATTATCTAATGGTGTGTCACGGAAGTGGAAATCAAAGACATACTCTCTTTCTGCCATGACCAGGAATGTGGTGGACATTTTTTAGGACACAAAACAGCATCAAAAGTCCTCTAGTGTGGCTTTTACTGGCCCACAATTTTCAAGGATGCATACAATCATTGTAAGGCATGTCCCCGTTGCCAGACCTTGGGCAAGATGAGCCATCGTGACATGATGCCTCTACAGCTGATTCTGGCATGCGAGTTTTTTGACATTTGGGGGATTGATTTTATGGGACCCTTCCCCATCTCGGACGGCTTCGAATACATTTTACTCGTTGTTGACTATGTGTCCAAATGGATCCAAGCCATTCCGACCCGAACCAATGATCACAAAGTTGTTATCAAATTCATTCACCAAAACATCTTCTCACGATTCGGGATTCCACATGCAATAATTCCTAATGGAGGGACCCATTTCACAAATGCTCAGTTCAAGTCACTGATGACCAAATATGGGGTGTCGCACTGAATTTCTACTCCTTACCACCCCCAAACTAATGGTCTAGCTGAGCTATCAAACCAGGAGATCAAGAAAATCCTGCAGGTTACTGTTCGACCTGACAGGAAGGATTGGTCATCCCTGCTTCTGGAAGCTTTGTGGGCATATAGGACTGCCCACAAGACCCAATTAGGCATGTCCCCTTTCAGACTGGTGTATGGGAAGGCATGTCACCTCCCCGTCGAATTGGAACATAAATCCTATTGGGCAGTACGGAACTGCAACTTAGATCTTTCTAAGGCTGGAACCCATAGAAAGCTTTAGATGAGCGAGATTGATGAATTACGCCACGATGCGTATGAAAACTCACGAATCTACAAAGAGCGGGTTAAAGCCTTTCAGGACAAGCATATATCTAGAAAGATCTTTCATCCTGATCAAAAGGTTCTACTCTTTGATGCCCGACTCAAACTATTCCTAAGAAAACTTACGATATAAATGGATCGGACCATACTTAGTAGGACGAATCTTTGGAAATGGAGCCGTTGAGATCAGTCGACTTAGCCACGATTCCGAACCCTTCATCATGAACGACCAGAGACTCAAACCATCCATTAACATGACCAATACAGAGTTGGCTGAGTCATCCCTTATCCTCCATTCTCCCTGAGCTCATTGCGCCCAGCCGATGGCAGAAAACTCAGCGCTTAACGGGAGGCAACCCGTCATTCTTTGAAAAACCTAAAACCTTTCCTGACATTACTATGCTAAATTCATATTGCACTTTAGGGTTCATCCTTTAGAACAACCGGCTCCACCTCACGTACCCGTACCCAAGTCTAGAAATCGTCCGCAACAGTCACCTAGACCCATTCGCTCACCCAACACCTGTCCTAATGAATGAACTAAGCTGAATTCAAACCCACCTAATTTACAATGGGGACATTGCAAATCATAGGCATGGGGGGGTATGAAAGTGCAAAATATATGAAAACTCATATCAAGAAAAGGTTTCAACAAAAAAATCACATATCATAAAAAAAAAATGAGAGAAAATTTGTGGGCTATACAAAACACGAGGAAAAAGAGCAAAATGACAGAAAAAAGGGAGCACAAAATGGAAAAGAAAGAGATAGTCATTAGCAAGAAATTAAGGGATTAACCGAAGTTCTAGACCACATCAAGAAAAGTAAAGAAAAGTGCTAAGGAGATTAGTAGAAACGCTGGCCTTAGTCCTTTTTAGCTAGACTCTTAGTACCCGCTAAGATCTGGATAATCCTCAAGAGGTTGGGGAAAATGCGAAGCTTAAGTATTAGGTCTAAGGCTTAAGGAGTACTCAGCCTCATTAACTGACCTTCGATTTACGGGACTCGGTGACCTAAGCACCCCAATCCACACATAGTCTGGTTCAGTACGCATAACTATCAAAATCACGAAAAAGCATTTTAATGTTCTGAAAAAGTTGCCTAGATTAGGAGCGACCTATCAACACAAGTTGACTTAGACGAGCTCCCGGTGCGGAGAGGTGGGAAATTCCCCTCGAAGATGCGTAACAACATATCGTCACCTTGGTGCTTGTCTCTTAGGATATTTACATATCCTACCGGGGGCATGTAAGCACTCTGCTGGTTCAGATACCATGGGTGGCATTATCACGAAATGTCAATTGCCAAGGTTTGGATTCGGCCACGGAACTCCATGGGTGGGATTATCTCAAAATCTCGAAAACCAGGGTTCTGGGGGTTACCATGGGCGGTGCTATCATGAAGCATCGATTTCCAGGGACCTTTGAGGATTGATGATGGGGATGAGGAATCCGATACAGACTGTGTTGAGAAGCCAATCCGAAGCTAGAAATAAAAAGAAAAGAGAGAGAAAACTCTCCAAACAAATAAATCCTCTGTCTCTCTCTTACAAAAATACACTGCAAACTGAACCTAGGCTAAAATATCTCAAGCACAGGTGCTTTAACCATGGAGTCCAATGAACCCTAGGGTAGTTCCTGCGGGCCTTAAAAACCATTGCGGAGGACCGAGGCCAAAGCTGGTTGATTGTGCAGCAATCATAGGTCTTAATTGACATAAATTAGGCTAGGACTTAGCATAAGTTAGGGTAATTCATGCATGCATAAGCATTGTCTGCATCTTTACTACTATCCTTTAGCTATGCAAGAAATAATGTTATAATATGCTGATTAAGTACATTATGTCAATTGCAAGCAATAAGCTGATCTGGAGCAAGATCTGAAGCTGGATCAGGAATAACGGGAGTTGCAGTAGAGCTGGAGCAGAAGGCTTAGATTAGATGTAGGAATAATGATGTAAGGGAGTCAAAGGTTTTCTATTCTATTAAGTAGGAATAGAACAGTAAAATGTGAAGAACTTAAGTCCATCCTAGCCTTAGGATAGCCTAGAGACCTCCCCAAGCCTTAGCTACCCTTAGATTAGGTCACAGCACCCTAGGAAGGCCCAAAACCATAGTTCCAACCCTTATCTGGATGTCCAGATGAATTATAGGACGTTTAGAACCCTTAGCCAACTCCCGCACACCTTAAACCCACTTCTGCAGTGTTATTGGACGTCCAGACACTTTGTCAGACGTCCAATTTCTGCAGAATACCCAAAACAGAACCTTGATTTCCCCCTGACTCAGATTGGACGTCCAGAACTGAAGTCTAGACTTCTGATTTTTGAGTATAAGTTGTCTGATCATATTATTGGACGTCTGATATTGGTCTCCAGTCCCTGTTTTGAGATTCAAGTCATGATCTTGGATCTCTAGCTCCCTAGACCTAATTCCAACCCCAAAGGAACCTAAATTAAGGTGTCCTAACCCTAGTACATCACCTCTAGACCTACCTAAGGACTTAATTAGGTCCTCACCAAACCCAATTGACTTATATCAAAGTCAATTACCTTCACCTAAGTCAATTGGACTCATTTAGTCCAATTGAGCTTAGATCTCAACCCACACAAGTTCAATTGGACTTAGTGAGAGTCCAATTGACGTAGACCTAACCTAATTGAGCTATTTCACTCTCAATTAGGTTCACACTCATTCAATTAAACTTAGGTTAAGTTTAATTGCATTTTCACCTTAGCAATTAGGGTTTGTAACCCTAATTCAAGACCTACACCTACCCAAATCCCTTAGGACCTAACCTAAACCACCTAGCCACATAGAGCACGACCACACAAACACACACACACACCCATTCACACACACACAATTCTCTATAGTTCTCTAGAACTCTCTTGAAGTGGCGCCACCTCTTGGTTGCCAAGTTTAGCAACCAAGAGGTATTCAAATTGAGATCCACAATTTTTGGATCTCAAAGACCACCTCCACCCCATGTGGCCGGCCACTCTTGGGCTCTCTCTAGAGAGTTCCACACCTCTCTAGAGAGAAGCCATTGGGTCTATAAAAAGACCCCATGGGTGGCCAAGTGACCCCATTCACTTCCTTGGCAAAATCACTCCATTGGTGCCATTCACGCCCACTTCCACTTAGCTAGCCACTCCACCTCCACGAGCTCACCACCATCATGGAGGACATCATGCCGTGATGCTTGATCAACCCTACCTCTCTCCAAGGGTCGGCCTAAGCTACATTGGCCGCCCCTCATTCTTCTCCCGACCACTCCAAGGCCATCGGGGACCACCCCTGAATGCCCTTTATTCTGCTAGATTTAGTTTATGCTCTCCATGATTTTTACTACTTTTATTACTACTTAGTAGCATAGTCTTAACTTCTCCCCCAATGATGCATGCAAAATCCCCCCATTGATTCTTGTATGCAGTCATTTTCTGGTAGTTAGGTTTAAATTTCAAGCATTTATGTACAAGCTTTCCTCTAAAGTTCTTGTTGCAAACTCTCCCATTGAATGAATGAAAAATGCTTTTATATATATATAGATATATATATCTCCATATTGTGAAATAACCATGAGCTTATTGATTGCTATTATATTTGTGTGATTCATGTTGCCTGTTTCTAACTCCTAATATTCTTGCAACTAAGCATGTCATACCTAAATACATAATAATCATAAATCGGCATGCAATTCTAAACAAAGTAGAGCAATAGAAGATCAATTCAAGAAGTAAACAAATGCCTCCTAGAGACGAATGACTGGGACTCAAAGTCTCGTTATCTTTAGAAATCATTTTTTTATGAATGTTTTTGTGCGACTATACTACGATTCCAACGACTTTCAAAATGCACGAAAATGGCTTCCAAACAAATGGCACCGTTGCCAGGGAGGCAACTTCATTTTCTTTGAATTTGATCTTTTAAACTATCACTGACAAATCTCTCTCTACTTTGTTTTCGATGTGCAGGACAACACGGAAGAAAAACGGGATCCGCACATGCAACGAGCGCAGCAAAGAAAAAAAAATCAGGTGATCATCATCTTCTCTTAAATTAGGTTTTCTTTTTAAACCCTAGGATTAGATTTGTTTCCAGCAATTTGCTTTGAAAAAAAAAATTATTCATTTTCATGAAAAAAAAAATCAAAAAAATCTAGATTAGGATTCTTTTCAATCCTAGGTAGTTTGAAAACAAAAAAAATAAAAAAATATTATTTTTTTGAAATCCCTTAAAAAAATTTCTTTTTGAAAAAAAATAAAAAGAAACGTGCAAAGTTTTCAAAAAAAAAAACATTTCTTTTGGTGGAAAGCCTAGATTTCAAATTCAAACCTCTTTAAAAAGCTTTTCCACCACCTTCTGATTTTCAGCCAGATTTCAAGCTTGATTTAGAAATTCGATTGCTGAAAAATTAGCAAGTGAAAAATTTTGAAATTTAGGCTAAACCTTCATTTTCAAATGACCTTTCGAACACCACCATTATTTTGAAAAAAATTCCAAGTATACAAATTTTAAAAATTTGCAAAGTGCACGAGGTCAGACTGACCCTGATTCAAAATTTTTCAAATTTCAAAAAGCAATTTCGAGCAATCTACGAATCTATTTTGACTAAAAATGGTGGGGTTTCAAAGATGATCTCATTTTTTTTATTTCCCATATTTTTCCCAAATTTTTGGAGGTCATTTGATACTATTTCAAAATGAAAAATCAACCAGGGGTCAAAATTCTAGATCTGACCCCCTAATATTCAAAATTCCCTAAAAATTTGGTTGAAGTAGTAAAAATTCCAAAAAAATATTATGTGGAAAGCTAATTGAAAAAGGAATCTACTCGCAAAATTTCAAATTAATTGGATTCTAATGTTGTTCTCTGATAATAATTGGAATCCAATTATTATCAGAGAACAACATTATTTTGTGGTCTACTGAAATAGAGAAAAACCCTAGAAGTGCATGCAACTTAGGTTGAATCTTTAGGGTTACAACTAGAGACCACACTTTGGGCTAACTTAGACTTAATCAAGTCTAATTAGCCGGTAAGCTTGGTCACCTTTTGGGTCACTCACCACAAACCCCACTGAAGAAAACGAGTTAAAAATTAATTTTAAAACACGCAATCAACCCGAGTTCGTTGTCATACTACTAGGTGTTTTTAATCTCTCTTGCCAAACCTGGTGACTAAGTCTGCGGGGTAGTGTCAAACGACCGCGGCTCAGGAGTCAACGAAACCGGAGGTGTAAGCCAAAGGAAGAACCTTCCCCTTAGTCCCCCTATAACCAGACTGGCTGGGTTAGCTTGAGAGGCGAGAATCACTTTCAATTGGTTGAACGACGAACTTATCTTCGGGAATTCACATTTCTAATGAAAAATCTGGTCACCTAATCTATAAGGACCATCTAATTGACAGGGCCTTGGCCTTGTCCTGCGTGGCTACACCAACCCAGGGGTTGGGCGGTGTATGCACGGAAGGAGGTCACTTTGACCTCACTTGGTTGGACCTTGGGAGCCACTCCCAAGGAGGCGAGTCACCTTGCCCAGACCATCTTCTCCCCCCACTTCTTCCATTCCTAGAGCCACCATGGCAAATCCTGGACCTGGACCTGGACCTAGACCGGGTCATGATATCGAGAATCTGGACCTGATGGCTCATCTGGAAGCCCAAGTCGCTAAATCCGAGGAGAGACATCAGCAGAGCATGGATTGCATTCTGACGACACTTGACAGGATGCAACACCCGCCGTGAGGAGGGCGGTGTATGCACGGAAGGAGGTCACTTTGACCTCACTTGGTTGGACCTTGGGAGCCACTCCCAAGGAGGCGAGTCACCTTGCCCAGACCATCTTCTCCCCCCACTTCTTCCATTCCTAGAGCCACCATGGCAAATCCTGGACCTGGACCTGGACCTAGACCGGGTCATGATATCGAGAATCTGGACCTGATGGCTCATCTGGAAGCCCAAGTCGCTAAATCCGAGGAGAGACATCAGCAGAGCATGGATTGCATTCTGACGACACTTGACAGGATGCAACACCCGCCGTGAGGAGAACAACTGTGGGATTTCTACGACCCGGCTGCACAAATCGTCACACCTCTTGTTAGAATTCCTGCAGGCGAAGACGCGTTTGAGCTCAAGCCTAATGTAATTGGGTTGATCAGCACTCATTTCTACGGGAACTCAAGCGAAGATCTGTTCCAGCATCTTGAGGACCTGAGTCGACTCGCTGAAATGATTCGACCCAGGAATGTCAATCTTGGGATTGTTCTGATGAAGCTTTTCCCGTTCTCTCTGAGGGACAAAGCTTCATACTGGTTCAAGACTATTGGGAAGCCAATTGGAACCTGGCCGAAATTACGACGTGAATTCCTGCAAAAGTTCTTCCCAATCGGTCAAACAAACGTAATGTGGTGCACAATCACGACTTTCTCCCAGGGAGTTGGGGAGAAGTTACACGAAGCATGGGACAGATTTCACGACCTCCGAAAATGCCCGCATCATGGTATACCCAGATGGTATTTAGCTCAGATTTTTTACCTTGGGCTAGATGACACACATCGGTATCTAGCCGATGCATCTAGCGGCGGGAATTTTCTCGCAAAAGATGAGAACAGCGCCTTTGAGCTATTCGAATCATTAGCGAAGAACTCGATGAATGCCACATCTATGAACCAGTTCCAGCGGCCTGGTTAGCAGCGAGTTGGTGTCCACGAGGCTCACACCGAGTCTATTCGAGCTAACATGGATATCATCGTCAAGCAGCTGGATAGAATAAGCTTAATCGAGAAGAAGATTGACCAGATTAGTCAGGGTCAATCTAACTTGAGCTCTGCTACCTCACGACCCTCTTATGCACCCCAAGCCCCTCCTGCTCGAGTTAATCAACTCACTCGAGATGCATCTTCTTCATATTTACGAGATCCTGCATATCACAATCCAGATCTGGCACCTTATGACCAGGGTTACACACCACCCGCAGATTATAATGCGTATCCCCTTGACAGATATATGTCTCAGACATCATCGGCCTACGAGGACGTCAGCGCTATCCAAGGATACGGGCGTAATAACTCGTATTCAGAGACGTATAACCCTGGTTGGCGCCAGCATCTGAACTTCTCCTGGTCTGGTAATTCACAGAGACCACATCAAGATCCACACTACCAGACCAGGCAATACGGGAATGCACAAAACACGTATCCTAGGCAGTAGCCATTCCTGCCTCAACAGCAGCAACCCCGCTCGTTATACCAACCACTGCACCAAGCTGCAACCACCCTCCAAAGCAGGCTGACCCTTTGGAGGTGCTAAAAGAGGAGCTACAAGAATCGATGAGGAAATCTACACAAGATAGCTTGCAGATTATGAAGGTGATGGCTGATCAAATACAGACCATACAAAACATGCAGAACCAGCTGTTGCAGGAGTATAGGATTCAGGGAGCCTTGCCCTCCCAACCCATCCCGAATCCTCGATATGTGCAAAACCAGGGCACCCCGCCTACGTTTCAGGCACCGCAGGGACAGGCACACGCCATATTACAGGCACCCCCTGCACCACCCGATTACACGTAAGGCTAGCCACCTTTGAAGAATCCCGCATATTTTTCCCCTTCCGCTCCTCCACCACCGCATGGACAGCAAGCCGATGCACACGCTGTCTCTTTATGAAGCAGAAGGAAGACGTTCGACCCACCACCTAGGCAGGTGGGTCCTGATTTTTCCCACCCTTCACCGCAGGCAAGTTTGACTCCGTGTTCATCCCAGGAGACACCTGTAGCAGATAAGGGTAAGAGGCCACTCAACCCTGAGATTCCCATCCCATTTCCTGAGGCTCTGACACAAAATGCAGTACAGAAAAAGGACACGCGGAATTTTGAGGACCTAAAATCGATGTTTAAGGAAGTACATATTCAGGTCCCCCTCCTCGAGGCTATCGATCACATTCCTGCTGTTGCTAGGTTCTTCAAGGACTACTGTACCCCGAAGTTATAGTCGAGAATTGGACGACAGGCGGTACTGTCAAAAGAGTCTAGTGCCGTGATTCTAGCTGACCTACCACCGAAGAAGAAAGACCCTGGTACCGCACTCATATCCTGCTTCTTGCAGGATTCTCCATTTGATTGGGCCCTTCAAGATTTGGGTTCGTCCATCAACCTAACTCCCACCGCTGTATTTGATCAATTTCGATTTGGGGAGTTGAAACCCACATCAGTCACGATTTAGCTGGCTGACAGATCAGTCAAAACACCGAGGGGGTGGTTGAGAACGTGATCATGAAAGTTCGCAGGTTCTGCTTTCCCACATATTTTTTCATTCTCGATATGGAAGTACATCCTAATCTCCGAGATGCACCAATTATTTTGGGTTGCCCAGTTCTGGCGACAACTCGATCGAACATCGATTGTGCATCCAGGTGTATGGGGATTGCCCTAGGCAACGAGCGACTTCGACTAGACATATTCAGGGCAGCAAAGAACTTCGACTGTGATCGAATAGAGGAGGATGGTGAAGATGAAGATGCGACATACTGTGGCAACGTTGGGCTCCTTTGTGACGACCCAATGTCTCATTCATCTACACTATCAGGGTTCTCAGACCTTGATCCACATGGGACTAAAACCACTGCATTACACATATCTCCCCAGGGATCTGACTGTTTAGGGTGTGCTTCTGACCACAGCACCCCTGAATCCAACTATCCTGATCCATATATTACTGAATCACCCCTGTTATTGCAGAAAGACGTGACTTCAGCTAACAGGTTTCCCGTTAAAGCAATCACAATCGATTTTACAGGTAGCAAATCAACGGGAATTCACGTGCACATGGATCAACAGATTCCCACCTTTGATTCTGCTCCTCCCACTCTCAGTTCTAATTCTGACCCATCTGTGATTGAATTGAAGCCCTTACCTGACTCACTCAAGTACGTGTTCTTGGGCGAAAGTGAGACATATCTAGTCATTATCAATGCCCACTTAACCCCAGAACAGGAGCATCAATTGATTTCTACACTTCAATACCATAGGGCTACTATCGGGGGAAGTATTGCTGATCTCCGCGGTATTCGTCCCTCGTATTGCACTCATCACATTTACGCGAATGAGGGGTGAAACCTTCGAGAGAACCTCAAAGACGGCTAAACCCGAATATGCTAGAGGTTGTTAAGAAGGAGATCATCAAATGCTTGGATGCAGTCATTGTATATCCAATCTCAGATAGCCAATGGGTGAGTCCGATCCCAATAGTGCCCAAGAAAGCAGGACTCACCGTAATAAAGAATGATAAGGACGAATCCATCCTGACCCGCACTACGACATCTTGGTGGGTCTGCATCGACTACAGGAAACTAAACACGGCTACCCAGAAGGATCACTTTCCTTTGCCATTCATCGATCAGATCTTGGAGCGGTTAGCCAGACGTAGTTTCTTCTGTTTTCTAGATGGATACTCCGGGTATAATCAGGTAGCGATTAGCATGGAAGATCAAGACAAGACCACATTCACATGCCCCTTTGGAACATTCGCCTTCAAGTGGATGCCCTTTGGCCTCTGCAACGCACCAGCGACATTTCAGCATTGTATGATGGCCATCTTCTCTGACATGATTGGGGATTATGTGGAGGTATTCATGGATGACTTCTCCATTTTCGGAGATGATTTTGAATCTTGTCTTGATAACCTCACCAAGATCTTAAAATGTTGTATTGAGGTAAACCTAGCACTATCCTGGGAGAAAAGCTATTTCATGGAGAGGGATGGCATCGTACTAGGGCACAAGATCTCCAAGAACAGACTCGAGGTCAACCGGGCTAAATCAGAGATTATCTCCCACTTACCGCCACCTAGCTCGGTCAAGCAGATCCGATCATTCTTGGGTCACGTCGGCTTCTATCGAAGATTTATACGCGATTTCTCAAAAATTGCGCGGCCTTTGACGAATCTTTTGGTTGCCAATGTCCCATTTGATTTCGACACCTCGTGTCTCGGCGCCTTCGAGACTTTACGAAGTGTTGTTTCTGATTCACCGGTTCTCAAACCACCCGACTGGTTGCTCGATTTCAAAATGATGTGCGACTGATTGCACAGCAAAAATACACCAATAATTATGCCATCTTGTGCTATTTCCTAGCACTGCCATTGCATCTTAGGAAGCTATAGTTGCATTTGTAAATAGACACATGCATGCATTTTTTAAAGAAAGAGGGGAGGAGAGTGAATAATTGGCCATCTAATTAACATCTTCATCAAGTGCTGCATTGCAATGTCACCATTTTCATTTTTTATTTTTACTCTGAATTCTTCTCTCCGACGCGGCTCAGGGCATGGGGCATGCACCTCTTCGCGCCACTCCTCTGCCAGCAGCATGGCAAGAGGTGCACTGCCAGCAGCATGGGTTGGCATTCCTCTTCCTCTTTAAAACACTTGGCCTTCTTCCTCGTGCAGGCAGACCCTCAGACACCACACTTCCACCCTCCCCTGTGCACCACACACACCCCTCCCTGCTAGCCACTCGCTTCCCCTCTCCCTCTCCGTACACAACACCTCTTCTCACCAGTTGAGAAGAGGAACGTTGAGTGCAAGAGAAGCTCACAGTGGTTCAGGACCCCACTGTGAGCTCCACCACCGCCCAGCTCCATCGTGAGCAGGTGGGAGTGGTGGGTTCTTGTTTTATTTCTCTTTTTATTTTTCATATTTGGCTTTCTGTTCTCTTTTTGGTTTTCGTTTGCAGGTTACTCTCCGTCGCCATTAAAGCTGCAGAGCTTCAAGCTCTGAAGCTCGCGCACAGCAACAGTGCGCACTTCGCCACCTCCGCGTGCCTTCGCGCACCTCAGGAGCCCATTCTGCGTGCTCTGCGCATGCCAGACGGTCGCCATCGCCCCTCTCCGCATGCCTTGTTGCAAACCCCCACGCGCGACCCAGCCGATTTCCTCGCGAATCAGCCGATCGCCTTTTTGCCCTTGCACTGTAGCCGCTACCTCACGCGGCTACAGTGTGGTGATCGGTTTGTTTCTCACTTATCCGGTCACCGTGCCTTCTCTCTCCTCCTCGCGATCGCATCCAGCCAGTCACGCGCGTGCGTTCCTGCACTCTACATTGCGCGCCCGCGCTCCTGCAAGATCTGACGGCGGATGCAGCCCCCGGACGACCTAACTTCTTCTGCTCTCTCACACTCCTCCAGCGTACACACCCACACTCATACACACACACACTCATACACTCATACACTCACTAGTACACACTTACACATACATACATACATACATATATATATATATACATATATACATACATATATACATATATCTATATATATATATGCATAATTTATATACATATACACATACATATTTACATATCTATATATATATACACAACTACACATATATAGTTAAAGCTCTCTATATATATATATCTATTTTACAGACACATCATCTACCCGTATCTATACGCCCGTGCACTAGGCACTCCACCACGAATTATATCGCGGGAATATCTGCACCAGTTGCTGATATTTCCCGATACCCGTGCAAAGCAAGCGCCTCCGCACACACTCCACGCATCCGTCCCATACTCTACGCGGCACTTCGTCTTGTTGGTTGCTTCTTACTAGACATAGACCAACGTGACACTGTGCTATACTCCATTTCCACTTCCACCTCCACCCCTATATATAATATATACATATCTATATATATAGAGACTGTATTTATTATATGAAGCTAAGTATTCCTTTCTCTACAAACAACCTACCTTGTTTTTATTTCTCTTTTGTTTCCTGCTATTAAAAAGATAAAAAGCAAGAGCAAAAGAGAAAAGATAATTCTTGTCTTGCAGGTACTCGGCCTTGCGAATAGCAGGACCAATTTTTTTTGGAAACCCTAAGTTGGCTCAAAGCCAAGAACTTGATTTTGAGGGTGTGCCTCAATGACAATATTATTAACAAAAAAATCTTAAATAGAAAAAACCAAAAACATAATAAACGCACGGAAGAGATATGTTTTAGGAAAGGCGTAGAAACTTCTTCACATTTAATTCCCGCCTCCCTGAGATCGACCTTGGGCCTAAAAGTGACCAAGATAAAATTAAGTAGGCCAGGATAAAAATTTTGTGAAAGATGGTTAGACTCGATTTAGGTTTACCCACTATACTAACTTCAATGATAATTTCACCATATTAACACAACCTATTCGAGTTCAACCACGCTTTTTCTGGCGCCGTTGCCGGGGAGGTGCGCATTGAGGTAAGTTTCTACTCCATTCCCTTGATTTTCTCTTCCCACACCCTTCTCTTCACGGGTGTTTTGTTTACTGGTGTGTAGGTAAACCAGTTGCAAGGAGGAGGCAAGAAGAGGAAGTCGGAGACATGGGCTGATCCAAGGTGGGAGCGAGAGCATGAAGTCACCGGCACCGCACTAGAGCTTCGCTCACGTTGCTAAATAAGTATGTCTCTCTCTCTTAGCAACTTAGGCTAACTTGTCACCTAAATAAAAGAAAAAAAATCTAAAAACACTTCCTGGGAATTTCTTAGGGCAAGTGGATTAAAAATTACTTGCTTGATTGTTTGCTATCATCCCCACCGCCCCTTGATTTCCCGCCAAACTTCGCATAGTGAAAATCCAAGAATCTCGATTCTTGGATCTTTCATCGTGTGAAGTGTTCTTTGAGACAAGTTTAAACTAATTGATTGCCATCCCTCCTTGCCTCATTTATTCACAATTCAGGATCACATTTTTGGTGGGGAGACTTGGAATTGAGTTGATTCCAACCCCACCACGACCTTTCACCTGCCTTAGATTTGATCCCGAATAGTTCAACCCCAAAAATTTTAATTTTCTTTACATTGTCTTGTGGTTGAGCCTTGTGTGTGGAATATCATTTTTGGTGATTGGGAGCACTTGAATTGAAGTGCTTTGGCTCTTTTCACATTGACCTAAAATTGACTCGTGCATCTACACATAGAAATTTTCATCTAGGGAAGCCCACTGCATTTTTAGCATGCATTAACCAACTCACATTGAAGAAGGGTTTGTTAGGCATAGAAGAACTTGTGTTTTCTCAAAACCCGGACATTGGTTGAATTGGTAACTCAGCGAAATCTTAAAATCCATATTACTTAAGGCTGAAATTCTAGAAACCATTCACCATCTAAAACTTCAATTCGGAGAGATTTCCCCATTGCATGCTTGGTTTACACACTTTCTAAAATCAACGCACTTGGGCATTAACCGTATACAACGCCCTTCACATTCCTGGAGCACTTGATCCTAAGCCTCTAAATAAAACTGGTAGCAACTTGACCCTTATTAAGGATTGGAGGTCTAACTACCTGCGTGTAGCACCTACGTGCTGGTGCGGGTTCCCACGTGCTATCGAGTGTCTAAGACTGGGGCAAACGGCCTTTCAATCTGGCCTGGTGGTTTTGCGATGCTCTCATTTGGTTCCGTAGGTTGTGATAGTAAGTAACTTAGATATTTAGGTCTAAGGGAACATTGTAGAGGTTAGGACTTTGATTGTTTTGATTTCTTATCAAGTGTACCCTTGCAGCGTCATTTCTCTCATCCCCGTTTCCCATCTTATCTCCCCAATTCTTCCTGTAGTAGTGCATGTTTGGGAGGTCACAAAACCCTGAATTGTTTGAATTGTCTGATAATTCTAGAAGGATAGAAACTGATTCGTCATCCTCCTCCACAAATATGGCTGCACGCCCACCCCCAAATCCCGAGGGAGGAAACCGCCCCCCTCAAAACCCACCAGGTGGTGGTGGAGCCATAGACCCCATAACCCGCCTCCAAGCCCAAATGGAAATGTATAATGAGCAGATTGAAGCCATTAGGGAAACATTGGAGGAAATGCAGAACCCTCCCGAATGAGAGGAGCCTAGGTCTCTTAGCTCTTATCAAAATCCCGCTGCTACAGAGACCATAGGACAAATTCGGGTCCCCATGGGTAGGGATGATTTTGAACTGAAACCCAATGTAATTGGCCTAATTAACTTTCACTTCCATGGTCTTGCAAGTGAAGATCCTTTTCTCCATTTGGAAGACCTAACCCGATTGGCTGAAACGGTTAAACCTAAAAACATCGGGTTATGAATTGTCCTCACGAAAATGTTCCCATTTTCGTTGTGGGATAAAGCGTCACTATGGTTACACACCCTTGGGACAACCATCCATTCTTGGGAAGAGATGCGAACAGCATTTCTCAAGAAATTCTTCCCAATCGGGCGAACCAATGTGCTGCTTCGTGCTATAACTTCCTTCACGCAATAAAACGGTGAGCAATTTCATGAGGCTTGGGAGACGTATAATGACCTCCTCTGAAAGTGTCCGCACCACGATCTGCCTAAGTGCCATATAGCCCAGATTTTCTATTATGGGCTAAATGAGACTTTGAAGCAGATTGCAGAAGCTTCCTGTGAAGGGAATTTCATGAATAAAGACAAGAATGGAGCATTTGAATTATTTGAAAACATGAGTGAAAATTCAATGAATAATGCCTCCATTGTCGCCTTTAATCGTACCAGCCTACCTCATAATGTTCACGAAGTTGACACGGGACCCTCCCATTCATCCACAGATCTTAATCTTATCGCACAAAAATTGGATGAAGTCTCCAAACACAAGAAGCTAGACGAGCTTCTGGCCAATCTCACCCATTCTATGGCAAACACCTCCACCTCACCACTTCATCACAATCCTAATCTTTCCAATGCCAGGATTATTCCCAAAAACCCCGTAAGACCATCCTTACCGAATGTCGCATCGAGCAATTCGGTATGTAATGTGAATCTGGCTTCTGCAAGCCAGTATTTTGACACAGAGGACCAAGCCTCTGTGTGCTCGGATGCAAACATACATGCGGACTCGTCTTCTGGATTAGAAGATGCTTGTGCCCTGGGGATCAACCCGTTCTCTGCTACCTATAACGCAGGGTGGCGAAATCATCCTAACTTCACATGGTCTAGTAACCTGCAACGCCAAAACCCCATGGGTGGGCCAATGCGACCATCCGCACCCATCATCCCAAGGGCCCAGTCTAATCTTGTGGCGAATCCGCCATTGGGTCCTTGCATTCCGCAAATAGAACACGCATCAAGTCCTCTTGATAAACTGATGCGAATGATGACGAAAATGTCTAAGCGCCATGAAGAGAACATGACCTCTCTTTAGCACCAATTAGCGCAGCAGAATGCTGAGATCAATCAACTACGCATGGCGACTCGATCTCAGGGCACCCTTCCAGCCCAACCTATTCCCAACCCGTGAAATTTTGTACCTCGTGGTTCTCAACCACAGGTACGACCTTCTCAGGGGTAGGTTCATCAAACTCTGCAGGCTCCGAGCATTCCTACAGGATTCCAAGCTAATCCCGTAGCAACACCTCACCCGTATGTCCCTACTGCGAACCCTCCTCAGCCTTATGATCCCACTGGACCTGCAACGTCCAATGTGATTACTACGAGGAGCGATAAGCAAACTGTCGATCCGCTTCGACCTGATCCTGGCCCATCTTTTTCATCACCCTCTCATTCAGGATGCGCACCACATTCTCATGAGGACGATATACCCAAATTAGTGCCAGAATCAGTTCCATTCCCTGAGGCTCTACTGAGGGAGCCAAAAGGCAAGAAAAAGGATACGCAAGCCTTTGATAACCTACGTAATTTATTCAGGGGTGTAGAAATCAAGGTACCCCTGTTAGAGGCTATCGACCATATACCAACTGTCCCCCGATTTTTCAAAGACTACACTACACCCAGGCAACAATCAAAGGAAACAAAGAATCCGGTGGTTCTCTCGCCTCATGTGAGTTGTGCTATACTGACAAATCTACCACCGAAGTAGAAAGATCCGAGCACACCACTTATTTCTTGTAGCATCCAAGGCTGCAATTTTAACCGTGCTCTACTTGATCTAGGATCTTCAATCAATCTTATACCAACCATCATGCTCAAGAAATTTGCATTAGGAAATCTGAAACCCACCCCTGTCACGTTACAGTTGGTAGATTGTTCTGTCAAAATACCGAAGGGTGTGGTGGAAGACGTGGTGGTTAGGGTCAACAGTCTCTGTTTTCCTATTGACTTTCTTGTTTTGGATATGGAAGTTCCTAGCTCACTTTCTGATTGTCCGATCATCTTTGGTCGACCTTTCTTGGCTACAGCCCACGCCCATATTGACTACGAGTAAGGCTGCATTGAGATTGTTGTTGGCTCTGAGAAACTCAAGCTAAACATCTTCAAGGTAGCCAAGAACTTTGCGATTGCATCGAGGATGACACGTCTGACGAGGACATGGCCGTCAGTGCGTGTATCGGACTAATAGGGACCTATTCTGACTACTGTGGATTGCCTTTGAACACAAACCATTGCCTGACCGACACATATTGTGACGTTTCCCCATCCCTCCCTTTACCTCTACCTTCTCCTGACCAGAATTCTGACGAGGTTTTCTCCACTTCCCATACCTCGTGGTCTGAGTCATATTCGAGCTACTCACCGTCAGTCCACACTCTTGAAGATCGGATTGCCCTTTCTTTCCTGCCAAATCAGGCGAAATTGCAACTACACACTAGGACCTTCAGCCCACATACTGCTCACAAGGGCTATCCCTTTTTGGATCCATCAATCCAAGATGCCCCTCTTCTTGGCCAATCTGAGGGCCAACTTCTTCCTCCTGCCTTATTTTCTTCTGATCCGCTTGGAACACTCTCGTCCTAAGAAATGCCAGATCTTTCACCATCCTCTCTCGAGCTGAAAGAGCTACCTGATACGCTTAAGTATGTTTTCTTGGGACCTAATGAAACGCTCCCCGTAATCATTAGTTCAAAATTGACCAGGGAGCAAGAGTGTAAACTAACAAAGGTCCTTATGGAACACAAGGCAGCCATTGGATGGTCCTTATCGGACTTAACTGGCATTAACCCCTCCTACTGCACTCATCGTATATATACGGAGGAGGAGGCTCGACCTTCCCGAGAGATGCAGCGACGTCTCAACCCCAACATGCGGGAGGTCATTAAAAAGGAAATTATTAAGTGGCTAGATGCGAGTATAATCTACCCAATCAACGATAGCCCCTAGGTGAGCCCGATTCATGTCGTGCCCAAAAAGGTAGGACTCACCATCTGTGTCAATGACAGGGGCGAATCCATCCCTACACGCACTCCTACATCTTGGAGAGTGTGTGTAGACTATAGGAAACCGAATGCTGCAACTAAGAAAGATCACTTTCCGCTACCTTTTATTGACAAAATCTTGGAGCGATTAACGGGAAATAAATCTTTTTGTTTCCTGGATGGATTCTCTGGATATAACCAGGTGGCAATTGACCCCCTGGACTAAGACAAAACCACCTTGACCAGCCCCTTCAGCACCTTCACATTTAGAAGGATGCCTTTCGGACTTTGCAACATGCCAGCAACTTTCCAGAGATGTATGCTAGCGATATTCCATGACATGGTGGGTGACTTTCTTGAGGTCTTCATGGATGACTTTTCGGCCTTTGGACCCTCTTTTGATGACTGTCTTGCCAACCTGACCTGTATACTTCGGAGATGTATTGATGTGAACCTCGTGCTTTCCTGGGAAAAAAGTCATTTTATGGTACACGAGGGAATTGTTCTCGGGCATATCATCTCCAATAGGGGTATTGAGGTTGACAGAGCCAAGCTTGATGTAATTGCTGATTTAATTGTGCCTAGCTCTATCAGACAAATCTACTCCTTCTTGGGACACGTTGGTTTCTATAGGAGATTCATCAAAGACTTCTCCAAGATTTCTAGACCTTTAACTCATCTCCTATCGACCGAGGTACCCTTTGATATGGGCCCCAACTGCATCCGAGCATTCACGCAACTGCGTGATGTTGTCACCAAGGCCCCTGTTCTCCAGCCACCTGACTGGTCCCTCGACATTGAACTCATGTGTGACGCTTCCGACCTTGCAGTCGGAGCCATCCTGGGACAAAGACGCGATAGACACCCCTTTGTGGTGTACTACGCCACTAAGACGTTGGACGAGGCCCAGCGTAATTATACTACCACTGAGAAAGAACTACTGCCGGTCGTCTTCAGGCTAGAGAAATTCCGCTCTTACCTTCTGGGCTCGCATGTTATTATATTCACTGACCACGCGGCCATTCGCCATCTCATGCACAAGAAGGATGCCAACCCTAAACTCATTCGTTGGATCCTTCTGCTCCAAGAATTTGACATTGAGATCCGCGATAAGGACAGAGCCTAGAATGTTGTTGCTGATCATCTCTCAAGACTGGACCCTGACCACATTGGACTTACCCTGCCTATCAATGAGGTTTTTCCCGATGAGCACCTATTGGCAATTAATGTGGCAAGTGGACCTTGGTATGCCGACATTGCCAATTACCTTGCTTCTAGTTCCCTTCCACGTGGCTGGCCTAAAATCCAGCGCGAGAGTCTCATTGCAGAAGCAAAGTATTATTTCTGGGATAATCCACTACTTTTTCGAATAGGTGCTGACTAGATCACCCGTCACTATATTCTTGACAGCGAATTCCCCAGTGTGCTATCCTTCTACCATGATTAGGCCTGCAGAGGCCACTTTTCTGGGAGTAAAACTGCAGCCAAGGTGTTGCAATGTAGTTTCTTTTGGCCCTCCCTTCACCAGGATGCACACAATTATGCCAAACATTGCACTAGGTGCCAGTCATTAGGGTCAATGTCACGTCATGACATGATGCCCTTGCAACCCATCCTAGCTGCTGAAATCTTTGACATTTGGGGAATCGATTTCATGGGTCCCTTTCCTCCTTCCAATGGCTTCAAGTACATTTTCGTGGCTATTGATTATGTTTCCAAATGGATCGAGGCTATTCCCACGTGTCATGCTGACCATGTCATATCTACTCGATTTGTCAAAGACCACATTTTTGCACGCTTTGGGATCCCTCGAGCCATTATCTTGGATGGAGGAAGTCATTTTACCCATGCTTCTTTTCGAGCACTCCTGAGGAAATATGGAGTCCACCATCGTATCGCATCTCCGTATCATCCTCAGACAAACGGCCAGGCTGAGGTGTCGAACCGGCAAATTAAGCAAATTCTCCAGAAAATGGTTCGGCCTGACCGTAAGGATTGGTCCGACAATCTGATTGATGCACTTTGGGCATATCGGACCGCCTTCAAAGCTCCCCTAGGTATGTCTCCTTATACAATCGTTTATGGGAAGCCTTGTCATTTGCCTGTGGAGCTGGAGCACCACACTTATTGGGCGGTTCGCCAATGTAACCTCGACCCAGACCTGTGTGGTCGAGAAAGGAAACTCCAATTTCAAGAGCTGGAAGAGCTCCGTCGTGAAGCCTATGATTCTGCCTTAACTTTCAAGCAACGCACTAAGGCTTTTCACGACAGCTGAATTCGGTGGAAGGAATTTGAGCCATCTCAGCAAGTTTGGCTTTACAATGCCCAGCTCAAATTCTTTCCAGGGAAATTGAAGTCCAAATGGACTGGTCCCTTCTTGGTCTCGAGACCATTTCCCAATGGAGCCATTGAAATTAAAGATCCCAAATCTGGGCATAAATTTACGGTCAATGCGTAGTGTTTAAAACCCTCTCTTACTCATGAACCTGCCCCCGTTGGAGAAACTGTTGCCCTACTGGAGGGTAACTAATTTCGTGCCTCATTCTGAGTCCAGCTGGGGACGTTAAATTCAGCGCTCGTTGGGTGGCACCCTAGCAACACTCCTCCACTATCACGTACACACTTCCATGTCACTTCACTTCACACCTTTTCACTTCCACCCACCAACCCTACCACCCTACTATATACCTTGCACGTCAGCTCTCGTTCCCCGATCTTTGGGCATTGCTCTACCCTACATGCATATGAGGACATAGCATCGTTTGGCATGGGGGGGTGGATAGGCATCTATAGGATATGGGTATTATATGGTATCATGCAGCTTCCATTATATATATCCATCTATAAATATGTACATAGCAAAAAAAAAAAAGGGTGTTCAATAATGATCTGAAGGCTGAAACAAAAATACAATAAGCATTTATTGATATTCAACCACTGTTTTGAAGACTTTCCAGGCCACAGAAGGTTGATTTGCTCAAGCTCGACTTAATTCACTTGAGCATTGATACGATAGATCGGAATCTCACCTAACTAACGACGTATTCTTGTACCTGAGACACCAGTACAAGATCCGTTGGTTTGCTTCTACTCGAGAGCCTAAGTAATCTTGGTTCACACTACACATATCAAGAAAGACCAAGTGAACATAAGATCCAACCCTAGTGTTCATTAGGGAAGGTGGAGTCCATACCTGTGCGCGCAGGTAGACTTTTTATCCCAGGCTTTAGTCTTGTGTCTAGGAGAAACTCTTTCCACCAAAAAGGAACTCTCCCACCAAAAAAGTGTGCTCCTCCAAATAAAGTTGTAAGAGATATACTGACACTTGTTTCGAAAAAAAAAAAACTGTACAAATAAGTTAGTATATCTCACAAATGTCTGTAAATTCTTCTCCCTAAAAAGTTTTTCAGGGCAAGTTACAAATACCCTATTTCTACTATATATTCTTTGAGCCACAAATGTAATAAAATGGGAGTTGAGTTTTCCGTCATCCTTTTAAGGGTCAATCCGAAGACACGAGCTGAAACTGGGACCAACCTACACTTAAGGATTCGTGAAACCCTGGGCTTGAACCTTAATGTTCATCTAATCAGTCTTGATCCTTCACTATGCACAAACCATAATCTCTTGAGCTCTCGAGTACAGCAAAAACCTTTTGAGTCCTGGAAATCTTACTTAAGGTTTAAGTACCAAGAGTCCAGGTTAGTCAAGAGATGGTCTATGTCATGTAAGACTTAAAGTACTGGTAGTCTTCTCTGAAATTGGTTCTCACAATATCCAATAGATAAACACACCCATGTCGCCTCAAAAGAAAATCTTCAGCTTAAGATCATTTCTAAATACAATACAAAATGTTTTGCAAGGGACTACCAAAAGATAGTAATGGGGGTATGATTGCACAGCAAAAATACACTAGTAATTATGCCATCTTGTGATATTTCCTAGCACTGCCATTGCATCTTAGGAAGCTATAGTTGCATTTGTAAATAGACACATGCATGCATTTTTTTAAAAAAGAGGGGAGGAGAGTGAATAATTGGCCATCTAATTGACATCTTCATCAAGTGCTACATTGCAATTTCACCATTTTCATTATTTATTTTTACTCTGAATTCTTCTCTCCCATGCAGCTCAGGGCATGGGGCATGAGCCTCTTCGCGCCACTCCTCTACCAGCAGCATGGCAAGAGGTGCGCTGCCAAAAGCATGGGTTGGCATTCCGCTTCCTCCTTAAAACCCTTGGCCCTCTTCCTCGTGCGGACAGACCCTCAGACACCACACTTCCACCCTCCCCTGTGCACCACACACACCGCTCCCTACTGGCCACTCGCTTCCCCTCTCCCTCTCCATACACAGCACCTCTTCTCACTAGTTGAGAAGAGGAACGTTTAGTGCAGGAGAAGCTCACAGTGGTTCAGGACCCCACTGTGAGCTCCACCACCGCCCAGCTCCATTGTGAGTAGGTGGGTGTGGTGGGTTCTTGTTTTATTTCTCTTTTTATTTTCCATATTTGGATTTTTGTTCTCTTTTTGGTTTTCGTTTGCAGGTTACTCTCCGTCGCCATTAGAGCTGCAGAGCTTCAAGCTCTAAAGCTCGCGCACAACAACAGTGCGCACTCCGCCACCTCCACGCGCCTTCGCACGCCTCAGGTGCCCGTTCCGCGTGCTCTGCGTACGCCAGCCGGTCACCATCGCCCCTCTCCACGTGCCCTGTCATAAACCCCCGCGTGCGACCCAGCCAGTTTCCTTGCAAATCAACCGGTCACCTTTTCGCCCTTGCACTGTAGCTGCGACCTCACGCGACTACAGTGCGATGACCGATTTGTTTCTCACTTATCCGGTCACCGCGCCTTCTCTCTCCTCCTTGTGACAGCCTCCAACCAGTCACACGCGTGCGTTCCTGCGCTCTGCGTTGCGCGCCTACACTCCTGCGAGATCAGACGACGGATGCAACCCCCGGACGACTTAACTTCTTCCACTCTCTCACACTCCTCCAGCGTACACACCTACACTCATACACACACACTCGTACACTCATACACTCACTAGTACACACTTACACATACATATATATATATAGATATGTAAATATGTATATATATATGTATATATATATATTATATATATATGTATATATATATATATGTATATATGTATGTATATATATATATATATATATAGATATATATGTATATATGTATATTTATACATATATACATACATACATATATATCTATATATACATATATATATATATACATACATATATACATATATATATACATATACACATACATATTTACATATCTATATATATATACACAACTACACATATATAGTTAAAGCTATATATATATATATATATATATATATATCTATTTTACATACACATCACCTACCCGTATCTATACGCCCGTGCACTAGTCACTCCACCATGCATTATATCGCGGGAATATCTGCACCAGTTGCTGATATTCCCCGATACCCGCACAAAGCAAGCGCCTCCGCACACACTCCACACATCCGTCCCACACTCTACGCAGCACTTCGTCTTGTTGGTTGCGTCTTACTAGATGTAGACCAATGTGACAATGTGTTATACTCCATTTCCACTTCCACCTCCACCCCTATATATAATATATACATATCTATATATATAGAGACTATATTTATTATATTAAGCTAAGTATTCCTTTCTCTACAAACAACCTACCTTGTTTTTATTTCTCTTTTGTTTCCTGCTATTAAAAAGATAAAAAACAAGAGTAAAAGAGAAAAGATAATTCTTGTCTTGCAAGTACTCAGCCTTGCGAATAGTAGGACCAGTTTTTTTTGGAAACCCTAAGTTGGCTCAAAGCCAAGAACAATTTGGCTCAAAGCCAAGAACTTGATTTTGAGGGTGTGCCTCAAGGACAATATTATCAACAAAAAAATCTTAAATAGAAAAAACCAAAAACATAATAAACGTACGGAAGAGATACGTTTTAGGAAAGGAGTAGAAACTTCTTCACCTTTAATTCCCACCTCCTTGAGATCGACTTTGGGCCTAAAAGTGACCAAGATAAAATTAAGTAGGCCAGGATAAAAATTTTGTGAAAGATGGTTAGACTTGATTTAGGTTAACCCACTATACTAACTTCAACGATAATTTCACCATATTAACACAACCTATTCAAGTTCAACAAGCGACGCATCTGATTTTGCCGTCGGTGCTATTTTAGGCCAATGTCAGGAGAAACAACCCTTCATCATATACTATGCTAGCAAGATGCCGAATGAGGCTCAGCGCAATTACACTGTCACCGAGAAGGAACTACTAGATGTAGTATTCGGGTTGGAGAAATTCAGATCATACTTATTAGGGTCCAAGGTCATCATCTTCACTAACCACTCCGCCCTCCGGCATTTGTTGGCAAAGAAGGATGCCAATCCATGACTCATTAGATGGATCCTTCTATTGCAAGAATTTGATATCGAACTCCGCGACAAAGCCGGAAAACAGAATGTTGTGGCGGATCACCTATCCAGATTGGACCCAGATCGCATTCCTTATTCCCTGCCTATCCATGAACAATTTCTAGATGAATCTCTTTTGGCCGTACATGCTGTTGAGTTCCCTTGGTATGCGGATTTTGCAAACTACCTCGCCATAGGCAAAATTCCCGCAAACCTATCCAAGGACCAGAAACTCAAATTCATTGCAGAGGCCAAATACTACCTCTGGGATGACCCACTGCTTTTCCACATTGGAGCAGATCAGATTATTCGCAGATGCATCCCGGACTCTGAGGTCCCCAGTGTGTTATCTTTCTGCCACAATGATCCGTATGGTGGCCATTTATCAGGATGGAAAACCACTGCAAAAATTTTGTAGTTAGGTTTTCTTTGGCCAACCATCTTCAGAGATACACACGAATACGCCCAACACTGCAAACGATGCCAGTTGATCGGTTCTATGACCAGGACAGACATGATGCCACTCCAACCCATCATGGTCGTAGAAGTGTTCGATGTCTGGGGTATCGATTTTATGGGCCCTTTTCCAAACTCGCATGTCTTCAAGTACATATTGCTAGCCGCTGATTAAGTCTCAAAGTGGGTCGAGGCCATCCCGACAAGACAGGCTGACCACAAGACCGTCATTTCTTTCGTGCGACAGAATATTTTCGCGAGATTCAGAACACCCCACGCTCTAATTAGCGATGGGGGAACCCACTTCATTCACCCCCATTTCAGGTTGTTATTAAAGAAATACGAGGTACATCACTGCATAGCCACCGCGTATCACCCGCAGGCCAATGGGCAAGCTGAAGTGTCTAACCGTCAGATCAAGCTAATTCTCTAGAAGACGGTTAGACCAGATAGGAAGGATTGGTCCGACAAATTAATCGATGCACTCTGGGCATATCGGACCGCATACAAGGCCCCACTCGGAATGTCACCATATCGCATGGTATATGGCAAGGCTTGTCACCTTCCTGTAGAGCTGGAACACCGCGCCTTTTGGGCAGTGCGAAAATGCAACCTTGACCTCGATGCAGGGGGTCGAGAATGGAAACTCCAGCTTAGCGAATTAGAAGAGATCCAACGGGAGGCCTATGAGAATGCATTAATATACAAGGACAAGACCAAGGCCTTTCATGACCGCCACATCTGGAGGAAAGTATTCACGCCCAACCAGCAAGTCTGGCTACTTGATTCACGGCTGAAACTATTGCAGGAAAGCTTAAGTCCAAGTGGACTGGCCCGTATGTTGTGATACAGCCATATCCTAATGGGGCAGTCCAGATCAACGACCCAAAATCTGGGCATATATTCACGGTAAATGGCCAGCGCCTCAAGCCATTTTTGGCCCAGGAACCTCCTCCACCTGACGAGACTATTCATCTTAGTGAGGATGTGTGATTGAGTGCTCGCCCAGTTGGAGGCGTTAAACTCAGCACGTATAGATACCATTCACTCCACATTCCATCATCCATATATAACCATTCTTTTATGCATAGCATATTTTTGTTTTAGCATATTTCCCGTTTGTATATTGCATAGTGACAAGTTGGCCGATGCTGAACGTATATTTTTAGGAGCAATTCTAGGTGACTTCTACCCACTCATCCTCTGCAGTATTTATTTTCTTCTATATTCATGCATGAGGACATGCAAGAACTTAGGCATGGGGGGGTAGATACAACAAAATTGAAAAATTTTTATGCCAACACTTAGGAAAACCTCGGAGCTGCATGAAAAATGTACTTTAGGACCTTAAATAAAAGAACAACCAACTCCACCTCCAATGCTCACATTGGAGCTAGAAATCGTTTGCAACAGCCACTTCTGACTCACCTGCTCACCTATTGTTCTAAATTTAAGGTCAAGCTGATTGTAACACGATACGGGAAATTCACGAAGTACAAATTATATGAGGTTACATGTTTATAGCATATATACATATTGCATTCATGAATAAAATTATTTTATTAAGAGAATGCATTAGGGATTTTATCCTCTAGTCGATTCCTGTAATCTGGAATCCAATACAATTTTTCATACACACGTAAAATTTGCAATGGATTCACGGTGAAGGTTGATAAACATCTTCAGTCTGTCGAGAAGAAGCAGTGCTTCTTCTCTTGAGCCCCCGACAGTGTTTCGGGAGTCAGGCAGATTTTCTTCCAAAAATCCACCAAATAGTGTAAGATGAGAGTAGAGTGTACTGGTGCTATAAGATTAGTGCAATGAGTCTGAAATCCTAGATAATTAGGTGATGATACTTAGAGATTAGGCATAGTTTTCGCTCTCGGTTCCTGAGCATACATTTTTGAGTGAATTTTGAGAGCCACCAAATAAGGCAAATACGTAGAGAGCGAGTTTTCATAAAACTAGGACTAAGGTGGATGGTTACGACCATTCTTTACAGAATCCTCGGCTAAAGGAGGGTATTGATGCTAAGGTCAAAAATACACCGTCCTATCCATCTTTCCCGGTGCCGTGAGTAGGAACTTCCACTAAATAAGCCACCCAATGTCTCTTGAGTACCACCAATCCCTAATAATGCCTCCTCAATAAAATTTATGGATGTGTGCTAATTGTGTTATGTTGAAAAAAAAAAGAGAGCAAAAAATGAAAAAAAATGATGAAAAGAAAGAAAAATTGAAAAAAAAATTAGAAAAAGAAGAAAAAGCAAAGAAAAAAGAGTGAATATTTAGTTCAGTTGCATTGAGGCAATACCACCAAATAAATTTGAGATCCACCAAATATGGTCTTAGCCTATTTTTCTTGTGTTTCTGACCGCCCGAATACTGGCTGAGGAATTCCAACTTAGTGTTAGGGTTATGAGAACTCGATTAAAGTGTTAATGCCAAGTGAGACCACCAAATACAGATCATATATGTGAATCTAGTGAGGTTGTAAGCTCTAAGAAAAAGAAGAGAAAGAGAGAATGAATACAAAAGAATCAGAAGAGAGCATAGCTTTTCTCGTCTTTCTCTGGGTTAAGTTACTTAGTAATCTAGGAATCTAGATTCTGTAGTACTAGTCTCTATGTAGCACCAAGTGAGAGTAAGCCACCAAATATATAATCTTTTCCCTTAGAGATTCTCTACCTAAGCCTAAAGCTGGGGTGGAACTCATAGAATATCTTAAATACCCCGAGGGAAGAAGTCCGCCTATCCAGCTAGAATCTTACTAGGGGTCGAGTACAGGCTTTAGAGGTGTATCAATCTTTCACTCGAATCCGTTGCAAAAGCAACGTAGCTGCACTTTCACATTTGTCTGGATTTCTAGAGTATAGGATGAAAACAAAATGGAGAAAAATCTCTAGGCATACACTTGATAAAATAATCAGTCCCTTACGGACCCTTGCTATAAATAATTTAGTCTTGCATTTGCTAGGGACTAGCAAGATTTAGGCATGGGGGTATGATTGCGCAGCAATCATAGGTCTTAATTGACCTAAATTAGGCTAGGACTTAACATAAGTTAGGGTAATTGATGCATGCACAAGCATTGTCTGCATCTTTACTGCTTTCCTCTAGCTATGCATGAAATAATGTTATAATGTGCTGATTAAGTGCATTATGCCAATTACAGGCAATAAGCTGATTTGGAGCAGGATCTGAAGCTGGATCAGGAATAATGGGAGTTGCAGCAGACCTGGAGCAGAAGGCTTAGATTAGATGTAGGAATAATGATGTAAGGGAGTCAAAGGTTTGCTATTCTATTAAGTAGGAATAAAGCAGTAAAATGTGAAGAGCTTAGGTCCATCTTAGCCTTAGGATAGCCTAGTGACCTCCCCAAGCCTTAGCCACCCTTAGATTAGGTCACAGCACCCTAGGAAGGCCCAAAACCATAGTTCCAACCCTTATCTGGATGTCCAGATGAATTATAGGGCGTTCATAACCCTTAGCCAACTCCCGCACACCTTAAACCCACTTTTGCAGTGTTATTGGACATCCAGACACTTTGTCAAACGTCCAATTTCTGCAGAATACCCAAAATAAAACCTTGATTTCCCCCTGACTCAGATTGGACATCCAGAACTGAAGTCTGGACTTCTGATTTTTGAGTATAAGTCGTCTGATCTTATTATTGGACATCTGATACTGGTCTCCAGTCTCTGTTTTGAGATTCAAGTCTTGATCTTGGATCTTTAGCTCACTAGACCTAATTCCAACCCCATATGAACCTAAATTAAGGTGTTCTAACCCTAGTACATCACCTCTAGACCTACCTAAGGACCTAATTAGGTCCTCACCAAACCCAATTGACTTAGATCAAAGTCAATTACCTTCACCTAAGTCAATTGGACTCATTGAGTCCAATTGAGCTTAGATCTCAACCCACACAAGTTCAATTGGACTTAGTGAGAGTCCAATTGACCTAGACCAAACCTAATTGAGCTATTTCACTCTCAATTGGGTTCACACTCATTCAATTAAACTTAGGTTAAGTTTAATTGCATTTTCACCTTAGCAATTAGGGTTTGTAACCCTAATTCAAGACCTACACATACCCAAATCCCTTAGGACATAACCTAAACCACCTAGCCACATAGAGCATGACCACACACACACACACACACCCATTCACGCACGCACACTTCTTTAGAGTTCTCTAGAGCTCTCTTGAACTGGCACCACCTCTTGGTTGCCAAATTTAGCAACCAAGAGGTATTCAAATAGAGATCCACAATTTTTGGATCTCAAAGACCACCTCCACCCCATGTGGCTGGCCACTCTTGGGCTCTCTCTAGAGAGTTCCACACCTCTCTATAGAGAAGCCATTGGGTCTATAAAAAGACCCCATGGGCGGCCAAGTGAACCCATTCACTTCCTTAGCAAAATCACTCCTTTGGTGCCATTCATGCCCACTTGCACTTAGCTAGCCACTCCACCTCCACGAGCTCACCACCATCATGGAGGGCATCATGCCGAGATGCTGGATCAACCCTACCTCTCTCCAAGGGTCGGCCTAAGCTACATTGGCCGCCCCTCATTCTTCTCCCGGCCACTCCAAGGCCATCGGGGACCACCCCTGAATGCCCTTTAGTCTGGTAGATTTAGTTTATGCTCTCCATGATTTTTACTGCTTTTATTACTTCTTAGTAGCGTAGTCTTAACTTCTCCCCCAATGATGCATGCGAAATCCCCCCATTGATTCTTCTATGCAGTCATTTTCTGGTAGCTAGGTTTAAATTTCAAGCATTTATGTACAAGCTTTCCTCTAAAGTTTTTGTTGCAAACTCTCCCATTGAATCTATTAAAAATGCTTATATATATATATATATATATATATATATATATATATATATATATATATATCTCCATATTGTGAAATCACCATGAGCTTATTGATTGCTATTATATTTGCATGATTCATGTTGCCTGTTTCTAACTCCTAATATTCTTGCAACTAAGCTTGTCATACCTAAATACGTAATAATCACAAACCAACATGCGTTTCTAAACAAAGTAGAGTAATAGAAGATCGATTTCAGAAGTAAACAAATGCCTCCCAGAGACGAACGACCGGGACTCAAAGTCTCGTTATCTTTAGAAACCATTTTTTGACGAACATTTTTGTGCGACTATACTACGATTCCGACAACTTTCAAAACGTGCGAAAATGGATTTTTCACTCGTTAGGTCCGGATCTTGGATGGTACTAAAGTACCTCTGGGCCTATTATCGGCATTCTGACCTAATCACAAAAGAAAAAGAAGAAAAAGCACTTATCATAACCGGTAAAAGAATTCATGGTCTAGAACAGAAGTTAAAACCTTAAAATTTTGCTAAGGGACTAGCAAAAGCTAGGCATGGGGGTATGATGAGAACCTCATCATGTGCCCTAACTAGCCTATTTTTGACCTAAAAAAATGTAAACAAAAGCTCCTGCATAACCTAAAGGAAGGCCTAACTCAAGAGATTACTAATCTAGAAAGAAAACATGAAACAAAGGGTAAAACTATAATTTTACCAGTGTAGTTCATCAACGGGATTTTCCAAGGGCTAAACATAGGTCAATTGAGCTTAATAAGAGGAAAAGTGGGATGGTTCAGTCAGAAAAGGGTTATTATGAAATTTAAGAATTAAATGACATTCTGTAACCCTAAAACAAACCCACTTAATTTCACAAGGTTCCAGTCAAGATAAAAATCAACTTAATCCTCTAAAATTCATGGAAAAATATCTCCTAGGGTTTAGAACCTTCAATTTGGCCTTTAGAACCTATTTTGACTTAGATTGGGGTCCAAGCTCAATATTTGACTTAATTTGGGATTTTGTGCAAAATGTCCAGGCAAACGTGGTAAATCCCAAAATCCAACTTCACTATTGGATTCCCTAGGTCCAAATTAGGTTTGTACCAAAATTTGGACCTAAGGGAAGGTCATCTTAACCTACTTTGCAAAAAAGTCCACCTAATTATATTTTGGCCCCTAACTTTTGAAAACCCTTGCGAAAACCCCCTCAACTTCTTCGTCACTTTTTGCATTCCGATCCCTCTACCTTTGCAGCAAAAGACCCATACCTCCTGTGAAGTTTCGAGGAGGATTTCTCCTTCCCCAGGGAGCTACTCTCAGATTTGAAAGGGGAGTCCTCTGAGAAATCCCCTACCGCTTGAGCAGTTCCCCATGCCCTGATTTGCACCATACCACTCATGCGAATGCTCAAGAGGTATGGGTATTGTACCCACGGCAACCTCCAATGAGGATTTTGCTCGCCTGCCAAGCATCTGACCCTCTGCTTGTGCCTATAAAAGAAACCCCAGGTCCAGCAGCTTCTTCCAAGCTTGTTTTGGCCTGAGATACCCTCTCAATTTCCTCCTTCCTCATCTCCAGTCAGATGCCCGCAGGCTCCGATGACCTCTCCTCCCTCCTCCAGTCGCTCTGCCACCATACTAGTGGCAGAGTCATCTCTACCTCATTCTTCCGCGTCGTGCCATACCTGCGCCCGCGTTTACCTCCATCTTATCATCGCCACCTCTCCATCACAGGGCCTTCGTCTCTGGTGATGGTAGATATGCGTCGTCCACCCCTCTGCCTCCCCTTTCATCCAGACACTCTCAGATAAGATCCCTTTCTCTTCTTTTCATTTTCCCCTCTTTATTTCCCAAGACAACCCCCGACAACCACAGACCACCACCATCATCTCCACCTCTAGCCGACCACCGATGAAGGCGCATCCATCATTCCACACACTCACATGCCTCGTCAACTACCGCAAAAGCATCACCACCTTCCACTAATCATCTTCCACCTCTCCATCGACCGCCACACATACCCCAAGTGCCCATCGAACACACGCACTTCCACCGTCACAGTCTGACCTAGGCACGCATGCCTAGGCTGTTCTGTGGCCAACCAACCCCACCTCACCTTCACCGTGCCACGGCAAAGCAGCCTGTGTGCTCTAAATGGGCCGAAAGGCTGTGTTCAATGATCGCAAGTTCTGACCCCCTACCGCCATTGGAGCAAGAGCAAAGCTCGCTCCAAGTTGCCCCGCTCCAAGAGATCGAGTCCCAGGTGCGCGAAAGCATTCCATGACTCTTTTGCACCTAGCAATTAGAGGTGTCCGTGACTGCAGCTACTTCAATTGGGCGAGCATCTTCCCTACGGGTGCGAAGAAGTAGGTGGGACACTTTAGTCCCACCTCAGAAACACAGGTGAGCGGTAAGTCATTTATATTGTTTTTGTGTTTTATGCTTATCGCCTCCAATACACGGGGTGAGGTCCCCTCGTCCACTCACCGCCTCGTCCACTCTCACTCCTCGGCAAGCCAGGCTGACCTGACTTGATAACCCTGCACTCCTCGCACATCACCCACACCAGTGCGCCTGGACCCAGGTGCACTTGACCCGACCCGAATACCCGATTGGCTTTGGGAGAGCAAACCGAAGAGAGAAAAGAGAGAGAGCGTACGTGGGGGAGGGTAGGGGTAGGTTTTGCCCTATGTTGTGTAGGGGAAGAAGAAAAAGGAGGCAGCTACTGAAGAAGAAGAGGAGCAGCTGAAGACAAAAGAAAGAAGGTAAAGATGAAGCACTGTAGCAGAGGACAAGCAGAAGAAGAGAAGAAAAAAGAAGAAGGTAGATGGTGAAGGAGAAGAAAGAGGGAAGCAGGAGCGGCTGAGGCAGAGGCTGAAGAAGAAAGACAAGGCTGAAGAAGACTGCAGAGGAAGAAGACAGGAAGGAGGAAAGCCAAGTGCAAGAAAAAGAAGAAGACTGCAGAGGCCAAGGAAGAAGAAGGAGGAGGCACAGCAGAGAAGAACAGAAGAAGTAGAAGCCAAAGAACAAGGAAAAGAGAAGCACAGCTGCAAAGAGAAAGAAGAAAGAAAGAGAAGGCAAAAACAGAAAGAGAAAGGGCAAGCACTGTAGCGATGCAAGTTTAAGACGACTGATTCTGAATCAGACGTTTGATTCACAAGGAAAGAGGACCTCAGAGAGAGAAAGGAGAACATACAATTTTTTTTGCATATTTATTCTCTTTAGCTCTCATGAATATTGAATTGCATTATTATTGAACATCATCTTTTGAGTAAAATTGAGAGTTCTGATTTTAGTTTCTGAAATACCAATTTGCTCCCTGAGTTCAACCTCGGATACTTTAGTTTTCGAGTAAAATAAATTCTTATTTGTTTATACGACGATTTCATTTATACTGCAATGAACGTCTTTTTTAAAACCACGATCTCGTCGTGTAAACAATGCACCGAGGCAGTAGATGAGAGGTAGATTGTGATGGACCCAATCAAGACACCCAAAAATTTTGGATGACTATCGAGGTTCGGGGCGGATGATACTCCTTAGTAAGAAAGCCATCCACCTGAGAATTACCTAGGCAGCCAGAGAGGGAGAGTCCCGTGAAGAACCCCACACGGTAGAGCGCCCCCACGAGTTACAGGGTTTCCCCCACCCGACCTCTCTTGTCACTGAGGATCCAAGTAGACTAGAATGGGGACTTGACCTCTTAAGTCTACCAGTTTTAAGAGCAAGGGTGTTTATGATTTCTCTTGAACTTTTAAGATGTTTTTGTGCGAAGTGACCTAATTTGAAGATTGGTTAACCCAACAAGGTGGGTCAACTGCACCTGTTTTATCCTTTGAGAAATTTAGGTCCCTTTTTTAGTGTTCAAATGAAATTAAGAGCCTGATTTTAGGGTTTGCTTGAATAGATCAATTCAATCAGGACTTAGGCACACACTGTTTAGTAAGATTAATTCTTGATTAAGTGTGTCTCCAAAATCCTAAACTGGAAACTTTAATTGGCTCTGATTGGTCCAATTTAATTTGTCCAAATGTGGTACCTAGGGTTCAAGCAAGAAGGTGATAGCCCTAGATACCTTAAAAATCTAAGTAGGTGCACGAATCAGTGTTTGGATGTTTCTTCTAGAATGTATCAAATCAGGCAACTTGATGATTTGTTCAAGAATAAAATGCAAATAGCCTTAATTGATTGTTTCCTTTTTGAGCTTTTTCAAAATCAGGGGCTTAGAAGAGGATGGATGGAGTTTACCTACCCCTGGGGTGGCTGATGTGCAAATGATCTTCCTCCACTGAATCGTGTTAGAAATAAATCACAGTAAAAGAGATAAAGCGAGTTAGTACCAAATCAGATTTTGCAATCTAGAGATCAAATTGCGTGTTGCTCCTCGACAACGACACCACAATGTTGGTCACTCTGAAATGGGTTTAAAGGTCGTTGCGTTGTAGTATAGTCGAATCAATGTGAAAAACAAATAAAATTTATACTCGAATGAAAGTCTAAGGTCGTTAGTAGGGAGCAAATAGGAATTCAATCTCAAAAATCACAATTCTAAATAACAAAGATAAGGAATTGTAATCAAAATTGATTCAGCATGATATAGCAATAATGTCAAGTATCAAACTACAAAAAGAATGGAGTAAAATGGTGATTAGAATCACCAAATACTCCTCACAATAATGGCAAGTGGAACTCAATAACAATGAAGGAGATAAGCTTAAATCAGACATCTAATTGAACGTGGTTTCTATCTTTCTTCTACAGTGCTTCTTCTTCCTCTTCACTGTTCTGGTCCTTCTCTTCCTCTTCCTCTTCATAGACTCTTCACTTTTCTTTCTGGCAGGCTCTTCTACTTCTCTCCTTCTTTCTCTACTTTCCTTCTCTTCAAGCAAAAGGGGAGAGGGTCTTCAAATTTGGCTAAGTGTTAGCCAATTTCTCCAGAGAGCAAAACCCCCTAACCCCCACGCACTCTCCTCTCTTTTTCTCTCTGGGTCACACTCTCCCAGAGCTTTCCGGGTATACAGGTAATCGGACCTAAAGCGCACCTGGGTCCAGGGCTACGAGCATGGGGTCGCAGCCGAGGAGTGGATAGTGTAGGCAAGTAGTCGGATCTACGCCAGGCCAGCAGGGGAACAGGTCACGGGTGAGGCGCAGGTGAGCAGGCGAGGTGCAGGTGAGGGGTGTGAGGGACCTCACAACTATGTTTCTGAGGCAACAAGGCAGGAGAAGTTTTGAGTCTTATGCAACTTCACCTACTCCAAAATCCACGATGTTGGACTATCTGTCCCCTTATTTCTTCACGCAGAACACGCAGCAGCAGGTGGAGATGTCTTCATCCAATTCACGCAACGGGGACGATCAATGCCCCAATTGACTGGTCGAAATAGTTCCTTGGTTGATTCCATGCTGCCTGGGACAAACGCCTGGGGCTGTAGTTGCTGGAGAGAGCTTCAAGCAAGCTCGAAGCTTGCATTCATGGTGGCGAAGGAGTGAATACTTGAGAAATCAAAATATGACCTAATGGCTTAGTCAGAATAGCTCAGAGGCTTCACCAGTCTATGGTGAATGTGATGAGGGGATCGGCGTGGTGCGAGCGTGGTCTGTGGGTGCTAGCGGAGGCAGACTGTACGTGTGAAGGTGGTAGTGTTCGGTAGGGAGTTAGGAGGGGCAATCGACCTAACTAGGTTAGGGCTTTTGCTCCTCGAGTCGAGGTGGAGGTGTAGGGATGAACAGTGAGGAGTTTGGTGGTGTGTGGAGCGAGATATGCCTCGCCGGAGGAGTGGCCAGATGTGGAAGGAATGACGGTGAACGGGCGGTAGCGTGGTTGAAGCTAAGTATGGTTGGGGTAAAAATGAAATAGAAGAGTTAGTGGATTTATCTGGGTAGTTGGTAGATGAATGGGAGTCAAGGCGATGCTGCTTGAGGTATGGTTGGCGTCGGGGAAGAAAACTGCTCCAGTGGGTAGGAAACGGCGACGAGGACGAGGGAGAGGCTCCAGCTGGTACGGCTAGGAGCGGAGGAATGTGAGGAATGAAGCTCCGTTGTCGGTATTGCGAACGGAGGAAGAACGGAGTCGAAGGAGGTCACCGGACATCGAGGAGTGCTTTGGCTGAGAAAGAAGAGAGGAATTGGAGGTGTTCTGGGCCAAATTCAAGTGTGGGATCTTTGTTCCGATCTGGGGAGTCTTTTATAGGTCATCAGAGGGTAAACGGAGCTTGAGAATCAAGATCTCAAGCTTGGAAGGCTTTGCTGGAGAAAGAAACCCAAATTTAAATTGATTCGCATGGCACTTTGGCCAAGTCTTGGAGCCCAAGATGTGGCTTAAATGGAAGGCAACTTCGTCAAGAATCTGAATATCTATTTTGGGACTGATTGATTGAGAATCAAGCGAGCAATTCTCGCTCGTTCTCAACGGTGAAGCTTTGGGTTGCCTTTAATGGCGTCAGGGACCATTATGCAAAGATGACAAAGAAGTTGGGGGGCTCCTTGTATGGAATTTTGAAAGTTAAGGGCATGGTTGTGAAATAAAAAGGTCAGACAGGACCAAATTGCAAACTAGGTCAAGACGATCTCAGATTGGGTCCAAATTTTGGTACAACCCTAATTTGGACTCAAAGAATCCAATGGTGAAGTTAGATTTCTGATTTGACCTACTTTGACTAGGTAATTTATGCAAAAACCTAAATTAAGGTAAATGTTTATCTGAGACTCTATTTTCGGTCAAGACAGGTTCTGATGGTCAAATTGATGGTACCAAATCCTAGAGAATATTTTTCTATGAATTTTAGAGAGTTTAGGTGAATTTTATCCTGACCATAACCTCATTTAATTAAGCGGGTATGTTTTTAGTGTTTAAAAAGTCATTTAATTCCTGTAACGCGTGAAAACCCATTTTGTTCTGTATGGACCCACTCATTAGATTCTAAAGCATATTTTGACCCAAGAAAACCCGTGGTTAGTATTTTTTGTGATAGAATGGTAAAATTGCAAAAATAACCTTATTTTCTATTTTCTTCTCAAATCAGTGTGTGGTGCCCTTGTGACCTTCTGATGGATATGTAGGAGGTTTTATTGACTTATTCAGGTCTAACAGAGCTAGTTATGACTCATGATGGTGTCCCCATCAGATTGGTTTCAAAAAATATAATAAACATGGTTTCATCAGTTTAAATGAGAATCGTCGAATTCTTCAAATAGCTGAACGATTCACACTAGCCTGCCAAGTATCACAAGTTTTTTATGTGCTCGATAATAGTAGGAATGGGTGGATAATACCAGTAAAAAGCGTACCTCATGATTTCTTCGATGAAAAAAAAGATAATGAAATTTCTGTTACATCCGTAGCGTATCAAGAAATTCCAATGGAAGCAGAAATAGGTCTCGGTGCAAGAGATACTAATGTTTAAGGTGTAAGAGCATTTATTTTCTAATGAACTCAATTTAAATTTAGTTACTCTTTTAAAAATAATTGTTTATATTTTTTCCTTTTATCATATACATTTTCCAATATATGTTTACTTAATTCTCTTTTTATTTATGTACAGATGAGGCCACGGAAGAGGGAGCTGCCAAGGGTAGACCACCACCTATGCATGAGGTTAGGGAAGAGGCACAATCTCAACCTTTTATTTTTCAGCCTCCTCCTGATACCCATTATACCTAGATTCCCTCCCACTATCTCCATTACCTCCCTTCACATATTTTAGCTCAATACCGTCACACTTTTCGTAGAGGTCAATCATCAGCCCTAGATACCCATGACGTTGAGGTGAATCCTCAACTTAAGACCCATCCTGAGGAGTTGCTAGGGCAACAGGGGGCTATGGATGAGGAGGTACAGCAGTCATTTGAGCAATTAGATACTCAAGTTGGCATGTTGTAGGAGCCAGATACTAAGGATGACACGTTGCAACAGCCTAATACATAGGCAGGCACCAATGCTGGTAAGAATTTAAAATAACTTCATTCAAAATCTTACTATATTTAATTTCACTTATTTAATCTTTTAGCATTTGATGATTCATGTTTTCAGTTATAGGAAAAACACGCGAGATCCCACACGAAATGCAAACCGCAGCAGACTACCCAAGGCCACAAGGATTACTGTGTCCATTACTGCAGCTAAGGAAGCGAAGAACTACCCCAGCTTTACGAGCCAGTTAGCCACAGTTGTTAAGGCAACCATACCACTTTCCTGCTTCGATTGGAGGAGGGTCTCCAAGGAGTCGAAGGTGTCCATTATTCGGGACTTGCCGGTATAAATGTGAAATTCATTCGTTCACTTTTTTTTTTAGAGAAGACATTCATTCATATTTATAACAATTATAATCAATTTATATATTATTGAATACATGGCACTTTTGATTGGGGCGATAATTCCAATGCACCCAAGGCTATCCTGCAGCATTCAGGTAGGATACATCATGGATGGAGTGAGGAGGTGAAGAATAAAGTATGAAATTATTTCAAATTCTAAATTTGTTTCATTATTTATATATAATTAAAAATTTATAATAAAATTTTGCAAAATTATTTCAATTTTTTAACAAAAAGTAGTATGAGGAAGCATTGAGAAACATGCCTCCTATAATTGTGCCTCCCATTTGGAGGGAGTGTTGCGAGCACTAAGTGATCGAACAGTAGAGGTAAATAAATAGTTTCAAATTTTATTTTTATATTCAATTTATAGAAAATAATTACATAACCTTTTAGTAATAAAATTATATTTCTACAGGAGCAAATCAGGAAGAAGAAGGCCAACAGGGCCAAAGCTCCTACCCAAACCCACTGCTTGGGTCAAATGAGTATTAACTCATTACAGGATAGATATGTAAGTTTATTAATTCAGTATTTGAAATAAAATTAAAATAATTTAGTTAAATTAAAATAAGATGAAAATATTACTTCATTTTCAAGCGGAGTTGTATGAGGGTACTCAGTTAGATCGAGTAGGAGTCTATAAACAGACTCATAGTAAAGAAACACTCAACGACCCACATGCATGGATACATCCAACATACCAGGAGACACATGTAAGTAAATAAAAGTCAGTTACATTAATTTCAATTATATAAAAATTAATTGAAAATATATATATATTTATAGGGTTGTATGATGGATTTGATCCATTCTCCTGAGGTCGCGGACAAGACCTCTGAGCATGTTCCACAGACCCCTCTCACACCAAAGGAGGCCTTCAGGACCGTAATGACTCCAGATCATAGAAGCTTCATCTGTAGCATTGGGAGGAATGCGACGATCTCCTTCTGGTATGGTCTACCCACAATGACAGTCTACGCACCGAGGTTCAGTCCTTACAATGTCAAGATGTGGAGCGAGAGAAAAGGTTGGAAGAGGTCACCGCCATGCTGTAGGCTGCCACTCGCAAGATGGAGCACCAGGAGGTGTTGTTAGAGCAGCATAATAAGCAGTAGGAGGAGGTCTTGTCATATCTTCGAGGGGCGGGTGGGGGTGGTAGACCTGATCATTCGTCGTTCCACATCCGAGGTGCAGCAACCACGATGATAGTGGTTCTAGGGCTAGTGGCATAGGTGTCATAGCATAATGTATATATGTGTTTATATTTTTCCTATTTTTATTACTGTTGTAATATTGGAACCTCATTTATATATATATATATATATTAGATTCATTATATAATTGCTTTTTATTGAATGTTTTCTTGAATTTACGTTGTTTTCATACATTTCTGATTTGTTATGTGTAATTGCATTAAAAAAAAAAGTAAAGCATTATTGGCAACGGTAATCATTAACAACCATTGTGCAATACGCTAGGCGACAATTTAACAACTGTCACCATAAGCCCTTTTGGCCCCCCAACAATCAAGATGAGGTCTCACCTGTCATTTGGCGACGGTTATTAAACCATCCCAATTGTAAATAGGGGACGATTTTCATGAAAATCATCCCTAAAAGTATGCCAATTTTTGTCACGTAAATTGGATTTCTGCTAAGAAAATTGGCAATGGTTCGATTAATAACCGTTAGTAATTTATTTTAGAGGAAATTTTAGAATTGCCGTCAAATCCCACTTCCATGTTCGTCGACGCATGCTCAAAAGGTGATGATAAGGGATTGTAACCGTTGCCAAAATAAAATAGTGATGTGATATACTACGATGGTCAATGGCGATAATTAATAGGATTTTGGCGATGGTTTATAACAATCGCAAATCCACATACTGTTGTAGTGAAAAACCCCTGGACTTCATACATCTAACCTACTTTAGATATAACCAACTAGATTTCTAAGCAAGGTAAATACTATGATACATATGGAGGATAGCTGATGGTGCAAAATGGGGGTTGAGAATTGAATACCATGAAAACATTTAGAAATCACCAGGTTGCTTCTTGAATCTTGAATCCAGAGTACACAATGTTCTATTCCTTTTAGCATGTGAGAAAGAATTTCCTTGTTTATGGGCATTTGCATAAACAATACCAATACTATGTTTGCATGTGAGAAGGAATTTACTTTCTGGCAGTTAACTCAGACTTATGGGTTCATTGGTATTGGCATATTCATTATATATTTGCCAAACTTTACGTTTATGTTTGAAAATTTTCTGAAATCTAGTTGAATGGTTCTAATGGGAACACGATCATGAGCCATAACTAGATCAATTTGATATGATAAAGTCAATAAAAGCTCATACATATCACTCAGAAGGTCTCTTGGGCAGGTTGAATTGTTTTGAGAAGAAAAGAAGATAATGCTTTTTCTACAATTTTACCAATAATCCATAAATACAGAATAACCATGGGGTATTTCAGGTGTTTATTAGGGGTCATATGGTCATTAATGTCTAATGAGGGGTCCATACAGAACGAAACGGGTTTTCATGCATTTCAGGAGTTAAATGGCATCTGAAACCATAAAAATAGACCCACTTAATTAACTAAGGTTTTGGTCTAGATAAAATTCACCTAAATCCTTTAAAATTCATAGAAAAATATTCTCTAAGGTTTGGTACCTTCAATTTGACCATTAGAACCTGTCTTGACCTAAAATAGAGCCATAGACAGACTATTGCCCTAAATTGGGTTTTTGCATAACTTACCCAATCAAACTAGGTCAAAACCAAAATCTAACTTCTTCATTGGATTTCTTAGGTCCAAATTAAGTTTATATCAAAATTTGAGCCCAATATGAGATTATTTTGACCTAGTTTACATTTTGGTCCAAGTCTGACTTTCTTTATCTCAAATAGCCCCCCAACTTTTGAATTTCTTATAAAAAGGCCCCCAACTTCTTGTCTTCTTCACAAAAAGGTCCCCACCACACAGAACTCCTATTCCTACAACTCCGACGACATTCAATTAAGGATTTCTCCTTGATTGATTGACAAAACTTCCTCAAAATTGAACCGGAGACTCCTCTTAAAATCCTCTTCCAATCAAACCAATTCTTGGGCTTCAATTCTTTCCTAATCTCTTATGCGAACGCATGAGAGATTTGGATTTCCTACTCCGATAAACCTTCCAAGCTTGAAAGCTTGCTTTCCAAGCTTTAGCCGACCCCTTGAATCCTATATAAGGACCCACAAGGCCTGCCCGAACTCCCACGCTTGAATTCGACCGGAATCACCCTCAATTCCTCTCTCCTCTCCGGCCGAATAGCTTCTCGACGTCTGGTGACCTCCTCCAACTCCATTTCTCATCTGTTCACAATACCGGCAATGGATTTACTTTCCTCTCTCTTGTCCGCACCACGCAGTACCAGCTGACACTTCTCACTCAGTCTTCCTCGTCGTTTCCTACTCACCAAAGCAATCTTCGTCTCTTGAGCCAACACTACCAAAATCGATGCCACCACTACCTTACTTTGTCTACTACCTAGACCTATCAATGCCTCATCTTCCACTCATCATCTCCATGCATCCACAACTCTATTTCGATCACTCTGATGCCATCCACAACTTCTTCTCCCTCATTGGTGGACCTCCGGCAAGCCCTAGTGGCTTCCACACTCACCCAATTGCATCGCTTCCATGCTCCTCATCGTCGCCTCGACCCACTGACCAAAACCCCTCAAGTAATTGAGGTCATTGGCCTCTCTAATACCTCACCCAACACCCACACTTTCACACCACTTCCCCAAGGTCATACGACCTAGTCACTCATTCGCACGCACTGCCACAATCACCAGCATATTCGCCGTCCTCACACAATCTTCTTGAGCTGTTTTAACAAGGCTAAAAGGCCGTATCTTGGATTTCAGGTACCCAAGTCTTCACGCCATTAACAGAGCTTCTTCAACTGAGCTCCAAGCCCTGTTCTTGTAGCTGAAGCTCAAGTGTTTGCTCCAAGCTCAGCGAAACTCATCCAGGGGCACATGTTTATGAGGGAAATTGTGTTTTAAATCGTCATGTTGTAGTATAGTTGAAATCTCATGAAAAATAGATAAAATTTATAACTCAGATGAAATCCGAGGTCGTTCACTAGGAGCAAGTAGGAATTCAATTCTCAAGATTGCAATTTTAAACAACAGAGAAGGAATTGTAATCAAAAATTGATTCAAAATAATATTGCTAGAATATCAAGTATTAGAATATAAAAAGAATGGAGTAAAATGGTGATTTGAATCACCAATTACTCTCTACAATAATGGCAAGTAGAACTCAATAACAATGTAGGAAATAAGCTCAAATCAGACATCTGATTGAATGATCATACGTCTTAAACATCCAATTGAATAGTGATTCCTCTTCTGATTTGCTTCTTCTTTGGCTCTGTCTTCTTCCTTTCTTCTGTTCTGACTTCTTCTTTCTTCCTTTCTTTCTCTTCACTTCTTCAATTGCTTCCTTTTCTTCTTCTTCTTCACAGACTCTTTTGCTGCTTCTCTTCTTTACACAGAGGGGGAAGGGGTCTTCAGATTTGTCTAAGTGTTAGCCAATTTCTCCAGAGAGCAAAAACCCCCTAACCCCTGCATGCTCTCCTCTCTTTTTCTCTCTTGGTCACTCTCTCCTAGAGCCTTCCACAATACTTGGTATACGGGTAATCGAGCCTAGAGCGCACCTAGGTCCAAGCTCACCAGCAGTGGGTGGTGAGCGAGGAATGTATAGCTTAGGCAGGTAGTTGAACCAGTGCCAAACTCGTGTGAGCAATGTCACGAGCGAGGCAGTGAAGGGTGTGAGGGACCTCACCCCTTATGTTTCTGAGGAAACAAGGCTAAAGCAGAAAAATAACTTATGCAGCATAAAGGGGTTGTCAGTATCCAATGTGGGACTAAGTCCTAGGGCTTCCTTCCGCTTGCTCAGCAGTAGCTTCTTCGTCTAATTCCTATTGTAGCCTCGGTCAAAGGGCCAAATTGGTCCCTGGGTTGTATACCTGGAGGGATTCTGCTGCGCCTGAAGCCAAAACCTAGAGCTACAGATCTGAAGAGCACCTAGAGCGAGATTCAAAGCTTCACGCGTCAATGGCGATGAAGGCCGGTACCTGAAAATGACAAAAAGGCCTTTTGACCACGTTAAAATGCCTAGAAACAATCGTCGGAGCACAGCGAGTGCAACAGTGGCGATGGTGTGGTGTGAGCGTGGTTGGAGAGTGCTGGCAGAGACGGAGAACGAAGGTGAATGTGGTTTGCTCAGTGGAGGGTTCGAGTGAGTAATCCCCTCAATTTCTTGTGGGGTTTTACTCGCGTGGATACGACGAAGGTGTGGAGTGTGGTAGCGGCGAGTTTGGGTGTGTGTGGAAGCTGCTAGGGCTCGTCGAAGGTCTGCCAGCGAGTTAGAAGATGGAGTCGCGGAGGGCATCGACAGGGTCAAAATGGAATATTGGAGGTGCTATTGTGATGAAGGGAAGCTGAGGATTTGATTTGGAGAGGTAGCAGACGATGGGAAGTGGAGGTGGCGCTGGTTGCAGTATGGCCGATGTTGGAGAAGGAAGGTGCTCCGGTAGGGGTTGGATGGTGAGGATGAAGAGGATAAGGGCGTCGGCAGGTATTGCTCGACGTGGAAGAAGGTAGGGAAGAAGAATCTAACACTGGTATCGCGATTAAATGACGAGAGGAGGCAGGGAGAATCGTCGGATGTCAAGGAGCACTTCGGCTGGAAAGAATAGATGAATTTGGACGTGTTCCAGGCCGAATTCGAGCGTGGGAAGTTCGTCGTGCAGAGGAGGTCCTTTTATAAGTCATCAGAGGGCGAACGAAGCATGGAAGCCAAGCTTCTGAGCTTGGAAAGCTTCGTCAGAGTTAGAAACCCAAACTTTAATTGATTCACATGGCAATTTGGGCAAGACTTGGAGACCAAGATGTGGATCAAATGGAAGGCAACTTCATCAGGAATCTTAGTATCTATTTTGGGACTGATTGATTGAGAATCGAGCGAGAAATCCTCACTTGATCTCAGCGGTGAAGCTCAGGGTTGCCTTTAATGGCATCGGGGACCTATTTGCAAGGACGACGATGAAGTTATAGACCCAAATGCGAATAATTCAAAAGCTAAGGATATAAGTGTAAGAAAAAGAGTCAGACTTCATTCAAATACAAACTAGGTCAAAATGATCTCTGATTGGGCCTTAATTTTGGTACAAACCTAATTTGGACCCAAGGAACCCAATGGTGAAGTTAGATTTCTGATTTAACCTAGTTTAACTAGGTAATTTATGCAAAAATTCAAATTAGGGTAAATGTCTGTCTGAGACTCTATTTTGGGTCAAGACGAGTTCTTATGGTCAAATTGGTGGTACCAAACCCTAGAGAATATTTTTTTATGAATTTTAGAGGGCTTGGGTGAATTTTATTTTGACCAGAACCTCAGTTAATTATGCGGGTCTGTGTTTAGGGTTTCAAATGTCCGTTAATTCTTGTAATGCTTGAAAGCCCATTTCGTTCTGTATGAACCCACTTGTTTGACTTTAAACCATATTTTGACCCGAGAAAACCCGTGGTTACTCTATTTTTGTGATAGAATGGTAAAATTGCAAAAATAACCCTGTCTTTCTATTTTCTTCTCAAAACAAAGCACGGTTCCCTTATGACCTTCCGGCGAATATGTAGCAGCTTTTGTCGACTTATTCAGGTCAAAAAGAGCTAGTAATGGCTCATGATGGTGTTCCCATCATAACCTCATGTTTAGCTTTTGCTAGTCCCTTAGCAAAACAAACAGATCAAACTAATTATCTAAGTCGGATTTAACCATCAAGATGCCCTACTAAGCATCGTCTCTAAGAATCAAATCTTAATACCAACAATAGGCTTAGATGTACTCAAGTACCAGCCCAGATCCAGACCTGACTAGCTTTCTTCTCAGTCTGTTGCAAAGGATTTTAAAGCCCACAGGAACTATCCTAAGGTTCGTTGGACCCAGCGGTTAAAGCACCCGTGCTTGAAACATGGTTAGTCTAGTTCAGTTTGTTAGTGCATTTTGTAAGAGAGAGATTAGAAGGAGATTTTCATTTGTAGAGAGCTTTCTCTCTCTTTTCTTTTCATTATATTTTTCCTTAGATCCATCCTTGGATTGTCTCTAAACACGATCTGTATCAGATTCCTTGTCCCCACCATCAATCCTCACAGGATTCCTAGCATTCGATGCTTCGAAATAGCACTGCCCATGGCAACCCCCAGAATCCTGGCATTCAAGATTTCAAGATAATCCTGCCCATGGCGTTCTGTAGCTAAATCCAAACCATGGCAATTGAGATTTTGGGATAATCCCACCCATGGGATCTGAACCAGCATAAGGTGTTTACATGCCCCCGATAGGATATCTAGATATCCTACGAGACAAGCACCGAGGAGACGATATGTTATTATGTATCTTCGAGGGAAATTTCCCACCTCTCCGCATTGGGAACTCATCCAAATCAACTTGTGTTTTCGAGCCACTCCTAATCTAGATCTTAAGACCATTTCAGAACAGATTAGATGCCCTTTGGAAAGATTTTAACTTTTAAAGAGCACTGAACCAAACTGTAAGTGATTTAGGGTGCTTAAGTTACTGAGTCCCACAAACCAGAGTTCAGTTAACTGGGCCGAATACTCCCTAAGCCTTAGACCTAATGCACAAGCTTTGCATTTTCCTCAACCTCTTGAGAAATAATCTAGATCTTGACAAGTACGTGAATGTTTAAATCGTAAAATGATCCAAGAGGCCTAAGGTCGATATTCGTCACTAATCCTTAAGTTTTAGCCTTTTAGGACTTAATTCATCATTCGATCCAACCCAAAAGGTAGGTAGGTTCCAAATTGTTTCTAAGGGACTCAACTTTCTTTTTCTTTGTACTCCTTTTTTTCATTTTTTCTCAAAAGTGGCTCCTCTTTTTCCTCAACCTCCTCTTTTTTTTTGTGAAACCCTTTCTTACGAAGTGATTCTCATAGCATTTTGCACTTTAATACCCCCCCATGCCTACGATTTGCAATGTCCTCATTGTAAATTAGGTGGATTCGAATTTAGCTTATATCGTACATTAGAACAGGTTCAAGGGGTGGGTGGACGGGTCAGGATGACTATTGCGGACGATTTCAAGCTCTGGTATGAGTGCCAAAGGTGGAGTCGGCTATTCTAATGGACGAACCCTAAAGAGCAATATGAGTTCAGCATAGGATGTATCAAGAAGGATTTCGGGTTTTTCAAAAAGATGATAGGTTGCCTCCCGTTAAGCACTGAGTTTAACACCATCAGCCAGGCGCAATATGCTTAGGGATAATGGAGATCAAAAGATACCTCAGCCAAGTTCGTATTGGTGAGCTCAATGAATGGCTTAAGGCGCTGGCCATTCACGATAAAAGGTTCAGAATCAAGGCTCAGTTGACTGATTTCAATGGCTCCATTTCCAAAGATTCGTTAAACAAGATATGGTCCAATCCATTTCGATCTGAGTTTTCCTAGGAAGAGTTTTAGTTTAGCATCAAAGAGTAGGGCCTTTTGACCAGGATGAAAGATCTTTCTGGATATGTGCTTGTCGTGGAAGGCCTTAACCCACTCTTCGTAAATTCACGAGTTCTTGTATGCGTCATTGCTTAGTTCATCAATCATGCTCATTTGAAGCAGTCTGTGGGTTCCAGCCTTAGAATGATTGAGATTACACTTCCATACTGCCCAATAGGCTTTGTGCTCCAATTCGACAAGGTGACATGCCTTCCCGTACACTAATCTGAAGGGAGACATGCCTAATTGGGTCTTGTGGGCGGTCCTATAAGCCCACAAGGCTTCTGGAAGTCGGGACGACCAATCTTTCCTTTCAGGTCGAATAGTGACCTGAAGGATTTTCTTGATCTTCCAGTTTGAAAGCTCAGCTAAACCGTTAGTTTGGGGGTGATAAGGAGTCGAGATTCGGTGCGACACCCCGTACTTCGTCATCAGTGATCTGAACTGAGAATTCATAAAATGGGACCTCCATCAGAGATTATGTCATGTGGGATGCCAAACCGTGAGAAGATGTTATGATAAATGAACTTGATTACCACCTTATGATCGTTGGTTTGGGTCTGGATAGCTTCGATCGATTTGGACACGTAGTCCATGGCAAGTAGAATGTACTCGAAGTCGTCCAATTTAGGAAAGGGTCCCATAAAATCAATCCCCCAAATATCGAAGATTTCGCATACAAGAATCGGCTGTAAGAGCATCATATCACGGCGGCTCATGTTGCCTAAAGTCTGGCAACGAGTGCATGCCTTACAGTGATCGTACACATCCTTGAAAATTATCGGCCAGTAAAAGACACACTAGAGGTTTTTGCTGAGGTTTTATGTCCAGAGAAGTGTTCGCCGCAGGCCTGCTCATGGAAGGACAAAATGTCCTGAATTTCCGCTTCCGGGATGTATTGTCTGATGATCTGATCAGCACCATTGCGGAAGAGGTATGGGTCTTCCCAAATGTAGTACTTAGCATCGGAAAGCAATTTGTCCTTCTTGACCTTCGGCCAATCAGACGAGGTCTGATGTGACACCAAGTAGTTCACTAAATCAGCGAAGCAAGGAAGTCCCGCATTGATAGTCAGGAGGTGCTCATCAGGGAAGTGTTCTATAATGAGTCTGGAAGGGTCGATAATATCAGAAGGAAGGTGAGACAAGTGGTCAGCTACCACATTCCACTTTCTCGCCTTGTCGCGAATCTCAAGGTCAAATTCTTGCAACAGCAAGATCCAATGGATTAATCGAGGTTTCGCGTCCTTCTTTGCAAGGAGGTGCCTCACTACAGTGTGATCTGAGTAAATGATAACATGGGAGCCCAAAAGATAAGATCTGAATTTTTCCAAGCCAAATACTACGGTTAGCAGCTCTTTCTAAGTAACTGTATAGTTACGCTGAGCCTCGTCAAGTGTCTTGCTAGAGTAGTAAATAACCATGGGTTTCCCATCAATTTTCTGCCCAAGCATCATGCCTACTACATAGTCAGATGCATCGCACATGATCTCGAAGGGTTGAGACCAATCCAGGGATTACAGGATAGGTGCTTGGGTAACTCAATCACGGAGGCTCTCAAATGCATGAGTGCACTTCTCGATGATTTCAAAAGGAACATCCTTTGAGAGAAGATTAGTCAGGGGATGTGAGATTTTTGAGAAATCAGGAATGAATCGACAGCAAAAATTGGCGTGCCCCAGAAAAGATCAGATGCCTTTGATCGAGCTAGGCATAGGGAGTTTAGAAATTAAATTCACCTTGGCTCGATCAACTTGGATGCCTTTCTCAGAGATTGGAAGTCCCAGGATAATTCCCTCAGGTACCATGAAGTGGCTCTTTTCCCAGGAAAGAACCAGACTCACGTCAATGCACCACCTAAGGATTTGGACCAAGTGCAGGAGGCAATCATCAAAAGATTCTCCAAATATAGAAAAGTCATCCATGAAGACTTCAAGGTATTCACCTACCATATCTGAGAATATGGCAAGCATGCACTGCTGAAAGGTAGCGGGTGCATTGTAGAGATCAAAAGTCATCCTTCAGAACGCATATGTCCCAAAGGGGCAGGTGAAAGTGGTCTTTTCTTGGTCCTTAGGATGGATTGCCACCTGATTGTAACCGAAGTACCCATCCAAGAAGCAGAAGAATCTATTTCCCTCTAGTTTCTCGAGGATCTTATCAATGAATGGTAGTGGGAAATTATCCTTCTTCGTGGAGGTATTGATCTTCTATAATTGATGGAGACTCTCCACGAGTTTGCTATATGGGTTGGTATGGTTTCTCCGATTTCATTCATGATTACGGTGAGTCTTGCCTTCTTAGGCACAACCTGGATTGGACTCACCCACCTACTGTCGAAGATCGGGTAGATGATCCCAGGATCTAACCACTTGATGTTCTCCTTTTTCACAACCTCCTACAGATTAGGGTTTAAGTGTCTCTGCCTTTCTCATGAAGGTCGTGCACCCTCTTCGGTATAGATGTGATGTGTACAATACAAGAGGTTGATGCCAGTCAGATCATCGAGAGTCCAACCAATGGCTCTCCGATGCTACTGGAGGATAGAAATCAGACGAGTTTCCTGATCAGATGTAAGGTGGGAGTTGATAATTACAAGAAAGGTCTAATTCAAACATAAGAAAACATATTTGAGATGGTTAGGGAGGGGCTTCAACTCCATGACTGGATTCTCAGCAGCAGCAGGTGGTTCGGGGTGAGGGTCAGGAGTAAAGGTAGGAGCCAAAGATGTATCTAGTTCTTGTTCGGGCTCCTCTAAGGGTGGGGTTTGATCATTTTGTGGTTGATTCTCAGAGATAAAGGAGTTTTCCTCGATCCATGTGTCTTCAACCACTGTCTCGATGTTGCAGATCTGTTCGATAACCCCACAATTGATTCCCCCTTGGGCCTTAAAGATGTCGATCTTTAATGTCTCGTTCCTGAATTTCAACTCAATTTGGCCCTCTTCGTAATTGATATTGGCCCTAGCTATGGCCAAGAAGGGTCTCCCTAGAATGATTGATGTGTTTTTTAGGTTCTCTGGAGCATCCATATCTAAGACTATAAAATCCACTGGAAAATAGAAATCCCGTACCCTAACAATGACATCCTCAAGAATTCCTTTAGGTGACTTAATAGATCGATCTGCCAACTGCAATGTCACCTCTGTTGGTTTGAGCTCAGATTCTTCAAGATGATCAAGTAGGGATGTAGGTATAAGGTTTATGGAGGCTCTTAGATCCAATAATGCTCTATTAAATTGGATATCACCGATAGTACAGGAAATCAGGGAAGTACCTGGGTCTTTTGCCTTAGGTGGGAGCTTATTCAAAAGGATGGAGCTGGCTTGATCTAATAATATGATCAAGCTTCCACCATTGGTTCGCGGCTTACGCTTAGGTGTACATGCGTCCTTCAGAAATCGTGCGTAAGCCGGTACATGGCAAATTACATCCATCAAGGGGATGTTTATATGGACCTGCTCAAAGAGCTTGACCAGGTCCTCAAGTGCCACGAGTTTAGTTGTCTTCTTGGTCAAGGGCTCGGGAAATGGAACTTTAGATGGTTCTTCTAGAATTGGCTCAGGCTATTTATCAGGGACGGGCATGTCCTAGATGACCAATCTAGGGTTAGGGTCTACAGTCTCAAGCATGTCATGGCTAGGAAAAGGTAGGTCGTGTGTTGCTTTGGCACCACGGGTTGTGACAGAGTTTAAACCTGCCTGATTTTGGTTACGGTTTGGCAAAAGAGGTGTCTGCTGCTAAAATCCTATGTATGAAGTTGAAGCATCCATCTCATCAGGTGATGGAGTAGAAGGGGCCTGATAAACGAAGTGAGCTTAGCCTTGATTTGGGTTCATAACGTGCCTCTGGTTTGGCACGTTATTCAGATTTGGGATAGGTTGAGAAGGGAGTGCACCAAGCTGGAGAGTACTTGCCAGCTGGGCCAGTTGATTTCGCAACTCAGAGATCTCTTCCTTTTGTTGTTTTTGCATATCAACCAAGGTTTGGAGAATCAAAGATGTTTGATCTTCTTTAGACGGTGCAGATTGGAAGTTTTGATTAGGCTTTGGTTGAGTGGGTTGATACGGTCGCTGATTTTGTGGTCGAGGTTGGAATTGGGATCTCGGATTTGGATGACTACCTGACCATGCAAAGTTAGGGTGATTGCGCCATCCAGGGTTGTAAGTGTTGGAGTAAGGATTATTCTGGATGGCGTGGAGGTCCTCGCAGGTCTGAGGAGCTCTGAGATAATCAGGATACTGGGATTCAGAGTTCCCCCAACTGTAGTGGGTTGACCCAGAGTGCCTCCAAAGCCAAAATCAAACAAGGGTGGATATGCATCAATCCCCAGGGAGTGGTAGATGTTGTGCGCAGCCTCCCTTCCTGTAGGTAGTTGCATGTATGTACTTTGAGGTGCAGAGGTGGATTTGTGTAGATGACGAGTGATGTCGTCCACCTTCTTCTCGATAATGGAGACTTTATCCAATTGACTGGCTACCAACTCCAGGTCAACGGATGCAGAAAGGCCTCAGGATTCGTGTACCCCCCGATTGTTTGTCAATGCACGGGTGGACGTCCAGTCATACGCACCCAATGACTCATTATTCAGGGAGTTCTCACACATGTTCTTGATAATCTCCCAAATCGTGTCCTCATGTTGACCCATGATGCTACCACCACAGGTTGCATTAACAAAGAGCTTGATATCATCACGGAGTCTGTCATAAAAGGATTGGACTTGTTCCCACTTCGGAACTCTATGATGGGGGCACTTACGCATAAGATCCAGAAAGCGATCCCATGCCTCATGTAGAGATTCTCCCGCTCCTTGGGAGAAGTGTGTGATTTGGTGCCGTATCGTATTTGTACGACCAATGGGGTAGAATTTCTGTAGGAAGGCAATCTGAAGTTCTCCCCAAGAGTTGATCGCGCGTGGTTGAGTCTAAAACCAGTGAGTGGCTTTGTCAGCCAAAGAGAATGAGAGAGTTTCAAGAGTAATCTATCCTGATTCTGCACATCTACCCCGAAAGTGTGGGCCAGATGCTTTAGATTTTTGATGTGCTGGAAAGGGTCCATGGAGTTCAAGCCATGGAATTTTGGGGTCATATGGAGCATGCTAGGATTGAGATCTACCTTGGGTCCTCCCACAGGAATGTTGATTCGGGGTTTGATCTCCACCACTACGGGATTATAGTGATCTCGCATCTGAGGACTCAGTGGTGGGTTGATGATGGCATTGATTTGATTTCGGAAATCATGGAATTGTTGCTCAAGGTTAGGTTGATCTTCTCTGGGATCCATGATTGATGAGGGGGAAATAGGTTCTGAATCAGAAGATATGTCAATGTGGTTGGGTTGCTGCACAAACACGGAAGTCGAGGTCTGGCCTCGACAAGAGTGAATGACTAGTGGAGGCCTCAAGGGTGGTCTTAAGGACCTCCTCCCGAACATGCACCTATGGAATAGAAGAGGAATAGCATGTGATGGACCCAATCAAGACACCCAAAAAACATTGGATGACTATAGAGATTCGGGGCGAATGATACCCCTTAGTCAGAAAGCTGTCCACCTGAGAATTACCTGGGCAACCAGAACAGGAGAGCCCCGTGAAGACCCCTACATCGTAGAGCGTCGCCACGGGTTATAGGGTTTCCCCACCCGACCTTTCTTGTCACTGAGGATCCAGGTAGATAAGAATGGGGACTTGACCTCTTAAGTCTACCAGTTTTAGATTAAGAGCAAGGGTGCTTATGATTTCACTTAAACTTTAGGATGTTTTAGTGCAAGGTGACCTAATTTGAAGATTGGTTGACCCAACAAGGTGGGTCAACTTCACCTGTTTTGTCCTTTTGAGAAATTAATGTTCAAATGAAATTAAGAGCCTAATTTTAGGGTTTGCTTGAATAGATCAATTCAATCACGACTTAGGCACAGACTATTTGGGAAGGTTGATTCTTGATTAAGAAAGTGTATCTCTAAATTCCTAAACTGGAAACCCTAATTGGCTATGATTGATCAATCAATTTTTTCAAATGTAGTACCTAGGGCTCAAGCAAGAAAGTCATTACCCTAGATACCTTTAGACCTTACGTTGGAGCACAAATCAGGGTTTAGAATGTTTTTCTAGAAAGTATCAAATCAGGCAACTTGTTGATTAATCTAAAAAGAAAATGCAAGTTGAACCAAATTGATTTCTTCTTTTCCTTTTTAGCTTTTCATAATCAGGGGCTTGATAACTCTACATTCAATGATGATAATTCCATCAACTGGGGTTAGTTTTGAGGATATATGCGCACTAATAATACATCATGATGGGCATAGGAGCACTGCATGCATTGCGATTTAAGATTGCTTATAAATCAATGTTTAATGGCCATATGTACAAGTGCATGTTGAAATAGGCCTCAGATGAGCAATCGGACCGCACGGATGGATTCAGATTGACTAATCGAGTCCAATGGACTCGAAATCACTCAAATCCGACATCCGAAGCTCACTTGACTAGCCCAAGAAGTTCTGGTCGTTAATCATCAGATCAATGGCCCACAAGCAGCCACGTCACGCCCGCCCGTGCCCCTCACCCACACGCCCTCGCGAAGAATCAATTTAAGTCATCCGATCGGAAGATCGGATGGCTGAAAACTTGTAGACGGTCCCTCCAGTGCAATCACAAGCGACCTCAGCTTCAGATCCTGACCGTTGGATTTCCATCCAAAGGTCAACACCTCCTCGCACCTGACCTCGCTTCCGCACAAACCAGCAGAGGTAGCGCAGCAGTCAACGCCTTCTCCCCACACACCAGATGCAGGATCGAACCACGATGAAGCTCAAATCGATAGTGCAGGCATGCACGAGAGAAATTCAGCCGTTGATGCAGGCGCGGACGGTGCGGATGGCAGCTACATGGCGATCTATGATGCACGTGATCGCCTGCACGCACTCAAGGCGCGATCCACAATGCATGCCCACGTAAATTCTCGACTGTCCGATCTTCGATCGGATGGCCCACAGCACGAGCACAAGGATCGCAGGCATGGCTTGAGAAGAAGAAGCATGCGTGCCTCAGTCGAACCAGCAGCCAGAGGGCTTCGGTGATGTTTTTGGAAGGGGTTTAGCGACATCCTGGACGTTGCTAAACCCCCTTACCTCAATTATAAGCCCTTTTCTCCTATTTAAACCCCTTCAACCATCCCATTCAAAGGCATTCAATTCACACACCCTCTCCATGCAACACTAACCTTCTCCTAGCTCCACCAAGCATTCCACATACACCTTGGAGTTGTCAAGCCGCCGACGGAGCCCTCCTCCTCTACCGTGGCCGCCTTGCCTCCTCCTCTCTCTCTCTTTACCCTAGTTTTATATTGCTTTTGTTTAAGCTTTTAGCTATTGTTGTATTTGTGAACAAACTCAAGTTGCATGCTAAATGTTAATGTTGATGTTGTTTCTTATAACTCCCATCTTGTTCGAATGAATATCGTGATTTAAACACAAACTCTAACCCTACTCTCTCTTTCTCTCTCTTTCTCGTTTTCTCGCAAGTAGACCAAACTTCCTATGACAACTAAAAGCAACTAAGTAATCCAATTTCATGCCTCCTCGTGTCCGACACTTGGACTCACCAAATCCAATCTTTAATTAAAACCAATGTCGCGAGCACATGCTATAACGACACAATTAAACCAACACATCCCACGCATGTCAGGGATTAGGGAAAAAATGGATTTGTGGGTTACCTGCCCCTAGAGTGGTTGGTGTGCAGGCGATCTTCCTCCACTGAATCCCTGAAGCAAATCACAGTCAAAAGAGATAGAGCAAGTTAGTACCAAATTAGGAATTGTAATCCAAAGATTGAATTGCGCGTTACTCCCCGGCAATGACGCCAAAATGTTTACGTGGGAAATCAGGTTTTAAATCGACGCGTTGTAGTATAATTGAAATCTCGCAAAAAATAGATAAAATTTATAACTCAGATGAAATCCGAGGTTGTTCGCTGGGAGCAAGTAGGAATTCAATTCTCCATATTGCAATTTTAAACAACAGAGATAAGGAATTGTAATCAAAAATTGATTCAGAATAATATTGCCAGAACATCAAGTATCAAACTGTAAAAAGAATGGAGTAAAATGGTGATTTGAATCACCAATCACTCCCTACAATAATGGCAAGTAGAACTCAATAGCAATGTAGGAAATAAGCTCAAATAAGACGTCTGATTGAATGATCAGACGTCTTAAACGTCCGATTGAACAGTGATTCCTCTTCTGATTTGCTTCTTCTTTGGCTCTATTTTCTTCCTTTCTTCCTTTCTCTGCTCTTCTTCAACTTCTTCCTTCGCTTCTTCTTCTTCACAGACTCTTCTGCTGCTTCTCCTCTTCACGCAGAGGGGGAAAGAGTCTTCAGATTTGGCTAAGTGTTAGTCAATTTCTCTAGAGATCAAAAAACCCCCCTAACCCCTACATGCTCTCCTCTCTCTCTCTCTGGGTCATGCTCTCCCAGAGCCTTCCACAGTATCGGGCATATGGGTAATCAGACCTAGAGCACACCCGGGTCCAGGCTCACTAGCAGTGGGTGGTGAGTGAGGAGTGTATAGCTTAGGTGGGAAGTCAGACCAATGCCAGACCCATGTGAGCAGTGTCACGAGCGAGGCAGTGAAGGGTGTGAGGGACCTCACCCCTTGTGTTTCTAAGGCAACAAGGCTAAAGCAGAAAAGCAACTTATGCAGCACAAAGGGGTTGTCCGTATCCGATGTGGGACTAAGTCCTAGTTCCTTCCGCGTGCTCAGTAGTAGCTTCTTCGTCTAATTCCAGTTGCAGCCCCGGTCAAAGGGCCGAATTGGTCCCTGGGTTGTATTCCTGGAGGGATTCTGCTGCGCCTGAAACCAAAACCTGGAGTTGCAGGTCTAAAGAGAACCTGGAGAGAGCTTTGAAGCTTCACGCATCAATGGCGATGGAGGCTGGTACCTGAAAATGAGAAGGCCTTTCGGCCACGTTAAAATGCTCAAAAATAATCGTCGCAACACTGCGAGTGCAACGATGGTAGTGGTATGGTGTGAGCGTGGTCGGAGAGTGCTGGCGGAGATGGAGAACGAAGGTGAATGTGGTTGTGTTTGATGGAGGGTTCGGGTGAGTAATCCCTCAATTTCTTGAGGGGTTTTACTCGCCTGGATACGACGGAGGTGTGGAGTGTGGTAGCGGTGAGTTTGGGTGTGTGTGGAAGCCAGTAGGGCTCGCTAGAGGTCTGCCGGTGAGTTGGAAGATGGAGTCGCGGAGGGCATCGGCAAGGTCAAAACGGAATATTTGAGGTGCTATCGTGATGAGGGGAAGCTGAGGATTTGATTTAGAGAGGTAGCGGATGACAGGAAGCGGAGGTGGTGCTGGTGACGGCATGGCCAGCATCGAAGAAGGAAGCTGCTCCGGTAGGGGTTGGACGACGAGGATAAAGAGGATAGGGGCGTCGAAAAGTATTGCTCGACATGGAAGAAAGTAGGGAAGAAGAATCTGACACCAGTATCGTGGTCAGACGATGAGGAGAGGGAGGGAGAATCATCAGACGTCAAGGAGCACTTCGGCTAGAAAGAAGAGAAGAATTTGGACGTGTTCCAGGCCGAATTCGAGCATGGGAAGTTCGTCGTGCACAGGAGGTCCTTTTATAAGTCATCAGAGGGTGAAAGGAGCTTGGAAGCCAAGCTTCTGAACTTGAAAAGCTTTGCTGGAGTTAGAAACCTTAACTTTAATTGGCTCACATGGTAATTTGGGCAAGACTTGGAGCCCAAGATGTGGCTCAAATGGAAGACAACTTCATCAGGAATCTCAGTATCTATTTTGCGACTGATTGATTGAGAATTGAGAGAGAAATCCTCGCTCGATCTCAATGGTGAAGCTCAGGGTTGCCTTTAATGGCGTCGAGGGCCGATTTTCAAGGACGACGATGAAGTTAGGGACCTAAATGTGAATAATTCAAAAGCTAGGGGGTATAACGTCAGAAAAAGAGTCAGACTTGATTCAAATGCAAACTAGGTCAAAATGATCTCTGATTGGGCCTAAATTTAGACCCAAGAAATCCAATGCTGAAGTTACATTTCTGATTTTACCTAGTTTGCCTAGGTAATTTATGTAAAAATCCAAATTAGAGCAAATGTCTGTCTAAGACTCTATTTTGGGTCAAGACAGGTTTTGATGGTCAAATTGGTGGTACCAAACCATAGAGAATATTTTTCTATGAATTTTAGAGGGCTTGGGTGAATTTTATTCTGACCAAAACCTCAGTTAATTAAGCAGGTCTGTGTTTAGGGTTTCTGATATCCGTTAATTCCTGTAACGCTTGAAAACTCATTTCGTTCTGTATGAACCCACTTGTTAGACTTTAAAGCATATTTTAACATGAGAAAACTCGAGGTTACTCTATTTTTGTGATAGAATGGTAAAATTGCATAAATAACCCTATCTTTCTATTTTCTTCTCAAAACAAAGCATGATTCCCTTATGACCTCCCGACGGATATGTAGGAGCTTTTATCGACTTATTCAAGCTAAATAGAGCTAGTAATGGCTCATGATGGTGTTCCCATCAGTGCAACCAAGGAGTTAATTTAGACCATTAACTAGCTCTTTGATCGGAATTAGAAGAACACAGTTGTTGTGCCGTGCGAGAACGAAGGCATGACTAGATAGTTCCACATCGGAGATAGAAAACCAACTTAAGTGGTATAAGACGAAAAGGTGTCCAAGGCTATTTGCCTCAGACACTACGGGGGTGAGGTCCCCACACCCTCACTCACACTGACCTACCTAAGGCTCACACCTCGGCTGCGACCCATACCCGTAGCCCTTGTCCCGGGTACATAGATCCTCGAATACCCAATTACCCGAGCATTTGACCAGACATTGAGCAGAGGAGGGAAAGGAAAAGGAGAGAGAGAGCACGTGGGTTAACGGGGGTTTTGCTTCAAAAAGTATTGGCTAACACTTAGCCAAATTTGAGATTGTTTCCCCCTGTGCGTAAAGAAGAAGAAGAGGCTTCATGCGTGAAGAGGATTAGAGAAGAAGAGAAGCCAAGGAAGAAAGAAGGAAGACTTGAAGAACAAAGAAGAAGGAAGAAGAAGGGCCAAGGCAAAGAAAGAGAGAAAGCACTGTGGAAAGAGATGTTTAAGACATTTGATTTGTCTGACCGCCGTCTGATATTTCTGATAGTGCACTATGCACTTGGTTTGCATAGAGTAAACTTGATTGATACTATTCAGATATTTGCTATTATTATAATTAGGGTAATTGGTGATTCAAATCACCATTTTACCCTAATCATTTTGCATTATTAACCTTTGCTCCTATATCCATATCATTTGTGCTTGGAACTTTCACCATACATTGATATCGTGTGATAGAATTGCAAACTTGAAATTTATTTTGCTACTTGCTCCCAGTGAATGACCTTGGATTTTATTCAAGTATAAATTTATCTATTTTCATGCTTTCACGGCCCATACTACAACGCAACAATTTTTAAAACACCATTTCAGCATGTCAACGGGTTCAAATACTTCCTCTTTCCTTTTCTTTTTCTTTTTCTTTTTTTTAAAAAAATATTCTCTTAACTTCATGGCACTAGCTTAAATTCTATGTATTTGGAGACAACAATTGTTGCTCTTTTGTGGTAACTTAACCTCTTATCATGTTCCATCAATGTGGCATCTTTTTCATTTCAGCTGCTGCACCATAAAGAGTTAGGATTTTGCAGACTCCTATTTCATTTTCCCACCAGGGATGCCACCATCCCTTCCCCCATTTTAGTTCTCTATTTGCTCGCTCGCTCGTAATAGAAAACCATAGAAATCAAGTAATTTGATTCAGGAACAATTGATCTAACTCCTTGCAATCAATCAACTTGCAAGGATAGCTGGTGTTGATATGCAAGGGAAAATTGAAGAAAAATTGTATTGTGTATTCATAAAGAATATCCAAGTAAAGCACTCACTGTATGCCATTTTAGCACATAGATAGAGATGAAATTGGGGGATAGATGCCTTACTTTTTTTTTTCCCAAGAATCAAGTTTTCCATATAGATTCTACATATTTGTACCATCTTCTGCGGGATAGATCAAGTTTCCTAAGCATGATACAAGCAATAATGAAAGTAGCTACATTTTAAAAGGACATCAATCTTTTGAATATGTTGGTGATAATGCCATTGATTTACAACCTAGCATAGAAGAAAGCTTGAATTTTGTTTCTAGAGATCCCATAGATGCTAATTCTAGAAACCCTCAAAATGGTAGTAAAAAAAAATCACATTCCAATAAGAAAGAACCACCCAAAGCACTTACACTTGAATACAGTGAGGTTCTCAGATCTGGAACACCTAATTATACAAAGCAACTGAAGATCACTCTGATGAAGCAAAACATAGATAAAATCATAATGATATCATTTCCTTAGTCCTTATTCAGAATTCACAAACCATAGATAAAACCAATCAAGAAATTGCTTTTAAAGCTGATCCTTGATGTAGAATCAATTTTCATCTAAAACATATCAGTATCGATTGGAATCTTATCAAACTCATCATACCACTGTCCCTTTAGTTTTCCATCCATAGGAAACAAGTCCAAATAGTGCCCAAAAATTCAGCAAAGGTCTAAAATAAAAAACTATCCTAACAAATATTACAAAAAGAAAAATTAGAAATGCCTGTAGATAATGTCATCTGAGATGTTGAATCAGTTTATGGTTCTATAAGAGAGATATACTTCCATTTCAGAGGGAAGTATTTTTTCCCATGTGTCAAATCCATGCATGAGACTTTGGACTCTACAATTTCAAAACCATCTCTAACCTTAACCCACTTAAGCACATGGCATCCTTCATTCTGATTATCCTTAATGTAGAAAATTTTCGATTCTTGAGATGCCAAGATATAGACATCATCCCTGATATCCTTCCTTGTATGTGATAAGTTAGAGAAATTAACAATGGTGAATCCATAACCATCAGTCCTACACCCTCTAGTTGGATGAACCCAATCACATTTGAATAGAACCACCTTATACATCTCTGAATAGCTTAGTTTGAGATTGTCTTGTAGCACACCATAATAATTTTGTTCCCTGTCAATTGGCTGATCAACTTTTTGACTAGAATAGCTGCTTGAACTAGAAGTAACGACTGCACCACTATTTTGTGTAGTCAAATCCTTCTCATGTTCTATGGTATGAAACCTAAACCCATTAATAATATACCCTTTGTAGGTAATAACCGTGTCAGAAGGACCTTTAGCTAACCACTTCAACTTCTCAGAAACTTTACCACTTCCTTCTTTCTCCAAACATTCAATCTACAACAAATGAAGTAATATAATTTTGATTATTGATAAAAATTAACTCAAATTTAGTTGAATATATAATTAAAAAATAGAAAGAATCTCACTTTATCATGAAACCAATCATTGAACTCAATACTATGAAGCCCATCAAGTTCAATTTGAGATGGGCAAGGTAAGCGGTGATGACTTCTTAGCATAGACTTATGCTCCCTATTTCAAAAAGGCAATAAATCTCTAGTTACATGATACTTCAACTTATCATGATAATCTAATCAAAGAAATGAAGAATTTCCAATACATACATTCTAAAGTGACTGATGTCTTCATCGTTAAAGAGAACATAATGGTGCACCTGAAATAGCGACTGTGAATTGAGCTTCTTCCTTGAAACTCTTCTTCGTTTCTTGAGATCGAATTGCTTGTTTGTTATTTTCTTCTTCCCTAAAGGTCATCCCAATGGTGATGGTAGATCTTCATCCATCTCAGGAATAACATCCTTGTCATTTCGTGGTGGCCTGTCAAAATTGGTATGACCACCACCAAGATACCTTGAACAAAAGCTTAGGCACTCATTTGCCAAGAATCCTTCTGCAATGGATCCCTCAGGATGAGCTTTGTTCTTGACAAAGCCTTTCAAAGTCAAAAAGAACCTAAAACATCGAAAAGCTCACATATTAGTGAAATACAATTTCTGAAAAGACATCTAGTAGATAATTATATAATTCACAAATGCATACCTCTCAATAGGGTACATCCATCGATAGCAAATGGGACCTCCAAGCTTTAATTCCTCTACTAAATGGATGACAAGAAGTATCACAATGGTAAAAATGAAGGGGGAAATAGCTTTTCCATTTCACATAATGTTAGAATGTCTCAGGATTGTAGTATATCGAGATTTGATGGTCCGAGAACCTTGGCACACAATCATTTAAAGAGGTGGCATAAGCCAATTAAGATAATAGTCACTCTATCAGGTAAACAATCCCGAACAGCCAACAGTACAAGCTCTTGCATCAAAATGTGACAATCATATCTTCTCATCAGTGTTACCCTCTTCTTTTTAACTTGTATCACACGAGAGATGTTGCATGATAACTCATCAGGAAGCTTCATCTCCTTCAAGATGGTAAAAAAGATTGTAACTTCTTGCTTCGTCATCAGCTAACAAGCTCTTGGAATGACATTTCCAACTCCTTCCGGATAGAGGTCTCTTCTAATCCCCACATCTACCAAATCTTCACGACACCTGTAAGTATCCTTTGTCTTTTTGGCCTAACATGTGATTGTCCCAAAAATATTGTCAAATACATTTTTCTCAGTGTGCATGACATCAATGTTGTGGTGTAGCAAATTATGCTCCCAATATGGCAACTCAAACAAGATGGTCAATCTCTTTAAAGGATTGTTGGATTCATCCTCTAGTAGGGAAAATGACTTTACATCCTCAAGTATGCCTCTACCTAACATTCGTATAGGCGCTAACTGATGCTCCATGCTCCCATCGAATGATTCACTATCCATGAGGAGGTTGTGATTCTGATCTAACCATCTCCGATGTCCATTATAGCAATATTTCTTTATATGAGACAACCATAAAGATTTAGTGTTATGACCACAATAGGGACACCCTTTTTCTCCCCTTACACTCCAACCAAAAAGTGTTTCGTAAGCTGAAAAATCATTAACTGTCCAGAGTAATGTAGCTTGCATCAAAAAGGTTTCATTATTAGATGTATCAAAGGTTTCAATTCCATGCTCCCATAACTCCTTCAACTCCTCGATGAGAGGTTGCATATAAACATCTATCTTAACCACAGGAGCTTTTGGACTAGAAATCAACAAGGACAAGATGAAGTTGCTTTATTTCATACATACCCAAGGAGGCAAGTTATAAGGTATTAGAATGGCAGGCCATGCTCTATGGGAAACATTCATATTCTTGAATGGATTGAAACCATCAGCAACTAATCCCAAACAAACATTACGGGGCTCCACAGTAAACTGTGGATGCAAAGAATCAAAGTGTTTCCACGTTAAAAAGTTACAGGATGCCTATTAACGAGCTATCAAGGAGTTTTGAGTAATCGTCATAGCAAAGCCTCAATCGCTTGAAAATAATTAAATTTATAACTCAGAATCGCAAAAGAGTCTGAGGTCGATCACAAAGAGCAATTAATGGCAATTCAATCTCACTAATCATAATTTAATCAGAAATATAAGTAATCATGACCAAAGCTTCATTTGGAACAACTCAAAATGATATATATATGAAATCAAGTAGTAAAGTGCACAAATATTGGGTTAAAATGATGATTTGAATCACCGAATTAACCCTTGAAATTAAGCTCACAAGTATCTCAAATAATTGAATAGTAAACCTCAACCAAATATGCCACGTCAACCAAGTTTAATATCTCAACAGTAGCTTCAAAACTAAGGCACCAGTAGAGATCAGACGAAGGCACAAGGCATCAGATGCCTTAAGTTGCTCAAGGGCATAGCTCCAACAGAAGAGGCAAAGGCCTCCTTCTCTTTCCTTCATACCTTAAGAGAGAGGCAAGCACAGCATAGAGGCAAAGGCCTCCCACGAATCGGCTAAGGGTAGAGAGCAGAGGCACGAAGGGTAAAAACCCCCTCTCTCTCTTATTCTTCTTCTCTCAGAGACCCAGGCTTAATCAGGTAATCAGCTGGGTATTCGAGCGTGAACAAGGACCAGGCCTGCGGGCGTGTATCGTAGGCAAGGAGTGCGCAGAGGCAGGTAAGCGGGTGAGGGTGAATGGGGACCCGACCCCCGTGTCTTGGGCAATGAACTGGGATCAGGAATTCCTTTTATGCACAACTAGGGCTTCTTTCTTCTACAATGTGGGACTATCATGTGATTTCTTCCTTTGAGCAGCAACAGCTAAAGATGCTTCTGATTCCAGTCGAAGATGAGGCTGTGGAGTCCAATTGAACACCTGGAGGGGGACCTGGCAGTCAACCGTAACACCTGGGGGTGGAATCTGGAGGTACTGTGGCTGGAGGACTATAGCTGAGGTTGGAGAAGTCGAGGGCGGCAGCAGAGGTCCAGTGTGTTCCTGAAACCACGAATACAACCTTGCGACCACGTCAAAGAAGTTCAGAAGCTTCGCCTTATGAAGGCGAATGTGCTAGTGGGTGTGGCCTATTGTAAGGAGGTGTATGGTGGTATGGTGAGGTCAAGAAGGTGGTGCAGAGGGGTGTGTGATGGGTGGAGCTTGTGATAGGCCAATCCCCACAATTACTTGAGGGGTTTTGGTTGCAAAGACACGATGGAGCTTTTGAGACCGGTTGGAGTGGTTTGGTATAGTGAGGCAATTTTGCAAGGTCGCTGGAGGTACACCAGAGATGAGGGAGATGATGGTGGCGCGGGCGTGAGGGCATAATGAAGCGGGTGTTGGGTGTGTGAATCAGCTTAGGTGGAGATGCAGATTCGAACTGGAGTAGCTATTGACGAAGGGGATGCTGAGATGGCACTGGCTATGATTGACTAGTGCCAGAGACAATGGTGGCTCCGAGAGGGAGGACGGCGACACCTGAAGGGAGAGGGAGCCCCTTGTAGGTATGGCAAGGTGCAAACAAAGTTGGGGAAGGTTGACTTACTACCTATAGTATGTGGCAACAAGCGAGGAGACCAGACGTAGGAGGTCACCGAAGTGGAGTTTGGAGCCGGCCGAAGGTAGAGAAAATGAGGGGTTTTTTTGGGCCTAAAACTCACTCAGAAGTTTGGCTATGCGATAGGGATGTTTTTATAGGGCTTTAGGTGAGCTTCTGAGCTTCGAAACAAGCTTGAGAAGCTCATATTTTTAGGGAAAGAGATCCCTAAAATCCATGGATTCACATGAGCTTCATGAGGAGATTTGGAGTCTAAAAGTAGGTTTAGGTGATCAAGGATTTCCTCAAGATCATCCCTTTTAATTTTGGAAGGGATTGGTAGATCAATCAGGGAGAAATCCTTGATTGAAGCTCAGATCTAATGGGTTCACACTATTAATGGCGACAGGGACCTTTTTGAAGAAAATGATGAGAAGTTAGGGGGTTTGTTAAATGCACGAAATTGATGTTATAAAAGTTGCATCGTAGTATAGGTCGAAATCGCTCGAAAACAGATAAAATTTATAAGTCGAATATCAGAAATGAAAGTCCGAGGTCGCTCACTGGGACCAAGTAAGAATTCACACGCTAATCTCAACAATTAATGTAAATGAGCACGGTATATTACTTAAAATCTAATTGGCAATGTATAACATGAGTATATGAGGAGATAAAAAGAATTCTAAACAAAATAATGGTGATTTGGATCACCAATTATAAGTCTAACACATATAGAGTAATTACTGAATTGAATTAAATAAATGAATAGTGAATCAGAGGTCTGATTTTGCAATCAGACATCTTAAAGTGCGTTGCTACAGTGCCTTTTTATTCTTTTGCTTTTGCTGCTATTGTTGTTCTTCTTCTTCTTTCACTGTCTTAATTCTCTCCTCTCTTCTTCTTCTTCCTTGGCTAAGGTCTTCTCCTTTTCTTCTTTGGCTTCTCTTCTCTTCTTCTCTTTACATGCACAAGCCCTGCTCTTTCTTCACTTCTTCACACAGAGGGAATTTCTTCTTCAAATAGTTAAGTATCTGTCGTTTCTCTCTATAGCAAAACCCCCTATCCCACGCTCTCTCTTTTTCTCTCTAGGTTCTACTCTTTCTCGCCTTCCCAAGGCCAAACATAGTACCGAGTAATCGGATTCAGGCAAGAGAGTACCAAGGACCAGGGCTACCAGCATGGATGGTAGCCGAAGTGTGGGCTTAGACGGGTAATCGGACCAGGCCCATGTGGAGCAGTGCCATGGGCAAGGTGTGAGTGGGGTGTGCAGGGGACTTCACCCCCCTGTGGTCTTGAGGTGACAAGCCATATGCAGAAAAATAATTTAAGTGCTATGTTGCTTTAAAGACCCACGATGCGGGACTAAATCCGCAGGACTTCTCCTTGCACAGCTGCTGTGAGATCTTCATCCAATTAACACATGGCAGTGGTTGAATCTTCTAAGTAGGGACTTGGGATGAGACCTGGAACCATTCCGTGCTGCCTAGGGGTTCGATCTGGAGCTATTACTATTTGTAACTCGAAGAATGCGGTGGTGATGGTGGAAGTGGCGGAGCTCCGGCGAAGACACATGAAAACAAGAATACGTCTTTCTCGCCAAGTTAAAACACTTCAGGACCTTCGTCGGATCATGGCGAATCTGTGGGTGGCAGTGACGTGCCGTGAGAGGGTGTATAGGTGGCTGCAGGAGACTGAACTGGATAAAGGATGATGGGTTGTTTGACAGGTGATTGGAGTGGTCGAGCGGCCCAATAGAGTTAGGGCTACTGATCGTGAGATGGTGACGGAGCTTTTGGAGGTGGAGCGGACGTGCTTGGTGGTCTGTGGTGGTGGCGCAAGCTCACCGGAGCACGACCGGTCATGGAGAAGACGGTGAGGGAGATAGGTGGTCATGAGTCAGATTGAGAAGTTAAGGGGAGGAAAAGAAAGGAGAGAGAAGAAGCGAGCTTTAGGACCTAGAATTGCAGACGAAGGAGGTAAGGCGGCATCGCCTGTGGTTGGCCGATGCCGTGGACGAAAGATTTTCAGACAAGGGAGACGGTGAGGAAAAAGGGGCTAAGGCACTCTGAGTTGGCCGTTAAGAGGCGGAGGAAGTTGGGAAGGAAGGAGACGCTCCCAATTTGGCCGTTGGGAGGCCATAGGACGATGAGGGAGATGCTCATCGGAGCTAGGTCGGAGGAGGCTGGAGGTAGGGTTAGGAAGATATTTTTGGCCTCAAAACTATCTGAGAAGCACAGTGAGGCAACGGCCGTGCTTATATAAGGCTTAGGAGGAGGTTCTAAGCTTGGAAACAAGCTTGGGAACCTTGGAGCTTACATATACGTAGGATACCCATTCCTTCTAAAGGTTCGCATGAGCTTTTGGAAAGGAGTTGGGATCCAAGATCGGTCCCAATGGAAAGAGGATTTCTCAGAGAATCTTCGATTCAATTTTGGGAAGGTTTGATTGAGAATCAAGCGAGAAATCTATGCTCAAATATCACCAGAGAAGGTGCGTTCACACCAATGGTGGTAGGGACCCATTTGTGAAGAAGATGGAAAAGTTAAGGGGCTATTTGTAAGCAATTCAAAAAGTTAAGGGTCAGAATGAGATAGAAAGAGTCTGACTTGACCAAAATGCAAACTTGGTCAACATGAACTTAGATTAGGCCTAAATTTTGGTAAAAACCTAATTTGGATCCAAGAAATCTGATGGTTAAGTCAGATTTAGGTTTTGACTAAGTTTGACTATGTAAATTGCGTAATTACCCAAATTAGGGTAATTTTCTGCCTGAGACTCTATTTTAGGTCAAAACATGTTATGATGGTCAAATCAAGGATGTAAAACCATAGAGAATATGTTTCTATTAATTTTAGAAGGTTTAGGTAAATTTTATCCAGAACTTCTATTAATCAAGTAGGTCTGTTTTTAGGGTTTCAAAAGTCATTTAATTCTCAAAACGCGCGAAAGCCCGTTTCTGTCTGCACGGACCCTCTTGTTAGACATTTAAGACCATTTTACCTTTATTAGACCCCTAAGAAAACTTGTGATTATACTGCAACTAAGATATGCCGTTAAAACTGCAGTTTTACCCCAATTTTCATGTATTTCTCTCATAAAGGATGTGCAGTGAATTATGGTCTTCTGGCAGTTATGTAGGAGAATTTATTCCTTGATAATGACTAATTAAAGCTAGATATGGCTGATGATGATGTTATCATCAGGGCTAAATGCAAAGATTTTGAAAGCTAGGGGCTTAAGTGTGAAAAGCATAGTTTAAATGGACTAAAATGCAAACTAGGTCAAGATGAACTCTAATTGGGCCAAAATTTTGGTACAAACCTAATTTAGACTGAAGGAATCTAATGATGAAGTTAGATTTCAGTTTTGACCAAGTTTGACTGGGCAATTAGCATAAAAATCCAAATTAGGGCAGAACTATGTCTGTGACTCTAGTTAAGGTCAAAATGGGTTCCAAAGGTCAAATCAACGGTACCAAACCTTATGGAATATTTTTTCGTAAATTTTAAAAGGTTTAGATGGATTTTATCCTAACCAGAACCTCAGTAATTTAAGCAAGTCTGAAATTAAGGTTTTTAGTTACTGTTAATTCTCGAAATGTGTGAAAACCAATTTTTGTCTGCATGGACCCACTTATTAGACTTTAGTGCTCACTTGACCCTTATTTCACCCCTAGCAAACCCCTTGGTTATTCTGTGTTCATGACATTTTGTTAAAATTATAGAATTAACCCTAGTTTCCTGTTCTCTTCTCAAAACATAATAAGGTGGAGATATAACCCTCAGATGAATATGTAGGAGCTTTTATCTTTTATTCCAGATGAAAATGGACTAGTTAAGGCTCATGATGGTGTTCCCCTCAATGCCTTAAGAGGCCATCCTTAATAGAACCTTCTTCATTCCATCTCATACCTGCAGCTATCTTTGAGCATGCAAACAATCGTTGCAATCTTGGTTTTAAAGGAAACCAACACAACACATTAGCTGGTTTTCTCTTTTTTTTACCATAGAAAGATCAACCAATGAATCCTCACCATCCTTAATGTTTTTCCATCTTGATTCACCACATATTGAGCACACATGATCATTTTCATTATCTTTCCAAAAGAGCATACAACTATTTTAAGATAACTTAAGCCCATGCTACAAATGATGCTCTTTGCTTCATTGTGAGATTTTGGTAACCCATTATCCTCTGATAAGCTTAAATACTCCAAGAGTCAAGTAAAAGAGTTATTATTCCAGTCATTTAAACACTTTAGATGGTATAAATATATAGTGGCAGCCAACTTACTCTCATTCAAGTTACCATATAATGGCTTCTCAGCATCCTTCATCAAATTAGAGATCTTACACCATCCCTTTTTTACTCTATTAGATCCTTATTTGGTAGCACCTTCAAATCCCATATCATCCTCAACAAAATTAACATTGTCGTTGCACTCCGTACATCCTGCATCTGCATTAACTCCAATAAAAAAATCCTCCAACAATCCATGAACATCATGCTCAAAGGCCACATCCCCATCCCTCACATTAGAGATTGAGGTGTGAGAAGTTTCACTATGATAGGTCCAATTCACATAATTTTTAAGAAAGCTATTACAAAGCAAATGATCAATCACCTCATCCTTCGTCCTCCACGAAGCATTAACATACTTCTGACAAGGACACAAAATCCAACCATCTACCGAGGACTTCATAAATACAAAATCCAAAAATTGCACAATTCCCTGCATGTACTCTGTGCTTGTCCTTACTTTCAACTTAATCCATGATTTATCCATCGCTTCCTATAACACAAACATAATCTAACAATCAATCTAGGTATCATATTGTCTATGACGTGCTTTAGTTGATATGAATATTTTAGAAGGTTTGTGTATCTACAATTTGCCTCTTTTTGTTTACTACCTTGAACTCCAAGCTCCAGTTGTAGACTAGATTGTTACACTATCGCATCGAATTTGTTAACAATTTCATGTGTGCTCTTGCTTTCGATCATCATGACTTCTTAGCACAATTGATATTAGTTCTTTACTTATTTATAGTTGTTCCCTAAGTTAAGAGGTTATTCTATGTTCTCAGATCTATGTTTAAACATTTATGGAGGAAAATTTGTAAATATGTGATTTGTATTCCTTTAGTCGAATATGGTGATTAGCTATGGGTAGTATTATGCTTCTATATGGTATATTGTAGGCGGAAGGGAGGAAAAAATATGCAGACGTAAAAGCCCTAAACCATCCTAATGTAATCAAAAATCCATATATGAGTTAGAAATTAAACCTATAACAACACCTATATCAACATATTCAAAAGCATTCCCCTAAAAATTGACACACTTAATTTTGCTAGCTATTAAAAGCAACACCATTCAAAAAGCATACCACATGGCAAGAGGGGGTTTCAAAGCTCAAATGTGAGTAAGACCATGACCAAAGAAGATAACTAACTTCAACAAAGAGGCTTTAACCTGGTGTTTACAATAAATGCCATTGCATAAAATAGAACCTAGAATTAGTTCTTACATGTTATTTTGACTAATAAGTATATGATCATCTAGACATTCATGGGCCATAGTAATTAGGGTTAGAAGATTAGTAAAGTGAAAATCACACACTGAGTTCCTTATATGAATAATAGAACATGCAATGCGAGAGAAGTAAGAAATAACTCCCTACTCTATCAAACATTTAAGGTAGGTTTCTTGAAAACATCAGTCTTGAATATCTCAATACCATAGTTGAAAAGTAAGAAAGGGAAGAATTTATCATTTGTTCTATTGGACTATGCCTACTTATTGGTTTATTGGTGGATGAACCCAATTCATATGGGTTTTGTTGCTACTACACACATGAGTTAGAGTGGAAAATTAAATGGAGAAGAAGGTTACAATGCATTACTACTCCTGGTAAAAATTAATCCAACATCAAATATAAAACAAATAAATTACAACTAATACTTTCATATCTACAATGCTTCATCTGAGCTATCACATCCAGTCCATCATTAATCCACTAACAACCAAAAATAATAATAACAGAAACAACCCAGCATCAAATGCAAAATAAATAAACTAACATTCTTAATTATTTTTGGAACATTTTTACAAACATGTTAAAATAAATAAACTAACATTTGCAATTGCTTTTCCACCATGTTAAAATAGCAATTTTAGGAACATTTTTTCATCTTGTAGACAAAAGTACATAAATGTCAATCACTAATAAATATCACAAATTATCTAAAATCAGCCATGGATACCACATCCACAAGGTCCCACACATCAATCTTTCACCACACAATGATCAGCATAGAATATGAATCTACAATTCAACTCTATTTCAGCCTTACTAATAGACAATAAGTTCAAGGGAAGATAAGGAACATGCAAAGTAGAAAACAAGTAACTATTGTTAGGGAGTTTTATGACTCCTTTCCCAACTACATTAACACAAGATCCATCAGCCACTACTAGTTGATCTAGACCTGAGCCAAGATTGTAATGAAAGACATTTGCTTGCCTAATGGCACCATTATCAATTATCCAATCATGATTCTCTATGTCAAGAGCCAACCCAAAAATTGAGAAGTGCTAACTTCCATAAACCAACAACCACACTAAGACTAGAACAAATAAAAAGCCAATAATTATACCAACAGAAAAACTAAGTCAGAAGCCATCTGTGCCTCTTCAATACAACTAAGTATGTGAATCTTGTCATAGCAGAGGAAAAGAAAATAAAACACGATCAAAGAATTGCAAACTGTAACTACCAGATCAATCACCCAAAAGGAGATATATGTGCAATGATAATAGAAACCACGGGATTATTGTTATCAAATAGAGGACAATCAAGCAAGTCAGCAGTTGAAAAAGCCCCAAGAAAATAACAATTGTTTTAATGCCAAAAACATTGACCTGCAAAACCTAATATATTTGCCCCTTTCAAAAAAATACAAAAAAAGAACCTAATATATTTGATCGATCAAATATATGCATCCAAAAAGTCAACCAATGCAACCAACATATGGTCACAATGAAAGCTAATTTGTTGGATAGAAACACAATAGTTGACTATTGCTTGTCTGATTGGTCACAGAAAAGAACCAATGCAGTTGAACAGACCCACACAAACCATTATCTCTACTCGACCAATCAAAAATAAATCTAATCAAGTAAAAAACATACATCAATAGAGAGAAAGAGAGAGTTCGAATGAGAGAGTTCGAGTTGGAGAGATCAAATCAACTGTAGATCGAATTAAAGGAACAGTGAGAGACATTGATAGAGAGAAGTTGAGTAGGAGAGTTATGATCAAGTTGAATCCGATCAATGGAAAATAATGGAGCGATTTGACTATGGATTTTAGAAACCTTAAAAGGAAAATCTGAGCAAGATCGTATCTAAGTGACAGATCAATCTAAAACCCTAAAAGCAATCTCTCCACCTTTGATGATCGTCGGCGAGACCAATAATAGAGAGAGAGATGGCATTAACTAACCTGAGTCGATCAGGGGCGGTGAAGGAGTGGCGTCGATTGGCGAACTAGAATGTGGAGCTCGATCAGGGAGGAGTAGCATTGAGTCGAGTGGTGTGGGATCAGGAAGGAGTGAAGTTGACTCGAGCAGTGATGAAAGAGGTCGGGGAAGAGCGGCGTTAACTCGAGCAATGAGGAATGCGGTCCAGGGAGACTTGTGTCGACTCAACAGCGAGAAGAGGTTAGGGAGGAGTGGTCAAGGGTTAGCGGAAGACAAATTTGCCCCTAATTTTTTTCTTTTAATGGTTTCCATCTATGTAGCAACAAACAACAGCTACATATAACATAACATATAGTGACATTTATTCAATGTCAATGTAGGTACACCTTTGGTGTAAAGTAATTTCTTTGTAGTGTATAGAAATGTGAAGAAAGGGCTTCAAAGGCGAAGTCCAGAGCACGACGTAGACGTGGATGCGAAAGCACACCCACAATCTCGTAGAATAAGAATAGAGGACTAATTCTAGTTGGTCGAATTTCTTTGGAGGGAGGAAGACTACAAGGAATTCAATCTAAGGAGGGGGTGACTAGGGATTTATATAAGACTCTAGGAGGCTTCCTATCAGTCGGTCTAAGGTGCGTAAGATCACTAATTAAAGGCTTGGTGATAGGATAGGTTAGGTTTTTTTTGGGAATAAATCTAAGGTCTAGATTAAATAGGAAGGGTGATAGATGACTTAAATTAATTTAATGATAGGAATGGGTAATTAAATTAATAATGAAGTGGAGGGAATAAAAGCGGAGGGAGATTCAGTGGAAGCCGTAGTGGAGAGATAGCAAGTTGTTGGTGGACGTGGGTGTTGCATGGATTGAGTTTTGGGATTAATTAATGAGGGAGAGATAAAAAGATCGGAAGTGGTTTGGTGGCTACATTGGTATTGGGTTGGTTTGCATGGATTTGTTGAGTTCGATGGGATCGGGTGTTGTTGCATGGGGTTGGAATAGGTGTTGGTTTCACGTTGGGAATTTGCATGGGAATTTTCGGTGGGAGTGGGCCGGGATTTGTTTGGGAATTTGTTGGTTGTTCGGTGGTATAGGATTTTTTTTGGTGGTGGGATTGTTGGTAGATAAATAGGAGGATGTTACGTACGATTTGGTAAAATATGTTGGTTTTGTTGATGGGAAGGTCACGTAGGGTGGATTTAGGTAATGGTTTCGATTTTCCTAAGGGATAGGACTTAGGTTGGTCGGTCAATTATTGGGTCTAAATCAAGGTTCATGGTCAGCCATATGGGTTGGCTAATTAGTCTCCTAATTAGGCTAAGGTTCTAAGTTTAATTAGATTTCCAAATAAGTCTACTAACTAGGCTAGTTCTCTTCCAAATGAGATTAATTCAAAAAATCCAAACAACCTGAAGTTATAGACCTGCACGTGTATAAAAATAAACACATCAAAGTATCAGATATAATTACAAGAAAAATTACAAAAGCCCACACATATGCATTATTTACAGAATGACCAAAAATGACTAATATAACCTAATCGAGTGCAATTAAACATAAATTACCCTTAGACTAACATTAGTTAGGCATTAATTAGCATAAATAATTGTGGAAATATCAATAGCCAAATAAGTGAATCTAAATGAAAAAAATAAAACAACTTGATAGAAAAAAAAAACATTTCATGGATCCAAGACCTAAGCCACCCAAGAACAGTTTCAAGTTTCCACCAACTTATCTATAGATGGATTGGTGTACAAACTTGACTCTAATATCTTGAACTTGTCTTTTTAATATGTAAAATCATCTATACCCAATCTCTATGTTTCTTTTTTCCTTTTAATGGGAAAACATAATATATTCCTTACTACTTATATATATCACATCTCAACAACAAATCGTCCTACATGTATGTACATGTGGAGAAGGATCAAATATCAGTATGCACTATGGTATATGCTTCTGTTAGGTTTGCTAGCTATTCTCCCATGCACTTTGAGATATCAGATCATCAATTGGCAGATGGATGCATGAAGCCATAGTCAAAACCCATGGCACAATTATCAAAACCTAAGTAGTAAACAACTTGTCTTCTAGAATTATTTGATTACCTAACTAGAATTGTTTACCTTATAGCAATGTAAAACTAAGTACACAAAAACTCTTTTAAAGTGCTTCATCAAAGATGAACAATAGGCTCTTCGAATGGATTCATCTCTCTTGGCCATTTCATCGAACAACTTAGGTGCATGAACAAACCTTTCTTTTCCAACATTAAATCACCTAAAATTCCTAAATCTCCAATAGAACCCCATGGATCAAGCCGTAAGACATCTAATTTTCGTAAATAGTAGATTCATTAGGGAAATGCTACAGAATTGGGACATACCTAATGAGATATTGGGCACAATGCACCCTCATGCGAATCTAAAAATTGCCACTAGCAAGTAGGTCCCAATACATCAATGAGATCAATGGGTGCCTCTGGATGGTTGATCAGTATAGAGGTTGATCAAGAGCCCTAGCTTGATCGATCAATAGAGGCACTGATCCAAAGCAAGGTTGATCTAGACCGCGAGAATGGTCACCATTGTTGCCAAATAGGGGGTGAGACACGAGCATTGAGATCAGGAGAAATAGTACAGAGTGAGATCATTGAGGGAAGAGATGTGAGTTGTTAAATAGAGAGCAATGTTGAGTGTGGAGATTGTTGAGGAAAGGGTGCGATGGCAGCAACGATGACCAGCAAAGAGTAGCTGTGGCAGAGGAAAGCGAGCAAGGAGCTCGAGGGAGGAGGAAGAAGGGTTAGGGAAGAGTTGGTGGTGCAGAGTGTTTTGAGATGTTTAAGGTGAGAAAATGTTTACTAAAATAGAAGGATGACCCTGGGTGTATATTTTATAATTAGTGACATATAAAAAATACCTACAACAACGTATATAGAAATCATCGTAGTATCCCTGTCGACATAGGTAACTTATTTTGTAGTGTAAGTACTTTTTTTTCCTTCAAATAAAAAGAAAACATTAGAGTTAACTCAATAAACACTTATAATATGTAGCCTTAGACCCATGATGATGCCCTCCCTACTCAGGTCAAGACACATGAAGCCTCAAAGATCAAGGTCGATTTGGATGGTTCTTGACCATGTTGTCATTTGACCTACAAGGTGCATCATATAATGTCTTAATAACTTCAAAATTTACAAAAAAATATATATAGATAACAAATTATATAAAGAACAATAAAAAATTATGTTTCTCTAGGAACACATGATCTAGATGATGTGCCCTCCTAAGAGTGCTAGTGAGAATTCATTAGCATCGATGATAGAGGAGGAGGCATTTAAAGGAGTGTATCTAATAGAGCATGGACGTGATGTTAAATGTGCTAGAGCTAGTCATACCATTAGGAGTTAGTATGGAAGGGGGAACGCCCAAGCAGATGGAGGCATTGTGTCATATCAAGAAGGAGAACTAAAAACAAAATGAGGAGTCAAGTCCAAAGATGAATGAGCAAAGCCAGAGGGTGGATTGACACTACAACAAAAATGATTAAAGGCGACGAATATTTTATGAAGACGATGATGAATAAATCATCGTTATATGACATATCAAGGAATAATTTATTTTTCACCATATTGTTGCTATATGAGCCATTGTTAAATCTACAACAAATAACAAATTCATTGACAAATCCAAACAACGAATAAAATTATCACTAAAATCGTCACATACTTTAAATTTAGTAGCGAATGTTTTTTTCGTCTTTACTTCCATTTAACAACGATTTTTGTCATCGCCTTCTGAAGAATATACTAACAATTAATTCATCGCAATGTAAGATGAATACAAAAATTTATTAATCATCCTTTAAAATACTTAAAATGTACTATACTTATAATTTATTTTGATTACCTATAAAATAAAAAATTATTTTACAATATCCATCAAAATATTTCTCACAAACTGAAAATTTTTAATGAAAACTTTATAGACAATAAACCTAAAACATTGTAGACAAGTTTCATTGTAGCATATATTTGAAGGGACGAAAAAGTTACTATACTTCAACTAAAAATAATCCAAGAATCTAAAATTGTCAAAAGTTTGAAATAACTGCCAAATTACTCTAAAAATAGAGGTACCATGGTAGACATGATTTATATAAAAAAGTATACTACATCAAAGTTTTGCTTCACGAATAAAAGATAGATGATAGCACACATGTAACATGTTTTGTGAAGCTAAGTTGCTTGTTCAACAAGAGAAGGAAATCACATCACTACATCCTCAAAAGGAGATCACATAAGAAAACAGCCATTGCCCTATAAAATAAGAGCAGAAAATGCTCACTAATAATAGTTCCTACATATCTTTTTAGTGAGCTAAAAAGTTAAGGCAAAAAAATATGAGAAAACCAAAGAACGTTGCCTCCCCCGCAACGACTCCAAAATGATGAGTGCATGTTTTACGTGGTAAAATTGAGGTTTGGAGAACCCGTCATCGTGGTAAAATGCGCCTATCAGATAAAATTTATAACTGAAACTCAAAATGTGAGTCCCCAGTCGAACACGGGGAGGCGAACGTTTAGTTTAAAAAATCTGTGTTTCGCTTTTATTTGTTCTTATCATTTTTATCTTTTCTAATTTTTTTTGTATTTTTATCAAGCAAGAGATTAGGTCGATAAAAACTTTATCTACTTGCAAAAATATAAGAGATAGAGGGAAAGAGAGAGAGAGAGAGGGAAACAATCATCTATTCATGAGCAAGTGTTTGTTACAACTACGAAAGTGGAAAAGCTACACTACGAAAGCGAAAAAGATAGAAAGAGGTGAGAGAATCCCCCTCGACGGTCGCTCAGAGGACAACTCGCTCTGATGTCTCCTGGAGGAAGATGGTGAGAAGTAGGACGAATGGGGACAAAGCAGGAGGACGGAGGGCAGGGCAGGACGGCGTCGCGGCAAGGATCTTCTTCTCGAAGGGAAGTGAGAAGACGATCACAGGATGCTCCACGAATGGGGATGAGGGGAGGGAAAACTATTTGGTTTTCTACTCTAGAGGAGCATCCTGGGCTTGGGTCAAGCTCTCTCTAGAGCATTGGAGGTGGTGAGAGGAAGAAAGGAAGAGATCAAGATGAAGGGAAGGTGTAGGGGTCCTTTTATAGTGAAGGGAAGAGGAACAAATCCATAAAAGGCCTATAGCGACATCAAATGCATCGCTGAAGATTCGTGCCAGCCAATCCCCCAAACGTCATTGAAGCTCGCTGGCACTCATGCTCTATCTCCATTGTCATCTGTTGGAGCAGGCGTAGCTGTTGGATCGAGATCTGAGGGCTCAGCATCGCCCACTGATTGCGCCCTTTGAAGGCGTTCCCACTGGCATTGAGGAGATACGCGTACACCGCTGGATCAGCATCGGACGTCTGACGTCCCCCGCAGACTTCTTAATGTCATGCTCATGGATCCGCATCTCGGCCATTCGTGTGTGATCGAGTGGTCGAAATTGAGTGCACCCCACCACTGGGCTAGATTGGAAGAATGGGAGAGCTCGAACCAGCGCCAAGGCTTTGAGACCGTCTCTGGAGACCGCTGTGCCATGCGCCCAAGATGTCTCGGTATGCATTAGCCGTGGCCGGTGGGAAAGCAATTTCAACCATTGGATTTTCATCCGACGGTTAAGATTACTCAATTGAGGTTCTCCTGAAGAAGGGCGGCAACATGGCTTCATAAGAACCGTTGGATGGGCATCCAATAGCCCAGATCTCGTGAGGGGAGATGCCTTTAAGGAGGAGCGACTACTGCTAGCCGATGTTGGGTGGCCTAGATGGTGCCACGTGGTGCCATCTAGGCCATCCATCTTCTTTCTATTGCAAAGGGTGCCATGGTGCTTGGATCAAGTTGATTTCCACGCTGTCGGACTGCGATCATCGCTCCGGATCCATCCGTATGGTCAGATTTTTCATCCGAAGTTCGTAGGGATGTCACATTACCCCTTGGCCATTGATCTTCCTCGACTTCATATGATGCTATGGGATTCTGATCTAGACAATTTCGGAGACGTTAGACTCCGATCATTGTCTTGATTAAATCCGTGCAGTTGGATCATCCATCTGAGGCCCTAAAATGAATCTCCTCTCCTAACCATAAAAAGGACCTAATTAACCTAAAATATATACAATTACTCTAAATGCAAGATGATGCATGCTATGCAATATTTATAATATGAAATGCAAATCTAAGCCTAGGAACATGCATAAATAGGCATTTTAACCTAAATAGATGTTTCTATATTAGTGATCATGAAGGGAAGAGGGACATCCAACTTTTAAAAACTTGCACCCTATACAAAGAGTGCTCCTTGTGCAAATTACCGCTTTCAAATAGTATTATCTTTAAAACATGCTTTGGAGAAATATCTTCCTCTTTTCTGTGTAGCATTTGATAAAAAGAAACTGAAAGAGTGAAAGTCCCTTTTTCCTCCTGGAATGAATGACAAGCGTAAGAGTTATACAAAGAAAATGAGTTTACTAATAAGGGTTGTGAAAAAAAGGGATGTAGAAGTGCACAAGATCAAATAAAACAACATTACCCTTGATATTATCTACAAAGAAAATGAATGGGTCAACTTCATCTATAAGGGATTGTAGTTCCTCATCATCACTATAATCATCGTCCGAGTCATTGTCGTCATCATAGTTTGGATGGAAATCCTGTGCCTGCATTTCAATAAATGAAATTATGTACAGATCAGACTACAATCAAAATTGAAAAAACAATGCCAAACATAAAAGGATTTATGAGGTGAGAAAATTAGATTGCGGAGTAATCATATGAGATGCAACCTTCGGTGACATGCACCAATGCAATTTGGTTCTTGACATATCATCACATGATGCATAAATATATGGTCCAACCATATGTACAGGGATATAAAGATGCTTAGTTGACTTTAAAATCATTTTCCACCCCAGACATGCCACTCATGTTCGTCTACCCAAAATATAACCAAGCCAATCAATCCATTCACATCTTTCTTTATGTTACATCCGAACCAAGTGTCTGCAAAAACTTTATGTAAAATGCATATAATCACGAAGGCTTTACTGCACATAGGCATTCTTTTGACAATTAAAAATAGAACACACATAGACATTCTTTTGACAATTAAAAATAGATCATACATCTGAACTCAATGTAATCCTTTTCATACATGCAAATTTTGAGCTTTTCAAATAAGGACATATAAGCACAAGACCAATCCCTTTATCATGAACAACTCAGCCAACTCCTTTAACCCTTTAGAAATAGACCATATGTAGATTTATGTTCAACATTTTCAGATAATTGTCATGTACATAATAACTTTCTTACACTCATCTCTTATATGCAGCATGCATTTCTTGGATTTAATCCGTACAGTACCTGATAGTAAGAATAATCAATGCACTCCATGGATCAACCACCAACCTACCCATTCATCCACCACCATCCACTACCTGCAAGGCACTCCATGATCACCCAGAACCTACCCATTCATCAACAACCACCCACTCCCTACTGTTGAATGGTTCTTGATTCAACAAGTGGGGAGGACCTTTTTTTCTTGCGCATCTATGTGAGCGACCCACAATAGACACAAAAAATGGCGCATTGATAGCTTCCTTAACAGTGATGCTTTTAGACTACACAAGAATTATTTTTAACCAGGAAAAGGAACGACAAGATCTTTAATTTCACATAGGTGTCACCTCCAACAATGATATTAACATCAATCTAGCAAAAAAAGAAAGTCATGATACAGAGGATATTTCTTTGTAGTAGTGTCAAAAAAACAAAAACCAATGAAAGAAATATCATATTCAAGGCACACCACAAAGCAACAACAGTTCCTTTGTGATGAGGAGGGAAACCAAGGAACATCCCATGGACAAGGGATACATAAGCCATAAAGAGGAAAGAAATGGATTATTAACGCACAGGTTGAGCTGCAAACCTAGCTTGCTAATTTTTTAAGCTTCTTGTCTACCTCATCACCGTCTTCCTCATCAACCCCCATTTCATCCTCTTTATCATCATCCTCGTCATCACTATTAAATCCATCCATCTCATCCTCATTGCCATCATCTTCCTTGCTAGCTTCTATCACAAGTTAAAGTAAATAAATATTCATAATAGCACAATCTCGTCACTAAATTGTGGATCTACAAGATGCTGTACCAAAAAATAGAAAAGGAAAATGAACTCAATGGGGGTGCTTCCATGGGTTTGATGTTAGCTACCATAATGCATTGGGTTGGGTAGTTGTCATGCTATTCCCTGGCTATATCCTAAATTTTTCCAGCCTATGTTACAAAGTTTAAGGCGGTGGATTTTAAGAGAAACCACCATGCTGGGGAATGCCATATATAGCATTAGCAACCAAGCTGATCCTCTGGATACCTGAGGCTTTGATTCTCCAGTTCCTGACATAAGGATAAGCATGCCAATTTTAAGATTGGGTCATGTTGCAAATGCAAGCTCAGTTAAAGTGGGCTTGGATTGGATTCGTAGTTATGAGCAAGGAAATTGAAATAGTCATAAACAAGGTTAGACACGGTGAAGTCAGCTACAACAAAGTTCATGATGGGAACACCATCATGAGCCCTAACTAGGTCATTTTGACCCAATGAAGAGAATAAATGCTCCTACATAACCAACTGAAGATCATAATTCATTGCATAACCTTTCTGAGAGAAACACAAGAAACAAGGGGTAAAACTGTAATTTTACCAATGCAGTACAACCACGGGTTTTCTCAAGGGCTAAACAAAGGTCAAATGATCTTAATAAGATAACAAGTGAGTTGGATTTGACAGAAAAGGGTTTGTGTGAGTTTTAAGAATTAAATGACTTTTGAAACCCTAAAAATAGATCCACTTAATTAACCAAGGTTCTAATCAGAATAAAATTCACTTAAACCCTCTAAAAATCATAGAAAAATATTCTCTAGGGCTTAGTACCTTCAATTTGGCCATTAGAACCCATCTTGACCTAAAATAGAGTCTCAGACAGATATTTGCCTTAATTTGGGTTTTTACATAAATTACCTAGTCAAACATGGTCAAAACCAAAATCCAACTTCACCATTGGATTCCTTAGGTCCAAATTAGGTTTTTGCCAAAATTTGGACCCAAGATAAGCTTGTCTTAACCTAGTTTGCAAAAAGGTCCTATCTGATTACATTTCTACCCCTAACTTTCAAAAACCCTTACAAATAGCCCCCTAACTTTCTCATCTCTTCACAAGTAGGTCCCTCTGCCACTATCACGGAGGAAACCTACTCCAGCAACCTTTGACAGAGGAGATCTCTTTGGCTTCTTAGAGAATCTCCTCCAAAATTGAAAGGGAGATCCTCTGAGAAATTCTCTCCCATCTGAACCCATTAATGAGCTTTGATTCCTTCTCAATCTCTCATGCGAACGCATGAGAGATTTGGGTATCCTAACAAGCTCCCATCTCCAGCGAACCTTCCTTGCTTGGAAGCTTGGCTCCCAATCACAAAACCCCCTTCAGAGCCCTATTTAAAGAAGCCCAGATCTCCCCGACTTCCTCATGCTCGAATTCAGCTGTGAATACCCTCAATTCGTCTCTCCCTCTCACAACCGAAGGCTCCTTGACATCTGACGATCTCTCCTACTTCTTCTCATTGTCCGACTGCCATACCTACGGTGAATTCATCCTCCCTGCCTTCGTCCATGTCTCATCGTACCAGCAGACGCTACTTCCTCTTCATCCTCGCCATTCCCATCTCACCGGAGCCACCTTCATCTCCGACATCGACCACACCAAACCCGATGCCCTCGCTACCCCCCTTCGTCCCTTAACTTCCTAGCTAAATTCCCTGTCCCTTCTAGTTTCTTCCCCTCTCTTTATTTTCCAAAATCCGCCACTGATGCCCTTCTCACCTCCATCCCTTCCATCTCCAGCCACCACCTTTGGCGAAGCCACCCCGCCTCCACAGGCCGCCAAAACCTTCGCCGACCCTCGCAAAACCTCCGCCACACTTCACTGAGCACTTCCCCACACTTCACTCACCTCGCCACTCACCCAAATCACCCCCTGAACACACCCACTCATATGCACACAGTGTGACCTAGGTAAGCACCCACAGGCACCCACACGCCACACCACCACCCCCAGCACATCTGCTGTGCTCCGGCAAACCTTCTTGAGCATTTTGACGTGGTCGTGAGGCTGTTCTGTTGTTTTTAGGTTCAGACCCCATCCACCATTGGCGAGCAAGCTTGAAGCTTTCTTGAAGCCGCTCTAGGTGCTGCCAAGCCCAGGGTGCTGCCCCAGGACGTGCAGAATACTCTTGCGCACGGTTCTAGAACTTCAATTGGAGTCGAGTGTCTCCGCAGCTGCTACAATTGAACACATCATCCCTGCTACAAGCGTGCGAGAAGAGGGGGCGCGGATAGTCCCACCTCAGAAACGAAGAGGCACCTGCGCCTGAATAAATTAAAAAAGTGATATCATCTCATCGCCTCAGTTACCACGGGGTGAGGTCCCACTCACCCTTCACCGACCTCATCCGTGACCTTGCCTCCGCGGACCTGGCTTGACCCGACCCGACCTGCACTCCTCGCCCACCACCACACACCGGTGGGCCTAGTCCCAGGTACACACCCGACCCAATAACCCGAATACCTGTGTGGCTCTGGGAGAATAGATCCTAAGAGAAAAAGAGAGGAGAGTCACGCAGGTAGGGGTAGGGTTTTGCTACAGGGATCTCTGGCCGACACTTAGTGAATTCTGAAGAAGGGGAGGTCAGGGTTGAAGGTAGAAGTTGAAGGCAGAAGAAGAAAGAAGAAGAAGAGAAGGAAGAAGAGAAGGCTTGCTAAGGACAGAGAAAGCTAAGGGCAGAAGAAGTTGAAGAGAAAGGGAAGGATTGCAGGAGAAGAAGAGAAGTATACAGTTGCAGAAGAAAGCCAAGGAAAAGGAAGAAGAAGAGAAGAAGAGAACAGCAGAGTAAAGACAGAGAAGAAGACAAGGAAGAATCAGACACTTTAAGTCGTCTGATTCCTTCATCAGATGATAGATTCTAGTTCTCATTGCATATTCATACATTGAGTTCCTTGGTGATATTGTAGGGGTATTTGGTAATCTAATTCACCATTTTACTCCCATATTTTTGCACTTTGACACTGCTATTATTCTTTTAACTTTGAATTGTGATCTTGATTTCTAAATACCAATTTGCTCCCTGTGTTTGGTCTCAGACTTATTCAAGTAATTAAAATTATATCTATTTTGAACGTTATTTCGGCTGTACTACAACGCAACACTTTTTAAACCCCGACTTAGCGTTGCAAATAGTTTAATATGCATAAATATCTTTGCTTATGTAATCTAAATACTTGCATCAATGATTTATTCTATCTTGAGTGAGCTATATAGATATATATGAGTGCATGTTGTGAAAAAGTGCATGGATTCAAGTACTCCATGCGAATGAAATAATTTTACATTTTCACTTACATTCTTTTGACAAGTATACCAGGCCTCAAATTCCTTGATATTTTCTTAAATAGACCGGCATACCATGGTCTAGTAACCCTTGATCCCTTGTGTCCTCTCCTGAATTAATGTTGTGCCTAAACTGAACTAGGCGACTCCAACTAAAATGTGTCATCAATATGCAACACATAATTAATTAATTTAACGGGATCATAAGCATTCCGTATATAGGCAGGATCCAAAATTAAATCATGGTTTCATTCTTGAACAAAGTATGAAAGACAAAAGCAAACATCTTGATCAAGAAAAACCAGGAATGAGAAGATTTCCACTCTATCCTTAGCTCACCTTCAAATAGAACATTATAAGGTTAACAAGTTAAGTCTAAACAAGAATCATTTACATTAAGCCAATAGATGGCATGGCAAACATAAACCTGAAAGGACTGCCTAAGACCATACTCTAAAGAGGTTGCAGATGCAGCATGTTCATAATATTGGATTTTTGTTTAGAATAATCTTAGATAAATGTGATTAGTTAGATAATAAAGATTCACATGTCCAAGGGAAGCTCATGCTAGTTGAGTTATTCACCTTAGTGAGGGAGAGCTCGTTGGAGGAAGTGGAGGTGGCGGCAGTGGTGCGTCAGGGATCGACGATCTAGGGATCCGATCAATCAAGGGGATCGACAATGCGAGAGCGAGGAGCGGCAGTGGTGACCTAGGGATCCGATCGATCGAGGGGATCAAGGATGCAAGAGAGAGGAGCGCCAGTGGTGATCAATTGAGGTCGAGGTGATCGGTGATGCAAGAGAGAGGAGGCAGTGGAGATCGGTCGAGGGGACCAGCAGTGGAGGTTGAGGTCGAGGGATTGGCGAGGAGAGGAGGGGATGTCGTGGAGTTGGGGGAGCTTAAGGGATTGGCAATCTACGAATGAGGGAAGGAGTCGCAGGAGGGGGAGGAAGAATTGGAGTATTGGGGGCGAGGGGGAGGGGATTGGAGAGGTTGTTAGCACTACAACAAAGATGGGTTTTGTTCACGGTTAAAAATTGTGACCTTTTAGAAGTTGCGTGGCGGAAGGGTCTTTGGTCACGGTCCACAAGAAACCGTGACCAAATCCCCACAACTGTTTGGCCATGGTTATAAACCGTGACAAAATAGAGAGATTTGGTCACAGCTAATAACCATGACTAAAAGGGGCTCCTTTGGTCACGATTCGCTAACCGTTACCAAAGGATCCTTTTAGTCACGATTTATTAACCGTGATCAAATGGGCCACCATGACCAAAGGTCTCTTAAAATAAAAAAATAAATAAATGTAAATATGTTTGGTGAGGCCAATACCTGAAATATCTTTTTAAAAAAATTAGATTTATGGTGCAAACAAAATAAAATGTAAATATTTGCACTTTTATGATCATATCTTGCAACCTTGTAAATTGGATGCATACTTCAATTTTCAATAAACAAGATCACTATAAGAATAATTAATGATCAATAGCTACCCAAGTATTAAAAATATGAACACAAATTTAAAGTAGAAACTAGCACTAGTTAACAGCATCCGAAAATATTTAGTGTAACCTGCTTATCCTACCTTCAGTAATCCAAAATTTTCGATTTTAAGGTACAAACATTTAAAATAGGGGAATATATTGCTCTTCGTTATCAATAGAGCAGGCGGCAATCTCAAGGAATACCAAAATCTTTACCAACACAAAGGGAGAACACCAATACCATCTTCTTAAGGGTGGATCATACTACAAAACACTAAATGCAGCATAAAAAATAATTACCTTGCCATGATTCCTACTAAAGGTAAACAACAGGAATATTCTTGTCACTAACTCCACAGATTACTTAATAGTTGCAGCATCCCCGAAATGTGCTTTTGTTAGATCCTCATGAATTCATAAACCTACTTGTCGAAGTAGAAAAATTGATTATAAACTATATGTAGGACCATACTAGGCAAGATAAGACATAAAGTCATCATCAGGAAACATGTTGTGTATAACATGTTTTAAACTAAGCAATATAAACTAATTCTGAATAAACTAAGACATATAAACTAAGCAGACCTTACTAAATGCGAACTAGATTTTTTACGTAATGGAAGCAATTGTGCAATGAAGGAAACTTAAAAAGTTTGCACTCCCCTCCCCACAAATCATTGTGTTTAACGTGGGAAGAAAAAATGATATGGCTTTAACTTGAAGAGTCTCACACAACAAAATAGAAAATAAAAGCTTAAGGGATGTTGACATCTATAAAATAAATTTCAAACAGAAATAGAATGCCTCACGGCTTCTTAATACCTTTCCTGGTATTATTAGACCCTTCTGCTCAGCATCAATAATCATGCTATAACCTATTCTGATTAGACAAATACAAGAATAAAATAAATCCTTGTCAGCATCTTGGCTTTAGGCATGTCATAAGTAAAAGAAATGCAACATTCGCCTATCTTTTACACTACAGCAAGGCTCCATAATCTCCAGCTTGGCTGCAACATTTGCCACACAACCTTTTACAATGTTGTTCAGAAAGACCATTGTCATTTTCCTTATAAGCTGTCATAAACGGAAAAGGAAGGGGAAAAAAGAAGATGGGTTGATTACCCTTGCTTTATCAACTAAACTATCTTCATAACCATAAGAACGGAGGATTAAAAATTCAAACCATCCATTTCTAACATACAATAACAAATATGCCCTTCTTCATGTGATGCTCCATTTAAATAATAGCATGAGCTAAAATAATGTTGCACAGATGACAGCATAATTTTAGGAAGTAGCCAGATCAAAGCCACATTCAGCTACAAAAAAAATGTATCTCTAAAAATGACACATTAAATCTTGGAAACACATGACTTCATCACCAGTAGACTTGCTTATCACATACAAAATGGGGCAGTGTTGGCTAAGGTCGACAGAAATAGAGGAATCGCTTCAATAAACAAATAGCACCTACATGATTCGTGGATCATCTGCCTACCCCACTCTCCTTCAAGCATAGGGCACCATATTTTCCCCTAATGGCTAAACTACCTCCATGGCATGCAATTCATGCCAAAACCATTAGCATAAAAAACACAACCTTAACCTTGGAGGGTTTTTGAAAATTACCCTCCAAAAGTATAACTAAGTTTGTGAGTCATCTGCAAAATTCTAAGGAAAGATGGGGAAAGGGTTGCTCTTATGGCAGCTCCCAACACCATGGCACAATCTTCTATGGTTGGGGTGCCACCTAATTCAATCAATTAGCTTCATTAAATTTGGAAGATCGCCCTTTCCTCTACATTTCTTAACTTAACCAAATTTATTAAAGGAAGGGATTATTCTTTACTATTCAATGCAGCTACTTAGTATAGCAAAGTTGGTCGTATACTTACCTTGACAGTGATTCTATTAACGTTAAAGTTGATCCATTATAATCTATGGGTAAATGCTCTAGCTGGAAGAAAGTAGAAACAAGTGGTAACTAAAAGTTGTAAGGTTAGCAATAAGAAAGGGCAGATATAAAGGAAAATTAGCATGTCCCACAAAGTTGAATGGTCCATAGTTTTGGTACCTTTAGGTTTCCAAGCTCGCTAAGAGAATCAGTGAAACCATCTATGAGAGGCTTCAACTCATCATGCTACAAAATGCTACATTTACAAACAAATTGGTAAACAAAAACATGTGTTATTCTAACGCCAGTGAGGAGGGAGTTTAAGAAAAATATGGGTTTTGTACACTCTCAAAACATGTCTTTGACACTAGGTTTTAGTAAGCAAAAACTAACATTGACTCTTATTTACAAAATAAACGATCAAAGCTTGAACTTGAACCCAAGCTAAGCCATGCTTGGCTCACTAGGCCTCATAAGCCTTGCTCGCATATCCAACATTCATTTTGGATACAATTCCAGATTTTCCTTCGAAGGTATCCCAAAGCTCAACCAAGAGACAAATGTTGATAAGGAATTCATAGGTAATCCACTAGCATGAAATTTTATCCATTGATGGGAGAAGAAATGAAGAAGAATTATAGAATACTATTGCCAGTCAATTAAGGAAGACAACACTTACCCTTCCTTCGAGAAAAACTAGATGAGAAGGAGTCACGTCATCATATGCTGCCACCGACAGGTAATCAATTCCTAAAGAAATAAAAAGGCATATCACCATGTACTCTCACATTCAGAATTCAGCAAAAAGTAGAATACTTTCCAAACATAAAAGAAGCATGGTGTAGAAAATTTGACAACAGATATCATCATGAATCCAAACTAATGGATATCATATCATGTACAGTTTACCAACAAGCTTGATGTCAGTGTTGTCCACAAGCCACTGTGCCCCATCTCTCATGAATCCAACGTAGCTCGTGTCAAATTCTTTCTTCCCCATGAGGTTCCTATAGGTGGCATAAAACATATACCAAAAATAGAATCATGATTTAGACTCCAAGCTGAACATCATATTCAAATATTGCCAACATACTTCACTTCAAAAAATAAAATACAACAAAAATCTTCTTGAGGAATATGGTAGCAAATTTTGACTTTCAATTCTAGCAATTCAAATAGAAATTCATGCATATTACTAAAATCATAATAGATGATCAAACTGATTCCACTTTGATCAAATTTTTACATGAACAAAATGATACTGGCTAGAGCATTGAAGAGCACTCAAGGATTCATTCTAAAAGAATAATGAAAGAAGGGATCAAAGTTGTAAAGACCACATCTGATCCCGAACTCAAAGGATGGAAAAGAAATTAGAGCCTTTTCTACTTTAAATGGGATCTTTTTTTTTTTAAAAGTACTTTAAATGGGATCATCTATATCAATAGATATATAACAACCCATAACCAGACTTGGCATGAAAAGAGCCACAAATTACAAATGCAGATATTAAAAGCCAGAATAAACAGGAATCAACTTTGCTACTAGAATTAAAGCCACAAATTACATATTAAATGCTACTAGAATTTGCTGATGTTTAAACAAACAATTAATACTTCAATCTTTCATATGAACAAGATTGTCCTAGCAGCTTGCTAAAGCAAGCCATGAAATCAAATTGCACAAAAATCAATGTGCTGAGGCCAGCTGCTACTTTTTTATTTATTTGAAAAATCTTAAGTTCTTACACATGTTTTAGCTTGTATGCCTCAATTTTTATCCAGGAATCTGTTAAGCAGTGGCAAAATGATGAATTAAACAGTTCTCATTCGAAATAGCTTAGTTGTAGAACATCTCCAGGGCTATTAATGCTTTCAGGTTCAAAGTTCAAAGTAATAAAAAGAAGAATGTTCTAGTTCTTGGTTAACTGAAAAACTAACCTAAGTTTTATAGGTTGCAGTGACACATATGAATTATTTGAGACCAAGAGAGAACTATGATCAGATTAAACCTTACATCATAAATCTTGCTCTTCTTAGAGTGATGGACAAGCCTGTGTGCTCACGTAAATTCGAGAACATGCCTACTGGAGCTAAGGCCTTTGGCGATGCCAAAGTCTTCATAGATAATGATGATCCCATGCCAAAACTAAGTTCAACACCAATGTTGGAGTTGTCCCTAAAAATAAATGATTCTTGTAACTATGATTCTTTAGCAATTGACAGACCAAGAATCTTAAATCACTCAAATCTTTTTGCATTCTCAAGGTCAGTTAAGACTTCTCCTTCAGTTTGCAATTTATTTGTTCTTCCTTTTAGTATCAATGCTCAGCTTATTTTAACATATATTATCTTGCTTTACTAGGCTCAGCATTACACTCCGTCCCTTCTTTGTGAACAATATTGTTTTCATCCTTTTGACTTTTGACATGATTTCCTTAGAATGTGTGTTGAATTAAACAAACACCAAAATGAAGATGTTTTGCCATCTTAAGTAGATTCAGCATGTTACCTGACATGTAATTGCTTTGTGCTAAAATGCAAGTACATATTTACATACTTTAGAAAGTCCTATATTTATGCTTTATTCGAGAAATATATCTGCAAAAGAAAACAAGGCTAATGCATTCTAATTAATTGAGCACGACTCACAAGAATCGTTCTATGGATTTGTTGGGCATTCACTAATACTTCTATGTGGAAGCACCAGGTAGCTAGACAAATAAAATGTTCCCATATCACTTGGATAACTACCCTCCCCCCTTTCAAAACCAAAAGAAGTTCCCATTAATTTTAACCTCCATTCAGAACTAAAGGTAGTTATGTTACTTCTAAGAGATGAATACACCATTCAACCATGTGTATAAAGAAGAAGCAAATAAATGAATGGGCCTTCCCTATTCAAAATCAAGATAACAAATGTTTCCACGTAAACACTTGTTTATATGTAGGTCAATTCTCTCACCTTTCCTCTAGTGTTTTGTTCTTTGAATTGTTTCCCAGATTTCTTCTAGGATGCTTTTCTATTACAGATATCATAATGCTTTCTGCCTCGAATTGCTGGGAAAATGGCCTATGATTTCTATCTTTCAACATGTAGGTATAATAGGAAATCCACTATATCCACTCGCCCATCATCAATGTCTAAGGAAAAAGAAGCCAGCCTCCATGAAATCTAGAAGCTCATGGAGGAAAATGCATAGGATGAATGCCTTCATGCTCCAAATTATGCCTCATTATCAAAGAATAATGCATTCAGTTTTAATGGGGAAGACATGAGCTCTACTTTGATCATTTCTTCAAATCAAGAAGAGAAAGTAGTTCAGTTCCAGAATCCTCATATCGCTCCTCACACTATCCCAACAAAACACGATGATTCATTCTCGATATTATTTCCCCTAACAGAACCTATGATATCCCCATAATTATGTGCTCCTCCCTGGATGACTGATATGACTGTTACAAAGCCCATGCCATCCACTTTTCAAGCCAGTTAGGTTCAGAAGTCCACAATTCTATACAGAGTCATACTCACACAATCAAAATGCTACAACAAAGCACTCCAACATCAGGATACAAACAGAGGCTGAAGAAATTGTCAATCATCCCTCTCCAGTTGGTGAGGATCGAAGTAGCAACATAAGTAATTTCAAGAAGAAATGTAATGATGATGTGCATGGTAGTGTTTGATCAAGGATGAAAATGGTGTTCAAAAATATGATCTAAGATTGCATTGTAGTATAGAAATCAAATGTGGAGTGGCAAAACGCGTAATCAAAACAGATAAAAATAAATAACCACTCACAAGGAGGTGGGTCATGTCCATAGAGAGGCATTGGCTTATTAAAATTCACATGGGTCAAAACCAAATGTTCACTGAAGAAATCTCTAAGAAATGAGGCCAAAACCCCTTTAAATTAAGATAATGATGAAACTCAAGCTTCAAATTAGCATTTTTGCAAAAGAGGAAGAGGTTCCATGCAAATGAGCCACACATAAAATATTATTTTAATTAAAAATATCCCACGGCAATGGCATTAGATGTAAATAGAAATATAACCTGAAATAAGAGATTTCTTCCTCAAGCTCTTGTGCGAGGAGGAAGCCAAGGTCGGAGGTGAGGCTTACGGTGAAGGACAAGTCCTCCGAGGGCTACGCGACAGTGGTGGCGGCGAGTCATGAGATCGTCGAAGGTGGCCGATCGGAGAGGAGGATGATGTGGTTGTCCGGCGATGGAGCTCTTCCTGTTATTGCTACGTTGGAGAAGCTGGTGCAGGTGGCGGTGCTACTTGTTGCTGGAGCAGCGCATGGACAGAAGAGGAACGTGCATGCTGGAGTGTGGCACGCACTCATGGCTCTGCTGGTGCATGTGAGCGAGGAGGTGTAAGGAGAGAGGTGCTCACGGTGAGGCTCGAGCAGGCAATGCATGCGGTGAGCTTGCTGGTGCATGTACGCGCGTAGTCACGTGTATGCTAATCAATGTTTGTGATGGAAGTGATGATGTAGCTGCAAAAGATGTCAAAAGATCCACAACAGGCATTCCTAGCTGTGGAGGCGTTCCCTCTTTAAATAGAATTGATCTAAGTCAAATTCAACACTCAATTCACAAAGAAGCAGCCTTAAACAAATTCAGGCAAAAGTGGAAAGAAAGGTGTTTTGAGAAGAAGGTAGGCACCAATTTTCTGCTAATACTTTCTAGGTATTTATTTAATTGTAAAGATACAATTAAAAAGGAAGGTATCATCGTCATTATACAATCTCAACATTTTATGACTACATATAATTGCTCTCAATCTCTTCATAAATTGTTTGAGACTGAATCTAGACTTTGTTATAGGTTAGGTACCAGAGCAGAAAAAAGCTTGCCGAACAACACCCTTGCATAAAAGGACAGTTTATTCGTCAAATGCAGCATAATACAAAACCTACACAAGCAAACAGCTGCGGCAATGATTTAGCAGCCTAAGGACACTTTTACCAAATTTTAAAAGCCTTGCTGTGGAGTTTCTCTAATGGTGTTTGAGAGAATGGGTAGAGACACTAACTTCACTGATGCTTTCCTTGTTCATAGGTTTTGTGTGGAATTCTCCTTGCATATTATGTATAGTGCTTGTATATAGTTTTTCTAGAAGAGCATTTGAAAATGATATTTCTCGGGAATGAAGTGATTGTATGACTAGCTTTGTGATAAAGCAGGGAGTTAGAAAAGCAGGACGTGTAAAGGTAATGGTTTTGCTTGAGAGGTTATGTTGACTAACCTCTTATGTGGGATGCGCAGGACCACATCAAAGAAATTTATATATCCAGAAGGCTTTTTTTTGTTTGTTGGTCTCTTGATCTTGCATTTGCCTCACTAGTTTAGAGTTTTTATCACTGAAAGTTGCCAGATCAATCTCTACTGATGGCATCAAGTGGACTTCTGCCAACATCTCATCAAAAAACCCATTAATGACTCACTAATCACCCATCATTATTTCTCATCATCAATGCTTGCCACCATATGGTTGGTAACAAGTGACACCATCAGCAAAGCATTTCCCCTTTCTAATCTAACCATGACAAAATGACACGACAGTAAAGATGCTTTCTTGAATCTTTAGGATGGTAAAAGAATACATGAAAGACAAATAACCTGGTAGGCGTAAGATATAAGGAGTGCTTATATCCACCGTGGAAGCCAGAATAAGGCAATGTTGTAGTCCTTGGAGGCGAGCTGTTGAGATGGTCGCGAGAGGGGAGTGACTTGCCAGAGGGAAGAGGAGGATGGGAGGGAGGCAGTGGAGTCGAGGGGGGAGGGGAGGCACCGTTGTTGCGTTAAGAAAGGGAAGGGGCGAGGTGATGCTATAGGGGATTGTGGGAGTTAAGAGAGGGAAGAGGAAGGTGATGTCATCAAGGATTGGGGAAAGGGAAGGGGAAAGTTGGCCGCGTCCGAGAGGGAATTTAGGAGAGGGCGAGAGGGAAGGGAAAATTTTTGAAGGGATTTTTAATATAAATTAATTTTTAACAAAAGGATATGGTCACGGTTTTTCTTCAAACCGTGACTAAATCCTTTTGTCTGGATTGAGGACACAGAAAAAAGTGGAAAAAAATTTCACTCACCCTTTTTGCTCACGGTTTGAGGTGGAACCGTGACCATGAGTTACTTTTGGTCATAGTTTTTAAACCATGACCAAATAGCCATGATCAATTCTCCTCCTCTAGTAATGTAGGTGGATTTAGAACAAATTATAAAAAATATTTTTTATTATTTATTTATATTTAAATAGGATAGTGACAAATTGTATTCGTCATTAATAAATACATGATGACAAATCAAAATAATCATTGTTAATTTTAAAAGAAATTACAACGAATAATTAAAATCATTGTTATTTTTAAAAGAGATCATAACGAATAACTAAAATCATTATTATATTTAAACATAACGACGAATGCTACTAATCGTCGTTATTTATTCGTCACCTTTTGCATGTTTTCTTGTAGTGTGATATATTCAACTACTTAGCCAATAGAGTCAATCATGGAGTAGCAAAGATTATGTTGTGATAGAAAATGATCTTTAAGTAAATTCAAGATCAGTGTCAACGATATAGAACCATTGGTATAGGTTAATGCACAATGTCAACAGTTATAGAACTGTCGACTTAAGTTAATGTTGATGGTTATGCAACTACTAACAATGGTCTTTAAATAGGGCAAAAATCAATGTTGGTGGTTCAAAAAACTGTTGACATAAAGTTATGCTAGTGGTTTCAGAACTATCAACGAAAATTGCATAGAACTATCAGTGAAAGCTCTATGTCGACGCTGGCATTTAGGATGACTTTTTGTCCATGATTGTAGGGGATCTACTGACGATTTTGAACCAGTAGGAAAGCCTTTTTTCAATTGTAATGGAACTAGATCGAAATATGATTTTGGTTCATGTAGGTTTTTTATTTTGTTCTCCTATTTTGCTTGTTGGTTCTACGTTTTTTATATTAGATCACGAGTCATGGTCCATCTTTTTCTTATTTAGACATGTTTTGGCGTATTCCCCCTTCCCCCCTTAAATTTCCACTACCTCGTGAGAATAAGGGATGAATAAAATTTATTCCCACTTTCTTTACAAAAAAAACCTAGGTTGAAATATAATGCATTTGACTTTCTATCCATCCAATTTTCTTCAATTGCTACAACTTCACAATTGTGTTCCTTAACAAAAATTTCTTATTCTAAAAATAAAATCATATGTAGATGTATAATAGGGAGTAGAAAACAAATTATGGAGTAAAAATAATTGGAAAAAAATAAAAAATTCAACTTGTGTCTCATGTAAAAATAACAAGTCACCCCCACATTTCTCTTGCCGTCTTGTATGTTTTTAAAGATTTGAGGAGAATAGTAGTTTCCTCACATTCCCAAGGAGTCGTTGCGGATGGCATCTAGAGAATACTGCTAAAAATTATGCATATTTTCTTGTTGCAATGCCTATAGATTGCATTGAATTGCGATAGATTGCACTAAGTTTGCTTTAAAACCTTTAAATTACGAGACACCCTCCTCGGAACGTTTGCATTCCACAAATATCATTGACTTATTATTCGATAAAAATCTTAAAAGTTACTTTCTTTTGGGTGTGCTCTCCTTGATCAGAAATCATATCAAAATTATAAGTAAATCATTTGAAGGTCACATCCATAAAAAAAATTATATATATATATATATGTGTGTGTGTGTGTGTGTGTGTGTGATCCATTTACCTTCTTATCTCCTCTACTAAGACAGAGCAATTGATTGGAGGCAAGCATCACTCTTTCCTTCGTTCTTCTTCGTTGCACAATCCACCTTTCCTCGCCCTTTTCACTTTCCCCTCATTCATTTTGTCCTATTTCAACCGCTCATCCATCAGTTACATGTCTCACTTTCCCCTCAACGTCAAGTTAAAATTGATTCGTTAAAAAAATAAGTACCACAAAGGACATCCCCTCGGGACTCAACCCACACCATTACCAGACAAAATTCCCGGGGAGAACACAGTGTAAAAAACACGTGATTTTTGTTGTAAAAAGATCGAGAACCGTGGAAGGGCGATAAAAAATAGAAAATTGGCGGGCCGAACTTGGGAGAAAAAACAATGCAAAGCAACATGGATGGTATGGGAATGGACAGTAGCGTAAGCAGTTACAAATCCGCGATATATATTACGATCGTTCATTACAGATCAAGAGTCAAGTTAATTGAGTGTTGGGGTTCCAACACGTGACATTCCATGCATTAATTCACGTCCACAGTGATAGGTTAGTCTCAATCGCATGAGAGAGAGAGAGAGAGAGAGACGAGGGAATCGCCCATTTCTCTGCCCTTCGACTTCTTTTTCTTTTAAGAAATTTTAAAGCACGGCTTTCTTTTGACTAATTCATCCCCTCCAATCAAATTAAATTTATGGATAGATTTACCCTTGATCGCGACAAGAATATCGTCGATCATACCTCCCCCACCATCGATAACAACCTCTCACCGAACTCCCATCTCACTTCTTGCCACCCATCGGAAAATCCTTCCGGTGCTTTTGAAATGAAATGAATGTCCAAATAATATGTATGAATCAAGAGTAAAATTCATCTAAAACAGATAATATTGAAAAGGAATTGATTAGGCGTAACTTAATTTAATTACCAACCAAAAAAAATATCCAATATTATTTCCACCATTGCTAACGTGTAGAATTAGTTTCATGTCTTCCATTATGCAGCTGCATCGTAGATATGGGTGAAGGATAAAAAATCAGTCAAACCTACAGAGGGTGTTGGAGTAAGGATAGATCTCTCCGTAACCATAATTACTACAACAAGGCCTGAAGTGGGCATCCAGCAATCGATTCTCCACCACGCTCCACGTGTACATCCAATCGCCCATACCAAAGACGAGTTTCCCGCCGTCCACCACCGTAAAGTATCTTACCCCGTACTTCCTCAAATCCCTCTCCACAGCCCACCATCGACTCTTTCGGTGATGACGCCGCTTGACTCCGGATATGTAACGGGATCGAATCTTATCATAATTCCTACCAATATCATCACACCACAGATGTTGATGATCATGACCATGATGATGATGCAGTGGCACCCGCTGGCTACATTTAGGTACTCCTCTCTGCGAATTAATATTACCCCCACTCGAATGATAATAGTAATAATAATCAACATGGAGGCTCCTCAAGCCTGCACGAATGCACGCATTCTTCCACCTCCAATCGCAAGCATCTTCCATCTCCCATATAAAGAAGCTCGCCTCCTGCGGGCTCCACCGCACGAGGCATAACTCCTCGCCCCACATCCCGAACTCCAGCACGTCGGATTTATCTATGGAAGCCCCCTCCGGCATCGGCAGTATCCTCGACGTCATCGTGTCCATGTCGAGCTCCAGAATGTAAGGGTCTACCGTCCAAACATCCGAGCAATCCGACACGATGTATACCTTCCTCTCCGTCAAGACGACGGCCCTCGAGAGCTTCAGCGGTCGAGGGCCACATGGGACCCTCGTAAGAGTTCCCCATGATTGATTCGCAAGGAGTAAACCCAGCAGCGTAGGTAAGCCACCGAGCGCCACTCGTCATCGACGGTCATAAGGAACAACCGGTAGCTGCATCTGCCGTCCAGGTATGCGACTACCCGGGTGTCGTTCTCACGGACTCACAAGGGCACAGTGCAAATGAGATATGGGAGAATGGACAACGTTCGGCTGACAGGGTTGTACGTGTACAAGAAGGAGCTAGATGAAGGACCATCATTAGCGTTAATATTGTTCTTCGGTACGTCCTCAAATAATATCACTCCGTTGGTGCTCCCAACAATCCTCGCCCTCTTGCCGCCTTTGTCTTTGCTGGTGATAATCTTTAGGAACTGATCAACTGCTCCTGTCCGCACGCCAACATCGGCGTGTATGCGATCGTTGTCTCGAGGGAAGAAGTGGAAGTTGATGTCGCCATCGGTTGATGTTTGCGATATCAATCCGTCGACCTTCCCTCGACGGCGAGAGGTTTGCAAGGGGGCCAAGAGCTTGTCGGAGGAAGAGGAGGTCTTGAAAGATTTGGATACGCATTGTAGCCTGTGGATCTCTTTCGCTGGTGGATACGACAAGACCTCCGTTACCAGATCTTGTGCGGACCACAACGTCGACTCTGCCATACCCTACGAATGATGATTAAGAAGGTTATATAACTATGAATCAAATACAAGCGTACGCATTAATTGTTAACAAGTAATTTTATATGAACCGTTGAAACATATTGAATAGACTTGCATATGGTTGCCTTTGTATGGAATATGGAACTCGGGTATGGAAATGATCCTTCTCAAGGGAGAGAGAGAAAGATGCTAGAAGGGATTGTTTTTTGGATGTTTGGTGGTGGTAAGCTTTTGGATTGTTCTTATATCACTAACGAAGAAGGAGAATGCGTGGAAATCCCGAAACCTACTCCTACTAAGGGAAGAAAAAATCTTTAAATAAAAATAAAAAATTAGATGAAATATGATTGCATAAGGTTCCTTAACATTACCAAATATGGAAATGACGTTTTAGCGAGAGATGTTACAATGGATTATGGTGTTGTTATTATATAAATAACGTGAAAGGCAACCTTATTTTTCCGAAAAAAATAAAAATCGTGAAACTGAGATAATTTATGAAAGTGTCGAAACCTCCTAGGAAAAGATTATTTTTTTCTCAAAATAAATTATCTTACCCCGATAAAAATCTTTATCCTACTTGTCATCTCATAATTCCTATTTCACATAACAGGATGACCACATCAATCATGGTAGGATTACATTCTTCATCCTTTTTTTTAATCCCTTCACCTTACTACCGTTACCACTACAGAAAAGGATAACTAAAGGATATAAATCAGATTCACACGTGTGCACCGATCCATCTTGAGGCATATTGATTTTGAACGATGGAGGACTGCTAAAATTACTTTAACATAAAATTTTAACTCAAACACGATACTAACGTTTGATTTCTCAGAAAAATTCTAAATACATGTAAAGAGTTGATAGACTCAGTCATAACTTTCCAACGTCATAATTGTGTAGGAGAATTTAGAAATCGGATTAACTACATCTCATTATGATAAGGAATTGAACTTTTGATCTCTCTCCAAATTAATTAATCTTGCGGGAGCTTTAGATCAGAAAGAGAAACAAAGATTTCTTCCAGGAACTCATAGTTACATTCAAAGTGTTATATTAAATAATAGTATTTTTGTTAAGATTATGGTAAAAGAAATGAAAATGACCCTGCAAAACATCACGTATCCTGAGAAAAGTAGATTTCAATGATGATATTTATCATACTGCATGCTATTTAAATATTGCTGATAATATTTAATTTAAAATTAAATATGACCATTGATATTTATCTCAAAACTAAATATTTAAATATCATTGACTAAATTTGATTCAAAATTAAATATTATCAATGTACTTTAGTTCTTAACTGAAAATTATTAATGTAATTTAATTTAAAATCAACATATCACTGATACCAATTTGATTTATGATAAAAAAAATTATAGTAATGTACTTTGTTTTATGACTATATTTAGATTACAGGGGAGAGATGTGTGAACTTTCTGGTAACGTACACTTACGATTTTTATTACACATGGGGTATTATCCAAAGATAAGTAAATAAAAATTGAAATCACAAAGTTTATACCTGAGGAGAAGAATAACGTACTTGAGCGTTGATTGTGAAATAGAGAGTGACAGAGTGCAAATATTAATCGATTGAAGAGAAGAGACTTCTCTACACGATAGTTTGCTGGAAAGATGTAATGTGACATGTATGAATGCGCTATCCCCTTTCAACAATAAACAACTAATGCTCACAGAACACAGAACGAATTCCGAACTTGGAATTTCACGGAGTTTTTACGATTCATTTATGAGTTCCTGCTTTTCTTTTCTTCAATTCGGAATAGGAATAGAAAAAGGGAAAAGAATAGAAATATGAATATGAATATGAATATGAATAGGAAAAGTTTCATGCGGAACAGATTGTTATCCGTACGTAATATGCAACGAAGGATTCATGTTAGATACTTATCAGTGGATGAGTCAGCTAAAGTTAAGGAGCATTCCACTAACAACTTGCACCGCATTCAATCGACTTTCCTTTTATGTTGCCCTATTTAAGAAGCAACAAAATTGATAGATTTTCTCAATGCGTACCGAGATGGTATTTACCATCACCGAAATGCTAATTTGTTAGGTTAAGCATGAAAGGATGTCTAATTTCATCATTTTGTGAGCAAAAGTACTTGAGCTGCAATTATAGTTAGAGTTCCATGACGTTCCACTTTTGGTATAAGTACATGTTTGGATGAAGAAAATAGCACTATTGTGGATCTCGAGAAAAGAAAGAATACCGTTCCACAAAAGATATGGATGGATGTTTTGAAGTAATTTCTTTTTTGATTAAGTGGGTAATGCATTACTAAGAAAGGCGCCAACTGGTATATAGTATACCGGTTACAACAAGAGCTGGAGCTCTACAAAGGAAATGAGAAACAGGGTTGCCAGTCAACCCAAAATCTATCATTACATAGATGTCTGATTTCGGAGGCCACACTTGCAGGATGAATAGATGGTTGTCCATGTATCTTCACATTCCTCTCATTCCACATGGCCCAAATAGTGGCCATGAAAGCCTTCCAATATCCAGGGTCATAGGAGGGACCCTCGCCTGATAAGGGATAAAAAATACTCTCAATTAAAACTTCACAAAAATACCCAATGGATCCGGTTGCCCAGTGTTTTGGTGAACCTAGCTACTCGGCCCGATGTCCTGGCGAATCCGGCTGATCAAGAGCTTACCAGATCTGGCCCAATCCCAGGTCCCGAAAACTCGCGTAAGGATCCTATATTGACCAAATTTGAAACAGACGACTGCTACACCAATTACTCAATTAAATGCTATTAATAGCTAAATCGCGAGATAAGCGGCGAGGACCACGAGATGCACGATCAGAGGCGACTCGTCCTATAAATACCTGGATGAGACAGCTTTTGTTTTTTACGCAATCAGAGAAAGCAGTGCTAAGAGTGATTGTACCATCAACCAAAATATAGTGAAATTTAGGAGCACCATCTCCCCCTAAACATTTGATCATTCCGAACATCTATTTATCATAAGAATGTGCTATTGTCGGATTTTTATTGCGGGCAACGGCACCAAAAATTGATGTGAACATCTGGAAAGCATGTTAATTATGCCATTAATTAAGTTGTAGTATAGTTACAATCCAAATGGATGTCAGATCATTTTATTTATTTACATAATTTTTATAAGTTTATTGTAGGTCGTTTACTGAGAGTCAGTTATTGATATACATCACTCTCTATTATCCAAAAATGCTCTTTTATTTCAAAAAATGTCAAGTTTATTTACAAAAAGAATGAATGAATCAAAGAATAAATGAAACAGGTTAATTATGTACAAAAAGAATCAATTAATACTAATTACAATGCATCAAACATATTTATAATTAAACAGGCATGAAAAACTAATTAATCTACTCTATGTTAGTTATATATACAATTCTAAATAATACTTAGGTGTAGGTACAAGAATAATGTAAGTATGTAATAAAATAGGCTTTACTAGCATATGCTAATAGCTATAGTAACATACACTATATGTACGGTGACGTTATAAGCGTCACTAAAACCTTAGAAAATTTATAAACAAAACTAAAGTAAAATGTATGTATATTACTCTATGATATACATTTACATATATATACTAATTAACTACACCATACATTTACTAATACTTATACATACACACTTATTACACTTACGTATATACACGCACACACACATAACAACACCTAACACTTACACTTAAGTTAACTCATGTACATACAACTCATACCACACTGAACACTTAGATTAATTTTAACTTAACTATAGTTAAACTCTAACTTAGACCAAAATAATTGGTTGGCAAGCCCAAGTTTTTCTCAAGACCTACCCACAGGGATGCGCATGCACGTAAATCGAGGAATCAATATATGCTCATGTATATGTGCCTAACGCTAACGATCGGGAAGGTCTCAGACGCTAGCGCACTTAAAGCATTATGGTAGCTTCCGCGAGACCAATGTGGGACTAAAGCCCATTGAATTCTACGTTGAATTGCCATACAAAACCGTGGAAAAGATGCAACTTCAAACCTCGATTTATGTGTTAAAATAATGTCCTTTCTCCAAATAAATTATATGGTTATAAAGCCATTATATAGGGCTACATTATGTAATTAATATAGAATAATTAATTATTTAATTATATTTAAACATTGCTTGAAGTTAATGAATTATACACATTAATTTAAAGCTTAATTCTTTAATGTTTAAATTAATAATGGAATTACTCAATTGACCTATAAATTAGTTAATACACATAATAAAGTATTTTTTGCACATTTTTTATTTATTTTGGGTCATTTCTTTTAATTTATATGCATTTATATACTTGTTTCAAATATATAAATAGATAATTAGGTTATAAATACTATTATATCGTATAAGCATATTATAAATAGGTTCAAAATAATTAAAGTTATTATATAAAAGTGTACAATATAATTTACTTTAGTAATAACTTAAATTACTAATTTATTTTATTTTAACTTAATAATTCAAATATATACAACAAATACTTAAATAAATAAATATACACGTATAATACAATATATAATAATTTCTTAAATACATATATACAGCTGTAGATATGATTGTATAAGTTTACATATTTATTTATAATTATATAAGTTTATATACATGTAATCTATTATAAATTAATAGATAATTATATAATTAAGATATATATATAATAAATCAACATAAATATTTATTTAAGTATATATAATACATATATAAGTTCGTTATGTACATTATATACATATATTTTATTATTTACATTTAGCTTATTATTTAATTAAAATTTACAAGTATAAATACTATATACAAGGTATTTTTAGGTATTTCCGAAAATTTTCAAGTTTTTATGGTATTTTTATGTTTTATAGAAGTAGGGTTATAAGAGAGAAGAAATACTTCTTTTTGTGATTTTCATTTTGGAATCATTCATTCAGTTTTAGAGTAGACTTAACCGTCTATCGGTATGTTCTACTAGCTAGAAGATTCAGATTATTCTAAAACTTTACACCTATCTAGAAAAATACCTAATCCTACTCAAGGCATATTTATTTTATTTTTTATGATTTTTTAATATTTTTTTAAGTATTTACAAAGTCACACACACAAGGCCAAAAATGGGTTGACACTAGGAACCTAAGGCCTCAAATCAATTTCTAATGGTCTGAACTGAAGTATATGATGGTAACACCATTATTCGTCATAACTAACTTGAATTAGTAGAAATCCAATGATAAATGATCCTAAATGATCTTTTGAAGATCGTAATTCTTTACTGAATTGATATGAGAATAAGACAAAAAAAATGATTAATTCTGCCATATTCTTTTATTACACTCGATATCACACCTAATCTCTTATTTGTGGCCAAGTAAGGTCTGTGCAAGGAAAACCCAACCATCAATTGGCATCAGAGCAAGATCATGAAGGCGATGTCACCCTCAACTTTACTTGACCATAACAACGAGTTTAATGAAGGGTGAATCATTCGTTTAAGTACCATTATTTGACAAATCAAATTATGGTTATTGGAAAAGGAGAATGAAATTTTTTCTTGAAGTAATAAACTTTGAGGAATTTGCAAATCATTGAGTCCAAGTACATGCCAAAGAAGAAGGAAAAGAGTTAATGAAGGAAGAGACAATGAAAGCAACATACAATGCCAATGCCATTTTTTTTTTAGAAAACAAGAGTACTTTTTAATTTATTTATCCCCCACTCCCTAGAGGCCAAAAAGAAAGAGGCGGGGGGACCAAACCAATACCCACCTAGTACAAAATAAAGAAATGGATCACGACTCGTGGCCTAGAACAAATAGAAGACCAAAAAAAAAAAAAAGAACACCCACCCATGCCACAACCATGCATGACTCAGCCCAAGGTCAAAAGAGAAACAAGCAGGACAGCAGCTCTACAGACAACCACGAGCATAGTCACAAAATCACATAGGGCATCTGAATTTTATCCAACAAAATAGTGCCACAGATATGAGAGGGAAGCTCATGAACAGCAGGAGTGAAGGTCCACTGGTCCCGAGCCAGACCAGCAACTTTACCCGCTAAAGAGTTGGCTAAAGGGTGGATATAATGGAGTGAGGCCACTTGACTTTTGATGGCAACAAGGGCCCCAAACTCTGACCTCACTCTCCACGGTAAAGGAACTTTCCCAGTCCACCAAAAGTGCAAAAGGGTGGAATCGACCTCCAAATAAAAGGAAGGACCAGAAGAAGTGATAGAAAGGAAGTGCTTAATAGCTCTAATCAGGGCGATGTTTCTGTCTAGATGCTCAAACTTGGTGTGCGCAGCATTAAGGAAGTCCCCATTACAATTGCCTGTGACCCAAGAGACACAAGTACACTACTCAACAGGGATAGCCGTAATGTTGACCTTGATACCAATAGTTGGGCGAGTCCAGGACACAGCAAAAGTCTTCGGGTGCTACTTTTTAAACCACAAGGACATGTTAAATCTATCCTAGTTATGACTGAGGATAAGATTGATCCCAGAATTAGAGAGGCCCTCATTTTTAGCTTTGTTCTTGACCCACTAGACATTGTACCAAATAAAAGAGATAAGGCCCTTAAGAATCTTGGCTCTACGGGATAAGGCTTGAGACTTCATGATATGGAGAAATTGGGAAGGAGGAATAGCTGCGATGAAGTGCTTGGAGAAAGCCCACTTGGAGATGTGGTGCACAAGCTCGCTACCAAAGAAAAGATGGGAGAGGGATTCCTGAGTAGGGCGAGAAGGGTAGCACAGACATTTAGACGGGAGATGGACACCAAGCCTAGAGATGTTATCATTGGTGGGGAGCCTAGAGAGGAGGGTTCTCCAAACCAACAAAGAGATAGAGATAGGCAGATCCAATTTCCAAATCTCTCTCATAAAAGGGATCTTCCTCTCTTTGGGAAAGAAAGAGAGATCGGCAGAAGCCACCGAGAAATAACTGAAAGAATTAGGGGACTAAATAGGGATGTCCAGGGAGCTATCAAGTGGAGTTCGAAGGATACGCTCCCTAATTGTGGGAGGAAGAAGATTGAAGTGGGGGACCACATCGAGGTGATCCAGAAGGTCCTTGATGGAAATAGGGCCAGGATAAAAGTAGTCTAGGAGAAAACTTCTGAGATTAGAATCCCCAATCTAGGCATCAAACCATAAATCAATAGTCCCTTCATGAACCTCCCAGCATATAAAGGGTCTCATTAAGAGAAAGGTCTCCCAGAGGTTACAAATTAGGGACGGGAGAGGACAAGATCTCACAAAGATATTGCCATTAAGATGCGTCATTAAGGAGGAATAAGGAGAGTCAGAGAACATGATGTTCCAAACCCTCTTCATCCAAAGATCTTGAACGATGAAGCTAAGATCATGGATGCCCAGACCCCCATGAGTGATGGGCTTGGTAACATGCTTCTAGGCAATCCAATGGTGTTTATGTTCCGAAATAGAGGAGCCACAGAGGAAGTCTAAAAATTTACTCTCAAGTTTGTTGATAATAGCCTTCAGAGCATCCAAAATAGAGAGTATAAAAACAGGCATGGAAGAGAGCACATGCTTGATAAGGAGCAATCTCGAAGCATAGGACAGGAGGTTGGCCTTCCAACCAGCCAACTTGGTATTGATTTTATCCACAATGGGGGAGAAATAAGAGATTTTCACACGGCCAGGGAAAATGGGGCAACCCAAATGGTAAAAGGGAAGGAGTCAATCTGACACCCCATGAGGTAAAGGATATGGTGAAGTCTGCCAAAGGGGAAATGCTTCCCAAAGAAACAAAAACTCTTCAGGTGATTAAGGTGCTAGCCAAAGTCAGACTGAAAAGACTTTATAAACTTAGAAAGAGTGGAGATCATGTGCACATTGCCATTAAGGAACAGGACAATATCGTCCGCATACAAAAGAGCAAGGGGGGGAGAGGCACCCTGCTTAACGGAATAAGGAACCAAGTTGCCCTGGAATGCTAATTCCTTAATTCCCCTAATGAAAGGTTCCATAAATAGATTGAACAACAAGGGGGAAAGAGGTTCCCCTTGTCTGAGGCCACGGGAGACACTAAAGGAGGAAGAGGCTCCATCAATGAGAAGGGAAGAGCCTTCATGCTAGATGAAACCCGAAACAAGATCAATGACCTTCTCGGAGAAATTGAATCTCCTAAGAATATTAAATAAGACATTCCATTCCACCCTATCATAGGCTTTTTGGAGATCCAGGTGAATAATAACATTGGAGCCAAATGTTGGAAGGTCGTAGATCGCATTTTTGATAAAAGCGTCGTAGTATAGTTGCAAAATACGATCCAACAAAGATATTATTTTGAAAATAACGAGACTTTGAGTCCCGGTCGTTCGTCTCTAGGAGGCGTTTTTGTTTTTGAAATCGATCTTAAAGCCGCTCTACTTTATTTAAACGACATGCTGGTGCGTAATATATAGGCGGTTAAAGAACAGGCACTTAAATCACGCAAATATGATAATCATTTAGCTCAAGGTGATTTCAAACACATAAGAGATATATATATATATATAAAATGAAATTTCATTCATCATGGGAGAGTTGTTGCACAAGGAAATCTAGATGAAAGCTTATACATGAATGCTTAAAATTAAATCTAAAATTAAATCTAACTACCAGAAAACGATTGCATACAAGAATCAGCGGGGGGATTTCGCATGCATCATTAGGGGAGAAGCAAGACTACTCTACTAAGCACTAAATGAAAGCAATAAAAATTATGAAGAGCATGATCTAGAGCTAGAAGAATAGAGGGCATTCAGGGGTGGTCCTCGATGGCCTTGGAGTGGTCGAGAGGAGAATGAGGGGCGGCCAAAGGAACTTAGGTTGGCCCTTGGAGAGAGGTAGGGTTGATCCAGCATCCCGGCATGGTGTCCTCCATGGTGGTAATAGTGAGCTCATGGAGGTGGAGTGACTATCTAAGTGCAGGTGGCGTGAATGGCACCAATGGAGTACAATTGCCAAAGAAGTGAATGGTTGCAAATGACCACCCAAGGGGTCTTTTTATTGACCTAAGGGAAGCTCTCTAAAGAATTATGGAATTCTCTAGAGAGGCCTATGGTGGGAGCTCGTGGGAGAGTGAGAGAGAGAGGGTGGATGGTGGTTTTTAGATCCACTAAATGTGGATCTAAAAATTAAATGACTCTTGGTTGCTATTTTTGGCAACCAAGGCAACCACACATGGTAGAGAGTTCTAGAGAACTCTAGGCTAGATATTTTCGTGTGGATGGTGTGTGTGGGTGTGTGTGGGTGTGTGTGGGTCGAAACTTAGGTGGCTAGGTTGATTAGGTTGGGTTCTAGTGGGTTTAGGTCAAGGTAGGTCTCAAATTAGGGTTATAAACCCTAATTCACTAAGGTAAAGTGCAATTAAACTTAATACAAGTTTAATTGGGTGTATGGAAACTTAATTGAGAGTTAAACAACTCAATTAAGTCAGGTCTAGGTCAATTGGACTCTCACTGAGTCCAATTGGACAGTGTGTGCTGAGATCAGGGCTCAATTGGACTCAATGAGCCCAATTGAATAGGCTGATGGAATTGACTAAGATCCAAGTCAATTAGGTTTAGTGAGAACCTAATTAGGTCCTTAGGGAGGTCTAGAGGTGATGTACTAGGGTTAGGGCACCTTAATTTATGTTCCTATAGGGTTGGAATTGGGTTTAGGGACCTAGAGATCCAAGATCAAGGCTTAAATCTCAAAACAGAAATTGAAGAGCAGTATCAGACGTCTAATTATAGAATCAGACATCTTATACTCAAAAATCAGAAGTCCAGATTTGTTGTCTGGACATCCAATCAGAGTCAGGAAGGATTTCAGGTTCTGTTTTGGGTATTCTGCAGAAATTGGACGTCTGACAAAGTGTCTGGACATCCAATAACACTGCAGAAGTGGGTTTGAAGTGTGCGGGAGTTGGATAAGGGTCCTGGACGTCTTAAAACTTATCTGGACATCCAGAGAAGGGTTGGAACTAGGGTTTTAGGGCTTCCTAGGGTGTTGTGACCTAATCTAAGGGTGGCTAAGACTTGGGGAAGTCTCTAGGCTATCCTAGGGCTAGGATGGACCTAAGCTCTTCATATTTTACTGCTTTATTTCTACTTAATAGAATAGAAAACCTTTAACCCTCTTACATTATTATTCCTACATCTAAACTAGGCCTTCTGCTCCAGCTCTGCTACAACTCCCGTTATTCCTGATCCAGCTTCAAATCCAGCTCCTGATCAGCTTATTCCCTGCAATCGACATAATGCACTTAATCAGCACATTATAACATTATTTTATGTATAGTTAAAGGAAAGCAGTAAAGATGCAGATAATGTGTATGCATGCATGAATAACCCTAACTTATGCTAAGTCCTAGCTTAATCTAGGCCAATTAAGATCTATGATTGCTGCGCAATCACCAAACACCTTCTTATCAATGCACTGGGCAAGCTCAAAGGTCATGGCAATGTGGTTAAAGATAGAATGGCCCTTGACAAAACTAGCTTGCTCTGGAGAAATAAGTCTAGGGAGGATGTCAACCAACATTGCAGAGGCTAATGGGGTGGAAGTTAGAGAGATCAGAGGCCTTCCCTTTTTTGGGGATAAGGGAGATAAAGGTATTGTTGAAAGATTTGGGGCCGTTGCAATTAACAAAAAAGTAGGAAATTGCAAGGGTCAACTCCTCTTTAAGCATATCCCAAAAATGGCAAAAGAACTCCATGTTGAAGCCGTCAGGCTCCGGAGTGCGGTTGGAGGGCATATGAGAGAGTACGAAAGATTTCCTCCTTAGAAGGAGGGGAAATGAGAGAGTATGACGCCAACTGAGACACCAGGGGAGGAATAAGATCAATCATCAATGATAGGACAGAAACACGATCTGAAGTGAGAAGATTGCTATAAAAATCAACAGCAGTATTCACAGCAACCTCCCAAGAGCCATTACACAGAGACGGGGTAAGATTGGATCTAGCCTTTTTAGCAAATCTACGTTTAATGGTGGTGAAGAAGAATTTATTGCTACCCTCCCCCTTTTTAATCCAATCAATTTTAGCCTTTTGAGAGAGGAAATCATTGAGCTTTTCTTGGGCATCATCTAACTGGGTGTGAATGTCTATGAGCTCAGCAGAAAGATTGTCATCCCAGTGGGATGCAAGTTTAGAGTCCACATCATCTCTACGAATCTCAAGGTCTTTAATAATGGAATGGATATTCCCTAAAGTTGTTCTATTCCACTGAATAAGAGTCCTCTTAAGGATAGAGAGTTTAATGCACATGCCAAAGCCATGAATGTATTACTTTGTGCATTGCTAAGAGAAGAACTTGACAAAGTTGTTACATGCAAAAGTACATATGAGGTATGGAACTTGCTATCTATCATACATGAAGAAACCACTAAAGAAGAAAAAACATGGGATGATTTCAAGTCAAGTTCGGAATCGGATATCAAAGAAGAGAGACAAGAAGAAGTAGCTTACCTCTACCTCATGGCATCAACTAAATTAAGAGAACATAAGGTAACCATTGATGTTACTTTAGAAGAGTTACTTGATCCATACAAAGAACTGCAAGAAAGAAAACAAGGAACTTAAAAGTAAGTGACTAGGGCTAGAAGAAGAACTTGGAGAGTTATAAGGAAGAGTTAAAAACAAAGTTGTAAATGTAAATTTTCATGAAAAAGTGGAAGATTTGAAGCAGCAATACATTCATTTTGAGGATACCTTGAATGATATGTAATACACTACTAAGGTACACACATATATTCTACGAAGAGCTTGAATAAGAAACCAAATGCATAGCCAAACATGAGGCATGGAGCAAAACACTCATACCTAGACATGCATGGATATATCAAAAGACTAGGGGTAAAGGTACTTATATATCCACCACTTCCCATGAGGGAAATAGAACTAAGACTTCAAAAGGTGCTAACAACCACAAACCTAAAAGAATATGGGTATGGAAAAAGTATTTGTACCTGTTCCCAGAAAATCATTTGCGTGTTCCAAGACCAAATTTCCCTCAGTCATTTGGAACTTTAGAAATTTTAGGATAGAGTATTTCTCAATATCGAGATCCTTAAGATTATACTTCTTATCTAACTCCTCTAATAGCTCCTTCGTAGTGGTTGTGGATGTGTTGTATATATCCAATAGCACATTGGATAAAGCCAATGAGACATAGCTATGACAAATACAGTCGTGTTCTTTTAGCCTTCAAGAGTGGGGTTTTCCTTATCCATGATTGGGTAGTCAGTTTCTAGTGCTGAGATCAGACCTATGGTGCTCAACCAATCTGCATGCATTGTTGCCAATGTTTGAAGTTCTGACCACCAAACTTCTTAAGCATACCAGATAGGTCTACGTGCGATTTAACACATAGAAGATATACATGAAACATATTAATATCACAACTAATACCGCATATATTTCATAAGAATTAGTTTCATATATCATGCGTAAGTTATGTGATTGCAATGTAAAAGAGTAGATCAAAAACATTAAGCCAAATAGAAGAATATTTAAACAATAAGAACTAGAATAAAATGTCAAACAAAAATAATGCCACAACACATAGAAACAAAATAAAATAAGGTTACATTTTACTGTAATCAAAGTGCCCATAGAACTTCCTTTAAAGAAGGTATTGCCCCCATAATATCAATGTGACGGAGAGGGTCATAGAAGACTAGGAGGCATGGATCAGTTATGACTTGTAATGTCGTAATCAAATGGGTGGATAGTTAATTACCGATTAATTGAATAATTAATCAGGATTAATTAATGAATTTTAAAATAAAGAAATTTTCGTAGCAAAAATCCAAGTTTCAAGCCTTCGGCGGAGTTGGGTTAAAGCAAGGTGCGCGCGTGTGTGTGCACGTGTGGTCCCTAGCCCCCTCTTTTGCTCTTTGCCGCATAAGCCATAGGAACCAAAAGCCTTATACATACCACTTGAGGTGTGCTCACTTTTAATGTGACACTAAAAAGTCTCACTCAAATCTATTTGATTTCAACATGAATTTCCCATGTCATCACCCACCAATTACATCCCAATTAGTTGTTGTGATAAGCTTCCTAGATTCAACACTTAATGATTCCAAATAGGTGTTGGATAATTCTAGGTTTGCAAGTAGACTGGCCATCCTCATTTGATCCCACATTCCTTTCTACTCATTTGATTGGAAGAAGGTGGAGTGGCAACACAAGGATACTCTAGGAACTTAAGGTAAGTACCACAACTATATAGTTTTAAACTTTATAAAAACTTATAACTTTAATATAATTTGCTAAATCTACAAACCTCCTATGATTGGATGGAAAATCCAATTAGGTTTAAAAAAGCTATTCAATGAGCTAGAATGATGCTTCATGAGTGGGGGGAGGAAATGAAGTCAAGGATATATAATGTTACTCGTATGTAACTAAAAATTATTTACCTTTCTCAATAATTACTAACTAGTTATATTCTTGAAAATAACAATATATGAAACAGATGGCATAAGAGAATGTGGTGGTTAACATGCCTCTAAGTATTCGACTTGTACAGTGGCGAGAGGCATGAAAGTATTCGATGACGGAGAAAGCCACAGTAATATAACATATCAATGTCCTTGTTCTTTACCATTAATGTTTTTTCTTATTAATTTAAGTCAACTCAACATAGAATAAAGATGATGGGGGTGAAGGCTTTAGGTCTCACACACTGTTTGGATGGAGGAGCATAGACCAACTAAGCTTGATTGGATATGTTGTAACATTATAGTTTGTACCTACATCAACAGTCAATAACCGTTGGTATAGGTCAACAATACCGTCACTGTTGCTCTATGGACCTATTCCGATGATCATTTTTGGTGTTGTGGTATAAGGTGTCATTGTAGGATACTCCAACAGTAAAAACCGCCGATGTTGCACCTGATGCTACAACAATAGTGTACTTTGCAAGGCTATACAATTTTACATTTATACCAACAGTGTTGATTTTGATCGTTGGTGTAGATACTATCATCGACGATTATTTATGCCAATGTAATGCTATGTGTTTATCAGAGAGGAAAATTGTAAGAAAAACTAATGATTTTATCTGTCACAACAATCGTCAAAGTAGATCTTTCATGTAATATTTATTAACATCCCTACTAAAATATATACGTTCAATGGCTTATTTCTTTCAAATATCAATTATATATTATGCATAAATGAACTTTCCAATATTGATACTTATAAAGTCATCTAGCTTATTTAATACAAACTAACCAAATAATCTCCTATAACGATTTTCAAACATAAATATTAAAATAAAAAAAATTCAACATAACTAAAAGGTGGTCCATCATCACCCACTTGAAAGCATGACTATGTTTCAAACACCAACAACATCAAACACCCAACACCTTAATCACCTACAAAGACAAGGAAAAAAAAAATCTAAGTATGTTTTTTAATCCCAAGGCTCCTTTTATGGATCTCCAAAGATCCTTAAAAAAAGTAAGAGAGGAAGATGCATGCTATAAGCTAGCAATTTTAGGCAAATGACAAGCTTAGCTCCAAATGATATAAATGAGACATGGTTAGTCCTTGAAATAGAGCACCTTATGCTCTCATAAATGGATAGACCATTTCCTTTTCAGCCTTTGGATAGCTAAAGTCTAAATGAAAAAAACAAGCCAAAATCAAAACACTAGTAAATGGAGCATCTAGCACCCTTTAAAAAAACTTAAGCATTTAGCAATTATATAAACATATGACATAGCATTCTTTTTAATGTCGGAAAACCAAGCCAATCTAATAATTGTTTTATGCCTGGATAACAAAATAGCAAACACATCTATGGTGAGCTACAACATGGTAGTGCAAAGGAGAGGGTCAAAACATACTAGAAGTAATGTGCTTAGATCCAAAAGCAATGTTGGAAGCAGCGGTTATTGCACTAAAGGCAAAACAAGCCGAGTTCCATAAGCCACTATTACCTAAACTTGCTTGAGAACTCCATATCTCATCAAAACATTCAAAGAATTGGTCAATGCAGAAACAAAATGGATATGAACATAATCAGAGCATCAGCAACATCTATGCAAAAAGTACTACAGAGGTATAAAAGGAATATACTTAGATTTTTCCTTTTAAGGATCTTCAAAAAGCCCCTCCTTTTAAGATATAAAATTCGAAATATAAGTTGCATGGTTGTCATGAAATACGCACAAAATTAGCATCATGTAATTATTTATAATTTTGTTACACTTCATGCTACATCCTTGAACAACCTCCCATTTTTGTCTTTGAAATAAAGATTCATAAAACATAAAGGTTAAAAAATGGATACTTTAACTTGGAACCAAAGAAAATATCCACCAACTGGGAATCGAACTTGGGTGTGTACCGTTGAAGGGTACTATCCTACCACTAGACTAGTGGTGCTATTCATGTTTCACGAACCTAAATTCACACAAACTACACTACAACATCATAAATTGAGATAGCAAAAAAAAAAGTAACAAATGGAACCTTTTCATAGATCATAGAAAGCAATATTTTTAGGAAAGATGAAAATACAGTCATCCATATGCATGGTAGAGCAACATTCTTTATTGTTTTATCACGTAGCTACATGCTATTTTTGCATATCTAACCAAGCTCAATTCAACTACATATCTACAAAGAAAGGCTCCATTCAATAACGTTTTATGACCAATTTACTCTCCAAATATGTAAAAACCCCTAGGAAGCATTGTTGAAATATAAGATGTAGCAGAAAAGTAGGGCAAATACTAACTACACCAAGAAGCACCATGTAGTGTAATACCCATGATCTACACAATATTATAGTTAACACTAATTTTTTAGATTTTTTTTAAGAATTGTATCAAATAAAAGAAAATCATTGGGTGTAAGATTTAAACGTCACTTACGTAGGCAGACATCAAACTATATTTGCACAAAATCACACTATAGTGTGGATCTCTAGCAAAATTTTCATCTTAAAATAGTTTTTCCAAATTGAGGCAAATTAATCCAGAAAAAAATAAAAATGGTACACATTTTATACTCCAACCAAAGACCAATGAATTATGAACACGAATGGGAAGTTAGATAAAGTTGTCCACATTTCCAATTGTATTTTTAAAATTCATTGTACTTACTCTTGAGCGTATTACCATGTTTAGCTATACAATTAATTACAAAAAATCAATCATCAATTTCTTGTTGTCATCAAGAGAAATATATAAAAATGTGTAGCGTACTTGAATTACTCATAAAATTCCAATGCTATAGCATAAGTTAACCAAGATGGTACATACTCACAAAGTAAGAAAGAAACCTGGTAAGTCGCTGAATTCCCTGGAAGTCCATCCTATCAGAGTAATAATCGTTGGGGAATAGTTCACTTTGGGGATTGACATGAGGCTTCTAAGTTCCATAGCTAGTTAATGACCCAAACATGGTTGAGTCGATGTGGAAATGTGGAATCTTGAGGGCAAGGGAGGAGAAGTCTCCTTACCTGACCTGCTTTGAAAATGATTCAACCTTACATTTTCTTACTAGTAATCTGGACTTAAATTATGAAGAAGACACACGATGGTTAAGTAGCCATCATAGGTATTCAACCATGAAAAGATGTCTTCGAGAATGAGGTAGTCATCTCACTTTGGGGATTTAATTAAAAATTGTTCTGCATTATGTTATGCATGAGCTGCTCTATTATCCTAAACCAAGCTACGTGTGCATGAAAGTATCTAGAAAGCTATAGTGACCTGCCCTATGCCTCCTCTTAGTCATCCAATATCCATTATCTACATGTCTAGAGCATAGTCTAATTATTCCTATTTGAAATTTCCAGCCTAGTACGTGTAATTTCAAATGCTTTCAACAACTCTTATATGAAATTTTGCATCTAGCAATTAGCTTTGGACTCAATATGCACTGTATCCACTGGTGCGGCATAAAACCAACCAGTTTGTATTATGTATTTTACTACTCGAAAATAGAAAATCTCCGAGGTTTAACTCAGGGAGTAACACTTGATTCTAGAAGCGTACAAAATCACAATTTACAATATATATACTATTTTACAAAAAATATTAAAGAAAGGAAAATTAATTCTTGTTTTCTTCTATCTCTTTCTCTTTGTCTGCCTCTCTCTTTCTCTTTTCAGCCATCTGACTCCAAGGGTCAAACGACTTAAACTCCACTTGCTACAGTATTTGGCCTTTTCTTTTCAGCTGCCGCTGCTGTTGGTTCTTCTTCTTCCTCCTGGCTTCTTCTTCTTCTCTGTTGAGCTGCGCCTCGTCCTTCTTTTTCTTTCTTTCTTTGCCTCAGCTTTCTCTGCGGCTACAGTGCCATCTTCATCTTCCTCCTTTGCTGTGCAAGTCTTTCTTTCCTGACTTCTTCTTCTTCTTCCTTCTTTCTTTTCTTCAGCGTCACTTCTCTTCCTTTTCTTCTTTTTCTTTCTTCTACGCGCCTTCTCTGCTTTCTTCTCTCTTCCTTCAGGCTGCAGCTTTCTTCCTGTGCTAAGTCCTCACCACTCCTCCTCCTCCTCCTTCTTCTCCTACTTTCCTGCACAGTGAACGGTTAGGCAAAACCTAACCCCTACCCTCCTCGCATCTCTCTCACTCAGATTCGCTCTAGGGTTCACTCTCTCAAAGCCTTAATCGAGTATGAGGGTCGGGTGATGCACCCGGGACTAGGCGCACTGTCATGGGTGGTGCGCGAGGTGTGCACAGGCAGAGGGTAAGTCAGATCCGGGTGTCAAGTCCACGGGGGAGTGTCGCGGACGAGGCGTGGCAGGGGGCGAGGGACCTCACCCCAGTGTGTTTCGAGGCAATAAGCCTGAAACACAAATTCAATTTAAGTGCGGGTGCCCTCTCGCGAACTTCCGAGGTGGGACTAACGTTTCCGTGCTTGCACTCGCAGCAGATGGCTTCGCAATTGCAGCAGGAGTGGAGTCTCCTGACTCCACTTGGAGTCTAGATGCATGTGTGCTGCAAACCCATGCCACCTGAGGGCTTCGCCTGGAGCCGAGCGTGACCTAGTGCGGAGAACAAGCAAGCTTGCTTGCTCGTTAATGTCAGACAGAGGCCTGATGAGAACCTCATCATGAGCCATAACTAGCTCATTTTGACCCAATACAAAGGATAAAAGCTCCTACATATCTCAAGGAAAGGCTTAACTCAGAGAATTCTGAGTTTGAGAAGGAAACAAGTCATAAGGGGTAAAAGTGCAATTTTACCAGTATAATCTGCATACAGGGTAATTCAGGGCCCAAACACAGGTCAAAACAGCTTAATAAGAATAAAAGTGGGATGAGATGATCTAGTAAGGGCTACAGCAATTCCAAGAAACTAAATCTGTAACCCTAAAACAACCCACTTCAATTCACAAGGTTCGAGGCAAAGTAAAAATAGAATAAATCCTCTAAAATTCATAGAAAAATAATCTCTAGGGTTTAGAACCTTCAATTTGGCCTTTAGAACCCATTTTGACCTACATTGAGAACCATGCCCAATTAATAACTTAATTTGGGTTTTTGCGCAAATTGACCGGTCGAACAAGGTTTAAGATGAAAATGAAATTCACCATCAGATTCCTTAGGTCCTAATTAGTCATGTATAAAAACTTGAGCCTAAGAAGAAACCTCCTTGACCGACTTTACACTTTGGTCCTCATATATTTACTCTTTGGCCCTCAACTTTTGAACCCTCGCATTTTGGCCCCTAACTCTCCTTCGTTCTTTGCAATCAGGTCCCTCCTGCAAAACCCTGCCAGCACCATGCTCCGGCGACCTTGCGCGGAGCATGGCGCCGCGCAGGGTGAGGTGGGGGACCTGGCAAGTAAACCGGGGTTGCCCTGCGTCGTCAGCCGTCGCAGGGGCACCCCCTGGTCATTGTAGCCCACCATACCGGCCGTGCGAACGCACGGACGGTATGGGTTCGTCTCCGACCATTCTCCGGCGAGGGAGACACGTCGTCTCCCTCCGCCTTCCTCCCTGTTTCATCCATATAAATACCCCCCGCTGCTCCACCGACCAGGGCAGCCTGGATCTGACGGAGAAAACCCCCAGCTTTCTTCTCTTCTTCCTCCGGCAGACGCTCACCAGCTCCGGCGGCTTCCTCCCCCTCCACCTCTTCGCTCTGCCGCAATACCAGCAGCAGAGACTTCCTCCCCTGCTCTTCCCGCGCCACGCCGCACCCAGCTGGCGCCTCTCCGGCTCTCTGCTCGCCGCCGCCCCTCTCCCTGAGCATCGTCTTCTCCGGCGACAGTCGATACGACTGTCGCCCTGTTCCTCCCCCTTCGTCCCTGCAAGTAAGCTAGAGCTACTCCCCTTCTCCTCCTCTTTCTTTCCCCGCTTTCAATCTATTCAATTAAACCCTCTACCGACCCTGACCACCTTCACCCCCTTCGCCTCCGCCCACCCTCCGGCGAGCCGTTCCCATCACCTCAGCGACCCACACGGCTCGCCGACCACCGCAGAACCTCCGCCTCCTCACCCTGATCCTCTTCCGCCCCTCCACTTCCCACCAAACACCCTCTGCAGATCCACCGAACACACCCACTTCTTCGCTCACAGTTTGACCTAGGACGACCTGTTGGCTCCATCACGCCCCCTGCAGACCCCCTGACCACCTTCGCCGTGCCACGGCGAAGGTCCCCCGCCTGTCTGATTTGGCCGAGAGGCCGTTCTTCTGTGACCAGGTGACTCGCCCGCCGTCGCCATTACTGAGCAGGCAGAACTCCTTCACCTGCAGGTGCAGGCACGCCTTCGCCCAGGTTCGACTCCCAGGTTGCGCGGGGAGTCTCCGCGAAACGTCCCAGGCTCGCAGATGGGGCGAAGGCCGCGCGTGAAGACACGATCGCCCACTGCTCCCTCCGCGACGGGCGCTCAATTGGGGTGGGACATTTAGTCCCACCTCGGAACTTCTCGGAGGCGCGCGGACGCATAAAGGCAAAAAGTGCCTTATGCTGTCTGCCTCCTGACCACGGGGTGAGGTCCCTCTCACCCGACCCGGCCTCGTCCGTGACCACGCTCCGCGGACCTGGCCCGACCCGATTAAACCGACCTGCACTCCTCGCCCACCACCGCACGCCGGTGGGCCTGGACCCGGGCCTGACCCGAACCCGATTACCCGGTAGCTCTGGGAGAGCTTTCCCAAGAGTGGTTTCAGAGAGAAAGAGAGACGCGGGGGGGGGAGGGTAGAGTAGGTTTTGCCTCTTGACGAAAAACTCTGAAGTGTGCAGGCCAAAGAAGAAGAAGAAGACCCGCGGAAGAAGAAGTGCAGGCGAAGAAGAAGGAGCTGCACTGTAGCAAATGCACAGTTAAGTCGTCGAAGCACCGGGTCAGACGACGGAAAGTCAGCAGCCAGAGCAGGAAATAAGGCAGGCTGAAGAAGAAGGAAGAGCAACGGCCAAAGCAGAAGAAGAAGAAAGGAAGACTTAGTAGCTGAAGGCAGAAGCTCTGCAGCCATAAAGAAAAAAAAGGGAAAAGAGAAAGGGTCACCACGATTGCAGAAGAAGAAGAAGAGAGGTCAAGGCAGAAAACCAAAGAAGAAGAAGAACAAGGAGCTCTGAAGAAAGAAGAACATCACCAACGCAGGAACAGCAGGAAGAAGAAGAAGAATATCACCTCTGCAGAACAGAGAGAAAGAAGAAGATCTAAAGGAAGAGAGAAAGAAGAGCATCCCCCTCTGCAGAACAAAGAGAAAACAACAAATTCTTTCCCTCTCTCTTTCTTTTTGTAAAAGAAACATGTATATCTCTAGAATACGACTTGCTCCCTGAGTTCGACCTCGGGAACTCTTTCATTTTCCGAGTAAAAAAAATTTATATTTGAAATGTTGGTAATAACCGGCTTTACTACAACGTTATAACAAAACCAAAACCCACAAACTAAAACCCGGTAAAATCTCACGTTTCATTTTTGGCGCCGCTGCCGGGGAGCAACGGCTATTCTAGAGGTAAACATTCCTGTATCTTTTAATTTCTGATAATCTCCTCTCTTTTGTGCAGCTACAGGAACTCAAGAAGACAAGCAACCACACGACAACCACTCCGAAGACAGGTAAATTTTTCCTCTCACTATTAACCCCTAAACTCTAAAGAGGAAGAAAAGAAAAGAACAAGCAATATAGGGTTAACCTGTCTTCCATACTTAGTAACCATAAAAAGTTGCATGTTTTCAACTCATCACTCCTGCACACTATTAAGGGTATTTAAGGGCTAACACATTCTTGCTTGAGCCCTAATTGCCCAACAAGAGTTAAATGGACCAAGTAGAGCCAACATAAGGTCAAACATTAGGATTTCAGTAGAGACACACCCCTTAATCAAGAATTAAGGAAATCCAAAAGAGGTGTGCCCAAGCCATTGATTGAAAATAATTAACAAGAAAAATCCTAAAACAATTGGCTCTCTCTAAACACTTGAACCCTAAAAGACAGGACCTAAAAGCTCTTAAAGAAAACAATAGGTAAAGTTGGCCCCTTGGGTCAACCAACCTTAAATTAGGTCACTCTTTGCACTTAAAAAGACTAAAGTTCAAGTGAAACCTTAAGCACCCTGATCTTAAAATTGGTAGACTTAAGAGGTCAAGATCCCCATTCTGGTCTACCTGGAACCGCAGTGACAAGAGAGGTCGGGTGGGGGAAACCCTGTAACCCGTGGGGACGCTCTACCGTGTAGGGGTCTTCGCGGGACTCTCCCTCTCTGGCTGCCCAGGTAATTCTCAGGTGGACGATCTTTCTGATCAAGGGGTCCATCTGCCCCGCACCTCTATAGTCACCCAACACATTTTTGGGTGTCTTGATTGGGTCCAGCACCTTCTAAACTTACCTCTCCCAACTGTGCATGTACGGAAGGAGGTCTCTAAGACCACCCTTAAGACCCCCATTAGAAATTCGCTCTCGTCAAGGCCAAGCCTCGACGCCCGTATTTGTGCAGCAACACCCTCACATTATTCTCTCTTCTGATTCAGAACCAAGTTCTTCTTCTTCCCCCATCATGGCTCAGCCAGTTGAGGAAGAAAATAATCTGGAACACCAGCTCCAGCGACTCAATGACCTCTTCCAAAACTTCGTGCACCCACCGCAGCGTCCTATGATGCGGGACCACTACAATCCTGCTGCGGTGGCCATTGAGCCTCGAGTCAGAATCCCGATTGGAGGACCTGATTCCGAACTAAAGCCCAACATGATTCATGCTATACCTAAATTCCATGGGCTTAATTCTGAAGATCCCTTCCAGCACATCAAACAGCTTAAGCATCTGGCCCACACTTTTGGATCAGATGCGCAAAATCGGGATATTCTTCTCATGAAGATGTTCTCCTTTTCTCTTATGGACAAGGCCGCCCATTGGTATCAAACTCAGACCCGGCCGATCAACACTTGGGAAGAACTTCAATCCGAGTTTTTGAAAAAGTTCTTTCCCGTTGGTCGAACCAACGCCTTGCGCCATCAGATTACACACTTCACTCAACAATCAGGAGAACCTCTCCATGAGGCATGGGATCGTTTTCAGGATCTCATGAGAAAGTGCCCCCATCACGGAGTTCCTAAATGGGAACAAGTCCAATCTTTTTACCAGGGACTCCGTGAGGACATCCGCCTTTTCGTCAATGCAACCTGCGGAGGAAACATCATGGGTCAACATGAAGACACCGTATGGGAGATTCTCGAAAACATGTGCGAGAACTCCATCAACAATGACTCCATGGGATTATTCGACAGGACGAATACCCGCGCAGCGACGAATCTTAAGGGAGCACATGAGACGCAGGGCCTGTCCGCATCAGTCGACCTGGAATTAATGGCCAGTCGATTGGACAAGGTCTCAATCATTGAAAAGAAGGTGGATGAGCTGACTCAGCACTTGCAGCGAGCCACCTCTGCGCGTAACTCCTTTGCACAACCTCCTTCCACACAGGAGACTGTGCAAAACATCCTACACCGATCCTCCCTTGGGATGGATCCATATCCATCCCCATCTGATTCTTGGACTGGAAGATCATCCGATCCTTTCTTCACCAGCCGAGGGAACTCCATTCCTCCTTTCCCTGATTCTCAGGAGGTTCCTCAGACCTGCGAGGACCTCAACGCCATCCAGAACGACCCATTCTCCAACACTTACAACCCTGGATGGCGAAACCATCCCAATTTTCAGTGGACGGGAAATTCCCAAACCCAAAGACCACCTTTTCAGTCCCGCCCACAGCCCTCTCATCACTACCAGCCGCCTCAGCCTCGGCCCAACCCTACTTATCCTTCAGGGCCAAATCAAGATCAAATGTCCTTAATCCTTCAGACTCTGGCTGACATTCAAAAATCGAATGCGGCCATTCAAAAACAGCACAAGGACGAGCTTACTGAAGTTAAAACTCAGCTGGCCCAGTTGGCAAATTCTCGCCAGCCAGGCACACTCCCTTCCCAACCTCTTCCTAACCCAAATAACGTGCCAACCCAGAAGCGCGTTATGAATCCAAATTTAGGCCACGCTCAATGGATTTATCAGGCCCCTACTGCCCCATCTCCAGACGAGATGGAAGCCTCAACTTCGCGTACGGGATTTCAGCAGCAGCCACCCCTCCTACCAAACCCAAACCAAAATCAGGCCGGATTAAATTCTGTAACAACACGTAGTGGTAAGACAACTCAGGACCCGCATTATCCAAACCACTCCCAGCCTGATAACCATGACCCTAGGATAGTTATCCAAGGTACCGCTGTTCCAGACCCACAACCTGGACCTATCCTAGAGGAACCAACCAAGATCCCGTTTCCCGAGGCCCTGACCAAGGGAAAGAAGACCACCAAACCCGTGGCCCCTGAGGAGGACCTGGTCAAGCTCTTTGAGCAGGTCCACATAAACATCCCCTTGATGGATGCAATCCGCCACGTACCAGCTTACGCACGATTTCTAAAGAATATATGTACACCCCAGCGTAAGCCGCGAACCAAGGGAGGGAGCCCAATTGTTCTGTCAGAGCAAGCCAGCTCTGTAATCCTTAGTAGACTCCCACCCAAGGCAAAAGATCCTGGAACTCCCCTGATCTCCTGTAAGATAGGTGGTACCCAATTTGATAGAGCATTGTTAGACTTAGGTGCATCTATAAATCTGATACCCACATCCTTACTTGACCATCTAGAAGAATCTGAGCTGAAACCAACCGAGGTGACATTACAATTAGCAGATCGATCTATAAAGTCACCAAAAGGGATTCTCGAGGATGTTATCGTGAGAGTGCGGGATTTCTATTTTCCAGTGGACTTTATAGTCTTAGACATGGATGCACCTGAGAACCCTAGGGATACACCAATCATTCTAGGGAGACCTTTCTTGGCTACTGCTAGAGCCAACATCAGCTGTGAGGAGGGCCAAATAGAGCTTAAGTTTGGAGATCAAACACTGAAAATTGATATATTTAAGGCCCAACAAGGAATTAATTGCGGCGTCATCGAGCAAATTTGTGACATCAAGACTTTGGTTGATGAATCACACCTCCAGAATGACTTGAGTATGCCTCATCAACCACAAAAGGATCTTGACCCGCAAACAGAGGAGTCAAATCCAGATGTGAACAACCCAGTAACTCCCACCCTTGAACCTCACATCTATACTGAACCACCCGCTGCTGCTGAAAACCCCATCCTTGAACTGAAACCCCTTCCTGCTCATTTGAAATACATCTTTTTGGGTTCTAATCAGACCCTTCCTGTGATCATCAATTCCAACCTCAGTCCTGAACAGGAATCCAGTCTGATTGTTGTCCTCCAGCAACATCGAAGAGCCATCGGATGGACTCTCGATGATTTGACTGGAATAAGTCCCTCTTATTGTACTCATCATATCTATTCAGAAGAGGGCACACGACCTTCTCGTGAAATGCAGAGACGCTTAAACCCCAATCTGCAGGAGGTTGTGAAAAAGGAGATCATCAAGTGGTTAGATGCCGGGATCATCTACCCGATCTCCGATAGTCGTTGGGTGAGCCCAATTCAGGTCGTGCCTAAGAAGGCAGGACTCACCACTATAACGACTGAGACCGGAGAAATCATTCCTACCCGTTTAGCCAACTCGTGGAGAGTCTGTATAGACTACCGTCGACTCAATTCCTCCACGAAGAAGGATCATTTCCCACTACCCTTCATTGATCAAATTCTCGAAAAACTAGCGGGAAATAGGTTCTTCTGCTTTCTTGACGGGTACTCCGGTTATAACCAGGTGGCAATCCATCCTGAGGACCAAGAAAAGACCACGTTCACCTGCCCCTTCGGAACATACGCTTTCCGAAGGATGCCTTTCGGTCTTTGCAATGCACCCGCTACTTTTCAGCGATGCATGCTTGCCATATTCTCAGATATGGTAGGTGATTATCTGGAAGTCTTCATGGATGACTTTTCAGTTTTCGGAGCATCATTCGACGATTGCCTCCAACACTTGGTCCAGATACTCAGGCGGTGCATCGACGTGAATTTGGTTCTTTCCTGGGAAAAGAGCCATTTCATGGTGCCTGAGGGAATTGTTCTGGGACACTCAATTTCGGAGAAAGGTATCCAAGTGGATCGAGCTAAGGTTAATCTGATTTCTCACCTTCCTATGCCTAGCTCGATCAGGGACATCCGATCCTTTTTAGGGCATGTCGGTTTTTATCGACGATTTATCCCTGATTTTTCAAAAATCGCACGCCCCCTGACCACTCTTCTCTCCAAGGATGTTCCCTTCAAAATCTCCAAGGAATGCACTCAAGCATTTGAAATCCTGCGTGACCGAGTCACCCAAGCCCCGATCCTACAGTCCCCTGATTGGTCTCAACCTTTTGAGATCATGTGTGATGCATCCGACTTCGCTGTAGGAGCGGTTTTGGGGCAGAAAAATGACAAGAAACCTGTGGTCATTTACTACGCCAGCAAAACACTCGATGAGGCTCAGCGTAACTATACAGTTACTGAGAAAGAGCTGCTAGCTGTAGTATTTGCCCTAGAGAAGTTCAGATCGTACCTTCTGGGTTCCCATGTCATCATATACTCGGATCACACGGCTGTGAGGCATCTCCTTGCAAAGAAGGACGCGAAGCCTCGATTGATCCGATGGATCTTGCTGTTGCAAGAATTTGACCTCGAGATTCGCGATAAAGCGGGAAAACAAAACGTGGTAGCTGATCACTTGTCCCGTCTTCCTTCTGAAATGATAGACCCTTCCGGACCCATCACTGAGCATTTTCCCGATGAGCACCTGCTGACTATTGGTACTAGCCTTCCATGGTTTGCTAATATTGTAAATTACTTGGCATCTCATCAGACCCCGTCCGATTGGCCGAAGGCCAAGAAAGATAAATTACGCTCCGATGCCAAGTATTACATTTGGGAAGACCCGTACCTCTTCCGCATAGGTGCCGATCAGATCATCCGGAGATGTGTCCCGGAAGGGGAAGTCAACAATATCCTCTCTTTCTGCCATGACCAGGCATGCGGTGGCCATTTTGCCGGGCATAAAACCGCATCAAAAGTCCTCCAGTGCGGCTTTTACTGGCCCACACTGTTCAAAGACGCATACAGTCATTGCAAGGCATGCAGTCGTTGCCAGACTTTGGGCAACATGAGCCATCGCGACATGATGCCTATGCAACCGATTCTAGTATGCGAAATCTTTGATGTTTGGGGGATTGATTTTATGGGCCCCTTTCCTGTTTCGGATGGTTTCGAATACATTCTGTTGGCTGTGGACTACGTGTCCAAATGGATCGAAGCCATACCGACCCGAACCTGTGATCACAAAATCATTCTCAAATTTATTCATCAACACATTTTCTCAAGGTTCGGGATTCCTCGTGCAATAATCTCTGATGGGGGGACCCATTTCACAAATGCTCAGTTTAGGTCACTGATGACCAAATGCGGGGTGTCTCACCGAATCTCTACTCCTTACCACCCCCAAACTAATGGTCTAGCTGAGCTGTCTAATCGGGAGATCAAGAAAATCCTGCAAGTCACTGTTCGACCTGACAGGAAGGACTGGTCGTCCCGACTTCCGGAAGCATTGTGGGCCCATAGGACCGCCCACAAGACCCAATTAGGCATGTCTCCCTTTAGACTGGTGTACGGAAAGGCATGCCACCTTCCCGTCGAACTGGAGCATAAAGCCTATTGGGCAGTACGGAACTGTAATCTGGATCTTTCTAAGGCTGGGACCCACAGAAAACTCCAAATCAGTGAGATCGATGAATTACGCATAGACGCGTACGAGAACTCGCAAATCTACAAGGAGCGGGTTAAAGCCTTCCACGACAAACACATCTCGAGAAAGATCTTTCATCCTGGTCAAAAGGTCCTACTCTTTGATGCCCGACTCAAACTCTTCCCAGGAAAACTGAGATCTAAGTGGGTCGGACCATATTTGGTCCGACAGGTTTTTGGAAATGGAGCAATCGAAATCAGTCCACTCAGCCACGATTCTGAACCTTTCATCGTGAACGGTCAGAGACTCAAGCCGTTCATTGATGTAACTTCTACTGATTTGGCTGAGGCATCTTATATCCTCCTTTCCCCTTGAGCTTATTGCGCCCTGCCGATGGCGTAAAACTCAGCGCTTAACGGGAGGCAGCCCGTCATTCTCTTTGAAAACCTGAAACTTGTTCTGACACCTTTCAGCACTTGAAGTTCACCCTTGTAGACAGCCGACCCCAACTCAGATGTTCGCATCTGAGATTTGAAATCGTCCGCAAAAATTCAACCCGACCCATCCACTCACCCAAATTTCTGTCTTAAGGAATGAACTAAGAACCCCTAGGTTACAATGAGGACATTGCAAATCTTAGGCATGGGGGGGTAGGAAAGTACAAAAACTTGTAAGAAAAGGTTTCAAACAAAAAAATTCACATATGCCAAAAACACCATAAAAATTAAAAAATTTTTGAAAAAGAATAAGAGGAAAAGAGGAGAAGGAAATTTTGTGAAGGAGAAGAAAAACAAAATGAAAAAGGAGCACAAAATTATAAGAAAAGGTGATAGTCATTAGTAAGGAACTAAGGAATTAACCTAAGTTCTAGACCTCATTCAAGAAAATAACTTAAAAGTGCACAATGAGATTAGTAAGAATGCAAACCTTAGGCATTCTTGAATAGACTCTTAGTACCCATTAAGATCTGGACACTCCTCAAGAGGTTGAGGAAAATGAAAAGCTGAAGTATTAGGTCTAAGGCTTAGGGAGTATTCGGCCTCGTTAACTAATTTTTGGTTTACGGGACTCAGTAACTTAAGCACCCTAATCTCACACACAGCCTGGTTCAGTAAGCGTAAAAATCAGAATCACGCAGAAGCGTCGCAAAAATCTGAAAAGAACACCTAGAATAGGAGCAGCCGATCAACACAAGTTGATTTGGACGAGTTCCCAGCGCAGAGAGGCGGGAAATCCCCTCGAAGATGCGTAACAAAATATCATCTCCTCGGTGCTTGTCTCTTAGGATATTTACATATCCTATGGGGGGCATGTAAGCACTCTGCTGGTTCAGATTCCATGGATGGCATTATCTCGAAATGTCAATGGCCAGGGTCTGGATTCGGCCACGGAATACCATGGATGGGATTATCTCGAAATCTCAATAGCCAGGGTTCCGGGGGTTGCCATGGGCGGTGCTATCTCGAAGCATCGATCGCCAGGAACCCTTGAGGATTGATGATGGGAGCAAGGAATCTGATACAGACCGTGTTGAAAAGCCAATCCTAGGCTAGAACTAAAAAGAAAAAGAGAGAGAAAACTCTCCAAACAGAAAAACTTTCTATCTCTCTCTTACAAAACGCACTGCGAACTGAGCCAGGGCTAAAATCATTTCAAGCACGGGTGCTTTAACCACGAAGTCCAATAAACCTTAGGTTAGTTCTTGCGGGCCTTAAAAACCTTTGCTAAAAGACTAAGGCTAAGGCTAGACAGATTTGGATCTTGATTGGTACTAGAGTACCTTTTAGGCCTATGATCAGCATTCTAACCTAATCTATGAAGGCACTTATCCAAAACTATTGAAAACTTCATGGTCTAGAACAAGGGTTGAAACCTTAAGTTTTTGCTAAGGGACTAGCAAAAGCTAGGCATGGGGGTATGATGAGAACCTCATCATGAACCATAACTAGCTCATTTTGACCCAATACAAAGGATAAAAGCTCCTACATATCTCAAGGAAAGGCTTAACTCAGAGAATTCTGAGTTTGAGAAGGAAACAAGTCATAAGGGGTAAAAGTGCAATTTTACCAGTATAATCTGCATACAGGGTAATTCAGGGCCCAAACACAGGTCAAAACAGCTTAATAAGAATAAAAGTGGGATGAGATGATCTAGTAAGGGCTACAGCAATTCCAAGAAACTAAATCTGTAACCCTAAAACAACCCACTTCAATTCACAAGGTTCGAGGCAAAGTAAAAATAGAATAAACCCTCTAAAATTCATAGAAAAATAATCTCTAGGGTTTAGAACCTTCAATTTGGCCTTTAGAACCCATTTTGACCTACATTGAGAACCATGCCCAATTAATAACTTAATTTGGGTTTTTGCGCAAATTGACCGATCGAACAAGGTTTAAGATGAAAATGAAATTCACCATCAGATTCCTTAGGTCCTAATTAGTCATGTATAAAAACTTGAGCCTAGGAAGAAACCTCCTTGACCGACTTTACACTTTGGTCCTCATATATTTACTCTTTGGCCCTCAACTTTTGAACCCTCGCATTTTGGCCCCTAACTCTCCTTCGTTCTTTGCAATCAGGTCCCTCCTGCAAAACCCTGCCAGCACCATGCTCCGGCGACCTTGCGCGGAGCATGGCGCCGCGCAGGGTGAGGTGGGGGACCTGGCAAGTAAACCGGGGTTGCCCTGCGTCGTCAGCCGTCGCAGGGGCACCCCCCTGGTCATTGTAGCCCACCATACCGGCCGTGCGAACGCACGGACGGTATGGGTTCGTCTCCGACCATTCTCCGGCGAGGGAGACACGTCGTCTCCCTCCGCCTTCCTCCCTGTTTCATCCCTATAAATACCCCCCGCTGCTCCACCGACCAGGGCAGCCTGGATCTGACGGAGAAAACCCCCAGCTTTCTTCTCTTCTTCCTCCGGCAGACGCTCACCAGCTCCGGCGGCTTCCTCCCCCTCCACCTCTTCGCTCTGCCGCAATACCAGCAGCAGAGACTTCCTCCCCTGCTCTTCCCGCGCCACGCCGCACCCAGCTGGCGCCTCTCCGGCTCTCTGCTCGCCGCCGCCCCTCTCCCTGAGCATCGTCTTCTCCGGCGACAGTCGATACGACTGTCGCCCTGTTCCTCCCCCTTCGTCCCTGCAAGTAAGCTAGAGCTACTCCCCTTCTCCTCCTCTTCCTTTCCCCGCTTTCAATCTATTCAATTAAACCCTCTACCGACCCTGACCACCTTCACCCCCTTCGCCTCCGCCCACCCTCCGGCGAGCCGTTCCCATCACCTCAGCGACCCACACGGCTCGCTGACCACCGCAGAACCTCCGCCTCCTCACCCTGATCCTCTTCCGCCCCTCCACTTCCCACCAAACACCCTCTGCAGATCCACCGAACACACCCACTTCTTCGCTCACAGTTTGACCTAGGACGACCTGTTGGCTCCATCACGCCCCCTGCAGACCCCCTGACCACCTTCGCCGTGCCACGGCGAAGGTCCCCCGCCTGTCTGATTTGGCCGAGAGGCCGTTCTTCTGTGACCAGGTGACTCGCCCGCCGTCGCCATTACTGAGCAGGCAGAACTCCTTCACCTGCAGGTGCAGGCACGCCTTCGCCCAGGTTCGACTCCCAGGTTGCGCGGGGAGTCTCCGCGAAACGTCCCAGGCTCGCAGATAGGGCGAAGGCCGCGCGTGAAGACACGATCGCCCACTGCTCCCTCCGCGACGGGCGCTCAATTGGGGTGGGACATTTAGTCCCACCTCGGAACTTCTCGGAGGCGCGCGGACGCATAAAGGCAAAAAGTGCCTTATGCTGTCTGCCTCCTGACCACGGGGTGAGGTCCCTCTCACCCGACCCGGCCTCGTCCGTGACCACGCTCCGCGGACCTGGCCCGACCCGATTAAACCGACCTGCACTCCTCGCCCACCACCGCACGCCGGTGGGCCTGGACCCGGGCCTGACCCGAACCCGATTACCCGGTAGCTCTGGGAGAGCTTTCCCAAGAGTGGTTTCAGAGAGAAAGAGAGACGCGGGGGGGGGAGGGTAGAGTAGGTTTTGCCTCTTGACGAAAAACTCTGAAGTGTGCAGGCCAAAGAAGAAGAAGAAGACCCGCGGAAGAAGAAGTGCAGGCGAAGAAGAAGGAGCTGCACTGTAGCAAATGCACAGTTAAGTCGTCGAAGCACCGGGTCAGACGACGGAAAGTCAGCAGTCAGAGCAGGAAATAAGGCAGGCTGAAGAAGAAGGAAGAGCAACGGCCAAAGCAGAAGAAGAAGAAAGGAAGACTTAGTAGCTGAAGGCAGAAGCTCTGCAGCCATAAAGAAAAAAAAGGGAAAAGAGAAAGGGTCACCACGATTGCAGAAGAAGAAGAAGAGAGGTCAAGGCAGAAAACCAAAGAAGAAGAAGAACAAGGAGCTCTGAAGAAAGAAGAACATCACCAACGCAGGAACAGCAGGAAGAAGAAGAAGAATATCACCTCTGCAGAACAGAGAGAAAGAAGAAGATCTAAAGGAAGAGAGAAAGAAGAGCATCCCCCTCTGCAGAACAAAGAGAAAACAACAAATTCTTTCCCTCTCTCTTTCTTTTTGTAAAAGAAACATGTATATCTCTAGAATACGACTTGCTCCCTGAGTTCGACCTCGGGAACTCTTTCATTTTCCGAGTAAAAAAAATTTATATTTGAAATGTTGGTAATAACCGGCTTTACTACAACGTTATAACAAAACCAAAACCCACAAACTAAAACCCGGTAAAATCTCACGTTTCAAGGCCTGACCCAGAAATCAATAGCACGGCCTTTCGGCCACGTCAGACCACAGGAAAACCTTCCCCGTATCACGGCGAAGGTGAGGCAAGGGTTGGCTGGCCGCGGGGCGGCCTAGGCGTGTGTGCCTAGGTCACTCTGTGGCCGTGTTTATAGGTGTGTTCGATGGGCGTTTAGGAAGGTGTTGGTGATCGATGAAGGGGCGGATGGTGATCAGTGAGTGATGGCGGAGGTTCTGAGATAGGTGCCGAGGCATGCAGGGGAGTGGAGCGACGGTTTTGCCTCACCGGATGGTCTACCGGAGGTGGAGAAGGTGATGGGGGTCGGCGTGTGGCAGTGAGTGATCTGGGAAATAGATAAGGGGGAAATGAAGAGGGGAAAAAGGGGAATAGTTGTTACCTACTTAGTAGACAAAAGAGGAGGAGGCGGCGAGCGGCTGTGCTGCCGTCTCCGAAGAAGACAGTGCATGAGGAAGAAGATGGCGACGAGGAAGAGGTGCTGGAAGGTGCCTGCTGGTACGGCTAGGCACAGTGGACGACGGTGAAGGTAACCCTGCCACTGGTATGGTGGCAGGGCGACGAGAATGGAGGAAGGAGGTCGCTAAAGCCTGCGGGCGAATGGCCGGAGGAGGAGGAGACGAAGACTGGAGGGTTTCCTTGGCCAAAACAAGCTCGAAGGAAGCGGAAGGGGCTACTGTTCCTTAAATAGGTGTTGGCTGGGAGGGAAACGCGAGGAGGAGACGTGGGCTCCTTGTCGGAGGCATGGCCAGAAAAAGACCCATACCTTTCGTGCGAACCCTCTCTCACGTTCGCACGAGAGGTATGGTGGCTGGCAGGGCATGGGAGTCGGCCCATGCAGAAGAGGACAACGCAAGGAATCCTCCTTTCAAATCTGGGGCCGACTCCTCAGGTCTGTGCAGCGCCATCCTCCGCAAAAGTCACTGGAGGTATGGCCTGCACTGTGCACGGGTAGAATGACCTTTCTGAAGAAAGAGACAAGAAAGGTCGGGGGTATTTGCAAGAGTCCAAAAAGTTAAGGGTCAAAAAGTAATTATTGAGGACCATTTTGTAAAGTAGGTCAAGGCGACCTATTCTTAGGTCCAAATTTTGGTATAAGCCTAATTTGGACCTAAGGAATTCAATGGTGAGGTTGGATTTTAGGTTTGACCAAGTTTGACCAGACATTTTGCACAAAAATTCAAATTAGGTCAAAAATTGGGTATGGTTCTCAATTTAGGTCAAGATAGGTTTAAATGGCGAAATTGAAAGTTCTAAGCCCTAGGGAATATTTTTTTATGAATTTTTGAGTGTTTAATTGATTTTTATCTTGCCTAGAACTTTGTGAATTAAAGTGGGTTTAGTTTAGGGTTACAGAATGTCATTTAATTCCCAGATTTCATCATAACACTTTTCTGATCGAATCATCCCACTTTTTCCCTTATTAAGCGCATTTGACCTGTGCCTAGACCCTTAGAAATCTTGTTTATGCACTGCAATGGTAAAATAGCAGTTTTACCCCTTATGAATTATTTTATTCTCAGATTTGTAATTCCTAGATTTAGGTCTACCCTTCGATTTTGTAGGAGTTTTTGTTCAATTATTTAGGTCAAAAAGTGCTAGTTAGGGTTCATCATGAGGTGCTCATCATACCCCCATGCCTAACTTTTGCTAGTCCCTTAGCAAAAATTTAAGGTTTTAACCTCTATTCTAGACCATGAATCCCCTTCATCAAATTTAATAACTGCTTTTTCTCTTATATCCTTGATTAGATCATAATGCCAACCATAGGCCTAAAAGGTACTCTAGTACCAACTAAGATCCAGATCTGTCTAGCTTTAGCCTCAGTCTTTAGTAAAGGTTTTTAAGGCCTACAGGAACTACCCTAAAGTTTATTGGACTCTGTGGTTAAATCACCCGTGCTTGAGACATTTTTTACCTTGGTTCAGTTTGTAGTGTGTTTTGCAAGAGAGAGACAAAGGGTTTATTTATTTGGAGAGTTTTCTCTCTCTTTTCTTTTTAATTCTAGCTTAGGATTGGCTTCACAACCCAGTTTATATCGGATTCCTCGTCCCCATCATCAATCCTCAGAGGTTCCTGGCAATCGATACTTCGAGATAGCACCACCCATGGCAACCCCCAAAACCCTGGTGACGGTCGACTTTTTGCTTAGCGTTATAGTATTTAAGTGGTGAAAAAATCGACTAATCAAAAATAATGAAAATAACCACTCGCAGAAGAGCGGGTCGTGTCCACAGGGAGGCAATGATGCAATCAATACTTAATTATTTAATGTTATTTTGGATAGTGCGAAATTCCTTTTCAAATTGGACTTAAAATGTGAAGGAAAGTAGATTTGCAATAACCTAAAAAGTTAAGGGTGTAAGTGCAATTTTCCCTCACAGAAATCCTGAATAAATTTAGGATGAATTCATGCAGTTTTCACATGATGTGTATTAAAGACAATTAGTACTTAAGTTAAGCCCAAAATCAACCTTTAAACTAGTTAATATCAATACCATGCAATTAGAAAGGACTATGAGTGCTTGAATGCAATTCTGCCATAATATAATAATAATAAAAAAAATCAAATTGGTGGCAATGGCATTGAATGTAATTTCTAATTCCAACAAAAACAGAGCTTTCTTCCTCTCTCCTCCTCGCGAGAGAGAGAGAGAACCGTGGGGGTCGATGCAAGGCTTAAGAGGACGGCGAGGTCGAGAGCTTTCCGACAATGGCAGCTACGGCAGCGGAGGTGGCCGGAGGCAGTGGCCGAAGGTGAAGAACGCCGATCTGCTGGAGGGCAGCTGCTGCTGCGGCTGTTCGAGCAGGCGCACGCCCGCGCTGGTGTGGGCAGGGAGTGCCTGCAGGTGGCGTGGAGGTGCGCAGGGTGGAGTGCGCTTGCAGCTGGCGATGGGGCGCACTGGAGAGGCACGGGCTTGGGAGCGAGCGCCCACTGTGGCGTGGGGGCGGTGAAGGCAGGAAGGTGCGCGCACTGGTGTGTGCCTGCAGTGGTTGGAAGATGGTGAGCAGGCAGAGTTGAGGTGCGGGGTATGGCGTGCGGTTGCTCTGCAGCGCGCAAGGAGGATGCGCCGCGGGATGTGCGGGCGCGGTGTTGGGTGCAGGAAGGTGATGGCGCGCGGCTACAGGGGCTAGAAGATGGTCGTGCAGGCTGTAGGGACGTAGCCAGGAGGCCGTGTGGGCGCTGTGGGAGGCGTGGCTTTGCAGGTCTGCAGGCGGAAGCAAGGCCGACTAGAGATGGCATGCGGTGAGGAGCGCATGCAGTGAGGCACGGGCAGTGGGTGAGCGCGCAGCAAGGGAGAGGTGCTCGGTGCTACTGTTTGAGGTAGAGAAGGAGCGACACAGCGCTCGCCCTCTCCACAGTGGAGAAGAGAGAGTCGTTCCCCGCAGGGGGGAAGATCCTTTTCTGTGCATGCTGCCTCTTCTCTTTTTAAGTCCTCTCTCTCCCTCCGTGCGTCAATCCAGGGATTTGCAAATCCCTTTCTGTTTTTGGTCGGTGATCATTGGAGAAGATTACCACAATGTCTGGCGAGGGAGGGGGAAATAGTTGCGGCGGCTGTTTGGGGAAATTATCCCCCCACCCTTGTTCTTTCTGGGTTTTATTACCTGCATATAAAAGTAACAAAATAATTAAGTTATAGAATGTTATAAACTCAAATTATAAGGCATACAAATATTCTATAACTTAATTGCCATTATTAACACACCTAAACTATATGATTAAATATACTTAGGCTTAATATTAGTCCATTTTAATGGACTCATCACCTGGCTTTCCAGATTTCGAGATAATCCCTTCCATGGTGTTCCGTGGCCAAATTCAGACCCTGGCAATTGACACTTCGTGATAATGCCATCCATGGAATTTGAACCAGCAGAGTGCTTGCATGCCCCCAGTAGGATATGTAAATATCTTAGGGGACAAGCACCGAGGAGATGATATGTTGTTACGCATCTTCAAGGGGAATTTCCCACCTCTCCGCGCTAGGAACTCGTCCAAATCAACTTGTGTTGATCGGCCGCTCATAATCTAGGTGACATTTTTAGAATATTTAAAATGTTTCAACGTGATTTTGATATTTATGCCCACTGAACCAGACTGTGTGTGGATTTTGGGTACTTAGATTACTGAGTCTCGTAAACTGAAGGTCAGTTAACGAGGCTGAATACTCCCTAAGCCTTAGACCTAATACTTAAGCTTTTCATTTTCCCCAACCTCTTGAGGAGTATCTAGATCTTAACGGATACTAAGAGTCTAGCCAAGAATGCCTAAGGTTTGCATTCTTACTAATCTTGTTGTGCACTTTTGCTTTACTTTTCCTTAATGTGGTCTAGAACTTTGGTTAATTCCTTAATTTCTTACTAATGACTATCCCTTTTCTTTTTCATTTTGTGCTCTTTTTTAGCATTCTGCTCTTTTTCTCCTCCTTCTGTAAAGTTTACCAGCACTTTCTTCCCTCCTCCGAAGCCTTTTTTTTTTTTTTAGTATATGCGGATTTTTTTTGTTGAAACCTTTTCTTGTTATGTCATTTCATTGCACCTTTCATACCCCCCCCCATGCCTAAGGTTTGCAATGTCCTCATTTTGTGGTTCATCAACCACGGCTCTGATGTCACAAATTTGTTTAACGACACCATAATTAATCCCTTGTTGGGCCTTAAAGATATCAATCTTGAGAGTCTGATTCCCAAATTTCAGCTCTATTTGGCCCTCTTTACAACTTATATTGGCCCTTGCAGTAGCCAAAAAAGGTCTCCCTAATATGATTGGTGTATCGCTTGGATTCTCAGGTGCGTCCATGTCCAGAACTATAAAATCTATAGGGAAGTAGAAATCCCTTACCCTAACAATAACATCCTCAAGAATTCCCTTAGGTGACTTGATAGATCGATCAGCTAACTACAATGTCACCTCAGTTGATTTTAGTTCAGATTTTTCCAAGTGGTTAAGTAGGGATGTGGGTATTAAGCTTATGGAGGCACCTAGGTCTAATAGTGCTCTATCAAACTGGGTTTCACCAATCTTGCATGAAATCAGAGGAGTGCCTGGGTCTTTTGCCTTGGGTGGGAGTTTACTCAGGATTACAAAGCTGGCTTACTCTGATAGTACACTGGGACTCCCACTCTTGGTTCGCGACTTATGCTGAGGTGTACACACATTCTTCAAGAATCGTGCATAAGCCGATACGTGGAGGATCGCATCCATCAAAGGGATGTTTATTTGGACCTGCTCAAAGAGCTTGATCAAGTCCTCCTCAGGAGCCACGGGTTTAGCTATCTTCTTTCCCTTGGTCAAGGCCTGGGGAAATGGAACCTTGGTTGGTTCCTCTAGGATTGGTCCAGGTTTCTGATCTGGGACAGGGATAGGAACATCCTGGATGACTGTCCTAGGGTTTGAGTCACTATCAGGCTTGGAGTGGTCTGGATAGGGTGGATCTTGGGTTGCTTTACCACTATGGGTTGTTACTGAATTTAGTCTTGCCTGGTTCTGGTTGGGGGTTGGTAGGATAGGCTGTTGTTTCTGGTAACCCACATAGGACGTTGAAGCTTCCATCCCGTCAAGTGATGGAACAGAAGGGGCCTGATAGACCAAGTGTGCTTGGCCTGGGTTTGGGTTCATAACGCGTCGCTGGGTTGGCACGCTATTTGGGTTAGGCAGAGGTTGAGAAGGAAGTGTGCCAGGTTGGCGAGAATTTTCCAACTGGGCGAGTTGGTTGCGGGCCTCTGTGATTTTGTCCTTATGTTGCTTCTAGATAGCCGCATTCGTTCTTTGAATGTCAGCTAGAGTCTAGAGGATAAGGGACATTTGATGTTGGTTGGGCCCGGATGGATAAGTGGGGTTGGGCCGAGGCTGAGGCGGCTAGTAAGGACGAGGGGCTTGTGGGCGGGGTTTGAAAGGGTGGTCTTGGATTCTAAGAATTTCCTACCCACTGGAAATTTGGATGGTTCCGCCATCCAGGATTGTAGGTGTTGGAAAATGGGTCATTCTGAATGGCATTGAGGTCCTCGTAGGTCTGAGGAGCCTCAGGACAGTTGGAGAATGGGGGAATAGAGTTCCCCCGGCAAGAATAGAAAGGATAGGAGGTTCCTCCAATCCTGGAGTCAGATGGGGGTGGATACGAGTCCATCCCAGGAGAAGGTCGGTGAAAAATGTTATGCACAATTTCTCGTGCGGGAGGTGGATGTGCGAAGGAGTTCTGCATAGAGGTGGCTCACTGCAAGTGCTGAGTTAACTCATCCACCTTCTTCTCAATGATTAAGACCTTGTCCAATCGACTGGCCATTAATTCCAGGTCGACTAATGCGGACAGGCCCTGTGTCTCATGTGCTCCCCTAAGGTTCGTCGCTGCGCGAGTATTCATCCGGTCGAATAATCCCATGGAGTCATTGTTGATGGAGTTCTCACACATATTCTCAAGAATCTCCCATACGGTGTCTTCATGTTGACCCATGATATTCCCTCTACAAGTTGCATTAACGAACAGTCTAATATCTTCACGGAGTCCCTGGTAAAAAGACTGGACTTGTTCCCATTTAGGAACTCCGTGACGGGGGCACTTTCTCATGAGATCCTGGAATCGATCCCATGCCTCATGAAGAGGTTCTCCCGTTTGCTGCGTGAAGTGAGTAATCTAATGGCGCAAGGCATTTGTCCGATCAACAGGAAAGAACTTTTTCAAGAACTCAGACTGAAGTTCTTCCCAAGTGTTGATCGAGCGGGTCTGTGTCTAATACCAATGAGCCGCCTTGTCCATAAGGGAGAAAGAGAACATCTTCATGAGTAAGATATCCCGATTCTGCGCATCTAACCCGAAGGTCTGGGCCAGATGCTTAAGTTGTTTAATATGCTGGAAGGGATCTTCAGAGTTAAGCCCATGGAATTTAGGTATGGCATGAATCATGTTGGGCTTTAATTCGGAATCAGGTCTTCCACTCGGGATTTAACTCGAGGCTCAATTGCCACTGTAGCGGGATTATAGTGATCTCGCATCATGGGACGCTGCGGTGGGTTCATAAAGTTTTGGAAGAGATCATTGAGTTGCTGGAGCTGGTGCTCAAGATTATTCTCTTCTTCAATAGGCTGAGCCATTGTGGAAGAAGAAGGGAAATTAGGTTCAAAGTCAGAAGAGAGGTCTATGTGGAGTGGTTGTCGCACAAACAAAGGTACTGAGGCTTGGCCTCGGGGAGAGTGAATTTCTAGAGGAGGTTTCAAGGACCTCCTACCAAACATGCACTGATGGATTGGACGAGGTTAGAAGATGTTGGACCCAATCAAGACACCCAATATGTTGGGTGACTATAGAGGTTGGGGGCAGATGATACCCCTTGATCAGAAGGTCGTCCACCTGAGAATTACTTGGGCAGCTAGAGAGGGTGAGTCCCGCGAAGACCCCTACACGGTAGAGCGCCAAAACAGGTTACAGGGTTTCCCCCACCCGACCTCTCTTGTCACTGAGATTCTAGGTAAACCAGAATGGGGACCTTGACCTCTTAAGTCTATCACTTTTAATTAAGAACAAGGTGCTTAAGGTTTTCACTTGAACTTTAGGCCTTTTGTGTGCAAAAAGTGACCTAATTTAAAGGTTGGTTGATCCAAGGGATCAACGTCACCTATTAGTTCCTGTGAGAGCATATTAGGTCCTTTCTTTTATGGTTCAAGTGAATTAAGAGCCAGATTGCTTAGGGTTTCTCTTAATAGGTCTTTTCAATCAATGGTTTAGGCACACCTCTTTGGAATTTTCAATTCTTGATTAGAAGGTGTGTCTCTAAAACCCTAGCTTTGAATCCTAGGTTGGCTCTAATTGGTCCAATTAGTTGCCTCAGGATTGGGTAACTAGGGCTCAAGCAAGAAGGTTTTAGCCCTAATTACCTTAAGTGAATATGCAGATAAAATGTGTTGAAATTTAAAAGCAGGCAACTTTGTGAATTACTATGTATAGAAGACAAGTAACCCTAGATTGATTTTCTCTCTTTTCCTTTTTCCTCTTTAGAATTTAAGGGGCCTAAGAGAGAGGATGGAAGCTTACCTGTCCATTGGTGTGGTTGTTGAGCAGTTCCTTGTTCCTTCTCGCCTTCCTGTGCCTGCAGAACAGAAGAGAGAGATCAAGTCAGTAGTCAATTAGAAATTGTGATTTAATAGCTTCTAGAATGCCCGTTGCTCCCCGGCAACGGTGCCAAAAACTGGTGCTACGTAAAACAGACCGGTTTGTATTATGTATTTTATTACTCGAAAATAGAAAATCTCCTAGGTCGAATTCAGGGAGCAACACTTTATTCTAGAAGCGTACAAAATCACAATTTACAATATATATATTGTTTTACAAAAAATATTAAAGAAAGGAAAATTAATTCTTGTTTTCTTGTATCTCTTTCTCTTTGTCTGCCTCTCTCTTTCTCTTTTCAACCGTCTGACTCCAAGGGTCAGACGACTTAAACTCCACTTGCTACACTGTTTGGCCTTTTCTTTTCAACTGCCGTTGCTGCTAGTTCTTCGTCTTCCTCTTGGCTTCTTCTTCTTCTCTGTTGAGCTGCACGTCATCCTTCTTTTTCATTCTTTCTTTGCCTCATCTTTCTCTGCCACTACAATGCCGTCTTCATCTTCCTCCTTTGCTGTGCAAGTCTTTCTTTCCTGACTTCTTCTTCTTCCTTCTTTCTTTTCTTCAGCATCTCTTCTCTTCCATTTCTTCTTTTTCTTTCTTCTACATGCCTTCTGTACTTTCTTCTCTCTTCCTTCAGGCTGCAGCTTTCTTCCTTCGCTAAGTCCTCGTCACTCCTCCTCCTCCTTCTTCTCCTGCTTTCCTGCACAATGCACGGTTAAGCGAAACCTAACCCCTACCCTCCTCGCGTCTCTCTCAGATTCGCTCCAGGGTTCACTCTCCCAGAGCCTTAACCGGGTATGCGAATCGGGTGACCCGCCCGGGACCAGGCGCACCGGCGTGGGTGGTGCGCAAGGTGTGCACAGGCAGAGGGTAAGTCAGATCCGGGTGCCAGGTCCGCGGGGGAGTGTCACGGACGAAGCATGGCAGGGGGCGAGGGACCTCACCCCAGTGTGTTTCGAGGCAATAAGCCTGAAACACAAATTCAATTTAAGCGCGGGCACCCGCTCGTGAACTTTTGAGGTGGGACTAAAGTCCCACCTGCTTCCGCGCTTGCACCCGCAGCAGACGGCTTCGCAATTGCAGTAGGCGTGATCTCCTGACTCCACTTGGAGTCTGGATGCGTGTGTGCTGCAAACCCGCACCACCTGAGGGCTTTGCCTGGAGCCGAGTGTGACTTGGAGCGAAGAACAAGCAAGCTTGATTGCTTGTTAATGGCGGACAGAGGCCTGACCCAAAAATCAATAGCACGGCCTTTCGGCCACATCAGACCATAGGAAAACCTTCGTCGTATCACGGCGAAGGTGAGGTGGGGGTTGGCTGGCCACAGGGCGGCCTAGGCGTGTGTGCCTAGGTCGCTCTGTGGCCGTGTTTATGGGTGTGTTCGGTGGGCGTTTAGGAAGGTGTTGGCTGTCAATGAAGGGGTGGATGGTGATCAGTGAGTGATGGCTGAGGTTCTGAGATAGGTGGAGAGGCATGCGGGGGAGTGGAGCGACGGTTTTGCCTCGCTGGATGGTCTACCGGAGGTGGAGAAGGTGATGGTGGTTGGCGTGTGGCAGTGAGTGATTTGGGAAATAGATAAGGGGGAAATGAAGAGGGGAAAAAGGGGAATAGTTGTTACCTACTTAGCAGATGAAAGAGGGTGGAGGCGGCGAGCGGCTATGCTGCCGTTGCCGGAGAAGATAGTGCCCGGGGAAGAAGATGGTGACGAGGAAGAGGTGCTGGAAGGTGCCTGCTGGTACGGCCAGGCGCAGTGGACGACAGTGAAGGTAGCCCTGCCACTGGTATGGTGGCAGGGCGACGAGAGTGGAGGAAGGAGGTCGCCGGAGCCTGTGGGTGAATGGCTGGAGGAGAAGACGAAGATTGGAGGGTTTCCTTGGCCAAAACAAGCTCGAAGGAAGCAGCAAGGGTTGTCGTTCCTTAAATAGGTGCTGGCTAGGAGGGAAACGTGAGGAGGAGACGTGGGCTCCTCGCCGGAGGCATGGTCAGAAAAAGACCCATACCTCTCGCGCGTTGGTACGAGAGGTATGGTGGCCGGCAGGGCATGGGAGCTGGCCCATGCAGAAGAGGACAACGTGAGGAATCCTCCTTTCAAATCTGGGGCCGGCTCCCCAGGTCTATGCAGCTCCATCCTCTGCGAAAAGTCGCCGAAGGTATGGCCTACACTGTGCGGGGGCAGAAGGACCTTTATGAAGAAAGAGACGAGAAAGGTAGGGGGTATTTGCAAGAGTCCAAAAAGCTAAGGGTCAAAAAGTAATTATTGAGGACCATTTTGTAAAGTGGGTCAAGGCGACCTATTCTTATGTCCAAATTTTTCTATAAGCCTAATTTTGACCTAAGGAATCCAATGGTGAGGTTGGATTTTAGGTTTGACCAATTTTGATTGGACATTTTGCACAAAAACCCAAATTAGGTCAAAAATTGGGTATGGTTCTCAATTTAGGTCAAGATAGGTTCCAATGGCCAAATTGAAAGTTCTAAACCCTAGGTAATATTTTTTTATGAATTTTAGAGGGTTTAATTGATTTTTATCTTGCATGAAACTTCATAAATTAAAGTGAATTTATTTTAGGGTTATAGAATGTCATTTAATTCCCAGATTTCATCATAACCCTTTTCTGATAGAATCATCCCACTTCTTCTCTTATTAAGCCCATTTGACTTGTGCCTAGACTCTTAGAAATCTTGTTTATGCACTACAATGGTAAAATAGCAATTTTACCCCTTATGAATTATTTTATTCTCAGATTTGTAATTCCCAGATTTAGGTCTACCCTTCGATTTTATAGGAGCTTTTGTTCAATTATTTAGGTCAAAAAGTGCTAGTTAGGGTTCATGATGAGGTTCTCATCATCCACTCAACTCAAGCTCGACTCAACAACCTTAGCAACCTTGAATTTCATCCCACTTTCATATTCTGCATTAAACCATTATAGGTTTGCATGCTTGACTATCTTATCCTGCTGCACCAATTTCTCTTCCTTTCCTTTAGCTTTCAATAAAGGATTTTTCTAATCCCAACAATGATGAACTCAATGCTAGAAGCCCCCAACCTACTTGTGACTCTACCATGCCTTTTCTATCCATGTACAGTTAGATGGTAAAAGCCTTCAAAAAAGAGTACAACTATGAACTTCACAAACAAATTCTAGAAGACATCTCCTCAAATGTCATAAAAGAGGATCAAATTCATTAAAATTCCCTCGTCCAGCTGATTTGCCAATTTTCACAAATAGGATCTAGTTTACAAAAAGTCCTTACACTTTCAGTCTTTCAGAAGGATGAAATAAATTCATGAGGAAAGTAGGCATATATTCTAGGGACACAAATACCCCATTGGCAATTTTTTACTTCATAGCTTCTCATCAGAAGGGTAATGTACTAAAAATGACAAAATGCTTTATATTGTGAAATTGCACAAGCATAAGAGTTGGATATGGATGTTAGCATCGTATATGAATCAATCAAGGCAGTATATCCATGAGAATAAAGGATATTCATGTAAGTTATTTGAGGGTAAATTCAGATTCCATATATTGTGGAAAAACTGTAGGAGCATAAGCTCCACAAGTCCCTATAGAGATTTTGTTTTTCACTCACAATGACAACTCTAAGAGGTGGAGGGATGCGTTGCACAATTTATAGGATGGGATACATGGACCCACACCCAAGAGTCATATACCATTTATAAGTATTTTATACCATCCAAGATCCATATACCCATTTACAATTTATCCCCTCACTAACTTCAATCATGCAAACAGAGACAATAGGAAATTGTTATATTGCATGATTATGCCATTTTAGAAAAATCACATTGGAGTACCTCTAGGATGACCATTTATTCAAACATAAACCTAGCATGGTGACAACATAAACTAGGTTCAAAACTCACTGGAAGACATATACAAATAAATCAAGGTGCAGTTACCTTAGTGTCGGACTCCAACTTCTTGATCAACCCTTGAATCCATGGGGTACCTCTAATGTTCTTCCTTTGTAACTATAAATTGAAGAAGATACAAAGTATTAGGGATAATGACACTTCATGCCCAACACCTAGCATAAACACCAAATTTTAACTTCAGTCTTAGAGTTTGTTTTCTCCATTCCACTCAGCAGTTGCATTCTTTAATATGTAGCAACTATTTTTGCATTTCAAAAAACTTTATCTTCCTTCAAAATGATGTAAACTTCATAAACGAATAAGTATAATTAAAACTTTATCAATATGATAATTGAAAACACTTTGAAGTAGAAACTTAGCTATTAAATGAAGCAACAACATTTCTGTGGTACTTATCTTTTGGGACATAATCAAGATGAATTTGTTCCCTTCAACAATAATAATAAAACTATGGAGTTATTATTCATCTACTCAAATTGTAAATCTTATTCATCTTTTCACACAAATAATAAATCTTTCCGGAAAAAAACTATGAAGGATGAAACATTTCACATACTTATTCATCTACTCAATGGAGTTACAAATTGTTGGCTGCACCTCATGACAGAGTCAATAAGAAAAAATTGTGCTACAACATCTACAAAAGTGTGGCCATCCTCTAAGTGCTTGCCATCAAAGATGACGCATTGATGGTATGGCAAGACACCTACATGCTTTGACTTGAAATAAGAACAATCCTAATACCAAATCTAAAAATAAAGATATACCTAGGAACAAAATAGAACCAATATTTAGAATCAGAGTATTACTAGTTTAATAAGCTAATGAATATGATTACAGTTCCATTGTTGCAATAAATGTCCTTCCATGTTTGGAGCTAGTTTTATCTATCATCCAAAAGACTTAACAGTAGACCTTGTTCAAGCTTCATAAATTACCTATCACTCAAAGGAACCTATATGTCCAGTAACGTAATCTTTATTTTTCTAAATGCCTCTTCAACTAAATATAGGACTCCTCCAAATTGATTTTCTTAGACATTTGTTTACATACATAATATAGAACAAAGAAAAAGAATAATGTACAATCAAGTAGAACAACCAAACTTATATACTATTTTGCCTCTAAACTAACCATCCCCAATGTGCAAATATTGTATAAATGTCTTTGTTGTAAGTGTTATTGTTGAAATCAAAATTGCATGTGTGCAAATGGAGAAAGGAAAGTAATTTTTTCGTTGGTTCCTGAGGATTAAAGCATAGATGACCCATTGTTGCCTAAGAGGTACATCTTGTTGTTTAATAATGCTTAATCAGAATCTAAAAAAAAAAAGTATTTCAGACAAGAAAATACCAAATGTTTTTAGCATTGCAATGATTGTACCTATAAGCACAAGAGAAAAGCATCAAGTTGCAATAAAGTACATCAACATATAAACAAAGAATAGGGCAGTCAAGCACAAAAAATTATACTAAATGCCACACACATGCGAGAAATAATCAATGTATCTAGCCAACAAATGTTGATACTTTCTTCTTATCAAAATCATTTACCATGAAAAAGTTGCATTTGCCTCAATGCTCTCAATTTTGCATCTACTGATCCCAGGGTTTAAAAGTTCAAGACTTTTATCACCAATTGTATCAATTTTAGCACCAAAATGGAGCTTTTTTTAGATGGATATTGTTATTTAAAAATGGTTAAATTGATCACCATATAGTACAAAAGTTTACACACAGATAATCATAAAAACATGGTGTTTACAAGCTTAATCATGAAGAAATTAGTAAAGTGTAACCAATAAAATGAACCATATAAGAAGCATATACAAGCACAATGATGTTCTCAAAAGATATGCACTAGCATTTAACAAAAATGTTATGCAATCCATGCTAGCATCTATAGAAAAGGTTAGTGACATAATTTTCCCCTAACTTGACTCTATAATCAATATTAGCAACAAGTTCATTCAACAACATATGAAAGGTGTATAGGCAACCAATAATTGGAAAAAATATGAGGCCACATGATAAATTCTATAGAGGAAAGGATTATTGCCACTTTCCAGAAAAAAATGTACAAACCTTTTTTCAATGGTTTTAATGGAAAATTTTCTTTCGATGCACACATGACAGCCATTCAACGAGTAGAAGCTTTTAATCTTTTCAACGAGTTACCTTAGGTTCTAAAAGCCATTCAACAAAATTGAACCAGCAACCACAAAATGTCAAGTTAAATGAGAATCCAAGAAACTAGGCTATGAGAATCGGTCTATGCACTACGTTAGAAAAGATATTGAATGAAAAATAACTTGATAGTTGTTCTGAATGTGGATGTGATTGCGAAAAATTACTTTTCATCGTAGTAAATGTGTATAAAAACTCTTGAATTTGTAAGTAAAATCGAACTCGTAAGATTTTTTTGAATAGAAATATGGGAGTCCAAGTCATTCGCAGGGAGGAAAATAGATTAAAATCGCTTTCCGATCTAGCACTAGAAGTGAATATTAAGTAAGATGATTATTAAAGCTACGACTATTCTAGTGGCATGCAACTTTTAATTAAGAATTAGAAAGAGTATAACTTTGAGAGAAGTTGAAAAATAAATGCTAGAACTTTTATTGCATAATATAAAAGTTTTACAAATAGTGGAATGTTTCTGGATCTATAATTATTACAACCAGAACTAGACTATCACAACAACAGTCTGCACCTACATGGGTGGTCAGTAAACCGTCTGTATAGGGTAAAATAACTGTTGCTGTAGGTACAAAGTGCTATTCTAATGGCCTTTATAGCCATTCTTCGAAGAGGCGTCGATGTTGTACCTAGAGCTACAGTGACAGTCATGTTTTTAAAGTTGTGATAGTAACAACAGCGATGGTTTTATCCGTCGGTGTAGCATAAAAATGTTGGTAAAATCGTCAGTATAGGTAATAACTTGATGGGAGCACCATCATAGGTCCTAACTAGCTACTTTTTAGTCATGTATGATTGATAAAAGCTCCTACATAATCATTTGAGGACCATAACACTACATTGTTTTGATTTGAGAAGAGAACGGGAAATCAAGGTTAATTCTGTAATTTTAACAGTACATCATGAACAAATATTAACCACGGGGTCACTTAGGGGTTAAATGAAGGTCAGATGAGCTTAAAAGTCCAAAATGTGGGTCACCACTGATAAGAAATAGGGCTTCATGTGTTTCAAGAACCACAACACACAAAACCCTAATTTCAGACCTGCTTAAATTAAAGAGGCTATGGTCAGGGTAAAATTCATCTAGACCTCCTAAAAGTCATATAAAAATATTCTAAGAGGTTTGGTACCCTTAGTTTGACCATCTGAGCCCATTGTGACCCTAGATAGAGTCTTAAACAGGATTTTGCCCTAATTTGGGTTCTATGCAAATTACCCAATCAAACGTGGTAAAAATGGAAATCCAACTTTACCATTAGATTCCTTGAGTCCAAATTAGGTTGGTATCAAAATTTGGGCCCAATCAGACTCCATCTTGACCTAGTTTGTAATTTAGCCCTTTAAAACTCTATTTCTTACATTTAGCCCCTCAGGTTTAGAATTTATTGCAAATGGGTCCCTAAGTTTTCATCATTTTCTTCATTTCAGTCCATGTGGCCATTTTTGTAAACTCAAGCTTAGCAACGAGATTCAAGGGAGATTTTCTCTCTCAAATCGAGGCCAAACTTCTCCATAATTGGAGAGAATAGTCGGAAGGATCTTCCCTACAGTTTGGACTAGGTTTTGAGATCAATTTTGGTCGGATTCACTGCCAGCACACCTTAGAATCTCAAGCTCAAAACCTACTTAAGGGTTGCCTATTTTGGTTGTTTTCACACCCCTAAGAAACTTATAAAGGACCCCCTCGACGAGATAGTTCTTATCTTAGAAAAGATTAAAACCCACCTCTTCTCTTCTACGGTCGACATCTCTTCGAGCTCTGGTGAGCTTCTCCACCCCTCTCGTCGAGCTGATCAACGACCAAGTTGACCAGCTCATCATGTTACGAATGCGTGCCCCGGACGTATTTTAAGACGTCTGAGATCACATCCAGACGTCTTGCCAGACGTCTAGGATGGTTTACAGACGTCTGAAAAATCGTTATCGTCCACACCCGCGAGTCGTCTGCGCGCCTGCGCGCGCAGACCGCATATTCGTTATTCCCTCTTTTTCTTCTGCGGCTACAGACGCCTGCTGCGCCTTCTCTCTCTCCTCTCCGCGCGGCCTTAAAAGGGCCACGCCTCCCCTCCCGTCTCCACCGTCTCCTTCTTCTTCTCCTTCAGCCAATGAGCGTGAGCGCGAGTGCGAGGGCTGCAGCGGCGGCCGCAGTGAGCGCGGAGGAGGTGCGGCGTGCGAGGACGGAGCTCTGCCGTGAGGGCGAGCTCGCCGGAGCGGCTTGGCCGGCCGGCGGAGGGCGCAGGGGGCGCGGAACGACGCGGAGAGGGACCTGCTGTAGTCTGAGCAGTAGGAGCGCGAGGTGCAACGCGGGCGGCGTCGCGAGCAGAGTCCGGGTCGCGCCCTGATTCTGGAAAAATTTCCAGAATCAGATGTCTGGGTTGATAGGCAGACGGCGTGGACGACGTCTGGTAGCTCATACAGACGTCTGAAAGGTTAGTATTCCGCTTTCTTCTTCCTTCCTGACGACTGACCGTACTGAGGGAGGGAGTTGGCTGTGCGCAGGTTCGCTGATTCGCCATCCTTTGCGAATCAGACATCTGGAAATTGTACCAGACGGCGGGAGTGACCTCCAGACGTCCTGAGTGACCATCGGACATCTGGGAGCTAGGACAGACGTCCCCGCAGACTTCTGGACGTCTGGGAAACCATGCTGGACAGGTAATTCTCTGATCCACTGTTTAAGATGTCTGGAAGAAGTTCCAGACGTCTGATATTGCACAGTATCGTCTTTTCCGACCCGTTTAGGGCCCGTTCGGGCTCCGTTTTCCGCGATTCGAGTTGCGTTCCTTTCAGAATTAATTCCTCTACCCGTCTACAGGAGCTATACACTGTTTTGAGACACTCCTTGTGTTTGATCCTTGTGATAGGACCTCGTTTAGTTGCAGTCTTGATAGTCGCGGAGGCACGCGGGATTCCCGATCACGCCCCCATTACTCCCGTTGTACCTGGTAGAGTGGCTTAAGTTTATTTTTAAAATCTGTTAAAGTATGGAACCATAACTAGAATCTAGGACATTGCATGAATCCTAGGAATGAGAAATGTATGGAATGATAGCTCCTAGGTGATACATGAATCCTAGGGCTGGAAAATTAGTTGTATGCTAGATCCTAGGATGTGGCATGAATCTTAGGATGGAAAAACTAGTGGAATGTATAATACTGCAGTCTTGGAAAAATGGAAAGGAATATAAAGCTGCCTGTAAATTGAATTAACAGCTGCCTGATATGAATAAAGAAACATGATTGAGATCATGGATTGTGAGAACGTGAAATTGGAAAGTGAAACATATGATGTTCTGAGATAAAGAGCTGGAACCCTACGGGGAATTAGGAGTGGAACTCCTGGAAAGAAAAAGGAATGGAACTAAGATGTAGTTTGTACTGTCTCTTGGGTACGCAGTACCAAGGGAAGTACCTGTACCTGTTTAGTGCAGAGTGGGGCCAGCCACCCCAGGGACCCGGGGTTAGGATTGGCCGCTCTGTACCGACTTGTTGGCCCTCGTGTACGTAGTACCGAGGAGAGCTACTAGTGTTAGGAGAGTACTAGCTACCCCACGGGCCCCGGGGTTCTGCTAGCCTCCTTCACCGACTTGTTAGGCCCACTAGGGCAAACCAGGGTAGTCAGGCGAGGGTGAGCGGACTGTGGAGGGGCAAGGCCCCGGTTTGGTTACTGTGGAGGGGTTGGACCCCTGTTACTGAGAGGGCTCTGCCCTGGTTCCGTGCTGTGCTTTGGGCACACCCGTTAACGGAAACGACTGACCGCGTGCCAGTGCGGGCTAGCTACCTGTGCGTTTATCGCGCGTGCTGTAGTAACCGTTACGTCTGTCAGTGACCTTGGGGTGGTTGACTGAGGGTAGGATCACCACGGGGGACTCTCCCGGCCAGGAGAGCACCACGTGCTACTTCTACTTTTGGAAAAGACTGCAATCAAGATCGTTCCCACGAGGACATTCGAGATCAAGTAAAGGATCTGAGAAATAAATGAAATAGTGAGAAAATTGAAAGATGTGAATAAAGGAAGTAATAGAACATAACAGCTACTGTATACTCTACTGTTGCCTTTAGTTAGTTTGCTACTCTACTCAGCGTTTTGCTGACGTGTTACACTCGTTACCTTTTTCAGGACCAGGTGTTGAGCAGCCAGGGTCGGCGGCTGCAGAGGACGCTGGGCCAAGTAGGGTCCAGTAGAGTTTACCACAGTCTTTTGTACCTCTTTTGTTTCTATTCTAGTGAGTAGTTTTTGTTTCCGCTGTACTTTCTTTACCTGCAGTTCTTGTTATATGATAAATGTTGTTCTACTGTTGTGGTGGTATCTACTGTAGTAGTTTCTTTCCTTACTGCTGTACTTCCTTACTGTTAGTTATATACATGCTGAATGTGGTTTATTTTACTGCTCTTTTGGTTACTTCCTCGTTGGACGACTAGGTCTTGGGATTAGTCGAGTCGGTCCGGTTCTCGTGTCTCGTAGGGACTCGGGAACCGGGTCGTTACACATCATCTTCACCTAATCGTCACGATTGTGTCCAGCCAACGGCCAGCCACCTCCATCCTCTCCTGCCTCGTCTCTCCCTTGCCGTCACCTTCATCTTCTCCGACGTCGATCCATCATAGTCAACCACCCTTGCTCACTCTCTCTCTCTAAATCTCCCTCTTCTCTTTCTCAAACCCTCCTAATCCTCTCCAACCCCTTAGACTTTAGGTTCACACACTGTACCGCCCACACCACCTTCATCTTCCCCACGACCGGTGGAACTCTAGTGAGTTTGCCTGGTCATCACACGTCACGCAACTCCTCGCTAACACTCCCAAAAGATTTGTTTCACCGCCCTCTTCAAAGGCCCTCTCCTAATTTGGAGTTTGACGCACCCCATCACTCCACCGAACACCACCTTCTCCGCTCTCCTTCTCCGTCACCTACAGAGCTCCACCGACCACTAAACGTCCTCAAATCACCGCCACTACACTCACCATCCTTCAGCGAAGCTTCTAAACACTTCTAACTGGGTCGAAAGGGAATTTTCTTGTCATCAAATATCCTCTCTGGAGCTGCTACATACGTCTCCCATCTCCGCCTTTACCTGCAATGCTCCGACCAGCTTCGACCTCGCTGCCTCCTCTAGGGCCTGCAGAATCCCCTCGCGACACTCTCTGGACCTTGAATCAAAGTGGGATGCCTAGTAGTAGCGGCAATCTCACCCTCAAGCCTCAGCTACATTGTGTGAAAGAAAGAGGGGACATTAGTCCCACATCGATCACTGACAAAGCTCGAGCAGCGTATAACATCAATTTTGTGCATTGGCTTATCGCCTCCGAGAGCACGGGGTGAGGTCCCCATATGCACACCCCATTGCACGCACTCACACTCTCTCCCTCACGTGCCCTCACCCACGATCATGCCCGTGGTCTGGGCCGTATCCGTTTACTCGGATACCCAGCTCCAATTTGGTTTTGAGGAAGGAAACTCTGAGAGGGAGGAGGGGGTTTTTGCTACATTTAGACTTGTGCCCCCCCTCTCCTCTCTCTGTACTTAGTCGCTCTTGAAGACTTAGTGAGGCCTTTTGTCTTACTCTTTTGAGAGGCCCTTGCGCCTCTGTGTTCCTCTACTGTTGCTGTGCCTCAACTTCTTTAAGGCTCAAGATAAGGCGTCTAAAGCCTTAATCGGCATCTAACCTCGTGCTTGTGTTGGTTCTGATATTTAAGATATTTGATTGATACTGTTGAAATATTTAAGTGGTTATAGAGATTAAACATTATGGTTAATTTGGTGATTCAAATCACCATTTTAACCCTATCTTTTTGCACTCTGATTTTTAACTTATTGCTACATTATTCTGATATCTACATTGAGCAATATTTTGATTATATTTGCATATCTTTATTGATAATTCTGATTAGTAATTAAAATTGTAAATTTGCTCCCTGTGAACGACCTCAAACTCAATTTCCTGATTTCGAGTTTTATAAATTTAAGTGTTTGTGCTATTTTTGTCCTATACTACAATGCATTTCCTTAAAAAACAATTCTCACTCTTAAACATAACTCCAACTTTCTTTTTCACAAATACCGACATGACTATCTGTCACTAGATCTATCAATGTAGATATAAAGGTTTTCATTATTAAATCCTATTGAATTTTATGATCTTGCAATATCTTAATAGATTTAAGATTGAACCTTACCATCAACAGCAATGTTTACCTTCATTCAAATAAGATTAAAGCAAAATATACAAGATAATGACTCTTGAAATAACAAATTGATTATTCACATTCACATCCAATGAAATAGTTTTTCTATATGATTCTGAAAGAAAATTGTGTATCTACAAACATTATAAGCAGCATAAGCCACAAGTATCTATCGATCTCACTTTATATACTCTTAAACTAGCAAACAACATTACAACCTGAGACAAGATGGTACAAGTAGCTCCTATCTTAGAAGCTTTTCATTAAAATGTAAGCCTTCTTAGGTCTTCCTCCAATTGCCCTAATGGTTCATTACTTGCCACATACTTCAACTATGAGATCTTGAGCAACACGAAAAGGTTCTCTAACTCAAGATGATGCACAACTACAAATCATTAAACATGATGTTATAGATCTTGAAAAAAAAAAAGATATTACAATTTACCTATACACAAATAAAATCATCATTAACCTATTCATTAAGATAAAAAAAAGATGAGTAACCTATTCTACTAGCAAATAGTAGATTAAGCCCTTCATTAGGAAAGTTGGTATATCTTTCCCCAACTATCAATGATTGAAACAATATATCCTGAGTCAATGATAAGACAAAGGAAAGCTTAGTCATGGATGCATACCCCAATAAAAAATGCAAAGCAAAGATAGAAAAAAGGAATTACCAAGGAGATTTGCTTGTTAATTAATAGTTGAAACTATTGAGACAATGGCATATGATGAAAGAGAATGGCATGCAAATTATAAAGGATGGAAGATCAATGTATTACCACAAGTATATTCAATATCAACTAATAGGAAATTCCTCTTGGCAAGGCAAGCATATTCAATATCAACTACCATTTTCTAGGTTGATTATGCCATGGTTGTTCAACAAGTTTCTGATTTCTGTGAATGCATGAAGTCACCGATCATACTATTTTCAAAAACATCATAACAGAGCTATTTGCATCTGGAAACCTAAGCGAGTATGTTAATTATTAATCTATTTATATATACAACATTGAATGCCTTTCTTGAATCTTTTTTTTTTTGTTACTGAATGTTCCAAGTATGTAGGTACTAGATGAAGCAAAGAAACGTCAACATGAGAGCAATCAAGAGTTGGCTAAGGAAAATCCTTCAAGGATTAAAATACCTACAAAATCAAAGTCCACCAATCCTACATAGGGACCTCAAATGTAACTTCTAGAAAATAATGCCACAATGTTCATCATGCAAGGTCTACCAATCCTACATAGTCAAAGTTGACCATACAGCGAATGTAAAACTTCTACTCAGATTTACAAGAGGGTTATTGCTCGGCATTCACGTGTTTTAAAAGATGGTTTAGTTGTAGTATAGCGCGAAATGCGTCGACAAGTAAATTTATAAAATTCAATGAGTACCAGGTCATTCGCAGGGAGGCAATCTCGATTTTAACGGAAGCCTTTTCAATAAAACTTGTTCTTAAATAGATATTTATATATGTATATATGTATAGAGAAGCATCAGATATCCATAAGATCAAATTTCATTGCAATTGGATAGAGTTTTCACAGTAGAAAATGCTAACAGAAATAAATATATAGATAGATAGAGAGATAGAAAGAGAGATAGAGATAGAGAGAGATAGATAGAAGGAGGCAGAGAGACGACGCCACTTGTAGGATGCTTGTGCGAGATGTGGCAGCACCTCAGATCCAGAGCACCAAGATGAAGGTTGGAGTTGCAAAGAGAGAGGCAGGAACCAGAGAGAAGAAGGTCGAAGAGATGTCTGGAGTTGATGGGAGAGATGATCCATCAAAGGGGGGTTTTGGCCTTCTTTTATAGTTTTTATGGAGAGCAAAAATGGTATTTTGGCTCTCTATCTCATGCAACAACCTTAGGTTAATCAGATCCGTCCATCAGAAGATCAACAGATCAGATCTGGCCTCAAATATCCTCAAGCACGCCTTTTGCGCGTGGATTGGCTTTGGTGTTGACACGTGGCACGTCCATCGTCGTCCGTTCGCCATCGCATGGTCCCTGTCCTTCGTGCACATCTTCCTAATGCCTCAGCGCTTATCTTTCTCTCCTCGCACACACCACTAGTTCAAAATCAGTGCCTAATCCTCGACCGTTTGACCTTATGATCGAACGGCTCAAATTCATGCCCGTGTGCACTTTTGAATTTGATTTGCGCACACACTCACATCTCTGCACGCGGATGCAGATCCAACAGGCAATAGCGCCCACTCGCGATGCCGTCCTGATTTGAGCGTTGCGTGGATCGAACCCACGCTCTTTGCTTCCAACGCAAGCGCGTGAGCCAACGTGCTACGCGTGTTCTGTTAAGCTTTCCTCTTTGCGTTTAGTTATCCTTGGCCATTGGATGGATGGCGTGGATGTATCATGGACCATTCGATGGCCATCCAACGGTTGAGAGCAGGCAAGGGATGGTCTTCAGAGATGGGCTTGCGGTGAGGGGCAGCTGTGATGGTGCCACGTGGTGCCATCATGGCCGTCCATCTTCTTTTCTTTGTATCTAGTGATGTGGACCTCCGATCGGGTTGATTTTTGCACTGTTAGACTGCGATCGTTGATCTGGATCCATCTGTGAGGTCGGATCTTTCATCTGAGGCTCAGATCTTTATCATTTGGCTACATGATCTTTGTTCTTCTATAGATTGCACACGATGCTTTGGTTGTTTGATCGAGACGATTTTGGAAACGTTGGGCTCTCGTCGTCATTCTGATCAAATCTGTCCGGTCTGAAATGTCATCCGTGGCTTCAAATCATCTACGATTAAAATCAGCTCTCATTAGTACATAAAATGACGATATTATCTACATGATTAATAAACTAGCTATTGTGCAAATTATGGTGCCTAAGTTATGCTAGAATATAGCTTAATTCAGGTGTTTTAGATTGCATAATTGTTGTGCAATCACACCCCCATGCCTAAATCTTGATAGTCTCTAGCAAATGCACAGCTAAATGCAAAGCGATCCTATATGACTAATTTTTATCAAGAGTTTGACTAGAGGTTAATGTCTTACATTTTCATCCAAAACTTTAGTAATCCAGACAATTGTGTATGTGTTTTGTTGTAACCTATGCAACGGATCCAAGTGAAAAGCCAATCCTTATCTAAAGCTCGTACTTGACCCTTAGTAAAAATGTATTAGGATAGGCAAATTCTTCCCTCGAGGTTATAAAGTAATCTGTATATAAAGCCTCAGCTTTTGGCTTAGGTAGAAAATGATTTGAGTCAAGTGGATTTATTTTTGGTGGCTCACACTCATCTGGTGCTACATATAGACTAGTACTTTAGAACCTAGATTTCCAGATTATTAAATAATTCAACTCAGAGAGAGGCGAGAAACTATGCTCTTTTTAGTTCCTTTGTACTCATTCTCTCTCTTTCTTTCTCTTTCTTTTTCTTTTCTTTCTTTCTTCTCTTTTCTTTCTTTCCTTAGTGCTCACAATCTCACCAGATTTATCAGTATATTTGGTGGTCTCTTCTGGCATTAACACTTTGATTAGGTTCTGATAACTCTACAACTATCCTCAACTGTATTCAGGCGACCAGAAATATAGAAAAGTAGGTCAAGGTTGTATTTGGTGGATCATGAGGGTGGTAGGTGTTATTGCCTTAATACTCTTGAAATAAACTCTAAACTCATAAGCTCATTTTTTTCTGCTTTTTTTTCTAATTTTTTTTTCTATGTATATATATATATTTTTCATTTCTTTTTCCTCTATTTTTCTTTTCTCTCTTTTCTTCGTTCTTTTTTTTCTTTCTTTCTCATCCAAATATCTACTAACACAATGCAGTATAACATAAGAACTTTTATTTACGAGGCATTATTCAGGATTAGGGGTGTTCAAGAGGATATCGGGTGGCTTATTTGGTAGAAGTGCCTATTCTCGGCACCGAGAAGGAAATGGATAGGGCAACGTATTTCTGACCTTGATATTAATACCCTCCTTCAACCAAGGATTCAGTAAGGGATGACCGTGACCATCCACCTTAATCCTTATTTTATCAGAACTCGCTCTCTGTGTATTTTGCCTTATTTGGTGGCTCTCAAGAGATTCGCACTAAGAACTTGTACGCAGAAACTGAGAGCGAAAACTATGTCTAACTCTGAGTATCATTATCTAATTATCCAGAAGTTAAGATTCCTCATACTAGCCTTAGAACACCAGTAGACTTTCTACTCTCACCTCACACTTGTTTGGTGGATCTATTAGAAAGTTTTCCTGATTCCCTAATTACTGTCCAAGGGCTTAGTAGAAGAAGCACTACTTCTTCTCGACAAACTAAAGATGTTTATCGGTTTTCACAGAGGATCCATTGCAAATTCTATGTGTAAGTGTGAAATTGTACTGGATTCTAAACTCAGGAATCAACTTAAGAATAAATCCCTAATAAAACCTTATAAAAATTCTTTATGCCTAAATGCATTTTTTTTTTACATAAAAAAATAAGGCATGCAATGTCCACTCCCCCATGCCTATTCATTACAATGTCCTCATTGAAATGTATGTAGGAAAACAAAAATATAATAACCAAGAGGGGATATCACCTGACTATGCTTGTTGATCCAGGTCAGCATGGATGCAGAGGATGAAAAACTAACTGTAATGAATACTAGGTTGCCTCCCAACCAGCACTAAGTTTAACATCATTTGCCTGACTTAAACCCAAAAATGAATCACCAAATTAATGGATTTGGTCAGGATTAAAATAAAGATATGGTCATGCAACGCAAGGATCGGTGATCCACAAATGCGGATCAGCTGATTGTGAATACCAAGCCCAAAAGGTCAGAAAAATAAAGTGAATGGGCTTGAAATTAATTGCAGCCAGACACTACAAAAGAGAGAAACATTAGTGCAGGTGCCAGAGTGAAAAGTAGATAGTGGCAACCTTAAGATGTGATGCATGAGGAAGGTAGATGAGGTGGATAAAGTATGGTCCGTGGGGAATAAATTGTACGGCTCCTGAAAGTGATGGGAAATGAAAGGAGGAACCCGCATGGTGTAGTCTGGAATGGTATAGGAAATTACTTTGCTAGTCAAGTTAGATATGGATGGATGTTGAGTAGGTAAGTCAAATAAGATCCAGTGGTCCATTTCAATAGTTCGATACTTATTAGAGTCCTCTATCTTATCCTAGGGATGATCAAAAATCTCATTTAAGCCACCTAAATCTTGTTTTAATTCATTCTTCCTTAGATCCATAAGATCGGGGTTTGGATTAGTCAACACCTCAAGTCCCTTTTGGACTATATCTTCTGAGGGAATATCTTCTTGTTTCTCATAAATCAAGTCAAAGTCTTCCAAATCCCATGATTTAGCTAAAGTCTTTGCTTCCTCAGATAGATCCTCATAAGTCATCCCCAGTAATTCTGCAATTTCTTGAACATCTTTTTCATAAGGGGATTGTCTATTTTTCTCAATCTCAGGACTCCAGTGGATGTGGAGAGAAAGGTGCGGATTAGCTGAAATAGAAGTGAAAGTAGATTCGGATTCTATATGGGAATGGTCAGTATCGCCTAATCTAGATATCGAATCATTTAAGCATATCTGACCATGGTAATCTTGAGACAAGATCATATCAGAGCCATCCTACCGTGCTTGGCTGGGAGTGTCACAGTCTCGAATCTTTCTTTCTTCTTGATCTTGCTCTGATTCTCCCAAATCATCCATGTAGTCCAATTGTGTGTCTTTAAACATAAAAGACTCATACTCCAGCTCACTATGAATTGGCTCCTCAAAATAAAATGGTTGCAATTCAGGGCCTAAATCAAGATATATTTCCTCAAGTGAGCCTTCCTCCTCAAAGTCAGATTTTGTGATATCATAATTATTTATTAGTTCAGCTGTAGGCCTAAGTAGGATATATTCTGAATAATCACAGGGCTGGTGGGTGGGCTCGGTGTATGTAGAGGTTGGGATTGGATAAGATGTCATTCTTATAGTTGAATCTACAACCTTGAGTGGCTTACCACCAACTTGTGCCATACTCAGACCTGGTTTATCACCTTGTGCTTTTCGGATTCTATCGAGCTATTTTGTCAGATTATCTGTATTTCTTCTATTAGCTTCTTTCATCCCCTGGACTAGTTGGAGTAATTGGTTGATCTCAGGATCATCGCCATGGTCAGGGATTTGAGTTGGCTGAAGATAATAATCTCCAGGATTTCTTTCCTCAGTATATCCATCATTAGAATACCTAGGGTAGGAATCATATCCTTGGTTAGGTGTTGTAGGGTTATCCCAATTTGAAGGTGAAGTAATTTGGGTGGAATTGGGATAATTTGCACAGTGATTTCGAGGATAGGATTGATATTTTAGGTATTGGGATTCTAAGGCATATCCCTGATCTGGGGAGAAATGAGTTTGGCTGAATCAGTCAAGATAGTTGGTCATGTCGATCAAGTGTTGGTCCTGCATGGAGAGTGTCTTTTGAGGTTGTGGAGATCCTTGATATCCAGCAATTCGTATGGGATTTGAGATAGGCCTGGCTATACTCAGGGAATATGAGGTGTAGGCAATGGAATCAAGTCCCGAGTATTGAGGAGAGTTCTCCCATCCTGAAAAAGTTGAAGTAATGGAAGGGTTAGGATAGGGAGAAAAGAAGGAATAGTGTAAGGCAAAGGAGTATGGGTTCATGGTTTCCTCCTCAATTAGTTCTTCCTCATGGCAATTGGCTATTGGAGTGTATTCAAAAAAATTGGGTCTTCTCTTTAGTTTACTCTCTAAAGGTGGTACCAAATCAGGGTTCAAAGACCTTTTAGCATCAATGTACCAAAAGAAAGTTAATAGATAAGAGAGAGAATACAGATGATAGAATACCTCACCCTTTCAATGCAAGAAATCAAACTGGTCCTTAGAGTGTCAACCCTAAATAGACCTAATCCTGGCTCCCCAAAATACGACTGGGTTAGATCAACCCTTGAATTACTTGGCTGACTAGAAGGGTGGGACTCCTTAGGACACCCTGCATAGTGGGACACCACTAAGGGTTAACGCGGTTACTGCACCGACCTTTCTTGTCACTAGTGGGTCCAAGTAGACAAGGCCTTGACCTTAATCCAATCTACTTTCAAATCCCCAAGAATTATTAGTCCTGCTTAGGGCATGTCTACTCAATTTTAGGCTTGGGTTTGATGTGCTTCTGGAACATGATGGGCGTTAGGGGGTGTTTTCCCTTAAGATCGATTTCAGAAACGTGAAGTGCGCAGGTAAAGGGTTCACAAGCAATTTTTATGATGAAGTGAATTTTAAGATTCAAATGCTTATGTTAGCGTGTTTTAGGGTTCACTTGATTAGATATTTTCAACCAAGTTTCTGATGAGGCACACAAAAGTTTTGCAAATCTGAATTTGTTTGATAGATTTCCTTTAAGTATGGAAATGCGAGTGTGCTCTATCCTTAGCGTGAAACCCTAGGCAAAGATAGTTCTATATGTTCTTTTAAGTCCAAAAATCATATTAGTGGTGCGACCCAAGCAATGCAATCAATTGGTCCTATTGTACCACTAACTAGACACTAATAAAATATTTTCCAAGAATTTTTAATGCACATTTTCTATTTTTTTCTAATTTAAAGTGTACTGGAGGTTTTGCAGTTTGTTTTGACCCCTAGATAGTGATTAGATAATCCGTGAAATCAAACATGCAAGAAATATTTTTTTTCAGATTTTTCCTAAATTCTTGATTATTTTAGAAATTTAGTGCCATAGATTTCAAGTCAACCGAAGTTGTATAAAAATTCTTATGATATTTTGAACTCTGAAAAATCAAGAACAATAACGATTTTGATAACTGATCAGTGCGTGAATTTTTAAAATTTTCTATAACTCAGATTTGTATGAAAATTGGATATGTTGTTCTTGATTTCAAAGTTCATGTCCAATAAAAATTTGAGAATTTTTGGACGGGCGGATCTTCGGGAATTGAATCTATAAGTTAATAGTTTCTTTCAACCTGAAAATCACTAAATTTTTTTTCAATAAGCAAGAAAATTCTAACAAATCCTAATTTTTTTAAATCTAACTAATCTAAACTATGGGTACTTACCTGATATTCGAACCTACAATTCTCGTTGTTATGTTCCTTTTGATTTCCTTGCTTTCCTACTGTTGTCAACGTTTCTGTGCGGATTTAAAGGCGTATTACGTTGCAGTAGAACCGACAAAACGTTTAAACAAATAATTTTATTACTCGAACAACTAGAGTATCCGAGGTCGAACACAGGGAGCAAACTCAGTACTTTGTAAAACCCAAGAATACAACTGTTAAATGCAAATATAATTGATTCAAAGAGTTTTTAAGAAAGATGTAAAAAAATAGAATTAGACGTCTGATTTATGTATCAGACGTCTTAAATGTGATCTTTCTTTCTCTTTTTCTTCTTCTGCTTTGCCTTTCGGATCTCGTTGCAATCTTCCCTTGTCCTTCTTCTTCTCCTGCGAAGACTTCTTTCTTTCTTCTTCTTCTGTCTTGCTTCTCCTTTCTTCGTTGCCTTCTTCTTCTTCTTTGTCTTGCTTCTCCTTCTTCTGCAGCGGCCAAGTCCTTCTCCTGCAATCAGCCTGCCTGCACAGGGAACAAAACCTAACCCTTCTCCCTCTACCCGCGCGTGTCTCTCTCTCAAGCAATTCACTCTAACCGCTCTACCAGAGCCACAGTCTCAATCGGGTCGGATCGTACCCGGGACCAGGCGCACCTGCAGGTGTGTGATGCGCGAGGAGTGCGTAGGTCTAGGTCGGGTCGGATCCGCCAGGTCCGCGTGGTCAGGCCGCGGACGAGGCGGGTGGGGTCAGTGAGGGACCTCACCCCTGTGCTTACTGAGGCGATAAGAATAAAGCGTAAAAACAACTTATACGGTACCTGCCGGTTGCAATCCCACGATGTGGGACTATCTGGTCTCGCCTTCACGCGCGCCTGCAGAAACCTCGTCGTGCGATTGCCCCGCAGCTGCTGGCTCTGCTAGCGCTCCTCGGCTGGATTCGTTCACCTCGCGACACTTGCGTTAGTATGCAGCACCTGTAGTCTGGAAGACCGGGTGCCTGGAGCTTCGCGGGAGCTTCATCAGAGGTCGTCCATGGCGGCAGCAGCTCGAATCCTGTCGTACACAAAACGCGCCTCTCGGCCAAATCAGAATAGATAGAGACCTTCGCCGTGGCACGGCGAAGGCGGTGGGCAGTGCAGCAGGCCGCAGGTCGGCCTAGGCGTGCGTGCCTAGGTCAACCTGTGGCCGGAGATGGTGGGTTGGTCGGGGGGTGGTTGTGGAGGGCTGGAGTGGCAGTGGGAGGGTGGAGTGTGTTCCTGGAGGTGAGGCGGAGCTTTCGAGGTGGTTGGCGAGCCGTGTGGAGGGCTGGAGTGGTGTGGGCGGCTCGCCGGAGTGCGGTCGGAGGCGAAGACGATGGAGGTGGTTAGCGTCTGTCGAGGGTCGATCAAGGGAGATAACAGGGGGAAAAGAGAGAGGAGAGGATGGAGAACGTATCTGGGGTTGTCTGGAGTGAAGGGAGGCAGTGGAGAGGACGGCTCGTGACTGCCGTCGTCGGGGAAGAAAGACCCTGGGGGAGGAAGCGGCGACGAAGATGAGGTCAGGAGCTTGCGCGCAGGGTATAGCGCGCCGCGGGAGGAAGAGGCGGAGAGGACTCTGCTGCTGGTATGGCAGCAGAGTGACGAGAAGGAGGGAAAGCGGTCGCCGGAGCTTGTGGGTCGTTTGGCCGGAGATGGGAGAGAAGAAATTTGGAGGGGATCTCCGTCAAAATCAAGCTTAAGATGAGTGGCCGGGTCCGAGGGGTGTTTTATAGGTGCTGGCCGCTCCTATCAGAGCGTGAAAGACGCGCAATTAGGTCAGCCAGTTCGGCGGAGTTGGAAGGAAGAAAGATACCCACATCTCTCGTGCGTTCGCACGAGAGATTGGGTTCACACCAGCGAATTTGATTGGCTTTAGAAGGAAGGGAATTCCTCAGAGAATCTCCCTTCCATTTCTGGGAGAGAATCTCTGAGGAATTAGAGAGCCATCTCTCTCGAAACTTCGTCGGAGCTCGGTTCTGCCCTAGTAATGGCGGCAGGACCGGTTTGCAAAGAAGGCAAGGAACCTAGGGGGCTCTCTGCAAGGATATTCAAAAGATAGGGACCTCTTTGTGATTTGGGTGTACTAACTTGCAAAGTAGGTCAAGATGACCTCCCCTTAGGTCCAAATTTTGGTACAAACCTAATTTGGCCCTAAAGAATCCAATGGTGAAGTTGGATTTTAGGTTTGACCTCTTTTGACTGGACATTTTGCGTAAAAACCCAAATTAGGTTAATTGAAGAGCTAAGACCCTAATCTAGGTCAAACTAGGTTCCAAAGGCCAAATTAAGTGTTCTAAACCCCAGAGGATGTTTTTCTATGATTTTTAGAGGGTTTGCTTGATTTTTATTCTGACTGGAACCTTGTTAATTTAAGCGGGTCTATTTTAGGGTTACCAAGTGTCATTTAATTCTTAGATTGCACATAAACCCATTTCTGATTAATTCAACCCACTTTGGACTATTTGACCTATGTTTTGCTTCTGAGAAATCCCGTTTATGTACTGCAATGGTAAAATTGCAGTTTTAACCTTTATTTCATGTTTTCTTCTCAGAGCACTTGTTCCTTTAGTTAAGCCTTCTTCTAGGTTATGTAGGAGCTTTTATCTTCTTTATTAGGTCAAAATGAGCTAGTTATGGCTCATGATGAGGCTCTCATCATACCCCCATGCCTAGCTTTTGCTAGTCCCTTAGCAAAATTTCAAAGTTTTAACTTCCATTCTAGACCCAAAGTGTCCTTAGTTATGATAAGTGCTTCTTTTGTGATTAGGTAGGAATGCCGACAATAGGCCTAGAGGTACTCAAGTACCAACCAAAATCTGGACCTGTTCTGCTTTAGCCTCAGTCCTTCGCAAAGGTTTCTACGGCCCACAAAAACTATCCTAGGGTTTGTTGGACTCTGCGGTTAAAGCACCCGTGCTTGAGACATTTTTAGCCTACGCTCAGTTTGCAGTGCGTTTTTTTTGTAAGAGAGAGATAGAGGATTTATTTGTTTGGAGAGCTTTTCTCTCTCTTTTCTTTTTATTTCTAGCTTCGGATTAGCTTCTCAACACGATCTGTATCGGATTCCTCATCCCCATCATCAATCCTCAAGGGTCCCTGGCTTTCGAGATTTCGAGATAATCCCGCCCATGGCAACCCCCGGAACCCTGGCTTTCGAGATTTCGAGATAATCCCGCCCATGGCGTTCCGTGGCCGAATTCAGACCCTGGCGATCGACATTTCGTGATAATGCCACCCATGGTATCTGAACCAGCAGAGTGCTTACATGCCCCCAGTAGGATATTTAAATATCCTAAGAGACAAGCACCGAGGAGACGATATGTTGTTACGCATCTTCGAGGGGAATTTCCCGCCTCTCCGCGCTGGGAACTTGTCCAAATCAACTTGTGTTGATTGGCCGCTCCTAATCTAGGTGACTTTTTCAGAATATTAAACGCTCTTGCGTGTTTTGAATATTTATGCGCACTGAACCAGACTGTGTGTGAATTTGGGTGCTTGGGTTACCGAATCCCGCAAACCGGAGGTCAGTTAACGAGGCCGAATACTTCCTAAGCCTTAGACCTAATACTTAAGCTTCGCATTTTCCTCAACCTCTTGAGGATTGTCCAGATTTTAACGGATACGTGAATTTTTAAGCTAAAAATCTAGCCCAAGAGGCCTAAGACCAGCGTTCCCGCTAATCTCTTGTTATATCTCTGTAGCATTTTTCTTTTCTTTTTCTTGACTCGGTCTAGAACTTCAGTTAACCCCTTAATCTTTTACTAATGACTTTTTCTTTTTCTTTTCCTTTTGTGCTCCTTTCTTTATTTTTGCTCTTTTTGTCATTTTTCTTTCTTTTCCTCCTCTCATTTGTATGACCCTGAATTGTTCCTCCCCTCTATCAAGTCCCTTTTTTTTTTTTTTTTTTTTTTTTATGAATGAAACCCTTTCTTGATATGAATTTTCTGACATTTTGCACTTTCATACCCCCCCATGCCTAAGATTTGCAATGTCCCCATTGTAAATTAGGTGGGTTCGAATTCAGCTTAGTTCATGTGTTAGGACAGGTGTGTGGTGAGTGAATGGGTCGAAGCGACTTGTTGCGAACGATTTCTAATCTCGGGTAGGTATACCTGAGGTGAAGTCGGCTGTTCTAATGGATGAACCCTAAAGTGCAATATGAGTTCCGCATAGCGATGTCAGAAACGGTTTCAGGTTTTTCAAAGAATGACGGGTTGCCTCCCGTTAAGCGCTGAGTTTTACGCCATCGGCTGGGCGTAATGAGCTCAAGAGGAAAGGAGGGTAAAGGATGACTCAGTCAAATCTATATCGGTCATGTCAATGAACGGCTTGAGTCTCTGCCCATTCACGACAAATGGTTCAGAATCGTGGCTGAGTGGGCTGATTTCAATAGCTCCATTTCCGAAGATTTGGCGGACTAGGTAGGGTCCGACCCACTTGGATCTTAGCTTTCCTGGGAATAGTTTGAGTCGAGCATCAAAGAGTAAAACTTTTTGACCAGGATGAAAGACCTTTCTAGAAATGTGTTTGTCGTGAAAAGCTTTAACCCGTTCTTTGTAAATTCGCGAGTTCTCATATGCGTCGTGGCGTAATTCATCGATCTCGCTCATTTGAAATCTTCTGTGGGTTCCAGCCTTAGAAAGGTCGAGATTACAGGTCCGTACTGCCCAATAGGCTTTATGCTCCAATTCGACGGGGAGGTGACATGCCTTCCCGTACACTAGTCTGAAGGGAGACATTCCTAATTGGGTCTTGTGGGCGGTCCTATAGGCCCACAATGCTTCCGGAAGCCGAGAAGACCAATCTTTTCTATCAGGTCGAACAGTAACCTGAAGGATCTTCTTGATCTCTCGGTTAGATAGCTCAGCTAGACCATTAGTTTGGGGGTGGTAAGGAGTAGAGATTCGGTGTGACACCCCGTATTTGATCATCAGTGACCTGAACTGAGCGTTTGTAAAATGGGTCCCTCCGTCGGAAATTATAGCACGCGGAATCCCGAACCTTGAGAAAATGTTTTGATGAAGGAATTTTATAACGACTTTATGATTGTTGGTTCGGGTCGGAATGGCTTCTATCCACTTGGAAACATAATCAACTGCGAGTAAAATGTATTCGAAGCCATCCGAGGTAGGAAAGGGTCCCATGAAATCAATCCCCCAAATATCAAAAATTTCGCATACCAAGATCGGCTGTAGAGGCATCATGTCTCTATGGCTCATGTTGCCTAGAGTCTGGCAACGGGAACATGCCTTACAGTGATTGTATGCATCTTTGAAAATTGTGGGCCAGTAGAAACCACACTGGAGGACTTTCGATGCGGTTTTATGTCCCGAAAAATGTCCACCGCATGCCTGGTCATGGCAAAATGAGAGTATGTCTTTGATTTCCACTTCCGTGACGCATCGTCGGATTATCTGATCAGCACCAATGCGGAAGAGATACGGATCTTCCCATAGGTAATACTTGGCATCGGAACGCAATTTGTCCTTTTTGGCCTTCGACCAATCGGGCGGAATCTGATGTGATGCCAGGTAATTAACAATATCGGCGAACCATGGAAGACTTGTACTGATAGTCAGGAGGTGCTCATCAGGAAAATGTTCTGTAATAGGTCCGGACGGATCAATAATTTCAGGAGGAAGGCGGGATAAATGATCAGCTACCACATTGTGCTTTCCCGCCTTGTCGCGAATCTCGATGTCAAATTCTTGCAACAGCAAGATCCAGCGGATTAATCGAGGTTTCGCGTCCTTCTTGGCTAGGAGATGCCTCACAGCTGTGTGATCCGAGTATATGATAACACGGGAACCCAGAAGGTATGATCTGAATTTTTCCAGGGCAAATACTACGGCCAGCAGCTCTTTCTCAGTAACCGTATAGTTACGCTGAGCCTCATCCAGTGTTTTGCTGGCGTAGTAAATGACCACAGGTTTCCCGTCAATTTTCTACCCCAAAACCGCTCCTACAGCGAAGTCAGATGCATCGCACATGATCTCAAAGGGTTGAGACCAATCAGGGGACTGTAGGATTGGGGCTTGGGTGACTCGGTCACGTAAGATCTCAAATGCTTGAGTGCATTCCTTGGAAATTCCGAAAGGCACATCCTTGGAAAGCAGATTGGTCAGGGGGCGCGCGATTTTGGAGAAATCAGGGATGAATCGACGGTAGAAACCGACGTGCCCCAAAAAAGATCGGATGTCCTTAATCGAGCTAGGCATAGGGAGCTTGGAAATCAGGTTAACCTTAGCTCGATCCACTTGGATGCCTTTCTCTGAGATTAAATGTCCCAGGACAATTCCCTCAGGCACCATGAAATGGCTCTTTTCCCAGGAAAGAACCAAATTCACCTCGATGCACCGCCTGAGTATATGGACCAAGTGTTGGAGGCAATCGTCAAATGATTGTCCAAAAACTGAAAAGTCATCCATGAAGACTTCCAGATAGTCACCTACCATATCTGAGAATATGGCAAGCATGCACCGCTGAAAAGTTGCAGGTGCATTGCAGAGACCGAATGGCATCCTTCGAAATGCGTACGTCCCGAAGGGGTAGGTGAATGTGGTCTTTTCTTGGTCCTCTGGATGGATTGCCACCTGATTGTAACCGGAGTACCCGTCAAGAAAGCAGAAGAATCTATTTCCCGCTAGTTTCTCGAGGATCTGATCAATAAACGGTAGTGGGAAATGATCCTTCTTCGTGGAGGAATTTAGTCTTCTGTAATCAATGCAGACTCTCCACGAATTAGCTATTCGGGTAGGAATGACTTCCCCGGTTTCTGTCGTGATGATGGTAAGTCCTGCCTTCTTAGGTACCACTTGTGTTGGACTCACCCAACGACTGTCGGAGATCGGGTAGATGATCCCTGCATCTAACCACTTAATGATCTCCTTTTTCACGACCTCCTGTAGGTTAGGGTTTAGTCGCCTTTGCATTTCTCTTGAAGGTCGTGAGCCTTCTTCTGTATAGATTCGATGCGTGCAGTATGAAGGGCTTATACCAGTCAAATCATCTAGAGTCCATCCAATGGCTCTACGATGTTGCTGGAGAACAGAAATCAAACGGAGTTCCTGGTCAGGTGTGAGTCGAGAATTGATAATCACAGGAAACGTTTGATTTGAATCCAAAAAGACATATTTTAGATGTTCAGGAAGGGGCTTGAGTTCCATGACAGGATTGTCAGCAGCAGCGGGTGGTTCAGGGTTTGTATCGGGAGCAATGGTAGGAGTCATAGGTGTGTCTAGATTGTGTTCGCACTCCTCTGTTAGCGGTTTTTGATTTTCTAGTGGTTGATCAGGAATAATCAGGTTGTCCTCTATGTGCAGTTTATCAACCACGGCTTTGACATCACAAATTTCCTCTATAACCCCGCAATTAATCCCTTGTTGGGCTTTGAAAATGTCGATCTTCAGATTTTGATTCCCAAATTTTAATTCTATCTGGCCCTCTTCGTAGTTTATATTGGCCCTAGCAGTGGCCAGAAAGGGTCTCCCTAATATGATTGGTGTGTCCCTTGGGTTCTTAGGTGCATCCATGTCCAGTACTATGAAGTCCACTGGGAAATAAAAATCTCGTACCCTAACAATGACATCCTCGAGTATACCTTTGGGTGACTTGATGGATCGATCAGCTAACTGCAATGTCACCTCAGTGGGTTTAAGTTCAGATTCTTCAAGGTGGTCAAGGAGGGATGTAGGTATTAAATTTATGGAGGCACCTAGGTCTAGTAGGGCTCTATCAAGTTGGGTTTCACCAATTTTACAAGAAATCAAGGGGGTTCCTGGGTCTTTAGCCTTGGGTGGGAGTTTGCTCAGGATGACAGAGCTGGCTTGCTCTGACAGTACAATCGGATTCCCATCCTTGGTTCGCGGCTTACGTTTAGGTGTACATATGTCTTTCAAGAATCTTGCGTAAGCCGGTATGTGGCGGATTGCATCCATCAACGGGATGTTTATCTGGACCTGTTCAAAGAGCTTGACCAGATCCTCCTCAGGAGCCACAGGTTTGGTTATCCTTTTTCCTTTGGTCAAGGCCTCAGGAAATGGGATCCTAGCTGGTTCCTCTAGGATAGGTCCAGGTTCTTGATCTGGGACAGTAGTATCTTGGATGACTACCCTAGGGTCTTGGCGATTATCAGGCTTGGAGTGGTTCAGATAATGTGGGTCTTGTGTTGTTTTACCACTACGTGTTGTTACAGAGTTTAATCCAGCCTGACTTTGGTTTGGGTTAGGTAGGAGAGGTGGCTGCTGCTGAAATTCTGCATAAGATGTAGAAGCCTCCATCCTGTCTGGTGATGGAGTAGCAGGGGCCTGATAAATCAAATGTGCGTGGCCTGGATTTGGATTCATAATGCGCCTCTGGGTCGGCACATTATTTGGGTTGGGCAGAGGTTGCGAAGGAAGGGTGCCAGGTTGGCGAGAAGTTGCCATCTGGGCCAGTTGGTTGCGAACCTCTGTGATCTCGTCCTTGTGCTGTTTTTGCATTGCCGCATTCGTTTTTTGAATGTCAGCCAGCATTTGAAGGATAAGAGTCAGTTGATCCTGATTTTGCCCAGATTGGTAGGTGGGATTGGGCCAAGGCTGAGGCGGCTGATATGGACGAGGAGCTTGTGGGTGGGGTTGATATGGTGGTTTTTGAGAGTTTCCCGCCCACTGAAAGTTAGGATGATTTCGCCATCCAGGGTTGTAGGTATTGGAGTATGGGTCGTTCTGGATGGCGTTGAGGTCCTCGCAGTTCTGAGAAACCTCAGGAAAGTCAGAATACGAGGGTTCAGAGTTCCCCCAACTCGAGTAGACGGGATCGGAGGTCACTCCGGTCTGGGAGGTAGACGGGGGTGGATAGGGGCCCATCCCCTTGGCAGGTTGGTGATAGATGTTTTGCACTGTTTCCCTTGCCAGAGGAGGTCGTGCAAAAGAGTTTTGTGCAGAGGTGGCTTGCTGCAAATGTCGAGTTAGCTCGTCCACCTTCTTTTCTATGATAGAGACCTTGTCCAACCGACTGGCCATCAATTCCAGGTCAACAGAAGTGGACAGGTCCTGCGTCTCATGTGTCCCTCTTAGATTCGTCGATGCGCGGGCATTCGTCCTGTCGAATAAGCCCAAGGAGTCATTGTTTATGGAGTTCTCGCACATGTTTTCGAGAATCTCCCACACCGTGTTCTCGTGTTGGCCCATGATGTTTCCTCCACATGTTGCATTGACGATTAGACGAATATCCTCACGGAGTCCCTGGTAAAAAGACTGGACTTGTTCCCACTTAGGAACTCCGTGATGGGGACACTTTCGCATGAGATCTAGGAATCGATCCCAAGCTTCGTGAAGAGGTTCTCCCTATTGTTGAGTGAAATGAGTGATCTGGTGGCGCAAGGCATTCGTCCGGCCAACAGGGAAGAATTTTTTCAAAAATTCGGACTGTAATTCCTCCCAAGTGTTGATCGGGCGGGTCTGAGTCTGATACCAGTGTGCGGCCTTGTCCAAGAGGGAGAACGAAAACATTTTCATGAGTAGGATATCCCGGTTTTGTACATCTGACCCGAAAGTCTGGGCCAGATGCTTGAGTTGTTTAATGTGTTGGAATGGATCCTCAGAGTTAAGCCCATGGAACTTTGGTATGGCATGAATCATATTGGGCTTTAGATCAGAATCGGGTCCTCCAATTGGGATTCGTACTCGGGGTTCAATTGCCACCGCAGCGGGATTATAGTGATCTCGCATCATAGGTCGCTGTGGTGGGTTTACAAAGTTCTGAAAGAGATCGTTCAAGCGTTGAAGTTGGTGTTCAAGGTTATTCTCCTCTTCAATGGGTTGTGCCATGATGGGAGAAGAAGGAGAATCAGGGTCTGAATCAGATGAAAGATTTATGTGGTGGGGTTGCTGCACAAACAAGGGCGTCGAGGCTTGGCCTCGGCGAGAATGAATTTCTAGAGGAGGTCTTAAAGGTGGTCTTAAGGACCTCCTACCAAACATGCACCGGAAGATGTGATGAGATTAGAAGGTGCTGGACCCAATCAAGACACCCAAGAATTGTTGGGTGACTATAGAGGTTCGGGGCAGATGGACCCCTGGATCAGAAGATCGTCCACCTGAGAAATACCTGGGCAGCCAGAGAGGGAGAGTCCCGCAAAGACCCCTACACGGTAGAGCGTCCCCACGGGTTACAGGGTTTCCCCCACCCGACCTCTCTTGTCACTGCGGTTCCAGGTAGACCAGAATGGGGATCTTGACCTCTTAAGTCTACCTTTTTTTTATTTTAAGATCAAGGTGCTTAATGTTCCACTTGAACTTTTAAGTATTTTGAGTGCAAAAAGTGACCTAATATTAAGGTTGGTTGACTCGAGGGATCAACTTCACCTCTTGTTCCTTTGAGAGCTTTTAGGTCCTTCCTTTTATGATTCAAATGGATTATCAGCCTGATTTGCTTAGGGTTCCTCTTGTATAAATATTTTCAAACACGGTTTAGGCACACTTCTTTTTGGAAAGTTTGTTTCTTTGTTTTAGAGAAGATGTGTCTCTAAAAACCCTAGCTTTGCAATCCTAACTTGGCTCTAATGGGTCCAATTTAGTTGCCTTAGAATTTAGCACCTAGGGCTCAATCAAGAAAGTTTTAGCCCTAGTTGCCTTAGTTGGATGACAGACAAAAATATGTTGAAATGAAAATCAGGCAACTTGATGAGTTACTAAATATAAGACAGGTAGCCCTAAGTTGACTTCTCCCCTTTTTTTTTTTTTTTAGATTGTGAGAGGGTTAAGGGAGAGGGCTTATGGAGATTACCTGCTCCAGTCTGTTGTGCAGTTGCTATTCTTTCCTTTTTGTTTTGCTTTCCCTGATTGAACACAACAAAAGAGAAGTTAAGTCAGATATTAAATAGAAAAGTTGTACTCAAAAGCTTTACAAGTGCCCGTTGCTCCCCGGCAACGGCGCCAAAATGTTGTCAACGTTTCTGTGCGGATTTAAAGGCGTATTATGTTGCAGTAGAACCGACAAAACGTTTAAACAAATAATTTTATTACTCGAACAACTAGAGTATCCGAGGTCGAACACAGGGAGAAAACTCAGTACTTTGTAAAACCCAAGAATACAACTGTTAAATGCAAATATAATTGATTCAAAGAGTTTTTAAGAAAGATGTAAAAAAATAGAATTAGACGTCTGATTTATGTATCAGACGTCTTAAATGTGATCTTTCTTTCTCTTTTTCTTCTTCTGCTTTGCCTTTCGGATCTCGTTGCAATCTTCCCTTGTCCTTCTTCTTCTCCTGCGAAGACTTCTTTCTTTCTTCTTCTTCTGTCTTGCTTCTCCTTTCTTCGTTGCCTTCTTCTTCTTCTTTGTCTTGCTTCTCCTTCTGCAGCGGCCAAGTCCTTCTCCTGCAATCAGCCTGCCTGCACAGGGAACAAAACCTAACCCTTCTCCCTCTACCCGCGCGTGTCTCTCTCTCAAGCAATTCACTCTAACCGCTCTACCAGAGCCACAGTCTCAATCGGGTCGGATCGTACCCGGGACCAGGCGCACCTGCAGGTGTGTGATGCGCGAGGAGTGCGTAGGTCTAGGTCGGGTCGGATCCGCCAGGTCCGCGTGGTCAGGCCGCGGACGAGGCGGGTGGGGTCAGTGAGGGACCTCACCCCTGTGCTTACTGAGGCGATAAGAATAAAGCGTAAAAACAACTTATACGGTACCTGCCGGTTGCAATCCCACGATGTGGGACTATCTGGTCTCGCCTTCACGCGCGCCTGCAGAAACCTCGTCGTGCGATTGCCCCGCAGCTGCTGGCTCTGCTAGCGCTCCTCGGCTGGATTCGTTCACCTCGCGACACTTGCGTTAGTATGCAGCACCTGTAGTCTGGAAGACCGGGTGCCTGGAGCTTCGCGGGAGCTTCATCAGAGGTCGTCCATGGCGGCAGCAGCTCGAATCCTGTCGTACACAAAACGCGCCTCTCGGCCAAATCAGAATAGATAGAGACCTTCGCCGTGGCACGGCGAAGGCGGTGGGCAGTGCAGCAGGCCGCAGGTCGGCCTAGGCGTGCGTGCCTAGGTCAACCTGTGGCCGGAGATGGTGGGTTGGTCGGGGGGTGGTTGTGGAGGGCTGGAGTGGCAGTGGGAGGGTGGAGTGTGTTCCTGGAGGTGAGGCGGAGCTTTCGAGGTGGTTGGCGAGCCGTGTGGAGGGCTGGAGTGGTGTGGGCGGCTCGCCGGAGTGCGGTCGGAGGCGAAGACGATGGAGGTGGTTAGCGTCTGTCGAGGGTCGATCAAGGGAGATAACAGGGGGAAAAGAGAGAGGAGAGGATGGAGAACGTATCTGGGGTTGTCTGGAGTGAAGGGAGGCAGTGGAGAGGACGGCTCGTGACTGCCGTCGTCGGGGAAGAAAGACCCTGGGGGAGGAAGCGGCGACGAAGATGAGGTCAGGAGCTTGCGCGCAGGGTATAGCGCGCCGCGGGAGGAAGAGGCGGAGAGGACTCTGCTGCTGGTATGGCAGCAGAGTGACGAGAAGGAGGGAAAGCGGTCGCCGGAGCTTGTGGGTCGTTTGGCCGGAGATGGGAGAGAAGAAATTTGGAGGGGATCTCCGTCAAAATCAAGCTTAAGATGAGTGGCTGGGTCCGAGGGGTGTTTTATAGGTGCTGGCCGCTCCTATCAGAGCGTGAAAGACGCGCAATTAGGTCAGCCGGTTCGCCGGAGTTGGAAGGAAGAAAGATACCCACATCTCTCGTGCGTTCGCACGAGAGATTGGGTTCACACCAGCGAATTTGATTGGCTTTAGAAGGAAGGGAATTCCTCAGAGAATCTCCCTTCCATTTCTGGGAGAGAATCTCTGAGGAATTAGAGAGCCATCTCTCTCGAAACTTCGTCGGAGCTCGGTTCTGCCCTAGTAATGGCGGCAGGACCGGTTTGCAAAGAAGGCGAGGAACCTAGGGGGCTCTCTGCAAGGATATTCAAAAGATAGGGACCTCTTTGTGATTTGGGTGTACTAACTTGCAAAGTAGGTCAAGATGACCTCCCCTTAGGTCCAAATTTTGGTACAAACCTAATTTGGCCCTAAAGAATCCAATGGTGAAGTTGGATTTTAGGTTTGACCTCTTTTGACTGGACATTTTGCGTAAAAACCCAAATTAGGTTAATTGAAGAGCTAAGACCCTAATCTAGGTCAAACTAGGTTCCAAAGGCCAAATTAAGTGTTCTAAACCCCAGAGGATGTTTTTCTATGATTTTTAGAGGGTTTGCTTGATTTTTATTCTGATTGGAACCTTGTTAATTTAAGCGGGTCTGTTTTAGGGTTACCAAGTGTCATTTAATTCTTAGATTGCACATAAACCCATTTCTGATTAATTCAACCCACTTTGGACTATTTGACCTATGTTTTGCTTCTGAGAAATCCCGTTTATGTACTGCAATGGTAAAATTGCAGTTTTAACCTTTATTTCATGTTTTCTTCTCAGAGCACTTGTTCCTTTAGTTAAGCCTTCTTCTAGGTTATGTAGGAGCTTTTATCTTCTTTATTAGGTCAAAATGAGCTAGTTATGGCTCATGATGAGGCTCTCATCACCTGCACACACGAAATCAACAAAAATAACAAGTTAGAAATCTCAAATTCACACCAAAAAGCTTCAAAATTTTCCGTTGCCTCCCCGACAATAGCACCAACTTGCTCGGCCGCGTGAATTGTGTTTTAAATGATGGTTTAATTGTAGTATAGCATGAAACACGTCGACAAATAAATTTATAAAAATTAATGAGTACTGGGTCGTTCGTAGGGAGGCAATCTCAATTTTAACAGAAGCTTTTTCAGAAAAACTTGTTCTTAAACAGATATTTATATATGCATATATGTATAGAGAGGCATCAAATATCCATAAGATCAAAATTTCATTGCAATTGGATAGAGTTTTCACAGTAGAAAATGCTAATAGATGCAGATACATAGATAAATAGAGAGATAGATAGGAGGCAGAGAGACGACGCCGCTTGTAGGATGCTTATGCGAGATGCAGCAGCACGTCAGATCCAGAGCACTGGGATGAAGGTCGAAGTTGCAAAGAGAGAGGCAGGAACCAGAGAGAAGAAGGTGGAAGAGATGTTTGGAGTTGATGGGAGAGATGATCCATCCAAGGGGGGCTTTGTCCTTCTTTTATAGTTATTATGGAGGGCAAAAAGGGTATTTTGGCCCTCTATCTTGTGCAACAACCTTAGGTTAATCAGATCCATCGATCAAAAGATCAACGGATCAGATCTGGCCTCAAAATATCCTCAAACACACACTTTGCATGCGGATTGGCTTCGGTGTTGACACGTAGCACATCCATCGTCGTCCATTCGCCATCGCACGGTCCCCGTCCATCGTGCACTCCTGCCTAACGCCTCAGCACTTATCTTTCTCTCCTCGCACGCGCCGCTCGTTTAAAATCAACACCTAATCCTTGACCGTTTGATCTTACGATCTAACAGCTTAGATTCATGTAGAATTTCGCTTATTTATGAATGATAGCAATAAAAAGATATGTCGTTATAATTTATGTGGCGGAAATCTCTCAATCAAAGATTAAAACAGATACCAATTTAAATGACAGTAAAGATGTCATATCCACAGGGAGGCTTAAGCCAATAGAACTTGCAAATTCCTTATCTTGATGTCGCCTACAATTATAGTTTAACATGCAATGTACATGAGGCTAATAGATTGAATAGATATGCAATCAGATAATATAGAAAGAACTCAAGGGGTTGGCTGTGATTCACACAATAAATAAATATTCTAAGAAAAATACCCGACAGTATTCTAAACCAAGAAAGTCAGCCAACAACTTAATCCCCTTGCATTATTGAATTAGCTATGTGCATTGGGAGAGGAATAGAATGCATAAGGGAAAAGAAAGAATCACCAGATAATTATAGAAAAGTTGAGGGGCTAGCCAGCAATACTACTAAAAAAATTAGAATTCTTTTATTGAAAATGCAACCTCCCGCAATGGCATTCGAATGTAATTTTTAATTCGAGGAGAAACAGGGGATTGCTTTGATCGGCTTGTGCATGCGCAAGGAGGACTCGCGGGTCGTGAGTCTGGGGAGAGGAGACATGTTGGAGTAGACGCTCGCAACGGTGGTAGCGACGGGACCAGAGGTAGCCTCCGGTGGCCAATTGGTAGTGGAGGGCGACGATCGATGGTGACGGCAGGAGGAGCTCGCGTGTGTTGTGGAGGGCAGTTGGTGGGCATACGGAGGTCATGGGCGTGAGACAAGGGGAACGACGAGGTTGACGGTGAGTTTGGTCACGTGTAGGGGTTGTATGAAGTGAGGAGGCGGCTGCAACTTTGGGTCCCTTCGTAGTTGCAGGGAGGCGGTTGGGCGAAGAGGAAGAAGAAGAAAATGAAGAGGAAGAAGGAGACAATAAGGGCGGCGTGTGGTGTGTTGGCGGTGGTGTTGGCTGTGGGTTTAGGGGGCTGCTGCAGCTAACGGCTGGTGGTGGTGATGGAGATCGTGGTGGGTGGCTACGGTGGGACGTGGAGATGACATTGTGTTGAAGAAGATGAATAGTGGGTTGTGGTGATGGCGAGGGGAATTTTTGGTGGAGGAGGTGTAGGAGGTGATGGTTATGGTAGACAACTGGTGGTGGTGGTAGTGCTCTCTATCACTGAGCACCACCGCGTTGAGGCAAGTGGAGGAGAGGTGAGGCCAGCATCGATCCATAGTGCAATCTTGAGTTCATAGGGTGCGCTTGTTCCACGATGGTGGAGAGGTGAGAAGATCCCCGCCAGGGGGAGAAGATGGATTCCCATCTCGTCCTCCCACTGCTCTTCTTCTTATTAAGACACCTGCAGTTTGTTTCCGCCGAAAACTTCTCCAACCACCCGCAAAGAATGCAAGTGGTTGGAATGGTAGAAAAGGATGGCTGCTCTTTATCAAATGTCTGATTGATGTTCCGGATGTCTTAAAATGTGTAGATAGCAGTGGTTCTCGATGGAGATTCTCAGACGTCCAAATTAAGCTTTAGATGTCTTGTAGAGTGATTTTGGTTATCTGCCTGATGCCTTCAGGTGTCATGTGCCTAGCCTGCATCCACCAAATGATTATCATAACATATCATATGTTATTAAGTAGGTGGAAGAGATATCTGGAGTTAATGTGAGAGATGATCCATCCAAAGGGGGCTTTGGCTTTCTTTTATAGTTTTTATGGAGGGCAAAAAGGGTATTTTGGCCCTCTATCTCGTGCAACAACCTTAGGTTAATCAAATCTATCGATCGAAAGATCAACAGATCAGATCTGGCCTCAAAATATCCTCAAATACACCCTCTACATGTGGATTGGCTCTGGTGCTGACATGTGGCACGTCCATCGTCGTCCATTTGCCATCGCACGATCCCCGTTCATTCGTGCGTGCCTAGCTAACGCCTCAGTGCTTATCTTTCTCTCCTCGCGCACACCACTCATTCAAAATCAACACCTAATCCTCAACCGTTTGATCTTATGATTGAATGACTCAGATTCACATCCACGTGCACTTTTGAATTTGATTTGCGCGCCGATCGCTACTCAGTCGTCCGATCTTTTGATCGGATGACTTAACTCGCTCTGGCATCTTCGTGCGCCAATGCAGATCCAATGGGTAATAGCACCTACTTGCAATGCCTTCCTGATTTGAGAGCTGCGTGGATCAAACCCTCGCTCTTTGCTTTCAGCACAAGTGCGTGAGCCAACGCACTACGCATGTGTTCTATTACGGTTTCCTCTTTGCGTTTAGTTATCCTTAACCTTTGGATGGATGGCTTGGATGCATTGTGGACCATTGGATGGCCATCCAACAGTTGAGAGCGGGCGAGGGATGGTCTTCAGAGATGGGCCGACGGTGAGGGGCGGCTGTGATGGCACCACGTGGTGCTATCATGGTCGTCCATCTTCTTTTCTTTGTATCTAGTGATGTGGACCTCTGATCGGGTTGATTTTTTTGTCGTTGGACTGTGATCATTGATCCAAATCCATCCGTGCGGTCAGATCTTTCATTTAAGGCTCATATATTTGTCCTTTGGCTCCATGATCTCCCTTCTTCTATGGACTGCACACAATGCTTTGGTTGTCTGATCGAGACGATTTCAGAAGCATTGGACTCCCATCGTCGTTCTGATCAGATCTGTCTAGTCTGATATGTCATTTGCAGCTTCAAATCATCTCCAATTAAAATCATCTCTTATTAGTACATAAAATGACAATATTATCTATATGACTAATAAACTAGCTATTGTGCAAATTATGATGCCTATGAATGCATTGTTTATAAGTTATGCTAGAATATAGCTTAATTCAAGTGTTTTAGGTTGCATGATTGTTGTGCAATCAGTTATCACTGTAAGTTCACAATGTTCCTCATGAGTAATTAATTAGTTTCTTTATGTGGAAAATATATAATAAAAGTTGTATTAATTAATTATCTAATTTTTCTGGAAATTCAGGGGCAAAAGCCTGTAGCACTTGGCAATGTAACCAATCCCTTAACAAAGGAATTCATCAAGTGTCTATCTTGTGTTTCTAATAGACCTTGTGCTGCTATACTCTTAGAAGATCCATTTCTATCATGTGAGGTGCCATGCCAACCTTGTGGATCTTGCTCTTCGCCACCCATCTCACCCATATTGGATTCTGGCCTTGAGAAATTAATTAATATCTTCTACCTTCTTTCTACATCCAATGGTATTTTATAGCACAATGGCATCTTACAGCATGGGAAATTTGAAGACTTTTTGAGTTGCTTGTGGTGTGACCAAAGATAATTGGGGAAAAATACAGACTTGAGGTGCATAGCTAGGATTTTTTAGTTGAAGTGGCACTACATGCTTTCTCATTATTAATAAACTGCCAACATCTTTCTTTCTTTTTTTACTAATATATATTTTTAAAAGAATGGGGGTTATTGTATTGATCAACAATTTGCTTGGGCTTGGCTTGTTAAGGAAACCAACTCAAGATCTAGCCTCCTACTTGGTTTGTTGACTAGTGCTCGTGAGCATGGTTGTGAAGAGGTCCAACTAGCTGCCTGAGGCATAGTGGGATCTTTTTGGGCAAATGGGCCTAAAGGTGATTACCTTGGAGTCAACCAGGTAAACTATGCACCTTACTGACATGAGGTAGTTGAGGCATAGCCTCAAAGAGCATGAGAGATGATTGGGTACATAGCCAGGTATATAACCTATTTAGATAAAAATTACATACATGCATACAAGCATATATACAATATTATCAACTAATATATAAATTATATGCATGTTGTAGCATCCATATTCATACATTTCATCATCTTATATATATCACAAGCATAGTGTGTACAAGGCTTATGCCTCAACTATGTCACTTTGAGGCTGATAGGATCCAGTATAGGATATGGCTACTCACACAAATACTTAAACACAATATTAGTAATAACAATAAGGATTTGCACAATCAATTCAAATCACAAAGGACATAAGATATATAGTGGTTCCCCTCACTTGGGTACTCCACTACCTAAGCCTCCTAGCTTAGGATTTTCAACCTGATTCCCTCAACCTTGAGGAAATCAATCTACTAATCTAAGATAATTAACGAGTTACCTCAACCCAATTACAATAGCAGGTTTGTTACAACCCAACGAGCAAATGCTCAAGAACAAATAAAGCACAGGTGTAAGAAAGATAAATCTCACAACTAAATACCTAAGCCCCTCAACAAATATATAAAAGATATTATGGGTTTGAGAACCTAAGAAGGATGTGAATCTCATGTCAATGTGTTTGCAAAATCGTAGTGATATTGGAAAGCAGCAAACACGATTTCCTCTCTTCAAATATGATGGAAAATATGAAACATAGATCTAGAAATAATTCTTATATTTCTTGTATGCAAACAAAGAGCCCTAGGGTCATTTTATAGAGTTTAGGACCTAGGATACTCGACTACTAGACATTGGGATTTAATTCCCAATGTTCACATTGACAAAATTAATATTCCAGTCGTTCTATTCTGGGCCAACGGCTAGCTGATACCGGTACTAAAGTATGGGTACTGGTACTCATTGCTTCTAGATTTGGATTTCAAACTCTTAACACAAATCTGTAACCCACTTGTACAAGTAATGATCATGAGGACCGGTACTCGTTACCTCCAGTACCGGTACTGATCATGAGTATCGGTACTCGCGAGGTACAGGTTTGTTTCTTTAAGAAAACCCAAACCTGTAACTCACATGTACTGGTACTAAACTTTAGTACCGGTACTTGTGGGTTAACAAGTACCTTTTCTAAGTGAATTAATCAAATTCATTGTTTTTAAAATATCATAATATAAATCCTAGTTTATCTCTAATTAATTTTAAGATCTAAGTTAATTCTTTATTAAGAGGCATACAATCTATAAATAAAAACCTAAAGTAAAAATCAAATGGTCGAAGATGATCTTCTTCTCCTCAATTCTTCCTTGTCATCTTGCCTCCTCCATATCATGATCTTCTTCTCATCATCATGCCTCCATCATTTTCTGATTGCCTTGATCTTCACCTAAATCTGAAAAGCACTCAATTGCAAACATTAATCCATAATAATTTTGCTAACACCAAAACAAGATGTGGAACAAGGTTCTAACAATCTCCCCCTTTTTGGTGTCGACAAACCTATCTTGCAAATAGATAAAAATAATTTTTTAGCAATGTTTTATGAAGAAAAAACTTTTACTTTAATCCTCCCCCTCAATATATGCTCCCCCTAAAGATATTACTATTTGCTCATTAACTTTCTCCCCTTTTTGTCAATCACAAAAAAATGAAGGGATAAAGAGTATCATACCATAAAATTACCAATAGTAGAATGATGAATGTGGGTACCAAGCTCTATTAGGTCATCATTCTTGGTCTTCATTCAACCTACAGAATGGTTGAAGTGTCCCGTTGTGTGCCTTAAACTCCCACTGATCTCTTTGATCTATTCCTACAAAAGAATTTAAAATATCTTTTCTAGGTACCCATTTTCTTGTGGGTCCTTTTGAGTTAGTACCTTTCAAATCCTGAGATTTATAGACCTTACTTGTGTTAGATCTATAACTCTTGGGATTTTTGGTCTTTTGATATATCCATGAATTCTTAGGTGCATATGATCTAGTTTGTGTATTCTTTTTATTCTAAAATTTTGATTTTAATTAATCAAAAAATTCAATATTTAGCCTAGTTGTTTTAAGATTATTCAAAGTCCCTTCAAAGTGCTCATAGATATCTTCTAATTCTAATATTTTTGCATGCAATTGATTATTAATTTTTTTTGACATTTCCAATTCTATTTCTAAACATGATTTTTCTAATTCTAATGTTTGATAATTATTCTTTAAAATCTTATTTTCTTTTTTAAATGACCTAGCTTTATGATATAGTTCTTCATAAGCTTGTAATAATTCATCAAAGGAGAAATCAGAGTTTACCTCATTATCCGTGTCTTCTGTAGTTGCTGCCAAACATAGATGAGCGACCTCGTCGTCATCCGATTCACTAGAGTCAGTGTCCATGTCGGAGTCGCTATCATCCCATGTTGCTTTTAAAGCTCTCTTCTTCTTCTTGACTTCTTTTGTCTTTCCTTTTGTCTTCCTTCTTCTTGTTCATAGGGCAATCCTTCCACAAGTGTCCCTTTCTCTTGCACTCATAACAAATAACATTAGTTGAAACTTTATTGATTTTCTTACCTTGCTTTTGAAGAAATTTTTGGAACTTTCTTATATCTCCATCTCTACATCTTCAGATTCCGAGGTTGTTGAGTCCAAGTCATCCTTGATTGCTCTAAAAGCAATTCTATTTGTCTTGCTTGAAGCCTTCTCCTCGCTCTTCTTCATGTTCTCCAAGTGGGCCTCATATGTCATGAGACTTCCAATCAGATCATCCAAGGGGAGAGTGGATAAATCCTTTGCCTCTTGGATCGCCATGGACTTTGGAGACCAATCACTTATAAGGGATCTCAAGATCTTCCTTACAAGCTGCTCCTCCTTCAGTTTGACTCCAAGGTTCTTCATTGGATTCACGATCTCTCCAGATCTTGTGTACATCTCTTTGATTGTTTCCCTTTCTACATCCAGAAACACTCATAGCTTTCTGTTAAAATAGAAATATGTGTTTCTTTTACCTTACTTGTACCTTCATAAGTGACTTACAGTGTGTTCCATATCCTATATGTGGACTCGCATGCAAAGATACGGTTAAATTCTTCCCTTAATAATGCACAATAGAGTGCATTCATCACCTTTGCATTTCCCACGATCTTTCTCTTTTGGTCCATGGTCCAAACAACATCTTCCTGTAGCTCCGAATCCATATACTTCCCTTGAATGAGAGTCCCTGAGTCCTCAACCATGGCCTTTAGGAAGATTTGCATCCTCCTCTTCCAGTATCCATAGTCCGTCCCATCAAAGTAGGGAGGATGTGTGGATGACTGTCCTTCGGTGCGCTTGATTGATGATGCCACTGCGAAAGAGAAAGATTACTTCTTTACGCAACCTGCTCTGATACCACTTGATAGGATCTAATATAGGATATGGCTATGCACATAAATACTTAAACACAATATTAGTATTAACAATAAGGATTTGCACAATCAATTCAAACCACAAAGGACACAAGATATATAGTGGTTCCCCTCACTTGGGTACTCCACTACCTAAGCCTCCTAGCTTAGGGTTTTTAACCCAATTCTCTCAACCCCGAGTAAATCAATCTACTAATCTAAGGTAATTAATAGGTTACTTCAACCCAATTACAATAGCAGGTTTGTTACAACCCAACGAGCAAATGCTCAAGAACAAATAAAGCATAGGTGTAAGAAAGATAAATCTCATAACTAAATACCTAAGCCTCTCAACAAATATATAAAAGATATTACCAATTTGAGAACCTAGGAAGGACATGAATCGCCTTGAATTGCATATGAAAAATAAGTCAATGTGTTTGCAAAATCGTAGTGATATTGGGAAGCAACAAACACGATTTCCTCTCTTCAAATATGGTGGAAAATATGAAACATAGCTCTAGAAATAATTCTTATATTTCCTGTATACAAACAAAGAGTCCTAGGGTCTTTTTATAGAGTTTAGGACCTAGGATACTCGACTACTAGACGTTGGGATTTAATTCCCAACATTCACATTGACAAAATTAATATTCCAGCCGTTCTGTTCTGGGCCAACGGCTAGCTGGTACTGGTGCTAAAGTATGGGTACCGGTACTCGTTGCTTCTAGATTTGGGTTTTAAACTCTTAACACAAATCTGTAACCCACTTGTACCGGTATTGATCATGAGTACCGGTACTCGTTACCTTCAGTACCGATACTGATCATGAGTACCGGTACTCGTGGGGTACAGGTTTGTTTCTTTAAGAAAATCCAAACCTGTAACTCACATATACTGGTACTAAACTTTAGCACTGGTACTTGTGGGTTAACATGTACCTTTCATGAATTAATCAATTTTGTTGTTTAAAAAAGATCGTAATATAAATCTTTGTTTATCTCTAATTAATTTTACGATCTAAGTTAATTCTTTGTTAAGAGGCATACAATCTATAAATAAAAACCTAAACTAAAAATCAAATGGTCAAAGATGATCTTCTTCTCCTCGATTCTTCCTTATCATCTTTTTTTTTAAGACTGAATGGAAAGCTATCATGTCACAATAGCAATCCGGAGGGCATTTTTTCTTCCTTGTCATCTTGCCTCCTCCATATCATGATCTTCTTCTCATCATCATGCCTCCATCATTTCCTGTTTGCCTTGATCTTCACCTAAATATGAAAAGCACTTAATTGCAAACATTAATCCATAATAATTTTGTTAACACCAAAACAAGATGTGGAACAAGGTTCCAACAATCTCCCCTTTTTTGGTATTGACAAAACTATCTTGCAAATATATAAAAATAATTTGTTAGCAATGTTGTATGAAGGAAAAACTTTTACTTTAATCCTCCCCCTCAATATATGCTCCCCCTAAAGATATTACTATTTGCTCTTTAACTTTCTCCCCCTTTTTGTCAATGACAAAAAAAATGAAGGGGTAAAGAGTATCATACCATAAAATTTACCAATAGTAGAATGATGAATGTGGGTACCAAGCTCTGTTAGGCCATCGTTCTTAGTCTTCATTCAACCTATAGAATGGCTGAAGTGTCCCGTTGTGTGCCTTGAACACCCACTGATCTCTTTGATCCATTCCTACAAAAGAATTTAAAATATCTTTTCTAGGTACCCATTTTCTTGTGGGTCCTTTTGTGTCAGTACCTTTCAAATCCTAAGATTTATAGACCTTTCTTGTGTTAGATCTATAACTCTTGGGATTTTTGATCTTTTGATATATCCATGCATTCTTAGGTGCATATTATCTAGTTTCTGTATTCTTTTTACTTTGAAATTTTGATTTTAATTAATCACAAAATTTAGTGTTTAGCCTAGTTGTTGTTTTAAGATTATTCAAAGTCCCTTCAAAGTGCTCATAGATATCTTCTAATTCTAATATATTTCCATCCAACTGATTATTAATTTCTTTTGACATTTCTAATTCTATTTCTAAACATGATTTTTCTAATTCTAATGTTTGATAATTATTCTTTAAAATCTTATTTTATTTTTTAAATGACCTAGCTTTATGATGTAGTTCTTCATAAGCTTGTAATAATTCCTCAAAGGAGAAATCAGAGTTTACCTCATTGTCCATGTCTTCTATAGTTGCTGCCAAACATAGATGAGCGACCTTGTCATCATCCGATTCACTAGAGTCAGTGTCCATGTCAGAGTCGCTATCATCCCATGTTGCTTTTAAATCTCTTCTCTTCTTCTTCTTGACTTCTTTTGTGTCTTTCCTTTTGTCTTCCTTCTTCTTGTTCATAGGGCAATCCTTCCTCAAGTGCCCCTTTCTCTTGCACTCATAACAAATAACATTAGTTGAAACTTTATTGATTTTCTTACCTTGCTTTTGAAGAAATTTTTGGAACTTTCTTGTGAGTATCTCCATCTCTTCATCTTCAGATTCCGAGGTTGTTGAGTTCGAGTCCTCCTTGATTGCTCTAAAAGAAATTCTCTTCTTCTTGCTTGAAGCCTTCTCCTCACTCTTCTTCATGTTCTCCAATTGGGCCTCATACATCATGAGACTTCCAATCAGATCACCCAAGGGGAGAGTGGATAAATCCTTCGCCTCTTGGATCGCCATGGACTTTGGAGACCAATCACTTGTAAGGGATCTCAAGATCTTCCTTACAAGCTTCTCCTCCTTCAGTTTGACTCCAAGGTTCTTCATTGGATTCATGATCTCTCCAGATTTTGTGCACATCTCTTTGATTGTTTCACCTTTCTTCATCCTGAAACACTCATAGCTTTCTATTAAATAGAAATATGTGTTTCTTTTACCTTACTTGTACCTTCATAAGTGACTTACAGCGTGTTCCATATCTCACATGCGGACTCGCATGCGGAGATACTGTTAAATTCTTCCCTTGATAACGCACAATAGAGTGCGTTCATCGCCTTTGCATTTCTCGCGATCCTTTTGGTCCGTGGTCCAAACAACACCTTCCCGCGGCTCTGGATCCATGTACTTGTAATGAGCGCGTACCCCAGACGTATTTTAAGACGTCTGGGAGGTGGCCCAGACGTCTGACCAGACGTCCGGGATAGTTTACAGACGTCTGACGAACAGTTATACTCGCACGGGATATTCGTCTGCGCGCCTGTGCGCGCAGACCTGCGATCCGCATCTTCTCTGCGGCTGCAGGCGACTGCGGCCGTCTCTCTCTCCTCTCCGCGCGGCGTTAAAAGGGGAGGGGGCGCGCCTCCCCTCCCGTCTCCACCATCTTCCTCCTCTCCTGCTGCGGGCGGAGCGAGCGGACGCGAGGGCGCAGCGGCAGCGGCGCAGCAGAAGGCGCGGAGGAGCTGCGGCGTGCGAGGGCGGGACTCTGCCGTGAGGGCGAGCTCGCCGGGAGCGGCTTGGCCGGCCGGCGGAGGGCGCAGGGGGCGCAGAGCGTCGCGAAGAGGGACCTGCTGCGGGCGGAGCAGCGGACGCGCGAGGTGCGACGCGGGCGGCGTCGCGAGCGGAGGCCGAGCGAGGTTCTGATTCTGGAAAAATCTCCAGAATCAGACGTCTGGACTGATATCCAGACGGCAAGGTCTACGTCTGTGTGATCATACAGACGTCTGAAAGGTGAGTTCTGCTTTCTCCTTCTTCTTTTGTCGACTGACCGTACTGAAGGAGGAGGGTTGGCTGTGCGCAGGTGTTCGGATTCGTCATCCTTTGCGAATCCGACGTCTGGAAGTTGTACCAGACGGCGGGAGTGACCTCCAAACGTCCGGAGAGACCATCGGACGTCTGGGATCTAGGAGAGACGTCGCCACAGACTTCTGGACGTCCGGGGAACCACGCCGAACAGGTAATTCTCTGATCCACCGTTTAAGACGTCTGGAAGGAGTTCCAGACGTCTGATTTTGCACAGTATTGTCTTTCTCGACCCGTTTAGGGCCCGTTTGGGCTCCATCTTCCACGATTCGAGTTGCGTTCGATTCAGAATTTATTCCTCTACCCGCTTACAGTAGCTATACACTGTTTTGAGACACTCCTTGTGTTTGATCCTTGTGATAGGACCTCGTTCGATTGCCGTCTTGAGAGTCGCGGAGGCGCGCGGGATTCCCGACCACGCCCCCATTACTTCCGTTGTACCTGGTAGAGTGGTTTTAAGCATTAATAAAATCTGTTAAAGTATGGAACCATAACTAGAACCTAGGGCATTGCATGAACCCTAGGAATGAGAAATGTATGGAATGATAGCTCCTAGGTGTTGCATAAATCCTAGGGCCGGAAAACTAGATTGTATGATAGATCCTAGGATATGGCATGAATCCTAGGATGGAAAAACTAGTGGAATGTATATTACTGCAGTCTTGGAAAAATGGAAAGGAATATATAAGCTGCCTGTGAAATTAATTAACAGCTGCCTGTTATGAACAAAGAAACATGTTTGAGATCATGGAAATTGAGAACGTGAATCTGGAAAGTGAAACATATGATGTTCTGAGATAAAGGGCTGGAACCCTACGGGGAATTAGGAGTGGAACTCCTGGAAAGAAAAGGAATGGAACTGAGATGTAGTTGTACTGTCTCTTGGGTACGCAGTACCAAGGGAAGTACCTGTACCTGTTTTAGTGCAGAGTGGGGCCAGCCGCCCCAGGGACCCGGGGTTAGGCTTGGCCGCTCTGTACCGACTTGTTGGCCCTCGTGTACGTAGTACCGAGGAGAGCTAGTAGTGTTAGGAGAGTACTAGCTACCCCACGGGCCCCGGGGTTCTGCTAGCCTCCTTCACCGACTTGTTAGGCCCACTAGGGCAAACCAGGGTAGTCAGACGAGGGTGCGCGGACTGTGGAGGGGCAAGGCCCCGGTTTGGTTACTGTGGAGGGGTTGGACCCCTGTTACTGAGAGGGCTCTGCCCTGGTTCCGTGCTGTGCTTTGGGCGCACCCGTTAACGGAAACGACTGACCGCGTGCCAGTACGGGCTAGCTACCTGTGCGTTTATCGCGCGTGCCGTAGTCACCGTTACGTCTGTCAGTGACCTTGGGGTGGTTGACTGAGGGTAGGATCACCACGGGGGACTCTCCCAGCCAGGAGAGCACCACGTGCTACTTCTACTGTTGGAAAAGACTGCAATCAAGATCGTCCCACGAGGACATTCGAGATCAAGTAAAGGATCTGAGAAGTAAATGAAATAGTGAGAAAAATTGAAAGATGTAAATAAAGGAAGTAATAGAACATAACAGCTACTGTACACTCTACTGTTGCCTTTAGTTAGTTTGCCACTCTACTCAGCGTTTTGCTGACGTGTTACACTCGTTACCTTTTTCAGGACCAGGTGTTGAGCAGCCAGGGTCGGCGGCTGCAGAGGACGCTGGGCCGAGTAGGGTCCAGTAGAGTTGCCACAGTTTTGTACCTTCTTTACCTGCAGTTTTTGTTATATGATATATGTTGTTTTACTGTTGTGGTGGTGCCTACTGTAGTAGTTTCTTTCCTTACTGCTGTACTTTTTACTGTTAGTTATATTCATGCTGAATGTGGTTTATTTTACTGTCTTTTGGTTACTTCCTCGTTGGACGACTGGGTCTTGGGATTAGTCGAGTCGGTCCGGTTCTCGTGTCTCGTAGGGACTCGGGAACTCGGGTCGTTACAGTACTTCTCTTGAATGAGAGTCCACGAGTCCTCATCCATGGCCTTCAGGAAGATTTGCATCCTCCTCTTCCAGTATCCATAGTCCATCCCATCAAAGTAGGGAGGATGTGTTGATGACTGTCCTTCGGTGCGCTTGACTGATGATGCCATTGCGAGAGAGAAAGATTACTTCTTCTTTACGCAACCCGCTCTGGTACCACTTGATAGGATCTAATATAGGATATGACTACGCACACAAATACTTAAACACAATATTAGTAATAACAATAAGGATTTGCACAATCAATTCAAACCACAAAGGACACAAGATATATAGTGGTTCCCCTCACTTGAGTACTCCACTACCTATGCCTCCTAGCTTAGGGTTTTTAACCCAATTCTCTCAACCCCGAGGAAATCAATCTACTAATCTAAGGTAATTAATAGGTTACCTCAACCCAATTACAATAGCAGGTTTGTTACAACCCAACGAGCAAATGCTCAAGAACAAATAAAGCACAGGTGTAAGGAAGATAAATTTCACAACTAAATACCTAAGCCTCTCAACAAATATATAAAAGATATTACCAGTTTGAGAACCTAGGAAGGACATGAATTGCCTTGAATTGCATATGAAAAAAAAGTCAATGTGTTTGCAAAATCGTAGTGATATTGGGAAGCAACAAACACGATTTCCTCTCTTCAAATATGGTGGAAAATATGAAGCATACCTCTAGAAATAATTCTTATATTTCTTGTATACAAATAGAGAGTCCTAGGGTCATTTTATAGAATTTAGGACCTAGGATACTCGACTACGAGACGTTGGGATTTAATTCCCAACATTCACATTGACAAAATTAATATTCCAGCTGTTCTGTTCTGGGCCAATGGCTAGCTCGTACCGGTACTAAAGTATGGGTACCAATACTCGTTGCTTCCAGATTTGAGTTTCAAACTCTTAACACAAATCTATAACCCACTTGTATTGGTACTGATCATGAGTACCGGTACTAGTTACCTCCAATACCGGTACTGATCATGAGTATCGTTACTCGTGGGGTACAGGTTTGTTTCTTTAAGAAAACGCAAACCTGTAACTCACATGTACCAGTACTAAACTTTAGTACCGATACTTGTGGGTTAACAACTACCTTTTTTAAGTGAATTAATCAATTTTGTTATTTAAAAAAGATTGTAATATAAATCCTAGTTTATCTCTAATTAATTTTACGATATAAGTTAATTCTTTGTTAAGAGGCATACAATCTATAAATAAAAACCTAAAGTAAAAATCAAATGGTCGAAGATGAACTTCTTCTCCTCGATTCTTCCTTGTCATCTTGCCTCCTCCATATCATGATCTTCTTCTTCTCATCATCATGCCTCCATCATTTCCTATTTGCCTTGATCTTCACCTAAATCTAAAAAGCGCTCAATTGCAAACTTTAATCCATAATAATTTTGTTAACACCAAAATAAGATGTGGAACAAGGTTCCAACAGAGGCTTACCCGAAAAGCGTATAATCTTCTTCTTCTTAAAAGTTAATTGGCACACCTCATCCTTTCTAAAAACTTTGCTTATAAGCTCAAAATGAGCCAACATAAGTCAAACTACTCAAGTATGGGCTTTGTGGAAACCCGCTAAAGTTGCTGATGCCTCTACCTTATTGTCTTTCCTCTAGAAAGTATTTCTTATGAAGTGAAAAATATGACATATGCCCTTTCTCTTGTCCCACATCTAGTTTACTGGATATTTTAGATTAAAATGCCAAAAGTCCTATATGTTTTAACACTCAGCATATGTTTTGATTATGCACATGTAAGAGGCACATTTTTTCATGATATGCCAGAAACTAAACTTGCAAGAGTTAATATCTAATCAGAAGAGTATCAGCATTTATTTATTCTATATTGAAAATATAAGCCCCCTTATCAATAATTAAATTAACTACCACTTGATGTGAATTCTATATCTCTAGATAGGACTTAAGTTAATGTATCACACTTTATTTTTCTGCTTTCATGGCTTAATTCCACTACTTGTTAAACATTTTAGAAAAATTAAAGATAACTAGATAAGGACATCCATATGCATATGCACATAATTCACCTCCCAATTAGTTTTTTAATCTTGATGAGAAGTGAAGGGACCTAAAATAAATCTCCGGTAATGGAGCAACCAGTGGACAAGTAGAATATGTAATTTGAATCATATACCTTTTGGTTGATAGATAGATGATGAAGACCCTTTTTCTCCATGGGAGTTGCTAGGTACAGTTTAGGAGAAACCTATGAGTCATAGATAATTACCAAACACGTTCAAATTATATAATTACATAACAAAAGGTCTATCTTTTATACAAATAAAATGATGGAATACCCTTGCTTGTCCTGCCTCTACCTATATGTACAAAACAAACATTCATATCATATTAAAATTAACGAATATCATCCATGTCAAATAAATGTATCAAATCATACCTGCATAGCCAATTGCCTTGCATGTTGCATAACATCATCCATGTTGGCATTGGGAAATTATTCTTTCAACATCTGGACCATCCTCGAAATAATCCCAAAAAGTCCATTCAAAGTCTCATGGATATTAGATTGAGGAGATGTTGTGGTCTTGAAGCTTTTGGAAGGAGCAACTACTCCCAAACAATGAATTCTATCTTTCTTCTCTTCTACCTTCACCTTCGAGTAAGCATCCCCTTCCCAAGAAGTAGCTCCTTCAGAAGTTGAACAACTAGCTTCACTCTGATACTTATTCATGAGGTCCTAATGATTGCAACAAGAAAAAACTCAATCCTAAAAATATACCATGGCACTTAATCATAAGCTGAGATTGCAAAGAGCATGCTGCAAGTAGAAACTACAATTAATGTAATTATTAATGGTTATCAGGGAGACATGGGAATCAAGATCTAATATTTGCATAGATGTATCTGCTTCTCTAATGTGATTACAAGGTTGATTTATTACATTACACACAAATGAAACCTTCATGTGTTTGACATGAAAAAGGATCTTTAGCATGTTGCCATCAAATAGTCGAGAAGTACAATTTAGTATTCTTGGAAAAAGAAAAAAGCTATAACTCTGGTATGCGCAACTACTACAATAGCTAATTTGATTTCTTGATGCCACATTCTTCCTAAACTTCTCAACTAAGGTTTTCACCAATAGCTAATTTGATTTCTTAACTCAATTTGAGTTGTCCATGGTCACAGGCTATTGTAAAGTCCCATGGGAGATGTGGATATATAGAAGCTTGGGGTAATGTGAAAATAATTATCACAAATTTATGGAGGAAACTATGTGGATGGAGGGAAGTGTTGGACGCTAGGCATTTCTCAAGGGTTGGGTTATATTTGTTACATGCCATACACAGGAAAACTGACTACCCAAATTTCAACTGTTATTTATTCTCAGCATGGTATGTGGCCTTTATGTAAAAGTTTGCACATTGTTTTGCCTTACAGTAATGTAAATTTACTTTCTACAGAGTAAAAACAACATTTTAACAATGTAGGATTTCTTGCTCATTTGATTTCTGGAAGGTGCTAAGCTTTATGATGCGTCAAAGATTTGATTCTTCCATTCTTTACTTTAAGGAGCCAAATATTTTTCCTAATGCAGTCATGTGGATAATTAATTTTGTTCCAGTGGTAGGTCTAACCATATAAATGTACATACTTGGTACTATTATATTACCTATTTATCATGCTATTTGAAAATACTCAAATGAGAATTGGTTCTATAACATCCCTACATTCATATCCACGGTAAACATACATTACATACAAAGATGCTTGCACACTGCGTACACACATAATGTAAAGGAAGTAGGGAAACATATTTATAATGCATGCATCTCTATGTGTATATCCCATTATCTTGCCCGCCTTGATGGTGTTATTGTCAAAGTCGTTTGTGCACATGTGATATAATAGTTGTGTTGCATAGAACTAATTTTGTACTTAAAATTGTGCTCCAATCTGACAAGTAACAAGATGTGAAGAAGACAGGGAAAGTATCATGAAGTATTGACAATCTAGATGCTAAACCATCAAACTTCTTTGTCTAGAGAATAGAATCTGTGAGTCTATAAGAGTCAAAGAATGGTGGAACCACTTCTTAAATTTGGGAAATTGGTCTTTAAATGTGCCTTTTTAAATTATTTTTCTATATCACTCTCTTTTTTTCTTTTCATTTTTTGCTAGGCAATAATGCCATTGCCCCATATATGCCTATTTAAGAAGTGCTTCCCAATACTTTTATCCCTAATAGAATTGTGATTGGGTATTTGCATGGCTAACTTTTGCAAATTTACTGATTGCATAATTATTCTCATGGGTTGGATTCCTACATGGACCTAACAATTCCCCCCTCTAGGCCATGAGAAAGATGTCTACCTTTAACTCATCGAGTGATTTCATGTTCATTGCTAAAAAGCTTGTCTCTCTATAGGATGTGCCTTGGACATCATATCTGTTGCAATTTGGGTTGTGTGGCATTCTTCACTTGCTTCTTTTAAACCATGTCCCTAAAATATGATATCTATACACTTCAAATTGAGTGAAAGCTTGTGTTCTTACTCAAAGGAATGCTATTTTAATAGTCATTGTGAACTACAAAACAATCCTCCTAAAAATCCAACTCTTCAAGGAATCTCTTCCTTCATAGCATCTCCTTGCAAGCTTCCATAATAGCTATACACATAACTTTTGTTGTCGATAGAGTGACATACCTTTGCAATGTAGATTGCCAAAAGACAATTCTCCTTATGAAGGCAAGCATAAAGCCTAAGGTAGACTTTATTGCATCAAAGTCCTTTGCCATTCAATAGTTGTGAATCCAACCAAGATAGGTGGACCACCATGAAGTATAGGCATACTTTGGTAGTCTTCCTTGAGTTGACCGAAAATCTCCTTTGCTTCTTTATGCTCAAATTCTAAACTTTAATAGGGTGGGAGCCAAAGGATCATGCTCTTGTCAAATTCTGAGATGGATGCAACAACCTGTTCATTTGAGTAGCACATGCTCAAAAATGCTCTTTTGGTGCCTATTGCCTATTTGGATCTATTTTGAGGTACCAAGTGTACAACCTGTCATTATTCATTTCTAAATAGGAACTTGTTTGAAAACCTTGGGTATACTTTGGCACAAATTTGAGAATAGATCATATTCATTTCTTTTTTTAATCTTAACCAAGTAGGTGTTAAGATCCCTAATTGTTGGCACATTTTTCTTCAATACAAAATTCCAGATCATGAAAATGTCAGGAAAATGCTTTCTAGGAGTGGAATATTTTGATGGAACAGGAAAGTGACTAGTGACTAGCAGGCAGGTGAACATTACATTCTTACTAAACTTCTTAAAGAAGGTTTTCACTAGTGACACTGACGGTCGAATTTTCGCTTAGCGTTATAGTATTTAAGTGGTGGAAAAATCGACTAATCAAAAATAATGAAAATAACCACTCGGAGAAGAGAGGGTCGTGTCCACAGGGAGGCAATGATGCAATCGATACTTAATTATGTAATGTTATTTCGGATAGTGCGAAATTCCTTTTCAAATAGGACTTAAAATGTGAAGGAAAGTAGATTTGCAATCACCTAAAAAGTTAAGGGTATAAGTGCAGTTTTCCCTCACAAAAATCCTTAATAAATTTAGGATAAATTCATGCACTTTTCACGTGATGTGTACTAAAGACAATTAGTACTTAAATTAAGTCCAAAATCAACCTTTAAACTAGCCACTATAAATACCATGCAATTATAAATAACTAGGAGTGTCTGAATGCAATTCTGCCATAATATAATAATAATAATAAATCAAATTGGTGGAAATGGCATTGAATGTAATTTTTAATTCCAACAAAAATAGAGCTTTCTTCCTCTCTCCTCCTTGCGAGAGAGAGAACCGCGGGGGTCGATGCAGGGCTCAAGAGGACGGTGAGGTCGAGAGCTTTCCGACGGTGGCAGCGGCGGCGGCGGAGGTGGCCGGAGCTCCGGCCTGTGGAGCAAGAAGGCGGCTGCTGCTGCGGCTGTTCGAGCGAGCACGCGCGCGCGCTGGTGTGCGGGCAGGGAGTGCCTGCAGGTGGTTGAAGGTGCACTGCGGAGAAGACTTGCGGGCATGAGGGTGCGGCATCTGCTATGCAGTGCGTGAACGCCTTTTGCAGGGAGGAGCGGCGCGGCGTGGAGGCGCGCAGGGTGGAGTGCGCCTGCAGCTGGCGGTGGGGTGCGATGGAGGAGAGGTGCGGGCGAGGGTGCGAGCTCCCGCTGTGGCGCAGGGGCAGTGAAGGCAGGAAGGTGGGGCGCACTGGTGTGCACCTGTAGTGGTTGGAAGATGGCGAGCAGGCAGAGATGAGGTGCGGGGGATGGCGTGTGGTTGCTCTGCAGTGCGCAAGGAGGATGCGCCGACGGGATGTGCGGGTGATGGTGAAGGCAGAGCAGGCACCTGCAGGGCTTGAGAGGGGCGCACGCTTGCGGGTTGGGCGCGCAGTGATGAGAGTGCCTACAGTGCTTGAAGGCAGAGCGATAGGCGGTGGAAGGAGGAAGCGCGGGCTGATGGTGCGGTGCTGCAGGGACGGCTGGTGCGGGCAGTTGGTGAAGGCACGCTGCTACAGGCGCTAGAAGTTGGCATGCGGTGAGGAGCGCCTGCAGTGAGGCGCGGGCAGTGGGTGAGCACGCAGCAAGGGAGAGGCGCTCGGTGCTACTGCTTGAGGTAGAGAAGGAGCAGCACAGTGCTCGCCCTCTCCACAGTGGAGAAGAGAGAGTCGTTCCCTGCAGGGGGAAGATCCTCCTCTGTGCACGCCGCCTCTTCTCTTTTTAAGTCCTCTCTCTCCCTCCGTGCGTCAATCCAGGGATTTGCAAATCCCTTTCTGTTTTTGGCCGGTGATCGTTGGAGAAGATTACCCCAATGTCCGGCGAGGGAGGGGGGAAATAGCTGCGGCTGTTTGGGGAAATTATCCCCCCACCCTTGTTCTTTCTGGGTTTTATTACCTGCATATAAAAATAAAAAAATAATTAAGTTATAGAATGTTATAAACTCAAATTATAAGGCATACAAATATTCTATAGCTTAATTTCCATTATTAACACACCTAAACTATACGATTAAATATACTTAGGCTTAATATTAGTCCATTTTAATGGACTTATCAAATATCCCCATGCCTAAGATTTGCTAGTCCCTAGCAAAAATGAATAATGGAAGTAATCAGAAGACTTCTTCTTTTCTTATTTCAAAACTTTAGAAGTCCAGACAAATGTGAAGTGCTGAAAACCTAGGTAACAGATCCAAGTGAAAGAGCCAATTCGCATTGGGAGTTCATACAACACCCTTGGCAAAAATTTCTGTCGAGATAGGCAACTACTTCCCTCGGGGATAAAGCAGACGATAATCTGTAATTTGACCCCGACGTTTGGCTTAGGTAGGAGATATCAAGTTGAATGGATTTTTATTTGGTGGCACACACTCAACTGGTGCTACATATAGTCTAGTACTACAGACCTAGATCTCTTGACTATTAGACAAGTCAACTCAAAGAGAGGCTACACAACTGTACTCTCTTGATGTTCCTGGGCACTCCCTCTTCTTTTTCTTTCTGAGATCACAAATCTTGCTAGATTTAGAAACTGTACTCACTATTTGGTGGCCTCACATGGCATCCACACTTCAATTAAAGTCCTAATAACTCTACAACTAAGTTAGAGTCCTCAACCAGTATTCAGGCGATCAGAAATACTAGAAGGTAGGTATGGGTCATATTTGGTGGAACGCGATAGGTGTTTGCTGCCTCAGAAACAGTGTTACATCATACACTTGGACCCCTTTCTTTTTTGTAATATAACTATTTTTTTCTTTTTCTTCTTTCTGTTTCTTCTTTTTCTTCTTTTCTCTCTCTCTCTTTTTTATTTTATTTCTTCTTGTTTTTATTTCTTTTTCAATTAGCACAACACGATACAGACTTTTATTTACGAGGCATTATTAGGGATGATGATGGTCAAAAGGAATTTGTGTGGCTTATTTGGTGGAAGTGCCTATTCTCGGCACCGGAAAGGAATGGATAGGACAGCCGTATTTCTAACCTTTGACACTATTACCCTCCTTCAGCTGAGGACTCTATGAAGGACGGTCGTAACCATCCACCATAGTTATAGCTTTATTACAACTCAATCTCTGTGTATCTGCCTTATTTGGTGACTCTCAAGAATTCACTCAAAGTACGCACCCAGGAACAGAGAGTGAAAACTACGCCTAACTCTGAAGTATCATCATCTAATTATCCAGAACTTAAGAGTCCTTGCACTAGACTTAGCGCACCAGTAATCTCTCTACTTCTTCTCACAAATATGAGGTGGATTTACTAGAAGATAGTATGCCTGACTCCCTATGAACTGTCCAAGGGTTCAGTAGACTTACAAATGCTCATTGGTTTTCCTCAAGGATCCATTACCAAGTTTACGTGAACGTGAAATAAATGTACTGGATTCTAAACTTAAGAAATAATTCAAGAAGAGAAACCTCCAATGATAAAGGTTTTCTGCTAGGGACTAACCCATTCAGCTCAATTTTTTTTTTTTTATATGCTAACCTAAATGCACCTAAAATGCAAATGCACTCCCCCATGCCTAAATCCTACAATGTCCCCATTATAAAATTAATATAGGAGGAGAAAGGAAAGAAATCACCTGACACAATTTGCTGGGTTGCCTCCCAACAAGCGCTGCATTTTCTGTCAGCAGCCAGACTAAGAAGGAACCTATAAGTCTGGTTCCAAACAGAAAAGGTTAGGCCCTAAAAATATGCGTAACAGCACAGGCCTAGAAAACAGGTAACCACGGATGTTGGCGAGCTGATGATGCAATGTAATTCTAAATGCTTGCCAGAAGATATGAAAGCGAAAAACCTCGTTGGCTACCTTGGGAGGTATAGGGATAATAAACAGAATATGAAAAGGGACCTCCCAAAATGGAATAAGTGGAGGATAACAAGGGTCCTCCAAAGAAGGATGGGTTTTAAAAGATATAATCATTATTAGTTCAAACCCTTGAATGGCGAGAGTAAAAGTACAAGCATCAATCCATACTCGCCATTCTATCCTAGGATGTACTGGCCTAATATATTCTCCAGAAAGAATGTACATGAGCAAAGATCTGAGCCACGAATCGGTTAGAGAGTATAAGGGTTGTTTGTAGTGTTGGAAGGTAATGGTTAAGTCCAATGAGGGCTTAGTTGGGTCCAATTCCAACAATGATTCAGATTGTGTACATTCCCTAACAGTTGTAGACAACTTCACGTTACCCTGCCTAGTATTAATGATCGGAGTCATATTTGAATCAAGGTTAGACTCCAAATTAGAACTCTTTGATGGCAGGGTGAAAATGTCAGAATCATTATCATTCCGCCCATCCCCAAATTTGTTTGGTTCACACAAATATTTGTCGGGGTGTATATGTGATTCATTAGGAGTTGGATCAGTTTTTTCAATTATTTCTAATGGAGGATCAGTCTTAATATTTTGGAGGAAGCCTATATCATTGAATTCGTTATTGTTCTCGGGGTATAAATCCTCAAATGACGTGTTTTGTCCCCGAGAGTCTCCCATAGACTTCTCATTATTTTGCTTGTCCTCCTCTAATATCAACTCCTATTTTGATGGAGGATGACTCTCAAAAGAAAGTAGGAATCCGGATTTAATCATATTATTTCTATCCTCTAGAGCTAAATCCTCAAATGATAAATAATTCTCCTGTGATTCACTCCAAATTTTCAGTCCAGGTTCCTCTGTTGGGGCATCCTCATCCTCTGAATTAGACTCTTCATATCCCTGAGACCAAAATTGATCATGATGGTGCGCGTTAGGAACGCTTCCAGTGAGGCGCGGGATATGGCGTGCGAGCACCTGCTTGAGGTTGGGGCACGCTGGAGGAGAGGCGCACTTGTGTGCGAGCGCCTGCTATGGCTGGATGAGAGAGCGCGCTGTAAGGCAGGTGTGGTGGAAGCAAGGCCGGCTGGAGATGAGGGGAACGCTGATGCGCGCGGGTAGAGAGGGTGCGGCGTCTGATTTGCAGGGGCTGGAGCGGGTAGTTGGTGAGGTGCTGCAGGGACGGCTGCAAGTTGGCATGCGGGCCTGCGCTTGCAGTGAGGCGCAGGCTGATGGTGTGCGGTTGCCTACGGTGGCTGAGGGAGAGGCAAGTGATGGCACGCGGGTGCTACTGCTTGAGGTAGAGACGGAGCGGCACAGTGCTCGCCCTCTCCATAGTGGAGAAGAGAGAGCCGTTCCCTGCAGGGGGGGAAGATGGATCCTCCTCTCTCCTCGCCTCCTTTCTTTAACTCCTCCCTTGCGCGTGAGTTCAGGGATTTTCCCAAATCCCCGGTCACAGTTGTTGAGAAAGGCGGCGGAAGAGAAGATTACCCAAATGTCCGGCGGGGGAGGGGGGAAAGAGTTGCGGCTGTTTGGGGAAATTATCCCCCCACCCTTGCTCTTTGTGTATTTTATTACCTGCATATAAAAACAATAAAATCATTAAGTTATAGAATGTTATAACTTAAACCATGAGGTGTACAATTATTCTATAACTTAATTGTCATTATTAACATACCCAAACTATACGATTAAATATTCTTAGGCTTAATATTAGTCCATTTTAATGGACTCATCAAATACCCCCATGCCTAAGATTTGCTAGTCCCTAGCAAAAATGAATAATAGAAGTAATCAGAAGACTTCTTTTCTTATTTCAAAACTTTAGAAATCCAAACAAATATGAAGTGCTGATAGCCTAGGTAATAGATCCAAGTGAAAGAGCCGATTCGCATTGGGAGTTCATACATTACCCTTGGCAAAAATTTCTATCGAGATAGGCAACTACTTCCCTCGGGGATAGAGCAGACTATAATCTGTAATTTGACCCCGGCGTTTGGCTTAGGTAGGAGATATCAAGTTGAATGGATTTGTATTTGGTGGCACACACTCAACTGGTGCTACATATAGTCTAGTACTGCAGACTCTAGCTCTCTAGACTATTAGACAAGTCAACTCTGAGAGAGGCTACATAACTGTGCTCTCCTGATGTTCCTAGGCACTCTCTTTTTTTCTCTCTTTCTGAGATCACGAATCTCGCCAGAATTAGAAATTGTACTCACTATTTGGTGGCCTCACATGGCATCCACACTTCAATTAAAGTCCTAATAACTATACAACTAAGTTAGATTCCTCAACCAGTATTCAGGCGATCAGAAATACTAAAAGGTAGGTATGGGTCATATTTGGTGGAACGCAATAGGTGTTCTGTTGCCTTAGAAACTTAGACCCTCTTTTTTTTGTAATATAACTATTTTTTTTCTTTTTCTTCTTTCTGTTTCTTCTTTTTCTTCTTCTTTTCTCTCTCTCTCTCTTTTTTTATTTGATTTCTTCTTATTTTTGTTTCTTTTTCAATCAGCACAACACGATACAGACTTTTATTTACGAGGCATTATTAGGGATGATGACAGTCAAGAGGAAGTTGTGTAGCTTATTTGGTGGAAGTGCCTATTCTCGGCACCAGGAAAGAATGGATAGGACAGGCGTATTTCTGACCTTTGACACTATTACCCTCCTTCAGCTGAGGACTCTATGAAGGACGGTCGTAACCATCCACCATAATTATAGCTTTATTAAGATTCAATCCCTGTGTATCTGCCTTATTTGGTGACTCTCAGGAATTCACTCAAAGTACGCACCCAGGAACAGAGAGTGAAAACTACGCCTAACTTTGAAGTATCATCATCTAATTATCCAGAACTTAAGAGTCCTTTTACTAGACTTAGCGCACCAGTAATCTCTCTACTTCTTCTCACAAATATGAGGTGGATTTACTAGAAGATAGTATGCCTGACTCTCTATGAACTGTCCAAGGGTTCAGTAGACTACAAATGCTCATTGATTTTCCTCAAGGATCCATTACCAAGTCTACGTGCATGTTAAATAAATGTATTGGATTCTAAACTTAAGAAATAATTCAAGAAGAAAAACCTCCAATGACAAAGGTATTCTGCTAGGGACTAACCCAATCAGCTCAAGAAAAGAGAATTTGTTTTTTTTATATGCTAACCTAAATGCATGAATGCACCTAAAATGCAAATGCACTCCCCCATGCCTAAATCCTACAATGTCCCCATTGTAAAATTAAAACAGGAAGAGAAAGGAAAGAAATCACCTGACATAGTTTGCTGGGTTGCCTCCCAACAAGCGCTGGATTTTCTGTCAGCAACCAAACTTATAAGGAACCTGTAAGTCAGGTTCCAAACAAAAAAGATTAGGCCCTAAGAATATGCGTAACAGTGCAGGCCTAGAAAACAGGTAACCACGGATGTTGGCGAGCTGATGATGCAATGTAATTCCAAATGCTCGCCAGAAGATATGAAAGCGAAAAACCTCGTTGGCTACCTTGGGAGGTCTAGGGATAATAAACGGAATATGAAAACGGACCTCCTGAAATGGAATAGGTGGAGGATAACAAGGTTCCTCCAGAGCAGGACGGGTTTTAAAAGATATACACATTATTAGTTCAAACCCTTGAATATCGAGAGTAAAAGTACAAGCATCAATCCATACTCGCCATTCTACTATAGGATGTACTAGCCTGATATAGTCTCCAAAAAGAATGTACATGAGCAGAGATCTAAGCCAAGGATCGGTTAGGGAGTATAAGGGTTGTTTGTAGTGTTGGAAGGTGATGGTTAAGTTCAATGAGGGCTTAGTAGGTGTTAGGTCCAATTCCAACAATGATTCAAATTGTGTACACTCCCTAACAGTAGTAGACAACTTCAAGTTATCCTGCCTAGCATTAATGATCGGAGTCATATTTGAATCAAGGGTAGACTCCAAATTACAACTTTCTAATGGCGGGGTCAAAATGTAAGAATCATTATCATTCAGCTCATCCCCAGATTCGTTTGGTTCACTGAAATATTTGTCGGGGTGTATATGTGATTCATTAGGAGTTGATCAGTATCCTCAATTATTTCTAAAAGAGGATCAGTCTTAATATTTTGGAGGAAGCTTATATCATTGAATTCGTTATTATTCTTGGGGTATAAATCCTCAAATGACCTGTTTTGTCCCCGAGAGTCTCCCATAGACTTCTCATTTTGTTTGTCCTCCTCTAATATCAACTCCTGTTTTGATGGAGGATGACTCTCAAAAGAAAGGAGGAATTTGGATTTAATCATATTATTTCTATCGTCTGGAGCTAAATCCTCAAATGATAAATAAATATCCTATGATTCACTCCAGATTTTCAGTCCAGGTTCCTCTGTTGGGGCATCCTCATCCTCTGAATTAGACTCTTCATATCCCTAAGACCAGAATTGATCATCCTCCATTTCCTTAGGGTTACCTTCATTAGGTACATTTGAATCCTCAGGATATTGAATGATAGGTGTTGATTCCCTAAGTGGAGGGTCAGGAGTAGGCTCACTAAGAGTAGAATGGGAATCCACCAAATAATCAAGAGGGGAAGTGATAGGAACAATAATTTTCTCTTGCTTTTGACTCCAATATAGTTTAGGTGGATAATCACTATGATTGTTGTTCTCTAGTGGTCGCATCTCATTGGGAGAGTCTAAGTGATCGCTACATGAAATTGCATCCCTATTGTCATTAAGTACCTCAGAATTATTTTCATGATCATGATCGGATGGGCAGGGATCAGGATTATTGGGAACCGTGTAGCTAAGTTGTCTTATTTCTTCATTTAATTGTTGACTATTCCTCAACATCTCTCCCATTGATTCCTTTATTTCCTTTTGTTGTTTTTGCATTTCTATCATAAAAGAGGAGAGGCTACTATTATTAGGTTGGGGAGGATAGTCAATTTCAGGCTCTGGTTGCCTAGGGGTATCGGTCCAACCTCGATACGGAAAATCATGAAGGGTGGGAGGGTTGGGTGTTTGCATGGAAGTAGGGATTTCAGGATTGGAGAATCCCGCTCCTAGGCTCTGCTCAAAAGTGGGAGTTATCAAGCCAGTACTCCCAGGGTAAGAATGAGAATGATCCCATGAATTATCAATGTACCCATCAAAGGATGGATACGCTCAGAGCATGGGATCCTGATTAAAAGATGGGAAGTATTGACTCTGATAACCTGAATGATAGGAGTAAGAATAATCCATTTCTTTAAGCAAAACAATTTTAACTCTCTTTGGCTTTAGCAAAATTCAGCAGAAAACTTCCTAGAGAGTTCTAATGTCAAAGCAAACGCAAATTCAACGGGATCTGTTTTTAGTAGATTGTAGGTCTTAGAGTTATATATTTAGTTGGTGGCCAAACAAGTTTTGCAAAAATTACACTTCCTAGGCCAACCTTCGCTGGTGCCTATAACCTACTCGCAAGGGATGGAAGTCTCGAATCGAGCCCACACACGAGGAACCGAAGTAACTTGGTGGATAGGCTTATTGATTTCCGACTAACTTCCCTTGTGGTGCAAAAGAGGAGAGGTAGAAATTTATCTAGCGACCTTATGTGAGGTGCACAGTGTCTCAAGTGTGCAAGCATACGATCGTGTTTTGATTTTTTGAAATTCCTCAAACAGGATCCTTTTGCACACAATTTTTAGTCACAGACTTTAAAGTCCAACCTCTTAACAGTCCCAAATTTTTTTTAAAGTGACCACTGAATTAATTTGATTCAAGCAATTTAGTGGTCTTAGATTTAGGTTCAATGCATATGCATGACAAATAATTAATGCTCAAGAGAAGACGTACCTTACTCCAGCTTTCTTCGTGCAGTAATGAATGCAGTGCAATAAAAATAAACTAGATGCTGCTCATTCAGTCCTAGATGATTGTCCTATAGATATGCAGCTTCTAGCAGGCAGTTCGATTTTTTTTTTTTTATAATAACAAACACACCTAATCTAACTAACTAACAAACATGCAGTTCAAACAATCCTAGAATCTAAATAAACGGGAACACGCTCCCAAAAATACGCTCCCGCATACAAGAGCGATAAGAAATGAAATGGCACTGGAAACACGTTCCCAAAAAAAATACCCAACAAGGATCTAGAAGACAGTAATTAACTTCTAATGTCTATCTGACTAAATCTAACTAAAATGTCTATCTAACTAAATCTAACTAAGATCTACTGACTAAATCAGAAATTGGCTTCTCCGTAAGCCTAAATGTGTGAGATCAAGGCCCACGTGTTCCTGTTGTCATCCTCCAGGTGGCGTCAAGGTCCACCAAAAAGATCGTCTCCATCGTACGCGTTGTTCACGTTTAAAGTCGTCGCTTTGCTACGCCTCGTCGCTATGTCAGATTCCTTGCAAAATAATCAAAATGAATAGATAATTTCGTAACTCAAAAGATTCAAAAATAATAAAGTAAATCTATTGCGTCTGTTGCCTCCCCGGCAACGGCGCCAATTTGAAAGGTCGATTTTTCACTTAGCGTTATAGTATTTAAGTGGTGAAAAAATCGACTAATTAAAAATAATGAAAATAACCACTCGCAGAAGAGCGGGTCGTGTCTACAGGGAGGCAATGATGCAATCAATACTTAATTATTCAATGTTATGTCAGATAGTGCGAAATTCCTTTTCAAATTGGACTTAAAATGTGAAGGAAAGTAGATTTGCAATAACCTAAAAAGTTAAGGGTGTAAGTGCAGTTTTCCCTCACAGAAATCCTCAATAAATTTAGGATGAATTAGTGCAATTTTCATGTGATGTGTACTAAAGACAATTAGTACTTAAATCAAGTCCAAAATCAATCTTTAAACTAGCCAATATTAATACCATGCAATTAGAAAGAACTGTGAGTGCTTGAATGCAATTCTGCCACAATATAATAATAATAATAATAAATAAAATCGATGGCAATGGCATTGAATGTAATTTTTAATTCTAACAAAAATAGAGCATTTGCTCTCTCTCTTCCTCGCGAGAGAGAGAGAGCATCGGCGGGGTAGTTGCGAGACTCAGGATGACGGCGACGACAGGGGCTCTTCGACAGTGGCAGCGGGGGCAGTGGAGGTGGCCGGAGCTCCGACCTATTGGAGGAAGAGGGCGGCTACTGCTGCGGCTGTTAGAGCGGCACGCGCACACGCTGGTGCGAGGGCCAACGCTTGCTGTTGCGGTCTGCAGGTGGTTGGCAGTGCGTTGCCGAGAAGACTTGCGGGCGTGCTGGCGCGGCCTGGCAGGGTGAAGACGCAGCGCCTGCAGGTGCTTGAAGGCGGAGCGGTAGGCGCTGGAAGGAGGAAGCGCGGGCTGATGGTGCAGTGCAGCAGGGGGCACTGGTGCGTGAGCGCCTGCTGTGGCGTGGGGCTGCAGAGAGGTGATGGGCGCGCGGGTGAGATCTGCCTGCAGCAGGAGGCACTGGTGATGGCGCGCGGTTAGGAACGCCTGCAGTGAGGCGTGGGATATGGCGTACGAGCACCTGCTTGAGATGTTGGGGCGCGCTAGAGGAGAGGCGCACTTGTGTGCGAGCGCCTGCTGTGGCTGGATGAGAGAGCGCACTGTAGGGCAGGTGCGGTGGAAGCAAGGCCGGCTGGAGATGAGGGGCACGCTGATGCGCGCGAGCAGAGAGGGTGCGGCGTCTGATTTGCAGGGGGGCTGGAGCGAGCAGTTGGTGAGGTGCTGCAGGGACGGCTGGAAGTTGGCATGCGGGCCTGCGCTTGCAGTGAGGCGCGGGCTGATGGTGTGCGGTTGCCTACGGTGGCTGAGGGAGAGGCAGGTGATGGCGCGCAGGTGCTACTGCTTGAGGTAGAGACGGAGCGGCACAGTGTTCGCCCTCTCCACAGTGGAGAAGAGAGAGCCGTTCCCCGTAGGGGGGTGAAGATGGATCCTCCTCTCTCCTCACCTCCTTTCTGTAACTCCTCCCTTGCGCGTGAGTTCAGGGATTTTCCCAAATCCCCGGTCACAGTTGTTGAGAAAGGCGGCGGAAGAGAAGATTACCCAAATGTCCGGCGGGGGAGGGGGGAAAGAGTTGCGGCTGTTTGGGGAAATTATCCCCCCACCCTTGCTCTTTGTGTATTTTATTACCTGCATATAAAAACAATAAAATCATTAAGTTATAGAATGTTATAACTTAAACCATGAGGTGTACAATTATTCTATAACTTAATTGTCATTATTAACATACCTAAACTATACGATTAAATATTCTTAGGCTTAATATTAGTCCATTTTAATGGACTCATCACTAGGCCTTAGTAGATGGATAAGATTTATGGTTTAGAATTTAGGGTTTTGGATTTTGGGTGTTGGTTTAGGGTTTTGAATTTATGGTGTTGGGTCTAGGGTTTTGAATTTAGGTGTTTTGTGTGTACTGTTTAGGGTTTTGAATTTAGGTTTTTGAGTTTAGGGTTTTGGATTTCGAGTTTAGGTTTTAAATTTAGGGTTTAGTGTTTAGGGTTTGGGTTTAAAATTTATAGTTTAGTGTTTAGGGTTTAAGGGTTATGATTTAGGGTTTTTTTATGAAGTTTAGTTATAGAAATTTAATTTAAAACTTGAATTCAATTTAAATTTGGGTTTAGGTTTTGGAGTTAGGGTTTTTGATTTAGCATTTTTAGGTTTACGACTTTTGATTTATGTTTTTAATTTAGGGTTTCAGGTTTAGTTTGGCTTTGGCTTTTGGATTTTGAGGTTAGGGTTTAATGTTTAGGGTTTAGGCTTTTTGTACATAAAATTTACATCTAACAATTTAATTCAAAAGTTAAATCTTTTATTGTCAACTCTTAGTACCACACACACTTGCCCAAATTTAGAAGCACTTCATGATAAACAATAGGAATTCTAACCCCCAGGTAATAAGTTCTGGGAGGGATATAATTGTGTCAAAATACTAGCCCGTTGAGACTTATGATCATGTTATATGGACAATGCAGAGTGGGTGTATATCTTACTTACATGCACAATGCATTGTCTTTATAACATGCCATAAGTGTCGTCCTCCTTAGTTCAAAGAAGTTCTAAGCTAAGGGGGGTCCTTAAAGATTTGATCACAATTTAGGGTTTCTTGTTATATGTAACTAGTGTGTAGAGAAATTTCGAATGCATTTTCTCGCTATTCTCTAGTATACCAACTAATCTTAGCTTTGTTCCTGAAGTGCCCTTTAGTGGGAGCTTTTGGGAACATGATTAGGGTTAGTCTTGGGGGGTATACTGGAGAAGTGCGGGGAGATGCTACCAAAATTTCCTCACACACTAGTTGCATGTAACAAGTAACGTTGTGACCAAATCTTCGGGGATGGGCTATCAAGTTAAAATCTTCTTTAAAATACAAATACCTTACACATATTCACTCTTAACTTGCGAGTTGTTTGCAATAAAATTTTAGGTTATCATGGACAAGTCTTGGATTGGTCTAAGGAATTTGGATTATCTTAAGTATAAGAGTGGAGTGATCTAATTCCTAGATTTGGCCTTCCATGAAAATAGGAAACAAGATAGACATGGAGAACTTTTGGATAAAATATTCCATCCATGTAGGAAGTGTTTTAATGGATTCATCCAGGATAAGAACACAGCTCTAAAACATGTGATCTAAAATGGTTGGTGGCAGCATTACACGAAGTGGAGTATACATAGAGAGGAACCAGCACAGGATGACATACAGAATACAGTGGAAGTGGATGATTCTGATGACAAGGAAGACGATGATAATCAAATCGATGAGATGCTACACGAGATGAGAGAGATGCTGCATGAGATGATAATCATGAGGTTGATCTTGATATTACAAATGATGAGGAAGGACTTAATAGTTGTAATCAGTTTTATGATGCGTTGAAGGCTGCTGAGGAGCCTATCGCGCCTAGAATAAGTTCCATGTCAAGGTTGCTACATTCTACACACGGTGCTTTAATCGCTGGGGTCAACGAACCTCTGGGTAGTTTTTGCAGGCCTTAGAAACCTTCGCGGCAGATTTAGGTTGAAGCTGGTCAGGTCTGGATCTTGATTGATACTTGAACACCTCTAGGCCTATTGTTGGCATTCTGACCTAATTTCTAGAGAGTAACACAAATCAGGCATCTGAACTTCAATGCATGGTCTAGAAATTTAGTTCTTTCCATAAAATTTTGCTAAGGGACTAGTAAAAGTTAGGCATAGGGGTATGATGATAACATCATCATGAGTGATAATTAGCTTTAATTAGTCATAATCAAATGACAAATGCTCCTACATAGTCGCTTGAGAGTCATAATTCTTTACATATCCATTCTGAGAGAAGAACATTAAAATAGGGTTAATTCTGCAGTTTTAACATCACACCATGAATGATGAGTAACCATGTGGTTTTCCAAGGGTTAATCAAAGGTCTAATGAACATTAAAGACTAATAAGTGGGTCCACACAAACAGAAACGAGGTTTCACACATTTTGAGAACCAATATAGCACTAAAAATCTAATTTCAGATCTAATTGAATTATAGATGTTTTGGTCAGGATAAAATTCATCTAAACCTTCAAAATTTTATAGAAAAATATTCCTTGAGGTTTGGTACCTTTGAGTTGACCATTTAAACTTATTTTGACCTTGAATAGAGTCTCAAATGGAATTCTGTCCTAATTTGGGTTTCTGTGCAAATTTCCCAGTCAAACTTGGTCAAAACTAAAATCCTACTTCACCATCATATTCCTTGGGTTCAAGTTAGGTTTGAACCAAAATTTAGGCCAAATCAGAGTTCATCTTGACCTAGTTTGCATTTTGGTCATTTAAGATTCTATTTCTCTCAATCAAACCCCACACTTTTGAATTCCATGCGTTTAGTCCCCCAACTTTGTTGTATTCATCACAAGAAGATCCCTACCGTGATGGCAAGTGTGAACCCAAAGACCTCAACCTTCTAGAGAGAATATTTCTTTCGATTCAACTCCTAATCCCTCCAAAATTGGAGGGATTACTATTTAGGCAATCAAGAATTCGTCCAACCCCATTAGAGGGATTGTAATTGATCCTACAAGCTAGGAGAGCTCAAGTTTTTCCCAAAATAAGAACTCCCTGAAATCCTATTCCTTTGCAAGAATTCTTCCTAATAGAGCTTGCTCAAGAGCTCTATATAAGCTCCTCTCTTCATACTGCACTCCTTAGTCGAGTTTAGGCCCAAAATACTCAAGTTCTTCCCTTCTACAGCTACCCTCTGACTCAACTTCGATGACCTTCCGTGACAGCTTCTTCAGGCTAGCCAACAGCCAAATTGGCTCAGCCCTGACTTTCCTCTCCTTCCTCCGCCTCTCGCCGACCAAAGCAGAGGTCATCTACTCCATCGACATCCCCACTCCCTCTCAACAGAGCTCTTTTCATCTCCGACATCGGCCAATCATAGCTAGTGCCAAAACCTCCTCTCTTCGTCATTTAGTTAGGTCCAACCTATTCCTCTCCCTCTCCTAAATCTCCCTATCTCATTCCCCTTCTATTTTGACTACCAACTCGACCTCGACCGCACCGTCTTCCTCCGCTCTGTTGAACCCCGGTGAGGCCGTCCACCCTCTACAAGCCAAAAAACTCCATGCTGCCGATCCCATAACCTCCGCTGTGCCTCCACCAACAAAACCCCTCAAGAAATTTAGGGGATTGCCCATGCAAAACACCCACCGAACACCACCCTCACCACACCTCTTCCTCGACTTCCCCTGACATCTACACACACTCAAACGCCACATGAACACGGCCATCACCTTTACCGACCTCAGGTGACCCTCTTGAACTATTTTGATGTGGCTGCGAGGCCTTATTCTCTATTTCAGGTGTTCGTCGTCGCTCGCCATCGCTGCCACCTTCCCTGACTCCATCCACCATGCTCCGAGCAGCTCTAACGTAGCTACCATGCCCAGGTGCTGCAGATTCATCTCAGGAGCAGATCCACACCAGCAATTGAAAGCCCCAACGCTAGCAGTTGCTCCAATTGAAGATGTGCCTTCAGCTACTGCGCACGAAGAAGAAGGAGGCACTTTAGTGCCACATCGTTGGATGAGGAGTAGCTGTAGACGCATAAGTTGAATTCGTGAACTGACCTCTTCGCCCAGTACGCCGGGGGTCGAGTCCCCGATTCACATGCCCCTCACGCCTTGCCCACGATACACACACGTGGGTTTGGCCAATGCTTAGGATCCAATTACCCGATGCCTTACTCGAACCTCTACCCGGTTATCTGAGAAAGAGAAGAAAAGAAAGATTTGTGAGGAGGAAGGGGGAAGGGTTTTGCTCTGAGGAAGTTGGCCCCACACGGGTCTGGCTAATGCTTACGATCCGATTACCTAATGCCTTACTCAAACTTATACCTGGTTATTTGAGAAAGAGATGACAAAAAAGATTTATGAGGAGGAGGGGGGAGGGTTTTGCTCTAAGGAAGCTGGCCCCATGCTGAAGAAGAGGCTAACACTTAGCCTGTGCTTGAAAGGCCTTGAGAAGGTTGGCACCCTTGTGTGCCTTTTGTGAAGCTCTAATATGTGAAGGCTAAGATGTCTGATTGAGGTTGATTCTGGGTACTATTGAATCATTTAAGTACCTAAGTTGAGTTGATTGAGAAAACTATTGAATTATTTGAATGATACAAATGCTTGGGTATATGCTTAATTAAGATGAATAATTGGTGATTCAAATCACCATTATTTTATCTTTCTATTCTTTTGTCTCATGATCCTTTGATTTACATTTGAATATCAAATAGAGCAATCCATTTATTGCATATCTATTGTGCTCAATTTATTGTGCTTAGTTATTCTGAATGAAGATTAATGTGTGAATTCCATATTTGCTCCCTGTGAATGACCTTAGATTCCAATTAGAATCTGAGTTTTATAAATTTAAATGTTTTGTTGTGCGATTTAGGAGTGTACTACAAAGAACGCATGTTAAATCTCCTCTTTTCGCATGCAACACCAGGGTTAGAAGAGGAAGAAGAAGGACCCTGCTCAACCACCTGAGCACGTGCATGTGGATCCCTCTGATTCCCATACCCTTGGGCTCTATTTCCCTGATTTTGTACATTCCGGGGGTTGGGTACAGGTTGAGATGGCAGAGATCTGGGCTATCGGGTGTTAGCAATAAGTCTGGATTGCAAATTGTCCAGCAATGTCTTCATTTGCTGCATAAGCTAAAGCATAGATCCTTGCATTTCTACCTTCTGGTAGTTTAAATCTGCCTACCCTGAGGGTTGTTGGGCATTCCAAGGTGGCTGATTAACCTGTCTCGGGGGCAACTGGGTGCATATTTGACCCAGACCCATTAGTCTTTGAGATGCATAGTTGCTAGGTCGTATCTAGGTCTGTTGCCCTTGATTCTTCCAGGAGAAGTTAGGGTGGTTCCTCCAACCCGGGTTATAAGTGTTGGAATACGGGTTGGACCTAGAATTCTCCTATATAGCATACATATCCTCATAGGGTGAGGATGGAGAAAAGGAATGATTAGAAAAATTGGGATCAAAGGCCCCACCTTGGAACCCATAAGGTTCCGAGAAATTCTAGCTCATCGGTTGAGCCGACTCAAGTTGGTTCACGAACTCCCATTCCGTGGAAGCTGGTGAAGAATGGAATCCTGATTTCTAGGATTGAGTGGGTGTAGAAGTGTTTCCTGAATTTCTGGCCATCCACTCCATCCTTTTTGTAACCAGGTCCACCTTATCTAATATATTGCAAATCAATTCCATGTCAAATGAATGAGAGTTCTAAATTTCATTAACATTTGACCTGGGTTGTTGGGACCAATTGAAAGTCTCCATGGAGGCATGATTTATCAAATTCTCACTCATTTCCTTGAATAAGTCATATGCGCTATTTGCATCCCTGTTGAAGAAATTGCCTCCACAGGAGGCATCCACATGATTACGGAGTTGTTCTACCAACCCGTAGTAAAATATCTACACGAGTTGCCATTTTGGCACCTCGTGGTGTGGACACCTCCGTAAAAGATCCTGGAATCGCTCCCAGACACCATGAAATGATTCCCCCAACCACTTGGGGAAAGTGGTAATCGCCCGTCGCAAAGCATTGGTCTGTCCAATTGGGAAGAATTTCTTAAGGAAAGCCAACTTAAAAGCAGCCCAAGTTTCTATTAGCCTTCAATGGTCCAGTACCAATGTGCGGCCTTATCCCTGAGAGAATGGGGAAAAAGCCTCATGATCATTTGCTCTTCGTTCACATTCCTAGCTTTGGTGATCTGAACCAAAGTGGTCAGATCCTCCAAGTGCTGGAATGGGTCCTCAAAACCAAGCCCACGGAAATGTTTAATCAAACTTAAAACCTGGGGCTTGATTTCTACATCTCCGGCGGGAATCATGATGCCGGGACGTTCCCTATAATTTGAAGGATCATGATATCCTTCAAAGGCTGAGCACCCTGACCATTCATCTATTGGAACCATTACTGCATCTGCTGTAGCTCTTCCAACTGCCTCTAAATCAACTCCTATTGGCTCGGGGGTGGGGGAGGTAGTTATTGATTAGCCATGGGATCAATTTGACTATGACTCAACCTCCGCCTCCGGGAATGGTCTAAAGGTCCTTCCAAGGGAGGATTCAATGACCTTCCGAGCATGCATTGGAAGGAAGTTGGAAGGATGGGGAAAAATGGAGCCTTGTAGCATAAAAATACAAGCCTGTCCTTAAATTAGGTAGCTTAAGGACCTATGCTTCAGAAATAAGCTTCGACCACACGACGAATTTGGTGTTGTCCTTACCTTCAAAGGTGGTAAAGTTGGGCCAGTGAAGCAAGGGGAGCATGTCTCGAGGGCCGCTAATTATGCCAAACCCCTGCTTACTTAAGTCGTTTAATAGTCGGGCCCCCCAACTTAGCACCTTTTAAAGCAACCAGGCGTCACTAATTCGAAATGCATTCAAGAGAATACCCTAAAATAGACTCAATGACTCCTAGGGCCAACGTCTACTCAATTTTAATTAAGGCCTGGGATAATAGTGCTTCTAGAATGTAATGGGCCCTTAATTGGGTTATGCCCTTAATGATCAATTAGCAAGTGTGTATGTGCACAACCAATGGTTTCTCAAGCAAGATTAATTTTTGGGGAGTTGAATTTTAGGGTTTGAATCTTGCATAGAAGCTTTTAGGATTTAGATATTAGGTGTATTCAACCACGTTCTGTGAGGCAAACCAAGTTTGAAAGCATGAGTTCAAGTATTTACCTTTAAAAACTAAAAGAATATGGAGTGCCTGATTTTGACCTAAATATTTGAATCCTATGGGGCAGCTACAAGATGAATCAATTCTAAATTAGGTGGTGCAGCCCAAGCAACTCAACCAATTAGCCCTGATGCACCACCAATTAAAGCACACAGAGATGATTAACTTAATTTGATCACTACTGGTTTGTGTGTTGATGCGTGTGTCGGTTCCACAGGTCGGAATCCCGGTTGTGTAGATAAAATCAAACGAGGCTATATGCCTTAAGTGTGGGTGTGTGTAGTGTGTGTGTTAATTTTGTCCCACAATCAGAATTTTTTTTTTGTTTTCTTTTTTTTATGCGGAGGTGAGATGAGTGGAGGTGGCAAGCAAGACACACAACTTCTATCCTAGGGTTTATGCAAACACCTAAGTAGATTCAGTCCTGGTTATTTATGTGGTGAAATGTGAAACTAGTGGGGGGAAATGTGGGGGCACTTACAAACCACTTTACCTATACTTTATTCCAGTCTACCACACTTGGATTTCCCTACTTGGATACCTAAAAGACAGCAAATCAAAGGCAAGTGGGGTTAGTTAATAAGTAAATCCAAAGAAACACGAAAAAAGAAAGCAAATTCCGATACCTCTCGGCAACGGTGCCAAAATGGTAAGCGTAAATTTCATGAGAAAAGTTAGGGTTTTGGAAAACCCATTGTCATAGTTGCAAAAATTACTACCAAATAAAATTTATACTCAAACTCCAAGGGAGTCCTGGGTCGAACACAAGGAGGGGACATTTGTTTCCTTGAAATCCACATTTCTCTTTGTTTCTTTTTGGTATTTTTAGGGTTTTGTGATTTTTTTGTTTTTTATAATAAAGAACTAGCCAAGATAATTTACTGGCAAAAATAAATCAAGAGAGAGAGTAAAGAAATGAAGGAAATTTGATATATCCAGAATAATGTTTATTACACTAAACAGAGATATGCTAAGAAAGATAACAATAGAATGAAGATGAGAAGAAACCTCCTAAAGTGAATGTCTGGCGAGATGACGGTGCTTGGCTATAGCTTGGATGGAGGAGATGAGGTGCTGGACGTCGGGGATGAGGTGTAGGAGATATCCGGGTAGAGGGTCGCTTGATTGAGCTGTAGGAATGGTGATGAGGATGTTGAGGTGATTGTCTACCTGAATGGAGGTGAGGGGATGGCTCTGTGGTCTCCTATGAAGGGGGTGAGGGTAAGGTTGAGTATTTGGAGTAGGGGAGTATTACACTAATAGGAGGCTGTGGAGCTTGGGAATGAGCTCTTAGGAGATTGGGAGGCTTCCTAGAGCTCTTGAGTGTGTGAAGAATAGCTAGGTAGAGATGGGTAGGCAAGGGGGTGTGTAGGTCCTTATATAGTGGATGAGAGGGGGCTAAAAATGGGTATGGGACAATTAGCGACCTCTAGGATGTCACTGTAGATCCCATTCATGCGTCGCTGTAGCCAACTCACGCTTGCTCATGCGCTCGCTATAGCGAGCTGTGCTTCTCTGGCCATCCATCTCGCACGTTGATCACACTCATGCAGTGCTGGCCGTCCATCTCGCGAGTCCAGTTGCCATCGCGTGCATCTGTTGGCGCTCGTTGAGCTACAATGGAGTGGATCGCCGCCCTTGGATGGTGGATGAAGGGCTCTAATTGTGCAGGAGAGGACACTCTAGATCGTGCCCCACTCGATCAGACAGTGGAGATCGCGTCAGACAACTTAAGCATCGCGCCCCCTGGTGCGCGTACGATCGTGTGTTCACCCGCATGTCGGATCTCGTGTGTGTGAGTTGCACGCATTGGGTGGCGCCATGTAGCCGCTTCCTTCGCCGCGCGATCACCCATTGATAAAGATCAGTTTATCATCATTCTTATACCCTAAAACTAATCTAGCTCTTAGGGTTTTAACTCCACAAATGGGTTTTCGGGTTTCATTTAGGCATCTAACTAGGATAGTCATGCATTGCATTTTAGTTGTATTTTTAATATGTTTACTTGAGTGCCAGGGATAGACAGAGAGTCAAATCCCACATACCTTAGCACTCAGGAAGGTAGTGTTGGTGCTAGAGCACCGCGATCATTTGTTTTGATGATAACAAAACACCTGTCATTTAACATTTGCACTTGAAGTATTAGATTTCAAGCAAATTGCAAATGGAGACATGATTAGACGAAGTTCGAGCTCGCATCCAGGATGGATTGGAGGAGCTTGATGGAGAACAGAGGAGATTCGCGAGGAGCGATAGATTGAAGATGGAAGGACAAGAAGAATAGGATAGAATTCTATTTATTTCTTTCATGTACTTGTGTCTTTATTTCCTTGCTCTTTTTGTTCCTTAGAACATCTTGTGAAAGAGCCCCAAAGTACCCTAACAGTAGTCCTAGGAACACCTGCACAATCCTAGGATACTTAGGCTTTCTGTAGAGAACTTAAAAAATCAAAATAGGGTTCAAACAACCTTTTCAGACATCTAATTTGAAAATCAGACGTCTGATAAATACTTTTAAGACGTCTAACTGTTGACTCAGACATCCGATTTTGTTTAGGCTGGACTTAGGTAGTTCTGTTTGATGAAATCAGACGCCCATACCTTAGGCCAGACGTCTTAGGAGACGTCTGATGATTTTGCCAGACGTCCAATTAGTGGACCGTTAGCTGACTTAACAAACACTGAAGGATATGACCGTTAGAGCCTTGTCAGACGTCCGTAAGCGTTTCCAGACGTCTGATACATGACCGTTTTGCCTCGGCTGACCCAAAAATCTCTGAGACTCTCAGAGATTTTCTAGCCGTTGAATCTCTTGGAAATCCATTCTCACAGAAAAAGTAGGTTTCCAGATGTCCAGACATAGTTCCAGACGTCGTGTATGTCTTCTGATGGACTTGCATTAGAACCCTGTTTAGATTTGATTCAAGTCAGGAAGAAACCCGCCTAAAATCAGACGTCTGACTTTGTTCCCAGACATCTTAAACTGGTTTTCCAGACATCCGATGCCAGGATCAGGCATTTGATAACCCTGTCAGAGTCATAATTGATCCTGATTTCGACCTGATTCTCTTGGACTTTGCACCCAACGGCTATGGAAGCTTTCCAAAGCCTTCTTAAGGCCTCTATAAATATAGGGGAACCTTTGCCACTCAAATAGACACCTAGATATACAAGACACACCTACTAATACACTTTCACACCATTTTGTGTCTCTTGATCCTAAGAAGCAAGCTCTTGCTCTCCAAGCTTACATGCTACATCTAGAGAGCTGATCCGATTGCACACCTGCTCTCCCGCCGACAATTACGAGAGCGACGAAGTGCTACCACGTGGTTCACGCATCCGCGTCAAGTCGACGCACCTCTGCAAAGAGAAGCATCCTAATTCCTATAGAAGATTAGGTTAAGATCATCTTTGTTGGCTCTATAGGATTGTTGTTATTTATCTTTGTTATTTGGTTGGGTATTCGCTTTGTGAATTCCAGTCTCCTTCATGAGACAAAATCCTTCTCGTGAAGAGAAGGGGTTTGAGGTACGCTACCCTTGTATAAAGTAGCGTGGTTGTAAATGAGGTTGAATCACCCTCGTTTAAGTGATTCGTTTAGTGGATTTAATCAACTTGGTTGATCGAAAAATCCTAATTCGAGAGGGTTAGGTGGTGGTTTTCACTCGGTTTGGGTTTCCACCTAAAAATCTTTGTGTACTTTGTGAGATTGTTCTATATTTTAATTCTGCATTTTTACGTCACGCTGATCTCAGCCCCTCCAAGTAGGGAATCACAATTAGTATCAGAGCAGGTCTTGCTAATCGGAGTAACATCCGGTAAGAGATCAAATGGAGGGAAGCACATCTGTGATCAAAATATCAGAGTGGCAGTTCACTGTCCGACCACCCTACTTCGACGGAAACAACTACAGCTACTGGAAGCTGAGGATGAGGATGTGGCTTCAAGCCACGGACTTCACTCTATAGGGGCATTGCGAAACCCCATACGAGATCCCGGAGCGACCCGATGCAGGATACTCGCAGCAGCAGATCCGGGAACTCTCGCTCAACGCGAAAACAATGAATGCGTTGTATTGCGCACTCAGCCCAGAGGAGTTCAACAGAATCTCGCAATGCGCCACCGCATATGAGATTTGGCATACACTTGAGGTAACTCACGAAGGTACCTCTAAGGTAAAAACTTCTAAAATAAATTTACTTTCTCAAGAATTTGAATCTTTTTCTACGAAACCTAACGAATCTTTAAGTGAGATGAACACTAGGTTCACTCTCATTGTAAATAATTTGAAAGCTTTAGGGAAGACTTTCATCAAGGGGGAGCTTCAAGGGAAGCTTCTACGTTCCCTCGAACAGGAGTGGGAATAGAAAGTCACCGCCATCGAGGAGGCGAATGAAGTGGAGGATCTCAACATGGAAGATCTCCTAGGCAATCTAATGGCCTACGAGACAAAGTTGAAGCAGAAGAAGAAGGATACACCAAAGCCTAAACCGAAGAAGACTCTTGCCTTCAGAGCCACGTCAGATAGAGAGAAAGAGAAAAAGGAGAAGAAGGAAAGCCCAAGATGTTGCTATCACTGCAACGAGAAAGGGCACCTACGACCAGAGTACCCTCTTCTCAAAAAGGAGAAGAAGAAGGAAAAGGAGAAGAAATATAAGAAGGTGTTCCAAGCCACTTGGGATGATTTGAGCTTGGAGGAAGAGGAAGAAGAAAATCCTGAGAAGAATGAAACCACTTGCTTTGGTTTCATGGCCTTAGGAGAAAGCGACAGCAAAAGCGGAAGCGACTCCGACAACGAGGTAAATTTCGATTTACAAAATGCATTTAATGAGCTATTTGAACTTAGTAAATCACTTAAGATGGAAAACAAAAGTATTAAAAAGAACCTTAGTTTTCTTAAAAATGAAAATGAAAGGTTAGAGAAACAGTTTAAGGACATAGAAACTAGTCCTAAGGATAATAACTTGCTATTAGAGAATAAAAATTTAATCAATGAAGATACTAAATTAGTTGATGAAAATACTAGTCTAAAACTAGAAACTTCTGATTTAAAGACTAAGATAAATATTATAGAAAAAGAAATCGCATGTCTTAGGGAAAATTCTAACAAAGATTTGCATAGCCCTAAGGTTGAGAAAGGATCTCCGTCAAGGAGACCTGCTAACAAATCTGGATCCAAGCTCACTTGCATACCGAAGACAGATTTGGAATCTTATTTTGTAGGTTTCAAAGGTGACTATAACACAAAGGACTGGACCTACAAGCTCAATGCTGGTCAACCCGAGTTGGGAGAACCAAGGAGTAGACCAAGGAGGAGAACGAGAAGATTGACGAGACCGCGAACAAACGATGGACCCGCCGCACGTCAACCGCCAAACTGGAGACCGGCATCGATGCCCGAGCCTCTAAGCTACGGATGGGAGCCCCATCCGATGTGGCATCCACCACCTCCATTTGGGCCATTTTATTGGCCATGGTAGGTGAGATAAAACCCTTTACCCTATCCTTTTATTATTAGCATATAGATAGGGGGAGTTTAAAATTATGAGCTAATTGTCAATTATTAAGGGGAAGATGTAAGTTAGCTAAATTTTCTTTAGTAAGGGGGAGAAAAATAATAGTTATCTTGTTATTACAAAAAGGGGGAGGACATTACTTTTGTTAAAAGAAATTCAACTCATTCATAGAAGAGCATGTTTTAAGGGGGAGTTATAGGAAATTTAAAATCATTCAAACCTTTTTGATAATGTCAAAAAGGGGGAGGATTTTTTTTGGATTATTATCTATGGTTTTTTCATCATCAAAAAGGGGGAGATTGTTGGTGCTAGAGCACCGCGATTATTTGTTTTGATGATAACAAAACACGTGTCATTTAACATTTGCACTTGGAGTATTAGGTTTCAGGCAAATTGCAAATGGAGACGTGATTAGACGGAGTTCGAGCTCGCATCCAGGATGGATTGGAGGAGCTTGATGGAGAACAGAGGAGATTCGCGAGAAGCGATAGATTGAAGATGGAAGGACAAGAAGAATAGGATAGAATTCTGTTTATTTCTTTCATGTACTTTTGTATTTATTTCCTTGCTCTTTTTGTTCCTTAGAACATCATGTGAAAGAGCCTCAAAGTACCCTAACAGTAGTCTTAGGAACACTTGCACAACCCTAGGATACCTAAGTTTTCTGTAGAGAACTTAAAAAACCAAAATAGGGTTCAAACAGCCTTTTCAGACGTCTAATCTGAAAATCAGACGTCTGATAAATACTTTTAAGACGTCTAACTGTTGACTCAGACATCTGATTTTGTTTAGGCTGGACTTAGGTAGTTCTGTTTGATGAAATCAGACGCCCATACCTTAGGCCAAACGTCTTAGGAGATGTCTGATGATTTTGCCAGACATCCAATTAGTGGACCGTTGGCTAGCTTAACAAACACTGAAGGATATGACCGTTAGAGCCTTATCAGACGTCCATAAGCGTTTCCAGACGTCTGATACATGACCGTTTTGCCTCGGCTAACCCGAAAATCTCTGAGACTCTCAGAGATTTTCTAACCGTTGAATCTCTTGGAAATCCATTCTCACAGAAAAAGTAGGTTTCCAGACGTCCAGACATAGTTCCAGACGTCGTGTATGTCTTCTGATGGACTTGCATTATAACCCTGTTTAGATCTGATTCAAGTCAGGAAGAAACCCGCCTAAAATCAGACGTCTGACTTTGTTCCCAGACGTCTTAAACTGGTTTTCCAGACATCCGATGCCAGGATCAGATGTTTGATAACCCTGTCAGAGTCATGATTGATCCTGATTTCGACCTGATTCTCTTGGACTTTGCACCCAACAACTATGGAAGCTTTTCAAAGCCTTCTTAAGGCCTCTATAAATAGAGGGGAACCTTTGCCACTCAAATAGACACCTAGATATACAAGACACACCTACTAATAAATTTTCACACCATTTTGTGTCTCTTGATCCTAAGAAGCAAGCTCTTGCTCTCCAAGCTTACGTGCTACATCTAGAAAGCTGATCCGATTGCACACCCGCTCTCCCGCCGACGATTACGAGAGCGACGAAGTGCTACCCCGTGGTTCATGCATCCGCGTCAAGTTGACGCACCTCTGCAAAGGGAAGCATCCTAATTCCTATAGAAGATTAGGTTAAGATCATCTTTGTTGGCTCTATAGGATTGTTGTTATTTATCTTTGTTATTTGGTTGGGTATTCGCTTTGCGAATTCCCGTCTCCTTCGTGAGACAAAATCCTTCTCGTGAAGAGAAGGGGTTTGAGGTATGCTACCCTCGTATAAAGTAGTGTGGTTGTAATTGAGGTTTAATCACCCTCGTTTAAGTGATTCGTTTAGTCGATTTGATCAACTTGGTTGATCGAAAAATCCTAACTCGAGAGGGTTAGGTGGTGGTTTTCACCCGATTTGGGTTTCCACCTAAAAATCTTTGTGTACTTTGTGAGATTATTCTATATTTTAATTTCGCATTTTTACGTCACGTTGATCTCACCCCCTCCAAGTAGGGAATCACAGGTAGAAGGTGAAGAAGAAAAGCTTATTAGCTGGATTCCAGCCAGATCCAGCTCATCTCAGCTGGATCCCAGCACATTTTAGTTGGCTCAACTCATCCCTAGCTCCATTTAGCTCATCTCAGTTGAATGGTAGCTCTAACTAGTTTACCTTAGCTCCATTCAGCTCACCTTAGTTGAATGGAAACTCAAACTAGCTCAAGTCAGTTGATGCCAACTCCATTCCAGCTCCTCCAACTCGGGAGAGTTCACTAGAAGTTCAACTTGACTAGGACTAGCTACTAGCTAGACCTGGTCAGCTGAAGATGACCTTAACCAACTCAGGCCAACTCAAGTCCAACTCCCAGAGGCTCAACTCAGCTCAACTTAGTTGAGTTGAGGTACTTGACCTAAGCTAGCTACTCTAGCTAGCTCAGTAATCTCTGGGAAGATCAGATCTAGCTTACCTCAGCTCACATCAGTAGAAGCCAGCTCATCTTAGCTTGGCTTAGCAGCTAGCAAAGAACTAGCAAGCTAAGCCAGCTAAGGTAGCTCCATGCAGCTCTCTTTAGCAGCCACCAACTCCAGTGTAGCTCAAGATAGCTACCGCCAGCTCTTCTCCCTCAAAACCCTAGCTCCCTATGCCTCCAACCCTACTCCCTAGCTAGCTTACTCACCTCCTTGGCCACCAAAACCTAACCGTAAAACCCACCTAACTAGCTCCACCAACTAACCTGACCTAAGTCCACCTAAGCTACCACCACTCCACCTCAATCTTGGCGCCAACCCTATACATCCATTCACCCCTCTCTACCACCAAAAGACACCAACAAATTCCCTCCAAAACAACCTTAAAATGGTGCCAACTTTTTCCCTCCAAAACCCTTGAAATCCAACCCTACACCTACCCTTTCAACTCATCTCCAACCTCCATTTTTTTCCCTCCAAAATCAACACCTTCTAGAAGGTATTTTTGGAGGGAAAACCAAGGTACCTCTTCATTTCCCTCCCATTTTTCCCTCCAAAAATATCCAAGCGCCCTTTCATTTCCCTCCAAAAAATACCATAACCACCCCCCTTCCCATCCTATAAATACCCTACCCTACCACCACATAATTCCCATCTCCTCTACATTAGTTAGGTTCCATCTTTTTCATTTATATTAGGTTCCATCTTCACACCAAGGAGGAAGAAGAAGAGAAGAAGATAAAGGGGGCACACACTCGCCCCCTTGGTGCCTTCTTCCTCTCCTTTTTTCTCCCTTAGCCACGCCAAAGGAGATCTTCAACACTAACGGGATGGCTAGGCAAGAGGAGGAGCAAGGTGGTTGACACCCACCTTGGAGGAAAGCTTGGAGGAGTTATCATATCAGAAGCAAGGAAGCATTCTTTTCAAGCATAGGAGCTGTTGTGCTTGGAGCAAGAACCATTCTTTCTTCACCATCTCTGGAAGATTTTTCTTCATCTTTATTTTCTTTGTACTATTTAGTGTAGTTTTTTTATGGGAACACCATCATGAGCCCTAACTAGTTTATTTTGACCCAGGAAAGAGAATAAAAGCTCCTACATAACCTAAAGAAAGGCCTAATTCAAGAGATTACTATTTTGAGAAGAAAATATGAAATAAAGGGTAAAACTGCAATTTTACCATTGCAGTGCATCAACGAGATTTCTCAGGGGCTAACATAGGTCAATTGGTCTCAACAAGATGAGAAGTGGGATGGTTTAATCAGAAAAGGGTTATTGTGAGATCTAAGAATTAAATGATATTCTGTAATCCTAAAACAAATCCACTTAATACAACAAGGTTCTGGCCAGGATAAAAATCAACTAAACCCTCTAAAATTCATGGAAAAATACCCTCTAGGGTTTAGAACCTTCAATTTGGCCTTTGGAACCTATTTTGACCTAAATTAGGGTCCTACTTAGATATTTAACCTAAATTGGGTTTTTATGTAAAATATCCAGTTAAACTTGGTCAAACCTAAAATATAACTTCACCATTAGATTTCTTAGGTCCAAATTAGGTTTGTACAAAAATTTGGATCCAAGGGAAGGTCATCTTGACCTACTTTGCAAAATAGTCCACCCAATTACATTTTGACCCCTAGCTTTTGAAAACTTTGCGCAAACCCCCTATCTTCCTTGCCACTCTTTGCATTTAGGTCCCTCCACCATTACAGCGGAGGAGTCTTTCTCCAGCAAGGATTTGAGGAGGATTTCTCCCCGATTCCTCAGAGATCTCCCAGATTTGGAAGGGAGATTTTCTGAGGAATTCCCTATTGTCTGAACACAATCCCAAGATCTGATTTGCACCCAATCTCTCGTGCAAACGCTCGAGAGAAATGGGTATCATCCGCACCTTCCTTCTCCGACGAGATTCTTGCGCTTGGAAGCTTTCCTTCCAAGCACAAGGACCTCTACTAGCAGCTATAAAAGGGCCCCCTATCCTTGTCGCATCTCTCAAGCTTGAATTGGCCGCAGAAAACCCCTAAATTCATCCTCCCTCATCTTCGGCTAATAGCCCGCAAGCTCCGGAGATCTCTCCTCCCTCTTTTCGTCACTCTTCCACCATACCAATGGCAGAGCCTTCTTCGCCTTGCTCCTCCGCATCGTGCCATACCTACGCGCGCTTCTCCAACCCTTTCGTCGTCGCCGTCTTCCTCATCTCAGGGCTTTCTTCTCCGACGACGGCACACACGCGCCACTCACCCTCCGCCTTCCCCCCTTCATCCAAATACCCTCAGTAAGTTCCTCTCTCTCTACCTTTCACTTTCCCCCTCTTAATTTCATAAAAACACCCTCGACAACCACCGACCACCTTCGTCTTCCTCATCTCTGGCAGACCACCGGCGAGGTGCAACCGTCGCTCCACTCATCCACACGCCTCGTCACCTACCTCAGAACCTTCGCCATCACTCACCGATCATCTTCTGCCCTTTACTAACCGCCACACACACCCTACACTTCCACCGAACACACGCACCTTCACGGTCACAGTTCGACCTAGGCACTCACGCCTAGGTTGTTCTGTGCCACGCCACCCACCGCTTCACCTTCATCGTGACAAGGTGAAGCTACCCACGTGGTTTGACAGGGCCACGAGGCCGTATTTTTTAGTTTTAAGTCCGACCCCTTACCGCCATTGGAGCAGGCGTGAAGGAGCTTGCAAGCTTGCTCCAGGCCGTGTCGCTCCAGGCAGAAGCGTCCCAGGTGTGCGGAACCATCCTGCGAATGTTTCGCACCTAGTAATCAAGGGCCTCAGTGGAACCACAACTACATCAATTGGATGGGCATTCCTCCTGCGCGCGCATAAAGAAGCGGAGTCCTACCTCGGAAACGTTGGGCGCAGGTAAATGATATAAGTTATTTTTGTGTTCTCTGCTTATCGCCTTAGTTCACAGAGTGAGGCCCCTCGCCCACGTCACCCGCCTCGTCCACGACCCACACCTACATGGACCTGGCTGACCCGTTTACCCTTCACTCCTCGCGCACCACCCACGCCGGTGCGCCTAGACCCGGGTGCGCGTAACCCGACCCATATGCCCGATTGGCTGGCTCTAGGAGAGCAAAGAGAGAAATCGAGAGAGAGCATACGCGGGGGAGGGTAGGGGTAGTGATGGAACGTCGGTTTTCGTTGTTAATTCGTTGTAGTAAAGCCGGTTGTTACCAACGTTTCATATAAAAATTTTTTACTCGGAAAAATAAAAGAGTTCCCGAGGTCGAACTCAGGGAGCAAGTTGTATTCTAGAGATATACAAATTCTATTACAAAAATAAAGAGAGAGAGAGAGAGATGAAAAATTGGCTTCTGCTTCTTTTCTTCTTTCTTCCTCTTTGTCTTTGGTTCTTCCTGTTCTTCTTCTTCGTCTTCTTTTTCTTCTGCTTTCTTCAGATTTTCCCCTCGTGCTCTTCTTCTTCTGTTCTTCCTTGTTTCCTTTCTTTCTTTTTCTTCAGATCGTCTTCTTCTTTTCTTGCTTCTTGCTTCTTTTCTTTTCTTCTTCTGCAATCGTGGTGCTTCTGCCTTCGGCTACTAAGTCTCCCTTCCTTCTTCTTCAGCCTGCCTTCTGTGTTGCTCTGGCTGCTGGCTGTCCGTCGTCTGGCCCCGTGCTTCGACGACTTAACTGAGCAGTTGCTACAGTGCAGCTGCTTCTTCTTCCGCAGTCCTTCACCTGTGCCTGCACGCTCAAGAGTTCATCAGAAGGCAAAAACCTACTCTACCCCCTTCCCCCGCGTATCTCTCTCTCTCTGAAATCACTCTTCGGAAGCTCTCCCAGAGCGCTATCGGGTAATCGGGTTCGGATCAGGCCCGGGTCCAGGCCCACCGGCGTGCGTGGTGGGCGAGGAGTGCAGGTCAGTCTAATCGGGTCGGGCCAGGTCCGCGGAGCGTGGTCACGGACGAGGCCGAGTCGGGTCGGGTGAGAGGGACCTCACCCCGTGGTAACTGAGGCAAACAGCATACAGCAGTTTTTCAATTTATGTGTCCGCGCGCCTTTGAGAGCTTCCGAGGTGGGACTAAATGTCCCACCCCAATTCTCTTACGCCTGCAGCAGGGATGGTGCTCCCAATTGCGTCGGCTGTTGAGGCGTACAGCTCCAATCGAGGGCCAGGGTGTGTGCGTGAGTCTCTTCCGCGCTGGCCGTGGCTATTCAATCTGGGATATCTCGGCTTGGAGCAACCTCGAGCAGGCTTCGAGCTTCCTCGCCAATGGCGGCCAAGGCCTGGAACCTGAAACCAATGGCACGGCCTCTCGGTCAAATCAGACAGGCGGAGGACCTTCGCCGTGGCACGGCGAAGGTGGTCAGGGGGTCTGCAGGGGGTGTGATGGAGCTGTTAGGTCGTCCTAGGTCAGACTGTGAGCGAGGGAGTGGGTGTGTTCGGTGGGTCTGCAGAGGGTGTTTGGTGGGAAGTGGAGGGGCGGAAGAGGATCAGGGTGAGGAGGCGGAAGTTCTGCGGTGGTCGGCGAGCCGTGTGGGTCGCTGAGGTGATGGGAGCGGCTCGCCGGAGGGTGGTCGGAGGCGGAGAGGATGAGGGTGAACAGGGTCGGTAGAGGGCTTAATTGACTAAATCGAAAGCGGGGAAAGAAAGAGGAGGAGAAGGGGAGTAAGTCTAACTTAACTGCAGGGACGAAGGGGGAGGAACAGGGCGACAGTCGTATCGACTGTCGCCGGAGAAGATGATGCTCAGGGAGAGGGGCGGCGGCGAGCAGAAGGCTGGAGAGGCGCCAGCTGGGTGCGGCGTGGCGCGGGAAGAGCAGGGGAGGAGGTCTCTGCTGCTGGTAGTGCGGCAGAGCGAAGAGGTGGAGGGAGAGGAAGTCGCCGGAGCTGGTGAGCGTCTGCCGGAGAAAGAAGAGACGAAAGCTGGGGGTTTTCTCCGTCAGATCCAGGCTGCCTTGGTCGGTGGAGCGGCGGGGGGTATTTATAGGGTTGTAGCAGGGAGGAAGGCGGAGGGAGACGACGTGTCTCCCTCGCCGGAGCATGGTCGGAATTCGAACCCATACCGTCCGTGCGTTCGCACGGCCGGTATGGGGGGCTACAGTGACCATGGGGGTGCTCCTGCGACGGCTGACGACGCAGGGCACCCCCGGTACACTTGCCAGGTCCTCCACCTCACCCTGCGCGGCGCCATGCTCCGCGCAAGGTCGCCGGAGCATGGTGCTGGCAGGGTTTTGCAGGAGGGACCTGTTTGCAAAGAACGAAGGAGAGTTAGGGGCCTAAATGCGAGGGTTCAAAAGTTGAGGGCCAAAGAGTAAATATATGAGGACCAAAGTGTAAATTCGGTCAAGGAGGTTTCTTCTTAGGCTCAAGTTTTTATACATGACTAATTAGGACCTAAGGAATCTGATGGTGAATTTTATTTTCATATTAAACCTTGTTTGACCGGTCAATTTGCGCAAAAACCCAAATTAAGTTATTAATTGGGCATGGTTCTCAATGTAGGTCAAAATGGGTTCTAAAGGCCAAATTGAAGGTTCTAAACCCTAGAGATTATTTTTCTATGAATTTTAGAGGGTTTATTCTATTTTTACTTTGCCTCGAACCTTGTGAATTGAAGTGGGTTGTTTTAGGGTTACAGATTATCATTTGGTTCCTTGGAAGTGCTGTAGCCCTTGCTAGATCATCTCATCCCACTTTTATTCTTATTAAGCTGTTTTGACCTATGTTTGGGCCCTGAATTACCCTGTATGCAGATTATACTGGTAAAATTGCACTTTTACCCCTTATGACTTGTTTTCTTCTCAAACTCAGAATTCTCTGAGTTAAGCTTTTCCTTGAGATATGTAGGAGCTTTTATCCTTTGTATTGGGTCAAAATGAGCTAGTTATGGCTCATGATGAGGTTCTCATCATACCCCCATGCCTAGCTTTTGCTAGTCCCTTAGCAAAAAAAACTTAAGGTTTCAACCCTTGTTCTAGACCATGAAGTTTTCAATGGTTTTAGATAAGTGCTTTTTTATTTGAGCATAGATTAGGTTAGAATGCTGACCATAGGCCTAAAAGATACTCTAGTACCAATCAAGATCCAAATCTGTCTAGCCTTAGCCTCAGTCTTTTAGCAAAGGTTTTTAAGGCCCACAAGAACTAACCTAAGGTTTATTGGACTTCGTGGTTAAAGCACCCGTGCTTGAAATGATTTTAGCCCTGGCTCAGTTCGCAGTGCGTTTTGTAAGAGAGAGAGATAGAAAGTTTTTTTCTGTTTGGAGAGTTTTCTCTCTCTTTTTTCTTTTTAGTTCTAGTCTAGGATTGGCTTTTCAACACGGTCTGTATCAGATTCCTTGCTCCCATCATCAATCCTCAAGGGTTCCTGGCGATCGATGCTTCGAGATAGCACCGCCCATGGCAACCCCCGGAACCCTGGCTGTTGAGATTTCGAGATAATCCCATCCATGGTATTCCGTGGCCGAATCCAGACCCTGGCAATTGACATTTCGAGATAATGCCATCCATGGAATCTGAACCAGCAGAGTGCTTACATGCCCCCCATAGGATATGTAAATATCCTAAGAGACAAGCACCGAGGAGATGATATTTTGTTACGCATCTTCGAGGGGATTTCCCGCCTCTCCGCGCTGGGAACTCGTCCAAATCAACTTGTGTTGATCGGCCATTCCTATTCTAGGTGTTCTTTTCAGATTTTTGCGACGCTTCTGCGTGATTCTGATTTTTATGCTTACTGAACCAGGCTGTGTGTGAGATTAGGGTGCTTAGGTTACTGAGTCCCGTAAACCAAAAATTAGTTAACGAGGCCGAATACTCCCTAAGCCTTAGACCTAATACTTCAGCTTTTCATTTTCCTCAACCTCTTGAGGAGTGTCCAGATCTTAATGAGTACTAAGAGTCTATTCAAGAATGCCTAAGGTTTGCATTCTTACTAATCTCATTGTGCACTTTTCAGTTATTTTCTTGAATGAGGTCTAGAACTTAGGTTAATTCCTTAGTTCCTTACTAATGACTATCAACTTTTCTTATAATTTTGTGCTCCTTTTTCATTTTGTTTCTTTTCTCCTTCACAAAATTTTCCTTCTCCTCTTTTCCTCTTATTCTTTTTCGAAAAATTTTTTAATTTTTATGGTATTTTTGGCATATGTGAATTTTTTTGTTTGAAACCTTTTCTTACAAGTTTTTGCACTTTCCTACCCCCCCATGCCTAAGATTTGCAATGTCCTCATTGTAACCTAGGGGGTCTTAGTTCAGGGTGAACTTCGAGTGCTGAAAGGTGTCAGAACAAGTTTCAGGTTTTCAAAGAGAATGACGGGCTGCCTCCCGTTAAGCGCTGAGTTTTATGCCATCGGCTGGGCGCAATAAGCTCAAGGGGAAAGGAGGATATGAGATGCCTCAGCCAAATCAGTAGAAGTTACATCAATGAACGGCTTGAGTCTTTGACCATTCACGATGAAAGGTTCAGAATCGTGGCTGAGTGGACTGATTTCGATTGCTCCATTTCCAAAAACCTGTCGGACCAAATATGGTCCGACCCACTTAGATCTCAGTTTTCCTGGGAAGAGTTTGAGTCGGGCATCAAAGAGTAGGACCTTTTGACCAGGATGGAAGATCTTTCTTGAGATGTGTTTGTCGTGGAAGGCTTTAACCCGCTCCTTGTAGATTTGCGAGTTCTCGTACGCGTCTGTGCGTAATTCATCGATCTCGCTGATTTGGAGTTTTCTGTGGGTCCCAGCCTTAGAAAGATCTAGATTACAGTTCCGTACTGCCCAATAGGCTTTATGCTCCAGTTCGACGGGAAGGTGGCATGCCTTTCCGTACACCAATCTAAAGGGAGACATGCCCAATTGGGTCTTGTGGGCGGTCCTATAGGCCCACAATGCTTCCGGAAGTCGGGACGACCAGTCCTTCCTGTCAGGTCGAACAGTGACCTGTAGGATTTTCTTGATCTCCCGATTTGACAGCTCAGCTAGACCATTAGTTTGGGGGTGGTAAGGAGTAGAGATTCGGTGAGACACCCCGTATTTGGTCATCAGTGACCTAAACTGAGCATTTGTGAAATGGGTCCCCCCATCAGAGATTATTGCACGAGGAATCCCGAACCTTGAGAAAATGTGTTGATGAATGAATTTGAGAACGATTTTGTGATCACAGGTTCGGGTCGGTATGGCTTCGATCCATTTGGACACGTAGTCCACAGCCAACAGAATGTATTCGAAACCATCCGAAACAGGAAAGGGGCCCATAAAATCAATCCCCCAAACATCAAAGATTTCGCATACTAGAATCGGTTGCATAGGCATCATGTCGCGATGGCTCATGTTGCCCAAAGTCTGGCAACGACTGCATGCCTTGTAATGACTGTATGCGTCTTTGAACAGTGTGGGCCAGTAAAAGCCGCACTGGAGGACTTTTGATGCGGTTTTATGCCCGGCAAAATGGCCACCGCATGCCTTGTCATGGCAGAAAGAGAGGATATTGTTGACTTCCCCTTCCGGGATACATCTCCGGATGATCTGATCGGCACCTATGCGGAAGAGGTACGGGTCTTCCCAAATGTAATACTTGGCATCGGAGCGTAATTTGTCTTTCTTGGCCTTCGGCCAATCGGACGGGGTCTGATGAGATGCCAAGTAATTTACAATATTAGCAAACCATGGAAGGCTAGTACCAATAGTCAGCAGGTGCTCATCGGGAAAATGCTCAGTGATGGGTCCGGAAGGGTCTATCATTTCAGAAGGAAGACGGGACAAGTGATCAGCTACCACGTTTTGTTTTCCCGCTTTATCGCGAATCTCGAGGTCAAATTCTTGCAACAGCAAGATCCATCGGATCAATCGAGGCTTCGCGTCCTTCTTTGCAAGGAGATGCCTCACAGCCGTGTGATCCGAGTATATGATGACATGGGAACCCAGAAGGTATGATCTGAATTTCTCTAGGGCAAATACTACAGCTAGCAGCTCTTTCTCAGTAACTGTATAGTTACGCTGAGCCTCATCGAGTGTTTTGCTGGCGTAGTAAATGACCACAGGTTTCTTGTCATTTTTCTGCCCCAAAACCGCTCCTACAGCGAAGTCGGATGCATCACACATGATCTCAAAGGGTTGAGACCAATCAGGGGACTGTAGGATCGGGGCTTGGGTGACTCGGTCACGCAGGATTTCAAATGCTTGAGTGCATTCCCTGGAGATTTCGAAGGGAACATCCTTGGAGAGAAGAGTGGTCAGGGGGCGTGCGATTTTTGAAAAATCAGGGATAAATCGTCGATAAAAACCGACATGCCCTAAAAAGGATCGGATGTCCCTGATCGAGCTAGGCATAGGAAGGCGAGAAATCAGATTAACCTTAGCTCGATCCACTTGGATACCTTTCTCCGAAATTGAGTGTCCCAGGACAATTCCCTCAGGCACCATGAAATGGCTCTTTTCCCAGGAAAGAACCAAATTCACGTCGATGCACCGCCTGAGTATCTGGACCAAGTGCTGGAGGCAATCGTCGAATGATGCTCCGAAAACTGAAAAGTCATCCATGAAGACTTCCAGATAATCACCTACCATATCTGAGAATATGGCAAGCATGCATCGCTGAAAAGTAGCGGGTGCATTGCAAAGACCGAAAGGCATCCTTCGGAAAGCGTATGTTCCGAAGGGGCAGGTGAATGTGGTCTTTTCTTGGTCCTCAGGATGGATTGCCACCTGGTTATAACCGGAGTACCCGTCAAGAAAGCAGAAGAACCTATTTCCCGCTAGTTTTTCGAGAATTTGATCAATGAAGGGTAGTGGGAAATGATCCTTCTTCGTGGAGGAATTGAGTCGACGGTAATCTATACAGACTCTCCACGAGTTGGCTAATCGGGTAGGAATGATTTCTCCGGTCTCAGTCGTTATAGTGGTGAGTCCTGCCTTCTTAGGCACGACCTGAATTGGGCTCACCCAACGACTATCGGAGATCGGGTAGATGATCCCGGCATCTAACCACTTGATGATCTCCTTTTTCACGACCTCCTGCAGATTGGGATTTAAGCGTCTCTGCATTTCACGAGAAGGTCGTGTGCCCTCTTCTGAATAGATATGATGAGTACAATAAGAGGGACTTATTCCAGTCAAATCATCGAGGGTCCATCCGATGGCTCTGCGATGTTGCTGGAGGACAACAATCAGACGGGATTCCTGTTCAGGACTAAGGTTGGAATTGATGATCACAGGAAGGGTCTGATTAGAACCCAAAAAGATGTATTTCAAATGAGCAGGAAGGGGTTTCAGTTCGAGGATGGGGTTTTCAGCAGCAGCGGGTGGTTCAGTATAGATGTGAGGTTCAAGGGTGGGAGTTACTGGGTTGTTCACATCCGGATTGGACTCCTCTATTTGCGGGTCAAGATCCTTCTGTGGTTGATGAGGAATACTCAAGTCATTCTGGAGGTGTGATTCATCAACCAAAGTCTTGATGTCACAAATTTGCTCGATGACGCCGCAATTAATTCCTTGTTGGGCCTTAAATATATCAATTTTCAGTGTTTGATCTCCAAACTTAAGCTCTATTTGGCCCTCCTCACAGCTGATGTTGGCTCTAGCAGTAGCCAAGAAAGGTCTCCCTAGAATGATTGGTGTATCCCTAGGGTTCTCAGGTGCATCCATGTCTAAGACTATAAAGTCCACTGGAAAATAGAAATCCCGCACTCTTACGATAACATCCTCGAGAATCCCTTTTGGTGACTTTATAGATCGATCTGCTAATTGTAATGTCACCTCAGTTGGTTTCAGCTCAGATTCTTCCAGATGGTCAAGTAAGGATGTGGGTATCAGATTTATAGATGCACCTAAGTCTAACAATGCTCTGTCCAATTGGGTACCACCTATCTTACAGGAGATCAGGGGAGTTCCAGGATCTTTTGCCTTGGGTGGGAGTCTACTAAGGATTACAGAGCTGGCTTGCTCTGACAGAACAATTGGGCTCCCTCCCTTGGTTCGCGGCTTACGCTGGGGTGTACATATATTCTTTAGAAATCGTGCGTAAGCTGGTACGTGGCGGATTGCATCCATCAAGGGGATGTTTATGTGGACCTGCTCAAAGAGCTTGACCAGGTCCTCCTCAGGGGCCACGGGTTTGGTGGTCTTCTTTCCCTTGGTCAGGGCTTCGGGAAACGGGATCTTGGTTGGTTCCTCTAGGATAGGTCCTGGTTGTGGGTCTGGAACAGCGGTACCTTGGATAACTATCCTAGGGTCATGATCATCAGGCTGGGAGTGGTTTGGATAACGCGGGTCCTGAGTTGTCTTACCACTACGTGTTGTTACAGAATTTAATCCGGCCTGATTTTGGTTTGGATTTGGGAGGAGGGGTGGCTGCTGCTGAAATCCCGTACGAGAAGTAGAGGCTTCCATCTCGTCTGGAGATGGGGCAGTAGGGGCCTGATAAATCCATTGAGCGTGGCCTAAATTTGGATTCATAACGCGCTTCTGGGTTGGCACGTTATTTGGGTTAGGAAGGGGTTGGGAAGGGAGTGTGCCTGGCTGGCGAGAATTTGCCAACTGGGCCAGCTGAGTTTTAACTTCAGTAAGCTCGTCCTTGTGCTGTTTTTGAATGGCCGCATTCGATTTTTGAATGTCAGCCAGAGTCTGAAGGATTAAGGACATTTGATCTTGATTTGGCCCTGATGGATAAGTAGGGTTGGGCCGAGGCTGAGGTGGCTGGTAGTGATGAGAGGGCTGTGGGCGGGACTGAAAAGGTGGTCTTTGGGTTTGAGAATTTCCCGCCCACTGAAAATTTGGATGGTTTCGCCATCCAGGGTTGTAAGTGTTGGAGAATGGGTCGTTCTGGATGGCGTTGAGGTTCTCGCAGGTCTGAGGAACCTCCTGAGAATCAGGGAAAGGGGGAATGGAGTTCCCCCGGCTGGTGAAGAAAGGATCGGATGATCTTCCAGTCCAAGAATCAGATGGGGACGGATATGGATCCATCCCAGGGGAGGATCGGTGTAGGATGTTTTGCACAGTCTCCTGTGTGGAAGGAGGTTGTGCAAAGGAGTTACGCGCAGAGGTGGCTCGCTGCAAGTGCTGAGTCAGCTCATCCACCTTCTTTTCAATAATTGAGACCTTGTCCAATCGACTGGCCATTAATTCCAGGTCGACTGATGCGGACAGGCCCTGCGTCTCATGTGCTCCCTTAAGATTCGTCGCTGCGCGGGTATTCGTCCTGTCGAATAATCCCATGGAGTCATTGTTGATGGAGTTCTCGCACATGTTTTCGAGAATCTCCCATACGGTGTCTTCATGTTGACCCATGATGTTTCCTCCGCAGGTTGCATTGACGAAAAGGCGGATGTCCTCACGGAGTCCCTGGTAAAAAGATTGGACTTGTTCCCATTTAGGAACTCCGTGATGGGGGCACTTCCTCATGAGATCCTGAAAACGATCCCATGCCTCATGGAGAGGTTCTCCTGATTGTTGAGTGAAGTGTGTAATCTGATGGCGCAAGGCGTTGGTCCGACCAACGGGAAAGAACTTTTTCAAAAACTCGGATTGAAGTTCTTCCCAAGTGTTGATCGGCCGGGTCTGAGTTTGATACCAATGGGCGGCCTTGTCCATAAGAGAAAAGGAGAACATCTTCATGAGAAGAATATCCCGATTTTGCGCATCTGATCCAAAAGTGTGGGCCAGATGCTTAAGCTGTTTGATGTGCTGGAAGGGATCTTCAGAATTAAGCCCATGGAATTTAGGTATAGCGTGAATCATGTTGGGCTTTAGTTCGGAATCAGGTCCTCCAATCGGGATTCTAACTCGAGGCTCAATTGCCACCGCAGCAGGATTGTAGTGGTCCCGCATCATAGGACGCTGTGGTGGGTGCACGAAGTTTTGGAAGAGGTCATTGAGTCGCTGGAGCTGGTGTTCCAGATTATTTTCTTCCTCAACTGGCTGAGCCATGATGGGGGAAGAAGAAGAACTTGGTTCTGAATCAGAAGAGAGAATAATGTGAGGGTGTTGCTGCACAAACACGGGCGTCGAGGCTTGGCCTTGACGAGAGTGAATTTCTAAAGGAGGTCTTAAGGGTGGTCTTAGAGACCTCCTTCCGTACATGCACAGTTGGGAGAGGTAAGTTTAGAAGGTGATGGACCCAATCAAGACACCCAAAAATGTGTTGGGTGACTATAGAGGTGCGGGGCAGATGGACCCCTTGATCAGAAAGATCGTCCACCTGAGAATTACCTGGGCAGCCAGAGAGGGAGAGTCCCGCGAAGACCCCTACACGGTAGAGCGTCCCCACGGGTTACAGGGTTTCCCCCACCCGACCTCTCTTGTCACTGCGGTTCCAGGTAGACCAGAATGGGGATCTTGACCTCTTAAGTCTACCAATTTTAAGATCAGGGTGCTTAAGGTTTTCACTTGAACTTTAGTCTTTTTAAGTGCAAAGAGTGACCTAATTTAAGGTTGGTTAACCCAAAGGGGTCAACTTTACCTCTTGTTTTCTTTGAGAGCTTTTTGGGTCCTGTCTTTTAGGGTTCAAGTGTTTAGAGAGAGCCAATTGTTTAGGATTTTTCTTGTTAATTATTTTCAATCAATGGTTTGGGCACACCTCTTTTGGATTTTCTCCATTCTTGATTAAGGAGTGTGTCTCTAAATCCCTAGTGTTGGATCCTAGGTTGGCTCTACTTGGTCCAGTTAATTCTTTGTTGGGTAATTAGGGCTCAAGCAAGAATGTGTTAGCCCTTAAATACCCTTAATAGTGTGCAGAAATAATGAGTTGAAAACATGCAACTTTTATGGTTACTAAATATGGAAGACAGGTTAGCCCTATATTGCTTGTTCTTTTCTTTTCTTCCTCTTTAGAGTGTAGGGGTTAATAGTGAGAGAAAAGATTTTACCTGTCTTCGGAGTGGTTGTGTGTGGTTGCTTGTCTTCTTGAGTTCCTGTAGCTGCATAAAAGAGAGGAGATTATCAGAAATTAAAAGATACAGGAATGTTTACCTCTAGAATAGCCGTTGCTCCCCGGCAGCGGCGCCAAAATGATGGAACGTCGGTTTTCGTTGTTAATTCGTTGTAGTAAAGCCGGTTGTTACCAACGTTTCATATAAAAATTTTTTACTCGGAAAAATAAAAGAGTTCCCGAGGTCGAACTCAGGGAGCAAGTTGTATTCTAGAGATATACAAATTCTATTACAAAAATAAAGAGAGAGAGAGAGAGATGAAAAATTGGCTTCTGCTTCTTTTCTTCTTTCTTCCTCTTTGTCTTTGGTTCTTCCTGTTCTTCTTCTTCGTCTTCTTTTTCTTCTGCTTTCTTCAGATTTTCCCCTCGTGCTCTTCTTCTTCTGTTCTTCCTTGTTTCCTTTCTTTCTTTTTCTTCAGATCGTCTTCTTCTTTTCTTGCTTCTTGCTTCTTTTCTTTTCTTCTTCTGCAATCGTGGTGCTTCTGCCTTCGGCTACTAAGTCTCCCTTCCTTCTTCTTCAGCCTGCCTTCTGTGTTGCTCTGGCTGCTGGCTGTCCGTCGTCTGGCCCCGTGCTTCGACGACTTAACTGAGCAGTTGCTACAGTGCAGCTGCTTCTTCTTCCGCAGTCCTTCACCTGTGCCTGCACGCTCAAGAGTTCATCAGAAGGCAAAAACCTACTCTACCCCCTTCCCCCGCGTATCTCTCTCTCTCTGAAATCACTCTTCGGAAGCTCTCCCAGAGCGCTATCGGGTAATCGGGTTCGGATCAGGCCCGGGTCCAGGCCCACCGGCGTGCGTGGTGGGCGAGGAGTGCAGGTCAGTCTAATCGGGTCGGGCCAGGTCCGCGGAGCGTGGTCACGGACGAGGCCGAGTCGGGTCGGGTGAGAGGGACCTCACCCCGTGGTAACTGAGGCAAACAGCATACAGCAGTTTTTCAATTTATGTGTCCGCGCGCCTTTGAGAGCTTCCGAGGTGGGACTAAATGTCCCACCCCAATTCTCTTACGCCTGCAGCAGGGATGGTGCTCCCAATTGCGTCGGCTGTTGAGGCGTACAGCTCCAATCGAGGGCCAGGGTGTGTGCGTGAGTCTCTTCCGCGCTGGCCGTGGCTATTCAATCTGGGATATCTCGGCTTGGAGCAACCTCGAGCAGGCTTCGAGCTTCCTCGCCAATGGCGGCCAAGGCCTGGAACCTGAAACCAATGGCACGGCCTCTCGGTCAAATCAGACAGGCGGAGGACCTTCGCCGTGGCACGGCGAAGGTGGTCAGGGGGTCTGCAGGGGGTGTGATGGAGCTGTTAGGTCGTCCTAGGTCAGACTGTGAGCGAGGGAGTGGGTGTGTTCGGTGGGTCTGCAGAGGGTGTTTGGTGGGAAGTGGAGGGGCGGAAGAGGATCAGGGTGAGGAGGCGGAAGTTCTGCGGTGGTCGGCGAGCCGTGTGGGTCGCTGAGGTGATGGGAGCGGCTCGCCGGAGGGTGGTCGGAGGCGGAGAGGATGAGGGTGAACAGGGTCGGTAGAGGGCTTAATTGACTAAATCGAAAGCGGGGAAAGAAAGAGGAGGAGAAGGGGAGTAAGTCTAACTTAACTGCAGGGACGAAGGGGGAGGAACAGGGCGACAGTCGTATCGACTGTCGCCGGAGAAGATGATGCTCAGGGAGAGGGGCGGCGGCGAGCAGAAGGCTGGAGAGGCGCCAGCTGGGTGCGGCGTGGCGCGGGAAGAGCAGGGGAGGAGGTCTCTGCTGCTGGTAGTGCGGCAGAGCGAAGAGGTGGAGGGAGAGGAAGTCGCCGGAGCTGGTGAGCGTCTGCCGGAGAAAGAAGAGACGAAAGCTGGGGGTTTTCTCCGTCAGATCCAGGCTGCCTTGGTCGGTGGAGCGGCGGGGGGTATTTATAGGGTTGTAGCAGGGAGGAAGGCGGAGGGAGACGACGTGTCTCCCTCGCCGGAGCATGGTCGGAATTCGAACCCATACCGTCCGTGCGTTCGCACGGCCGGTATGGGGGGCTACAGTGACCATGGGGGTGCTCCTGCGACGGCTGACGACGCAGGGCACCCCCGGTACACTTGCCAGGTCCTCCACCTCACCCTGCGCGGCGCCATGCTCCGCGCAAGGTCGCCGGAGCATGGTGCTGGCAGGGTTTTGCAGGAGGGACCTGTTTGCAAAGAACGAAGGAGAGTTAGGGGCCTAAATGCGAGGGTTCAAAAGTTGAGGGCCAAAGAGTAAATATATGAGGACCAAAGTGTAAATTCGGTCAAGGAGGTTTCTTCTTAGGCTCAAGTTTTTATACATGACTAATTAGGACCTAAGGAATCTGATGGTGAATTTTATTTTCATATTAAACCTTGTTTGACCGGTCAATTTGCGCAAAAACCCAAATTAAGTTATTAATTGGGCATGGTTCTCAATGTAGGTCAAAATGGGTTCTAAAGGCCAAATTGAAGGTTCTAAACCCTAGAGATTATTTTTCTATGAATTTTAGAGGGTTTATTCTATTTTTACTTTGCCTCGAACCTTGTGAATTGAAGTGGGTTGTTTTAGGGTTACAGATTATCATTTGGTTCCTTGGAAGTGCTGTAGCCCTTGCTAGATCATCTCATCCCACTTTTATTCTTATTAAGCTGTTTTGACCTATGTTTGGGCCCTGAATTACCCTGTATGCAGATTATACTGGTAAAATTGCACTTTTACCCCTTATGACTTGTTTTCTTCTCAAACTCAGAATTCTCTGAGTTAAGCTTTTCCTTGAGATATGTAGGAGCTTTTATCCTTTGTATTGGGTCAAAATGAGCTAGTTATGGCTCATGATGAGGTTCTCATCAGGTAGGTTTTGCACTCTCGTGTGTCCAGGGAAGGAAGAAGGAAGGAAGTCGCTGAGGAAAAGCTAAGGAAGGAAGAGCCAAAGCTTAAGGGCAGGAAAAGCAAAGGACTTGTAAAGGCAGAGGCTGAGGAAGAAGAAAGACTTGAAGGCAGAAGCTAAAGAAGAAGGAAGAAGAAGGCACTGCTGAAGAAGAAAAGAGAAGGAAGAAAATCAGAAGCTAAGGAAGGAACTGCAAAAGAAGAAGACAGAAGAGAAAAGAAGTCATAGAGAAAGAAAGAAGAAATCAGAGAAGGAAGAAAAGAGAAGAAGAAGCCATCAGAGAGAAGAGAAGAAAGAAGAGAGAACATTCTATTTCTTTTTACATCCCTATTCTTCTCTTTAGCTTTCATATACATTGAATCTCATTCTATTGATTGTTGAACATCACATTTGATTAAATTGAGATTGTGATCTTAGTTTTTAAATACCAATTTGCTCTCTGTGTTCGACCATGTATACTTAGGTTTTCGAGTAATAAAATTTTTATTTGTTTTCAAGGCAATTTCATTTATACTGCAACGCTACATTATTTAAACACCGATTTTGCCTTGTAAACATTTTTCTTTTTGTTGTAAGAAGCATTTAGCTACTTGTCCCTTACTTTGCTAGTAATACAAAGTTGTCTATTGTCTTCAATTTCATGCTTTCTCGCTTAGTGTGTCTTTCATGTTGTTATTAGTTTATTCATGCACCACATCTTCTTCTTTTAATTACCCTAGGCAAGTAGGCAAGCTTAGAAGAGAAGACTCATCCATGTCACTTAGGATTAGTGATAGGTGTAGTCGTTAGCATAATTATCACCTTGCATTCCATTGCCCGATTGTTTTGAGAAATATAAAAACAACAAAACAAAAATCACAAAAATATGTGTTGATTTGAGAGGCAAGAGAGAACCAATTCACGTGATTAACAAATTGGCCTTCTTGGACGACCCTAGATACTCCACTATCTAGGTATTATAAATTGTAAAGATATGCATACAATGACATTAAAAACCCACTTTTAACAAAATGCATATTTTTGAGATCACCCATCGATAACTCAATTTTCACCTGCGCGCACTCAGCGAATTAAATCCATGCGTGGGGCTTCGATTTCTCGTTTGCATGTTGCCAGTGGAAGCGCTAATCACTGCACTGTGGGCGGATTTGAGTCTCGTTTAGGAATTAAGGCTCACGAACCCACGACAGTTGGATCTTGATCCAATGGTCGAGATTGCGTGAAGCTTCTCTTTGCTTGGCCTGAGGAAGGCGACGTGGACTCCCAGCATCCATTGGATTTGAATCCAACGGTCAAGATCTGATGAGCGTGGCTCGAGAGGGACGGCTGCAGTTGAGCTGGAGGCTACGAGGGTGCCACATGGCGCCATCGTGTCCGTCCAACTTCTTCTAGTAGAGGTGCTATGGAACTCTGATCGGGGTGGTTTTTGCAGTGATGGACTGCGATCGTCATTCCGGATCATGTACGGTTGGATTTTTCATCCGAAACTCAAAAAGATGTCACATTGCCCCCTAGCCATATAAAATGTAGAGATAAATATACAAACTACACAAATTATCATAAATACAATGTAATGAATGTTATGCATTATTCATAATGCTGCATGCAATGTTAAGCTTATGAACTAACACAACTAGGCATTTTATCATGAATAAATGCGTTGTTATCACTATCCTTGATTGCCAAACAAGTGCAGCAGCTCCATTTTGAGGGGATCGAAGAGGACCAAACCTACTACCAAATCCGTCTTCTCTCCCCCTAGCACGAATATCCTCCCAAAGCTTCTTGAAGTTCAACCTGCCACTAGGAGAGAGTGGTCAATTACATTCGAAGGGACCAAGATACAAGTCCTTAAACTTGTCCTTGGTAGCAAGTAGGGAATTCCACATCCTAGAAGAGGACGGGTTCCTTTGGGCCTGGAGAAAGTTTCCATTTCTTTGGCGCATCCAAGAAGCCTAAAGGGAATGGCTATTAGTGACAAATTAAAGATCATTCTTACATAGGCATGGACTTGCATTTCTTCATATTCACATAACCCGAGGCCTCTTTCCACCTTGGGTTTGCAGATGTCACTCTAAGCAACCAGACGGCTTTTCTAGTCCTAAATGAATTCTATAAAGCATCTTTTGATTCTTTGGAGGGTACTTCATTTGGAAAAAGTGTTGTTGAGCCAAAAGCGGATGAGTTCTTCAATGACCCATTTGACCCAGCAGGCACGCCCCATCCTAGAGAGATTCTTCCTTCTCCACCTCTCCAAAAGTTCTTTGACTCGATCTTCCAAGTTAGTAGCCATTGAAGTGTTACAAGGGGCTCAAAGAGGGATGACAAGATATCTACATGGGAGCCTTCCCTCCAACATTCCCAGGCAGAGACAAATTGCCATTCTATGAGTGCATTGTCGAGAAAGGAAGACCCAACTTTTGGTACCATTAGGTTGTAAGCCCAAGACAAACACTAAGGCAACAAGTGCATTCCTTATAGCCTAGGCAAACCCCTTATCTGCTCTGCAACAGACCAAAACATCATCAACAAAAAGGAAGTGGGAGGGGAAAGGGGTGCTCCTCACCTTAGTGAGCTGAAGCCTTCCTTTGTGTTCTTGTGCTTTGAGGAAGATGAAGAGAACATTAATAGCAAGGGCGAATATGAGTGGTGAAACGGAGTTTCTTTTCCTAAGGCCACATGAAGAGTTGATGAAGCCAGTAGGGGTGCCATTGATGAGGGGGGAGTAGCTGGGCACCCCAATACACATCTGAATCCAATTAAGCCACTTGGAATTGAATCCATGTAGGTAGAGAATAGTGAGGATGGAATATCTCTAGATGGTATCAAAAGATTTTGAGATGTCAATCTTGATGCACATCTTGGGTGCGAGTCCCTGTGAGTGGAGCCCCTTCATGAATTGTTGGGCAAGTAGGGAGCAGTCAGAGATCTGTCGGTCAGCCATAAAAGTCCCCTTGTTCGAAGCCACAAGTTTGGGAACAACATTGCTGAGTCTCCTGGCAAGGATCTTTGCTGGGCGACTTACCAATAATCTTGTATGCTGCAACAAGTGATTGGTTTGAAGTTCTTCAATGCAGAGACATTTGAAGCTTTGGACACCAATGTGAGGAAGGTGTGGTTGAGCTCTCAAACCAGCCCACCTCCCTCCATGAAGAAGTACCGTACCCCCTCCAAGATATCGCCTTTGATAATATTCCATGCTTTCATGAAGAAGAAAGCATTGAAGCCATCCGAACCGGGGGCTTTGTCTGGACCAATGGCCCATAGGGCATCCTTGATCTTAGCATTAGAAGGGAGGCTCGTGAGAGCCTCATTCTCATGGGTTGTGACCTTAGCATGACATGGCCAAGAGAGGAACTCAGTAGAAAGGGCCCCTCCTCATTGGATGTAAAGAGTTTGGAGTAGAACTCAGTAGCTTCCTTCCTCACCGATTCCTCTTTGTCTACAACTTGCCCATCAAAGTCAAGAAGTTTGGTAATTGAATTAAAATTTTGTCTAACCTTGGTGGCTTGGGCAAAGAACCCAGTGTTCCTGTCCCCCTTTTTAAGCCAATCGCATCTGCTTCTCTGGTTCCAGAAATCCTCCTCCACTTTCCAGAGAATGCTGAGATCCTTACTAAGGATGCAGTCACGCTTTTGAAGGGCCTATGAGTCTGGGTTGGTAGCAAGTTGAAGATGAACCCTCTCCAAGTCAACAGAGAGGGAGGCAATGTGGTCTCCCTAAGATCTATCCTCCTTCATCCATGCTTTGAGAGCTTCCTTAATTCTTTTTAATTTCTGCACACACCTATACAAGGGGTTGTCGATGATATCCTCCTACTATGCTTCCTCCACCAACGACAAGAAGTAGTCTCGATCAGCCCAATCATTAAGAAATCAAAATGACTGCCTCCGGTACGAGGAAGGGCCAATCTTTAGTAGCAAGCAGGAATGGTCACCTAGGTTCAAGGGGATGTAGTCCATCCTTACAAATGGGAATTTATCAAGCCAGGTAAGGTTTCCAAGTTCTCAGTCTAATCTGCAGGCAATGCACCTATCTCTAAGTGTGAGGTTTGACCAAGAGGGAGGGCTCCCACAAGAGGCTATCTCTGAGAACTCGCATGCACTTGGAAATGCAACAGTTGAAATCATCCATGCTAGATTTAGGTGAAGCAACACCACCTCTCTTCTCACTACAGAATCAGATGGTATTGAAGCCACCAAGGACATCCCAAGGCCCAAGGGCAATGGATCAGTGGGGCTGTAGGGAGTCCCAAAGGGATTGTCTCTGTGACACTTCATTCCTTACGTAGGCAAGAGAGAGGAAGAGAAGCCTGATGCTCGCCAAATCTATGTGATTAAAATATAACCGATCATTGTAGCATGTAAAAAGGCATTCAATTAAATTTTTAATACTAAACAACAAGGAGTTTGGGTCTAACACAGGAAGGCAGTCGAAATTTTAAACCTTTCGAGAAGATAATCAAATAATGATAGAATCAAGATATCACAAGAATAATGAACTTTATTACTATCTTGAAGAGGGTCTTACAAATGAAATCTATAACATGATTACAATTATGAATCAAAGTAAATAAACTACAGAAAGAGTAGAGAGTGAGAGAGAGAGTGAAGCCGCTTGAGGGATGCTTGTATGAAGCTTCTGGCAGAGCTTCAGATCTAGGGCACCGAGAGAAAGAAGAAGATCGGAGAATGCCTGGAGGTAGAGAGGGTGCGGACTATGGTGGACTAAACTATACTAAGGATAATTGTCTAAGAGCCCTCTAGGGCTAGTTTACAATGTGAGTTAGCTAACACGTGTTAGCAAAGTTGCAACAACGGTTAACCCTTGTTTCTGTTTACTTGAAAATAGGGGTTAACCCCTGTTTGTGTTTATTAAATGGGGGTTAGGAATAGGGGTTATCCTGTGATGTGACAGGGGGTGTTTAACTAGGAATTGGGGTTAGAATGGAGGTTAAGGTGGCAAAAGACAAGTTTGCCCTTAGATGGTGGGTTAGTTAGTTGAGGTAGTCTATTTGTTAATTTAAACAAGTATGCATAATAGTAGGAAAATGGTTGATTAAATTATGAGTTAGCTGTATTAAAAAATTGGTCAATGTCCATAAATCAAGCAAAGAAAGGAAAGGAAAAAAATCTAAGTGGTTAATTGTATGAGTAATTATATGAGCATATCAATTTAACCATATAAGTCATATTTGTTCATACAACTCAGTAGCTATGAATGTAGGATTTGACTTTATCTTTACATACAAGAGGATCACTACACAAGTCCTTTGTGGTTGGTTCCTAGTGATGAATTCAAATGCACTTCCATTCCTATCATTTGGGGTTTATGATACAATGATAGAAAGGTTCTTACGATTGATCGAAAACCCCTTCGATGGTAAATTTCTTTGTTTAATTTAGATTTTCTTATGGCCGTTAAATCTCTCAAAGAATGCATGCAGGTTTTTTTTTATAGGAAAAGAATGCATGTAAAAAAGCTCAATTACTGTTCATGAACTTGAATTTTTTTTTAAAAAAGTGTTGTAGGTAGTGCTAGTCATGTAGTGGTCTTCACAAAATTGATTAAAGCTCTTCTACAGGAACTTTCATGGCAGGAACCTTATGGTTGAATTACAAAATCAAGGGCCTTTTTTATGTAGGATACATCTAGGTTGTTTTGAAGCAAAGACATGCCACAAATGTAGAATGGCAAATAGAGTGCATATAATTAATAAAGAGTTGAAGGGAAGCTCTCTCACCTTCATTTCCTTCTTCAAATGCAACTAAAGTATATGCAGGAGGTAAATTGTTGCCTTTCTTGGAGTTTTTCTTCTTTATTGGTTTCGGCTTTGTAGCCTTCTTTTTCCTTCCAGAACAGCAACAATAGAAGCACCACCTTGGCCAGCAATTACATGTTCTACTTGGCGGTTTTTTGGTTTTTGGTGCATCGTAACCATAAAGTGCTTGCCTTCTGAAAACACATCTAGATCCAACATAGATGGATCCTTGAATCCCATCAAGACATTTCATATTAATCTATGCACAAAATTAAGTATCAAGAGTCAAAATAAATGCGATATGCATTTTTGGAAAATAAACAAAGGGCGTAACATGGATCAAGAGTCTTTGCCAGATATATTTCTTACATCAAAGGAGACCACATTATGGAAAAGGGAATTTTTGGGAAACAAACATCACGAGGGGTAGCACAGAGGAGAGAGAGATCAGGGGTTAAGTCGAGGGTTGGGGGAACCCCTCTTTAAACCAGTGTTAGGATAACATGGGTTAGCAACCCAAAGAAGGGTTGAGTTATCCCTTAAGGTAAATGGGGGTTAACCCCCTCCGTAAACTAGCCCCCTAAGGCTTGGAGGTTAGGTCTTTTTATGGGAATCTAGTTGGCTTCCTATTGGTTGATCTAGAGTGCCTAAGATCACTAATTTGGATGGTTTAGATTTAATAAAAAATGATGCCTAGGATTAGTTGAATAGGGACCTTAGGATATAAGTTGTAGGGCTAGGATAGGATGATGGTTTTCTAAAAATAGGCAACCTAGGTGGGTGGTTACCAAGGGATAAAATCTTGCCAAGAGATACGATCTTATCTCTTGGCTAGCCATTAAGGGATAAAATCTTCTTAAGTTGGCATCAACTTAAGAGGGTTAGGCTAGGATTTTCGTGGGTCTCATGTGGGTAGGTGTAACGACCCGGTTCCCGAGTCCCTACAAGACATGAGAACCGGACCGACTCGACTAATCCCAAGACCTAGTCGTCCAACGAGGAAGTAACCAAAAGACAGTAAAATAAACCACATTCAGCATGAATATAACTAACAGTAAGAAAGTACAGCAGTAAGGAAAGAAACTACTACAGTAGGTACCACCACAACAGTAAAACAGCATTTATCATATAACAAGAACTGCAGGTAAAGAAGGTACAGCGGAAACAAAAACTACTCACTAGAACAGAAACAAAAGTGGTACAAAAAGGCTGTGGTAACTCTACTGGACCCTACTCGGCCCAGCGTCCTCTACAGCCGCCGACCCTGGCTGCTCAACACCTGGTCCTGAAAAAGGTAACGAGTGTAACACGTCAGCAAAACACTGAGTAGAGTGGCAAACTAACTAAAGGCAACAGTAGAGTGTACAGTAGCTGTTATGTTCTATTACTTCCTTTATTCACATCTTTCAATTTTTCTCACTATTTCTTTTATTTCTCAGATCCTTTACTTGATCTCGAATGTCCTCGTGGGAACGATCTTGATTGCAGTCTTTTCCAAAAGTAGAAGTAGCACGTGGTGCTCTCCTGGCCGGGAGAGTCCCCCGTGGTGATCCTACCCTCAGTCAACCACCCCAAGGTCACTGACAGACGTAACGGTGACTACGGCACGCGCGATAGACGCACAGGTAGCTAGCCCGCACTGGCACGCGGTCAGTCGTTTCCGTTAACGGGTGCGCCCAAAGCACAGCACGGAACCAGGGTAGAGCCCTCTCAGTAACAGGGGTCCAACCCCTCCACAGTAACCAAACCGGGGCCTTGCCCCTCCACAGTCCGCGCACCCTCGCCTGACTACCCTGGTTTGCCCTAATGGGCCTAACAAGTCGGTGAAGGAGGCTAGCAGAACCCCGGAGCCCGTGGGGTAGCTAGTACTCTCCTAACACTAGTAGCTCTCCTCGGTACTACGTACACGAGGGCCAACAAGTCGGTACAGAGCGGCCAATCCTAACCCCGGGTCCCTGGGGCGGCTGGCCCCACTCTGCACTAAACAGGTACAGGTACTTCCCTTGGTACTGCGTACCCAAGAGACAGTACAAACTACATCTCAGTTCCATTCCTTTTTCTTTCCAGGAGTTCCACTCCTAATTCCCCGTAGGGTTCCAGCTCTTTATCTCAGAACATCATATGTTTCACTTTCCAGATTCACGTTCTCAAAATCCATGATCTCAAACATGTTTCTTTATTCATAACAGGCAGCTGTTAATTAAATTTACAAGCAGCTTTATATATATTCCTTTCCATTTTCCCAAGACTGCAGTAATATACATTCCACTAGTTTTTCCACCCTAGGATTCATGCCATATCCTAGGATCTATCATACAATCTAGTTTTCCGGCCCTAGGATTCATGCAACACCTAGGAGCTATCATTCCATATATCTCTCATTCCTAGGATTCATGCAATGCCCTAGGTTCTAGTTATGGTTCCATACTTTAACAGATTTTATTAATACTTAAAGCCACTCTACCAGGTACAACGGGAGTAGTGGGGGCGTGATCGGGAATCCCGCGTGCCTCCGCGACTCTCAAGACTGCAACCGAACGAGGTCCTATCACAAGGATCAAACACAAGGAGTGTCTCAGAACAGTGTATAGCTACTGTAGACGGGTAGAGGAATTAATTCTGAAAAGAACGCAACTCGAATCGTGGAAAACGGAGCCCAAACGGGCCCTAAACGGGTCGAAAAAGACGATACTGTGCAAAATCAGACGTCTGGAACTCCTTCCAGACGTCTTAAACGGTGGATCAGAGAATTACCTGTTCAGCTTGGTTCCCCGGACGTCCAGAAGTCTGCGGGGACGTCTGTCCTATACCCCAGACGTCCGATGGTCCACACGGACGTCTGTAGATCACTCCCGCCGTCCGGTACAACTTCCAGACGTCTGATTCGCAAAGGATGGTGAATCAGCAAACCTGCGCACGGCCAACCCCCCCTCCCTCAGTACGGTCAGTCGACAAGAAGGAAGAAGAAAGCGGAACTCACCTTTCAGACGTCTGTATGATCTTACAGACGTCGACCTTGCCGTCTGGCTATCAACCCAGACGTCTGATTCTGGAAATTTTTCCAGAATCAGAACCCTGCTCGGCCTCCGCTCGCGACGCCGCCCGCGTCGCACCTCGCGCGTCTACTGCTCAGCCCGCAGCAGGTCCCACTCCACGTCGCTCCGCGCCCCCTGCGCCCTCCGCCGGCCGGCCAAGCCGCTCCGGCGAGCTCGCCCTCACGGCAGAGCCCCGCCCTCGCACGCCGCACCTCCTCCGCGCTCACTGCGGCTGCCGCTGCCGCCCTCGCGCTCGCTCGCCCTCGCGCTCAGGAAGGAGAAGAAGGAGGAGACGGTGGAGACGGGAGGGGAGGCGCGCCCTTTTAAGGCCGCGCGAGGAGGAGAGAGAAGGTGGTCGCAGCGCGCCTGCAGCCGCAGAGAGAGGGAGAGAGGAATCGCAGGTCTGCGTGCACAGGCGCGCAGACGAATCTCCCGTGCGAACATAACTGTTTTCCAGACGTCTGTAAACGATCCCGGACGTCTGGTCAGACGTCTGGATGTGATCCAAGACGTCTGGTCCGACGTCTGGGCCACCTCCCAGACGTCTTAAAAGGCGTCTGGGGCACGCGTTCGTTACAATATAACAAACTCAAAGGAAGTTTCGTCCTCGAAACTTGCGCCAACTAGGGTGCGGGAAAAAGATGTCCAAATAACCATAACAAACTCAAAGAGGACCGAAGCCGGTCCGAAAAGACGTACCCACGAAAAGCTCCGGGTACCGCTCCCGCATTGCCGCCTCAGGCTCCCAGGTAGCCTCCTCGTACCGCTGGCTCCTCCACAAAACCTTTACCAGGGGTACTTGCTTTCGTCTCAACCTGCGGACGGCTCAGTCTAGGATCTGCACTGGCCGCTCGGGGTAGGTCAGGTCGTCGCTCACCTCGACGCTCTCGTGACTCAGTACGTGGCTGGGATCGGCTACGTACTTCCTGAGGTTGGACACGTGGAACACGTCGTGCACACCAGAAAGCTGCGGGGGAAGGGCAAGTCTGTAAGCAACGGGTCCAACTCGCTCCAGGACCTCAAAGGGCCCCACGAACCTCGGCGCGAGCTTCCCTCTCACCCCAAACCGCTGTAAGCCCTTCATGGGCGAAACACGAAGGAAGACGTGGTCCCCAACCTCGAACTGCACCTCTCTGCGTCTGCGATCTGCGTAGCTCTTCTGTCTGCTCCTGACAGTGCGGAGTCGTCTGTGGATCTGCTCGACTACCTCCTGACTCTGCCGGATCAACCTGGGGCCAACCTCCCACTTGGTCCCCACCTCAACCCAACTCAAGGGTGCCGTGCATTTCCGTCCGTACAGAGCCTCGTAGGGAGCCATGCCGATGCTCGAGTGATAACTATTGTTGTATGCAAACTCCACCAGGGGCAGGTGCTCCTCCCAAGAGCCCCTCCAGTCTAGTACACAGGCACGCAAAAGGTCCTCAAGTGTCTGTATCGTGCGTTCCGACTGTCCGTCCGTCTGGGGGTGGTAAGCCGTGCTAAACCTCAACCTCGTCCCCAAAGCCTGCTGAAACTCAGCCCAAAACTGGGACGTAAAGCGGGTATCCCGGTCGGATACGATCTCCCGCGGAACTCCGTGTAGTCGCACCACATCACGGATATACCTCTCTGCCAACTGTGCTGGTCCCAAAGTGACTCGGATCGGCAAGAATCGTGCCGTCTTCGTCAATCTATCCACTATTACCCAGACTGCGTCGTGTCCTCGCTGGGTAACAGGTAAGCCCACCACCAAGTCCATGGTGATGCTCTCCCACTTCCACTCTGGCACTGGAAGCGGCTGAAGCGGCCCTGCAGGCCTCTGATGCTCGGCTTTCACCTGCTGGCACACTAAGCACTGCTGCACGAACTCACCCACATCCCGCTTCATCCCTCTCCACCAGAACTCGCGTCTCAAGTCATGGTACATTTTCGTGTTTCCGGGATGTATGGTGAATCTGGAACCGTGTGCCTCAGTCAGGAGCTCTCTCAACAGCTCCTCGTCTCTGGGGACGCACAACCGTCCCCTCAAGCGTAACACCTGGTCTGTGAAAGAGAAGTCCCCTGGGTCCCCTGATAGTACTCTGTCGCGCAAAGACTGCAAGTACGGATCGACCATCTGTCCCGTGATGATGCGGTCTAACAACTCTGGCCTGGTCTGCCGTGTCACCGTCACTGCCCCATAGTACCCTCGTAACTCTAGAGGTCGCCAACTGCCCACCTCCTCCAAAAGGCTCCAACTCTGTAACTGTAGACTGGCCAAGCGTGCGGGCGCCTTACGGCTCAAGGCGTCAGTCACCACATTGGCCTTTCCCGGGTGGTAGGAGATGCTGCAGTCGTAGTCCTTCAGGAGCTCCAACCAACGTCTCTGTCTCATGTTGAGCTCCTTCTGGTCAAAAAGATATCTGAGGCTCTTGTGATCTGTAAAAATCTCGAAGGTCTCACCGTACAAGTAGTGCCTCCATGTCTTCAGCGCGAAGACAACAGCTGCCAACTCTAGATCGTGGGTAGGGTAGGTATGCTTATGGGGCTTCAGTTGCCGCGAAGCGTAAGCGACCACGTGACCCCTCTGCATGAGCACACCTCCTAACCCCTGCAAGGAAGCGTCCGTGTACACAACGAACCCGCCACTACTGTCAGGGATGGTGAGCACGGGAGCCGAGGTCAACATCTCCTTCAGCTCCAGAAAACACGCCTCACAGGCGTCTGTCCAAGCGAAAGGCACGTCCTTCCGGGTCAACTGTGTCATAGGACGCGCAATCTGTGAAAATCCTCTGATGAACCGTCTGTAGTAACCTGCCAGTCCCAGGAAACTGCGAATCTCAGTGACTGAACGCGGTCTCTCCCACCTGAGCACTGCCTCGACCTTGGCGGGGTCCACCGCCAGGCCGTCTCCAGAGATCACATGACCCAAAAATGTCACCTCCCTCAACCAGAACTCGCACTTGCTGTATTTGGCGTACAACCTGCGTCGTCTCAGAGTGTCCAGAACCATCTGCAAGTGCTGTCCGTGCTGCGTCCGATCTCTAGAATAGATGAGTACATCATCTATGAAAACCACCACAAACTGGTCCAAGTACGGTCTAAACACCCGGTTCATCAGGTCCATGAAAGCAGCGGGGGCATTGGTCAGCCCAAACGGCATGACCAAAAACTCGTAGTGTCCGTACCGGGTGCGGAAAGCTGTCTTGGAGACGTCGGTCTCCCTGATCCTCAACTGGTGGTATCCAGACCTCAAGTCGATCTTGGAAAACACCGTGGCACCCCGCAACTGGTCAAACAAATCGTCGATCCTCGGCAGCGGATATCTGTTCTTGATGGTGACCCTATTCAGCTGTCGGTAGTCCACACAAAGGCGTAGGGTCCCATCCTTCTTCTTCACAAACAGTACCGGGGCTCCCCAGGGAGACGCACTGGGCCTCACGAAACCTTTCTCCAAAAGGTCCTGCAACTGGGACTTGAGCTCTCGCAGCTCAAGCGGTGCCATTCTGTATGGCGCGGTGGAGATGGGGCTGGTCCCTGGTACTAGTGAGATCTCAAACTCGATCTCACGCTCGGGCGGTAGTCCTGGTAACTCGTCTGGAAACACGTCGGGGTACTCTCTGACCACCGGGATGCTCTGGAAGTCTGCCACGGGGCTGTGCTCTGCCACCACACAAGCTAGGAAGGCCTCACACCCCTGGCTCAAAAGTTTCGCCGCCCGAAGTGCCGAAATGCACCTGAAACCTCCGTCCACTGGCTGCCCGTGAAACACGAAAGAAGGCAACTCCGGAATGGAGAAGACAATCTTCCTCTCAAAACAGTCTACCAAGGCGTGGTAAGTGGACAGCCAATCCATCCCCAGAATCACTCCAAAGTCCTCCATCTGTATCATAATCAGGTCAGCAGGCAGGCTATGTCCCCCGATGCTGACCCCGCAACCCGTGTACACCTCCTCAGCTACAAACAGCTGACCACTCGGACCTCTGATTACGAACGGATTCTCTAACAGTGTATAATCCTGGTCCAAACTAACTGCGAAACTGGCTGCGACAAACGAGTGCGTAGCGCCGGAATCGAAAAGCGTGTAAACGAGTCTGCCAGAAACTGAAACCATACCTGCTACCACGGATCCCGATGCTCTGGCGTCCCTGTGTGTTAGGGCGTTGATACGCCCCTCAGCTCTAGGTGCGGACGAAGCAGCCACACTCTGCGTCGGACGGGTAGGTGCTGGCCGGTACCCTCCTCGCGACTGCTGTCCTCCTCCTCGTGCCTGGGAACCGCGGCCTCCTGCACACCCTCCAGTGCTCTGCACGGGAAGTATCTGCTGACCTCCTGCCCTAGATGGGCAATCCCTCCTGACATGGCCCGGCTGGCCACACTGGTAGCAGAGGGGAACCCGACTCCCGCCCTCAGTGAGTCCCTGCTGTCGGCTAGGCGGGGGTCCGGTGCTGGCGACTGGCCCCTGTCGAGGGCCCCCAAAGGCCACTGATGGCCCTGCACAGCGTGACAGCTCTCCTGTGGATGTCACGTGTCTCCGTTCTCGCCGGCCCTGTGAGAAGTCTGGCTGAAAGGGCCTCTTCCGCCCGCCGTCGGTCTCTCGCGCGGACGGGTTGGTCTCCTCGTAAGTCATAGCTGCCTCTACCACCCTCGAAAACGTCGGCAGCTTCAGGGGTTTGACGTACCCCCGGATCGCAGGCCGGAGCCCCTCGGTGAACCTCCAAAGGCGCTCCTCCTCAGTGGCTACCGCTGTCGCTGCAAAGCGGGACAGCTCCAAGAAACGCGTGCGGTACGCGCTCACGGTCATCGTCCCTTGGCGGAGAGTGTGGAACTCCCGCCTCCTCTGGTTCTGCCACGTCTGGGGAAAGTACTGCTCGCAGAAGAGGGTGACGAACTGGTCCCACGTCGGCTCGTCCCTCTCCTGTCCCCGGACCGCCCTCCACCACCGGTGTGCCGCACTCTCCAGCTGGTACGTGGCAAAGGCCACGCGGCACTCCACCGGGGGGCGAAGGGTGTCGAAGATCTTCTCCAGCTGCTCAAGCCAGTCCTCTGCCTCGGTCGGGTCCTCATCCCCCTTGAAGGAGGGGGGCTTCAGCTTCCGGAACTGTCCGAAAAGCTCGAAGTGGCACTGTAGGGGAGGTGCTGGTGCACCTCCAGGCGAAGGTGCCTCGTGTACAGAAGTGTCGGAGGAAGGTGGGGGCGGCAGGGGCCCATCCCCTCCCTCGTGTCCAGCGCTGCGTCTGTCGCGTGGTCCCACAGAGGACTCCCCCTCTGCAACCCCAGGAGGAGGTGCTCGGGGCGGTGGGTGGAGCTCCTCTCGTACAATATCCCGTATTAGTCTGGCGAGGTCCTGGGCTTGGGCGCCAGGGAGTGGTGGCTGGTCCACCGAGACGTCAACGACAGCACGTCCACCTCGCCGACCTCGCCCTCGGCCGCGCCCGCGGCCAGTCTCGCCAGTCCCGCGACGAGGCATCTCCTGCAAGGAGACGCGAAACGAAACGGAAACGTCAAAACAGAAGGTACCTAACAAAACTTCTAAGAGCTCATGTCAAGAGATATGTTGTGGTGGCTACTCTAGCTATAAACATGTGAATTGGTTATTTTCCAGTCAGTTGATTCACTTCTCGGGACGACCTTGCTCTGATACCATCTTGTAACGACCCGGTTCCCGAGTCCCTACGAGACACGAGAACCGGACCGACTCGACTAATCCCAAGACCTAGTCGTCCAACGAGGAAGTAACCAAAAGACAGTAAAATAAACCACATTCAGCATGAATATAACTAACAGTAAGAAAGTACAGCAGTAAGGAAAGAAACTACTACAGTAGGTACCACCACAACAATAAAACAGCATTTATCATATAACAAGAACTGCAGGTAAAGAAGGTACAGCGGAAACAAAAACTACTCACTAGAACAGAAACAAAAGGGGTACAAAAAGGCTGTGTAACTCTACTGGACCCTACTCGGCCCAGCGTCCTCTGCAGCCGCCGACCCTGGCTGCTCAACACCTGGTCCTGAAAAAGGTAACGAGTGTAACACGTCAGCAAAACGCTGAGTAGAGTGGCAAACTAACTAAAGGCAACAGTAGAGTGTACAATAGCTGTTATGTTCTATTACTTCCTTTATTCACATCTTTCAATTTTTCTCACTATTTCTTTTATTTCTCAGATCCTTTACTTGATCTCGAATGTCCTCGTGGGAACGATCTTGATTGCAGTCTTTTCCAAAAGTAGAAGTAGCACGTGGTGCTCTCCTGGCCGGGAGAGTCCCCCCGTGGTGATCCTACCCTCAGTCAACCACCCTAAGGTCACTGACAGACGTAACGGTGACTACGGCACGCGCGATAGACGCACAGGTAGCTAGCCCGCACTGGCACGCGGTCAATCGTTTCCGTTAACGGGTGCGCCCAAAGCACAGCACGGAACCAGGGCAGAGCCCTCTCAGTAACAGGGGTCCAACCCCCTCCACAGTAACCAAACCGGGGCTTTGCCCCTCCACAGTCCGCGCACCCTCGCCTGACTACCCTGGTTTGCCCTAATGGGCCTAACAAGTCGGTGAAGGAGGCTAGCAGAACCCCGGGGCCCGTGGGGTAGCTAGTACTCTCCTAACATTAGTAGCTCTCCTCGGTACTACGTACACGAGGGCCAACAAGTCGGTACAGAGCGGCCAATCCTAACCCCGGGTCCCTGGGGCGGCTGGCCCCACTCTGCACTAAACAGGTACAGGTACTTCCCTTGGTACTGCGTACCCAAGAGACAGTACAAACTACATCTCAGTTCCATTCCTTTTTCTTTCCAGGAGTTCCACTCCTAATTCCCCGTAGGGTTCCAGCTCTTTATCTCAGAACATCATATGTTTCACTTTCCAGATTCACGTTCTCAAAATCCATGATCTCAAACATGTTTCTTTATTCATAACAGGCAGCTGTTAATTAAATTTACAAGCAGCTTTATATATATTCCTTTCCATTTTCCCAAGACTGCAGTAATATACATTCCACTAGTTTTTCCACCTTAGGATTCATGCCATATCCTAGGATCTATCATACAATCTAGTTTTCCGGCCCTAGGATTCATGCAACACCTAGGAGCTATCATTCCATATATCTCTCATTCCTAGGATTCATGCAATGCCCTAGGTTCTAGTTATGGTTCCATACTTTAACAGATTTTATTAATACTTAAAGCCACTCTACCAGGTACAACGGGAGTAGTGGGGGGCGTGATCGGGAATCCCGCGTGCCTCCGCGACTCTCAAGACTGCAACCGAACGAGGTCCTATCACAAGGATCAAACACAAGGAGTGTCTCAGAACAGTGTATAGCTACTGTAGACGGGTAGAGGAATTAATTCTGAAAAGAACGCAACTCGAATCGCGGAAAACGGAGCCCAAACGGGCCCTAAACGGGTCGAAAAAGACGATACTGTGCAAAATCAGACGTCTGGAACTCCTTCCAGACGTCTTAAACGGTGGATCAGAGAATTACCTGTTCAGCTTGGTTCCCCGGACGTCCAGAAGTCTGCGGGGGACGTCTGTCCTATACCCCAGACGTCCGATGGTCCACACGGACGTCTGTAGATCACTCCCGCCGTTCGGTACAACTTCCAGACGTCTGATTCGCAAAGGATGGCGAATCAGCGAACCTGCGCACGGCCAACCCCCCCTCCCTCAGTACGGTCAGTCGACAAGAAGGAAGAAGAAAGCGGAACTCACCTTTCAGACGTCTGTATGATCTTACAGACGTCGACCTTGCCGTCTGGCTATCAACCCAGACGTCTGATTCTGGAAATTTTTCCAGAATCAGAACCCTGCTCGGCCTCCGCTCGCGACGCCGCCCGCGTCGCACCTCGCGCGTCTGCTGCTCAGCCCGCAGCAGGTCCCACTCCGCGTCGCTCCGCGCCCCCTGCGCCCCTCCGCCGGCCGGCCAAGCCGCTCCGGCGAGCTCGCCCTCACGGCAGAGCCCCGCCCTCGTACGCCGCACCTCCTCCGCGCTCACTGCGGCTGCCGCCCTCGCGCTCGCTCGCCCTCGCGCTCAGGAAGGAGAAGAAGGAGGAGACGGGAGGGGAGGCGCGCCCTTTTAAGGCCGCGCGAGGAGGAGAGAGAAGGTGGTCGCAGCGCGCCTGCAGCCGCAGAGAGAGAGAGAGAGGAATCGCAGGTCTGCGCGCACAGGCGCGCAGACGAATCTCCCGTGCGAACATAACTATTTTCCAGACGTCTGTAAACGATCCCGGACGTCTGGTCAGACGTCTGGATGTGATCCAAGACGTCTGGTTAGACGTCTGGATGTGATCCAAGACGTCTGGTCCGACGTCTGGGCCACCTCCCAGACGTCTTAAAAGGCGTCTGGGGCACGCGTTCGTTACAGTAGGGTTAGGGCTAGGTTTTCTAGACATAGATTGTGAGAATAGGTTCCTAATTAGGCTAGGGTGGCCCTAAGTCTAGTGGGTTGGGTCCAAATAGGTAGATCCTAGTCTAATTGTGTGTGTAAATGTGCAATTGGGTTAAGGGAAATCTAAATATGTTAAGGTTTAGTCTAATTAGGTAATAATGAACCTAATTAAACTTGTGTGGGTTGGTATTTGCTTAATTAGGTTCTGGGTGAACCTAATTGAATTCAAGTGCACTCAATCAAGTAAGTGTGCACCTAATTGGGTAAGAGCTTGATCCAATAGGTTTAGGTTGTGTTTGATTAGACTCAAATGAGTCTAATCAACTGAGGGTTAGTTTAATTAGGTTCCATGGACCTAATTGACTAGTGGCTAACCCAATTGACTCTGACTAAGTCAATTAAGTGTGGTATGGACCTAAATAGTTTTCTAGGCTAGGGATAGGGTATTGGATAAGTTGTTTAAGGTTAGGGATAGTAGGATAGAACTATGAATAGGGTGGATAGGTTCATGGATAATGCTAAGGTTGAGCTGGTTTAGAGATAGGTACTAGGATAAGGTTATCCTAGGGTTTTAAGAATAGGGCATGGTTATCCTAGTCCCTCTCTATCCTTCTTTGTTCTTGTGTTTTCATTCATTCTTTATTTCAATTTTACTCTTCAACCAACTCTTAGCTCTGCCACAGCTTCTTTTCCTATCCAGCTTTTTTTCTTCAATGCTCCAGATTATTATAAGTCTTTTACCTACATTATTCATAAAAGACTAAAATTAGATAATTATTCATAAAATAAATACAAAGTCTAAATATGCATGCTTGCTCTAAATGCAGTATTTATAAACATAATGCATGATTTTACTAAGGAGTTAGCCTTAGATTAAGACAATTAGGGTAATAGATTAGACTGTTATCAAAGCCCCCCTCTATTCTGGCATGAAATAAGGATGACTTAGTCCAAAGAGTGGAGTACCTAGATATCCCAGGCCCCGACCTTCCAGAAGAAGACAACACGACCATTGCAGTCGTGGTTAAGGTTGTGGGTGACACCCCATCCAGCAAGGATCCTTTTCTCCAGTCGAGGCCAACCCCGGGAGGTGATCTAGGTTTCAAGCAGGGCCATGAGTTGAACATCATAGTGTCGAAGGAGAGTGGAAATCTCCTTCAATTTCCCAAGGGAGTTGAGACCCTGGACGCTCCATACAACTAGCGACATCGAAGATTTGTGGCATCCCCTTCGATGTCGCTCTAGCTTGGTCACCCTTTGGGGCTTTGAATTTCTTCTTTCTCTTCTTGCTTTTCTAGATGCACCATTCACCTTCTTCAAGATCGTGGCCCTCATTGAGAAAGTTCAGGCCCCTGGTGCCCTTGGAAGAAGTACAGGATGAGTGGCTTGCGTATGATAGAGAGGAATTAAGGTTGAGAAGTTTATGATCTCCCCCGTCCCCCATACTCTGATTTGATAACATGGGGTGGTGCCCCCTAGCAACCCATGTCCTTGGGAATCGGTGGAGGCTCAGCACATGTAGGAGGTTGTTGGGTCTTTGGGGCCCCTTTCTCAAAGCATTGTGCCTTTTCACGGGAGTCGAGGTAGGAACCCTCGCAATAAATTATCGTATCATTCCTGGATGTGCTTCCTTATGGGTGTGGAGGTTCAAATGTCGCAGTGATCCTAAAGTTTCTACATTCGAGATAGGTAGCCCACGTCCCACCTTTCATGCCTGGTTGTAAGGGTTCCAAATAGTTTGTGAATATTTTAAATCCCAGTGAAATCCAATGACAATTCTACTATTGAAGGCTGTGTGGCCTTCTGATATATGGATCACATTTGGCCTTAACAAAATTTGTGAGGGATATTATGAGAGAAACTTTGGTCAATGAACTCTTTATTAAACAATTTTTGGGTGGTGGGGTGTGCGTAGAAATTTAATTTCTTTTTTATTTTCACCCATTTATTATGTGGTTGGCTCGTGGAGGAAGGAAAATGCTCCTCGCCCATCGTTGCAGAGAGAGGGGGAGGGCATCGGGGGAGGCCATCACCACCACCGATGCCCTCCTCCTCCCCTCTCATTTGTGCTCAAGGTCCCCTACCTTCCCATTTCTCACTTGCGTGAGGCACAGCTATTTCCTCACCGTTGGCTTCTCCTCGCTTCCCCTTCCTCCTCCAGCGATTGAACCACCTCCTCCTCCTCGCGGGTCGCTGCTGCTACCACGCAAGGAGTTGTGGCTGCAGCTGCGAGTTAGGCGATGGCGCGACCTGCTACAAGGATGACAGCAGCCATGGCTACTGCTTATGCGTGCCCCTCACTCGCCAACTAGCTAACGTCGCCCCTTGCTTCTGTCACTGCAAGCATCCTCACACTCGTTGGCGCGGGCTGCTGCTGCTGCCGCTCGCCGCAAAAGCCCATTTCCCCAGCCCCTGCGGCTGTTGTTGATGTTGCTCAATCGAGGGTCGATGGGAGAATCGATCTTGTCGAAGCCCGCATATGGTGCGTCCCGCTTCCCTTTCCATGGTTTAAATTCCTAGCCCAAGGTATTTTTAATTTTAGCTTAGGGATTTTTAGAGTTGAGTTGGGGACTATTTTTGGTGGGTGTGTTATACCGATGTGTTGTCGTTGTGGTTGATTGCGAGATGATTCGGAAGGGGCAACCGCACGACGTTGAGGAAGTCGGGATACTCGAGGCAAGGTAGGGACTTCCCTCCTCTTCCATGTTATTCTTTTGAAATTTACTAACTAAAAGGAGAATTGAGAGGGAGGTTTTGGAATGCCAAACCATGGCTCCCCATGAGAAATGAGAGCTCGCATGTGTGGTTAGTGCATGGCATTTAATCGAGAATGTGGATAGGTTGTCCTTATGCCTAAATTGTTGTTTGTAAGATGATCGCTAGTAGGTGATGTTAGGCCTGAAGCACCCCTTGAATGTTAAATAAAGAGTGGGAATGGTCCCAAGATGATGAGGTTGAGGTTAAAGGTTTTAGGTATGCTAAGGGATGATCAGAGACATGCCCTTAGTGTTTAATCAACCCAAAATGGTCCATGAATGTCAAATACTATGTGAAAATGGTACCCAAGTCGTTGGGATTAAAGAAGGGGTTAGATGGTTGTCTAAAGCAACTTCCCCTTTTCTTTGTGAACCATCTTTCAATGCAAACAAGATGGAAGATGGTTACCATGGATTAACACAAGGTTTGGTATATAGCATATTTAGGCTTGTAAAAGCATCTAAAGTGATTTTATTGTTGGATGTGGTGACAATGGGCTCCACATGTTTCACATAAGTGTTGGAAACATGTGAAATCGAGCCATGGTAAAAATGGAACTAAAAAGAGATTTCATTGGGGATACAGTGCCCAATACCATCACTAAAGCTTGGCACCTGTGTTGATCCACCGAGTCAACCCAAATGAACCCCCTATTAAGCCCTATATGGGGAGAGAAAGTTGGAGGATTTTTACCCCATCTTGGACATCAAGAAGAATGCCATGGAGGGCCATAATCTTGAAACCAAAAGAATAGAAAGAGCTTGTAAGCTCCCTAAAATAAGGGTTGAAACTAGTTAATTTGGACAAGTAACAAAGCTAATCTGAGCACCTTGTATTATTGACTCTAGCTAGAGTCTAATAAAAAGGAAAGTTCTTGGATTCAAGGGGTTTCAAGGGAAACCTTTAAGAGATCCAATAGGCTTATAAGATTGGAGATTCCAGTATTGAACATGGAATCAAGCAGAGATGGTGACCAGGTCTAGATAGGCAGACTTGTAAGAAATGGCACATCGACTACGTGAATCAAGGGTTCACTATTGCAGGTTGGAAACCCGAAGAGCTAAAGTAACTAGTGGCTACTTATGCATGACCTTGGAACCTGGAGGGTTCCCAGTCGCGATGACACACCAGGTAGTTGTCGTCAAATTTAGGTACCAGCAGGTACCCTAATTTGATTGATGTCTCATGACATGTGTGGGATGCAGGATTTGGTCATGGCCTCAGACCGATGGCGGACTGAGAGGACACACCCAGAAGATCGTGTTCCGCGAGGGAACAATGGTGCGACCTGTTAAACATTTGGCCAATTTTGTCTAAATGGGTGAGAGTTGTAGCCTCAGTTGGATAGTTGGTTGAGAGAGTACACCTGGAGTACGTGCTCCTAGTGGGAGGCACTGGTGTGGATCGTTAAACATTCAACCTACCCAGCCACAACTAAACATGAATAATCATGACCATACTTCGATGGATACGAGTTGTGTTGCTCTTTATAATCTCGAGGATTTGATCTAGGTATCTCCCAGGAGGTTTGACTCTCCTTACTAAAGTCAGCAATGTTCTCGGTGTATTGGGAATGGATACACCTTTTTCGAGGGTTACCAGCACTGCTAGCTTCTCCCTTGGCTAGGGAGAGACTGTCAGGTTGGGGTCCGAGGAAGAATACATCTCAATCTCCTCTGGTAGAGAGGGATGATCCCCAACTTCTAATTTCTGAGGCGAGGAGGGAATTGGTCTTCTGATAAGAAAACTGATTGGTCGTGTGAACGAATCATGGAAAAAGAGGAAAAAGGGCTTGTAGCTAGTCTATGGTGTTAATGAAACTTTGGGCTAAGTTTGGGAATGGGAAAAAGGCTTGTGGTTAGCCTATTTAATAACTAAGGCACAATTAAATGAGGAAACTGGGATGTAGTTGGCTTATAGAGTAGAAACCCATACACTTTGTTTTTGTGTGTTATACGTAATTTTGTCCCTACTGAGTCGCTTGTCTCATCCCTGTTTGTGACCCATTTCAGGTACTATTGCCATGATGCTGATGACACGTCATGTGGGATTTAGGCCTAAGAGGACCTGGGTAGGTAATAGAATATTTGTTTTTGTTTTCATTTTCATTTGGATAGGCCCTTGATCAAATTTGAGATTAGTAGTGTTGGGTATCTTTTGTGTTGATAGTACCAAGCTACCTTCCATTGTGTAAAAACTTGTACATAATTGTTGGAATCTTGTAAATAAACCTGTATATGGTGACAAACAGTGTGTTGTATGGTAACAATGAAATCCTGCATTGAACTTGTCTGTGGCGATGCGCTTTAATTGTTGTCTTTATTTTCTTGTCCTTTTCGGTGTTTTCCTCATTCTTTGATGTAGGGTGTGCTCGCTTGTATTTTATCGCTTTTGTTGGTTCTGTGGTTTAGTAGTAGGGTGTATCCATCTATTCATATTGTGTTTTGCATGCATAGATAAAGGTTACAGGTACAAGTTTTTGGAAAAATATCCATTAAGTAGGGGAAATTCTGCCGAAAATTAGGTAGATTTAAATCCTACATTAAATTTTAAAATTGTTATCCCTGATGTACCAAATTGGTAGGACTACGATTTATAACTTGAGCCACTCTGTAGCTGGGGCCTGGGTGTGTGCACACTCGATGATTCGCTCCCAATCCGTTGGGAGGATTATCAGGGCGTGACACTGGTCCCCTGCATGTCGGTTCGGGAAATGGAGCGTTGCGCCCCTTCGTGAGAGGAGCCTCCACACTTCGACGACCGTCCACATTCCTTGTGCCTATTCGTCGGTGTTGAGTGTGGCTTGCGGTTAGTTAGGTCCGAGGATTGAACTATGCGAGGACACACCAGAGTAGCATGACCGAACACCTCGCGTAGGGCACACCTGGGCGGTACCCAGTTGTACACGACCTTAACGAAGTGCTCCTCTCCTCCCTCACAGTGGAAGGAGACATGGATAGGGAGGTCTATCCCTACTCCAACCTGCACGCAAAGTCGAACATGGTCAAGAAAGTTGCTCGTCAAGGTCTGTCGGTCCATCCCCATCGGCACTCCAATGTTACTAGCAAGCTTGCTAATGGCCATCCTTGAGTGAAGGTGAAGATCGAGGTCAAGGAAGCAGATCCAAATCGGTGCTATGCATGGCTCAATCCTCTCTAAGAGGGCATCCAACATCCATTTAGTGATAACAAGCCAAACCATGGAGGAACCAAGGGTCCCTCTTAAGAGCTTTGATGCAGTCCTCCTTGAGGAGGAACTACACGATGAAGATCCCATTGTCAGGAGAGTCAAGATGGAATTCTCCTTTGAGGCACCAAAAGTTGGAGATGGACGACTTGAGGTGCTCGTAGAAGGAGCACTTCCTCAAAGAGTAGACAATAAGTGTGTTCTCCCATTTCTTGAGGCCCTCCACTACATCCTCCTTGGTAAGCATGATCGGCAAGCCTTCACCGGGGGGAGCATTCACCAAAGGGTCATTGAGGAGAGAAGAGTCCGGCTAAGGGGTTTGTGGTGCAGGTGGGGGTGGAGGGGGTCCGCTCATCTCTAGCAGTTTCTCACTGGCTCACTCAGCTTGTGTTCCTCTATCGGGCATGTTTTGAGGTAATTTCACCTCTCTTTGTTAGCCTAGAAAACTACCTCAGAAAAACTTTCATTATACTTGAAATTAAGATAATGTAGATTTGCACTTATCGTATAGATGTATTCTACCCGAAACTAAGCGAAGATGAAAGGAAAGCTAAGAAACACATGCAAGGCCTATTTGCTTAGATTGATAGAAATCATATACTGCTGCAACAACTTTAATTCTAAGTTAAGCTTAGCATGTGAATTCCTTGATCTTTTTAGCCATAATGTATGTTGATCCTTTTGTTCACCCCATAGTTTTTCGTTCCTCATCTTTATACTAATTAGTTTGTAGCCAGTGATTTGCTGCGAGAGTATAAAAATTAAAATTATATCAAAATTTTACTACTCAAAAGATTATCGTAATAAAAAAATCTTAAATTTTAATCTAGAAAGGGAAATTTTTGTTATTTATCATTATACGTAAATCTAACATAACTAACATACTCATCATATATGCCATTCTAAAAAAAAAAAGAGTGTTCATATATATTATAAATAGATAAATTAGATGGCTGCAATCTTTTTCACAATGGCTCATATGTGATTATATGTAAATATGAAGTTTATTATGGTGATTACATAACATCATAAGTTTTTGATGGCGTTTACTTAGAAGTCTTATTTTATTTATTTATTTATTAAGTTGATTTGTCATCGGTGTAGTTTGATTTTTGATCAGTGGAAAATTAAAAATACTGATTAGAAATCAAAATACAGCTATGTTGCAAGGAGAATTTTTTTATTTTTCTTCTAAAAAAATAAATGTAAAAGAGAAAGAGAGGGAGGGTGGAGGGGAAAGCAAAATTTAAAAGGGAAAAAAAGTTCATGATGTCAACCATCTACGGATGAGCATTGGGTCAAGCCTGTCTGACTCAACCCAAGGCCTAACCCGATTGTATCGGTCCAAGCCCAAGCCCAAATTAACTTAGGTTGAGCTTGGATTGTAAATACGATCCATTTATTAAATTGGTTGGGCCTTAAGCTAAGGTGGCCCAAATTGAACTCGACCTATGTGGCTTATTTATGGGATTGGCCTAAGGCCTAATCTATTAGCCCAATTACGTCAATAAATATCATATATGTATATATATTCATAGTATATATCAAAATATGTATTATATATGCATGATATATTACACATTAAATAAGCATGAACTACTTTTGTTATTTTCCACCAACAAAATCTTATGACCATCGTGATCCCTGCAACAGCCAGTTGTGTAATCTTATGATTCCGTTCGAATTAGATATGAACGATTGACTTCTTACCATAGAAGAGTATGTGCATCCAAGTTTAAATTAAGTACAAACATATAAGCTAATCACTTTTATTTTTTATTTTAAATTCCTCTTGATTGCATTTAGTTGCATTGACATATGCTATATATGTAAACTATTCAATATGTGTACCCATAAGAACTTAAAAATCTTTTAATTTACACAAAGGTAAATTTAATAATCATATTATTTACATAATTAAAAATACTAATTACTATTTACAAGTTATTTTTCTATTTGTATCAAATCATATTGTTGCCCGTACTTTTAAAATAATTATCGAGTGAATCTTTCATTTACATATTATTTTACAAGCATCGATGGAATAAATAACGAGAATATGAATAAATGGGTTGACCTGACCTAGTTCGAGTCTATTTTTTTTGGGTTAGGTTGAGTTCAAATTAAAAAAAATTATTTTAAGTTGAATCTTAGGTAACTTTTATAACATATTTATTAAATGAGCTTAAGTTGGATGGAGCTTAACCCACAAGGATACAACTCAATTCTCATCTGAGTAAGAATTTAAAAAAAAATCTAATTTATAAGGTTAGCTGCATCGATGGAGGAGACTATTTTGATTTAATTTAGAGGTAAATGGTACACGATCTAACCATATCGAGTTGTACTGCATATTCCTCTTATGAATATAGAATATATTAAGGATATGTTAAAGCTAGCTAGGCAATCAGCGTGCCGGCAAGGATTTAAAAAATAATAAGAAATGCAGTCAACCAACTGTTGCTGCCGGCTGACAAATTCAAACAAAAGAAAACAATAAAGCTTAATTTATCTGAAGGATTAATTCCTTAAAATGTTGACAACTTAATCTTTTATTTATTAATCTTAATTTTATTGTAGGTTTGTCTAACACTAATTTTAATTGATGTTAGTTAAATTTATATTAAAATTTTATATTATTTATATTTTTAACATCTCTCATATTTTATATATCTAATATCACTATCAATTAAATATTATAAAGGTTAACATAATAATTTAACATCAATTTAAGTAAACATAAGATAATGTTAACTTCATATTATAAGTAAATATAATTACGTGTTAATATTAATTTTATTTTTATTAATATTACTTTCCTAAGTTTTTAATTAAACTAATCTTAAAAATACCGTAGCCGATGAGAAATCAAAAAAAGTAAAAAATTCTATTGGATCAACCTAGTGCTGCCTTTGTTGGTTGAAAAAGGAAAAAGAAAGAATAGTTAAAGTGACGGCAGGTGATGGGAATTAAAAAAAAAAAAAAGTCTATTGCACCAACCGGCTGCTGCCACTGTTACTGTCTTTAAGAATTTTAAAAAAATAATAAATAAATAGTAAAAGCTACGATACCTGTGAGGCTCAAACTCAGTCAGTTAATATTGATAAAAAAAAATATTAAACTCAAGTGGTATTCCCTTTAGGTTGCATTTGCTTCGAGGTTATCTATCGAAGTAAAGAATATCTAGTTGGTTAAGAGTGAGATTGGAGAGGGGTAGCGGGAGATACAAGGCACACAGTTTGTGCTTGCTTTTAAGGCATCGTTAGAGGGACAGGTGCATTGTGGAACGAGTCTGATGGAGAGGATATTGAAGAGTGTCGAATGAGAACGAGTCTAAGATTGCTTTTCCCAACAGATACTTTCACGAGACTCCTTCCTCCTCGCCATTGAAGATCGAAGTATTTCATCCTGACGCTCTTGAAGGGCATCTATCTCCAGCAGATTCTCCACCAATCAGGAAGGGGCGAAGGTACATAGCGGCGTATCTTGTGATGGTGTCAATACTGAGGAGACGAATGCCCCTTCGTCGTCGTCATTGTTCACGTCACAGCTTGACTACCCCATCACCCTCTTTATATGCGTCTCGAGGGGTGGAGGAGAGCATGCCTGTGTCGAGAGGAAATCCCATCAGATAGAGAGAGCATGGTTTCAACGTGCATCTGTTTACATACTCCAACAGCAGTGCATTGGCCATCAGTAGGTCAGCATCACCGCCTCCTTCACGTGGCTCTCTGCCTCCATGCTGTCGCTCTACGAGTCCTCTTCTTCTCCCCTCCGCATTCATCCAGGAGCAGGTATAAAAGCCCTATCCCCCCCTTATATGAAATGCCTCCTTCAGTTGTGTTTTCTTATTTTGTTGTTATGATGCATATTTACACAGTTCTTGTGGTTGTGATGGTTGAAAGGGGATTGTTCACTTGTGTGTTTCTTGATGTTTCAAGCATGTAATAATTCATGTTAACGTAGGTATAAAGTTGTTTCTTGTGGTTTACATTCCTTCCCTACCAGGAAGGGTTATTGCCATGTTATGATGGTTGTTTTTGTGATTTTAGTATCGCAAGTGAACTCTGCCATATTAAATATTTGTATGTTTGTTTGTTGCTAGTTCTATTGTCATTTTTCTTTTTGATTATATGCCTAAACTAACATCGTGTTGTGGTTTTTTTGCAAGTTCTGTTGTGATTAAATATTTTGTATTTCTTGACTGTGCATTCTGATTTAAGAGAACGTTTAAATGATTTGAGTGGTTAGGTAGACTTTTCATAGCATGTATTTCTTGGTGGCGAAAAATTGAGACATGCGGAAGATGTTTCGTTCATAGAGTATCATCGTAGGTTGTTGTGCGTGTCTCGCATATTGTTACCTGCAGCTTATTTCTTTTCCACCAAAACTCAACACCGTTTTTGTTATTTTGATTATTGGATATGTTAAAAAATACATAATATGCATATGGTGCTCGAAGAATGTTATGATCGAAGAACTTTTGTAGTACATATACAGATGAGCCGATAGTTTATTAGTAGAGCTATATTAGCATGTACTTGGAACCATGCATATGATTGCATTAGAAAATTAACTTTGTAGTTTACCTCAAATGGACCTAAATGGAATAGAGAATACCAAAAAGAGATGCGTACAACTAGTAGGCAATGTGGATTTTCAATATATTATGTCATTGAAAATGAAAAATCTAGAGATTGAATTTGGATTTACGAAATACGTTTCTACAAGATCTTCCTTGTCTTGCGTCGTGTGTGTGTTTGGTTGGGGGTACTTGACATCGTTATATATCCACAACGATGTTATGGTTTTACGAAATAAGTATGTATGAGATCTTCTTTGTCTGGCTTGTCGACCTTGTTTGCGTGTTTGGTTGAGGGTAGTTGAATTCAATAGATCGACAATCATGGAGTGGAGGGTTTTTTCTAAAGATATAATAGATTAATTAAAATCTATAGGGAGTTTAGTTTGTAATAATGGAAGAAGAAAATTGAAATGAATGATTTTTTCATTTATTAAAAAATAGGTATGTACAATAATACAAAATCGAAAAATTATACATATGTAGTCATATCATAGTATATGTTGTTTTTGCAAAGTTAATATTTTTTACCGGGATGACCACGTGCTTCAACAAGGATGTCATTAATTACTTTGACAGAGTAGTAGAAAAAATATATTCGTTACAACTTCTCAAATCGACTTCAAATGTGGAGAATTTTTGTGAATGATTTTGCAATCATATATTATACAAGGCAAATATACAGTATATATATTACATGTACGTTGTGTATATATAAGTGGCATATATTATGTTTAATATTGTGCATGCGATTTTCATTGTTTACCTTCAATCATCACCTTTAGTTGTAATATGATTATGAGGTAAAAGAGGATTACGAAGCGGAACATATAAGACTATGAAATGAGTGAAAGAATGATAACATTTTAAACAAGGGGTTTTACAGCAACAACATCCCTACTATCTTTAGTTCTTTATATGTGCGGTCTTATACTTCCATTGGAAAAGAGAAATTGAGAGAATGGTAAAAACGTTATAAAATCAGATACTATTGTGTGTTTTAAAAGACAATGAAATGTAGCATTTATGTAATTGATACATTAGTATATGGTCCTACCCGATATCATGAGATGTTATAATTAATTTCTTTAACGACCAGTTAAGACAGTTATCAATCACGAAAGGTTTAGAAGAATACTATTATAGTTGAATCTTCTCTACCAAACGACGTTACATATTACACTATAATAAGTAATACAGTATTGTCGGAATATACAACATAAAATGGTGTACTTCTGACTCATTCATGGAAATACAGTGCAATGGATCTTAATAACCCTTATTTGGATTATTTTCTTAACGAGAATTTCTTCATATCATCTCTACCCGAAAATCCTCGCCCTAAAGATTCATATGCGGGGTTCCAAATCACTGGCAGTAACGTTCCTCGCGGAGCCACGAAAGGGGGGAACAACTTTGAAAGTCAAAACCCAGATGATGTAATTACGAATGAGCTGGGTTCCCACGTGTACTCGACCTCACCTGTAACTAAGCGTCTCCTTATCATAATGAAGGAGACAAAGGAGACTTACAAGAAATATGTCAGTGGGACTTTTACTAGTCAAGGGTAGGATATGATCACCCTTAAGTTCAACTTGATATGGGAGTTGAATTTGAGTCTGGCACAAATCCATAACAAGTGGAAGATAATGAAGAAGTACTACGTCGAGTTCCATCTACTGATTTTTGAGAGTGGTTGGGGATATGATGCCAATTCTTGTCAACCCATTCGACCTTATGTTGATGCTTGGAACGAGGTAACCAATCTCGTCATTAAAGTAAGTTTGTGGAATATTTGATGCAATGTATGTGTCTAATAATTAATTCGTACATTTAGATTAATGAAAGGTTTAGAAGTTTTGAAACAATCCCTTCAAGTACTATGACAAGATGCATGCGCTCCGAGGTTGTGATACTACTTTTGGTGACTGGGCAGTGGCAAGTAATCGTGGCAGAATGGCTGTGCTAGTTAGATTGCATAGGCCAACATACCCTTCCCACACTGCTCGAAGTAGTCAAGGTGAAGCCTCATCTACGAGGCAAAAGAGGAAGGAGGTTGTGACCAACCTGGGCAACGACAATGACAACGAGGTGTAGGTCATGCACTTCAGCCCCCACAACAGGTCAAGTAAATCTATCACTGCCGATCGGGGGAAGAGGAGTCATAATGAGGGACGAAGTTCTGATGGTGAAACATGGGATAAGCAGCTTACCGAAGCAACACAAGAGTTAGTTGAAAAGTATCATGTGCCTATGGACCCCCTTGGTAGAATTGGGGAGGCCATCGCTATCCTTCATAGAATTCAGCCTAACCTTGACCTGTCAAAGTTCTCTACTCTTCTCAATTTATTTGAGGATGCCCCAAAGACACATTCTTGGGCATGCTGGACCGAATTACCAGAAAGATAATTGTTTGGAGTTTCAATTTTAGAGCTTCAAGGGATAGTTGACCCCTTAAATATGACATGTCCATGAATGACATGGACTCAACCGATGTTTTCATATCTATTTTGTCCTTGTTTTTTGTATGTATCATCTTCATGAATCATGTTATCACTGTAGGTTGCAAAATCTTAATTTTCATTTCATTAGTTGTAATCTTTGCAAATTATCAATGCATTGTAAGAATTAAGAATTATGGTGATTGTTATTTTCTTTTGGCTTTTGTATAAATTCATGAAACCTAAATAGTGCTTGTCATCCCTTAGAATGGACTACAAACAAAGGTATCTATACTAACAAATCCACCTTTCCGTAGCTACACGAAACTTGCAATATTCCGCAGAATTATTGCAAGAAGAGGAAGAAGATCGTGAAAGGAATGGGGGACGACCATAGCGTAGAGCTTCAAGGTGGGTTCACACTGGCCCGATGGAAGGTCATGTGTAGATTAGTAAAATGATGGATGGCCATGAGGTTTGATCATACCGAGCCTTCAGGATGCACCTCGATGCTCTGAAGTCGTTTGTGCGTGTTACAGGAGATAATACATATGACAACTATTGAGCAAGTATGTATCTTCCTATATGCCTTTGGTCGTGCAATGCCAAATCGTGACCTTCAGGAGTGATTCCAACACTCAGGAGAAACAATAAGTCATCATATTAGATCTGTTCTCGACATGATCTTATGCATCGAGCCAATGTTCATACATCCGCCACCCACTCAGATCGTAGTTTACATCTCTTTCAACCATAAGTATTACCCATACTTCGAGGTAACCCCCTTTAACTGACAATGGGAATTTAATGTTTCCCAATGATACTTAATGTTTGTTTACGGAGTCGTAACATGTGTGCAGGGAGTAATTGGAGTCATTGACGGTTGTCACGAGAGCTTGTCCCGAGATCTAAGCAGAGTAGATATCGCACTCGTCATCTTGAGTTATCACAGAATGTTATGGCTGCTGCTGACTTCAACCTCCTGTTCATGTACATTGTCACTGGGTATGAGGGTTCAGCTAATAATATCGCGGTCCTTCAGTTTGCATTGGAGTCGGGTACCTTCTCCGTTCCGGACGATTATTGTTACCTAGTTGATTGTGGGTATGCAAATATTGATAAGTTTATTGCCCCATACAAACTAACCACTTACCACCTCCCTGACTGGCATGTTAGGGGTGGTTTAGCTGATAACTACAAGGAGTTATTCAATCATCATCATGCGGTCCTCTGAGGATGTGTGGAGTGAACTTTTGGCATTTGAAAGAAAAGGCTCGAATGTCTAAAGCATACGAGAGAGTACTTGTCTATACAAAAAGATGTCCGTGTCACATGCATTATTCACAACTTCATAAGACATACGGTACAGATAGATGGTTCCCTCGAATCACCCCTGCTAGGATTTGTAGATGGAATGGTTCTGACCAGGGTGACAAGCAGCCACGTCAATCTTTCACTCATACAACCCTCACACGAGGAGATTCCCATCGTGAAAGGATTGTGATGGACATGTTGAATGATTACTGTATGAACCCAATTGCACGGCAACCTAGATAACAACGTTCCTAGGTAGAAAAACGTGTCTGGAAGAACTCCTCACATGGACCTTATTATTAATATTGCCTTCCATTTTTTCTCTGATGTACATAACCTTCTGCTTATTTCATACTTTCTATCTTTATGGGTTTGTATATAAAATGTCTTTCATTGCTTTTGCATGTTATTTCTGTATTGAAAGGAAATTTATAGAGTATTTCAACGTTGTATGTTCATGGGATGTCCTACTTTAACATATCCATCACGTTGCCAAGATGCCGATAGTTCTAATGGAGGATCATAAATTGACCCTTCTCGCATTCCTACGAAGGAGATACCATCAAGGGGAGCACACCTCCGAGGCTTTCACACCTGCATCTTGGCGTGAAATGGCTAAGGAGATGACTGAGCATTACGGTAGACACATTATTGTCGATGCTTTCAAAAGTTCTTGGATGAAGATGAATGATGTGCACACATTTAATTAGCTTAAAATGTTTATTTATACATGTGACAAAATGATGAGCGAGAAAATCTAATTGGCCTAAAATGTACATCTTCTCACCCCCTTCATGGAGCATCCCGTTGTTATCTTCTTGCCACTATTCGGGAAGCAGATCCCACTGCATTGCCACCCTACTTTGTCCTCCGTCCTCTAGCCTTATTCTCTCTCGTCTAGCATCTCACCACCTTCTTCCGGGTGCTTCGTCAACGCAGCTCGTCCTCCAAGCAGCCATCGAAAATGATTTTCTTATCTCCATCCTTTTACTACTTTCTAGTGTAGATTTTAATTTTGCAATTTGTGTGATGAACAAGGCTATATGGTTATGAAATATTGGTTCACTCTATCTCTCCCTTTTCCCTGTATTATTCTCTCTCTCTTTTCTATTATTTATTCTTTAAGTAGAATAGCTAGTGTAGATTAATTTCAACTAGTTACTCTGCTTTGTGACAATAATTCCCAACGTAGTTTTTAATCAAACGTTCGCCTCCCTGTGTTCGACCTGGGACTCACTAGAGTTTTGATTATAAATTTTATTTGGTAGTGGATTTTCTTGCGAATTTTACTATGATGACGGATTTCTAAACTCAAAAACCTTTTGCAATGAAAATCTCTCTTATCAATGAAGAAAACCTATAATTTCATAATGGCAATGATTGTCTTTCATGGGTGGGAGTGGGATGAGGATCCACAATGCTTACTGCACCGGATAGGGAGGAGGCCTGGTTTTATGCAAGTACATAAGAGTAATCGTAAATGTTCTATTATATCTTCACTTTCACATCACATATTTTATTAAAGATATCATTTTTTCATAGGTCGAGAAGAAGTACAGATAGTTAAGGGGCCAGACGTACCCACACTTCGATTCAATCCATGATATCTTCAACTCAATTTGATGGTTGACGATAGCGTACATCAACCCCAATGCCTTACCTCGCATCACATCCTCGTAGTTGACTTATTCCAGATATCAGTTATCCTAGTTTTCTACCTACTTCCCATAGTTATTTTGTAGATTTGCATTGCATTAGTTGTCTTTCAGTCTATCAGTTATGTAAAATTTTAATGTCCTCTGTACGACATTTAGCCATGAGCTTACTTCTACTTACCATGTTCGATGTAGCTATATTTTCTACTTTCATTCCACATATGTCGTCTTTATGTACGTTATTATTATTTTTTGTGGTGGCATTTCTTCTGTGCACCTACTAGAAGTAGGTATGTGTGTCATTTTAGTTCTCCTGACATTTCATTTTCAGGAAGAGTTTCAATAGGTTAATTAAAATTCAGGATGTTAGAATGGGGTTCAATAGGTTTTGATTTCAATGACACGTTGTTGAGTACAGTTGAAGATTCAGGAAGGAGTTTCAAGTAGAGATATCGAGGCAAGATATGTGTGATTATTAAATATATCTTCGAAGGGTCTACTAATACATAATGAGCCTAATTATCGTATCACGATGGCGTTAGGATGATGAACTTTACATACTCCTTCAAAATGACAACCCCGATCGTGGACAAATGAAAGCTAACTAATGCAATAAATCGAACATAACAATGTAATTAAATATGTACTGAAACTTTCTTTCTGTTATTAAATATAGATTGATTCTTGGTATCGTTGGCTGATGGGACGACAATTTCCCTATGCTTTCAAGTAGAGTACTTCAAAATTTTCATGCAAATGTAATACTTCAAAGTTAAGTCTCTCATAACTTGTCATGTAACACATTGATTATTATCAGTGTAACTGCAATAATGGTAAGGTTTGATTTGTCATTCCTAATAAAGGACTTCTAAAACGATTATATATTTTAAAATTATGCAAAAGATTATGGATGGATCTTCCCCTTCATGTGCTACAAGGAGGGGGCGAATTGCCATTGCCAAGCTCCTGCTATTCTGAGGATATCTTCAAAAGAATGGAGTAAGAGAAAATAATTTTACACTTATAGGCTTGGCGTATGCGACTTCTTCATGTGGGTCGAGGTGCTAAAAAAACTTACGTGTCATGCAGGGAGGCAAATGTCTAAGGAAAGTATGATACACATTTCGCTTCCTTGAGGAAGAGATCATGTCATGTCATGCTGACATATTAGAAGTGAGAAAGCATATTGAAAAGCTTTTTCTATGTATGAAAGTTATTGTTGTATTCATTGTCCTTGGTTTTATAATGAAGATGTTATTGTAGATTCCTTCTTTCTATATATGCTCATAATAGCGTAAACGAATGTTGTCTACAAAATTACTTTAATAGTAGATGCTGTTATGCATAAAATGTATTATAAACTTCACCACTATGAATTGCAGGCACTTCTTACTTTCTTTCCATTTACGCTTACTTTAATGGTGAATATTGTAGTATGCCTTCGCACGTGAATGACGCTCAGGAGATCCTCCTGTTGCGATCACTGATTCGAAGGAGGGAAGCTGGTGACTGGCTTAGTCATCGTTTCTCCTCTATACCTAGTCCATCGTAGTCATCGTTTCTCTTCATATACCTGGTCCATCGTTCCGACTGAGTTCTCATTGGAGTTCAACTTTCTCGTTTCGTTAACATGATTGAAGTTAATATGGAAGTGATTGAAGGAGACATTTTGTTTCATAAACCCACTCATTCTACACTGATCATGGTATTGGGACTGCAATTAGCGTATGTTGCATCCATGAGCTGGGGATCACCAGTAGGAGTAGGCGAGTATCAATGCAGAACACGTTATGCATATCTAAAAGTACATTTGTTGTTTGTTCTTTAATAATGTTATACTCCTACGACAGTTACCCGAAGATTATAGGTAGTTACAAGGATGACGATGCGTCTAGTACGAGTTGATGAAGAGGGTTATCATCCCAGGATTTTAGATATTTCCTTCAACTATTTCATGTTTGAAGTTTAACCTCTTGTAACATACCATAATAGTAACGAGATGGAATGATTAGGGACAACATTTGACTTTAATGCATGCAATTGTAGGTAGTTTACTTTGATGTAATCATCTAACGTAATCTTACTGTTATTTCGTTTGCGTATTATTCTTTGATAGAATAATTGACTTCATGGGAAGCACATACTTAATAAGGGACTAATTGCTTACATTTAACGTTAAAAGTTAAGGTAATTATATAAGTGATCTTCCTATGACACATGACCTAACATCCTAACATGCAACAGCAATGGTCTCCTGAAGCTCTATCTTCTCTTTGATTATATACCTTGCTATATATATTAGAATGATGTCAAGAAATGAGTCCGACAAATAAGATCTATATATATTGGAAGAATCCTTAATAAGAGGTTATGTTTTACTAGTGACTATTTGTAAATTTATACATGAACACATGGCGTAACATTACCCTTTGAGCCATTAATATAGTTATTTTTCACTTAAAAGTTTAGCTTGAGAAACGCTTCCAATGCCTTCATGGCCTTTGCCTCCTGGAGAATACTATCGTTGGCATGATTCTGGAGTAGTTATTTCCCTTTTCGTATTTTTAGTGTAGTCTGTTTCTTCTTATGTTACTGTAATGAACTTTTACCATTGTACATTTATCAACTATGCAGATTTTTCATAATTATGATCACTTGTAATATATTTACTTCATTATGATTGCTTCGATTCGATCTTCTTTTCTGGACTCCATTTCTTCATTCGTTTTATAATTAACTCATGCTTATATTGTTAATTGTTTACTTAAATTAGTTCTCAGTGCATGCATTCAATAAACCTACTCTTATACTGCCAAGTACCTCTCATTTCATTTTAATTTTTGGAAAAAAACTAACACTTCAATAGAATTTATCATAATATATGAACAGTGGAAAGTATTATATCCAACTTAATCTACTATTACGCTTCGTATGCATTAAATATAACAAAGTGACATAGGTTACTGTAAATTAATGTGTACAAATAGATTATATTTGTAATTTGTTTTTTGGCAAATCTTTCGTTTCGAGTAACAAATTTATCTGACAAATTTTGATAGTAGGAATGGCCTACATTTTGTCATGGCGGCAACAGTGGGTACTTATACTTTCTCTTATGAGGAGGAAGCAAGAGGGACTCTACCACGACAGTCACTTTAGCCGTGATGCATGGCGTACGACGTACAATGAGTTCGTGGAGCAAATTAATTACTACGTACAAATGTAGTAATTGTACAAATGTTGCACCCATTATCATTGTACTCACCTCTTCATTACAAGCATGTTAAACAAAGAGGATTGGGTTTGGGATGAAGGATCATGCATGCTCCTTCTCATACATAGTGAAAATCAATGGTTGGAAGTAAGTACCACAACTTTCGAATCGTTATATTACTGCTTATCGTTTTATCATTATCTTATGTTAAGACCCGTTCTGTTCTGAGCCTTTTAAGACGTCTGTACTGTCGGTCAGACGTCTGGTCAGACGTCTGGATACCTTTCCAGAGATCTGGAAATCAAAATTTTTGGGTATGAGCTTCGCATCTGCGCGCGGGCTACGCGCAGACAATACTCTCTTTTTCTCCCCTTCTTCTCTCTCCTCTCCTCCAGCGAACCCTAACACCATCTTTATAAACCCCTCTTCCCCTCTCGTGCTCCCCACTCCACCAGCCCCTTCTTCTCTTCCTCTCCACCCCAGCAAGAGGAGCTAGCGCGTGAGAGAGAGAGAGTGAGAGCGGCGACGAGGAGGAGCGGCGTGAGAGAGGATAAGGAACTTAAGCTCGTGAGCTCGTGTGGGAGCTCACCGGAGGGCTCACGATTGGAGTGACATGTGCGGGAGGAGTGCGTCAGGGAGTCGTCCTTGACGCTGCTGCAGTTGAAGCTGCAGGCGAGGGGGCGAGGCGCAGTTGCACCTTGCGAGGGCGAGCGGGAGGAGGTTCTGGTTCTGGGTTTTTCCCAGAATCAGACGTCTGGAGTGACTTCCAGACGACGGAAGACAGATCTTCGCGAAGGTGTGTTCCCTTTGCGGATATGGCCATGCAGGCCGCTCCGCAGCTACACTTTGCGTGGCTAATTTTAGGAGATTTTGCTGTCGCGTGCAGGGATTACTTCGAGAAGGCGCGGGACACGCCCTCCCACGCGTTTCAGATGTCTGGGCAGCTTACCAGATGGCTGGAAGCACTCCCAGACGTCCGGAGAGGTGGTCGGACATCTGTAGATGGGTCTAGACGGTCCAGAAGAGGTTTTGGACGTCTGAGGTTGACGTAGAGCCTGAGGTGCGTTTCTGGACACTTTTAAGACATCTGGACATTTTGCCAGACGTCTGATTTGAGTCTGTAGTCCTGTTTTTGACCCGTTTAGGGTTCGTTTGAGGTTCGTTTTACGCAAATAAGATATCAATATTTTCCTTATGAGTTCTTCTACCTGTTAGAAGACTTTCTATAATGTTCTGAATGTTCCATTATGATTGTTCCTTGTTATAGGACTTCGTTCCATTGCGGGTTTGGGACTTGCTAAGGCACGTGAGCCTGCCGCTCAAGCCCCCAATACTCTTGGGTTGTCTGGTAGAGTGGCTTTCCCTAATTTAATCATAAACTTAAATGCATATGTGGATTGAATAACTAGAACCTAGGATATGGCATGAATCCTAGGACAAGAAGTTACTTGAAATGTTTGTATGTGTGGTTGAATTACAGTCTTGAATGAATAAATAGAAATCTTAACAACTGCCTATTAATGTACAAGAGCTGCCTATGAAATATGAATTACCTGTGTTAGTTAAACAATTACATGTGACATCACCTGTTATATACGTTAAATGATCGAAATATGAGTTACATGTGTATAACCTAAGAATGGAAATGTGGATGATAGAAATACGAGCTGCTTAAGTATAACCTGAGAATGTAAATGTGAATGATGAAACTTGGTATGGAATGGCATGAGAAATATGAGCATGAACCCTACGAGGAATTAGGAGTAGAGCTCCTGGAAATAAATGGAATGGATCTGGAAATGTGAGTGGGATGTGTGCTGGCCCTTGAGTACGTGGTACCAAGGGGGAGCGACTATCCCTTTTTAGTGTAGAGCAGAGCTAGCCGCCCTTGGGTTGGGACCTGGGGTTAGGAATGGCCACTCTACACTGACTCTTATTAGCCCTCGCGTACATAGTGCCGTGGAGAGGTATTAGTGTAGGGAGGGAGCTAGCCACCCCACTGGGCTCGGGATTAAGCTAGCCAACCTACACTGACTTTTCTTTGGCCCTCTGGGCAAACCGGGGTAGTAAGACGAGGGTGCGCGGACTGTGGAGGGGTGAGACCCCTGTTTGGTTCTTTTTTTTTGAAATAGTGAGGATTGCTATCATGAACCGATAGCAATTCGGAGGGTAGTATATTTCTTATCAAAAAAGTATTACAAAAGAGATTCCGAACTATGTATGAGGGACCAGCATTCCTTTACAATGTTCTCACATCTCACCGGTCTCTCCTAAAAGAGCTTAACATTACGCGCCCTCCACACACACCACAAAGCAGCTGCCATAGCCCCTAATGGTCGACCAGGACTGTTGAACCTCTTCCATAGTGAATCCCAGGAGGGAAGAGGTTCTAAATAAACCATCCTCCAAATCTTGTCGGTGACCAGACAGGAGGAGAAAATGTGTGCTGCATTATCAGAGTGTAAGCCACAAAGAGGGCAGGCATTCAGGACAGTCCCCATCCTTCTGTGCCTCAGATCACCAGTGATCAAACCTTCCCATCTGCAAAGCCACAAGAATATCTGGACCTTCAAAAGGATTCTCAAGAGCCAAATCTTTCTGTCAACAGGATCACATTCCACCTCATTGTTGGATCTAATAACTTTCTCATACGCCTGCTACACTGAGAAGATACCCTGCCAACCGTATGTATCCGTCGCATTCCTCGTAAGTTGCACCTGCTGTAGATCAGCCATCAGTTTTTGCCTCTCCTCCCACAGCTGAGTGCCTGATCTGCACTGATGCAGCTCTTCCAACCGCCAGCAGCCCTCTGCAACAGACCACAAGCTACTGACTGTGGCTTCCTTGTCTGCAGTAGCCACATAAGCTCTCGGGTAGACCTCTTTCAGTATCCTCAAATCAGACCACCGCTCATTCCACAAGCTGAAATTTCTGCCATCACCAAGCTTAGGCTGCAGCAGATGCCAATAACTGCTGATTACACTGATCACTGATCGCCAAAAAGGGGAGGGTTTCTTCGGTTGGAGCCTTTGCAGACTGCTGTTTGATCCCCCATAGCTGTCCCTGACTAGATCAGCCATCAACTCCTCCTTGCAATCCAAAATCCTGATGGCCCATTTAATCAATAAAGCCTCATTGAATTCTTTGAGTGCCTTAATTCCCATACCACCAAGTTCTTTTGGCCTGTAGATATTGCTCCATCTGATGGGCTGCATGAAACCGCCTTCATGACCTGCTCCTTTCCAGAAGAATCTCTTCCTCATAACATCCAATCTCTTCCAGATACACTTAGGGGCCCTGAAAATGCTAAAATAGAAGACCGGTATGGCTGTAATGACCGAATTGAGAAGGATCAGTCTTCCACCCTTAGACAAAAATTTTCTACTCCATCCTTTCAGCTTTCCAAAAACCTTATCAAACAAGACATTCCAATCAGATTTTTTCAGTTTTGCAGCCCTCAATGGCAATCCCAGGTACTTCAGTGGCAGCTTAGATCGAGGTGACCCCAATGTACCCTCCAAGTCCAGCTGCTCCTGCTCATTCATGCCAAAACAAATCAAGACAGACTTTTCCTTATTCAAACATAAGCCTGAAATATCCCCAAATATCTTCACCAGTAACCCCAGAGCATGTGCCGCAGGTTTGGACCCTTCAACAAAAAAAATTGTGTCATCTGCATATTGCAAAATGGGGGCCAGAGTTCTGTTAGATAGTGAGTATCCTTTAATTATACCCACCTCTGCCAATTTGCAAGCATACCTTGCAAGCCTGTCCACCACAAGGTTAAAAATCAACGGAGCTAGAGGGCATCCTTGTCTAACCCCACGTTGAGGCTGGATCCACACTCCACAAGGCTTCCCATTGATCAATGGAGAGAAAGAAGCGGTAGTGACACAACGTTTCATCCATTGGATCCATAAGGGGGGAAAGCCTCTCCTTCTAAAAACCTCCCAAAGATACGGCCAAGAGATCGAATCATAAGCCTTTTGGAAATCAACTTTCCACATGAATGCCTTGCATTTCCTTCTATGCCATCCACTCACCATTTCCTGAGCCAAGATAAAGGATTCCTGAAGTGATCTGTTAGGCAGGAATGCAGCTTTGTATCAGGTGGATCAGGCCCTGTAGAACATTTCTCAGCCTATTAGCCAAAATCTTGCTGATGACAAGATAGATGAAATTTGAAAGGGAGATCGGCTTAAAGTCTGAGAATTTTTCTGCTCCTATTGATTTAGGCAGGAGAAAAAGATAGGACTTGTTAATCCTCTTAAACCCAGCATTTCCCACCTCAAATTCTCTGATAACATCCATCACTTCTTTGCCCACCACACTCCACATCTCTCTGTAAAAGAAAACTTGTATTCCATCAGGGCCTGGGGAACCTTCCATATTTAATTCTCTGATTGCCTGTAGGGTCTCCTGTTTAGTGATAATTGCAGTCAGTTGTGCAGCCTGATCACTCGTCACCGTAGGACCATCACTTCCTGCCATTCTCCATTTCCCCCTCTTAGCTACCCGAGATGCCTCTCTATAAAATTTAATGGCTTCAGATTTAATCTCCCGATTGGAGATGACCCTATGCCCATCATTGAGAATAAAGGAAATAAAGTTAACACGTCTCCGAGAGCTAGCCACAAGATGGAAAAATTTTGTATTGGCATCTCCCTCCTTAAGCCATAATTGCCTTGATCTCTCCCTCCAATCGATTTCTTGTTTAAGGTCTTCATCCAGTATCACATCCTGCCACATTTTCCTTTCAGCCAACTCTTCCTCAGATAAAGGGCCAGCTGCCTCCTTAGAATCCAGCTCCTGAATTTTATTTAGAGCTTCCCTCCTCCTCTGTTGCCTCATCAAACCAACAGTAAATCTATATTCTTTTAAGACAGTGCGCAAATTAGCTAGCTTGGTTGCCAATCTGACAGTAGCAGACCCCTCCACCTTTTTAGCTCGCCACCAAGAGCTGATCATCTGACAGAAGCCCGGTTCATTCAGCCATGATCTTTTCATTTTGAAATAAGAACCAACATGAGTTTCTTCCCCACTATCCCACACCAAAGGGGTGTGATCAGAAAAAGGTCGGCTCAATCCACTCACAGACGATAGCTGGAATCTTACCAGAATGTCCACATTCCCAAAAAATCTATCTAATTTGGATGCCTGCCCATTTCCATTGCGCCAAGTAAATTCCACACCAGAGGATGGATATTCACTCAACTATAGAGATTGAACCATCATCTGGAAGCCAGTAGCCGAACTGTCTATGTTACCGTTAGGCCTATCTGCCCCTGTTAGCATACAATTGAAATCCCCACCCGTCAACCACATTCCCCCCCTGCACCAACTCAGCCATAGCAGACCACTCTCCCACAGCTCCTGCTTGGCAGATGCAGCACATGGTCCATATACCCCAGTAATCCAGATACACTCCTGCCCCTGGTGAATCTGGAATTTGCATGTCAGCATATGCCTGGCTTTATGGACTTCCAAACATTGAGCTCACCCCTTCCTCCACCAGATAGCAATACCTCCCAACCTCCCTTGTGCATCAATCTACACATAATCATTCAGCCCTGAAGCTAGCAAGTCAGACCAAAGCCTGTCAGAACTACCTTCAATGTGTGTCTCTTGAATGAGCACACATTCAATTCCCCATTCCCTCAAATATCTCATCAGAGAAGCCCTCCGACTTTTGTCGTGCAACCCATGCACGTTCCAAGTGAGGATTCTCATCTATCCTCACTGGACCCCTCCCCCCTGAGGGTCTGACATTTGCATACCTGCATAACTTTCGCAACCTTGTCTTCATCCATCAGAATGATAGCCTTTGATTTTCTCTGTTGGAGGCTATATGGTGCTCTACCCTTACCAATCTTTGAGTGAGAACCACCTTCACATTTAAGGCCTTCCTACTCCTGCAGATCCTGTTTATCCTTCAGAGACTCAATCTGCGTGTCATGACTCCCCTGCTTCTTAGTCTCCATGTCACCTGACAGCACATCCCCTGCCATCGTGGGCGTTGGTCCAGCCGTTTCCGCCCCACCCAATTCCTCCTTTTCTTCATTCTGAGCCTCCCCCAACTCCTCCACACGGAAGTCCTTACGAGTTTTGACAGTTAGGGATTCATCGCCGCGACCCGTGCACAGTTCTTGCATAACTGCCTCATCAGCTGCAGGTCCAGACGACTTAAGTTGCTTTACTATAGTGTCCCACCAGAAACCTCAGCCTCAGCATCCAGGAACTCCCACCACATCTCAGAATCAGATTCTCAGGTACAGAGCCAACTATAAATACATCAACCATCACATTTAGCAAGCGCCCATCGCCCTCAAGCAATCTGATAACCGCGTCCTCTGCCACTGATGCAAATCCTGAGATCATTGACGATACGACCTCCTTCGAGCTCAGATGTAAAGGCAGCCCCTCAATCTCAAGTTTTCCCGATCTGGATCCCACTCTCTGGGGTGGTCTCTCCGGCAAGGCTCCATCAAAGGGAGAAACCAGCCTCCAGATCACCGTGAAGCCATCGTTGCAGGATGTTTGAAATCGTAGCTTCTCAACATCCACCATATCCAAGCCAAAGAGGACAAAACGTGTATTTGATAGAAAAGAAACCTTCTAGGAGTTGGTCGAGAGGGAGAGAGAATTTACCAGGGTGCAAACATTCTCCGTCGTCGGTCTTCCAAACATAACCTCCCCGACCAGAGCTCCACGCAAGGCCATCTCTGCCGCTTTGATGTTCTCTGTCACAGGAACCTCCACATCAGCCGTAAGTCCCCCCGGCTTGCGCAGAGATGGGGGCGGAGGCGGCATCTGCACAGCCCTAAAATTCAAACTTCCAGAGCGCGGGAAAGGACGCTCTTTCATCAGTCCCCCTAAACTTCTACATGAGTCCCTTTTGTGACCGAATCCCCCGCAGCCAAAGCACACCATGGGAGATCGACAAGTGGCCGCCATATGTCCCCGCCACCGGCAGCGGAAACATACAGTCTTGCCGGCCACCTTTGTTCCCCTTCCATCAGACCACCTTGCCTCCATCCCCCTTTTGCTGCAAGCATCAGAATCCCTCTGCTCCTTCTGCCTCCAAACTCTCGACCTCCAAGTATGCTATCCTTCATCATCCCTACTACCACCAGCCGTCGTCCTTGAGTCGCCTGCCGTCGTCCGCATCATCCCCTCCCAGTTCATCAATCCTTAACCTATCGACCCCTGTTTGGTTTTAAGGGGCTAGACCCTTATTACTGAGAGGGCTAGGCCCTATACTGTTCCGTGCTGTACTTTGAGCGTACCCACTAGTGGAAATGATTGACTGCGTGCGAGTGCGGGGTAGCTACCTGTGCACTTATCGTGTGTGCCGTAGTCACCGCTACGTCTAGACAGTGACCTCGGGGTGGTTTACTAGGTGTAGGGTTACCACGGGGAACTCTCGTGGCTAGGAGAGTACCATGTGTGACTTCTACTCTTCGGAAAAGACCGCAATCAAGATCGTTCCTACGAGGAACATTCGAGATCAAGAAAGAGATCTGATAAATAAACCAATGGGTGAAAAAGGAATAACTTGTAAAATAAAGTAATTTGAGTAGATAGTTACCTGTTCACTTTTACTGCTTTAGTTAGCTGGTTGCCACTCTACTCAGCGTTCGCTGACTTTGTTAGTCATAACCCTTTTCAGGTCTAGGTGTTGAGCAGCTCGAGTCTCCGGCTGCAGAGTGACCGGGTCGATCTTTCGCTTTTAAGTCGTTTGTAGTTTAATGTGGTGGAAAAATCGACTAATCAATTTTTAATAAGAAATAACCACTCGCAGAGGAGCGGGTCGTTTCCACAGGGAGGCAATAACGTATTAAAATTCGCGCCACTTAAAAATGTTTGTTCGGAGTCAATTTGGACAAGAACCAAGCCAAGATTGCCTTTAGATTAAGGTTTAAGCAAGAAATAATGCTGAAATGGCAATTATGATAAACTACAGGATATTTTCCGCAATGCAGACTGAATAGAATATGAATAAAATCTGGCAATGGCAGAAAATGTAAATTTTAATCAATGCTTTACTGTAGCAAAACAGGGGAATTTTTCCCCGTTGTCTTGCGCGACGAGGAGCCGATGGCTGGGCGCGGGAAGCTCGGCGGAGGTCCCTTGGATCAAGGGCTTCGAATCGGTGGTGACGGCGAGTCGCGCGGCGGCCGGAGGTGGCCGGACGAGCTCCGGCGGAGGTGCTGCAGGCGGTTGTGCGTGGGCGCGCGGAGGGTCTGCGGAAGGCGCTGGCGCGCGGTGGAAGCTGCAGAGGGGCTGCGGAGGGTGCTGGCGCGCGGAGGCGTGGCGGTGGTAGCTGCAGAGGGGGCGCTTGCGCAGTGGTCTGCAGGCGGTTGGCGTGTGCGCGGGCTGATCTGCAGGCGGGCGCTGGCGCGGTGGTCTGCAGGCGGTTGGCGTGTGCGGTGGAAGCTGCAGAGGGGGCGCTTGCGCGGTGGTTTGCAGATGGCTGTGCGGTGGAGGGCGCAGGCGGTTTGGTGGCCGGTTGGAGAGTGCAGGCTGAGGAAGTGGAGGTGAGCGGGTAACTTCAGACGTCTGGGAAATTTCCCAGACGTCTTAAGTTACTGAGAGGGTGGCTGATCAGTAGCTTGCGTGGTGGTCTGCGACGACGGCGAGGAAGATGCACGCTGATGTGCTCACGGTAATGCGGGCGAGCTCCGGATGGCGGTGTGGCCTGTCACACCACACGCCCACGGTGGTGGAGACTCGCCGCCACGGTAGAGGCCGGCAGTGTGGAGTGGAAGAGAGAGGATCTCTCTGCACAGTGGTGGGTCGGTGGCGGAGGCCTACTGCAGCCGGCAGCTTCCGTGCTCCTTTTATAGTGTCTTGAACAATTTTGAAATCAGCCGCCGACCAGATCCACCACATCCGCTCCCCCTTGAATGGCTTCATCACTGCAGCAGCCGGGCGTTGGAGCGGCAGCCAGCCGTTCTGAAAGAAGACGAATAAAGCAAATATTATTAAAATATTAGGGTTATTTATGTATAGACCCTCAACTTCTATGTTAATAAAAACAATATACCTAATTGGTTATCTAATTAGATGAATGCTATTCTAAGCTAATTCTAAATGCACTTAAGATATGAATGCAATGTATGGATTATGTAATTAGATTAAAACTATGAATTAATCTATTTACATCCTAATTTATACTAAATAAATGTTAGAATTAACCTAATGTGTAGGCACTTAAGTACTTAAATAACCCACAACTATGGGCTAATCAAATACCCCCATGCCTAGTTTTTGCTAGTCCCTAGCAAAATTAAGCGAAACCTAGCACTCTAAGTAGACTAGTCAACTCACTTAGTCTTCCTTCAGAAGCATATTAAGTTCAGGTTCTAAACCCAAGGTTCCTAAGTAGTTGCTAAGTTACAGACTAGGTCGGCTAAAGACGAGTTGCCAGCACAAGTTTCCCTGATTTCTGACTCTACCCTAAAGTTTATTGATCCCTGAGATTAAAGCATCCGTGCTTGTGCATTGGTCCGAGTTATTTGAGTTAAAGGAATTTTTTTTTTTTTTTTTTAATATATATACTTTTTTTTGTTTGATTCTTCTAAGTCTAACCTCAGATCAGCTATCAACACAGTCTGTGTCGGATTCATTGTCCCCATTACCATACCTCGAAGGGTGCCTGGCTTTCGATGCTTCGAGATAGCACCGCCCATAACGACCCCAAGAACTCCTGGCAATCGACACTTCGAGATAGTATCGCCCATGGATTTCTTAAGCGAATTCAGGCCTATGGCAATCGGCACTTCGAGATAGGGCCGCCCATGGTACCTGAACCGCGCAATGCGCTTACATGCCCCCAGTAGGATGGATATCCTAAGAGACAAGCGCCGAGGAGGTAATATGTTACCATCGCATCCTCAAGGTGAGTATATACTCGACCTCTCCTGCGGCGGGAACTCTTCCAATCAAAATATGTTTTCAAGCCTTTCTTAAGTCAAAACTAAGAGAACCAAATCTCTTTTCAGAAATTAAGTTAATTACCAGACCAAGTGTGAACAATTTGGATGCTTGGGTTACAAGGACCTGTAAACCAAAAGGTAGAATAAGACTCCAGGTACTACCCCACCTTTTAACTCAAACCCTAGCTTCCCTTCCTCAACCTCTTGAAGAATGGTCCGCAACTTAACTCCTACTTAAGTTTTTAAGTCCACAAAGGACCCTAAAGGTCTAAAGCTAGTAGCTTATTTAGCTTCTAAAGTTTGACCCTAGAATTAACTTAGTCTACCCTAGAGTTCTGATTTGCTTAAGATGGCAAGATCTAGCCAGTTAAGCTCAAAACCTCTTTTTCTTTTTTTTTTTTTTTTTTTTTTTATATATATATATTTTTTTTTTCTTTTTTTTTTTTTTTTTATAAATGCATGCTATAAACAAAATGCCTCAGGTCCTCTCCCCCATGCCTGATTCAAACAATGTCCTCATTGAAAATCAAAAATAGCTAAAGGAAGATATTACCTGAGGCGGAGAATAGTAGGAGCTAAGGCTCCTCAAGAGTGACTTCGTCAACTAGATGGCCATCTAAAGTTATGTACGGTTTTAACCGTTGACCGTTGACGATAAAGGGAGTTGCTGAAGAGAAAGGATTTTTGATCTCCACAGCTCCATGGGAGAATACTTTGGTGATTATGTAAGGCCCATCCCAACGAGATTTTAATTTCCCAGGAAAAAGCTTAAGTCTGGAATTGAAAAGCCAGACTTGTTGGTTGGGTTCAAAGGTCTTTCGAAGAATAAACTTGTCATGCAAGACCTTAGTTCTTTCTTTATAAGCTTGAGAGGTGTCATAAGCATCATTCCTCAGCTCCTCAAGCTCACTTAATTCTAGAAATCGTGCCTTACCTGCCTTCTCTAAATCCATGTTAACACTTCGAATAGCCCAAAGTGCTTTATGTTCCAACTCAACAGGTAAATGGCACGCTTTTCCATACACAATCCGAAAGGGAGAAGTACCCAAAGGGGTCTTATAGGCCGTTCGATAAGCCCACAAAGCATCATCAAGCTTTTGGGACCAATCTTTCCTATCAGGTCTAACGGTCTTTTCCAAAATATTTTTTATCTCCCTATTTGATACTTCAACCTGACCACTTGTCTGAGGGTGGTAAGGGGTAGCAACCTTGTGAGTCACTCCCAAACTCTTAATTAACCGATTGAAGTGGTGGTTTCGGAAATGAGGTCTCCCATCACTTATAATAGTCTTGGGGCAGCCGAAACGGGATATGATATTGGCCTTCACAAATTTCAAAACCACAGAGTGGTCATTTGTGCGCGTCGGAATGGCCTCTATCCATTTAGAGACATAATCAACTGCCACCAAGATATATTCAAAACCATGGGACGACGGGAAGGGGCCCATAAAGTCAATTCCCCACACATCAAAAATTTCAACAGATTGAATATGATGTTGAGACATTTCATTCTTCTTCCCAATCGTTCCAGTCCGTTGACATCTAATACAGGCCTTAACAAAATTATGAGAATCCTTAAATAAGGAAGGCCACCAAAAACCAGACTGGAGAACCTTAAAAGCAGTTTTCTTAGCACCAAAGTGTCCTCCACAATGAAGTGCATGGCAAAATGTCAGCACACTTTGTTGTTCCTCTTCAGGCACACAACGTCTCAAAACTTGGTCTTGTCCAATTCTAAATAATTCTGGCTCTTCCCAATGAAAATATCTTGCTTGAGAAATGAATCTCTTTCTTTTCTGCTTATCCCAAGAGCCAGGAGTTTGTCCAGTGACCAAGTAATTTACAATGTCTGCATACCAAGGTAAAGTTGGTGTTACCGCCATCAGAGTTTCATCGGGGAATGTCTCGCGAATGTCTTCAGAAATAGAGTCGTTAAGAGGAAGACGAGACAGGTGGTCAGCCACAACATTTTCTACTCCTTTCTTTTCACGTATTTCCAAGTCAAATTCTTGAAGGAGTAAGATCCACCTAATTAGACGTGGCTTAGAATCTTTCTTAGCAATGAGATGTTTCACTGCTGCATGATCAGTAAAAATAACCACCTTAGACCCAAGTAAATAAGACCTAAACTTCTCCAGAGCAAAAACTACAGCAAGTAATTCTTTTTCAGTGACGGTGTAGTTTTGCTGAGGTTCAGTTAAAGTCTTGCTTGCATAATGCAGCACATGAGGTCTTCCCTCAACCCTTTGTCCAAGGACTGCTCCCACTGCATAATCCGAAGCATCACACATAAGCTCAAAGGGGAGTGCCCAATCAGGAGCTTGGAGAACAGGCGCAGAGATCAAGGCCTCCTTTAGAGTTTGAAAGGCCTCGGCACACTTTGAATCAAAACTGAAGGAAGATTCCTTCGCCAATAAGTCACAAAGTGGCCTAGAAATCTTACTAAAATTTTTAATAAAGCGCCTGTAAAAGCCAGCATGGCCCAGAAAGGATCTAATCTGTTTAACATTCGTAGGCAATGGAAGTTTGGAAATAGAATCAATCTTGGCTTTATCTACTTCCAAACCTTGCTCAGATACAACATGCCCAAGTACAATTCCTTTCTGTACCATGAAGTGACTTTTCTCCCAGCTGAGGACTAAACCAGTCTCCTTACATCGTTTCAACACATTCTCCAGGTGCATGAGACACTGGTCGAAAGACGAGCCATAAATAGAGAAGTCATCCATAAATACTTCGACACACTCGTCAATCATGTCCGAAAAGATAGACATCATACACCGCTGGAAAGTTGCAGGGGCATTACATAATCCAAACGGCATACGCCTAAATGCAAAAGTACCGTAAGGACTCGTGAATGTCGTCTTTTCCTGGTCATCAGGAAAGACTGCCACCTGATTGTACCCAGAATATCCATCGAGAAAGCAATAATACTTATTCCCTGCCAATTTTTCGAGAATTTGATCAATAAAAGGCAAAGGAAAGTGATCCTTCTGGGTAGCGGTGTTCAGCTTGCGGTAATCAATACAGACCCTCCATCCAGTTGAGGGTCTAGTGACGACTTGTTTACCTTGGTCGTTGAGTTCCACAGTAAAGCCTGCCTTCTTTGGCACCACATGAATGGGACTGACCCATTTACTATCAGCAATGGGATATATGATCCCAGCGTCCAACCACTTCAGGATTTCCTTTTTTACAACCTCCCTCATATTAGGGTTCAGACGTCTCTGCATGTCCCGAAAAGGCTTGATGGAATCATCAGTATAAATGTGGTGCATGCAGAGTGTAGAGTCTATACCCTTAATGTCAGCAATGCTCCAAGCAATAGCTTCCTTATGCCTAGACAGGCATTCAATCAAGGCTCCCTCCTGTGCCTCAGACAGCACAGCCGAAATGATAACTGGGAGCGTATCATTGGCACCTAGGAAAACATACTTGAGAGTGTCAGGGAGGGGTTTCAACTCAAGGTTGGGGGCTTGTATGGTTGAGGGTTTCATAATAGATGTCCCCATCTCAGGTAGCAAATCTGCCTTCGGCGGAAATGATGGGGGAAGAGACTCAGCAGAAACTCCTAGCAATTCCTCTAGTTCTAGTATATCCCCTTCACATTCCTCCAAGAGATGGGAATGCTCATTTAGCATGACATGCTGAAGGGGGTCATCACATAACATTGCAGGAGTTGCCTCTTCAATCAGGTCATCTATCACCTCAACTTGAGAACAATCCTCAAGTCCAGCTTGTTTGTAAGCATCAAACACATTAAGCCGGATTTTCCTATTCCCAAAGCCCATTTTCAATGCCCCAGTATTGCAATTAATTGAAGCATGGGAAGTTGCAAGGAAGGGGCGGCCCAAAATGATGGAGGGTTTGGTTGGCTTGTTGGTAGGGTCAGTGTCCAAAACTAAGAAGTCAACGGGAAAAAAGAAATCCTCCACTCTTACGAGGACATCTTCCAAAATTCCCCGTGGTGTCTTAAGTGATCGATCAGCAACTTGAAGGACTACAGGGCTAGGCTTCAGATTGCCTCCCCCAAGTTGTTCATATACATAGCTCGGAAGGATGTTCACCCCCGCACCCAGATCAAGCAGAGCCTCATCAATTTGTAAGTCACCAATAACTACAGAGATATATGGGGCCCCTGGGTCCTTAAGTTTCGGAGGTGTGCCATGTTGAACAATTGAGCTAACAGAATCAGGCAGGACAACTTTAGACTGGACCTGTTTTCTAGATTGCCGCTTTTTCGTGCACAAGTCCTTTAAGAAGCGGGCATAAGACGGAATCTGCCTGATAGCTTCAAGCAAAGGCAGGTTAATCTGCACTTGCTTGAAAGTTTCCATAATCTCATCCGTCTTATCTTTGGCTCCAGATGAGCCAGCAGAAGTCTGCCCAGAGGTGGATAAGCACTCTGGAAATGGCACTCTCGATCTCTGGGTGGAAGGGTTGTCATGTTGAGTAAGGGGTGGAACGGGGGCAACTTCTTCCGGTGAGGTGATTTCAAGCGGAGGAGATTTGGGCAAATCTTCTTCGGTGGGGGTGAAAGTCGGGGTGGATGTTTTTTTAGGGGGTGAGACTATAGGAGCATCGGGTTTGGAAATTTCTTTCCCACTCCTCAGAATAGTCACCGCCTGAGCATGCTCCCTAAAGACAATCCCTTTTCCTTTAGGATTTTCCTCAGCAGCACTTGGAAACTTCCCAGTCTCCCTCTGTCTAACGGCCTCAACAAGGTGTCCAATTTGTGATTTCATCTCATGTATAGCCTTGTCATGAGATTGGATGATGGCACTTTGACTTTCTTGCATAGTTTTCAATATCACCTTCAATTCATCCATCTCAGAGGTTTTAGGTTGGGCAAAGGTCTGAGGTTGGTTCATTTGATGGTTTTGAAAGGATTGCGGTTTGTAATTCCCTGAATTTGAGACATTTCCTTGTCTCCATGAAAAGTTTGGGTGGTTCCTCCATCCCTCATTATAAGTGTTGGAGAAAGGATCATTACGAGGTCTTGGACGGAACCCTTGAGCGGCATTCAAATCTGCTTGTACAAGCTCAGGGAATTGGGAGGCTAAGTGGCAATCCACAGTGGCGTGTGTATTGCCTTGACAAATTACACATTCAGAAGCTTGGGATGTGGAGGTGTTAGGTGTGAATGAACTCGGGTTCGACATAAGCCTTTCCATGTTTTGATTCAGTAATTGAATTTGATAAGCTAAATTCTGGGTGTCCCTTGCTTCATTCGCCTCCAACTTTCTTTGCATGAGAGTGGGCTTTCTATCCATATAGGCAGAATTCAAGTGAATAGAATTCTCACTCAAAGTATCAAATAAGTTCCAAGCTTCATCCTCAGTCTTAGATAGAAAGGTTCCTGCACAGGCACCATCCACAGTTTGCATATGCGAATCATTAAGTCCGGTGTAGAACCTTTCAACCAGTTGCCATTTAGGCACCTGGTGATGTGGGCAAAGTCTCAGCAAATCGTTAAAGCGCTCCCACGCATCATGGAAAGCTTCCCCATCCTTTTGAGCAAAACTCATGATTTCCCTCCTAAAGTGATTTGTTTTGCTCATGGGAAGTACTTCTTCAAAAACTCCTTTTTCAGGGCATCCCAAGTATTTAAATTATCAAGGGTGTGGTACCAATACTTGGCTTTGTCCTTTAGGGAGAAGGGAAAAAGGGTCCGCATTTGAGCGTCATCAGTAACGCCCTGCAGCTTCACCGTGGAACAGACCTCGGTGAATTCCTCAATATGCCTGTAAGGATCTTCCCTAGTAGTACCATAAAAGGAGGGTAGCAAGGATATGGTACTACTTTTGATCTCATATGGATTATCCCCTCCAGGTCTACGTAGTGCTGGGCCAGCTTGGTTGGTTGGGATGAAATATTCCTTAAGGCTCCTTTGACCGGCCATTTCTACCCTTGGGAGGTCTTTTCTTAGGATTCTTTCTGGTTCAGGATCAAATACAAGTTGTCTCCTAAGAGAACGCCTACCAAGCATGCACTACAAACACAATTCAAACGGACTTGTTTGGTCTTTACAGATTTAGGCTTTTGAATTTAATTCAAATTGTAGGTGACAAAACAAGTTACCCAATCAATTACGCGCCTATTGTCAACCTACGGCTCGCCTAAAAAGACCTAGTTGGAACTTAGGTAATCTTCCCTAAATCTCAAATGGTCAAGTAAATCCAAAGACGGAAGATCGAGGGATGCAAGTAGGCCTAAGCCTTCCTTTGAAGCTGTGCTTTCGCGGTGCTCCTCAACTACCCCCAAAAATCCGTGACAGGGTATCCCCTTCTTTGGATTTACAAAACCTTTGATCTCAAGTTCCGAACACTTCAGAATCCAACGAAAGGAGGGCTCTTGTCCTAGTATTTCCAAACCTAAGGAGTGTCTAGAAGCGTGCCGTGGTGCAAGTGAAATAAGTGTGCATACACCGTAAAAGATTTTGAACTTTGAATCGCACGCCAAGTTTGAAAATGAAATCCTTGGTTTTTAAAATGTCCTTCCTTTAATTAGTCCTTTTTCTAAAAAAAAAAAAAAAAAAATGTGACCACTTGTTAGATTTATTCAGTACAGATTAGGTGGTCTTCGCATTAAATCCCAAATGCAATGCGTGATCAAAAATATGATGCAAAGTAAGAGAATGCGTACCTTGCCTCCAGCGATCTTCGATGCAAAAATGTACGCAATGCAGAAAAGCAAATCTAGAGGCTGCTCATACAGACCTAAATGGTTCGTCCTAGGGCAGGCAGCTTCTAGCAGGCAGCTCGTTTTTTTTCTTTTTCTGTTTTTTTTAGAACTACTTATGCACAAGCAAATAAAAGAAATAATAAAAAAAATAAACCTAAATCTAAAGAAAAGGGAGCAGGCTCCCAAAAATTACCCAACACGGGTCCAAAATAAAATCAGGGAACAAACCCTCAAAATATGCCCCAGAACAAGGGTTTCAAACTAACTGTAATGAAAAAATTAAGTCTTCAGTCTTAATTCTATTCTAATTAAATTAGCGATTAAATACAGTGGTGTCCGTCGCGTCCTCGTCCTTCTCCTCCTTTCAAAATTGCTTGTCCACTTCTCGTCTGGCGACGTCAAGGGTCGCCTCTCACAGTGGCTGATTCTTGCACAAAATTTCTCGCACAGAAAAGAAAATAATAGATGGTCAAATCTCTGTGCAATTGACAAATAATGAAGATAAAATTAGGCGAAATTATTGCGTCTGTTGCCTCCCCGGCAACGGCGCCATTTGACCGGGTCGATCTTTCGCTTTTAAGTCGTTTGTAGTTTAATGTGGTGGAAAAATCGACTAATCAATTTTTAATAAGAAATAACCACTCGCAGAGGAGCGGGTCGTTTCCACAGGGAGGCAATAACGTATTAAAATTCGCGCCACTTAAAAATGTTTGTTCGGAGTCAATTTGGACAAGAACCAAGCCAAGATTGCCTTTAGATTAAGGTTTAAGCAAGAAATAATGCTGAAATGGCAATTATGATAAACTACAGGATATTTTCCGCAATGCAGACTGAATAGAATATGAATAAAATCTGGCAATGGCAGAAAATGTAAATTTTAATCAATGCTTTACTGTAGCAAAACAGGGGAATTTTTCCCCGTTGTCTTGCGCGACGAGGAGCCGATGGCTGGGCGCGGGAAGCTCGGCGGAGGTCCCTTAGATCAAGGGCTTCGAATCGGTGGTGACGGCGAGTCGCGCGGCGGCCGGAGGTGGCCGGACGAGCTCCGACGGGGGTGCTGCAGGCGGTTGTGCGTGGGCGCGCGGAGGGTCTGCGGAAGGCGCTGGCGCGCGGTGGAAGCTGCAGAGGGGCTGCGGAGGGCGCTGGCGCGCGGAGGCGTGGCGGTGGTAGCTGCAGAGGGGGCGCTTGCGCGGTGGTCTGCAGGCGGTTGGCGTGTGCGCGGGCTGATCTGCAGGCGGGCGCTGGCGCGGTGGTCTGCAGGCGGTTGGCGTGTGCGGTGGAAGCTGCAGAGGGGGCGCTTGCGCGGTGGTTTGCAGATGGCTGTGCGGTGGAGGGCGCAGGCGGTTTGGTGGCCGGTTGGAGAGTGCAGGCTGAGGAAGTGGAGGTGAGCGGGTAACTTCAGACGTCTGGGAAATTTCCCAGACGTCTTAAGTTACTGAGAGGGTGGCTGATCAGTAGCTTGCGTGGTGGTCTGCGACGACGGCGAGGAAGATGCACGCTGATGTGCTCACGGTAATGCGGGCGAGCTCCGGATGGCGGTGTGGCCTGTCACACCACACGCCCACGGTGGTGGAGACTCGCCGCCACGGTAGAGGCCGGCAGTGTGGAGTGGAAGAGAGAGGATCTCTCTGCACAGTGGTGGGTCGGTGGCGGAGGCCTACTGCAGCCGGCAGCTTCCGTGCTCCTTTTATAGTGTCTTGAACAATTTTGAAATCAGCCGCCGACCAGATCCACCACATCCGCTCCCCCTTGAATGGCTTCATCACTGCAGCAGCCGGGCGTTGTAGCGGCAGCCAGCCGTTCTGAAAGAAGACGAATAAAGCAAATATTATTAAAATATTAGGGTTATTTATGTATAGACCCTCAACTTCTATGTTAATAAAAACAATATACCTAATTGGTTATCTAATTAGATGAATGCTATTCTAAGCTAATTCTAAATGCACTTAAGATATGAATGCAATGTATGGATTATGTAATTAGATTAAAACTATGAATTAATCTATTTACATCCTAATTTATACTAAATAAATGTTAGAATTAACCTAATGTGTAGGCACTTAAGTACTTAAATAACCCACAACTATGGGCTAATCACAGAGGGTGCTGGACCTAGTAGATTTCAGTAGTTGTAGCTTTTTGTAGTACTTTCTGTTGTAGTGAGTTTCAGACTCTTGTACCTTTATGTTTTCTTACCTTCTTTCTATTTTACTATTGTGGTGGTGATATGTACTGTAGCAGCCTTTACTTTCTTATTACTTGTACTCTTTTACTATTAGTTGCATAGCATTGTGAATGCGGTTTATTTTCCTGCTTTTTGGTTATTTCTTGTTGGACAACTGGGTGTTGGGATCAATCGAGTCGGGTCGGTCTCGTGTCCTGTAGGGATTCAGGAACCGGGTCGTAACAAGATAGTATCAGAGCAAGGTCATCCCGAGAAATGAACCACCTAGTTTGAGAATAACCAATTCACGTGCATGTAACTAGAGTAACCACCACAACGTACCTTTTGACATCTGTTCTGAGGTTCTTTTGCTGAATGTCCGTTAGAGTTGATGTCTTTTTGTTCTGTTATGCGCATCTCATTGCAGGAGATGCCTCGACGTGGAGTCCTTGAGGCGAGCCACAGATGCAGCCGTGGACGAGGTCGAGCACGTGCCCCTTCCCCTACTACAATGACACTACGAGCTTTCCAGATAGTTCCGGAAGCTGAAGCCTCCTTTCAAGGGGGATGAGGACCCGTCAGAGGCGGAGGATTGGCTCGAGCAGATTGAGAAGGTGTTTGACACCCTTTGCCCTCCTGCGGAGTGTCGCGTGGCCTTTGCCATGTACCAGTTGGAGAACACGGCACACAGGTGGTGGAGGGCAGTCAGAGGCTAGGAGAGGGTAGAGCCGACGTGGGACCAGTTTGTGACCATCTTCTACGAGTAATACTTCCCGCAGACGTGGCAGGATTAGAGGAGGTAGGATTTCCGCACTCTTCGCTAGGGGACGAAGACTGTTAGCGCGTATCGTACGCGTTTTCTAGAGCTGTCCCATTTCGCTACGACAGCTGTGACTATTGAGGAGAAGCGCCTGTGGAGGTTCACTGAGGGGCTCCGACCTACCATTCGGGGGTATGTCAAATCCCTGAAGCTGCCCACGTTCTCGAGAGTGGTGGAGGCAGCTATGACATATGAGGAGACCAACCCGGCTGCACGTGACACTGACAGCGGATGGAAGAGGCCCTACTAGCTAGAGTACTCACAGGGCCAGCGAGAGAAGAGGCATGCGGTGCCCGCGGGAGAGCCGTCACGTTTTGCGAGGCCGTCAGTGGCTTTTGGTAGCCTCAACAGGGGCTAACTGTCGGCACTGGACCCCCACCCAACCGTCAGAAGGGACCTACCGGGGGTGGGAGTTGAGTTCTCCTCTACTACCAGTGTGGCTAGCTGGGCCACATCAGGAGGGACTGCTCGTCTAGGGCCAGAGCGCAGTAGATGCTCCCCACACCGAGCGCTGGAGGCCAAGTAGGTGGCTGTGATTCCCAGGCGTGTGGGGGAGGACAGCAGTCGCAGGGAGAGTACCGGCCAGCGGCTACCCATCCGACGTAGAGTGTGGCTGCTTCTTCTGCACCGAGAGCTGAGGGGCGTATCAACGCCCTCACACAAAGACGCCAGAGCATCAGGTTCGGTGGTGGCATGTATGGTTACAGTTTTCGGCAGATTAGTTTACATGTTTTTTGATTCCGACGCCATGCACTCGTTTGTTGCTGCGAGTTTTGCTGTCAATTTGGGACAGGATTGTGTGTTGATAGAGGATCCGTTTGTGATCAGAGGTCTGGGTGGTCAGCTGTTTGTAGCTGGGGAGGTCTACACAGACTGTGAGGTCAGTGTTGGGGGACACAGCCTTCCCGTTGACTTTATTGTGATACCAATGGAGGATTTTGACGTGATTCTGGGATGGGTTAATTGTCCGCTTACCATGCTTTGGTGGACTGTTTTGAGAGGAAGATCGTTTTCTCCATACCAGAGATGCCTTCTTTTAAGTTTCACGGACAGCCAGTGGATGGAGGCTTCAGGTGCATTTCTGCACTTAGGGCGTAGAGACTTTTGGGCCAGGGGTGTGAGGGCTTTCTGGCTTGTGTAGTGGCAGAGTCCAGCCCCATGGCAGACTTTCAGAGCATCCCGGTGGTCAGAGAGTACCCCGACGTGTTTCCAGAGGAGCTGTCAGGACTACCGCTTGAGCGTGAGATCGAGTTTGAGATCTCACTGTACCGGGGACCAACCCCATTTCTACAGCACCTTACAGGATGGCAGCACTTGAGCTGCGAGAGCTCAAGTCCCAATTGCAGGACCTATTAGAGAAGGGCTTTGTAAGGCTCAGTGCGTCCCCGTGGGGAGCCTCGGTGTTATTTGTGAAGAATGATGGTACCCTACGCCTTTGTGTGGACTACAGACAGCTGAATAGGATCACCATCAAGAACAGGTATCCGCTGCCGAGGATTGATGATTTGTTTTACCAGTTGCAAGGTGCTACAGTGTTTTCCAAGATAGATTTGAGATTTGGCTACCACCAGTTAAGGATCAGGGAGATCGACATCTCCAAGACAGCTTTCCGCACCCGGTATGGACACTACGAGTTTTTGGTCATATCGTTTGGGTTGACCAATGCCCCCGCTACCTTCATGGATTTGATGAACTAGGTGTTCAGAACGTATCTAGATCAGTTTGTAGTGGTATTTATTGATTATGTGCTCATTTACTCGTGGGATCAGGCACAGCACGGACAACACTTGCGGATGGTTCTGGACATGTTGAGACGACCTAGGCTGTATGCTAAATACAGCAAGTGCAAGTTTTGGTTGAGGCAGGTGATCTTCTTGGGACATGTGATTTCAGGGAATGGCTTGGCTGTGGATCCAACCAAGGTAGAGGCAGTACTCAGGTGGGAGAGGCCACGTACAGTGATAGAGATCCGCAGTTTCTTGGGACTGACAGGTTACTACCGGTTCTTTATCAGGGGTTTCTCATAGATTGTGTGTCCTATGACATAGTTGACCCGGAAAGACGTGCCCTTTACTTGGATAGACGCTTGTGAGGCATGTTTTTAGGAGTTGGAGAGGCTGACTTCGGCTCCTATGCTTACCATCCCAAACAGCAGTGGTGGTTTCGTTGTTTACACGGACACTTCGTTGCAGGGGTTAGGGGGTGTGCTCATGCAGCGAGGTCACGTTGTCGCTTACGCTTCATGGAAACTGAAGCCTCACGAGCATAGCTACCCTACCCATGACTTAGAGCTGGCAGTTGTCGTCTTCGCGTTGAAGACATAGAGGCACTACCTATACGGTGAGGCATTTGAGATATTCACGGATCATAAGAGCCTCAGGTACTTGTTTGATCAGAAGAAGCTTAACATGAGACAGAGACGTTGGTTAGAGCTTCTGAAGGACTATGACTACAGCATCTCCTACCATCCGGGGAAGGCCAATGTGGTGGCTGATGCCTTGAGCTGGAAGACGCTCGCTTACTTGGCCACCTTACAGGCATAGAGTTGGAGACCTATGGAGGAGTTGGGCAGTTGGTGACCCCTAGAGTTACAGGGGCATTGTGGGGTAGTGATGTGACACAACAGACGAGACTAGAGCTGATAGACCATATCATTACAGGACAGATGATAGATCCGTGTCTGCAGTCGTTGAGAGACAGAGTACTGTCAGGGGACCCAGGAGGCTTCTCCTTTACAGACGAGGTGCTGCGTATGAGGGGATGTTTGTGCGTTCCCAAGGATGAGTTGTTGAGAGAGCTCCTGGCTGAGGCACATGGGCCCAGGTTCACCATACATCCCGGGAACACGAAGATGTATCATGATCTGAGACGTGACTTTTGGTGGAGAGGGATGAAGCGAGATGTAGGTGAGTTCGTACAGCAGTGCTTAGTGTGCCAGCAGGTGAAGGCCGAGCATCAAAGGCCTGCAGGGCCATTGCAGCCACTTCCCATGCCAGAGTGGAAGTGGAAGAGCATCATCATGGACTTGGTGGTGGGCTTGCCTGTTACCTAGCGAGGACACGACGCAGTCTGGGTGATTGTAGACAGATTGACGAAGACGGCACGATTCTTGCTGACCCGAGTCACTTTGGGACCAACGCAGTTGGCAGAGAGATATATTCGTGATGTGGTACGTCTGCACGGAGTTCCGCGCGAGATTGTATCCGACCGGGATACCTGCTTTATTTCCCAGTTTTGGGCGAGTTTCAGCAGGCTTTAGGGACACGGTTGAGGTTCAGTACGGTGTACCACCCCCAGATGGACGGACAGTCAGAGCGCACGATACAAACACTTGAGGACCTTTTATGCGCCTGTGTATTGGACTGGAGGGGCTCTTGGGAGGAGCACTTACCCCTGGCAGAGTTTGTATATAATAACAGCTATCACTCGAGTATCGGCATGGTACCCTACGAGGCTCTGTACGGACGGAGGTGTATTGTGCCCTTGAGTTGGGTTGAGGTGGGGACCAAGTGGGAGGTTGGCCCTTGGCTGATTTAGTAGAGTCAGGAGGTGGTGGAGCAGATTCATAGACGACTTCGCACTGTCAGGAGCAGACAGAAGAGTTATGCCGATTGGAAGTGCAGAGAGGTGCAGTTCGAGGTTGGGGATCGCATCTTTCTTTGCATTTCTCCCATGAAGGGCTTGCAGCACTTTGGGGTGAAAGGGAAGCTCGCGTCGAGGTTTGTGGGGCCCTTTGAGATCCTAGAGCGTGTAGGACCCGTTGCTTACAGGCTTGCCCTTCCTCCCCAGCTTTCTGGTGTGCACGATGTGCTCCATGTATCCAACCTCAGGAAGTACGTCGCCGATCCTAGTCACGTTCTGAGCCACGAGAGTGTCGAGGTGGGTGACGACCTGACCTATTGACGTGCCTTCGTGCGTGTGTTTAGAAGTGTCGTTATAGTTCTCACTTGCAACGTCAGTTTTAAAATAAAGAAATGGATGTGAGTTTGAGTGTCGGTCTCAGGGAGGTGTGAAAACTGGATTTTTCTTGTCACTTATTGTCACGAAAATCGCGGAGTTTTTTCTTGCGAAAAAGACGCAGACGAAAAGTGAGAAAGGGAGAGAGAGAGATTAGGGTTAGAATCGTTTCATTCTTGTGTAGCTTGAATAGGAAATAAAGCAGGCAGCTGAATGGAAAACAACTTCATTAATCATGTAGCTTAAGTTCATAAATTACAACATTAGATACATGCTTAAACATAAGTAGAGTAAAGCTTAAAAGAAAGGAAGAAAGAAAGAGAGAGGGAGGGCGGCGAGGCAGCCACAGTGGTGGAGAAGGCTCCGTCAGCGGCTCGTCGTCTCCGGCAATTACAAAAGGGCCTTAAGGTAGCTAAGAGAGGGGTAGAGTAGTTGTAATTAGAGTGAATGCCTTGAATGGGTGGTTGGATGGAGTTTATATAGGAAAAAGGGCCTTCCAAAAGCGTCATGAAGCTCCCAGCCCGTCGGTCGCTCGCCCGCGCCATTCTTCCTCGCTCTCGATCCTTGGGTGCGATATGAGAGCCGTCCGATCGAAGATTGGATGGCTGAGATCTTCGCCCAGGCGCGCTCGGATCGCGCCTTGAGTGTGTGTGGCTGATCAGCGCCTCAGGGCATACTGCATGGCGTTATCGCCACCGTTCGCGTGCGGATCTATGGCTGAATTTCGTCCGCACGCCTCGCTGTCTTCGAATTCCCGCACTACGTGGCTTGAACCTATGTCACGTGGGCGTGGGCGTAAGTGTTAACCGTTGCGCTACGCCCGCACTTTGTTGCGGCGATTGTGGGTGTGCGTGCGGTTCTCGGCCATCCGATCAGAGATCGACAGCTCAGATCTAATCTCCGGTTGAAGGAGGAAGTAGGCGCGGGGTGAGCGGGCACCACATGGTGCGTCGAGGGCCGTTGATCATCAGATCAACGGTCATAACTTCTTGGGTCCATTGTGGGAGCTCTGGATGTCGGATTTGGCCAATTTTGAGTCCGTTGGACTCCATTCATTGTTCTGACTCCATCCGTGTGGTTCGATTGCTCATCTGAGGCCTGCTTTGACAAGTGCTCATACAAATGGCCGTTAATACTGTTTTATAAGCAATCTTGGCATATGATGCATGCAATGCTCCCATTCTACTTATGTTGTGCCTTTTATTATTAAGATGGGCCCTATTTAACAGAATTATCACCCCTAGATGCAGTGTTATCACCTACCTCGAGTGACCAGTACATATACTAGATGGAGCCATCCGGAGTTTGAGATAGAAGCAAGTACCCTTGGTGAAGGTCTTGTGGAGGAGCCAGAGGTATGAGGAGACTACCTAGGAGCTTGAGGCGGCGATGTGAGAGCGGTACCCGAAGCTTTTTGAGGGTACATTTTTTCGGACCGGCTTCGGTCCTCTTTAAGTTTGTTATGCGTATATATTTGTTTTCCACACTCTAGCTAGCTCAAGTTTCGGGGACGAAACTTCCTTTAAGTTTGTTATGATGTTAAGACCCATTCTATCCTGAGCCTTTTAAGACGTCTGGACTGTCGGTTAGGCGTCTGGTCAGACGTCTGGACACCTTCCTAAATGTCTGAAAATAAAAATTTTTGGGTACGAGCTTTGCGTTTGCGCGTGGGCTGCGAGCAGACAGTACCCTCTTTTTCTCCCCTTCTCTCTCCCCTCCTCCAGCGAACCCTAACACACCATCTTTATAAACCCCTCTTCCCCTCTCGTTCTCCCCACTCCACTAGCCCCTTATTCTCTTCCTCTTCACCCTCGCGAGAGGAGCTAGCATGTGAGAGAGAGTGCGAGAGCGGCAACGAGGAGGAGCGGCGTGAGAGAGGAGGAACTTGAGCTTGTGAGCTTGTGTGGGAGCTCATCGAAGGGCGCACGGCTGGAGCGGCGCGCGTGGGAGGAGTGCGTCAGGAAGTCGTCCCTGACGCTGCTGCAGGCGAGGGGGCGAGGTGCGACTGCGTGCGGCGAGGGCGAGCAGGAGGAGGTTCTGGTTCTGGGTTTTTCCCAGAATCAGACGTCTGGAGTGACTTCCAGATGACGGAGTGGACATCTGGAGGCAACTCCTGACGTCTGAAGACAGATCTTCGCAAAGGTGCGTTCCCTTTGCGGATACGGCCATGCAGGGATTTTGCAAGGCTAATTTTAGGAGATTTTGCTGTCGCATGCAGGGATTGCTTTGGGAAGGCGCGGGACATGCCCTCCAACGCGTTTCAGATGTCTGGGTAGCTTACCAGACGGTTGGAAGCACTCCCAGACGTCCGGAGAGGTGGTCGAACGTCTGGAGCTGGGTCTAGATGGTCCAGAAGAGGTCCTGAACGTCTGAGGTTGACGTAGAGCCTGAGGTGCATTTCTGGACACTTTTAAGACGTCTGGACATTATGCCAGACGTCTGATTTAAGTCTGTAGTCTTGTTTTTGACCCGTTTAGGGTCCGTTTGAGGTCTGTTTTATGCAAACAAGATATTGGTGTTTTCCTTATGAGTTCCTCTACCTATTAGAAGGCTTTCTATAATGTTCTGAATGTTGCATTATGATTGTTCCTTGTTATAGGACTTCGTTCCGTTGCGGGTTCGGGGCTTGCTGAGGCACGTGAGCCTACCGTTTGAGCCCCCAATACTCCTGGGTTGTCTGGTAGAGTGGCTTTCCCTAATTTAATCATAAACCTGAATGCATATGTGGATTGAATAACTAGAACCTAGGATATGGTATGAATCCTAGGATGAGAAGTTACTTGAAATGTCTGTATGCGTTGTTGAATTGCAGTCTTGAATGAATAAATATAAATTTTAACAACTGCCTATTAATGAACAAAAGCTGCCTGTGAAATATGAATTACCTGTGCTAGTTAAACAATTACATGTGACATCACCTGTTGTATATGTTAAATGATCGAAATACGAGTTACATGTGTATAACTTGAGAATGGAAATGTGGATGATAGAAATACGAGCTGCTTGTGTATAACCTGAGAATGTAAATGTGAATGATGAAACCTGGTATGGAATGGTATGAGAAATATGAGCATGAACCCTACGGGGAATTAGAAGTAGAGCTCCTGGAAATAAATGGAATGGATCTAGAAATGTGAGTGGGAAGTGTGCTGGCCCTTGAGTACGTGGTACCAAGGGGGAGTGATTGTCCCCTTTTTAGTGTAGAGCAGAGCTAGCCACCCTTAGGTTGGGACCCGGGGTTAGGAATGGCCACTCTACACCGACTCCTGTTAGCCCTCGCGTACACAGTATCGGAGAGAGCTATTAGTGTTGGGAGGGAGCTAGCCACCCCACGGAGCCCAGGGTTAAGCTAGCTAACCTACACCGACTTTTCTTTGGCCCTCTGGGCAAACCAGGGTAGTAAGACGAGGGTGTGCGGATTGTGGAGGGGTGAGACCCCTGTTTGGTTCTGAGGGGCTAGGCCTTATATTGTTCCGTGCTTTACTTTGAGCGTACCCGCTAACGAAAACGACTGATCGCGTGCCAGTGCGAGGTAACTACCCGTACGCTTATCGCACGTGTCGTAGTCACCGCTACGTCTAGACAGTAACCCCGGGGTGGTTGACTGGGTGTAGGATCACCACGGGGGATTCTCTCAGCAAAGAGAGTACCACGTGCGACTTCTACTCTTCGGAAAAGACCGCAATTAAGATCGTTCCTACGAGGAACATTCGAGATCAAGAAAGAGATCTGATAAATAAACTAATGGGTGAAAAAGGAATAACTTGTAAAGTAAAGTAATTGGAGTAGACAGTTACCTGTTCACTTTTACTGCTTTAATTAACTGGTTTCCACTCTACTCAACATTCGTTGACTTTGTTACTCGTAACCCTTTTCAGGTCTAGGTGTTGAGCAGCCCGAGTTTCCAGCTGCAGAGAGTGTTGGCCTAATGGAGTTCAGTAGCTGTAGCTTTTTGTAGTACTTTCTGCTGTAGTGAGTTTCAGGCTCTTGTACCTTTACGTTTTCTGTACCTTGTTTTCGTTTTACTGTTGTGGTGATGATATGTACTGTAGTAGCCTTTACTTTCTTACTGCTTGTACTCTTTTTACTGTTAGTTGCATAGCATTGTGAATGTGGTTTATTTTCCTACTTTTTGGTTATTTCTTGTTGGACAATTGAGTGTTGGGATCAGTCGAGTCGGGTCGGTCTCGTGTCATGTAGGGATTCAGGAACCGGGTTATAACATCTTATAACCGCCAAACATTAAATTAGATTGACGAGGAACACAGATAGCTTCAAGGATGTTGCTTTCATCAGTTTACTCTAGTAGGTATGATCCTGTAGTAGTGCATTGCTAGTCCTTTATTTCACTTTATTTACATGTTCACAAGTCTATAATATGTTATGCAATTCATGTAGAATAATGACATTGCCATCTATATTTTGTTAGGGTTTTTATATTTAGAAACTATATTGTCAGTCATACCTGACTAGTAGATGCGTATGAAGTATATATTCATACAATGTAAATTAAACATATCATTAATCCAATGTAACATCAGCATTTTGCCAAACACTTCAGTCAACGAAAAGCACTTTGATAATATATCCTTGGTCAATTTAGATGATTATGCTAATTAACACCACATAAATCAAACGTATCATATAAAATTTATTTCTACTAAACATGGGAAAATTTTAACAATTTTCCCATACCTAACCTCTAAAATTAATATGGAAAATGATTCATGTATACGGTTTTATACACCTATTTCGGACAACCACTCACAGACACCCCCCTTCATTTTTTACCAAGGGGTAGGTTTGCGAGTGGGTGTCCCAAAGGGATGTACAAAGCCCCCTTTCAGATTTGAAGAATGTCGTGTCAACGGTACATCTATGATTTGCCTGTCAAAGTAGAAAATGTTCTCATCAAAAAAGGAAAAATAGAGAAGAGAATTTCGTGCACCTTTACATGTAACATTTCGATATTCAATCACATTGATTCTAGCACTTATATTAACATGTTCTTCTAGTAAATGTCAAAGCATCAATACTACAAAACTCATGCCACAATACTGATTCATATACAAAATCGGAAGTGTTATAGCAACTGTGGTTACAAATATCATGGAATTCTTATTTATAATCTTTTCACCTTTTTTTCTTATTCATAAAAAACTATTACATCTAAATTATTCAATATCTTATCATAATATTATTATTCACTCAAATAACATTACCTAATAACTATAAATCATTATATTTTAAAAAAACTCACCTATCATCACATCAAAATCCACTAATTCTTTCTTTTCTCTCACAAAATCAACATATCAATTATTAATAATTTGATCAATTATTACCATCCCACCTATTTTTACAATTCCATCAATTATTATAATTCCATCCACCAAATACTTTTTATATTTATTTTACTCTAATTATATCTCAAAATAACATTATTCCCTGAAAAACGTTCACCCAAGGTTTCTGATACATAGAATATATTAAAAGATGTGACATAGCTAGCTAGACATCAAGGTTTATGATCCATAGAATATATTAAAAGATGTGGCATAGCTAGCCAGACAGCCAGTTGCTGCTAAGTAGCAGTGTCGGCAAGGATTTTATAAAATAATAATAAATGAAGTCAACCGCCAGCTGTTGCTCCCGGCTGAAAAATTAAAAAACTAAAAAAATTAAGAGAGACGGCAGTCCGTAAGAATTTTAAACAAGGGAAAAAGCCTACAGATTTGGCGAGTGGAGCTGAGAGAGAGACGGGATTGGAGAGGGAGAGGGAGAGGGAGAGGGAGAGAGGCTATCAGAGAGAGGATCTAAGACGGAGATCGGAGAAAGAGGGTCGATTTCTGCTGCTTCGCTTCCACTCGACTGATTTCCTCCGCCGACGAGACATGATCTTGTTAATATTTACATAAAACTCCATTGCAAATACTGTACAGTGAAAGTGAGGAATGACTACTGTGCTTATTCAACGGCTGCATGTATATATAAAAGATTCGTGCTAATTTTTTATATAGCATTGATTGTTTTTAATATGTAACTTAAAAGGACGACCGTAGAAATCTGTTTTGCAATGTGAACGTGTCCCTCTTAAGTATGGGAGAATAAATCTAGATATGATTTAATGGAATATATGGGTATATTTAAAATATTATTGATGATATTTGTTATTATTAGGTGAAAAGTCACATATCATGTACAATACATGTGATTGGACTTATTATTCATCAAAGATTATGAAAATCATCGGTGATTTTCACTTTTAATTAGAAATATAATCATTGGTAATACATATTAATTTGGTTACAATGTAAAAATCATTAATGACATTTGATTCCAATGCGAAAAAGACATTGGTGATGTTGGATTTAAGTGTAAAAATTATTGATGATATTTGATTTGAATGTTAAAATTATCAATGATATTTAATTTAAATATAAAAATCATTGGTGATATTGTAAAAATAAATGATGATGTTTGATTTAAGTATAAAAAATAAATGTTGACATAACGTCCACTAAACTTGTGATTCAAAGAAAGTGGGTGATTACATATTTTTTTCCGATGTATATTACAAATGCTAAAAAGTATGAAAATACATCCCGTGACGCAAAAGTTGAAGCAGGTGGTCTTCACACAACAGTGCGCACAACAGTCCATATATAAGTCATTTCCATTTCTACTCCTACGATTCTAATTTTTTTTCTTTGGCAATTCTGTTTTTCGTTTGCAGTTGTTCCGCTTTCCATGCTTCTTCGTCCTTCTTAGTTATATCGATTATGTTTTTTGATTTCTTTTAAGTTTTGATTTATGCTTGTATTTGCGATCATCATTGTGATTTCATTTTTGATAGCGTTATTATGGATCTGAACATTGGCTGTGATTTGGATTCATTTGATGGAGACAATTATGAACCTCCATTTGAAACTTCATCTTTTCGTCTGAACGATCAGGATAACTCTACTCCTGATATAGGTAAAGGTGCGTATATTATCTTTGATTTTTATGTCTATTTCTGAAATTTTTTTCATTGGTGCTATTTTATTTTAGTATTTAGGTTAGGGTTCTATATTGTTAGGCGTTCGTGCAATTAAACTTTTCATCACTGCATTTTTTTGCATCGGTGCAGCATTAGAGCATCTATATTTTGTAATATTTTACACCGGTGCAATTAAATTTAGTTGCATCGGTGTAATTAATTACACCCGTGTAATTTAGCATTGCAGTGATTTTAACTCATCTTTGTTACTTGGGCATAGTTTTAGGTGAACAAAATATTGAAGTTAGAATGGAATTGATTCTTTTGAGGCTGCTGTTTTTTTTGTCAAGATTTTGCTCATTGTAATTCATTTGAGTATTCTTTAAAAGGAACAAATTATGATGACGTTGATAAGAATTTTGTACATAGAGCAAAGCTTATTTGCTCAAGAGGAGGCGAACCTCTTAAGAAGTCATGCAAACCTTACTATTCAAAGAGATTGACATCTAGAGTTGGATGCAAGGCTCATATAAACTTTCGATTTTGTGATAGCTCTAAGAAGTATATCATTATTTCTTATTACAATGATCATAATCATGAGTTTTGAGATTCAACTATGATGAATTACCTTCGATCCAAGAAGAAAATACCATTGGGAAGGAAATGTGGGACAGTGTTAAATGATCAAGCATGTATTAGTTTGTCAAAATCAGTTACTTCTTTTGCTATTGAGGATAATGGATTGAGAACTTGACATTTACCACCCAAGATGTAAGAAATGCAATACATAAAACAAGAAATTTGAAGCTTGGTGTAGGTGATGTAGAGGCTATTAAAAGTTATTTCGTTAGGATGCAATCAAATAATAGCAACTTCTTTTATTTTATAGATTTTGTTGATGATGGTTGCATCCGGAACATTTTTTGGTATGATTTTAGTAGCTGGCTGGCCTTCAAGTTTTTTGGTGATGTAGTGTCAGTTGACACAGCATACTTGACTAATCGATATGACATGGCTTTTGCTCTTTTCGTTGGAGTAAATAATTATGGTCACGCAGTTTTATTTGGTTGTGTTCTATTGGGAGATGAGACAAAAGAAAATTTTATGTGGTTATTTCAGACTTTTACATGTGGGGTATACATCTCAAAGGTATCATTACAGATCAATGTCAAGCTATTATTAATGCTTTATCAACTGTGTTCCATCGTATTCATCATTGGCTTTGTATTTGACACATCAAAGATAAGCTTTCTCAGAAGTTTCCTAGAGATGAACATACTAGGGAAGCTTTTAATCAAGTTATTCATAATTCAAGATCAAAGGAGGATTTTGAGGAGAAGTGGACTGCAATAGTTAGAGATAGATATTTGGAGGGTAATGAATGACTTCATGATTTGCTTGAGATTCGACATATGTGGATCCCTTGTCTTTTTAATGACATATTTTGGGTTGGCATGTCTAGCATGCAAAGAAGTGAAGGGATCAATGCATTTTTTGATAGACATGTTAATTCGAAAATTACTTTGAAGCAATTTGTGAGGCAATATGAGCTTAGTCTTCAAGTGAAACAAGAGAAGAATCGTAAAGCAAATTTTGAGTCTCAACTCAAGTCTCCTATTTTATATGCTAAGTTTCCCATGGAGGCTCAAGTAAGGGATGCTTATGCTGTTACAAAATTTTTTCAATTTCAGGAGTTGCAGAACATTATCTATTGCAGAAAAACTTTGGCTTTTGAGTATGGAATTTGTGATAATTATTCCATTGTTGTTGAGGAGTTTAATTCACCAAGCTCTTTACCTTTTTCTGTCCTATTTGAGAAGTCTTCAACATTAGTATCATGTTCATATTGTCTATTTGAGATTGAATGGATCCTCTGCAGCCATTGCATTTTTGTTTTGATGGAATTTGGTTCATATGATCTTCCATCTAATACATTATTGATCGTTGGAGAAAAGATGTGAAGCTTCCCTTTGTGACAACTAGTTTTGAGGCTATCCTATCTCTTGATGATCCTATGGATGGATATGAGAATATACGTTCAAGGATGGTGAAATTTGGTAATGTTGGTGCCACATCTTCTTCCAACCATGATATATACTTGAAGGTATTTGATGATGCATTCAAGCAATTAGTATCTTTGATAGGGTTTGAAGATCAATTATAGTTGTTTCTTATATCTTTTTTTATTTTTTTTAATGTTTTTTTTAAGAGATGTTTTCTAATTTTTTATTTTTTAGGGTGCATCAAATTCTCCAACCATTCATATTTCAAAGCAAACAAGACACCATGATAGGCCTCGTGAGAAGAGATTTAAGAAACCATGCAAGGTTTCACTTGTAAAGAGGAGGAAGAAAAAGAACACTACAAATGGTTGTCCATCTTTGTACTTAGGATTTTCTACATTGTAGTTTTAGCTTTGATTATATATATTAGGATATATAAAAAATTTTTCGTTAATATATTATTTTTTCTATATATGTTGGTTTTTAGGAACTCCGCCTATGTTGAGGTTCGTGTGCCTTTTCATTGCCGGTCCCAAGCCCGGGTAAAGGAGGAGGGTTGCGTTAGGTAGCCGACAGCCAGCGTAAAATTTGTTGGATCTTTAAACATGGATTCTAGCAAATACTCTGATTTCGTTGGGGCGTTCCCTACTTGCGACGCGTTGCATCGACGCCCAGGTGTAGTGATAAATGAGCAAGGGTTCTCGCATGAGGAACGCATGCGAGTAAAGAAGTTAGTTCCGCTACATCGCCGCCCGGATGTAGTCCAAAATGAGCAAGGGTTCTTGCATGAGGAACGCATGCGAGTAAAGAAGTTAGTTCCGCTACATCGCCGCCCGGATGTAGTCCAAAATGAGCAAGGGTTCTCGCATGAGGAACGCATGCGAGTAAAGAAGCTAGTTCCACCACTTCGTCATCGAAGTGTGTCACAATGTATGCTGAGATTCGGTAGTTGGAATATTGGTACCTTGACCAGCAAGCTCATGGAGATTGTGGATACAATGGTAAGGAGAATGATTCAAATTCTTTACCTTCAAGAGACTAAGTGGGTTGGTGAAAAAGCAAAGGAAATCGAGAGAACATGTTTCAAACTTTGGTATTCAGGAAAGGACAAAGGTAGAAACGGCGTGGGTATTATAATTAATAAGGATTTGAAGGAGAGCGTGGTTGAGGTTAAGAGATTGGGTGATCGAATTATTTTGATAAAATTAATCTTAGAAGAAGAGATCTTGAATGTCATTTCAGTTTATGCACCTCGAGTTGGTCTAGAGGAAAGAATAAAGAACAAATTTTGGGGAGAGCTTGATATGATAATTCAAGGAATCCCACAGACAGAAATGATTTGCTTGGGTGGAGATTTAAATGGGCATGTGGGAAAAGATGCTTTAGAGTATGCAGGAGTGCATGGAAATATGGTTTTGGTGTTAGGAATGAAGAAGGGAAGGCGCTCCTTGATTTTGCTATGGCTTATGATCTTTTCATAGCAAATACTTTCTTCAAAAAATGGGAAGAGCATTTGATTACCTATAAAAGTGGCTTAACGAGAACGCAGATCGATTACTTTGCTTTGAGAAGAAGGGATCGTTTATCTTGTAAGGATTGCAAAATTATTCCAGGGGAGAGTTTAACTGCTCAACATCGTCTTTTGGTATTGGATGTTCATTTGATGAAGGCAAAGAAGAGAAAATTAGTGTCTAAGAATTTGAGAATAAATGGTGGAATCTTAAGAAAGAGCAAGTGAGATTTAAAGAGAAGATGATGCAACAAAAGGCTTGGGATGTTGATTGTAGTGCTGATGAAATGTGGTTAAATATGGCAAACTGTATTAGAAAGGTGGCAAAGGAGGTGTTAGGCGTGTCTAAAGGAGGTGTTCCAGGACAAAAGGAGGCTTGGTGGTGGAGTGAGGAAGTGCAGGAGAAGCTTAAAATTAAAAGAGCCTGTTTTAAAGCCTTATATCGAGATAAGACTGATGATAATATGGAAAACTACAAAAGAGCAAAGAAAGAAGTAAAGAAAATTGTTAGTGAAGCAAAAGCAAAAGCTTGGGAGCATTTTTATAAGAAACTTGATTCTAAAGAAGGTGAAAAAGATATTTTCAAGTTAGCTAAAGCAAGAGAGCGGAAAGCAAAGGACCTTACGCATGTAAGATGCATCAAGGATGAAGAAGGAAGGGTGCTTATAGCTAGTGAGGATATAATGACAAGATGGAAAAGATATTTTCATAAGCTATTTAATGAAAAACAAATGAATGATATCATCTTAGGGGAGTTAGTTAACTCAGAAGAGTATGTGAATCGATCATGTTATCGAAGGATACAAAAGAAAGAAGTAGAGGAGGCTCTGAAGATGATAAAAAGTGGGAGGGTTGTTGGGCCTGATGATATTCCTATAGACGTCTGGAGAATGACGGGAAAACGGGGTATAACTTGGCTCACAAATTTATTTAATACTGTGTGGAGAGGCAAGAAGATGCCAGAGGAATGGAGGAAAAGTTTTGTGGTACCTTTATACAAGAACAAAGGTGATATACAAGATTGTTCCAACTATAGAGGTATTAAGTTGATGAGTCATACGATGAAACTTTGGGAAAGAATAATTGAAAGAAGGGTGAGGCAAGTCTCTATGGTAACTGAAAATCAATTTGACTTTATGCCAGGCAGGTCTACTATTGAGGCAATACACCTCTTGAGACGTATGATGGAGACATACAAAGTGAAGAAAAAGGATTTACATATGGTTTTTATTGATTTGGAGAAGGCCTATGATTCTGTCCCAAGAGATATCTTGTGGAGAATTTTGGAGAAGAGACAAGTGTCAATTATATATATCAACCTTATAAAGGATATGTACTATGGAGCTATAGCTTGTGTAAAGACTAAGGATGATTTAACAGACTATTTTGATATCTCCATTGGTCTGCATCAAGGTTCGACTTTAAGCCCTTATCTTTTTGCCTTGGTTATGGATGAGTTGACGAAGCATATCCAAGTTGAGGTGCCTTGGTGTATGCTTTTTGCTGATGACATTGTGTTGGTTGATGAGACAAGAGATGGAGTGAACAAAAAATTTGAGCTTTGGAGAGAAGCCCTGGAAGATAAAGGATTACGTATAAATAGGACGAAGACTGAGTATATGGAATGTAAGTTTAGTAGTAGAGGGAACAACGAAGGGATTGATGTAAAAATTGGAGACGAGTGCATTCCAATGAAAGATATTTGTAAGTACTTGGGATCCATTTTCCAGCATGATGGTGGAATTGATGGAGATGTTACACATAGAATTAATGCAGGGTGGTTGAAATGGAGGAGTGCTTCTGGTGTTCTCTGTGATAAGAAGGTTCCTTTAAAAGTCAAAGGAAAATACTATCGAGCTGTGGTAAGACCAGCCATGTTGTACAGTTTTGAATGCTGGGCTATAAACTATAGGCATGTACAGAAGATGTCTGTGGCAGAAATGAAGATGTTAAGATGGATGTGTGGTCATATAAGAAAGGACCGTATTTCAAATGAATTTATTAGAAACAGGGTTATGGTGGCACCGATAGAGGATAAAATGAGAGAGGCCCGTCTAAGATGGTTTGGACATTTACAAAGAAGGCCACTAGATGCTCCAGTTAGGAGATGTGAGAAGTTGGAGGCTGAACCCGCTAAGAGGGGGCGAGGAAGACCAAACAAGTGTTGGAAGGAAACTATTAAGTATGACCTCAATTACTTTCATTTAATTTCTAAAATGGCTGAAAATCGATCTGTGTGGAGGCAAAGAATCCATATAGCTGACCCCACTTAGTGTGGGAAAAGGCTTGGTTGTTGTTGTTGTTGTATGTTGGTTTTTAGGATATTTAGCTAATAAAACATTTTGAGCAGGTGATAATACCAATTTATACATGCATTGCACCGATAATATTAAGTATTGCACCAGAGATAATAAGTATTGCACCGGGGATTAGTGGTGATTTTGTGTTTTGCACCGGTGATATTAAACAGTACACTGGGGATATTTAAATTTTTATTTGGTGATAAAATAGATTGCATCGGGGATATTTGATATTGGGAACCTAGGTTTTCTGGGTTTACACCGGTGATATAAATATTGCACCAGGGATATTTAAATGTGATTGATTTTCTCCGACCATAAAAATAGATTACACCGGGGATCATAAATTTGGAAGGTGATCTTAGGTTTTTGGTTTACACTAGTGATATTAAATATTTCACCGGGGATATTTAAATGTGATCGATTTTCTCTTGTCATAAAATAGATTACATTGGGGATCAAAGGTGATTTTGGAATGTGATCCAAAGTTTTTTTAGGTTGCACCGATGATATTAAGTATTGCACCGGAGATATTTAAATTTGATCATAATTTTTGTGCAGTTGCTATGTTAGTAAAAATGTGAGTTTAAGTGAGAACACAAATCATATAAGAAAAAAATCACAAAAGGAAGGCATTATAGAGTAAAAGATTATTCATATTACTTGTGAACGTCTTCATTCCTTGTGATTTCAATTGGATCCAACCTACGAAGCAAGCAATTCATTCATCTTATTACAAAGATGCCACAATCATTGCTTGACATTCCTTGTTGGGGTGCATCAACTTTGAATTCTTCTTACCACTCTTCTTTTTTTAATGACTAATCTATTGGATAGCAGTTCTTTCATCACCTCAAACTAATAGAGAAAAAAATTACAAAAGGAAGATATTATAGAGTAAAAGATTATTCATATTTACAAAAAGTATATTTTGTCACAAAATATTTTATACGAAGGAGACATACTTCCCTTAAAAGAAATTAGTTTCTAGAACTTATATCATATCATGATATATATTTCTATCCATTAGTATCATTGCCATGTAATATGTATGGAACTTATGGACATCTTCATTTCTTGTGATTTCAATTGAATCCAACCCACGAAGAAAGTACTCCATCCATCTTCTGACAAAGATGCCATAGTCATTGCTCGTCATTCCTTGTTAAGGTGTATCAAGTTTGAATTCTTCTTGCCATCCTTCTTTATCAATGGAGAATCTGTTGGATAGCTGTTCTTTCATCACCTCAAACTAATAGAGAAAAATATTTCCTTGAGTTAGTTTCAAAAGAGGAAAAAATATACATAGAACAAAATGGTTTTTAAATTAGCAGCGGTGATAAAAAATGGTTCTGACCACTTTGTTGGCATCTCTGTTGGTACGCTCTAGGTAGTATCCAATATAGCTGTCATATTTTGTCATTTTTTTTCTTCAAGGTTGGCCTCTACAAGTATCCAATGCGTAACATCGTCAGTGTTTGTTAGTATAAGTATCTTGTACAATTACTCAGCGATGCAATGGCTCTATCGAAGTATCCATTTACTTCTTTCATGTTATTGAATCCTATATATGCGAAAAAATTTGTGTCGAATGCAAAGGTTGTTGAAAATACCCCATCATTCATTATTTTCTCATTGACTATTTCTATAACTACATCAATGACCTGTAATTTTGTCACATGTTAATGTTATAAAATAAGACAAATGTGTGATATATAAGATTTGCTTTATAACTTACATGACTCTCTGTGAATCCACCAATTTGTAACACTTTTTGTGTATGTATTCTTTCAACAAAATATCTTTATTTCCTCTACAAATTTTAGTATTTTTCCTTCCTCAGCTCTGTTAGTCTCAAAAGAAGTGTTCTTTGTGAGCCATCGATGCATTTGAAGAGAGCTTGATCCAAATTTTTTATTCTTTTGAGTATTACTCTCTTTGTTGGAGGCCTTCCAACCTTTGTTTGGTCATCCTTTTTCTGTTTTGAATAAAAAAAAATAAATTAAGTATTTCTTTTAATTGAAATGAGTTGAAGCAAAATGTGTTATCACCGGTGATATTTTAGTAAATAGCACCTGTGTCACTTATCACCGGTGATATTTAAGTGAAAAATAACACCAATGTCGCTTATCATCAATGATAACATATTTATCACCGGTAATATTTATGTGAAATAGCGCCGGTGTCACTTATCACCGGTGATAAATGTGTTATCCCCGGTGATATTTATGTGAAATAGCACTCGTGTCACTTATCATCGGTGATAAATATGTTATCACCAGGGATAAGTGACATATCACCGGTGATAAACAATAATTGCATTGGTGATATAAATAGAACCTTGATTTGCTGCTGCCGCTGCTGCTGTTCCACTTCTTCATCTTGCTTGTTCTTGTCCATTGCTTCTACTGCTGCTACCTCTCTCATTTGCTGCTGCTACTTTTGTTGCATTGCTTCATCTTTCTTCTTTTTCTCGATTGCTACTATTGCTGCCGCCTCTCTCATTTGCTGCCACTTCATCATTCTATCATCATTTTGGAGATGCTGCTGCTGTTGACGCTTCTCTTGGCCTTCAAGCCCCTCATCCATTTGCTTCTGCTGCTCCTGCTACTGCTTCTCTTGGCCCTCAAGCCCCTCATCCATTTGCTGCTCTGCTTCTTCTCTTAGCCCTCAAGCCCCTCATCTATTTGTTGTTGCTGTTGCTGATTCTACTGCTGCTCATCCTTTTCTTCCACCATTATTTCTTCCCCCATTGCTCTCTCCACCTCTTCATGCTGCTGCTACTATTACCAAGTCTGTTAGGTTTCAAAACTTTGACTACGTTGTGTTTGACGAAGGAAAGCTTCAAAACTGACTACTTTGTGTTTGACAAAGGAAAATAGTTAAATTTTCTTTCAACTCATCTATCTGATTCTTCAAAGCAGCATTTTCCTTATTTCTTCTCTTCAATATTCTATTCATTTTTTTAATTTTCTTCTTCATTTCCTTACTTTCTTTTTTCAAGTCGAGGTAATTCTTTCTAACTTTAACCATTTTTAGTTTATCTTCTTGTTCTTCTTCTCCTTTCTTTTTCTCTTCTTCTACAACTTTCTCCTCTTGTTGATGCTTTTTCTGTTTTTTGGAGTTTCTTCTTTCTCTTCCACCTCCTTTCTCTTCCTTTTGGCTTCTTAGAGATCAACTCCTCCAAATCGGTCTTTTCTCAATTCCTTTTCAGTTGCTTCTGTAATTTTTAGACCCAATGATGTTGCATGGCTTGTGAAGGAGAATTTGTGGCTGTTTCTTTCAGCAACTGTTGCTATCTGAATGTTATTGGGTTCCAAGATGTTAAACATCTTAACTGCCCATAGGTGCAGTGTTGGTACAACCTTTGATATATGTTTGTTTCTCTTTCTCTTTCTTTTCCTTCAGGTCCTCATGAATATAATCACACACCAATTCAACCTAATTATAATTGTTTAGAGAATCTAGATCTTCTGTCATGTTAAACAATGAAGTTACAATTGCCTGATCTTCATATGGTAGAAAAAATGACCCTAGAATTAGGAGAACCAATATTTTTGTTTCTTTCACTACTTGGTTTCTCCTTTCTTGAGGCTCAGATTTTTTGTGCTTCCTCTTTTCCTTTTCGTCTTTCTCATTTTCTTCATTATATTCTTGAATCTTCTCAGCTATTGTTCTCACCTTGGGCTTTAGTGATGTGAAATTTCACTCCAAATTGCAGGTCTATCATTTGCATTCATCTTTCTATCACTTATGAAGATTTTCTCTCCCTCATTCTTCAATCCAAGTATTCCTTATATGTGATTAGGAGTGAGAGTCAATGTTAGTTCTCCCAGATGAAACTTCCTTATTTTTGTATTATATGCATGCACCAATTCAAAAAGTAGGTCTTTGTCTTTGTAGTTGAGGTATATTTTTCCACCACCAACTAGGATGTCAAAGGGGGTCTTTCGAAACTTGTCTTTCACATCTTCTTCGATCGTTTTCCAGGCTTTTCGAATAGTGTAGATCGTGCATCTAGAGTCTATCTCATGTTTGCAAAAAATAAAAGTAAAGGAAGCGTTGTACAATAACATATTGCACAGGTGATAATACAAATTATTGCACCGGTGATATTAGTATTGCACCAGTGATATTAAATATTACATCGGAGATATTTAAATTTTGATCCGGTGATAAAATATATTGCACTGGGGATATTTGGTACTTCAGTGCAAAATAAACCTTTGCACCTGTACGATAAATTGCATTGAGGATATTTAAATATTTATCCGATGATAAAATAGATTGCACCGGGGATATTTGGTACCCAGGTACAAAATAAATCTTTACACCTGTGCAATAAAACTTCTTTGCATGCAAAAGAAAAAACATTCATTTCAATATCATCTAAACCCTAATCGCGATGATATCTCTGATGATAAACACATCCTTTGCTTTTTCTCATTTTGAATGAGATATCATTGGAGTGTATACCACCTAAACCCTAAATGCGATCATAGTATCTCCAATGATAAACACATCATTTACTTCGGAGGAATATTACTTATGATTAAGAACATTTTTCTAATTTTTTGATGAGATATTATCGGAGATTACTACATATCACCTGAGTGAAATATCTCCAATGATTTTACATCAAATATCTCCGATGATATAAAAATCTTTTACTTCAGAGGTTTTAGAGGCGTACCTCTTTGATACGCTCCATTTTCTCATTTTGATTCTTTCTTCCATTTCTTCATGTTGATTGAGCTTTTTCGAGTGTAGTAGGGCTTGATGACACTTCTATAGCGATGCAAGATGTCTGGAGAAGCTAAAATATCGGGATAGAGGAGTGTATTTAGGAGTAGGAGAGATACGATTACTTTTTGCCGGTAGATATTTGTGTGAGCTATAATTGTATTTAATAAAATTTTAAGTTTGAGGTAGGTTGGTGATGTGTAAGTCACCGCATCATTCTTTATGTCATTTTTTACATTTGTTAACCCACGTCCATTGAAAATTGCATTCAAAAATATGTTTCATTGCATTTACGATGACTTTAAAGCGTTGATCCTGCGTGGAAAAACAATGATTCTTTGTGAAGTCTTTTTTTTCTTTTACTTCTCATTCTCTTTAGATGATATTATTATCTATGGTCACGAATAAGCCTAAAAATGATATTTATTTTAAATAAAAAGAAGTATTTATTAATCATTGTCAATATATTTTAAATCACATCTCGGACTAAAAAAGCAATGTCCGTGGCAAATTAAGTTATAGAATAAAAAAAATTAAGTCATATCGCTCCAAGTAGTATCAGTCGATTTGTCAAAGAGAGAGAGGTTGGCAAATATATTTTGTACGCAGAAATCTAAAAATTGTATATGGAGGTAGCAAAATTGAACAACGGTATATAGCCTCTGTTTCTTTTAGCTATTGAGTTACCTTTTATTTTGCCCGGTGGCTTGTGATGGCAAAATTGTCTCAATTTAGGATTAGTAATTAAAGTGTTATAGCTTAGATGTAGTTATCCATCCACTATAATGGTAAAATATCACAATAAGTACAATCTAAGTTTCCCCTTTTCAAAATTAAGTTTGATCTATAAATGAGTTACTTGAAATTAGTAGCTTTATCTGGATATTAGAAATTACAAATGATAATGGGGTAATAGATTGGTTGAATATGATTCAAGATTTTAAATGTTTGAATAAAAAATGAACTAAAATAGCCGTTATAATCAGTTACCTAATATAAACTAGACCAAAAGAAAGGAGTTGATTATTGAAATTGATATGCCTGTGCGCTATTGTTTGGTACTTCAGGTAAATGGAGGCACTTCTTGACAAGGGGTAAAAAATATTCTCAAACCTAAAATTCTACGAAAGGCCTGGAAAGAAGGATTCGACCTTAAAAGACTTGGATACAGGTGGATTCAAAGATCAAACATACCTACATCCAAGAAGAGTCTTGCGCATAAACGGGCTTGGAAATCCAACCTGCCTAAATCTGGGAAAGCCCAGATACAGCTGAACCCAAAGGACCCTATCCGCTAAAAGAGACGACGAAGGTATAGTATGGCCATGCCCTCAATAAATGTTAACATGATCGCCGCAATCAATAACCTGGTAAGATACGTACCTTGTCAGGTGACGTATCCGGTCAGAAGATCTCGCAAAGGACCCAACTCTAGCACTATAAATAGTGGAAAGGGGCCCTCGAGGCCCACCCCCAAGCAACTCAAGAGAAAAGGAGAGAGATTGTAAATTTTGTAATCTTGTAAGTTCTAGTGCATAGTTGGGAGCATCATCCTCTCCCCAAAAGTACACCTCTTGTGATCGAACTGGGTCATCAATCCTTTTACCCCTTATGCAATTGCTTGAGTTCTGGGATTGGACCCTCCATTCACGTAGGAGGTATGATTGCTGTAATTCTTGAGTTGGACACTCCGAACCCCAGAATTTCGATCAATTGACGCTGTCTGTGAGAAGCGATTATCAGTTGATTATGTTTCTTGGATCTTGAAGTCCTCTTGATAATTCCTATGACTCGCAACTCCTCTCGCACAGACCCCGAGAAAGTGTCGGCTCAGGCTGAGTCTACTGTGTCTGTGTCCAAGAGATGCCCTTTTCTGGCAGAGCCAAGTAAGGAGAAGCAGGGAGCCCTCGGCCAGCCACCTGAGGACCATGAGCACGACATCCTCCCGAAGTTGTAGGCGAAGGAGGAGCAGTACCAGGATAAACTGGCAGCTCTAAGGGCTGAAGAAATTTCAATCATAGAGAAACTCCTAGAGATCAAACAAGTCCAGGAGTTTGGCAAACCTTCGCAAGGGGAGCCCCACCAACCAAGCCTTGAGGACGAGCAATAGAGGTGGCATCGCACTGTAGAGGATGAGAATGCCCACCTGTGCGAATAGCTCGAGAAGCTAAAGTAAGAGCTTCGTAGCCAGAAAGGGGAAGCCCCTCTTGACCCACTGAAGGTTCCTTGCCTACCATCCTCGGAAGAGATCTTAGGGGTTCAACCCCTGACAGCCAGTAGTGGGGGTTCGATCCCTGAGATTGTCCACCAAGTCACCAGGGCAATGCGGGGCATATGCCCTCGGGCCTACATCACCTCCTACTCCTTCACTAAAGAGGTAATGACTGCCCCCTACCTGAAAGATTTAAGCAACCCATCATGGCCTTGTATGACGGGATTGTGGACCTCAACAGCTTCGTTGGGAGTTACCATCAGATGATGTTGGTGTTGGTCCTAGAGCACCACGATCATTTATTTTGATGATAACAAAATACGTATCATTTAACATTTGCTTTTGAGTCCTAGTTTTCAAGTCAAACTGCAAATGGAGACGTGTTTCAAGCTCGCATCAATGGCATATTGGAGGAGCTTGACGAAGAATGAAGGAGCTTCGCGAGGAGCGAAAGCTTGAAGAAGGAAGGAGATGAAGAATATGATAGATTTCCTTTCCATTGTACTTTACATTTTGTTTTTTTGTTGCTCTTTACTTTATTTCTTAGATTTATGTTAAAGAGCCTTAAAGTACCTTAACAGTAGTCCTAGGAACACTTACACAACCCTAGGATACTTTGATTTTCTGTAGAGAACTTAGAAAATCAAAATAGGGTTCAAACAACCTTTTCAGACGTCTGATAAAGACTTTTAAGACGTTTGACTGTTGACTCAGATGTCTATACACATAGGTTGGACTTAGTTAGTTCTGTCTGATGAAATCAGACGTCCAGACCTTAGTCCAGACGTCTTAGAAGACGTCTGATATTTTGGATAGACATCCAATTAGATGACTGTTGGCCTTAGCAAACTATCCTTAGAGGATTAGGCTTAATCTGACCGTTTGTAAGTTTTCAGACGTCCAACATGATACCCAAACATCTGATTAGTGACTGTTTAAGCCTCGATTGAGACGAAATCACTTGAGTCAAGGATTATAGCCGTTTAGTCTCTTGGGGATCCATTTCTACACTTTATTAGGTTTTCAGACATCCAGACCTAGTGTCAGACATCCTGTATGTTGTCTGATGCTTATACACTAGAACCCTGTTTAGGTCTGAACCAAGTCAGTAAGGGAACCCATCTAGAATTAGATGTCTAACTTAGTTCCCAGATGTCTTAAACTAGTTTTCCAGACGTCTGATACCTGGACCAGATGTATGATGACCTTGTTAGAATCATTAATGATTCTGATTACGACCAATTTTGCCTTGGATTCATCCCCAACGACTATGAAAGCCTTCCTAGGCCCTCTATAAATAGAGGAGGACCCTTGTCTTGTAGAAACACACCAAGTACTAGCATTTCCACATCATTTGTGTCCAAAACACTTGAGAAGAAAGCTCTAGCTCTCCAAGCCTAGTTCTACATCCAGAGAGCTTCAATCCAGTTGCGCACTCGCTCTCCCTCCGCGTTACGAGAGCAACGAAGCGATACTGCATGGTTCACGCACCTGCGTCGTCACGCTGACACACTTCCAGCAAAGGGAAGTTCCTTCACCTATAATATCTAGACTTAAACATTCACTTTGTGGCTCTATAGGTTTTGTTGTAATCTTTACTTTGTAATTGTGTTGGGTATTTGCATTGCAAATTCCCATCTCTTTCGTGAGACAAAATCCTCCTTGTAAAGAGGAGGGGTTGAGGAACGCTACCCTTGTACTCATAGAGTAGTTGTAATTGAGGTTAACTACCCTCGTTAAAGTAGTTCATTAGTGGATTTGATCAACTTTGTCGATTGGGAAATCCTAAACCGAGAGGTTTAGGTGGTGGTTTTTACCCGGGTTGGGTTTCCACCTAAAGATTACTTGTGCCTTGTGTGATTGCTTTTTGTGAGATTGTTTATTTACAATTTTCGCATTTTATTACGTCACGCAAATCTCACCCCCCTCTTGTAGGGAATTACAGTTGTTGCACGGCTACCTCGACGGAGTACTCTGTAGGATATTCCTGTCCCATCTGTCCGACATGGCCCATAAGTAATTCAACAAATTGCTGGTTGGGCAGATCGCATGCTTCCAAGAGTTGGCGAACAAGTTTTGCCAATATTTTGCTGGGCAGTAGAGGGTTAGAGACAGCCCTAAAAGGATCTCGGAGGTTCGGCAGCGAAAGAATGAATCCTTCCGGCCGTACCTATATCGGTTTAAGGCCTAGTACTTCAAGTGCAAGTGGCCTTACGATGCCATCGCCATCTAATACTTCAAGTCAGGACTCTTGACTCAGAGGTTTTGGTATAACATCGATGACTTCCCGCCTAAGGATATGATAGAGCTTTGGGACAGAGTCACAAGGTTCATGGAGTAGAATGACTCTTTCTACTCCTACAACTGGTTGGTAGAGGGGTCTGAAGATGATGCTAGCCCAGTTCGGGAGAAGCAGGCTCCAGGTGAATCCGCCCCTGTCTTCACAGTGAGGGCAGTCGCTTCAGCAAGTGCAAGGCTAGCTTCCCAGAGCGAAGGAACGATCGGCCAAGCAAGGGTAGAAATAGTGGATCCCACCAACGTAGGAGGGATTATTTTGAAGAGTACACTCTCTTGGCCGTGAACCAGGTGGACGTGTTGATGGAGGTATGGTCTACAGACAAAGACCTGCTACCCCTGCCTAACCAATGAAGAAGAAGGCTGACTTCTGGCCCTATTGCAAGTATCACAAGGCCTAGGGGCATGCCATCGAAGATTGTCGGGATCTGCAAGACTTGATCGAGTCTCAGATCTGACATGGGAACCTGGCCCAGTTCGTTAGGTGGAGTGAAGGCCAAGGGTAAGGGGCCCATGGAGGGCTTGGAAGACTACCACAAGGGGAGGCTTCAACATCTCTGTGGCATCAATATGGTACTCGTTGAAGGCCTAGAGCTCAACGATGCCATGGCCCACCACCTTAAGCAGGCGGTGTCCCCCCTACTCCTGCCGATTGAATACCATCATTGAGTCTTGACAGCTATGCTTGGAGTGCTTTAGCGTATTCGCCACTCACCCCCCCGTGGGTGTGAAGGTCGAAGTAATTTTTGACGTCAATGCCGCTCCAAGTTGGTAATCCAGTCCTCCTAGGTGGCTGACTCATGGTGCCTTCCCTACCCTCCAGTGGGGCAAGAGAGGTCCCATCAAGCAAGTGGCCTCCCGACTATTCGCCTCCCTCCCAAGTCTGGTCGAGCGTACTGACCCGCTGTTGGTAACGCTCCTACTAGCAGGGCGATAGCAACCCCGGCTCCTTGTTAACGAAGGGAGCACCATGGACGTCCTCCTCCTTAAAACCCTATGCCACTTGGGTTTTACGGAAGAGCACCTCTCCCCCTCGGTTCACCTGGTTGTAGGATTCGGCAACCACAAGGTGAAGCCTAAAGGAGAGATTAGCCTCCCCTTATCCATCAGCGATGGGGATAGATACCTCAACTGAACTACAACATCCTAAAATATGGACCATGAGTCATTTCAAAGTGGTTTTGATCAATTTGGAGTCGGAAACCTAGTTATGGTTCGGTGCTGGTGTGAAAACCTCCTTAAATTACCAAAAAAATGTATTTCGAGTCAACCCTTAGTCAACCATTATCAAAATGGTGCCATTTATGGTACCATTAGATTCCTCTCGTCGCAAGCTTTCCAACGATGCTTTTTTCGCGTGATTCTGAGGTGTATAGCACAAGTTATAGCCAAAATAAGTTAAAAAGGACCTAAATGTAAGATGGACCCAACCCTAGGGGTATTATACGCATTTCACAGCACTAATTTTAATCCGAACAACCCTAAGGCCTATAAAAGGACTCCCTTAGATCCTTTGGGTCATCATTAGCGTCTAAGCCTCTCAAATTAAGAAAGAAACAGATGAGGAAAATCTTGGATTTTCCTTTAAAAATTAAAAATTTTCTTTTCAAGGACCTGAGCGTAATTCTGCAAAATGCAGGCTTCCCATCGCAAATCTTGTGAGGCCCATGGTGGTGGAGAGTATGGGGCACTCTATCTGGCAACGGCTGTCGGATGGGCGCCATGTGTCGAGCGCAGGAGGGAGCGGCGGGCATGTGCAGGGGTGGACGCGCGACTGTTCAATGCACAAGTGGCGGCATGGATGGCAGGCGATCCATGGGCGTAGGCGATCCACGAGCGCGGGCAGGGATGAATCTGTGCATGACACTTGTCGCGTGTGGTTCAGCGTGCGCGGGTGCGTCGAGTAGCGCATGCGAGGGCGAGTGTTACGAAAGTGGGCATCAGACGTAGTTAAGATGTCTGGGAAGTGTCCCAGACATCTGGCCAGACGTCTGGTATTAAATTTTTTCGGCGTACGGGTTTGCGTCTGCGCGCCGACTGAACCCGCCGCCTTCGTTTTTCTCTTTCTCTCCCTACAGGCGTCGTTTTCCTCCCTCTCTATCCCCGCGGCTGCCTTATAAAACTCTCCCCCTCTCCCTCACCCTCATTCCACCGCCTTCTTCTTCTCCTTCTGCCTGCCAGCGAGAGCGCGAGCGAGCGAGAGCGGCAGCAGCGGCTGTTGCGAGCGTGCGGGAAGGAGGGGTGGTTGCGAGAGGAAGTAGAAGCTCGACCGCGAAGGTGCAAGCTTGCCGGGGTAGCTAGAGCCGGCCGGCGGGAGAGCAGCGAACGTAGGGTGGCGCAGAGGAGTTGCTGCAGCTCGGGCAGCAGGCGAACGGGGCGCGGCGCAGTCATGCGTCGCGGGAGGAGAGCGAACAGGGTCCTGATTCTGGGAAAATTTCCCAGAATCAGACGTCTGGACTTACATCCAAACGACGCCTAAGACGTCTGGAGGAAGGTCCAAACGTCTGACAGGTACAATAATTTCCTACCTTCTCCTTTTTACACGTGTACGGCCATGCAGCCGTCCGCCGTGTTCTTCTGCGCCCCTTCGTGATGAGAGTGGGTGTGTGCGCAGGTTCTACTGGGGAGGGCGTGAGGGCTCGCCATCCCACACGGATCAGACGTCTGGCCACAGTACCAGACGACGGACAGGACCTTCAGACGTCTGGGGTGACAATCGGACGTCTGGGAACTGGGACCAGACGATCCAGCGGGCTTTTGGACGTTTGAAAGACTGCATAAACCAAGGTATGACCTGATCAACCTTTTAAGACGTCTGGAAGAAGTTCCAGACGTCTGATTTTGGGCAGATTCGTCGTTTTTGACCCGTTTAGGGTCCGTTCGAAGTTCGTTTTCCATGTTTCAAGTTGCGTTCTTTCCAGATTTAATTCCTCTACCTATTTACAGTAATTGTATACTGTTCTGAGAAACTCCTTGTGATGATCCTTGTGTTAGGATCCCGTTCCGTTGCGGCTCTGGGGGTTGCGGAGGCGCGTGGGATTGCCGACCACGCCCCCAGTACTCCCGATTTCGCGGGTAGAGTGGCCCTTTAATTTATTTAACAAAAATTGTACAATTATGAAATAATTAATAGAGTCTAGGGCATTGCATGAACCCTAGGACTGAGAAATTAGATTGAATGATAGATCCTAGGGTATTGCATGAATCCTGGACTGGAAAACTAGATTGAATGCTAGATCCTAGGGTATTGCATGAATCCTAGGACTGGAAAACTAAATTGAATGCTAGATCCTAGGGTACGACATGAATCCTAGGACTGGAAAACTAGTTGAATATATAAACATTGCAGTCTTGGAAAAGTGGAAAGGAAATGATAACTGCTTGTAAATTGGTTAACAGTTGCCTGTTATGAATGAATAAATACGGTTGAGAACATGGGTTCTATGAATATAAAGCTGAAACGGTGGAACCTAAATTGGCTGAGTTAAAAGAGCATGAACCCCACGGGGAATTAGGAGTAGAACTCCTGGAAAGGGAATGGAATAGAATTGGGGAAGTGAGCTGGCCCTTGAGTACGGAGTATCAAGGAGAGCAACTGTTCCCCTGTTTAGTACAGAGCGGAGCTAGCCGCCCCAGGGACCCGGGGTTAGGTCTGGCCACTTTGTACCGACTTTTGGCACTCGTGTACACAGTACTGAGGAGAGCTACTAGTGTAGGGAGAGTACTAGCTACCCCACGGGCCCCGGGATTCTGCTAGCTCTCCTACACCGACTTGTTAGGCCCACTGGGCAAACCAGGGTAGTCAGGCGAGGGTGCGCGGACTGTAGAGGGGCAAGACCCCTGTTTGGTTACTGTGGAGGGGTTGGACCCCTGTTACTGAGAGGGCTCTGCCCTATACTGGTTCCATGCTGTGCTTTAGGCGCACCCGTTAACGGAAATGACTGACCGTGTGCCAGTGCGGGGTAGCTACCCGTGCGTTTATCGCGCGTGCCGTAGTCACTGTTACGTCTGTCAGCGACCTTAGGGTGGTTGATTGAGGGTAGGACCACCACGGGGGACTCTCCCGGCCAGGAGAGCACCACGTGTTACTTCTACTTTTCGGAAAAGACTGCAATCAAGATCGTTCCCACGATGAACATTCAAGATCAAGAGAAGGATCTGAGAAATAAATCAACAGTGAATAAATGGAAAAATATAAATAAAGTAAAAATATAATAGCTACTGTACACTCTACTGCTTCTTTTAGCTTTTAGTTGCCACTCTACTCAGCGTTTCGCTGATGTGTCACCCTTGTTACCTTTTCAGGACCAGGTGTTGAGCAGCCAGAGTCAGCGGCTCCAGAGGGTGCTGGGCCTAGTAGAGCCCAGTAGTGTTACCTGTAGTACCTTCTGTACTTTTCTTTCCGCTGTAGTGAGTAATTTTCTGTTACTCCCTGTACTCTCTTTATTGTAAGCTTCATGTTATGCACATGTTTATTTCTCTTCTGTTGTGGTGGTGTATACTGTAGTATTTCCTTTCTTTACTGCTGTATTTTGTTACTACTAGTTATATACATGGTGAATGTGGTTTATTTTACTGCTCTTTTGGTTACTTTCTCGTTGGACGACTGGGTCTTGGGATCGGTCAGGTCGGTCCGATTCTCGTGTCTCGTAGGGATTTGGGAAATAGGGTCGTTATAGCAGGTCTGGTCTGACTCTGGACCCCTCGTGTTGTTTCTACTGGTTCAAGGCCTTCTCAACCTCGAATTTCAACAAATAAGATACCGTTGGAATCATATCGACATGTAGTACACGTTGGTGTGGTACATTTTCATTTTTGAGTACGTTACTCTTAGTGAAAAATTAGAAATATGATTAGGCGTTTCTGACCCTGTTGATGGTCCGTTTGAATTAGGTCTTGCCCCGATGCGTGTGCAGATTTCGAGGCAGGCGTGGATGCTGTCCCAACCCCTGTGCACATGGTTTAGAGTCATCGTGATCCTCCGGTGACATTAGGTAGAGTAGTCCGTCTCTTTTCCATATGGTTTATTTACATGGTGATTTTCTTTGCACATTACACTACTTAGCGTGCGTTCTTACCTCTTGCTGAGTTGAAACACATCTTCGTGATTCTTGCTATTTTGGGGGTACTTGAATATTAAATATAAACATGGTAAATCCAGTCGATGACTTGGATGTGAATAGTTAATTGGATTATTTATCAAAATAATTACAAATAATTCTCATGAATAATGGATGATACTGCGTCTACACTTATTGAATATAGTGTAAAGCGACTCTAATATGTTTTCCCTAATTTATGGGCACTTTAACAAGAAATAACTGGATTTTATAAGAAAGGTTAAGAGTTAATGATCATATTTACCTTGTTATCGCATGTATAAAATATGATATGTTTTCTGTAAAATAAGTTCTGTGTTGTTCTTTATTAAACTGATAATATGAGACCATTGTTATGAACTCAAAATTATCTATAAATTGATGGGTGAAAGATAATGAGGATTTTGTTAATCCCAAAATTTGTAAAATAAACACTCTAAGGATTTTCCAGACCTTTGTGGAATAAATTTCATCGAGTTTGTAATTGGTAACTAATATGAAATCCCCATCAAAAATGGAAATTATCTGAAGATTGATAATACTATGAGCGATTTGAGTACACGTTCCTCTTGGGCCTAAGGAGGTGGAATTCTTAAATATGACTAGTTTTAACAAGAACAAAAGATACAGTTATCCGAAAATGATCAAATAATCAAAACGACGGATTTGTCAGGAATAAAAAGGAATCAGATAACTGATTTCAGCCAGCTACTCACCAGATTTGGCAGTAGCTTTGGTCTACTAGACTAGTTCTGGGCTAATTTAGGGAGTTGCTGGCCTCTCTACGACTCTTTGGTTAGGCTTAGCGGCCAACTAGGATAGCGGATTGTAGGGCTCGAGGGTTGGAGTGGTTACTTTCTCGGCCAGTGGGTGGGTCATTAGCTGTCTATAGTTCAACGTACAGAACGCTTGTACGTGTTCACACTACACGACATAGCCGCCACCCCTTTTCACAAAGACCCCAGGGTGATGGAGAGCAACGACTCGGTGGGTATAAGTGGTCTTCCCAGCTAGGAGGGTGGCTGCTCGACTTGTAAATCGTGTTTAGAAAGATTATTCAGTTGTAGTATAGTGCGAAAATACGTCGACAAATAAATTTATAAAGATCGGTGAGTATAGGGTCGTTCACAGGGAGCAATCTCGATTTTAACGGAAGCTTTTCAATAAAACTAGTTCTAACAAAATATTTATGTGTATATATGTATAGAGAGGCATCAGATATTCATAAGATTAGATTTCATTGCACTGATAAAGAGTTTTTCATAGTAAAAATTTCTATGCAGAAAGTAGAGATAGATAGAAAGAGAGAGAGAGAGAGAGATAGATAGTGGTAGAGAGACAACACCACTTGTAGGATGCTTGTGCAAGGTGCGGCAGCACCTCAGATCCAGAGCATCGGGACAGAAGTTGGAGCGGAGTTGTATCGCACCTCAGATCCAGAGCGCCAGGACAGAAGTTGGAGCAGAGTTGTAGAGGGATGGAGAGTTGCAGAGAAGGTAGAAGAGTTGATTCTAAGTTGATGCCTTCAACTGAGAGGCCTTGGGCTTTCTTTTATAGCTTTAATGGAGGGAAAAAAGGGTATTTGAGGCCTCAAAATCGTCCAACAACCCCTGGTTAATCAGATCCGTCAATCGGAAGGTCAATGGCTCTGATTTGGCCTCAAAATAGCCTTCAAAATGCCTTCTACGCTTGAATTAAATCTGGTGCTGACACATGCCACTTTTGTGGCCCTTGATCTATGATCTATCAGCTCTCGCTCCTCCGTGTGCACCCTCTTCAGTTTTCCTACTCGCCGCTCGCTCAATCTGAGTGCCTCAACATCAACCGTCCGATTTATGATCGGATGCTTACGTGCGTGCGCCTCTCATCTTCGCGCTTCAAAAATCATGTGGGATCCCACGTTAGGCCACTCGCGCTCTGATCACGCTACTTGGCTGCATCGCCATGCTCCACTCGAGATCTGACAGCCAATCAGATGCGCGCTCCATCCAGCGCAAGCGCGTAAGCCAACGAGCTACGCGCGAGTTTTGTTATAATTTCCTCTTTGTATATATTTATTCTTAACCATTGGATGGTTGGCATGGATGCATCGTGGACCATTTGATGACTATCCAATGGTTGAGAGAAGGCGAGGATGGTCTTTAGAGATGGGCCAGCAGTGAAGGGCAGTTGTGATGGTGCCACGTGGTGCCGTCATGGTCGTCCATCTTCTTTTCCTTGTATCTGGTGATGTAGACCTCCGATCAGGTTGATTTTTACACCGTTGGACCGTGATCGTTGATCCAGATCCATCTGTATGGTTGGATCTTTCATCTGAGGCTCGAATCTTTGTCCTTTGGCTCCATGATCTCCATTCTTCTATGGACTGCACACGATGCTCTGGTTGTCTGATCGAGACGATTTTGGAAGCATTGGACTCCTGTCGTCGTTCTGATCATATCTGTCCAATCTGATTTGACATCCATGGCTTCGAATCATCTGCGATTAAACTCATCTCTCATTAGTACATAAAATGATGATATTATCTATATGACTAATAAACTAGCTATTGTGCAAATTATGATGCCTATGAATGCATTATTCCTAAGTTATACTAGAATGTAGCTTAATTCAGGTGATTTAAGTTGCATAATTGCTGTGCAATCATACCCCCATGCCTAAATCTTGCTAATCCCTAGCAAATGTAAGACTAAATGCAAAGTGGTCCTAGATGACAAATTTCTATTAAGAGTTTGACTAGAGATTTATTTCTTATGTTTTCATCCAATACTTTAGTAATCCAGATAATTGTGAAAGTATTTTGTTGTAGCCTATGCAATGGATTTAAGTAAAAAGTCAATCCACATCTAAAGCTCGTACTTGACCTTTAGTAAAAATCTATTGGGATGGCAGACTTCTCCCCTCAGGGTTATAAAGTAATCTGTAAATTCAGCCCTGGCTTTTGGCTTAGGTAAAAGATAACTGAGTCAAGTGGATTTGTATTTGGTGGCCCACACTCATCTAGTGCTGTATATAGACTAGTACTTTAGAACCTAGATTTCTAGATTGTTAAATAATTCAACTTAGAGAGAGGTGAGAAACTATGCTCTCTTTAGTTCCTTTGTACGCATTCTCTCTCTTTCTTTCTCTTTCTCTTTTCTTTTCTTTCTTTTTGAGCTCACAATCTCACCAGATTTATCGGTATATTTGGTGGTCTCTCCTAGCACGAATAGTTTGATTAAGTTTTGATAACTCTATGACTAAGTCAGCATTCCTCAGCTCGTATTCAGGCAGCCAGAAATACAAAAAGTAGGTCAAGGTTGTATTTGGTGGATCATGAGGGTGGTAGGTATTATTGACTCAATACACTTTAAATATACTCTAAAAACACTTATAAACTCTTTTTTTTTCTTTTCTACTTTTTCTTTCTTTCTTTTCTACTCTTTTTTTGTATATCTATATATATTTTTCTATATGCATAGACATATATACCCTTTTTTTTCTTTTTCATTTTCTTTTTCTTTTGCATCCAGACATCTACTAATGCAACATAGTAACACATACAAATTTTATTCACGAGGCATTATTTGGGATTAGGGGATGTTCAAGAGGATATCGGGTGGCTTATTTGGTGAAAGTGCCTATTTTTGGCACTAAGAAAGAAATGGATTGGACAATGTATTTCTGACCTTGACATTAATACCCTCCTTCAGCTGAGGATTCCATAAAGGATGGTCGTGGCCATCCACCTTAGTCCTAGTTTTATTAGAACCCGCTCTCTACATATTTTTCCTTATTTGGTGGCTCTTAAAAGATTCGCACTGAGAACTTGTATGCAGAAATCGATAGCTAAAACTATGCCTAACTCCGAGTATCATTATCTCATTATCCAGAAGTTAAGATTCCTTATACTAGCCTTAGAGCACCAGTAGACTTTCTACTCTCACCTTATACTTGTTCGGTAGGTCTGTTAGAAGTTAGTTTGCCTAACTCCCTAATTACTGTTCAAGGGCTTAAGAGAAGAAGCACTACTTTTCGACAAATTAAAGATGTTTATCGGTCTTCATAGAGGATTCATTGCAAATTCTACGTGTAAGTGTGAAATTGTATTGGATTCTAAACTCAGGAATAAATTTAAGAATAAATCCCTAATAAAATCTTAATAAAAATTCTTTATGCCTATGTGCAATTTTTTTTTCTGACATAAAAATAGGGCATGCAATGTTCACCCCCTCATGCCTATTCATTACAATATCCTCATTGAAATGTATGCATGAAAAATAAGTAAGAGGAGGGGATATCACCTGATTGTGCTTTTTGATCCAACTCAACATGGTTGCAGAAGATACAGAGCTACCTGTAATGAATACTGGGTTGCTTCCCAGCTAGCGCTAAGTTTAATGTCATTTGCCGAACTTAAACCCAAAAATGAATGATTAGATTGATGGGTTGGGTTAGGATTAAAATAAAGATATAGTCATGCAGCGCAAGGATCAGTGATCCACAAATGCAAACTAGTTGATGGTGAATATCAAGCCTAAAGGGTCCGGAAAATAAAGTGAACGGGCTTGTAACTATTTGCAGCCAGATGCTACAAAAGAGAGGAATATTAGTGCGGGTGCCAGAGTGGAAAGCAGATAGTGGCAACCTTAAGAATTGATGCATGAGGAAGGCAGATGAGATGGATACGGGGTGGTCCATGGGGAATAAATCATACGGGTCCTGAAAGTCATGGGAAATGAAAGGAGGAACTCAAGTGGTGTAGTCCAAAATGGTATAAGAAAAAACTTCGCAAGTCAAGTTAGGTATGGATGGATGTTGAGTAGGTGAGTCGAATGAGATCTAGTGGTCCATCTCAATACGTTTTGGACTTATCCGAATCCTCAATCTTATCCCTGGGGTGATCAAAAGTCTCATTTGAGTCGCCCAAATCTTGTTTTAATTCATTTTTCCTTAGAACCATAAGATTAGGGTTTGGATTAGTCAACACCTCAAATTCTTTTTGGTCTATATCTTCTGAGGGAATATCTTCTTGTTTCTCATCAATCAAGTCAAATTCTTCCAAATCCCATGATTCAACTAAAGTCTTTGCTTCCTTAGATAGATCCTCATAAGTCATCCCCAGTAATTCTGTAATTTCTTGAACATCTTTTTCATAAGGGGATTTTCTGTTTTGCTCAATCTCAATATGTTGGGGATAAGGGTCAAGTTTTTCCTCAGGACTCTGGTGGATGGGATCATTTAAGCACATCTGATCATGGTAATCCTCCGTTGAGATGACATCAGAGCCATCCAATAGTGCTTGGCTTGGAGTGTCACTGTCCCCAATCTTTCTCTCTCCTTGATCTTGCTCTGATTCTCCCAAATCATCCATGTAGTTCAATTGTGTCTTCAAACATAAATGACTCATACTCCAGCCCATCATGGATTGGTTTGCAAGAATAAAATGATTTCAATTTAGGGCCTAAATTAAAATGTATTTCTTCAAGTGAGTCTTCCTCCTCAAAGTCAGTTTCTGGGATATCAAAATTATTTATAAGTTCAACTATAGGTCTTAGTAGGATCTATTTTGCATAATCTCAGGGTTGGTGGGTGGGCTCAGTGTATGTAGAGGTTAGGATTGGATAGGATGTCATGCTTAAGGTTGGATCCTCAACCTTGAGTGGCTTACCACGAACTTGTGGCATACTCGACCAGGTTTGTCTCCTTGTGCTTTCCGGATTCTATTGAGCTATTTTGTCAGATTATCTGTATTTTTTTTATTTGCTTCTCTCATCCCTTGGATTACTTGAAGTAATTGGGTGATCTTAGGATCACCACCATGGTCAGGGATTTGATCAGGTTGAGGATAATAATTTTTAGAGTTTCTGACCTCAGTCAAATCAGAATATCCATCATTTGAATACTTAGGGTAAGAATCATATCCTTGGTCGGGTGGTGTAGGGTTATTCCAATAAGAAGGTGAAGAGGTTTGGGTGGAATTGGGATAATCTGCAAAGTGATTTTGAGGATAAGATTGATATCCTAGATATTGAGATTCTAAGGCATATCCCTGATTCTGGGGGAGATGAGTCTGGCTGAACCGGTCAAGATAACTGGTCATGCCAGTCAAGTGCTGGTCTTATATGGAGAGTGTCTCTTGAGGTTGTAGAGATCCTTGATACCCAGAGATTCGTGTGGGATTCGAGGTAGGCCTAACTATACCTGGGGAATATGAGGTGTAGGCAAAGGAATTAAGTCTCGGGTGTTGAGGAGAGTTCTCCCATCCTGAAGAAGTTGAAGTGATGGAGGGGTTGGGATAGGGAGAATAGTGTGAGACAAAAGAGTATGGGTCCATGGTTTCCTCCTCAATCAATTCTTCCTCATGGCAATTGGCTATTGGAATGTATTCGGAAAAATTGGGTCTTCTCTTTATTTTACTCTCTAAAGGTGGTACCAAATTAGGGTTCAGAGACCTTTTAGCATCCATGTACTAGAAGAAAGATAATAGATGAGAGAGTGAAGACAAATGAGAGAATTCCCCTACCCTTTTAATGCAAGCAATTAAACTGGTCCTTAGAGTGCCAACCCTAAATAGACGTGATCTTGGCTCCCCAAAATACGACTGGGTTAGATCAACCTTTGAATTACTTGGATGGCTAGAAGGGTGGGACCCCTTAGGACACCACTAAAGGTTAACGCGGTTATCGCACCGACCTTTCGTGTCATCAGTGGGTCCAAGTAGACAAGGCCCTGACCTTAGCCTAATCTAGTTTCAAGTTCCCAAGTCTATTGTCCTGCCTAGGGCACGTGCACTCTGTTTTAGGCTTAAGATTGATGTGCTTTTGGAATATGATGGGCGTTAGGGGGGTGTTTTCCCTTAAAATTGATTTCAGAGATGTGAAGTGCGTAGGCAAAGGGTTCACAAGCAAATTTTTATGATGAAATATCTTTTAAGATTCAAATGCTTGTGTTAATGAATTTTAGGGTTCACTTGATTAAATAATTTTAATCAAGGTTCTGATGAGGCACACAAAAAGTTTTGCAAATCCGAATTTGTTTGATAGATTTCCATTGAGTATGGAAATGTAGGTATGCTCTACCCTTAATGTGAAACCCTACACACAGATATTTCTAAATGATTCTTTTAAGTTCAAAATCAAATGAGTGGTGTGACCCAAGTAATGTAATCAATTGGACTTCTTGCACCACTAACTAGGTACTCAGAAAATATTTTTCAATAATTTTTAATGCACGTTTTCTATTTTCTCTGATTTAAAGTGTACTGGGAATTTTGCAGTCAGTTTTGACCCCCAATTTGTGATTGGATAATTTGTGCAATCAATCATGCAGGAAATATTATTTCAGATTTTACGTAAATTCCTGATTATATTAGAAATTTAGTGTCGTAAATTTCAAGTTAATCGGAGTTATATAAAAATTCTTATGATATTTTAAACTCCGAAAAATCAAGAACAATAAAATTGATAATAGATTAGTGTGAATTTTGAAAAATTTTTAATAATTCCTATTTATGTAAAATTTGAATATGTTGTTCCTGACTTCAATATTCATGTCAAGTAAAAATTTGAGAATTTTTGGACATGGAGATCTTTTGGAATTGAATTTTTAAGATGAGAATTTATTTTAGCTTGAAAATCAAGAGAGATTTTCTTTTTCAAACAAGTGAATTCTAACTAATCTTAAGGTTCAATTAAATCCTAAATCTAACTAATATAAACTATGGATACTTACCTGAGATTCAAACCTCCAATTTCTCCATTTGTTGTGTCTTTCCTTTGGATTTCTACACTTCCTACACACGCAAATAGAATAGGTTAGAATTATCAAATAAGCACTATGAAGAAAGGCTTCAAAAATTTCTGTTGCCTCCTCGACAACGGCGCCAACTTGTTCGACGCATAAATCACATTTAAAAAGATTATTCAGTTGTAGTATAGTGCGAAAATATGTCGACAAATAAATTTATAAAGACCGGTGAGTACTGAGTAGTTCGTAGGGAGGCAATCTCGATTTTAATGGAAGCTTTTCAATAAAACTAGTTCTAACAAAATATTTATATATGTATATATGTATAGAGAGGAATCAGATATTCATAAGATCAGATTTTATTGCACTGATAAAGAGTTTTTCACAGTAAAAATTTCTATGCAAAAAGTAGAGATAGATAGATAGAAAGAGAGAGAGATAGAGAGAGAGAGATAGAAAGTGGCAGAGAGATGATGCCACTTGTAGGATGCTTGTGCAAGGTACGGCAGCACCTTAGATCTAGAGCACTGGGATGAAAGTCGGAGCGGAGTTAAAGAGGGATGGACAGTTGCAGAAAAGGTGGAAGAGTTGATTCTAAGTTGATGCCTTCAACTAGGGGGCCCAAGGCTTTCTTTTATAGCTTTGATGGAGGGAAAAAAGGGTATTTGAGGCCTTAAAATCATCCAACAAGCTCTGGTTGATCAGATTTGTCAATCGGGAGATTAACGGCTCTGATGTATCCTCAAAATAGCCTTTAAAACTCCTACGCTTGGATTAAATCTGGTGTTGACACGTGGTACTTCTGTGGCCCTTGATCTGTGATCTGATGACTCCCGCTCCTCCACGTGCGCCCTCTTCAGTTTTCCCGCTAGCCGCTCACTCAATTTGAGCGCCTCATCGTCAACTGTCCGATCTTACGATCGGATGGCTTACGTATGTGTGCTTCTCGTCTTCGCGCTTCAAAAATTGCCTGGGATCCCACGTTAGGCCGCTCACGCTTTGATCAAGCCGTGTGGCTGCATCTCCGCGCTCTGTTCGAAATCGAACGACCAATCGGATGTGTGCTCCACCACCATCCTGAATTCTCGCACATGCGATTTTGAACTAGTGCGTTTCGCTCCCAGCATAAGCACGTGAGCCAATGCGCTACACGCAAGTTTTTTTATAATTTCCTCTTTGTATATATTTATTCTTAACCATTGGATGGTCTGCGTGGATGCATCGTGGACTGTTCGATGGTCATCCAACGGTTGAGAGTGGGCGAGGATGGTCTTCAGAGATGGGCCAGTGGTGAGGGGTGGCTGTGATGGTGCCACATGGCACCATCATGGCCTTCTATCTTCTGTTCCTTGTATCTGGTGATGTAGAGCTTCAATCAGGTTGATTTTTGTGCCGTTGGACTGTGATCGTTGATACATGGTGCCATAATGGTCGTCCATCTTCTTTTCCTTGTATCTGGTGATGTAGACCTCTGATCGGGTTGATTTTTGTGCCGTTGGAATGCGATCGTTGATTCGGATCCATTCGTATGGTTGGATCTTTCATCTGAGTCTCGGATATTTGTCCTTTGGCTCCACGATCTCCATTCTTCTATGGATTGCACACAATGCTCTGGTTGTTTGATCGAGATGATTTTGGAAGCGTTGGACTCCAGTCATTGTTCTGATTAGATTTGTCTAGTCTGATCTAACATCCACGACTTCGAATCATCTGCGATTAAAATCATCTCTCATTAGTACATAAAATGACGATATTATCTATATGACTAATAAGCTCGCTATTATGCAAATTATGATGCCTATGAATATATTATTCCTAAGTTATGCTAGAATCTAGCTTAATTCAGGTGATTTAGGTTGCATGATTGTTGTGCAGTTAGTGGCTTATACCGGTCTTTCGTTGTAGGAAGTTACACGAAATTGTCTCATGCCTTGAGACATCTATTGATAGATTGTGAACTGTAATAACTTGGGCTTCCAAGCTAAGAAATGGAATCGGATTATGAGATATCTAATAAATGTATTAATTAAAGCTATGGTACCTATTTTCTTTTGTGCTTGGTTTCTGTCGCACTCTGCTATTGTTATTTATGCTTTACTCAGTTTTTACTGGCATGTTTTTGGGTTCCATACTCAAGTGTACTTGGTAGTTCACCAGGAGATTTTCATTGTACATCTCCTAGGACTTATATACTTTGGTAAATCCTCCAGTTAGTATTAAATTTGTGTTCCTTTAAATTTTGTAATATAAATTATTTGTTGGCTATGTTTATATTTTATGATTATGTGTTGGTTGACTGCAATCTTGTGGGTAATTTGTGCTAGTGTTAGCACACAGCAACTCGAGTCTTGTTCGTTGGTGGGATGTAGGTCGTCACACGAATGACCACGTTTGTTGTGGTCGGATTAATGGAGGCATTCGACTGCATCCTCGGCCGCCCCACCACCCATGCCTTCCAGCTGATCCAGTCCTCACACTTCCAATTCGTGCTTTTGTAGTCTCCACATGAAGTGGGAATAGTGCATGGGGATTAGTCGGCCAGGCGCGACCTCCTTAGAATCGAGTTGGAACGATCCCTAGAACCGAAGCCCCCCAAGTCACGGAAATGGGGAAAGAAAAGAAACCAAGTCCAGGCGATTCAGCAAGAAGTAACCCCAGCTACTCTGCTGATGACTTCGGTACTATAGCCAGGCTCTTCAGCCATGGCTATACAAATGTACCCCGACGACGTTGCCAAGCTCATCCAAGTCGGAGCGGACCTTGCACCCTCCAAGGTACAGGAGCTGTTACTCCTGTTCCAAGCCAACACTGACGTTTTCACTTGGTCTGCCAATGACCGTCTCGGGGTAGACCCGTCCTGGATTCAACATCATCTGAATATTTAGGCAGGCACCCACACAATTAAGCAAGCACGCAGACATAAGTCGACCGAGCAATGGTAGGCGGTCGAAGCTGAGGTCTAGAAGCTCCTGGAAGTAGGATTCATCAAAGAATCCTTGTACCTGACATAGCTTTCGAATGTAGTGATTGTGAAGAATGCCAATGGTTAATGGCTCATGTGTGTCAACTTCACCAACCTAAACGAAGTCTGCTCGAAAGACGAGTTCCCCCTACCAAGGGTGGATTCCTTAGTGAACTCCTGTAGCGGACAATCCCACATGTCCTTGTTAGGTATCTATAGTGGGTACCACCAGATCAGCCTTGCTCCAGCAAACAGGCCTCACACCTCCTTCATGACTGATAGGGGCCTATTTCAATATAGAGTCATGCCTTTTTTCTTGAAGAACTCTGGGGTAACTTACTAGCGCCTTGTAAATATGGTTTTTTAAAAAATAATAAGAAAATCTTTTGAGGTGTACATCGAAGATATGCTTGTGAAGGGATCTAATTTCCCTCAACACCCAGAATATTTGACGGAGGTGTTCCAGATTCTAAGGAACACTCACCTCTGCCTGAACCCCAACAAGTGCACCTTTGGGGTCTCAGCCGGCAAGTTTCTAGGGTCCCTGGTCTCTAATCAGAGAATTGAGGCCCACCTGGACAATATCCAAGTGATTATAGACTTGCAACTGCCAGGCACCTTGAAAGGAATGCAGTCACTAGTCAACAAGATCGTCTCATTGGGTCGATTCTTGTCTCGATCATTCGACAAATTTTTTCTTTTCTTCAGCTGCATAAAGAAGGACAAAGGCTCTAATGCCACCCATTGGACTCCTCTCTACCAGAAGGCCCTCGAGGAAGTCAAGGATGCACTCCAAAGTATCCCTGTCTTAACAACCCCCCAACCCAGAGAAGTTCTTTCATTGTAACTAACTACGCCTGCCTCCACCATCAGCGTCATCCTAGTCGGCGACCGGGGGGACTTAGCGACTCATGTACTTTATCAGCAAAACCTATTAAGGCACAGAAGCTAAGTACTCAATCATTGAGAAGTAGAGCCTAGCTCTGGTCACTGCAGCCAGGAAGCTATGTCCATACTTCCAAGCCCATACGATAATGGTCTTGTCTGAATACCCCATCCAGCGAATGCTGCATAAGTCCACAGGGTTTGCACAGTAGATCAGATGGGCTCTAGAGTTGGATGAGTTCGACATAAAGTATCAGCCAAGGAAAGTGATGTAGACACCTTTATTTAGGATAAAATGCCTATTTATGCATTTGATACTATAAATATTGCATAACATGCATCATTCTGCATTTAGAATAGTTTGTGTAAATTATAGGTTAATTCGAGTCCTTTTGTGGCTAGGAGAGAATATTTATTATGGGGCCTTGGATTTGATGATCCAACCGTACGGATCTAATTAAGACTACGATCGGAGTCTAATACCTCCAAAATCGTCTTGATCGGAGTCCCGTAGCACATTATGCAGTCCGGGGAAGATCAAAGGCCAAGGGGCAAGGTGGCAAAAATCCAAACCTTAGATGACAAATCCAACAACATGGGTGGATCCGGATCGACAATTGCAGCCCAACGGTGTGGAAATTGACCCAATTTGACGCTTGTGGTGCCACCTACAAAGCAAAGAAGATGGATGGCCATGATGGCACCACGTGATGCCATCACAGCCACCCAAATCCATTTAGGCCCCCCCACTTAACCTTGCAAGCAGCTCCATCATGAGATCCCAGTTGTTGGATTGCAATCCAACGGTTGGAAATGGCCCCTACATTGCCTTCATAAATGAGAGGAGAGCTCAAAATCCTATCGTGACCGTTGGATGAAAATCCAACAGCCACGATCATGCGACCACCGGCTGTTGAAAACTCCTCAACTTGACACTCCTGCTCCCTTGGTACAACGGTCACATGTGGACCTCTCAAACTCGTGGCGCAGGGTCGACTCCTCCAATGCCTCCAATCTAGCCCAGCAGTGAGGCATGCCCAAATTCTACTGCTCGATCGTGATCGAGTGGCTGAGATGCAGCAGGTGGCGTAATGGATGAGGGCAGATACGCCTTCGCATGCACGCGTGATCGCACATAAGGTCTAACACCCTATCTGATGCACTAGTTGAGCGCACGATCCTTGCGTAATCCTAGCCGTCCATCTTCGATCGAAAGGTGCACCATCGAGCACGTGCGATAGCTGTGCGGGCATGAGCTAGAGCCTTTAGCAACATCTGCGGTGGGTCTTCAGCGACATTTATGGATGTCACTAATTACCCCATGTACGAAAAGTCTCTTCTCCTCCACTATAAAAGGACCCCTACCCATCCCATTCTCCTTCATCTCTTCCTTTCTCTCCCTCACCACCTCTAAGGCCCTAGAGAGAGCTTGTCCCAAGCCCGGGATGCTCCTCTAGAGTAGAAATCAAATATTTTTCTCACCTCTCACCCTCATTCGTGGAGCATCTCGTGGCCATCCTCCACCAACTTCGGGAAGTAGATGCTCGCTACGATGCCATCCTGCCTTGTCCTCCTTCCTCCGACACCATTCTCCTTTGTCCAACTCCTCCCCACCTTCATTCGGGGTGTCATCAAAGCGAGTCGTCCTCCAAACGATTGTTGAGGGGGATTCTTCTCACCTCTCTCTATCTTTTTGCTTTCTAGTGTAGTTTTCCACTTCCATTGTAGCAAACACTTGTTTAGACATATATATGATTGTTTCTCTCTCTCTTTGCAAGTAGATTATCCCCTAGAGCCTCTAAATGATCACTGTGCACTTTCATGAGGCTCCCTTCTAACCCCTCGCTAGTACGAGAGGCCCCCCTCAGGCTAGAACGGGCCCTCTTCAGCTCCCCCTTTAGCCGGCCCAAATTGTTGCCTACCTACTGTTGGGAACAGAGCTTCCGCACTTCCTCTTCAGCTGCCTTCTTTGTCTTCTCTCGAGTGGCCACGGCTTCCGCCATCTGGCAGAGCAACGGTCGATGCTCCACCTTGGGCATAACAACCCACTAGGCGACTAGGTCTGCCATGTCAGCTTGATCGGCTGGGCTAGGAAGGTCCACAGGAGCGTTGTCATGCAAAATAAAGGACAACCAAAGCTTCTTACCTGTAAACCATAAGCGTGTTAGAATACAAAGAGCTTCGGCAAAGAAAAAATTAATCAATGAGAGACAGGTCCTATGAGCTTACCACACACATGCAGAAGAAGAAAACATAGTTAAAATTCATGCCCCTAGGCCCAGGGTGGCCCAAGACAAGGCATCATTCAGGTGCCTCAGCACCTGCCATTTTAAGCCGACTGCACTGGCATCACATGGTCGGATGCGAACCCGCTAGGGGTGCCTTCCAGTACAGATCCAACAATGGACCCTACTGTGTGGCTGATTATCCCTAAGCCCCTCGGCCAAAGGCATCCACCAAAACTCGTGCACTTGTAGAGCTTCGCCGATAGTATGGCTGCCTAAAAACACTGCCAGTGGCTGTTGCCTCCTATGCCAGTAGTGCGAATGCTCCGGGAGTAGTCGATGAAACTGGGAAGTCGACAGGATCTCAGCACGAGGCATCTCCAGGAGCGCCACCGGAGGAGAGTCACTCAGGGTAATTGCCTCAGGAGGCCCCGACGGCTCTAGAGGGGGCAGAAGGCACACCTTCCCCCTTAGCCTCAGCACGACTTCGCAGAGAGGACATTGCTGACTCCTCCCGCAGAAGCTCCGTGCGACGACCCTTCTTAGCGCACCTCAAGGGGACCTCCGGCTCCTTTGTGACATCTTTGAGGGCCTCCTCCTCTTCCCTCTTCTTCAGCCTCTTCTGCTGAGCAGGTTGACTCCCCTCCCTCTGTTCTATCGATCCCTCCTTGCCAAGTCGTGACCCACGACGAGCCGAGCTACCACCTCGATGCTTGGGCACAATTGGCTGAGCGAACCACTCAAAAGCTGCAGCCTAAAGAACCAAAAATACTGGATTAATAGAAAATGGGTGATTAGTCCATATTTGTGGGTTATTTAAGTATGTTAATGCCTAAACATTAAGATACTTCTAACATTTATTTCGTATGCATTAGGATGTAAATACATTAATTATAGATTTTCTTCATGCATCTTATTCATATGTAAATTAGATTTTTAATTTGGATAGCATGCATTAGCTTAGTATTTAAATAAGTTTGCATTTTAATTTAGTGTGCATTCTACACATTACATGCATTTTAGGTATTCTATGAGGTTTTGTGCATAAATAACCAATCATTTAATTATTTATTCTTTTCCTATTTTGCAGGGAATCCATGCCCTCTTCGCAACAGCTACGCGACCATTAAAGACCGACATCCAAGGAGCGATCTTCTCATCCCAGTAAGGAAAGAGCGGGAGAGGTGGATCTGGTCGACACTCCATCTTTGTCTTCATCTTCCCCTGCAGGTATAAGAAAGGGGGAGCCATAGCCATGCTCGAGGAGACTCCGCCCCAACTCCACCACTGTGAAGAGCTTCGAGCTTACCTCCACTCCACCATCGTGTGTCTCCAAGGTCGAGTGTCACAACACCGTGGGCCAGCGGGGTGATAGATCGCTACGCTAATCCGACGACCTCGACCATCACCATGAGCGTGTGTCTTTGACGACCATGCAACCATCACCTGAACTCAGCTTCTCGTCCACTGTGAGCCACCATCTTCACCCTCAACTGCGTGCCTCCCGTTCAGCCACCCTCTCCTTGCACGCGTACCCCTCCCTCATGTGCCACACTCTAGCAGCACCACCTCCGGTGCACCGCACCTTCCCGCGCTCCACGCGTGGCCAATGCCTCTCCCTCCACGCACATAGTAGCCCACGCATGCGATCGCACAAGCCTCCAGTAGAGAGCTCCCTCGTCGCATCACAACCACCGCATGCACGTGCACAGCAGCAAAAACAGCCACCGTGCTCGTCTCTCTGCTCTCCCACCAGCAGCCAGTAGCATGCCCGTGCGCACCTCCTCGAGTCCCCTGTAGCAAGTAGCAGGAAGGAACTTAACCCGCCGGAACCCACCTCCATCACCGATCTGTCCGGCCACCGGCGGCCGCCATTCGCCGTGCTGACGACTCCATCGCAAAGCCCTCGTTCCACTCCCTCCAGTGAACTTCTTACGGCCGACCGCGCCTCTATATGTGCGTAGCATACCCCCAAGTAGATGCTCTTTTTTATGTTATGTTAATATTTACATTCACATGCCATTGCCACTCTTTTTATTTTGATTTTATTAATTAAATATTGTGGCTAATTTATGCAAGTGACCTCCCTTTTTCTCATAAATGCCATTTCAGCATTAGCTCTTGTTATTCACTTAATCTGAAAGCGATTTTGAATCGGTTTCATTGTGAAATTAATCATGAACATCGATTTTTGATCTGTACGAGTTTGTAATAGTCATTACCTCCCTGTGGATACGACCTGCTCTTTTGAGTGGTTAATTTTTATTATTTTGATTAGTGATTTTCCACCACTTCAATACTACTTCGACGCATAATTTTATGTGTGAAACGAAAGCGAAAACTATCTTTTCAAATGGTGCCATTGTCGGGGAGGCAACAAGCCTGTTAAACTTGCATTTATTGTTTTATTTGTTCACACATTATTTTTTAGGCATATTTAACTTTGATGTTTTTGGTGCGAGGTACACATATCTTCTACATTTTTCCTCACCGGCCTCAAAGATCAGGCGACCCCCAACGTCGTCCGTTGGTCACACATTATGAGCATTATAGCCGTTGTGCACACAATTAAGGTGGACCTTAAGCCACAATTCGAAGGAGAACATTTCGAGGGAGCTGCAAGCATCAACTCCTCCATTCTAAATAGATAGAATAGATAGTATATTAGATTAGCTTAGATTTAGTTTAGACATTACATTTGGTTTGAGACCCTTGTTCTGGGGTATATTTGAGGGGTTTGTTCCCTGCCATTGTTTTAGGCCCCTCCGTGGGTAATTTTTTGAGAGTTTGTTCCCTTTTCTTTAGATCTAATTTTTTATTTTATTTTGTAGTTGTTTACCTTTTCTTTGTTTGTGCATAAATAGATATATATATAAAAAAAGAACATCACGAGCTGGCTACTAGAAGCTGCCTGCCCCTAGGTCGTATCATTTAGGATTGAATGAGTACCATCTAGATCTAATTTCCTGTCTTGCATATTGCATGAAGAATGCTGGAATCAGGTATGCACTTCTAACTTTGCATTTCTACTTGACATGCAAATGTATTTGGATTAATTTCAAAGCCATCTAATCTGTACTGAATAAATCTAACAAGTGGTCACATTTAATTTTTTTTGAAAAAGGATTAATTAAAGGAGCGACATTTAAAAACCAAGGACTTGATTTTCATTCAAAATTCAAAATCTTTTGCGGTGTATGCACACTTGTATCTCTTGGACCATAGCATGCATTTAGACACTCCTTTGGTTTCAAACCACTAGGGCTAAAGCCTCCTATTTCTGGGGTCTAAAGTGACCCAAACTTTAGTTTAGAGGTGAAGTTGCCTCCAAACCTTGTGGATTGAGGGTAGTTAAGAAGCACTACGAAAGCAACACTTCAAAGGAAAGGCTTGACCCTACTTGCATTCCTCTTTGCCGTGTTTGGTGGTGACTAAACTTTTTGGGCTTTAGGGAGGATCACCTAAGTCCCAGTTAGGTCATCTTAGGCATATCGTAGGTCGACAAGTAGGCGCATAAATGTTTAGATAACTTGCTTTGTCACCTACAACTGGACTTAAATCTCAAAAGCCTTAACCAATTAAAGACCTAAAAAGTCCTTTGATTAGTGTTTGCTTGGGGGAATCTGATTGTGGTGTGAGTTTGAATGGATTGCCTTGACTTCCATCCTTTTACCTCTTTCCCACACCCTTACCCGCACTCTGCGATCTTTGAACCCATACACTGATTATACAGCAATCATGCAACCTAAAATACCTGAATTAATCTAGATTCTAGTATAACTTAGAAACAATGCATACATAAGCTTTGTAATTTGCATAATGGTTAGTTTGATTAGCTGCATAGATAATATCATCATTTTATGTAATAATGAGAGATGATTTTAATCGTAGATGATTCGAAGTTGCGGATGACAGATCAGACCGGACAGATCTGATCAGAACGACGATGGGAGTCCAATGCTTTCGAAATCATCTTGATTAGACAACCAGAGCATCGTGTGCAGTCTATAAAAGAATGGAGATCATGGAGCCAAAGGACAAATATCTGAGCCTCAGATGGAAAATCCAACTACACAGATAGATCCGAATTAATGGTCGTAGTCCAATGGTGCAAAAATCAACCCGATTGGAGGTCCACATCACCAATCAAAGAGAAGATGGACGGCCATGATGGCATCACATGGCACCATCACAGCCGCCCCTCACCACCGTCCCATCTCTGAAGACCATCCCTCGCTTGCTCTCAACCGTTGGATGGCCATCCAACGATCCATGATTCATCCACGCCGTCCATCCAACGGCTAAGGATAACTAGACTAAAGAGGAAACCTTAACAGAACACACGCGTAGCGCATTGGTTCACGCGCTTGCGCTGGAAGTGAAGAGCATAGGCTTGATCCACACAACGCTCAAATTAAGAAGGCATCGTGAGAAGGCGCTATTATACGTTGGTTGGAGATTAGCACACGTAGGCCCGACCACGTGGCGTGATCAGAAAGCTCTACGGCTGTGGGTGCAAACAATCCCAAGCGTTTTGCAAAACGAAGGCAGCGGGCGAGTGCGTTTTACGATCGGACGGCTGATGTTGAGGCACTAAAAACCCTTGAGCGATGAGCAAGAAATCAAAACCGGTTGCACGCAGGCGAATTTGAGGGGCCCGATCTTGATCCAACGACGCTGGACCCACCACATGTCAGCACCGGAGTCAATCCAAGCGTAGAGGGTGCATATAAGGTTATTTTGAGGCTAAATCAGAGCCGTTGATCTTCGAATCGACGGATTTGATTAATCCTAAGGTTGTTGCACGAGATAGAGCCAAAATACCCTTTTTGCCCTCCATAAAAACTATAAAAGAAGGCCAAAGCCCCTTGGATGGATCAACTCTCCCATCTACTCCAGACATCTCTTACACCTTCTTCTCTACGATTCTTCGTCCCTCTGAAACTCTGCTTCGACCTCGTCCTGGCGCTCTGGATCTGAGGTGCTGCCGCATCTCGCACAAGCATCCCACAAGTAGCGTCGTCTCTCTGCCTCTTTCTCTCTATCTCTCTCTCTTTCTCTTTCTATCTATCTGCTATTTATCTGTCTCTACTTTTAGCATAGCAATCTCTATTTTGAAAAAGATTGTTTCTAAGTACAATACAATTTTGATTATATATCTGACTCCTATACATAAATATATATATATAAATATCTATTTAGAGTAAGTTCTATTGAAAACTTCCGTTAAAATCAAGATTGCCTCCCTGCGAACAATTCAATATTTACCGATTTTTATAAATTTATTTGTCGACGTGTTTCACGCTATACTACAACTAAATTATCTTTTAAATCACGATTCACATGGTCAAACAAGTTGGCACTGTTTCCTAGGAGGCAATGAAAATTTTTGAAGCTTTTTAGTACGTATTTGAGATTTCTAACTTGTTATTTTTTCGTTGATTTCGTGTGTGCAGGAAACGAAGAAATCTGAACCAGAAATGACAATGGAGAAAGTGCGGGTTCAAATCTCAGGTAAGTACCTGTAGGTTAAAATAGTTAAATTTTGAAAAATTAGGATTTGCTTGAACCTTAGGATTAGTTAGAATTGACTTGCATATTGAAAAGAAAATTGTTAGTGATTTTTGGGCTAGAAGAAACTATTAACTTATAAATTCAATTCCTAAAAATACGCATGTCCAAAAATTCTCAAATGTTTACTGGACGTGAGGTTTGAAGACAGAAACAATATATCAAAATTTTGCATAAATCGAATTTACAGAAAAATTTTAAAAATTCACGTACTGATCTGTTATCAAAGTGATTATTGTTCCTGATTTTTTGGAGTTCATAATATTATAAGAATTTTTATACAGCTTCGATTGACTTGAAATCTATGGCACTGAATTTCTGAGATAATAAATAATTTAGGAAAAATATAAAAAAATATTTATTGCACGTGGTGAAATAGGCTTGGTTAGTGGTGAAATATTTTTGAAATATTTTTTTAAAATATGAAAACGTGCATAAAAAATTCTTGAAAAATATTTTCTGAGTGCCTAGTTAGTGGTGAAATAGGCCTAATTGATTGATTGCATTGCTTGGGTTGCACCACTCAACTAATTTTTGGACTTAAAAGAATTATCTAGAACTATCTATGCTCAGGGTTTCACGCTAAGGATAGAGTATACTGACAGCGAAAATACGCGGTTTGTTAAAATACGTCGTTGTAACGCGTAAATCCGCTTTCGCTCTTAAATTTATAATCCTAGATAGGGGAGTATCTAGGGTCATCCAAGGAGGACAAATGTTTGCAATAGTGATTCTCTTGCTAGGAATATAAATCTCAACTTTCTTTTTGGTATTTTTCAATATACCATTTTTTTTTTTGTTTTTGAACTAAGGCAACATGCGAAATTATGGTGGGAAAAGTGTTTACACTTCCAATTAAGTAAACTACTCTAAAGGCAAGTAGAGCCTCTCCCTAAGCTCACTCTAAGCAAGTGGAGGCCTAGAATAATTAGGGAGAGGAAGTGAAGAATGCTAAAAATAAGCAAATAGAAATGCAAACAAGATATGCGAAGAAGGCAACTAGATAATTGATAAAGTGTTTAACAAAAATGCCTAGTAGAGGAATGCTTCTACTACTAGATAATTGAAATAAAGAAAGAAAACACAAATCCTCTAAATAGATGGTGAAGAAGAGGGCTTCTTGCTCCAAGGTTGGTGGCTCCCAAGCTTGAAAAGAATCCTTCAACTCCTTCCTTGCAGTACTCCGCCAAAGTGATGACCTCCAAGGCAAGCCCTAAGTGGGCGTGCCCTAAGTTTCTCTCCAAGGGTGGACGTCCACCCTAAGCTTTTCTCCTTTGCCTGGCCGTCCTCCTTGAAGTGGGAGAGTCCTCCTCCTTGGCGTGGCTCAAGTTGAAGAGAGTGGGGAGAAGAAGGCACCAAAAGGGCTGATGGTGTGCCCCTTTAATCTCCTTCTCTACTCCTTCTCCTTGGGCGTAGGTATAGGTGGATGTAGGTAGAAAATACACTAAGGGAGGATGCCCAAAAATGGTGGTAGGTGGTGGCTTTTTATAGAATAGGAGGGGGGCTATGGTGACCTTTGAAATGGATGGCCAAGATGAGTTGATGGAGGTGGTTAGAGATCCCATGGCCAAGGAGAGTTGGCGCCACCTTAAAGGGCACCAAGGGGTAGTTATGGGTGTTGACACCCTTTGGTGTTGGCGCCAAAATGGGCATTCTAGAAGGTCATTAGGTGGCGCCACCTTAAGGTTCTAGAAGGGGGGGTATGTGGATGGCTAGGATGGCTTATGTGGGTAGGTGTAGGGTGGATTTAAGGGGCTGAAAGTGGCGCCAATATAGAGGTGGTTAGGGGTGGTTTTTGGTGCCAACTTGAAGTGTCTTTTGGTGGAGATAATGGGGTGAAGGGATGGCTAGGAGGTGGCGCCAACTTGAGTAGAGTAGCTAGCTTAGGTAGGCTTGAGTTGGTGGAGCTAGCTAGGGTTGATTTTGGAGGTAATGAATGGCCAAGGAGCTGGTTGTTAGCTATGCTAAGCTAAGCTAAGATAAGCTAAGCTAGCTTAGCTAAAGGTGGAGTGGAGGAGAAGGTGTTGGAGCTAGGGTTTGGAGGAAGGAGCTGAGGAGGAGAGTCTGGAGCTGGAGCTGGAGCTGGCTGCTACTGAAGAGGCTGGCATGGGGCTACTCTAGCTGGCTTAGCTTGCTAGTTCTTTGCTAGCTACTAAGCCAAGCTAAAGTGAACTAGCTTCTACCAAAATGAGCTGAGGTGAGCTAGGTCTGGTGCTCCCGGGGAGAATCAAGCTGGTTGAGGCAGCTAAGGTAGCTTAGCTCAACTGAGTTGAGCTAAGCTGAGTCCCCGGGAGCTGGACTTGAGCTTCCTGAGCTGAGATGAATTCTTCTTCAGCTGGCTGGAGTTGAGTGGAGCTGAATGTAGCTGGATCTGAGCTGGGGTGAACTCCTGTCAACTCAGCTGAGCTAGCTAGAGCTCCCTGTGAACTAGTGGGAGCTAAGATGAGCTAGACTCAGCTAAGTTGAGCTGGATCTGAGCTGACTTGAGCTAGGGTGAGCTAAGATGAACTCTCTTGAGCTGCCATCCAGCTGAGATTAGCTGAATGGAGCTGGGATGAGGTAACCCTAGTTCAAGTAAGCTAGGTTCCAGTTGCGGTGAGCTTGATCAAGCTGAGGTGAGTTGGATCAAGCTGAGGTGAGCTGGATTAGGCTGAGTTCCAGCTAGTCTGGGCTTCTCCTTCACCATTTGCCTTCTTGAGTGCTAGGGTTTTAGGGATCTGTGCATCTGTACATCCCTAACACTCACAAAAACACATTAAAACGACAATAAAAAATGCAATGCATGCCTATCCTAATTTATGCCTAAATGCAGCCCAAAAACCCGTTTGCGGAGTAAAATCCTAAGAGCTAGGTTAGTTTTAAAGCATAAAAATGATGATAAACTGGTGTTTATCATATACCTGCATTTCCATACTTAAAGGAAATCTATCAAACAAATTGAGATTTGTAAAACTTTTGTGTGCCTCATCAGAATCTTGGTTGAAAATATTTAATCAAGTGAACCTTAAAACATGCTAACACAAGAATTTGAATCTTAAAATTCACTTTATCATAAAAATTGTTTGTGAACTCTTTGCCTATGCACTTCACATTTCTGAAATCAATCTTAAGGGCAAACACCCCCCTAATTCCCATCATATTCTAAAAGCACATCAAACCCAAGCCTAAAATTGAGTAGACGTGCCCTAGGTAGGACTAATAGTCTTGGGGACTTGAAATTAGATTCGGCTAAGGTCAAGGCCTTGTTTACTTGGACTTACTGGTGACAAGAAAGGTCGGTGCGGCAATCGCATTAACCCTTAGTGGTGTCCCACTGTGCGTGGTGTCCTAGGAGGTCCTACTCTTCTGTCCAGTCAAGCAATTCAAGGGTTGATTTAACCAGTCGTGTTTTGGGGAACCAGGATTAAGTCTATTTAGGGTTAACACTCTAAGGATCAGTTTGATTACTTGTATTGAAAGGGCAGGGGAATTCTCTTGTCTATCTTCTCTCTCTCTCATCCCAATTTTTTTGAATACATTCAAATGACTAATTGTCATGAGGAAGAACTGATTGAGAAGGAAACCATGGACCCATACTCTTTTGCCTCACACTATTCCTCCTTTTCTCCCTATCCCAACTCTTCCCTTACTCCATGTCCTTCAGGAAGGGAGAACTCTCCTCAGCACCCGGGACTTGGCTCCCTTGCCTACACCTCATATTCCCTGGGTATAGCTAGACCTATCTCGAATCCCAAATGAATCTCTGGATATCAAGGATCTCTGCAACCTTAAGTGACACTCTCCATACAGGACCAGCACCTAGTTGGCATGACCAGTTGTCTTGACCGATTCGACCAAACTCATCTCTCCCCATATCAGGGATATCCCTCAGAATCCCAATACCTAGAATACCAATCCTATCCTCGAAATCACTGTGCAAATTATCCTAATCCACCCCAAACAACTTCACCTTCTCATTGGGATAACCCTACACCAACCAACCAAGGATATGATTCTTACCCTAGGTATTCAGATGATAGATATTCTGATTCAACTGAGGAAAGAAATCCTGGAAATTATTATCCTCAGCCTAATCAAATCCCTGACCATGGCAGTGATCCGGAGATCACCCAATTACTTCAAGTAGTCCAGGAGATGAGGGAAGCTAATAAAAGAAATACAGATAATCTGATAAAATAGCTCGATGGAATTCAGAAAGCACAAGGTGACAAACTTGGTCCGAGTATGGCACAAGTTGGTGGTATGCCACTCAATGTTGGGGATCCAACCTTAAGCATGACATCCTATCCAATCCCAACCTCTACATACACTGAGCCCACCGACCAGCCTTGTGATTATGCAGAACAGATCCTACTTAGACCTACAGTTGAACTTATAAATAATTTTGATATCCTAGAAATTGACTTTGAGGAGGAAGGCTCACTTGAAGAAATACATCTTGTTTTAGGCCCTGAATTGAAGTCATTTTATTTTGAGGAACCAATCCATGATGGGTTGGAGTATGAGTCCTTTATGTTTGAAGACACACAATTGAACTACATGGATGATTTGGGAGAGTCGGAGCAAGATCAAGCAGACAGAAAGATTGGGAATAGTGACACTCCTAGCCAAGCACGGTTGGATGGCTCTGATGTGATCTTGTCTGAGGATTACCATGATAAGATATGCTCAAATGATTTGATATCTAGATTTGGCAATACTAATCATTTCCATATAGAAGCTGAATTTGCTTGCACTTCTGTTTCAACTAATCCACACCTTTCTCTCCCCATCCACTATAGTCCTGAGGAAAAACTTGACCCTTATCCCCAACATCTTGAGATTGAGCAAGACAGACAATCCCCTTATGAAAAGATGTTCAAGAAATTGCAGAATTACTGGGGATGACTTATGAGGATCTATCTGAGGAAGCAAAGACTTTAGCTGAATCATGGGATTTGGAAGAATTTGACTTGATTGATGAGAAACAAGAAGATATTTCCTCATAAGATATAGTCCAAAAAGGATTTGAGGTGTTGACTAATCCAAACCCCGATCTTATGGTTCTAAGGAAAAATGAATTAAAACAATATTTGGGTGACTCAAATGAGATTTTTTATCACCCCTGGGATAAGATTGACTCTGATAAGTCTGGAACTACTGAGATGAACCACTGGATCTTATTTGACTCACCTACTCGACATCCGTCCATATCTAACTTGACTTGCAAAGTAATTTCCTATACCATTTTAGACTACACCATGCGGGTTCTGTTAAAGCGATCTATCCTAGATTTAAATCAACATATTGTCGTCGTAGTTTAAAATCCACAATAAATCAAACAACAGATAAAATTTATAACTCGAATTTGAAGTTCCGAGGTCGTTCATTGGGTGCAAATAGGAATTCACGTGCTAATCTCAACAATTAATGTAAATGAGTATAATATATTACTCAAAGTCTAACTGGCAATGTATAACATGAGTATATGAGGAGATAAAAAGAATTCTAGACAAAATAATGGTGATTTAGATCACCAATTATAAGTGTAATACATAGAATAATTACTCAAATCTTAATCAAAGGCAGGAATATGGGATCACACATCTGATTTTGCAATCAGACGTCTTAAAAGACGTTGCTATAGTGATTTTTGATTCTTTTTCTCCTGCTGTTGTTCTTCTTCTGTCTTGCCTTCTCTTCTTCCTTGGCTCAGGTCTTCTCCTCTTCTTCTTGCCTTCTCTTCTCTTCTTCTCTTTACGTGCACAAGCTCTGCTCTTTCTTCTTCTCTTCTTCACACATAGAGGGGGATTCTTCTTTAAGCGGTTAAGTGTCAGCCATTTATCTCCATAGCAAAACCCCCCTACTCCGTGCTCTTTTTCTTTCTCTCTCTAGGTCGACTTCTTTCACGCCCTCCCAGGGCATACACAGTATTACGTAATCGAGTAATCAGGCGTGTTCGCGTACTCGAGACTAGGCTCACCTGCAGTGGGTGGTGAGTGAGGTGTAAGAGCATAGGTAGGCTAGTGAGTAAGGGTGTGGGGGACCTCACCCCCTTGTGTACTTGAGGCAATAGGTTTATTGTAGAAAAATACTTTATGTGGCCTCGACACTTCATCCACCCATGATGTGGGATTAATCGTCCAGTTGTTCTTCGCGTTAATCCTGTAGAGACTTGCTTGCTCAATTGGCGCAGTTGCTGTCGTTGTGGCTTGAAATCAAAGACCTAGAATGATTTCTGGAAGTCATCTGTGACTCCTGGGCATAGCACCAGGGGCGTATGAGGACTGGAGCAAGCTTTGAAGCTTCGCTCGAAACGTCGTTAATGGCGAACATCCACGAACACATGAAATCGTACACATGGCCTTATGGCCACATTAGACCAGCTCAGAAGAGTCGTGAGGTGACGGTGAATGTGCTGGTGGTGATTTGTGGTGGACGGGTGTGTGTGGTGGTCTGAGGAGGTCGGAGGAGAAGCACGACGGTGGGTTTGTTTGGGAGTAGTTGTGAGTAAGTGGTTGATGGAATTAGGAGAGGGGTATTGTGCGTGGAAGGATGGCGGAGTTGATGGAGGTCATAATGTCTCAATTCGTGAGGTGGAGCGGCGGTTGGGTGTCATCGGAGCTTCGTCGAAGCGGAAGATGATGGAGGGGGAGACATGTGGTCGGTGGTCGAATTGAGAGGTTAAGGAGAGGAAAAGAAAGGAGAGATAAGAAGGGAGCTTTAGGACCTAGAATTACAGATGGAGTAGGGTGGCGTCGGCTGTGGTTGGCTGGTGCCGTAGATGAAGGTTTCTCCGACGAGGGAGACGACGAGGAAGAAGGGGCTAAGGCGTCTCCGAGTTGGCCGTCGAGAGGCAGAGGAAGTTAGGGAGGAAGGAGACGCTCCCAATTTGGCCGTTGGGAGGCCGTAGGATGACAGGGGAGGATGCTCACCGGAGCTAGGTCGGAGGAGGCCAGAGGTAGGGTTAGGAAGAGATTTTTGGCCTCAAAACTAGCTCGGAAGCACGGTGAGGCAACAAGCATGCTTATATAGGATTTAGGAGGAGGTTCCAAGGTTGGGAACCTTGGAGCTTACATAAACGTAGGATACCCATTCCTTCTAAAGGTTTGCACGAGCTTTTGGGAAGGAGTTGGGATCCAAGATCGGTCCCAATGGATAGAGGATTTCATAGAGAATCTCTAGTTCAATTTTGGGAAGGTTTGGTTGAAAATCGAGCGAGAAATCTCCGCTTGAATCTTGTCGGAGAAGGTGAGTTCACACCAATGGTGGCAGGGATCCATTTGTGAAGAGGGTGACAAAGTTGGGGGGCTATTTATAAGGAATTCAAAAAGCTAAGGGTCTAAATAAGATAGAAAGAGTCTGACTGGACCAAAATGCAAACTTTGTCAAGATGAACTCAAATTGGGCCCAAATTTTGGTACAAACCTAATTTGGATCTAAGTAATCTGATGGTGAAGTCGTATTTAGGTTTTGACTAAGTTTGACTAGGTAACTTGCACAGTTACCCAGATTAAGGCAACTTTCTAAGACTCTGTTTTAGGTCAAAACAGGTTATGATGGTCAAATCAAGGATGCCAAACCCTAGAGAATATTTTTCTATGAATTTTAGAGGGTTTAGATAAATTTTATCCTAACCAGAACTTCCGTTAATCAAGCGGGTCTGTTTTTAGGGTTTCAGAAGTTATTTAATTCTCAAAACACGCGAAAACCCATTTCTGTCGACACGGACCCTCTTGTTAGACATTTAAGACTATTTGACCTTTAGTAGACCCCTAAGAAAACCCGTGATTGTACTGCAATTGAGATATACCATTAAAACTGCAGTTTTACCCTAGTTTTCATGCATTTCTCTCATAAAGGATGTGCAGTGAATTACAGTCCTTTGGCGGTTATGTAGGAGTATTTATTCCTTGATAATGACTAATTAAAGCTAGATATGACTGATTATGATGTTATCATTAGGTTCCTCCTTTCATTTCCCATCACTTTCAAGACCCATATGATTTATTCCCCATAGACCATACTTTATCCACCTCATCTACCTTCCTCATGCATCACATCTTAAGGTTTCCACTATCTACTTTCTACTCTGGCACCTGCACTAATGTTTCTCTCTTTTGTAGCATCTGGCTATAATTAATTTCAAGCCCGTTCGCTTTATTTTTCTGACCTTTTGGGCTTAGTATTCATAATCAGCTGATTTGCATTTGTGGATCACCGATCCTTGCACTGGATGACCATATCTTTATTTTAATCCTGACCCAACCCATTAATTTTGTCATTCATTTTTGGGTTCAACTCCATAAAATGACATTAAACTTAGCGCTGGCTGGGAGGCAATCCAGTATTCATTACAGGTAGTTTTGCATCCTCTGCATCCATGTTGACTTGGATCAACAAGCATAGTCAGGTGATATCCCCTCCTCTTTCTTATTATGTTTTGGCTTTCCTACATACATTTCAATGAGGACATTGTAATGAATAGGCATGAGGGGTGGACATTGCATGTCTTATTTTTATGTCAAAAAAAAAATTTGTTTTTTAGGTATAAAGAAATGTTCCAACATGGTTTTATTAGGGATTTATTCTTAAGTTGATTCCTAAGCTTAGAATCCAGTACAATTTCACACTTACACGTAGAATTTGCAATGGATCCTCTGTGAAGACCAATAAACATCTTTAGTTTGTCGAGAAGAAGCAGTGCTTCTCCTAAGCCTTTGGACAGTAATTAGGGAGTCAAGCAAATTATCTTCTAACAGATCAACCAAACAAGTGTGAGGTGAGAATAGAAAGTCTACTAGTTCTCTAAGGCTAGTATGAAGAATCTTAAACTCTGGATAATGAGACTCAGAGTTAGGCATAGTTTTCGCTCTTGGTTTCTGCGTACAAGTTCTTAGTGTGAATCTCTTGAGAGTCACCAACTAAAGCAAAATATGAAGAGAGCAGGTTTTGATAAAATTAGGACTAAGGTGGATGGTCATGACCGTCCTTTACGAAATCCTTGAATGAAGGAGGGTATTAATATCAAGTTCAGAAATACATTGTCCTATCCATTCCCTTCCCGGTGTCGAGAATAGGCACTTCCACCAAATAAGCCACACGATATCCTCTTGAACACCCCTAATCCCGAATAATGCCTCGTAAATAAAAGTTCGTATGCTATATTGCGTTGAGTTAGTAGATATTTGGATGTGAAAAAAAAAGAGAAGAGAAGAAAATATATATATATACATAAAAAAATAGAAAAAAAGAAAAAGCAAAAAAAAATGAATAAGTTTATGAGTTGGAGTTTATTTCAAGTGTAATGAGGCAACAACACCTACCACCCACACGATCCACTAAATATAGCCTTTACCTACTTTTCTGTATTTCTGGCCGCCTGAATACGGGTTGAGAAATTCTGAATTAGTCGTAGAGTTATCAGAACCTAATCAAAGTATTAATGCCATTAGAGACCACCAAATATATGGATAAATCTGGTGAGATTGTGAGCTCCAAAAAGAAAGAAAAGAAAAGAAAAGATGAGAAAAAAAAGAAAGAACAAGAAAAGAGAAAGAGAGAGAATGAGTACAAAGAAACTAAAGAGAGCATAGTTTCTCCGCCTTTCTTTCAGTTAAATTATTTAATAGTCTGGAAATCTAGTTTCTAAAGTACTAGTCTAGATGCAACACCAGATAAGTATGAGCCACCAAAAAATAAATCTACTTGACTCAGAAATCTTCTACCTAAGACAAAAATCGGGGTTGAATTTACAGATTACTTTATAACTCCGAGGGAAGAAGTTTCCTATCCCAATAGAATTTTACAAAGGGTCAAGTATGAGCTTTAGATGAGGATTAGATTTTCACTTGGATCCGTTGCATAGGCTACAACAAAACACACTCACAATTCCTAGATTACTAAAGCTTTGGATGGAAACGTAAGACATAAACTTCTAGTCAAACTCTTGATAAAAATTAGTCATATAGGATTGCTTTGCATTTAGTTGTGCATTTGCTAGGGACTAGAAAGATTTAGTCATGGGGGTGTGATTGCACAGCAATCAAGCAACCTAAACCACCTGAATTAAGCTAGATTCTAGTATAACTTAGAGATAATGCATGCATAAGCATCGTAATTTGCATAATGGCTAGTTTGATTAGTTGCATAGATAATATCATCATTTTATGTACTAATGAGAGATGATTTTAATCATAGATAATTCCAAGCCGCAAATGATAGATTAGACCGGATAGATCTGATCAGAATGACGACGGAAGTCCAACGCTTCTGAAATCGTCTCGATCAGACAACTAGAGCATCGTGTGCAGTCTATAAAAAAATGGAGATCATGGAGCCAAAGGACAATGATCCAAGCCTTAGATGAAAGATCTTACCGCACAGATGGAATCGGATTAACGGTTGTAGTCCAACGGCACAAAAATTATCCCGACGAAGGTCCACATTACCAGATACAAAGAGAAGAAGATGGATGGCCATGATGGCACCACGTGTCACCATCATAGCCGCCCCTCATCGCTGGCCCATCTCTGAAGACCATCCCTCGCCTGCTCTCAACCACTGGATGGCCATCCAACATCCACAATGCATCCACGCTGTCCATCCAATGGCTAAGGATAACTAGACGCAAAGAGGAAACCTTAATAGAACACATGCGTAGTGCATTGGTTCATGCGCTTGTGCTGGAAGCAAAGAATGCGGTTCGATCCACGCAGTGATCAAATTAGGAAGGCATCGCGAGCAGGTGCTATTGTCCTTCGGATGGAGATCGGTGCACGTAGGCCCAACCACATGATGCGATCAGATCGATCCATGGCTGCGTGCATAAACAAGCCCACGCGTTTTACGAAACGAAGGCAGTGGGCGTGTGCAACGATCGGACGACTGACGTTGAGGGGCTAAAATTGCTTGAGCAGCGAGCGAGAAATCAGAAGCGGTTGCACGCAGGCAAATCTGAGGCGCCTGATCTTGATCCAATGACGTTGGACATGCCATGTGTTAGCACCAGGGTTAATTCAAGCATAGAGGGCACATATAAGTCTATTTTGAGGCCAAATCAAAGCCGTTTATCTTCGGATCGATGGATCTGATTAATCCTAAGGTTGTTGCAAGAGATAGAGGGCCAAACTACCCTTTTTGCCCTCCATAAAAACTATAAAAGAAGGCCAAAGCCCCCTTCGATGGATCATCTCTCCCATCAACTCCAAACATCTCTTCCACCTTCTCTGCAATTCTTCGTCCCTCTACAACTATGCTCCAACCTTCGTCCCAGCTCTCTGGATCTGAGGTGCTACCGCATCTCGCACAAGCATCCCACAAGCGACGTCATCTCTCTGCCTCCTCTCTATCTCTCTCTCTCTTTCTCCCTCTCTCTTTCTATTTATCTGCTATTTATCTGTCTCTACTTTTAGCATAGCAACTTTTATTTTGAAAAAAACTGTTTCTAAATTAATACAATTCTAATTATATATATGACCCCTATACATATATACATATATAAATATCTATTTAGAGTAAGTTCTATTGAAAAGCTTTCGTTAAAATTGAGATTGCCTCCCTGCGAATGACTCGGTACTCATCGGTCTTTATAAATTTATTTGTCGACGCGTTTCACTCTATACTACAACTAAATCATCTTTTAAAATGCGATTCACGTGGCCGAACATACATCGAGATGGTCCATCCTTTAATGGACATAATGACAATCATTGGGATTCCTTTTACTCCTACTATAGGAGTATTGGCCTGGTTAAGCCCCAAAGCAATGAGCAGAACCTAGGAACGGGATTTGCCTTGCTTAATATCCCATACACCATACAAATACCCAACCCACCCTCCCTAAATGATTATAACGGTTGGATAGAAACTCCTAGAAACTATAAGCCTGAGCTAGACTTCTTGACAGCGTGGAAATCGCGTGTTTTGAAATCATTGGAAATCGTAGTATAGTTGCAAAAATCACTCGTCAAAAAAATTTGTAATAATGAAACTCGATTGATTTTATTCTTTTGAAAACTTGAGTCCCAGTCGTTCGTCTCTAGGAGACGTGAAAATAAGTGGAGATTTGAATCGGCTTTTCTAAACTAAATCTAACTTAACCTAATATTTTTGTCTTTTTTTGTGTTTTTTGATTTTTATTTTGAAACACAAAATGAAACCCAGACCTAGACGTGCTAGCTAAAGCCTAAGTGACTACGTGCATCTAAGTGGGCCATGGTGGCCGTGCATGGTGTGATAGAGCCTAAGTAGCATGAAGGCAAGCAATCACAGAAACAATAATCACACAATATTATTTATGCATAGATGATAACACTACATCTTACAAGGATAATTCTGCCAAATGGGGTCAGCCTTAAGGGTAATGTGCATAAATAACACATCATAAATGGGCATGGGAGAATGACATGCATCGCACATTGAGATTGCTTACTAAATAGTATTGATGGCCATTTCTATAAGTTCATGTTAAAATAGGCCTCAGATAAGTAATTGGACTGCACGGATGGATCCAGAGCGACGAACGGAGTCCAACGGACTCGAAATTAGCCAAATCCGATAATCGGAGCTCCCATAAATGACCCAAGAAGTTCTGACCATTGATTTGATGATCAACGGTCGCGGGGTGGCCACGTGGCAGCATTAGGAGCATCCCCGCCTGCCGCACGACGTAGCCCCATCGCGAAGATCTAACCGCAGCCATCCGATCTTCATCGAACGGTTGATGAATGGCGAAGGAGCACAGCCATCCATGCCTATAGTGCAACGATCATGCCCTCGCCCCCGTACGAAGTGATCACGGGTTCGAATCGCTCACCACGCCTCATCAGCTGATTTCGCCCGCTTGCTAAAATTCAGCTGCCCGATCGCCATTGAACGGCCTCGATAGTGCTATGCGGCGCACCTGCAGACGTCGATCCTCTACATGTGCACCTACGTTGGTTGACGACGCTCGCGCTCACGAGTGCTTGAGCGCGCCCTTCGTAAGATGTCAGATAGGACGACCCACATTGCGCGTGCACAGATCGCGCATGAAGAAGCGTGGGCACGCGCATGAGACCGCTGGGAAAGAGGCTTCACCGACACTTTTAGCATGGGTTTAGCGATGTCCCGGACGTCGCTAAAGGCATACTTAAAATAGAAACCTCTTCTTCCTATATAAACCCCTCCCAACCACTCGTGTAAAGCATTGAAGTCACCTTGCAAGTGTTGTAACACCCTCCTAACACCCTTTAGCCTCTCTTGTAGTCAATGGAGTCGACGAGCTGTCAATGGAGCCTCCTTCCACCGCCGTGGCTGCCTCGCCGTCTCCCCTCTCTCTCTCTTTCTTTCCCTTTAATCTAGCTTTACTTCCTTTTTATTCAATCATTTAGCTACCATTGTATTTGTAAAACTTGATTTGCATGTTTAATATAGTGTTGATGTTCTCCATCTTGCTTTGAGTAATTGCTATGATTTAAAAGACTCTTAACCCTACTCTCTCTCTCTCTCTCCCTCTCCCTCTCTCTCACTCATTTTTCTACCACGTCTTCTCGCAAGCAAAAACTCGTTATCTCCGTGACATTAAGTGACAGAAAATTCAATTTTTACGCCTCCTTGTGATCGACACTCGAACTCATGTTCGTTTCTTCTTTTAAAACCGATGTTGCGAGCACGAATTATAACGATCCTTTTAAACAAACACGTCTTTTGTATATCTTTATTTTGTCACTTCCATTTTACATCCATGCTCACATCATCTAACGCCTTTTCTCCTACTTGATGGCTGTAGGAACTCGGCACTTGGACGGCGAAAGCAATGCAACTCATGACGGTAGAGATGGAGTAAGCACAACAAGGACCAATTGTGAGTAATTCTTCACCCGTGGTTGTTTGCTTGCCTTAAAAAAAATCTAAAAAAAATTGTAAAATCGAAAAAAAAAATTGGCTTGGTGTATGATTTCCTGATCCACATCCTCGACACATCACCCAACAAAAAAAAAAATACACTCTAACATTCTTAATGACCTAACCTTTTTGGAGTGTTCTTCTTTCTTTCTGAGTGGTGTTTGCGAAGTCACCGTGAATTGACATGGGCTGCACCACTTAACCCTAAAATCAACTCATCGATAGCAGTTGCATGAACACTAGGATGAACACTTTAGGGTTTAAAGCCTCTTCACATCATAGGAAATCTGCTCTCACCAATTGTGTGAAAAACTTGGCATGCTCACTTGAAACTTGTCTGAAAATATTAAGACACATCAACCCTAAAAGACACAAAAGTAAGGACAAACATGAAAAGATATCACATCTTAAAAAAATCCTTGCTTGAAAATCATGTTTTGATAGGAGCACACACACTGGAATTGGAAAACTAAGAGGCACCACCCCAATCAACGCCTTATCACATAACCCTAGTACAAGCACTGTCCTAGCCCCTTTTAACACAAAGTAGACGTGCCCTAGGCAGGACTGGGTTAACTCTCAAGAGGCGTGGTTTTGTTCGCTGGGTACTTGGCTTTCATTCCCTTAGTAGAATCTGGTGACTAGGCTGTGGGGAAGTATCAAACGATCGCGGTTGTGGGGTCTATAGAACCGGCGGTGTAAGCTAAAGGAAGAACCTTCCCTACAACCCCCTTGTAATCAACCTAGCTAGATTAGCTTTGGGAAGGGAAGTCCAGTGCTTACGGACTTGATCGCCCCTTTGGAGATTTCTAGGTCCCCTAAGGAATACACCATAAGGACTAGGCTTATTTGCTTGGTTGTGCACACACACTTCTCGCATCTGTCGCTCTTCGCATCCTCTCCTGTTCTTCTCTAGTGTATGCAAAGGAGACGATCACTTCATCCCGAGTTGTTTGTTTTGGGACAGGAATCCAGGCGACCTAATTTTGTTAGAAACATGGTTGAACCTAGAGTAGATGAGGTTGAGGACCAACCCCCACCAGACACAATGGCCATCATCCATGCCCAGATCAACGCAAACCACCGACTTCAGTAATAGATCTACACTATCATGCAAACCATACACCAGTTGCAGAACCCACAGAGGCAACCACCAACACCTTTCTAGAACCCACAAAGACAACCACCACTTGATCCACCACCATTCCAGGACCAACCTAGGCCCCTCCGTGACTTCTACAATCCTTCCGCTATTCAAATCAAGCCACACCTTAGGATCCCTGAAGGGGGAGATGATTTTGAGCTGAAACCAAATGTCCTGAGTCTGATTCAGAGCCACTTCCATGGAAACTCAAATGAGGACCCCTTCCAACACCTAGAGGATCTTGACTAGATCGCCCGGACTGTGAAGCCTAGGAACATTAGCCTTGACATTATTTTGATTAAGATGTTCCCCTTCTCGCTAAGAGACAAAGCATCTCACTGGCTTAGAACCCTAGGTAGACCCATCACCACCTGGGAAGAACTGAGACATGCATTCTTAAATAAATTCTTCCCTACAGGAAAAACCAATGCCCTTAGAAGAGCCACTACTACCTTTACACTCCAGGGTGGGGAACAATTCCATGAGGAGTGGGAAAGATTTAATGAACTATTGAGGAAATGCCCACACCACGAAGTACCAAGGTGGAAATTGGCCCAGATCTTCTAACACGGTCTGGACAGCAACCTACGGAACTTCGTCGATGCCTCATGCAGGGGAAACTCCCTAAACAAAGACGAGGAGAGCGCGTTTGAGCTCTTTGAGTCTATGAGCGAAAATTCGCTCAACAATGCCTCCATGACCCAGTTTAGCTGATCCAGTCAACCCCGTGGTGGGATTTATGAGGTACAAGCAAATTCTGGGATGGTTGACATGGATATCATTGCTAAGAAATTGGATCAAGTGGAATTGGTGGATAAAAAGATAGATGAGCTACTGAACCAAATCGGGAACCCATTATAGACCTTCTCCCTAGCAAAGGGAGCTCACAATGTTGGCTTGATCCAGCCCCTATGCCAAATGAACCTGGAACAACCCCTGACCACATTCTAGGGAGGGACCTTTGCTCCCTCAACCCTTGATTACTCTCTTCCCTCCCCCTCGACATCTGCTATCCTTGAAGATGTACAGGCTATCCAAGGTTATTCCAAACCTGACCCTTTCTCCAACACTTACAACACCGGCTGGCGGAATCACCCAAACTTTGCTTGGACAAACCGGAAACCCCCTCAATTTCAGAACCAACCCAGGCCAAACCAACAGCCAAACCTGCCCCCCTATCAGCAAGGACCACCAGTTAGACCCCTATATAATCCAAATAGGGCGGCCCCTCCCCCACAAAACCAAATGGACACCCTGATAAAAATGATGGCAGAAATGAACCAAAAACACCAGGAGGAAATGGCTTTAGTAAAGGGACAGTTAAGCCAGCTGTTGGACTATAAACAACAAGGATCCCTGCCATCTCAACCACAACCGAACCCGCAAAGCATGATTAACAGAGGCCCCAATTCATAAGGGTTCCAAGGTAATCTTGGGCAGGCTCACATGGTCTAGCCAGTCTCACAAACACCCCCTGGGTTTGGTGCTTCTTCGTCCTTGTCTTCTTAAGGATCAACCCATGGTCCCAATGCCTCTACAAATGTGGTAACCTTGAGAAGAGGCACCAAAACCCAGGATCCCAAATGGCTGACTCTTCCTGAGACTTCACCTTCTAAAACACCCGACTCAGAAGAGGCACAGGAAAAACCCAAAGACCTAGAAATAGATGCTATCCACATTCAGACACCATATCTTGTGGCCTTGGAGACAATCAAGAAGAAGAAAAGTATTGTGGAAACTGAGGAGCTTTTAGAGATCTTTAAGCAGGTTCAGATTAATATTTCGCTCCTCGAAGCCGTCAATCACATTCTGGCTTACGCCAAGTTCCTAAAGGATGCTTGTACACCAAGACATAAGCCAAGACCTCAAGCACCTAGGAAGGTTGTGCTCTCAAAGCAAGCAAGTTCCGTAATATCAAGCAACCTTCCGCTCAAGCGAACTGACCTAAGAGCACCCCTGATATCCTGCAATATCGGGGACATGACATTTGATAGAGCACTCCTAGACTTAGGTGCTTCCATTAATCTAATTTCAACAACCCTGTACCACCAATTTGGATTCGGAGAGTTGACACCCACACCTGTTACCATCCAATTGGCTGATAGATCTATGAAAACCCCAAAGGGGGTTGTTGAGGACGTAATTGTGCGAGTCAAGGACTTATATTTTCTGGTCGACTTTTTGGTGCTCGACACGGAAGTCCCTGAACAACTACAGAACACACCCATCATCCTAGGCAGACCCTTCTTAGCTACGGCTAAGGCAAACATCGATTGTGACATGGGATGCATGGAAATTGCCTTCGGAGACAAGAAAATGCAGTTGGATATCTTCCGGGCGACCTAGTCTTTTGATTGCGACTGTATTGAGGAACACGATCCCGTGGAACCTTTGGTCGAGGAATGCCCCACCCTTAGTTCTGTCTAGGACTACCAATCCTGTAACAACTGTTTTGACCCATCACCATCTATGCCCATGGACCTCTGTAGGGTTGATTACCATCAACCAACACCATTCGAGGAAATCGATGTTGATCAACTCCGCCTTTCCCCTTTCCATCAAACATTATGCCGCCCACACCTGAACTGAAGCCGCTACTCGGGAATCTCAAGTATGTCTTCCTAGGACCTGAGCAGACCTTCCTCGTAATTATCAATGCCAACCTAACTAGGGATCAAGAACTTAGATTGACAATGACCCTATCAGAACACAGGGCTGCCATTGGCTAGACTATTTCAGATTTAAGAGGAATTAGCCCCACCTATTATACCCACAAGATCTACCTAGAAGATGGGGCACGACCCTCCCGTCAGATGCAGAGACGGTTAAACCCAAATATACGGGAGGTCGTTAAAAAGGAAATTATCAAATGGCTTGACGCCGGCATCATCTATCCCATCTCCGATAGCCCCTGGGTGAGCCCCACTCAAGTGGTTCCGAAGAAAGCTAGGCTCACCGTTGTCACCAATGAACGTGGTGAATCCATCCCCACCCGCACTACCACAGCATGGCAGGTGTGTATTGATTACAGAAAACTCAATGAAGCAACCAAGAAAGATCATTTCCCCCTGCCATTCATCGACTAGATTCTTGAAAGATTTCCAGGGCAAAAGTATTTTTGCTTCTTGGATGGATATTCAGGATATAACCAAGTTGCAATTGCTCTTGAATATCAAGAGAAGACCACATTCACTTGCCCGTATGGCACGTTTGCATTCCGTCATATGCCATTTGGGTTATGCAACGCACTTGCTACCTTTCAACGTTTCATGCTAGCCACTTTTCAGAAATGGTGGGTGAATACTTGGAGGTCTTTATGGATGATTTCTCTGTATTTGGGAATTCATTCAACCACTGCTTGAGCAACTTGGAGAAAATCCTGAAGCGGTGTATCGAGGTTAATTTGGTGTTAAGTTGGGAAAAGAGCCATTTCATGGTTCAAGAATGAATTATCCTCGGTCACATCATATCACATAGGGGCATTGAGGTGGATCGAGCTAAAGTTGATTTGATTTCGAAACTTCCTCTGCCTAGCTTGTTTTGGTAGATCCATTCGTTCCTTGGACATGTTGGCTTCTACCGAAGGTTAATCAAAGACTTTTCCAAGCTTTCCAAACCCTTGACTGACCTTCTGGCCAATGACGCCCTATTCCACATGACCTCTGATTGCATCTAAGCTTACCATACCCTCAGGGACTTAGTCTCCACAACACCTGTACTTCAGTCCCCGGATTGGTCCCAGAACTTTGAGATCATATGTGATGCATCAGATTTTGGCATAAGCGCCATCCTGGGACAAAGACAAGATAAGAAACCTATGGTGATTTATTACGCGAGCAAGATGTTGGACGAGGACCAACAAAATTATACGGTCATAGAGAAAGAACTGCTCGCTGTAGTTTTTGGACTTGAAAAGTTCTGATCTTACCTCCTGGGATCCCACGTGACCATCTATACGGACTATTCAGCCATCCGGCATCTATTGGCTAAAAAGGATGCGAAGCCCAGGCTCTTCAGATGGATCCTGCTCTTGCAGGAATTTGACCTAGAAATTCGCGATAAAGTTGGATCAAAGAATGTGGTGGCTGACCACCTATCCAGATTCCACCCAGATCACATTGGGCCCTCCCTGCCTTTATTTGACACCTTTCCTGATGAGCTCATTCTGGCTATGCAAGATAGGAAACTACCTTGGTATGTTGACTATGTCAACTACTTGGTTATAGGACAGACCCCACACAGCTGGTCTAGACAGCAACGGGACAGGTTCCTGGTCGAGGCCAAGCATTATTTCTGGGACAATCCCATGCTGTTTCGCCTCTGTGCCGACCAGATCATCAGGAGGTGTATCCCTGAGGATGAAGTTTAGAGTGTGCTATCTTTTTGTCACAACCAAGCTTGTGGTGGCCACTTCTCAGGAAAAAAAATGGCTGCAAAGGTTCTGCAGTCCGAATTTTACTGGCCTTCCTTATTTAAGGATGCACACAATTTCGCTAAGACTTGCTCTCGCTGCCAAACTCTGGGGACCATGACCAGAAAAGACATGATGCCCTCCAACCCATTTTGATTGTCGAGATCTTCGACGTTTGGGGTATTGATTTATGGGCCCCTTCCCACCATCCAACGGCTTTGAGTACATCTTAGTCTCTGTAGACTATGTCTCCAAATGGATTGAAGTCGTCACCACCCACCGATGTGATCATAAGGCTGTCATAGATTTTGTTAAGGAGAACATCTTTTCCCAATTTTGAATACCAAAGGCCATGATCATTGATGGTGGAAGTCATTTTATCCACACCCAATTCTGTGCCCTACTCAGAAAATACGGGGTTAACCATCGCATTGCTACCCCGTATCATCCGCAAACAAATGGGCAGACCAAGGTCTCAAACAGGAAGATCAAGAATATTCTACAGAAGACTGTGAGACCTAACAGGAAGGACTGGTCTGCATGACTGGATGATGCCGTGTGGGCATACCGGACCGCTTTCAAGACCCCGATAGGCATGTCGCCTTATTGCCTGGTCTTTGGCAAAGCTTTCCACCTTCCTGTTGAGTTGGAACACCAAGCCTATTGGGTCGTTAAGCAGTGTAACATGGATTCCTAGTTAGTCGGTGCGCAGAGGACGCTCCAACTCTCCAAGCTTGAGGAAATTCGTCGGGACGCTTTTGAGAATAGTCGTCTATACAAGGAGAAAATGAAAGCCGTCCATGACTGACTCATCCATAGAAAAACCTTTAAGTCAAATCAACAAGTTTGGCTTTTTGGTGCCCGTCTAAAACTCTTTCCAGAGAAGCTCAGGTCCAAGTGGACAGGGCCATTTAAAGTGGTCAAGCCCTAATCCAACAGGGCAGTTGAAATTGCAGATCCGAATACTAGGCACACCTTTACAGTCAACGGCCAGAGATTGAAACACTTCCTCGCCCAGGTTCCCCCAAAGGAGGTTGTCACCCTCATTGAGGGATGACACGAAGCACCGCCCAGCTAGAGGCATTAAACTCAGCGCTTCTTGGGAGGCAACCCAAAAGATTCAGATCGATCTGGTATTTTACTTCACTCAGGTAATATCTTTTTGACCCTTGTTGCATCCATGTATTTTTCAATGAGGACATTGTTCAACTTAAGAATGGGAGGGGTGGTAAATTGCATGATTCTGAGATCATTTAATCAGTTTGAATAGAAATAAATAAATAAATAAATGAAAAAAAAATTGAATTTAGGAATAAGAACTTAGGTGTTAGAAATTTGTCAATAGTGGGAAATAATACAAAAAGAACCTAAACACTTAGACTTTTCAGGCATTCAGGCTGAATCGGCCCTGGTGTCTGTTAAAATATGGATTTAGCTTCAAATCCTTGCAACCTTAATCTATTCTAATCCACCAACTAAATAAGGTGATAAGTATATGACTTATCAACTCATCCTCTAACTTAGAAGGACTTTTAGTCTAAGCATTTGCACACATTTTTGCATAGACTCACTCCTCAGAGATTCTGATAGAAATTGGGTAGCTAATGAACTTTCTATGGTGGTATGGCTGGCAAGTTGTCGTGGTTAACAGTCCATTGGCAGGTTGTCCATAGCCCAGCCACAGAACCACCTTCTTTTTATTGCCTCTAGGTAAATTTGAGATCAGGGAAGCCACCTACTAAATAAATAAATAAGAAAAAAAGAAAAAAAAGAGAAGAAGAAAAAAAGAACAAAATAAGCCACACTTCACCGCACAAGTATGGCTAGCAAGTGATCGTAGGTAACAACCTACTGGTTGGTTGTCCAGAACCCACTCATTAAATGCACAAAAAGACCCAAAACACTTAAGGAAGAAGCGGGGAAGTAGAACAAGCCAGGGAGATATACACTGGAAAAATCCTTGTGTTGACCCCAAGTAGAAAAAACGTAAGGAGAAAGCTATCGATCGAACAAATATACCTTTAGGCAAAATACTTCCTTTCCCGGTCACCTAGGGGCGTAGAAACCCGAAGTCTGTCTAAATTACCGTTGAGTGAGTCTATCATGATCTTCACACCAAGATGCTTAGCACTTAGAGTTTTTTCTGAGTTTTGAGTGGGTTGGGTAGCCGTAAAAAGTTACCAACACACTCTTAACTCCAAAAATCTAAAAATGAGAAAAGATGAAAAATATATATATACATTCCTTAAAGCAAGGATTCAGGCGATTCATATTTTGGCGGACACCCAGGTGCTGTTTAGTCTTTCTAGATCAAGATCTTAGTATATTTCCTCCTACTGACAAGTAACAAAATGTCTGAGTAATTACTTCTTGAATTCCGACTAAAAATAATGGCTAGAATAAACCTTGCTAGGGACTAACAAGATGTAAGCATGGGGGTATGATAATACTACATCTTACAAGGATAATTCTACCAAAAGGGGTCAGCCTTAAGGGTAATGTGCACAAATAACACATCATAAATGGGCATGGGAGAATGACATGCATCGCACATTGAAATTGCTTATTAAACAATATCGATGGCCATTTCTATAAGTTCATGTCAAAATAGGCCTCAAATAAGCAATTGGACTCCACGGATGGATCCAGAGCGACGAATGGAGTCCAACGGACTCCAAATCGGCCAAATTCAACATCCAGAGCTCCCACAAATGACCCAAGAAGTTTTGACTGTTGATCTGATGATCAATGGTCACGAGGTGGCCATGTGGCAGCATCAGGAACATCCCTGCCTACTGCATGACGTAGCCCCATCGCGAAGATCTAACCGTAGCCGTTCGATCTTCATCGAACGACTGACGAATGGTGAAGGAGCATGACCATCCACGCTCGCAGCGCAACGGTCGCGCCCCCGCCCCAGCACGAAGCGATTGCGAGTTCAAATCGCCCGCTGCGCCTCATCAGCTGATTTCGCCTGCGCGCTAAAATTCAGCCACCCGATCGCCATCGAGCACCCTCGATAGCGCTACGTGGCGCACCCGTAGACGTTGATCCTCCACACGTGCGCCTATGCCGATTGACGACGCCCGTGTTCACGAGCGCCTGAGGCACGATCCAAGCACACCCTTCGCAAGATGTCAGCCGTCTGATTTACGATCGGACGGCCCACAGCGTACGCGCACGGATCGCGCATGAAGAAGCGTGGGCGTGCGCGTGAGACCGCTAGGAAGGAGGCTTCACCGACGCTTTTAGCATGGGTTTAGCAACCTCCCATACGTCGCTAAAGCCCATACTTAAAATAGAAACCTCTTCTTCCTATATAAACCCCTCCCAACCACCCATGTAAAGCATCGAAGTCACCTTGCAAGTGTTGTAACACCCTCCTAGCCCCCTTTAGCCTCTCTTGTAGTCAACAGAGTCGACGAGCCGCTGACGGAGTCTCCTTCTATCGCCGTGGCTACCTTGCCGTCTCCCCTTTCTCTCTCTTTCTTTCCCTTTAATCTAGATTTACTTCCTTTTTATTCAATCATTTAGCTACCGTTGTATTTGTAAAACTTGATTTTCTTGTTTAATATAGTGTTGATGTTGTTCTCCATCTTGATTTGAGTAATTGCTATGATTTAAAAGACTCTAACCCTACTCTCTCTCTCTCTCCCTCTTTCTCTCTCTCACTTGCTTTTCTATCATGTCTTCTCACAAGTAAAAACTCGTTATCTCCGTGACATTAAGTGACAAAGAAAATCTGATTTTTACGCCTCCCTATGATCGACACTCGGACTTATGTCTGTTTCTTCTTTTAAAATCGACGTTGCGAGCATGAACTATAACGATCCTTTTAAACAAACACGTCTTTCGCACATCAATAGAAACACGTCTTTCGCACATCAATATTATTTATGCATAGAATACTCAAAATAATGTCACACAATATCTATACTAGAAAGAGCGTAAATAGAGGAAATCCCTCACACCAGAAAATGCCACTAAGGCCATTGACCTTGTGTGAGGGTTTAGACTAGACCTTGGGTATACAAACCCGTCTACACGCCTACCAAAAGAGAGGACCAGCCACAAGAGGCTATGGGTGAGCCTTCATGGTTGTTCAAGAAGAAGAAGAAAGAAAGGGGGCATTTACACCCAAGTGGAGAGAGGGTAGCACGCCCAAAAGAAGAAGAGAGCATGTAGAACCCTTCTTCTTGCTAGCCATCCTTGAAGCTTTGGAGAGAAGCTTCTCTAGCTAGCCATCCATGGAGCCTTGGAGGAGGATGAGGAGGACGGCCTTAGGGTTTGGAGAGTGGAAGGGGAAGGTGTCACAAGTTTTTTGGTGGAGAAGAAGGGATGGAAAGTGGGATTAATTTTGTGGCTCTCTCTTTGGCTCATATGGGAAGGCTCAATTTGGTTGCCACTTTTGGTGGCTCCAAAAATAGCCAATGCCACATTTTTAGGATCAAGGTTTGACACAAGTTTTAGGGTTTCCAAGAGAGTGTGTGTGGGTTTGGTAGGGGTAAAATAGGAAGGGGTGTGTGTGTGGGTGTGTGTTTTTTGTAGGACTAGGTTGTGGGTTTTGGTAGGATTAGGTGCTAAATTGGTTGGGTCAATCTAGATTAGGTGGGTATGGACTTAATTAGGCTTAGGAAAGTTTAATTGGATAGGAGTGAACCTAGTTAGGTCTAGGTCAAGCCTAATTGGATGTGTGCATGTGATTAGGCTAGGGTAGCCCTAATAGGTATGAGTCAATTAGATCCTGGGTGGATTTAATTGGGCTCAGGTGCACCCAATCAACTGTAGAGGCACCCAATTAAGTATGGGATGGTTCAATTGGGTTAGGGATAGGATAAGTAGGGCTATGGATAGTGGACTAGGCTTAGGAGGTCCCTAATTAGATTTCCTAAGGTGTCCGGTGGGGTTCCTAGGTCAAAATAGGCAAGCTAGGGCTTCCAACACCAAAATCAGGAACTAGAGAGCAGTATCAGACGTCCAGAATAGTGGTCAGACGTCTTATATTACAAAATTGGACATCTGGACATTAAATTAGATGTCCAATTCTGTGTCAGTATGAGTTCTGCCTTCCTGGATTGTTATTCTGCAGAAATTAGACGTCCAGCAAGATGTCTGGACGTCTTAAAAGGTGCTGGAGAGTGGGTTTTAGGTTTTCTAAGGTGGGTTTTGGTTCCTAAGTGTTTGGGAGAGGGAGAGGGATAGGGTGGATAAGAACATGGATAATGCTATCCATGTTTGGGTTTTGAGGCTAGGGTGTCCTAATGGAGGTTGTTTTGGGTTTAGGAAGGCTGTCCTAGGGTTTCTAAGGGTAGGGATAAGGCTTTCCTCCTCACTCCTCTTATCTGAATCAGTCTTCTTCTTACTTTATTACTTTATTCCACTATCTCTAGCATCCTGGATCACTTTATTATCTGCAAATAGTAATAAAAGCCATTAAATAGCAGGATATCTCATCTTATTCTAAATAAACTAATGCAATTCATGTTATGAAAGCTATGAGTGCAATATCCACAAATTAAGCTAGGTTCATACATTATTTAGGTTGATTAGGACCCATGATTACTATGCAATCATAGCCCCATGCGTAAACTTTGCTAGTCTTAAGCAAATGTAAGACTAAGTGCATGGCTAAGTTATTTACAAGTTCAGTCCCTAAAAGACTGCCTATTCTTTTTATCAAAGAGCTTGACTAAAGATTTTTTTCTCCTTTTGTTCATCCAAAACTCTAGAAATCTAGATACGTGAAAGTGCAGCTATGTAGCTTTTGCAACGGAATCGAGTGAAAGGTTTGATTCACCTCTAAAGCATGTACTCAACCCCTAGTAAAATTCTAGTAGGATAGGCTAACTTCTTCCCTCAGGGTATTCAAGATATCCTATGAATTCCACCCCGACTTTAAGCTTGAGTAGAGAATGTTTGAGGGATATAGTTGTTTATTTTGTGGCTCACTCTCACTTGGTGCTACATAGAGATTAGTACTTCAGAATCTAAATTCCCAGACTATCAAGTAACTCAACTCAGAGAAAGGCTAGAAAAACTATGCTCTCTTCTGGTTCTTGTGTATTCATTCTCTCTCTCTATTTTTTTTTTTAGAGTTCACAATCTTACCAGATTCTCATGTATGATCCGTATTTGGTGGTCTCACTTGGCATTAACACTTTAATTGAGTTTCCATAACCCTAACACTATGTCGGAATTCCTCAGCTAGTATTCGGGTAGTTAGAAACACAGAAAAATAGGTTAAGGCCATATTTGGTGGATTTCATTTTCATTTGGTGGTATTACCTCAATGCAACTGAAATAAACACTAACTATTCACATACTCTTTTTTTTCTTTGCTTTCTCTTCTTTTTCTAATTTTTCTCTTTTTCAATTTTTCTTTTTTTTCATTTTTTTTCTTCCCCTTTTTTTCTATGTATAATTTTTTTTTTCAACATAATACAAGCTAGTATACATTCATGAACTTTATTGAGCAGGCATTATTAGAGATTGGTGGTACTCAAGAGACATTGGGTGGCTTATTTGGTGGAAGTGCCTACTCATGGCACTGGGAGAGACAGATAAGATGGTGTATTTCTGACCTTGACATCAATACCCTCCTTCAGTCAAGAATTCCGTAAAGAAATGGTCACAACCATCCACCTTAGCCCTAGTTTTATGAAAACTCACTTTTCGCGTATTTGCCTTATTTGGTGGCTCTCAAAATTTTGCACAAAATATATACGCAGGATCTGAGAGCAAAAACTATGCCTAATCACTGAGTGTCATTACCTAATTATCTAGGATTCCAGATTCCTAGCATTAATCTTAGAGCACCAGTACACTCTACTCTTATCTCACACTATTTGGTGGATTTTTGGAAGAAGATTTGCCTGACTCCCAAAACACTGTCCAGGGGTTTAGGAAAGAAGCATTACTTCTTCTCGACAAACTAAAGACATTTATCAGTCTTCACTGTGAATCCATTGCAAAATCTATGTGTAAGTGTGAAAAATTATACTGGATTCCAGATTACAGGAATCAATTAGAGGATAAAATCCCTAATACAACTTCCTTGATAAAAATTGATGCAAGAATGCAATATATATACATGCTATATATAACCTTTCAAAAGTTGCAGTTCAAAGACTTTCTTTATTCGAGTTACATTAAGCTTGGCCCTAAATTTAGAACAAAAAGGTCAGTGGATGAGTTGAAAGTGGTTGTTGCGGATGATTTTTAGCTCCAATGCGAACATTGGAGGTGGAGTCGGTTGTTCTTAATTTAAGAAGCCTAAAGTGCAATTAACATGATGTACGAAAGGTTTTTCCTAGGTGTTGGCAGAAAAATTTTTCAGTTTACAATTACTACCCCCCCCCCCCCCCATGCCTACTTTCTTGCATGTCCTCATGCATGAATATAATGAAAAATAAATTAAGGCAGGGAGTGAATGGGTAGAATTCACCTGCAATGGCTCCTGAATTTTGACGTTCCGCTTATTCCAACACCTAAAATTGAATATGTAGGAAAATATGCCAAATAAAATATGCTATATATAAGTGCTGAGATTAATGCCTCCAGCTAGGCAAACACTCAAAAGGTATATATCAATACAGTATTAAGAATAACGAGTAAAATGATAAGTATTTTAGTCTCATTTTTCAACAGTAGACCACAAATGCGAACCAGCTGTCCATGAATTCCAAGCCCAAATAATTAGAAAAATATGTAGATGGGGCTTGGGATTATCTGCAGCTAGATGCTACAGAAGAAAGATAAATAAATATGGGTGCCTGGAAGAAATGAAAGTGAAGGCATCCGAAAGAGGTGATGGAAAATGTGGGTGGTAGGGGTATGGGTGGAGTCGTGTAGGGTGAAATCATATGGGTCTTGATTATGGTGATGAATGGAAGGCATGACCCAAGTGATGTGGTCAGGCCTAGAAATCAATGTCCACTGATTAGTCTCTGTCTCTACCAAAGATGTTTGGGTATCATCTTCTTCTTTCATCTCTTTAAAAATTTTAAATTCTAATTCCCAATTATCACATGATTCCCCAAAATTTTTAGCTTCCTCTGATAACTCATCATATGTGATCCCCAATAACCTTTCAATCTCCTGAATATCCTTTTCATAAGGGGATATTTCCTTCTTCTCACTTAGATGAAATTGGTTGTTAGATTCGGTAGTGAGTCCCTCCGTGAAAGTGGAATGGGTTGAATCATTGATTGAGGAGTCATTAAGGTCTTTTTGATTTTGTTGCTCTGTGTACGTGATCATTTGAATTAATTCATCAATGTCTCCATGGGTATTCTCAAATGCAACAAAATCATATTTGGGTCCCTTAATTCTTGGTTTCTCAAAATGAAATGATTGATATTCAGGCCCTAAATCAAGATCAAGATTCTCAAATAAATCTCCATTCTCAACTTCAATAGGGTTATCAATATCATCCACCTCGGGTGTTTGATCAACAAAATCCTGCATGAGCATCGCCGAATCACAAATCGGTTGTGACACACATGACCCAAATTCAAACATGTTTGATTTTTGTTGCCCGTCCCGAATTCTATGAATCTCTTTTCTTATATCATCATATTCTCTTATACTGACTTCTTTTATTTCATAAACCATTTTGATCAATTGAGGAATCTGGGATTCATTGCAAGCGGTAGGGGTTTGAATTGGCTAGGTCAGTCAAGATAGTCAACCATACTATCAATGAATTGATCCAATAGTAAGGGTGACTTGTGTGATCTAGTGGATTGTTGATTCGGGTCATGTGGTTCTACCCAGGTGTCAATTGCCATGGTTTCTTCCTAATTGCCCTTCGAATCACTTTCCGTATCATCTAGAAAATACCCTGACTTCATTTTCCTAGCAGCTGCATAAATATCAAAGTGAATCTTCTCATTGCCACTACTCATTTCCATACATCCTAAGTAACAGTCAATCCGTGCATTGGCCGTAGCCAAGAAAGGTTGACCCAGAATGATGGGTGAATTACTTAGCTTCTCCGGTATATCCATGTCCAAAACAATAAAATCAATCGGAAAGCTAAGACCTTGCACTTTAATGATCACTTCCTGAACTACCCCCTTAGGTGTTTTGATGGAGCCATTTGCCATTCTAATGGTGACAGGTGTGTGGTGCAGATCTCCAAGTCTTGTGCTGTCAAAAAGGGCGGTAGGAATCAAGCTAATGGAAGACCCTAGATCTACAAGGGCTCTATTGAAAGTGAATCCCTTGATGGCACAAGATATGAAAGGTTTTCCAGGGTTGGTCTTTTTGGGTGGTAGAGTGTTAGAAACAAATGCACTTATGTTAGCTGATAAAACCACCTCTTTAGGTGTGCAAGTCTATTCTTTTGTGACTCTTTCTTTAAGGCCATAGGAAAGGGTAAATAGGTCAAATCAACTTCAGAAGCCTTTTTCTTCTTTTTGTCTCTAGAGTCTGAGTCAAAGTTGGATGTGGGTTAAGTCTTATGATTTTTGGTTTAGCCTGAATTAGATCTTTTGGGTGGGCTCTTAGCTTTCCTCTTCCTTTTAGAGGCCAAAGATTTGGCCCCTGCATAATGGCATGTATGATAGATTGGAGGAGGGGTCGGAAGAATAGGTGGAGAATAGGAGTGAAGAGGAGTGTGCATATGGGGATAAAGTAATTCTTCAAGTCTCTTCATTTGATCCCCTTGAGATTTCACTTAATTTTCCAGCTTAGTCAGCCTTTCTTCATTTTTCTTGTCAAAGTCCAACAAAATGTTCATGATATCTTCAAGGGTGGTTGCGGGTTGGGCTGGACTAGATGGTTGCCTTAAAGTGGTTTGAGTGGAATACTGGGCTGGCCTAGATTGATGTTCAGTCTGAGTCAATCTTTGTGGTGGCCATGAAAGATCTGGATTGTCTCTCCACTCAGGGTTATACGAATTTGGATATGAATCAATAGGTGTGTCACCCTGAGTGGGACTGACTATAGAGGGATTTGATTGAGAACCTGATGTGTGGTCCTGTACTTGTGATTCATTATTCCAATTCCTTAGTGATATCTCATCAGGTACAGGTGTATTAGAAATAGTGCATTTCTCAAATGATCTACCCAAATCACAGATTAGGTCCAAAGGTGCCTTTTGGGTTGGCTAAGTCTAGGATGCCTCCCCATGGTAGCAAGAATCAATGGAGTAGCTAGTGGATCCAAAACATGGGTAACTAGATCCACTAGGCTGGTTGTTCCAGGTCTCTTATTCTTGGGAGGAGTGATAAGATTGAGATTGTACTTGGGATTGTCTAATTTGCTCTAGGAGCTTGGCACATTGATCTGCATAGTCCTTGTTATATTCCCGAAATTCAGCAACTATGGCTTTCAATTGGTTCTGATCTAGATAACGGTCGGATCCATGAGGTTCAGGTTCTAAATAAGCTAGGGGATAAGGATAATCATGTCCCAACTGGTTCGGATGAGTCTCCCAACCAGGAGGAGTCGAAATCATGGTTGGGTTGGGAGATGGAGGACCCTGAGGATCAAAAGAATGATATGGGTTCATGGATATTTGAGAAAAGACGCAGATAGAGATGAGAGATAGTCTTCCTTAGGAAGACACAACCAGCTACAAGGGGCTGGTTGAATTAAGGCAAAGGCCTAGGAAGAAAGATGAGAGAGCCCCAAATAAAGCAAACAAGCTAGCCTTAAATTGTATACCCTAATTGGATCTAAACCTGGTAACCTAAAGTGGAACTGGGTCAAACCAACCCTTGAATTACTTGGTTGGCCAGAATGGTGGGACCCCCTAGGACACCCTACATGACGGGACACCACTAGAGGTTAACGCGGTTACCGCACCGACCTTTCTTGTCACTAGTTGGTCCAAATAAACAAGGCCTTGATTCTTTACCCAATTAAAATTTTGGTTACCAAGTATGTTAGTCATGCCTAGGGCACATCTACTTAGTTTTAGGCTTGGGCTTAGAGTGCTCTTGGAATGTGATTGGGCATTTTGGGGGTGTTTCCCTTAAAATTGGATTTAAAGTGTGAAGTGCACCGACAAAGGGTTTACAATACAAGCTTTAATTGGTGTAGTGGAATTTATGGTTCAAGTGCTTGTATTAATTTATTTTAGGGTTTCCTTATTTAAGTCGATTCAAACAAGGTTGTGGCGGAGCACGCAACAATTTTTGCAAGTCTCAATTGTTATATGAATTTCCTTTTAGTATGGCATGCAAATGTGCTTGACCCTAGTGTGGAAACCCTAATATCAGATAGGTCTATTTGATGCTTTTAAGTCCAATAAGGTAGAAGTGGTGCGACCCAATAAAAAAAAACAATGGTCCTAATGCACCACTACTAAATGAAATAGACCTAATTGGTTGCCTAAGTTGAAATGTAAATCAGTTTAGTTCAGGTAAGTGAGGGGGTCAATCAAAAAATCAACCTCACCTACTAGGAAACTAAATTGAATCAAGTTTGTTTAGGTCTCTAAAAGAATTTAAGCCCTAAAGTTGTATGTCCTAGGGTTTATGCTTCTCCAAAAATATACAATCAGACCTTATTCTGATTTGAAATCACTCCCCAGATCAGTACACAAAGAAAAAGAAGATGAAATTTGGTAGAGATCTTTCTTTTTCAATAAGTTTTTCAGAGAATATTGTTTTAAGATTTTTACTATTTCATACAATTTTTCACGACTTTTTATGTCCCAGGGGGTCAAATAGACTAGATGGACCCCCTGTGAGAAATGCAGTTTGAAACAGTATCACAGAAAATCAAAAAATTCTTGAAAATTTATAAAAAATACTAGGTTTCAGTGGCATTCCAACCCCACAAGTTTCATATCAATCTGGTTTACGTAGAGGTCAGAATTACTGTTTGAAGTTGAATAAAATCAAAGTACAGACTGTTCTAACCCTCTTCCACTGTACGAATTTTTTAAATTCATATAGTACGAATTTTTCCAAATAAAAGGTGGATTTAGAAAGCTTGTTTAAAACCCTATGCTCAGATCGAATCCCAAGATTTTTGGATGCCTAATTTGACAGAAATAAAGTTTTTAAAATCGTCAACAATTTCTGGTCGGATTTCCAAATCTGACTTTGGTGTATTTAAATAGTTTTCAAGTTAAAACACACACCAAAGAAAGAATCTTTTTTTAAAAATTAAAATCCGAAAATTTGAATTTATATATATATATATATATATATTTTTTTTCTAACCTAAGAAAGCAACAAAATTGAGGATGAAGAAAATAACTATGGTCTTCACCGTGGGTCGATGCATGCGCAGATCCTCGTCTTGACCTGTAATCAAAACAAACAGAAGTCAAGAAAATCCAAATCTAAACTCACGCATCACCTCCCCAGCAACGGCGCCATTTGACAGGCATGGAAATCACGTGTTTTGAAATCGTAGGAAATCATAGTATAGTCGCAGAAACCACTCATCAAAAATATTTGTAATAACGAAACTCAATTGATTTTATTCTTTTGAAAATTTGAGTGCCGGTTGTTCGTCTTTGGGAGGTGTTAAAACAAGTCGAGATTTGAATCGGCTTTTCTAACCTAAACCTAACCTAACCTAATATTTTTGTCTTTTTTTGTATTTTTTGATTTTTATTTTGAAACACAAAACGAAACCTAGATCTAGACGTGATAGCTAAAACCTAAGTGACTACATGTATCAAAGTGGGCCATGGTGGCTGTGCATGGTGTGATAGAGCCTAAGTAGCATGAAGACAAGTAATCACAGAAGCAATAATCATACAATATTATTTATGCATAGAATACTCAAAATAATGTCACACAATATCTATACTAGAAAGTGCATAAATAGAGGAAATCCCTCACACCGGAAAATGCCACTAAGGCCATCGGCCATGTGTGAGGGTGTAGGCTAGACCTTGGGTATACAAACCTGTCTACACGCCTACCAAAAGAGAGGACCTACCACAAAAGGCTATGGGTCAACCTTCATGGTCGTCTAAGAAGAAGAAGAAAGAGAGGGGGCATTTGCGCCCAAGTGGAAAGAGGGTAGCATGCCCACAAGAAGAAGAGAGTGTGGAGAACCCTCTTCTTCCTAGTCGTCCTTGAAGCTTTGGAGAGAAGCTTCTCTAGCTAGCTGTTCGTGGAGCCTTAGAGGAGGATGAGGAGGATGGCCATAGGGTTTGGAGAGTGGAAGGGGAGGGTGTCGCAAGTTTTTTGGTGGAGAAGAAGGGATGGCAAGTGGGATTAATTTCATGGCTCTCTCTTTGAATCATATGGGAAGGCTCAATTTGGTTGCCACTTTTGGTGGCTCCAAAAATAGCCAATGCCACATTTTTAGTATCTAGGTTTGACACAAGTTTTAGGGTTTCCAAGAGAGTGTGCGTGGGTTTGGTAGGGGTAAAATAGGAAGGTGTGTGTGGGTGTGTGTGGGTGTGTGTTTTTCGTAGGGTTAGGTTGTGGGTTTTGGTAGGATTAGGTGCTAAATAGGTTGGGTAAATCTAGATTAGGTGGGTATGGACCTAATTAGGCTTAGAAAAGTTTAATTTAATAGGAGTGAACCTAATTAGGTCTAGGTCAAGTCTAATTGGATGTGTGCATGTGATTAAGCTAGGGTAACCCTAATAGGTATGAGTCAATTAGATCCTGGGTGGATCTAATTGGGCTTAGGTGCACCCAATCAACTGTAGAGGCACCCAATTAGGTATGGGATGGTTCAATTGGGTTAAGGATAAGATAAGTAAGGCTATGGATAGTGGACTAGGCTTAGGAGGTCTTTAATTAGGTTTCCTAAGGTGTCCGGTGGGGTTCTTAGGTCAAAATAAGCAAGCTGGGGCTTTCAACACCAAAATCAGGAACTAGAGAGCAGTATCAGAAGTCCAGAATAGTGGTCAGACGTCTTATATTACAAAATTAGACATTTGGACATTAAATTAGGCATCCAATTCTGTGTCAGTATGAGTTCTGCCTTCCTAGATTGTTATTCTGCAGAAATCAGACGTCCAACAAGATGTCTGGACATCTTAAAAGGTGCTGGAGAGTGGGTTTTGGTTCCTAAGTGTTTGGGAGAGGGATAGGGTGGATAAGAACATGGATAATGCTACCCATGTTTGGGTTTTGAGGCTAAGGTGTCCTAATGGAGGTTGTTTTGGGTTTGGGAAGGCTGTCCTAGGGTTTCTAATGGTTGGGATAAGGCTATCCTCCTCGCTCCTCTTATCTGGATCAGTCTTCTTCCTTTATTGCTTTATTCCACTATCTCCTGCATCTTGGATCACTTTATTATCTGCAAATAGCAATAAAGGCCATTAAATAGCAGGATATCTCATCTTATTCTAAATAGACTAATGCAATGCATGATATGCAAGATATGAGTGCAATATCCGCAAATTATGCTAGGTTTAGACATTATTTAGGTTGATTAGGACCCATGATTGCTATGCAATCACTTCTCTCCTGTAGTAATGATGACCTCTCCTCCTTGAAGATGGAAATACAGAAAATGCAAGACGAAATGATCAAATTATTAGGAGAATCTTCAAAGGCAGGCCAACATGAAAAAGAAGCCTTTAACCACCCAACCTACTCCATTGAGGATGAAGTGCACCACTTTACACTAGATGCATCTCCCATAGGAGAGCTACACCCTAAGTTGTGGAATTTCGAGGATTCTGAAAGGAAGAATAGCTACTTCTATGGGCCTGATTTTGAGCCTTCCCTACTAGATGACACTTCCTTGAGAGGTTCATGCATTAAGTGGGAGGACAATAATATGGATCAAAGTAGCTACCATTTGGATGAAGAAAGGTGGCAACCCGAGGAAGATGATGATCATGTTGAGTATCCACCCGAATTGTATTCGATCAAAAGAAGGGACAAATGGTACCTTTGGAAGACCTCGACCCAGATGATAGTATTTTTGTTACATTTGATGAAGTGGGCCGAAGTCAAGCTTTTAATCTTGCCCTCCCTTCTGATCATGAGATGGAACTGAACCCACCCTTAGGGAACCTAACCTTGAAGAAATTCACCTATGTGAGGAGTCTAATGATATAATTAGGAACATTTTACCCCAGATAGAGTGCCCCAAGGGATCTGCAGAAATGTTAGATGAATTTAAACCTCGAGTGAGTGATGAATTGATGGTTGAGGAGGATGAATTATGTGAGGAACCTACATTCAAGATTTGGAGTGACACTAAGGGTGATTATGTCTTATTTGAAGAATTAGCCTCCGATGATGTCACAGATTTGATCAACTTAGGTTTCCTCCATGCTCCTATTAATGATATCACTCCTTAAGATCAAATAATGAAAAATATGGAAGCAACTTCTGAGATTTATGTAGATTCACATATAGACTCTTGGGAGGATTTGAGTAAAGACCAAGAACCCGGGGGTGAGATTGATAGGGTAATCCCTAAATCTATTGCTTCCAACCTGCTTTCATTTGATTTAGAGTCACCCTCTGATTTGCCTATGTCTGAAGGTGAAATTTTGACTCCATACCTTGAAATGATCACTGATGAAGTGCAGGTAGATATACATGACATCAATAGGATACTAGGGATGCAATTGAGGAATTAGAAAGGTTGTTAGGCATGGACATCAAGCCGACTGGACCCACCTTAGATATTATGACCATCCTGCAGCCTCGAAACTTGGACACCCTAGAAAATCCTTGGATTAGAACTCTGCTCACTACTGTTTTGATTGGGGGGCTTACTAAACCAATGTTTTCTATATTGGGGTATTGGGTATAGATTGATGATTTCTATGGTCAGTCTATCACCCTGGGGGTATATCGTTGTACTATCCCTTCCCTAATCAATTTGGAGGATCCTTGTCATCCTCCACCTACCCCTATGGAGGTCGTTATTCTCGCCTATCATTTAGAACCTCTTTCGGTGACTTGGGAAGATTTCATTCTCATCATGGTTGGGCAAGCATTTGCTATCGGGATTCATCATTAACTTGCCAACATCCTAGGTTCTTTTCTAGGCCTATATTGTTACGCTCATTTTTAGGGCCTATTTTTGCTATCCTTGAACCTGACTTACAGATTCTTTGGATACTTGGCTGCCAATAAAATAATGGTAGCCCAACTCTGACCCAGGTAATACCTTTCTACGCAATGGGGACATTGCAGATTTTAGGCATGGGGGGTTGTACTTGGGGTTATACATAGCATTTATATATAGTGCATCAATGCATTCAGTTAAAACATTCTACATACATTTGCATTGATTTAGAAAAAAAAAAAAGAAAAAGAAAAAGAAAAAAAGAGAAAAAAAATTTGCATTTAGGCCTATAGTAGTATTGAGCTTAGCTGGCTGGGTCCTACATTCTTAGGCATAAGACCAGAACTTTAGATTAGAGTAAGTTGACTCTAGGTATCTGACTTTAAAAGCTAAGTTGAGCAACTAGCTTTAGACCTTTAAGGTCCTTTGTGGACTTCAAAACTTAAGTAGGAGTTAAGTTGCGAACCATTCCTCAAGAGGTTGAGGAAGGAAAACTAGGGATTGAGTTAAAGGCTGGGTAGTACTTGGTGTCTTTTTCTACCTTTTGGTTTACGGGTCCTCGTAACCTAAGCATCCATATTTTACACACACTTAATCTTGTGTAATTCCTTTCTTAAAGAAAATTTGCTTCTCTTAGTTCTGACTTAGGAAAAGCTTGAAAACATAACTTGATTGGATGAGTTCCTACTGCATGAGAGGTGGAGTATATACTCACCTTGATGACGCGATGATAATACGTCACCTCCTCGATGCTTATCTCTTAGGATATCCATCCTACTGGGGGCATGTAAGCACATTGGGGGCACTGTGATGATGATGGTGATAATGGTGGTAGAACTAGCAGTAGACATGCCCAAAAGACTATCAGAAAATGTTCTAGAAATTAATTTAGTTTTCATTATGTTGCTTGTTGAACTTGTATAACATTTATTATGCTTTGCTAAACTTGTATGACTTTTAAGATTTCTTATGTTTGGCTTTGCTGAAATTGTGTCAAGTATGTTCCGTATGTATCATGCTTTGCTTGCTTAAAATGTATTATTCGCTTGTTATTTTACTTGCTTGACAACAGGGGGGAGAAATGGTATGAATGCTTCATATTTAAAATAGGGGAAGCTTAGTTTGAGGGGGAGGTTTTTCACTCCTTGTGGAGTTTTTTTATTCCTCTCTTATTAGGTATCTGTTTATTTTAAATATGAGTATCTTGTTTGTTTTGTCAACACCAAAAAGGGGGAGATTGTTGGAACCTAGTTCCACTTCTCTATTGTGTTTTGGTGTTAACAAAACCATTTTAAAATCTAATGCATTTATGAAGTATTATAGGAAAATATAGGAGATAGAATAAGTGGATGCTAGCAAGCAAGAAAGAATGGAAGATATGAAGACAGAAGATTGTAGTTTTTGTTTTATTTATTGTATCTTAGAATCTTTGTATGTCTCCTAACAAGAATAAGATAATCTAGGAGTTAAAATCAAAGTAGAGATAATTAGGGTTCATATTCACGCTCAATAGTTCGTTTTAAAACTCAAAATCAATTCCTTGTAAATTAAGTTGTATAGCATAGATAGGTTTACCCTAAAATTTGGTTTATACTAATAAAACAAGATACTTGTAGCAAGTACCAGTACTAGCCATAAGTACCAGTACATGCTAGGCATAGGTTTGGGGCCTCAGTCCCATATTGTGAACAATAAGTACCGGTACTAATCACTAGTACCGGTACATGTAGGTCATAGTCCAATCACCTGTGAGTCACAAGTATTAGTACTAGTGATCAGTACCGGTACCAAGTGGCTTTGTTGGTACTTAAGAAAATTCACTGAATACCGGTACTAATGATTAGTACTGGTACCCAAGCTTTGTTGGGCTGACTGATTACATATCTGTAAGCAGTCAATACCGGAACCATCACTTCAGTACCGATACCAACTAATCGTTGTGCCTAATCTGAACAGCTATTTTGTAATTAATCTTAATCCTACACTTCTAATTTTGCCCCTAATAGCTAGTAATCGTAGGGGAGGCGTTTAGTGGCCTATTTAACACTCTTTGAGTGTCATTTTGCACACAAGAAGGAAGCCAAAAGGTATTCTCTTTGCCTATACTTCTATTTCCCAATTTCTTGCTGCAAAGGAGGTTGTTTTGTAGCACTCTTCTCAAGGCCACTCTCTGTTTGCAACAAGTCCTCAAGGCGATTGTGTTCCTCATTGTTAAAATTGTTTGATTTTCGCTTTTGTATTCTCGTTAGAATTCATATCCTCACTTATTAAGCAATATACTTATTGGAGACTTAGGAAATTAGTTGTAAGCTTTGTTATATCTTGCTTACACCTGTATTTTTTGTTCTTTCTATTATCTTGTAATTAGGTTGAGGTAACCCGTTAATTACCTCAGTTATTAGTAAATTGATTCCCTCCAAATTGAAGTACCCAAGTGAGGGGAACCACAATATATCTTGTGTGCTATTTGTGGTTTGTTTTTTACTTGAAAATTTTTATATACCACACTATTCATCCCCCTTCTAGTGTGCTTGTGCCCTACAGATTCTACAGAACTCAACTTCTCATCCACTGTGAGCCACCATCTTCACCCTCAACCGCATGCCTCCAGTTCAGCCACCCTCTCCTCACACATGCTCCCTCCCTCACGCACTACAATCTAGCAGCATCGTGCCTTCCCGCTCTCCATGCACAGCCAACACCTCTCCCTAGACGTGCACAACAGCCACGCGTGTGCACGTAGAACAGCAGCAACAACCACCGAGCACGCCTCTCCGTGCTCCCACCAGTGGCTAGCAGCGCACCCGTGCACGCCTCCTCGCATCACCTACAGCAAGCAGTAGGAAGGAGCTCAACCCGCCGGAACCTACCTCCACCGCTAATCTTTTTGGCCTCCAGCAGCTGCCATTTGACGTGCCGACGACTTCGCCACGGAGCCTCATTCCACTCCACCTCCAGTGAACTTCTCACAGTCGGCCGTGCCTCTACGTGTGTGCAGTACACCCCTAAGTAGATGCTCTGTTTCCTGTTATATTAATATTTACATTCACATGCCATTGCCACTCTTTTTATTTTGATTTTATTAATTAAATATTGTGACTAATTTATGCAAGTGACCTCCCTCTTTCTCATAAATGCCATTTGAGCATTAGCTCTTGTTATTTACTTAATCTGAAAGTGATTTTGATTCAATTTCTTTGTGAAATTAATCATGAACATTGATTTTTGATCCGTACGAGTTTGTAATAGCCACTACCTCTCTGTGGATATGACCTGCTCTTTTTAGTGGTTAATTTTTATTATTTTGATCAGTGATTTTCCACCACTTCAATACTACTTCGACGCGTAATTTTATGTGTGCGAAATGAAAGTGAAAACCTTCTTTTCAACGGGTGGGTACAATGTGTGACACGAATGCTATTTTACCTCCCCCTACTTGCATGCTATAGGTAACAAGCTTGCCACCCATGACAGTGCCTCTTAGACGTCCTTCAGCTTAAGCTCCAACTAAGCAATCAACCAAACTTAACTCATTGTTCTGCATCCAACTGCACAGACGGGTCAAGCTCCTCAGATCGAGGTTATTGGTCCCTTGATGTGCATACATCTGATTATCCAAAAATATCTATTAACGCATGTTCTTAGTACCATATTGGCATCATGCATTGTAAAAATTGCATAATACGCATAATCATGCATTTAGGACAAATTGTATAGTAATTATCTCCTTTTATGGTCAGGGACAGGGCAACTTTTTAATCAGGGCTTCGGACCAAGTATCCAACTATACAGATTTGATCATGGCGACGACAGGAGTTCAATGACTCCAAGATCGCCCTGATCAGACATCCATAGCACCAGATATAGTCCTAGGAAGCTCAAGAATCAAGGGCCAAGATGGTGTTAATCCACACCTCATATGATAAATCCGACCGCACGGATGGGTTTGGATCGACGATTGTAGCCTAATGGCATGAAAATCGATCCAATCTGACACCCGTGGCACCGTCTACAACATACAGAAGATGGACGGCTAAGATGGTGCCATCTCAGCCACCCAATCAGCCCTAGGGATCCACCGCTGCATCACTGAAGTCTCTTCATCGCGAGTTCTAGGTTGTTAGATCTTGATCCAATGGCCATGAGCCCACGCGCTTAAGATGTAAGTGCGACAAAGAAGTGCCGCTAGCGCAGTGGTCGAGCGGCATTGCACAAGAGCGGGGTGAGCATTCAACTCACCATCTGCAGCGTGCGAGCGGTTAATCTAGATCGCACGATCGGTGGTGGACGATCCAGATCATCCAATCGGCTGCACACGCGATCAGACGCCCCCGCCTCACGCCCGATCGCACGCGTAGGCACGTGCAGCTGAGGCGCGGCGCGGAGTGATCTAAGCCATCCGATCGCTCAGATTTCTTGGACGTGCGATTGGTGTTAAGGCGCGGGAGAGGAGGAGGCGTGCACAGCGCATGCACACATCGTCCACAACAGGCCTTTAGTGACATTTAATTCCGTCACTAAAGGTCACATATTTAATGTTTTGATGTTGTAATGACCAAATTGCCCCCTATCCTTGCAACTATAAAAGGAGACCCCTTCCCTACGAAATTCTCATCCCTTCCTTCACCTCTCTTCCTCTCCAAAGCTTAAGAGAAGCTTGTCCCACACCTGGGATGCTCCTCAAGAGCTAAATCCAATTTTTCGCCCATGTTCCAGAAGTGGATCTTGCGACGACGACAACATCCTACCTCATTCTCGTTCCTCCTGCTTCGTCCTCCTTCCTACCTCATCCTCCGTCTTCCAGGCGTCGCTTCATCCGGCTCTTCCTCCAAGCATTCATCGAGGAGGATAACATCTTTCTCCCTTCTTTTATCGCTTTCTCAAGTAGAATTTCCCACTTTGTAGTTGTAATAGTTTCTCGCTTTCTAGTATAATCATTTCCCACTTTCGTAGTTGTAAAAACATTATTCAAATATCAAGTGATTGTTCTTTCTCTCTCTCTTTCTTGTTGTTTATATCAACTCCATTGTGATTATTTCACCTTTTAAACAAAAATACAAAAAAAAATATAATTGCGGATTTTGAGATCGACGTAGCTTCCCTGTTCGACTTGGGATCTTGAGAGTGTCGGTGTAAATTTACTTGTTGATGAATTTCTTTGCAAAACGAACTACGACGACAGGTTTTTCAAATCCAACTTCGAACACATAGATTTCCTTCTCAACATTTTGGCACCGTTGTTGGGGAGGCAATGATTTTCGATTTTCTTTCCGCATTTCGCGCACTTTATTGTTTTCTAACTTGCTTCATTTTTTGTCTATTGTTTTGCAGGTGCCTCAATCAGGGAATCTTCAAGCGGTAGATCGGAGTAAAGTGTAGTTGAAGACAATTGTAAGTGCTCCCCATTCTTCTCCCTCCATAGATTTCATTTCACAATATTAATTCAAACTCCAATTAACCTAGGTGTTTGAATAAATCCTAGGATTAGTTTGGTTGCTTAGATTTCCACCCACATTCATCTCACCCTCGCATAAAAAAGATTCAACAAAAAGATACTTTGTGGGATAAATCAAACATACACACAATATACACCCCACATTTAAGGCACATAACCTAATTAATTCTTACCTACTCAACCAAATTATGATCTGTGGAACTGGTACACGAAAATCATCATATAAAAGAGTAGAAATCAGTCTAGGTCAATTGCTTTGTGTGCCTAACTCAGTGGTGCAATTGTGGACAATTGTTTGAGTTGTTTGGGCCGCACCACTCAACCTAAAATCAACTCACCAAGTAGCTTCCTTTTATGGTTTTTAATTTAGGTCAATACCAGGCACTCCACTTTACTTTTGGATTTCAAAAGGAAAAAGATCTTCACCCGTGCTTGAAAATCTGGTTTTCCTTGAAACTTGATTGAATTAACCTAATTTCAAACCCTAAAAGCTACTTAAGCAAGATTTAAACCTTAAAATCCATTCATAAAAAATAATCTTGCTTGAAAACCCTGGTTATGCATGCACTCACACATTCTTATTAATCATTAAGGGCACAACCCATCTTAAGGGCTCACCACATTCCATAAGCACTACAATCCCAGGACTAAATAAAATCAAGTAAACGTTGGCCTTAAGGACTGATTCGCTCTTCGGGGCCTAGTCTGAGATTGTTTACGATTAACCAGCTTATACCAATCAATCTGATGTCTAGCTAGGGAAGTAGCGTCAAATGACCGCGGCTAGGGGGTACACTAGGAATCGGAGGTGCAAGCCGAAGGAAGAACCTTTTCCCCAGTCCCTCCTTCTAACTGGTTAGATTGATTGGATGCAAGTAGAGTAAATCATTTATAATCTTAAGGCGGGTTTTGAGAGTCTGTAGATCCTTAGGCTACCCAAATTAAGGACATGCTTGTTTTGTTGTGCTACAGGGTTCTTATCCCCAGTCCTTCCGACCTCTTCCTAGTTTATGCTAGGAAGAAGGTCATTGAATCCCCAATTGGAAGGACCACTAGAGTATTCTAGCAGGCGTAGATTGGATTTTAGCCAAATTGATCCCATGGCCGACTAACAACCTCCTCTGCCTCAGAATCAACAGGAGTTGTTTCAAAGGCAGCTGGAACAAATGCAGAGAATGCAGGAATGGTTCTAGAAAATGCAGGGTGCTCAGCCCTTGAAGGATTTTTATGATCCTTCAAATTACGGGGAATGTCCCAGCATCCAGATTCTTGCCAGAGACGTAGAAATCAAGTCCTAGGTATTAAGCCTGATCAAACACTTTCACAGGCTTGGCTCTGAAGACCCATTTCAGCACTTGGAGGACTTGACCACTTTGGTCCAGACCACTATGGTGCGAAACGTGAATGAGGAGCAGATGATCATGAGGCTCTTTCCCCACTCTCTTAGGGATAAAGCCGCACATTGGTACAAGACCATAGGAAGGCCGATCGCAACATGGAACGATATGAAATCAGCCTTTCTGAAGAAATTCTTCCTTGTTGGACGTACCAATGCTCTGAGACAGGCGATTACTACCTTCATCCAACGGCCGGGGGAGAAGCTTCATGTGGCCTAGGAGCGATTCTAGGACCTATTGCAAAAGTGTCCACACCACGAGGTGCCGAAATGGTAGCTCGTGCAGATCTTCTACCATGGGTTGACTGAGCAACTCAGAAATCACGTAGACGCTTCTTGTGGAGGCAATTTCCTCAACAAAGACGTAGATAGCGTGCACGATTTGTTTGAGGAAATGAGCGAGAATTCAATCAATCATACCTCCATGGATACTTTTAACTGGCCCCAACAACCTAGATTGAATGTTACTGAAGTCCACAACTCTCATTCATTCGATATGAAATTGATTTGCAATAAACTAGATAAGGTGGACCTGGTTACCAAGAGAATGGAGTGGATGGCTGGAAACTCAATGAACAATTCTCAATCCACTCAATCCCAGTATTTAGGATTCCATTCGTCGCGAGCTTCTTCTGGACGGGAGTTCGTGAATCAACTGGATACGGCTCAACTTGTGAGCCAGCATTATTCGAAACCGCACGGGTTCCAAACTGGGACCTTTGATCCCAGTTTCTCTAATCCTTCCATTTCTTTCTCTCCATCCTTGCCCTATGAGGATGTCTATGCTGTACAGGAGAACGTTAGGTCCAACCCTTACTCTAATGCTTATAATCCGGGTTGGAGGAACCACCTTAACTTCTCCTGGAAAAATCCCAGGGCAGCAGACCCAATATTGAGCCAGCAACTATGCTCCGCAAAGACCAATGGGTCAGGGTCATGTTTACACTCAGCTGCCCCCAAATCAGGTCAATCAGCCAGTTTGGAATGCCTGTCAACCCGTAGGGCAGGCTGATTTGAACCGATAGATGGTAGAAATGCAAGGATCTATGCTCTAGCTCATGCAGCAAATAAAAACATCGTTGGACAACTTGCAAACTGAGTTCATTGCTAATTCTCGTCAACCTGGATCTCTACCATCTCAACGCATACCCAACCTGCGTAATTTCCAGAATCCAGGCAATCAAGCCCAGGGGTACGGGAATCAGAGGGACCCGCACACACATGCTCAGGTGGTTGAGCAGGGTCCTTCCTCTTCTGCTTCTTCAAACCAAAGGTTTCTGGCTAATGAAGCTCCTCCAATCTTTCCTAACCCTCCCCAAGACCCAAACCCATATGCATCTGCTAATTCTGTTACCTTAAGGAGTGATAAACAAACTCAGGATCCACAACCACACTATTCTGATTTACCGAATCCTGGAGAACCTAAGGAGAGAAAGGAGAACTTTGGTGAAGAAATCAAGGCTTAGGAACCTGATTTCGAAGATCTAACTCATGTTCCTTTTCCTGAGGCCTTGATTAAACCAAAGAAGAAGCCTGTTGATAGTAATGAGGGGCTTCTGAATATTTTCAAGAATGTTGAGATTAATATCCCACTCCTCGATGCTATCAAACACATACCAGCTCACACTAAATTTTTAAAGGATTTATGTACGCAGAAGCGTAAGTCGAGAGAATCTGTTCCAAGGAAGGTGGTACTCTCCGAGCAGGCTAGTTCTGTTATCCTGCATCAACTCCCTCAGGAAAAGAGAGATCCAGGTGCTCCTTTGATTTATTGTGTCATCGGAGATTACACCTTTGATAGAGCACTTCTGGATCTAGGTGCATCCATTAACCTAATTCCGACTTCTCTTTTCGAGAAGTTGAGATTGGGTGAACTTCGATCGACTTCAGTAATGCTACAGTTAGCTGACCGTTCGGTCACAAATCCGCGAGGCGTTATTGAAGATGTTATTGTCAAGGTTAAGGATTTCCATTTTCCTGTAGATTTCCTTGTCCTTGACATGGATGTACCTGAGAATTTAAAGAACACGCCCATCATTCTGGGGCGTCCATTCCTAGCTACTGCTAAGGCCAATATCAATTGTGAGAGTGGTAGCATTGAAATCGCCTTTGGGGATCAGAGAATGAAATTGGATATTTTTAAGCTGATTAACAAATTCGAGGATTGTGGATTTATTGAGGAACTTGAGGATGACAACATGATATTGAAACTTGTATGGCAGTTTCTGCATTTGAAAGTTCCTCTTGTGTCGATGATTTGGACCCGCAACCCTCTGTGGCAAACCCGCCACCTTCTAAAGAGGTTATTGATTTTGTTCACTCTCAACCTCTTCCTCTTGATGAGTCTTCATCAGCATCTTCCTTACCTTCAATCATCAACCTACCCCAGCTTGAACTGAAACCATTGCTTGAGAATATGAAATATCAGTTTTTGGGAACACATAAGATGCTCCTTGTGATTATCAGTCCTAAATTAACTACGGAGCAGGAGATTAAACTGATTAAGGTCCTAAAGGAACACAAGGAGGCAATCGGTTGGACCATTCATGACCTTAGGGGGATTGAGCCATCTTACTGCAATCACAGGGTATTTTTGGAAGATGGATCCTGCCGTTCTCACTAGATGCAGAGGAGATTAAACCCGAATATGCGAGAAGTGGTCAAGAAGGAGATTATCAAGTGGCTCGATGCAGGAATCATTTATTTGATCTCTGACAGTCCTTGGGTAAGTCCCGTGCAAATTGTTCCCAAGAAAGCTGGGATTACCATTGTGACTAACGAGAAAGGAGAATTAGTCACAACTTTTTCAGCTTCCTCTTTGAGGGTTTGTATTGATTACGGGAAACTGAATGCAGCCACGAAAAAGGATCATTTCCCTTTGTCCTTTATCGATCAAATCCTTGAAAGACTAGCCAGGTAGAAGTACTTCTGTTTCCTAGAAGGTTACTCGGGATACAATCAAGTCCCTATCCATCCCGAGGATCGGGAAAAAATGACTTTCACCTGTCCCTACGGAACCTTTGCTTTCCATATGATGCCTTTCGGCTTATGCAATGCACCCGCAACTTTTCAAAGGTGTATGCTAGCCATATTCTCTAACATGGTGGGAGAGTTTATGGAAGTCTTCATGGATGATTTCTCCATTTTCAAATAATCATTTGACTCTTGTCTAGCTAATCTTGAAACGATCCTTAAACATTGCATCAAAATAAGACTGCTCCTTAGCTGGGAAAAGACTCATTTCATGACACAAGAAGGCATCATCTTGGGTCATGTCATCTCTGAATGGGGAATCGAAGTGGACAAAGCTAAGGTTGATGCTATCGCTAAACTTCCTCCTCCCACATCTATCAAACAAATTCGATCATTTCTTGGTCATGTGAGATTCTATAGGAGATTCATCAAGGACTTTTCGAAGGTTTCTCATCCTTTGAGCAATCTTCTCGCCAAAGAAACACCGTTTGATTTCGACGAATCATGCGGTAAGGCATTTAATTTTCTTAAAATGGCAGTCACTTGTGCTTCGGTGTTGTAACCACCGGTTTGGACAACCCCATTCGAAATCATGACCGACGTTGTCGAGGCTATTTTGGGTCAGAAAGTTGACAGGAAGCCCTCTGTCATCTACTATGCTAGTAAAACTCTGGATGAGGCCCAGAGGAAGTACACTGTTACTGATAAGGAATTGCTAGCTGTAGTATTTGCTCTGAAGAAATTTAGGGCTTATCTCTTAGGGTCTCATGTCATAGTATATACCTACCACTCGGCCTTGAGACATCTCTTAGCCAAAGAGGATGCCAAAGCCCGGCTTATTCGATGGATTCTTCTACTTCAAGAATTTGATCTTGAAATCAAGGATAAATCCAAGGCACAGAATGTGGTGGCGGATCATCTATCGAGACTTATGAGTGATTCTTCTCGTCCAAACATTTCGATTGTTGATACTTTTCCAAACGAGACTATCCTTATAATTTTAGGTGTCCAAACCCTGTGGTTTGCTGAAATCATTAATTATTTGGCCGTTGGTCAAATCCCCCAAGATTAGACCAAGCAACAATGAGATAGACTCAAATATGATGCCAAATATTACTTCTGGGAGGACCCTGAACTGTACCGCATTGGCTCTGATCAGATTATTCGCCGATGTGTTCCGAAGAATGAATTCAAGAGTATACTCGAATTCTGCCATGCATCTGCGTGTGGTGGACATTTCTCTGGGAAAAAGATGGCTGCAAAAGTTTTGCAATCTGGATTCTATTGGCCATCTTCATCAAGGATGCCCAGGAATCTTGAGGTCATGTTCCCGATGCTAGGCACTTGGGAACATAACCAAGAGAGACATGATGCCTCTAAACCTGATTCTTCCCGTTGAAATCTTCGACATTTGGGGCATCGATTTCATGGGACCTTTCCTCCCTTCATTTGGACACCAATACATTCTCGTCGCTATTGATTGCGTGTCCAAATGGATTGAGGCTATTCCCACCCAAACCAATGACCACAAGGTGGTCATCGATTTCGTCAAGAACATCTTCAGTCGGTTCGAGATTCCGAGGGCCATCATCAGCGATGGTGGTACTCACTTCACTAATGCCTAGTTCCATAATTTACTGGTTAAATACGGGGTAAATCATAGAATCTCCACACCTTACCATCCCCAGACGAATGGACATGCCGAAATCTCCAATTGAAAGATCAAGAATATTCTGCAGAAAATGGTTAGGCCTGATCGTAAAGACTGGACTCAAAAGTTTGAGGATGCTTTTTGGGCCTACCGTACGATGTACAAAATGCCCATCGGCATGTCACCATTTCATCTGGTGTATGGAAAGGTATGCCATTTACCCGTAGAAATTGAACATAAGGCATTCTGGGCAATCAAGCATTGTAATTTAGATCTGAGTTTAGCCGGAAAGACCAAGAAACTCCAACTATCTGAGTTGGAGGAGCTTAGAAATGATGCATATGATAATGCCAAGATTTATAAGGCACGGACCAAAGCTCTTCATGACCAATTGATTTCTCGCAAGAGCTTTGAGTCGAACCAGAAAGTCTGGCTCTTTGATTCTCGACTTAAGCTCTTTCCCGGCAAACTTAGGTCGAAATGGAATAGCCCATTCATTATCGATCAGATATTTCCAAATGGGGCTATTCAGATCTCTGACCCAAAGATGGATAATTCATTCAAAGTCAACAGTCAATGTCTGAAGCCTGTCATTGATCGTATTGTTCTAGAACCCGTCTCAGACACGGTTGCTCTAGCTATGTTGTGACTTCTTTAGTTGGACAATGCCTAGCTGATGGCATTAAACTCAGCAGTTGTACAGTCTGACTCAGAGCTGGCTCGAGCTTCATATTCAGGTGATATCTTCTTCATTCTACCCTTCCTTGCATGTCCTTTATTCTCAATGTGGACATTGCATCAGCTAGGCATGGGGGGTGGATTCATTTCTGAATCATTTTGTCAGCTCTGTGGAATTCTTGTAAATTCTACTTGTTTTTCTCTTTATTAAAAAAAAAATTGAATTAGGAGAGAATACTCAGGCATTAGGACTTTTCAATCTTAGGAAATAATATAGTAGGATCTGAATACTAAGAACCTTCAGGTCTTTGGGCTTAATCAACCTGGGTATCCACTAAAATGTGGATTTGTTTATCGGGTCCTCGCCATCCTGAATTCTATTTGAATTTTATTAAATAAGTTTGGGTGATAAGTACACGACTTATCAACCCACCCATTGATTTGAGGAAATTTTAAGTCTAAGTATCTACACACTATTCGCACTGACTCGCTGTTCAACAGTTTTTACCGAAATTAGGTAGCTAATGAACCTTCTAGGGTGGTATGGCTAGCAAGTTATCGTGGGTAACAGCCCATAGGTAGGTTGTCTGGAGCCTAGTCACAGGACCATTCTTTTCCTACTGCCTTTAGGTAAATCTTAGACCAGGGAAGCCACCTAGTTAAAAAAAAAAGAAAGTCCAAATAGAAAAAAAAATAGAAAAGGAGAAAAGAAAGGAAAAAGAAATAAGCCACACTTCACCGCACAAGTATGGCTGGCAAGTTATCGTGGGTAACAGCCCATTGGTAGATTGTTTAGCTCCCAGCTCAAGAAATGCATGTTTAATTCCTAAAATACTTAGGAAGAAGCGGAGAAGTAGAATAAGCTGGGGAGATATACACTATATTCACCCTTGTGTTGACCCCATAAAAGTAAAAGTAGGGAGAAAGCTACCAGTCATATAGATACACCTTTAGGCAGAATTCTTTTTAAGGTCACCTAGGGGCATAGAAACCTGAAGTTCGTTCTGATTGCCGATCAATGAGTCTATCACATTCACAAAAAGATGCTTAGAACTTAGGGTTCTCATCAAATCTTGGGTGAGTTGAGTGGCCGTAGAAAGCCGCTCTGTAACCCTAAACTCAAAAATTCAAAAAAATTAGAAAAGAAGAAAAAAGGGAAAAAGAGGTCCTTCTTTGAATAAGGCGAGGGCTTGAGGCGGTCTGCATTTTGGCAGATACCCGAGCGCTATTGTGTCTTTGAAAGTTCAGGTCCTAAGTAAAAATTTCTTAAGGTTGAAAATGACTTTTGCCTGAGTAATCCAATCCTAATTTTTCTATAAATAGCATGTAGTTTTTGCTAGGGACTAGCAAAAGATAGGCATGGGGGTGTGATGTGCATACATTTGATTATCCAAAAATATCTATTAATGCATGTTCTTAGTACCATATTAGCATCATGCATTGTAAATATTGCATAACACGCATAATTATGCATTTAGGATAAATTGTACTTTTATGGTCAGGGACAGGGAAACATTTTAATCAGGGCTTCGGACCAAGGATCCAATCGTACGGATTTGATCATGGCGACGACGGGAGTTCAACGACTCCAAGATCGCCCTGATCGGACATCCGTAGCACCAGATATAGTCCTAGGAAGCTCAAGAATCAAGGGCCAAGATGGTGATAATCCGCACCTCAGATAACAAATCCGACCGCATAGATGGGTTCGGATCGACGATCACAGCCTAATGACGTGAAAATTGGTCCAATCCAACACCCATGGCACCATCTACAACACAGAAGATGGACGACTAAGATGGCGCCACGTGGCACCATCTCAGCCACCCGATCGGCCCCAGGGACCCACCGCTGCATCACCGAAGGCTCTTCATTACGAGATCTGGGCCGTTGGATCTTGATCCAATGGCCGTGAGAACACGTGCTTAAGATGTAAGCGCGACAAAGAAGCACCGCTAGCGCAGCGGTTGAGCGGCGTTGCGCAAGAATGGGGCGCGCGTTAGACTCACCATCTGCAACACACGAGTGGTTAATCTCGACCGCGCGATCGGTGGCGGACGATCCAGATCATCCAATCGGCTGCACACGCAATCAGACGCCCCCGCCTCACGCCCAATTGCACGAATAGGCGCGCGTAGCTAAGGCACGGTAAGGAGCGATCTAAGCCATCTGACTGTGAGATTTCTTGGACGTGTGATTGGCGTTAAGGTGCAGGAGAGGAGGAGGCGCACGCACATGTCGTCCACGACTGGCCTTTGGTGACATTTAATTCCGTCAATAAAGGTCATATATTTAATGTTTTGATGTTGTAATGACCAAATTGGCCCCTATCCTTGCAACTATAAAAGGAGACCCCTTCCCTATGAAATTCTCATCCCTTCCTTCACCTCTCTCCCTCTCCAAAGCTTAAGAGAAGCTTGTCCCACACCCGGGATGCTCCTCAAGAGCTAAATCCAATTTTTCACCCCCGTTCTAGAAGTGGATCCTACGATGACGACGATGTGCTACTTCATTCTCATTCCTCCTGCTTCATCCTCCTTCTTCCGACCTCATCCTCCATCTTCCAGGCGTCGCTTCGTCCGACTCGTCCTCCAAGCATTCGTCGAGGAGGATAACATCTCTCTCCCTTCTCTTATCGCTTTCTAGAGTAGAATTTCCCGCTTTCTAGTTGTAATAGTTTCCTACTTTCTAGTGTACTCATTTCCCGCTTTCGTAGTTGTAAAAACATTATTCAAATATCAAGTGATTGTTCTTTCTCTCTCTCTCTTATTGTTTATATCAACTCCATTGTGATTATTTTTCCTTTTAAACAAAAATACAAAAAAAAATATAATCATGGATTTTGAGATCGATGTTGCCTCGCTGTGTTCGACCTGGGACTTTTAAGAGTGTCGGAATAAATTTACCTGTTGACGGATTTCTTTGGAAACGAGCTACAATGATGGGTTTTTCAAATCCAACTTCAAACACTTAGATTTCCGCTCTCAACATTCCTCTTAGGCAAACCTTGCCAAGTGGATGGGACTCTGAGGTCTTCAATGTTGGAAAGGAAAAAGAAATGGTGGTCTTGCCCCTTCAAACTATCGGGGAGATCCACTATCCGGTATCTGGTCTGCCAGCTGTAAAACATGCAAGTGCCTGATGGAGGCATGCCCTTATTCACTATTAGGGGAATTAGCCCAAAAAGTAGGTGGAGCAAAATGAGGCAAGGGGCAAGCCCCAAATGAAGGCAAAGGGTGGTAAAACCATTTAAAACCAGCCAGTAATTTAGGCTGAACTGCGAAGGGGCGAAGTTGTAAAAAGAATGGAAGGAGGACAAAAAAGGGTTCAAAGGTACTCGTAGGCCATGCTCTATGGCGTATCTGTAGATGATAAACATGTCCTTCATCCTATCCAAACACAGATGAGTTTGGGAACCATAAAGGTGAAATGGTACTCTACTGAGTTCGTATTACTCCAAGAATGACAAATTGCGGACCGACTATGAAAGTTTGATGAAAATCTATATAAAGCCTTAGTCTCAGTAGAGACTCTGGAAGAAGAATTATTGGACTTACCCTTGCTCGCAAAACTCAACATGATGGTTCTTCCTTTAAGAGTCTTCTGGATAATGATGCTCCAACAAAGGATGCTTTCTCAGAGCACTCCGCTAAGAGTAAATTCTACGTAGAATGCTCTCCAAGGTAGGTGGGCCATTAATTATGACCCACCACCACTATATATAACCCCACAGGGGGTGGTTCCCCCCTTACGGGGTGCAACTTTCAAAAAAATCAAATCCCGTTGTATCTGGCGTGGATTCCAAATATACTGCCAAGAGTGAAGAAACTCTCGACCATCATTACGAATATTTAATACCCCCTACGTGCATATCCACCGCCATAGGCAGGGTAGTCCCATCAATGATAGGCACGACACTTGAGGCCTCCACCTTATCATAATGGCAATTAATGCCGGTCTTCTCAAATTACAAGGCAAAATGTCAATCCCAACATAATTGGACATTACCCGCAGAAGTCGAACAAGCCCACACACTTCATGACTGCCTCTTAAGGTTGGTAATAAAAAAAGCGGACGTGCCTCATGACCACCTCTTAAGGCTGGGAATAAACTAGGCGGACACACCTCATGATCACCTCTTAAGGCTGGTAGTAAAGCAGGTGGACATGCCTCACGATCACCTCTAAAGGATGGTGATACAGCAGGTGCACATGCCTCACACAACCTCTTAAGATTGGTATAACCATAGGCATTCGCCCTTGTAGTCCTACTCCATGACGAATGCTCACAAAAGGATCAACTCCAGCACTACAAATAGCGGAGAGGGGCCCTCGAGGCCCACCCCTAAGCAACTCAAGAGAAAAGGAGATAGACTATAAATCCTGTAATCTTATAAGTTTTAGTGCATAGTTGGGAGCATCATCCTCCCCCCAGACAATACTTGTAGTGGAACTGGGTCATCAATCCTGTTGTCCCTTATGCGATTGCTTGAGTTCTAGGGTCGAACCCTCCAATCACGTAGGAGGTCCATCACTTTAATCCTTGAGTCGGACACTACGAACCCTGGAGTTCCGATCACTCCCCATTTTGTTCATTGAATTGTAGAATTAGGGTATTGTAAGTTTATGGGGTTTTTCCAATCCTACCTTTGACGTGGCCCATCGAATCATGCTTTTCTCTTTTTCTTTATTATTATTTTTTCTTTTTCTTTGGGTGGTTGTATTAGCTTCGTACAAAACTACATCATCCAAATACTTGGCAAGTACACAAAAAAAAAAATTAAAATGTAGAGAAACATAAAAATTGATGCAAAAAATGGCGTAAGGTGGTGTGAAGTGGGTTCTATTTGATAATCGATATTTAATATAAAGGAACAAAAGAATGTAGAAATTGTTATGTGTTGGGTCTCACCACATTGAAAAAAACCATTACACCACTTTGAACTAAAACTCACAGGTGATGAAGTGTAGCTCATCATAGCTAAAATGCCAAAGTTAGGCTAGTAACTAGGTTAAACACTATCTTATTAACATAATAAATGGGTTAAGTATGAGAATTAATGAAAATGACCCAAAACATCAAATTTATGTTAAAAATGCATAATTAGGTCAATATTTGAAATATTCTATTCATAAATACAAATTGATGATTCAAATGTAAATTGAACATATATTTGAGCTCAAAAGTACAAATCAAGGGTCAAATCATGTTCTAATATGTTTAATTAAGTTCCAATAAAAATATCATAGCATTTGGACATCATTAGGGCCTTACATTCATGACTTTACAATTAGGTCCTTCATTCATAGCATTTCTTCACTCATAAAACATGCAGGGACTGCTTTGCAAGCACTTAAGGACTATTTTGCAGTGATTCTTACCACTTATGGGCCTCCATTGTAATTCTTACACTGCTTCAATATAAGGACTTTGGTGTAATTACACCAAAACACCTGGTGCACACTCGCTCACTCTTGTTTGACGAACTAGAGTAGCAGCAGCCATTCATTGCATGGATGTCTTGATTAACGGTTGATCTTGAATGATTCACATCGCACCTTTACGCGAAGCACCGTGGCTCCCTATAGATCTCATCCTACAATGGGATTACATCCTAGACATTTCTTGCACTCCTCCCTTCTCATCACATTGTTCCCACCCAAATTGGACAACACCACCTGCTGTGCCCAGATCCCCTCCAACACCTATTTAAGGAACGTCCCTAAGATCACATGACCCAGAGGAGACTCCCTCCTACTTCCTTGGGCCCTCCATTCATCCTCCAGTTCCTCCTATCCTCTTCATTTAGCACCATTGGTTACAGTGATGGAGCTTCTTCCTCTTTGATCGTCCACGTCAATGTGGATCACATAACACCAGGGGATGTCCCAGGAGTTCCTCTAGTGGGCTCTTCATTTGTTGGAGATCCTCCCTTCATTCTTCCTCTCCACTACCAGTTGGAGGTCCATAGCTCCCATCCTTCCGATTATATTAGGTTTTACTTCTTTCATATATTAGCTTACTGCTTTCTTGGTAGATTTATTACTTTCTAGATTAGTTAGGAGTAAAATTAGTTAGTGAATTCATCATGTATTAGTTTAGACTACGAGTAGATAGATTAGTACTGAAGGGATCTATTCAGGAGTTTAAGTGTGTCTCATTGTAGTAAAAATCTCCCAAATAGCTCTTTCAACAAATACAATTTATTAATCAAATGAAAGTCCGAGGTCAAACACAGGGAGCAAGTAGGCATTCACACGCTAATCTTAATCAAAATATAATTGAGCACATGAGTATTTTAAGCCAAGAATAATGATATTAAATGAATAATTACTCAAAAACTAATATTCAATGTAGCACATGAGTATTTTAAGAATCTAATGAGGCAAAAAGACATCTAAGGCAAAATAATAGTGATTTGAATCACCAATTATTAGCTTAGATACAAGCATATACCAATTACTTAATAGTCTAAATAAATGAATAGTGTCGAACCACTTAAATATCCCAACAGTACTCAATCAGACATCAACCTTTATCATCAGACGACTTAAACGTCGTTACTATAGTGTTTGTAAGAGATTTGTCCTATTCTTCTTCTTCTTCTACTTTAGCTTCGTCTCTCTTCTTTTCTTCTTAAGTCTTCTCCCTCCTTCCCTCTGAGCTTCCTCTTCTCTTCTTCTTTCTTTCTTTTGCACGCACAAAGGGAACACAAAGCCTTAGCGACTAAGTGTTGGATTCCTTCTCTGAAGAGCAAAACCCACCCTCCCCTACTCTCTCTATCTCTCTCTCTCTTTCTTTCCTCCTTTCTTTGATAACCGACTCAATCGGGTAAATGAATCTGTGTGTACTCGGGTTCAAGATCACCAGCGTGGTGTGGTGACCGAGGAGTGTACAGGTCTAGGTCGGGTCGGGTGAGTGAATGGGTGAGTAGGGACCTCACCCCTGTGTCTCAAGGTGATAAGCCTTAGAGACAAAAACAATATATTCGCAGCGAGCGCTTCAGCATTTTCCGAGGTGGGACTATTCATCCCACTGTTCTTCATGTGTGGCTGCAGAAGGTGCCCTCTCTGATTGCAATGGCTGCAGAAGGTGTGGTCTTTGATTGACCTCATAGGCGATTTCCTAGAGAGTATCTGCATGGCCTGGAGGTAGATTGGATGAAGAACATAGCCACGCTTGGATGAACGTGATCAGAGGAGATGATGTGGCGACGGCGGACGGTGGTGAAACCTGAAACAAGAATACGGGCTCAAAGGCCCCATTTAAATAGCTCTTAAGCTGTCGAGGACGGTGGAGGTCGTGCGAAGGTGGGTTGGTTGTCGAGGAGTTTGGGTGAACAAAAGTAGGAATTTGTTGAGGGCTTGTGAAGATGGAGTTGTGGTGATGCTTTTGAAGTTGTCGGCGAGGCTTGTAGTGCAGTGTAGCGGATGGAGAGCCTCGCCGGAGAGCGAGCGGAGATGGGGAAGATGAAGGGCAAACGTCGACGTCAAGGGATAATTTTTGGTTTTTGAATAGGAAAACTAAACAAAGGACCTAACTAACCCTAACTAACCTAACCTAAAAGGACAAAAGGGCAGAGTCCTTGTCAGAGGTACACCGGCTTCAGAGAAGAAGAAACCTCCGGTAGGGGAGAAATGGCGAGGATGACATGGAAGATGCCATCTGTTGGTATGGTGCAACACGGAAGAACTTGAGGAGGAGAAATATGCTCACTATGGTCTGCGGGAGAGGACGAGGAAGGAGGTCAGAGAGCTCACCGGAGCTTGTGGAGGATCTCGGCTGGAGAGGAGGGAAGAAGGTGAGATACTGGCCAAAAATAAGCTCGGAACTTCGGCCATGCACAGGGGACTATTTATAGGGCTTAAGGAGGCCTTCCAAGCTCCACAATTTTAGGATACCCAAAACTTTAATTTAGAGGGATTTGGAGACTTGACCATGGCTCATTAAGAAGGAGATTTCTTGACGAATCTCCCTTTCAATTTTGATAAGGATTCGTCAAGTAATCAATGAGTTCTTGCCAAACAAAGCTCGCTAGAGTAGAACCTCTCCACGAAAATGGTGGAAGGACCTTTTTGCAAAGACTGAAAAAAAAGATAGGGACCTATCTACAAATTTCTCGAAAATAGGGGCATAAATGTGAGTGACAAGAGTCTGACAAGACCAAAATTTAAATTAGGTCAAGATGATCTCTGATTAGGCTCAAATTTTGATACAAACCTAATTTGGACCCAAGAAATCCGATGGTGGAGTCGAATTTAGGATTTGACCAAGTTTGACTAGGTAAATTGCATAGTTACCCAAATTAGGGCAACTTTCTATCTGAGACTGTTTCAGGTCAAAATGGGTTCTGATGGTCAAATCAAAGGTGCCAAACCTTAGAGAATATTTTTATATGATTTTTAGAGGGTTTAGGTGAATTTTATCCTTGCCAGAACCTCAGTTAATCAAATGGATCTGTTTTTAGGGTTTCAAATGTCATTTAATTCTTGAAGCACGTGAAAACCCATTTCTGCCTGCATGAACCCACTTATTAGACATTTATGACCTTTTGACCTTTACTTAACCATTGGAAAACCCCATGATTGTTCTGCAATTAAGATATTATGTTAAAACTGAAGATTTACCCTTGTTTTGTTGTTTATCTCTCAGAATGGATATGCAATGAATTATGGCTCTTTGGCGGTTATGTAGGAGCATTTATTCATTGATTATGACTAAATAAAGCTAGATATGGCTGATGATGATGTTATCATCAATTAGCTCTGATTTCTCCCTTTTTGATCAATTTCGATCAGAGAGGTGTTTTCGCATTCATTTGCATGTTCACTAATCTCCCTCATCACCACACAATTCCATATTCATTGATTTCCTCACATTTTAATCCATAATTCATTCTATCTACCCGAGTATATCTAGATTCGAAGTTCTTGAACGTCTTGATCTAGATAGCATTCAAATTCACCTAGTGGTCTTCTCATTTACTTCATTTGTTCACAAGTGCCCCCAATATGGATTTAATTACTTCGATTCGCTCAATTCTTCCAGATTTGGATTTCATGCCTGATGAGGGGCAAAAAGCACTCTCGGACTCAAAACTCTGCAAGAAGCCTAACAAGGGATCTGTCTACCTGGATGTGAGGTAAGAAGGTGGATCCGGCCCTATCCGATCCGCCTCCACTTGGGAGGATCCGAACCCACTTACACATAGGCAGGTCCGGACAAACCCGGCCCACTAAGGAATCTGATGCTGAGCAATGTTAGAAAGACGGTGAAAAGGTCTAACATGCCCATACCAACAATAATGATGGCATTGTCGCCACCATTAATAGTCTGACAACACACATACCCTGACAACAGACGTATCCAGTCAGAAGATCCCATGACAGATCGTCTGCCACCACTATAAATAGCAAAGAAAGGCCCTCGAGGCTCTCTCTCAGGCAATCTAAGAGAGGAGAGATTGTATTACCACTTTTTACTTGTGAATATTCAAGAGCATTTCCCTCCCCCTAGACGTACACCCCTCGTGGTGGAACTGGGTCACCAATATCCTTGTTTCCCTTGCGATTGCTCCCAAATAGCAAAGAAAGGCCCTCGGGATTGAGGCTCACCCTCTGTCCACTAGTGGCGGAGGCTCTGTACCCGAGATCATCAGCTAGGTCACCCAAACAATAAGGGGCATACACTTACGTGCATACATCACCACCTACCCCTTCACTGAGGAGGTGATGACGGCCTCCCTATCGAAAAAATTCAAGCAACCCGTCATGGCTCAACATGATGGGATGCCAAACCCCAAAGTTTCGTTGGGTGCTATCTATAGATGATGCTAGTGCATCGCTACCCGGACGAGGTACTCTACCGGTTATTCCCGTCATATCTGTCTGGCATGGCTCATGAATGGTTCAATGATCTGCCTGCCAGACAAATTACTTGCTTCCAAGAGCTAGCAGATAAATTCTGCCAGTATTTTGTCAGGCAGCAGAGGGTTAGAGATAATCCAGAAATGTTGTCAGAAATATGGCAGCAGAAGACTGAGTCTTTTTGATCCTACCTGGACCGATTCAAGGCTTAGTACTTTAAGTGTAAGAGGCCTTACGATGCCATAGCCATCTAGTACTTCAAATCGGGTCTCTTAACCTAAAGGTTCTGGCATGACATCGATGATTTCCCACCTAGAGACATGGCAGAGCTATGGGACAGGGTTACAAGGTTTGTGGAGCAGGATGATTCCTTCCGCTTCCATAGCCAGCTGGCGGAAGGATATGGCAACAACGTCGGTCCCATAGAGGAAAGGAGGACCCCAGGCAAACTCACCCCTATATCCACTCATAGGAGTAGCCACTTCAACAAGAGAAAGGCTACCTTCCGTGACCCAAGAACTGACTGGCCCACCATGGGTCGGAACAATGTACCCTGCCAACCTAGAAAGGACTTTTTTGAAGAATACACTCCCCTAGTCATGAATTAGACGATCGTGTTGGCAGAGGTCTGGCCCACGGATAAGGACTTGTTGCCCTTTCCTAAACCCATGAAGAAGAAGACTGACTCCGGGCCCTACTGTAAGTATCATAGGGCTTAGGGTTACACCATTGAATGCTGCCAGGATCTCCATGACCAGATTGAGTCCTAGATCTGGCATGGAAACTTGTCCCATTTGATCAAGCAGAATGAGGGCCAAGATAAGGGAAAGAGGCCCATGGAGGGCCTAGAGGATTACCACAAAGAGAAGCTCCACTAGCTCTGGGGGATCAACATTGTCTTTGTGGTAGACCAAGAGGCCGACGGGTTTACAACCCATCAGGACAAATAGACGGTGTCGCCATGGCTTCCCCCAGCAGAGTACCACCGTCAGGTCTTGGCGGCTACGTTAACTTTACCCCAGGGCGATCACCTCTAGCTGCCTAAACCCATAGGCGTGGAGGTAGAGATAATCTTCAGAGTCAATGCCACCTAGAGCAAGCAAGTCGCTCCCTTCGAGCAGGTGGCCCCTTCTGTTTTCCCCACTGTTTAGTAGGGCAAGAGGAGTACGGTCAAATAGGCATCCTCCAAGCTATTTGCCTCTCTACCTGATTCGGCAGAACACACGGATTTTCTCTTGGTAACGCTCCTCCTAGCGGGGCGGTTACAGCCTTGGCTCTTGGTGGATGAAGGCAGTGCTGTAGATGTTCTTTTTTTAAAGACGCTACACAAGCTAGGTTTCAAAGAGGAGCACCTCTCCCCTTTGACCCACTCGGTTGTAGGGTTTGGCAATTGTAAAGTGATGCTAAAGGGAGAAATCACCCTTCCCTTGTCTGTCTGTGACGGGGACAGGCACCTCAATAGAACTTCCACATTCATAGTAGTCGGGTTGGCGGTGGCATTCGATGTGTCATTGGCAACCCATTAATAAGTCCACTTTAGTGGATCATTATTTGGTCTAAGTACTCCCTAATTAGTTATTCTTGCCTATTAATTGACTAAAAGTTATATATCATTCACCTTAGTCTGCATATAATTTTATGCATTAATTTTACATTTAATAACATATGATATGATAATATAATCTATTTGATGAATGTAGGCTAGGTGCAAAAGTTTAGACGTCCATTTTAACTTCTATAAGATGTCCTGAGCTTAAATTGGACGTCTGGAACCGCTATCACAAACTCACTGACATTACATTTTTTTAAGACGTCTGATGAAGAGCAGCCAAAACTCATTTACCATTCCAACCACTCGCAATCTTCGTGAGTGGTTAGAGAAGCTTGCGGCCTAAGGAAAATTGACAAATATCTTTTTAAAAAGAGGGGGTTGGCCATCCTCAGAGATCATCTCTTCCCCTCTGGGGGGCACCACTATGGAACCTGCACACACCGTAGAACCTGAAGCATGCACCATGGCCTGAGCGAACTCCATCGTCGCCTTTCCCATCGCACTCCACGCTCATGGTGACAGCACGAGAACCACCCACCCTCTCCTCTTCTCCTCTTCTTCTTCTTCAACCTCCCATCCCTACCCACACCATTTGAAACTTCCAACCAAAAGAACCCAAAGCCATAATCGAACACCACCACCTCAACAGCCTATCGACTGGCCTTCAACCTCTCTCACTGCACACCACTGCCCACCATCACCCCTTCTTCATCTTCTTCCTCTTTTCCTCCTTGCGCACCCATCCCCTATTCCCCTATCACACGAAGAAAAACCCAATGCACCCAAGCTGCAGCACCTCACCGACCTCCTCCATCCTTCACCACTGTGATCAAGAGTGTACACTGTCTCATTACACGAACTCCCTCGTCTCCTTCAGGCCACGTCTCGCCTTCACCAACTCTATGGCATGCACGATGACAGTGCACGCCTCCCTTGCCCTATCGACATCACCACCACGCCTACTGCCATCCTCTTTCTTCTTTTACTACTTCTTAAACCTCCTGCCACCGCCCCTATCCTACACATGCACCACCTACAACTTCCACCCAAAGTAACCCAATCCTCCTCATGCACCGCCAACCTTCAGCAACCTCCAGTGCATCCACGCACACGACTGCACGTATCACCAGCAGCTGTAGCACACCACCTTTACGCTTGCACGCGAGCCTGTGTGCTTACTGTAGACTTTCGCCATCCACCACTGTCCTCCTCTCCGGCCATCATCGATGCCTTGCGTTCATGCTAGCCCTACGAGCTCACCAGCACCATGCGCGCAGCCAGCGTGCAAGCTGGCACTGCCTTATCTCCTTGAGACCATGCGCAGCTGTTGCTAGCCAACAGGCCCCGCCACCCACCACCTTCCAAGCAATCAGCTGGCCACTAGTGGCCACCATTCGTCACGCCATAACCTCCATCGCAAAGCCCTCACCGACTTGTCCTCTATCGTGAACCTCGCCTCCAACCGTGGTCGACCGTGCACGTAGGAACGCCACTAAGAAATGCTCTATTTTGCATTGAATTAATATTTACATTTTGTACCATTGCCACTCTTTTTATTTATATTTTATTACTGTGAACATTGCATTGAAGTTCCTCCAATTTGGCATATATGTGATTTCAGCTTATGCTCTCACTTAAACACATATCTAACGCGATTTTTGAAATAATTTTTGGTGGAAATAAATAGTGAATATTGTATTTCAATAGTAATGAGCTTTAATAAGCCACTGCCTCCCTGTGGACACGACCCACTCTCTTTTGAGTGGTTAATTTTAAATATTTTTATTAGTGGTTTTCCACCACTTACATACTACAATGTGTCATTTTATGTGCGAAATGACAATGAAAGCGAAAATTGTCTTTTTAACGTACAACCCTCATGGTGGAACTAGATCACCAATCTCCTTATTTCCCTTGCGATTACTAGTTCTTGATTCGTTGAGTCAGAGCTTCCGATCACTTAGGAGGTCCGATCAATGCCCAATCTCTAGATTTGGAGTCAATTCAACTTTAAACAAACATAATCGAGTGATTCAAGTTTTGATTTTCTTAATTGGGTGTATTGCAAGGATTCTAATATGTTTTAATTCAGTTTTTATTTGTAGATGAGCATATGCCCAATTTAAGCCTTGTTTTGTGTAGTTTAGGCTAAGGAGAATGAAACACTGATTTAAGGCCTTAAACCAGGACCCAATGGTTTGTATAGGATTACTTGAGGCTCTAACACTGATCTCTAGTGTTTAGAAGTTCATGGTGATCAGATCACCTAAGTAGATCCTAAAACAAAACCCAAAATAAGGCAACATGTTTTTTTAATCTAAAAGATATTCAATCTAATATTTGGAGTTTGATTGAGGTTTATAAGATCTTAAATGAAGTTTTAAGATGAATTGCAAGTATAATTGTAACGACCCGGTTCCCGAGTCCCTACGAGACACGAGAACCAGACCGACTCGACTAATCCCAAGACCCAGTCGTCCAACGAGGAAGTAACCAAAAGACAGTAAAATAAACCACATTCAGCATGAATATAACTAACAGTAAGAAAGTACAGCAGTAAGGAAAGAAACTACTACAGTAGGCACCACCACAACAGTAAAACAACATTTATCATATAACAAAAAACTGCAGGTAAAGAAGGTACAGCGGAAACAAAAACTACTCACTAGAACAGAAACAAAAAGGGGTACAAAGCTGTGGTAACTCTACTGGACCCTACTCGGCCCCAGCGTCCTCTGCAGCCGCCGACCCTGGCTGCTCAACACCTGGTCCTGAAAAAGGTAACGAGTGTAACACGTCAGCAAAACGCTGAGTAGAAGTGGCAAACTAACTAAAGGCAACAGTAGAGTGTACAGTAGCTGTTATGTTCTATTACTTCCTTTATTTACATCTTTCAATTTTTCTCACTATTTCATTTACTTCTCAGATCCTTTACTTGATCTCGAATGTCCTCGTGGGACGATCTTGATTGCAGTCTTTTCCAAAAGTAGAAGTAGCACGTGGTGCTCTCCTGGCCGGGAGAGTCCCCCGTGGTGATCCTACCCTCAGTCAAACCACCCCAAGGTCACTGACAGACGTAACGGTGACTACGGCACGCGCGATAAACGCACAGGTAGCTAGCCCGCACTGGCACGCGGTCAGTCGTTTCCGTTAACGGGTGCGCCCAAAGCACAGCACGGAACCAGGGCAGAGCCCTCTCAGTAACAGGGGTCCAACCCCCTCCACAGTAACCAAACCGGGGCCTTGCCCCTCCACAGTCCGCGCACCCTCGCCTGACTACCCTGGTTTGCCCTAGTGGGCCTAACAAGTCGGTGAAGGAGGCTAGCAGAACCCCGGGGCCCGTGGGGTAGCTAGTACTCTCCTAACACTACTAGCTCTCCTCGGTACTACGTACACGAGGGCCAACAAGTCGGTACAGAGCGGCCAAGCCTAACCCCAGGTCCCTGGGGCGGCTGGCCCCACTCTGGACTAAACAGGTACAGGTACTTCCCTTGGTACTCGCGTACCCAAGAGACAGTACAACTACATCTCAGTTCCATTCCCTTTTCCTTTCCAGGAGTTCCACTCCTAATTCCCCGTAGGGTTCCAGCTCTTTATCTCAGAACATCATATGTTTCACTTTCCAGATTCACGTTCTCAACTTCCATGATCTCAAACATGTTTCTTTATTCATAACAGGCAGCTGTTAATTAAATTTACAGGCAGCTTTATATATGTCTTTCCATTTTTCCAAGACTGCAGTAATATACATTCCACTAGTTTTTCCATCCTAGGATTCATGCCATATCCTAGGATCTATCATACAATCTAGTTTTCCGGCCCTAGGATTCATGCAACACCTAGGAGCTATCATTCCATATATTTCTCATTCCTAGGATTCATGCAAGCCCTAGGTTCTAGTTATGGTTCCATACTTTAACATATTTTATTAATACTTAAAACCACTCTACCAGGTACAACGGGAGTAATGGGGCGTGATCGGGAATCCCGCGCGCCTCCGCGACTCTCAAGACTGCAACCGAACGAGGTCCTATCACAAGGATCAAACATAAGGAGTGTCTCAAAATAGTGTATAGCTACTGTAGGCGGGTAGAGGAATTAATTCTGAAACGAACGCAACTCGAATCACGGAAAACGGAGCCCAAACGGGCCCTAAACGGGTCGAGAAAGACGATACTGTGCAAAATCAGACGTCTGGAACTCCCTCCAGACGTCTTAAACGGTGGATCAGAGAATTACCTGCTCAGCGTGGTTTCCCAGACATCCAGAAGTCTGCAGGGACGTCTTTCCTAGATCCCAGACGTCCGATGGTCACTTTGGACGTCTGGAGGTCACTCCCGCCGTCTGGTACAACTTCCAGACGGCTGATTCGCAAAGGATGACGAATCAGAACACCTGCGCACAGCCAACCCCCCTCCCTCAGTACGGTCAGTCGACAAAAAGGAAGAAGAAAGCGGAAACTCACCTTTCAGACGTCTGTATGATCTCACAGACGTCGACCTTGCCGTCTGGATATCAATCCAGACGTCTGATTCTGGAAATTTTTCCAGAATCAGAGCCCTGCTCGGCCTCCGCTCGCGACGCCGCCCGCGTCGCACCTCGCGCGTACGCTGCTCCGCCCGCAGCAGGTCCCTCTCCGCGATGCTCTGCGCCCCCTGCGCCCTCCGCTGGCCGGCCAAGCCGCTCCTGGCGAGCTCGCCCTCACGGCAGAGCCCTGCCCTCGCACGCCGCAGCTCCTCCACGCTCACTGCGGCTGCCGCTGCCGCTGCGCCCTCGCGTCCGCTCGCTCTCGCGCACAGGCAGGAGAAGAAGGAGGAAGATGGTGGAGACGGGAGGGGAGGCGCGCCCCCCCCCCTTTTAATGCCGCGCGGGGAGGAGAGAGAAGGCGGTCGCAGCCGCCTGCAGCCGCAGAGAAAGAGGGCAGAACGCAGGTCTGCGCGCACAGGCGCGCAGACGAATATCCCGTGCGAGCATAACTGTTCGCCAGACGTCTGTAAACTATCCCGGACGTCTGGTCAGACGTTTGGATGTGATCCCAGACGTCTTTACAGACGTCTGGGCCACCTCCCAGACGTCTTAAAAGACGTCTGGGGCACGCGCTCGTTACAATAATTAACCCCTAGTTTGACTCATTTCTCTTGTGTTGCATATAACAAAGAGGAATGACCAAATTATGGGTTCTAAGGTTTTCCACTTTTCAATGGGATTTCAATCAAGTTCCAGAACTTATTTAGAATATTTGTGATAGAATTTCATGATGATCTGAAGGGTTTTCACCAATCTGAGCAGCAAGTGATTGCTGTTCTATTTTGTTTGGTAATGACTGATTTGTAGATCTCAAGATCTTTACTATATTGAATGGCCCTTAGATCTGGTTTTCCAAATCTAAGGATGATCTTCTGAAGTATCAGATCAAGCTTCAAAGCCTGATCCAATCCATTTATCTATTCAGCTGATTGTAATGGCTACATCAGCAGCATTGGCTGCTTGGATGAATAGCAGCAAATCAACAGTTCGCTTGTTCAAATTACAGCAGCAATAGCAGCCACTGTTAGGTTGTTCCTGATGTGAATCTGATTTCAGTGAAGTGCTGGATTGGCATGTGTCTCTTGAGCATCAGATCAGACCAATTGGGTCTGATTTTCAACATTTACAGCAATAGCCACAGGTTTGAGCTACTGGATAGCAGCCGACAGCAACAACCACTGTTTGGTTGGGTTCTAAAGTGGATTTGAGGCCTTAATTGAGCTGGCCATGTGTTTTATTGATAGAACTTCATTTATCAGGCATCCATGTATTGTTATAGCTTAAAATCTACTTCAAATGACTTGATTCCATGTCTTAAAGTTCATTGTCAGCAAACTTTATTTGTCAATAGCTATCGAAAATGAAATTTGAAGGAAATTAGAATTGAAAATCATGTTTGAATGATTAGTTATGTTTCATATTGTGTTTTGAGTGTGTGTGAGTATTTTTACTGTAGTTTCAGCCACTGGAATGGATTATGAGGTCTTAAGTCCTTAGTTCAAAGCCCTTTCCAAACCTCATTTATGCCAATTTGTAAATAGTATAAAAAATATAAAAAATGTAAAAAACTAAAATAAAGATGTCTTGAGTAGGATTAGATATATTTCTAAATGTGTACAAAGTATGAGAGTATTCTGAACCCTCTAGTTGGTAGAACATACCAGTAGACGGTTAAATCTACTCTAATACTGAATAAATGAACTCTATATGAAAAACACAAAAAAGAACCCCCTTACCTTTCATCTCACCTTCTCTCTCTCTTCTCTTAATTCTATAAGGCACAAAAATACCATAAAAACTCGAAAAAGTTCTAAAATACCCAAAAATATCATGTATATAGTATTTATAGTTGTGAATATCAATTAAATAATAAGCTAAATGTAAATAATAAAATGTATGTATATAATGTACATAAATAACTTATATATATGGATTATATTTATTCAAATAAGTATTTATGTTGAGTTATAATGTATATATCTTAATTATATAATTATTTATTATTTATATTTGATTATATGTACTTATACTTAGGTAAATACAAATAACTATGCATATATGTATAACCCTATTTATAATTGTACATATAGATTAAATTAATTACAATATATTATACTATACCTGTATAATTATTGATTTAAGTATTTATTGCATATATTTATATTATTAAGTTAAATAGCTAAGTTATTAAGTTAAAATAAAATAAAATATTAAATTAAGTTATTACTGAGGTAAGTTATGTTGTATACTTGTATATATTAGTTTTAAGTATTTTCAACCTATTTATTGTGTATTAATACTACATAGTAGTATGTATACTGTATTTTAGTATTTATATACCTGAAATGTGTGAATAAATGTATATAAATTAAAATAAATGATTAAAAATAAATTAAAATGTGTACTAAATACTTTATTATGTATATTAACTAATTTATAGGTCAATTGAGTAATTACATTATTAATTTATACATTAATTAAGGAATTAAACTTTAATTTAACGTATGTAATTAGCTAACATTAAGCAATTTTTAAATATAATTAAATAACTAATTTTTGTAAATTAACAACATAATTATGTAGCCCTATATAAGGATTTTCTAATGGTATAATTTATTTGGGGAAAGAACCTCATTTGGGTACGCATATCAATGTCCAAATATGCCTCAATCAGACGTGTTTACATGTCAATTCCACGTCTGATTTCTCCCTCAGTTAATCCAACATCAGTGGGAGAAGTCTCGCCTTAGCCACTTAGGTGCACTAGCATCTGAGGCCTTCTCGGTCGTCAACATTGAGCACACAATCATGAGCATACAAGTTACTTTGCGCATGCATGTGTGCTTGCGAGCACGTGTGTGGGCATGTGTGTGTGCGAGCGTACGTGTGGGCACGTGTAGGCGCTTGGGTGTTGGTCTGAATGGGCCTAAAAATGCACAAAAATATGCCTAATTAACAAATTACGGCCTAGTCTAGTAGTGGTTTGATCTAGCCCACTAGGGTTGTTGATCCTGCGAAAAACTTGGGCCTGCCTACCAATAATTTTTGTTTGAGTTAGAGTTTAACTATAGTTAAGTTATAATTAAGCTAAGTGTTGAGTGAGTCAAGTGTTGAAAGTGTAAGAGGTGTTATGTACTTAGTGTGTTACGTGAGTGTTGTGTACATAAGAGTGTCTATGTGTGTATAGTTAAATACATGAAGTTATTTGAGTGTGTTTGAGCATAGGACAATTAGTAGTATATATATAAGTATAGAGTGTACGTATATATGTATAGTTAAGTATACATACAATGTTTGGGCCTTATGTGTATATAATTTTACTAAGGCTTTAGTGACATTTATAACCATCACCATACATATAGTGCATGTTACTATGCTATTAGTATATGTTAGTAAAGCCTATCTTAGTGCATATGTACATTATGTTTGTACCTCCATTTAGGTATTGAGTGGCATAATTGTAAATAACTAACATAGAAAAGTTTAGGGTGTTTTTGATGCCTTTCCATTTATAAATATTCTTAAGGCATTTTAATTAACATTAATTAATTCATTTTGTACATAATTAACCCAAATTCATTTATTCTTTCATTCTTTAATTCATTTGTAAATATATTTGACATTTTTTGAATAAAAGAGCATTTTTGGATAATAGAGAGTGATGTATATCAATAACTGCCTCCTAGTGAACGACCTGAAATAAATCAATAAAAATTATATAAATAAATAAAATGATTTGACATCCATCTCAATTACAACACTATACTACAACACAAATAACAACGACATAATTAACTAGCAGTCAAGATCGATGATCATTTTTTGGCATCGTTGCCGAGGACAAAAACCTGACTACAGCGTATTCTTATGACTAATGGATGTTCTGTCAATCAATTTTTGGACAGGTGATAAATAACTTTGCACCAATGATAAATAACTTTACATCGGTGATAAATCTGTTTGCACCGGTGATAAATTATTTTGGGTGATTTTGCACTGGTGATAAATTATTCTAAAGTATCTTTGTACCAATGCAATCTCATTTTATACCGGTGCAAAATTATTCCAAAGGTGATCTAGTGGTTTTGTACTGGTGCAAAGTAGTTTTGCACCCATGCAAAGTGATTTTAACCTATGGGTTTAGTATTTAGGATTTAGAGTTTAGGTTTATGAAAAGTGATTTCACGTATGAGAAGTGATTTTTCACCTTAGGGTTCCCTAAGCCCTAAACACTAAAGACTATACCCTAAAACCCTAAGGTGAAAAATCACTTGTTATAGGTGAAGAAATGCTTGGAATTTAATTTGGCACCGGTGTATAGTAAGATTGCACCAATGCAAAATTATTTTGACGATGCAAAGTGGTTCCAAAGGTGATTTAAGTGGTTTGCATTGGTACAAAAGTGGTTTATTGTTGGTTTCAACAGTAGTGTAGTCCACCACGTGTGAGTACTTTTTTTGCATAAAAAAGAGGAACATCAAGTGGGGACCACATTCACAACCCTCTACGTTACATTTTGCGTTAACTTTTGTGTTTCCCAATCCGTGTCCTAAAAAAAAAGCTAAAACATGGGGAAACTCATTGTACTACGTGTTTTGCAATGCACACATGCAATGTGTAGGTCCCACCACTGTCTCCATGTTGTCATAATGGTTATAATCCTTGATTTCCCACATCCTGCTCTTTTAGTTACCATTCATCTTCTTTTTTCTTTGCCACTCTTGCTTTCTTGTATTTTTTGTCACCACTCTCCTCTTCCCCTAGTGTTCATCATCTTCTTCGATGGGCACGACATTTCCCCTTCTTCAATCAATATTTATATGTTTGGATTTGTGTTTTGCATTAAGTTTCTCTACATTTGTCTTTTGTATTCGCGATCATCATTCTGATTTTGTTGTTTTTGATAGTGTTATTGTTATATATCTCAACGTTCCATGTGAGTTAGGTTTTTTTGATGAAGACTATCATGAAACTCCATTTGATTATGCTTCTTCTTCTCATCTGTATGGATCATGACATCTCTAATACTGATAAAGATGAAGGTGTGTTTGCAATCTCTGATTTTCTCACTATTTTTGAAAAATTTTGTGTGGATGCTATATTTATTTTGCGCTTGAGTTTATTGGATTTTTTGTATATATCACACATTCTTCAATTTTGCATCGGTGCAATTCTGTTTTGCACCAATGTAATTTACTTTATACCGGTGCAAAATTAGATTTCACCAATATAAAATGAGATTGCATGAGTGGGATGGCCTAGCGCTCTCCCATACATGTCCTCAAGGTTTCCTTGTGTGACACGTGTCAGCGATCCATCATGAGTTGCCAAATCGAGCGGCTTCTGTCCACTGCCGCCGATTACTATGTGAATATTACAGTGGGTGTTGATCTGCCTCTACTGTGTTTTAGTAAAGTATAGCATTGTACTACAGTCAATAAAAGTGATATAACACTTAAATTTATAATACTCGAAAAAGCGTGAGTTCTGAGGTCATTCGCAGGGAGCTAGTGTCACAACTCAATCACAAATCACAATGTTCAGAAATAATGCAATTTATTCAGATAAAAAATGATAGTCAATAGAGAGAAAGAATGTATCTCAAATGTTAGGGACAAAAATATAAAAAGATAGGGCTAAAAATGGTGGTTGAAACCACCAATTAGGCCCTAGAATTAAGCACTAATCCCAATAGTACTTAAGAGTAAAATATTTCAATAGTGGCCTTCAACCACTTAGCTACGTCAACACAAGTCTCAAATAATTCCACAATGCCACAACCAAGGTCAGACGTCGGCCAAGCACATCAGACAGCTTAATTCTCAAGTGCAACAGCTCCTTAAATCACCTATGAATTCTTTAAGTGTTGGCATGCACCCCGAGAATCCACAGTGTAAAACCCCCTCCCTTCCCTTAGAATTTCCCTTCCTTCTCTCTCTCAGAATCGGGTATACAGGTGTACAGTAGCGGGTAATCAGATCCGAGGACCAGGCTTGCCCGGGTGTAGGCGGTAGGGGAGGAGTGAGAGAGCGTAAGTGAGGGGACCTAATGAGAGACTCATCATGGCTCTTAAATATCCCTAATTAACTAGTTTCCCTAATTAATTAGCTAAGAATATGTCTAATTAGGGTTTAATTATGATATAAGGAATAAAATTATTAAAGGACCAAAAATAAGTTAAAAATACTAAATTAAACATCAAATTAATATTATTTATAATTTAAGTAATAATTTGGACTCACATTATAAACATTTACCTACCTAATTTATATTCAATTTAACATTATTAACAATTATACCTAAGTATGTAATTAACTTAAGCAATTTAACTAATTAAAATAAATAATGCTAAATGGATCAAAAATGTAAATTCAAGGCATTTATATAATATTTAGCTAATTTATAACCATATATAAAAAGATAGAAAAGAATTAAATTAAATTTAACTTAAAATGGCTCTGTTTGCATTTAGGTCCCTAGGATTCATTTCAGTCGAGTCCTTTATGCATTTTTCGGTCCTTAAGTTCTCTTGCATACAAGTCCCTGTGAGCTCAGGGTCTTCTTCCTCTATTCTTCTTCTTCTTTACCTTTGGACAGCTCTCGTCAGCCGGTCACCGCATCAGCTGATCTACCTTCATCCCTCGACAGAACACCTCCACCTTGGCTACTTTCCTTCCTCTCACCTTCCCTTCATCTGACGGACCAGATTGACCAGAAATCCTATTTAGGGCTCGAGAGTAACTTCACCGGCGTCGGAGACAACGCCAGTGGTTACCTTAAACCTAGATCTTCTAGCATCCAGATACAGCCCCCTCTATCACCACCACAACTTATAAATAGCTATCCACCCCTCCGATTTCAAGGGGTGGCTCCCTATCCTTCATCCTCCACTGTAGTTGACGATAGGCTATTCTTCTAACACCTTCTACGACCTCTCACCTATCCTTCGGAGTGCCTCCACCAGAAGCGTTCGCCACCCTCACCACCTCTTCCTTTCTCGCGGCTCTGACAGGGCTTGGGAGTGTGCCGCCCTTCTTCCTCTCCATTTCCTTTCTCGCCGGAGCTCTATCCCCAATCCTCTGATTTTGTCCTCCGTTATGTGGCTTTCGACGGAGATTTCTTTCCCCTACTTTGTCCAAGTAATAGTAGATAGCTAGGCATTAGTTTAGATTAGTTAGGTAGTTAGTGTAATGTTAGTTAAGTTTTTATATTGTCTTCTCCGACTTTGGCAAGGCCAATTCCAGCCTCACGGGACTTCAATCCACTATCTCACGCACCTGATCATTTTCCCTTCCTCCTCACGATCCTCTCCATCTTCTTTCCTCACTGATTTATCATCTTCTACACCAAAATCATCTCCACCTTCACCAGCGACCTCCATTGTCCATGGCGGAGGTCAACGGCATAACTCACACTTAATTGGGTCCCTCCACCACCTCTACATCATCTAAGGGCCCCGATCGACATCTCAATTATATCAATAACTGCCTAAATCATAAATGCCTAAATTTCATCTCAACCTCTGAGCTCCTGTCAATGGCGAGCTCAGAGGAGTTATTTCGCCTAATTAATCACCCAGACACATTCACCGTCTGCTAAGTACTATTTCCCCTAACTCAATTGAGTGAGAGGGATCGCTATAAGTTCAGGCGAACTCAGTTTTGGTTCTTTCTGATATTAAAAGTTAATCCAGGTTTTAATCTAATAATTGAGTTAATTGTAGTCTTATTGAGGTTTTGTATGACCTCAGAAAGCTTCTGAGCTTGTTCATGGTCTAAATCAATGAGTTCTACACTCCATTCTATCAGAGTTGGACTCACCGGAGCTCCAGCAAGTCAATTTCGTGCTTCAGCCTTTGGAACTTCATGAGAAGCTCCAGAACTTCTTTAAACCTTAGGACAAGAAATCACCTGTTTATTTTAAGTTTTAATGTTTATAAGCTTCTTGCAACAGACATCTTCTCCAACTCCAGTGGAGTTGGAGAGCTTGATTCGTTTAAGATTCCTACAGTTTAAGTGATTAGGAAACATCATTAGATCATTAGGTGTCTATTGCAATTGTCATTCATACCTAAGAACCACTAGTATGTTCTGACGAACAAATGAAGTTTCTTCTCAGGCGGCGATGCCTGAGAAGCCCTCTGAAGCCTTCAAAAGTCAGTTTTGAGGTCATGGACGAGTTACTGAGGTTAATTTAGAGTGAATTAGGCCTCCAATTTGTTCTATAACTCTTTAAATTGGAAAGTCAAACTCTAACCTATTTAGGTCAAACTTGAGTCGCAACTAAGAAGCTAATGATCAAATTGCAGATTTAATGGGTTCAATTCACTCCTGGAATTTTTTTGAGAATAGTTATGATGATTTTATCGCGTTTTCTTGCCTAATTTTAAAGATTCGCCTCTCTGAGCTGTTTGGGTTCAAAACAAACCCAACACTGCTCAATGAGAGTTTGTTGAGTTTTGATACTAAATTTCACTCGAACAGATGCGCAACAACACTCTGAGGTTGCTACCTCCTGGTCGAGCTCTTCAAAGCTCAAATAAGAGGTCAGAAGCTCCTAAACTAAGATTCCAATCATCTTTTTCTTTTTGAAGCTTCTCAAATCTTCTTTCTTCCTTCATTCAATGCAGAATCCTCTTCTGGAAATGATCAGAACCTTATCTGGAGGTCAAAACCTCTCCCTTAGGTCCTTAGACCTAATTCCAACTTCTGCAGGCCTTCAATGGTCATGTGAACAATTACTCTTCACCCTTCAAAACGAAGGGCAAATCCTAATATGAACACCAAATTGGTGTTACATCCTAATAAAGCATCCATAGGGCTCTTATTGAGCCTTTGCTCCATCAAAATTGTCCAGCCAATCAGTCAGAATCAATGGCTGAAGTTAGGCCTAGAACGAAGTAATATGTGCCACATCGGAAGTCTGTGAGGCGCAACACTGGTATATTATTAATTTGCGCTACGACCCCCTTGGTCGTCAGCGCTAGGCGCAAATAGAAATGCTTTGGGTGCAGGTGCGTGAGTGTGCACGTGCCTGTGTGCGTGCGCCTGTGTGCGTGCATGGGCCTGAGTGTGGGCATGAATGTGAGTGGGCCTAATATGACCCAATACTGTGCATTGTGAAAAATAATTAAAATCCACCTAATTGAATTAGGTCGGACCTCTAATAGGGTCTGGTCCCACCCCACGGGTTGCTGTGTATCTCCGAAAGAGGTTTGACCGCCCATTAATAACATAATTTTGATAAGTAAAGGTGATTAATGGGTTAATGTGATTTAAAATGTGTCTAAGTGTGGAAGTAAGGCATGCATAGAGAGCTTAAGAAAATAAAATGAAGAGAGAAAAATATAAAGGAAAGAAAGAGAGCTCGAGGCAAAGATAAAGGAGAAGAGAGAGAGAGAGAAAGAATGAACAGTAAAGAGAAGAACAAAAGAAGGGCTGAAGACTAAGTAAAGAATTAGAGAGGCAATTGAAGAAGAAAATCAGACATCCATACTTGTGATCAAAAGTTCGATTTGTATTTTTAAGTCATCTAACTTTCTTTTCAAACGTCTAATTTCAGGGTTGAAGCTGTTATATTACTTGTTTTCTAGCTTTTAATGTTGTAATAAGGCTTGATATCATTCGTAAACATTCTATGACTTATATTTTGTAATAAACAATGTCTTAATTGGTTTTGAATGACAGATATTTCTTGTAAACTTATTTCTTCATAATGGAATATTACATGCTTTTAATTGACTAATCCTTTTTGCAAATATTCATGTGTTTAAAGTATTGTTAATTATAATCTGATTGATTAAGTTGATAGTAATTATGCCTTAGGGATTAATGGTGAATTGAACTTACGATTATGCCTCCTAGGGAATGACCTGGACTCAACCAGTTAAAAAGGACTTAAAATCTAAAATGTTAGGTTAACGTGACCCTATACTACATTCACGACATTAATTTGAGTTAACCTAAGTTACATTCTTGTGTAATTAATTAAGTGTAATTAACTTAATTAACTGTGTTGAGGATTTAACTAATCAGGACCTCACCCTCGTGTGAGAGGCAAACAGCCTATGTGGCAAATGCCTTTTATGCGACATCCCAATTTTGTCGTATACGATGTGGTACTAAACCCACTGTTCCTCCTTGCATGCATAGCTGAAGGAGCTCCCTCAAATTGATGTTGTTGCAGTTGACTTTTGCCTCGATTGAGAGCCTAGGAAGCTGTAGCGGATGGGTCCACGTTGATTGGGCATAGTAGCATGGTTGAAAGAGGACAGACGGTGGCATACGACGATGGTGAAGTGGCAAAGGATGGAAGTGATCCAGCAAACCTAAAACTCAAGAAAATGGCCTCTCAGCCCAATTAAAAGCGTTCAACAGCTTCGCCTAGATCTAAGGAAGGTGATGGTGGTGGTGAGGAGGTGATTTGAGGTCGGAGGTGATCGGACAATGATGGAGAATGACAACGAAGGTGGGTGTGTCCGGTGGGTCGTGTGCATGGTTAAAAGTCCCAATAAAGTTGGGGCTTTTGATCAAGAAGTCATGGTAGAGCTTTTGGTGGCGGTGGCGAGGTGTTTAGGTGCATGTGGTGCCGGCACAAGCTCGTTGGAGCTCACGTCAGAGGTGGGGACGAAGGAGGTGGAACGGTGGTTTCAGTGGGTGAATTTAGAATCTAAGGGCATGAAAAGATGCTTGAGAAGGAGAAAGGGAGGTTAGGGTAGTGGGGGAGAGAGAGTGAGTGAGACCACGTCCGACGTTGACTGGCCGGACATGGGGAAGACGATATCGACGGTGAAGGATTCAGTGGGGAAGACCAGGGCGGTGGTGCCCTTGCTTTAGCTGGAAAGGTGCGCGAAGAAGTGGGGAAGAAGTTGAGCCTTCCAAGTTGATGATTGGTCGGCTAGAAGAGGGAGGCGAAGGAGCTTGTCGGTGTTGGTACAAGGGCACCTCGGTCGTTAATTTTGATGATAACAAAACACGTGTTATTTAACATTTGCATTGAGTTTATATGTTTCAAGAGAATGCAAATGGATTCAAGTGTGGAGGAGGAGCTCAAGCTCGCGTCCATGGTGGATTGGAGGAGCTTGATGGAGGAGAAGGTGCTTCGCTTGGAGTGAAAGCTTGAAGAAGGAAGGAGATGCAGAATAGGATGGATCATTTATTCATGTATTCATTTGTTATTTCTTTTACTCTTTATTTCTGTCTAGATAATTGTTAAAGAGCCTCAAAGTTACCTAACAGTAGCTCTAAGAACACTTACTCTAACCTAGGACACTAAAGCTGTTCATAAGAGAACTTAAAAAACCAAAATAGACATTAGACGGCCTGATCAGACATCAAATTTGGAAATCAGACATCTGATATTTGACTTTAAGACGTCTGACTATTTGATCAGACGTCCAAACACTTACGCTAGAGGTAGTACCTTCTGTCTGTTGATTTCAAACGACTAGCCCTTTGTCTAGATGTCTTAGAAGACATCTAATGAACTTGCCAGGCATCTGATAAGTAGACGTTAGGCCCAAATCACATTTTGTCAGATGATTATAGCCACTTAGCCTTGGAAAATCAATTCCCACAGTAAAACCTATTTCCAGACATCCAAATTTTGTGCCAAACGACTGACCTATCGTTTGACCAATAAGACCTAGAACCCTATTTAGGTCTGGACAAAAATAGGAAGGAAACTCATTTATAATTAGACGTCTAACCTAGACATCTTAAAAGTAACCTTTGGACATTTGTTCTGATCCAACACCATCTAGTTCATCCACCCTTCTAGATCAGACGACCGATTATAGAATCAAACGATGACCCAGACATCTAATATTAGATCTAGACGTTTGATAACCCTGTTAGAATCATAAATAGCCCTGATTTTGGCTTGATTTGCCTTGGGATAGCTCCCAACATCTAGGCAAGCCTTCCAATAGCTAGAAGAGGCTTCTAAACCCTTCTTAGGACCCTTATAAATAGAGGAACACACTTCCTTTGTAACATACACCTTGAGAAACCATTTCCACATCGTTTTGTGTCCAAGCGAAGTTAGAATCAAAGGAGAAGTGCTCAAGCCTTAGTCTACATCTTGAGAGCATCTTCCCAACTATGCACCCAATCTCCTACCTACATATGCAAGAGCGTTGTTGTTCCATCGCGTGGATCCCGCACTCCACTTCCATCTCAAGGAAGTACCCGTTACCTATAGAAGCTAAGTTTAAGACTATACTTTATGTTTCTATAGGTTCTGTTGTATTTTCATTTGTTGTTGGTTGGGTATTCACTTTGCGAATTCCCATCTCCTTCGTGGGACAAAATACTCCTCGTGAAGAGGAGGGCTTGAGGTACGCTACCCTCGTCTAAGTAGCCTTGGTGTAAGAGACCAAGTCACCCTCATTTAAGTGACTTGGTTAGTGGTTTTGATTGACTCGATCGATCGGGAAATCCTAAACCGAGAGGTTTAGGTGGTAGTTTTTACTTGGGTTTGGGTTTCCACCTAAAAATCATTATGTACTTGTGATTACATCTTTTTGTGTGATTAGTATTATATTTTCCGCATTATTTTCATATCACGCAAATCTCATCCCCTCCGTTGTAGAACCTTTAGTCAGAGCCGAAGATGATGATGGCTGGAGGAGGAAGAGAAAGGAGAATTCCGATCCAACCTTGGCTGGGGAGAAGGCTGAGATGTAGAGGAGCTTTTATGGAGTCGTTCCCTGCCTTCAATTTCTAGGAATCCACATGAATTTCATGGAATTGAAGCAAGGAAAGAACCTATGAAATCACGAGTTCACCGAAGCTGTAGGGTTTGATTCGGGATCTTTGATGGTGTTGAAATGGTTGGGGATCTTCCAATCAACAATCCCTCCAATTTTGGAGGAATTTGGCCAACAAAACAAGGAGAAATCCTTGATTGAAGTCGGTGCTCTATGGGTTTGAAGCTCTATTCACACGATCATGGCGGCAGGAGCTTTTCTGTGAGGAAGACGAAAAGTTAGGGGCGTGGATGTAAGTAAAATTGAAAGTTTGGGGTCTGAGTGTGAAAATAGACTTTTTAGGGCCCAAAATGTAAACTAAGTCAAGATGGACTTTGATTGGGTCCAAATTTTGTTATTGACCTAATTTGAACCCAAGTAATCTAATGGTGAACTTGTATTTTAGTTTGACCACCTTTGACTGGGTAAATTGCACAGAAGGCCAAATCAAGGCAAATTCCTATCTGAAACTTTATTCTAGGCCAAATGGGTTTATATAGTCAAGCCAAAGATACCAAACCTCTTAGAATATTTTTCAATGATTTTAGGAGGTTTATATTAATTTTATCCTGACCAGAACCTTTTCAATTTAAGTAGGATTGATAATTAGGATTTTTAATATTGTTTTCACCCTCGAATTCCATGCAACCCTGACTCAGTCAGTGTGAACCCACTTTTTAAACATTTATGCTCATTTGACCTTTAATTAACCCTTGAGTAACCACATAGTTAATCTGCATTTGTGATGTGCTTGTTAAAATAATAGAATTAACCATATTTCTTTGTTTTCTTCTCAAATTAGATTATTGCAAAATTGTGACTCTCAGATGATCAAGTAGGAGCATTTACCAAATGAATTTGACTAATTGTGGCAAATTAGGGCCCATGATGGTGTTACCATCATACCCCCATGCTTAGCTTTTTCTATTCCCTAGCAAAATCCTATGGACCAAACCAGATTTCTAAGCCATATGTAACTATCAGGATGCTCTATTAAGCCGCATCTCTAGAAATCAAACCAAAATACCAACAATAGGCCTAGAGGTACTCAATTAACAACCAAGATCCAGACCTAACTAGCCTCAGCCTTAGGTCTGCCGCGAAGGTTTCTAAGGTTTGCAAAAATTGCCTAGAGGTTCGTTGACCCCAGCGGTTAAAACACCCGTACATTTAAATAGCAAGTCTAGGTTCAGTTTGCCAATGCATTTTGGTAAGAGAGATAGAGAGGGACTTTTATTCTGAGTGTTTTCTCTCTTTTCTTTTATATTCCCCTAAATCCAACATCATATTGGCCCAAAACATGATCTGTATTGAATTTCTTGTCCCCCCCATCAATCCTCGAAGGGTCCCTAGCTTTCGATGCTTCGAGATAGCAACGCCAATGGCAACCTCCAGAACCATGGCTTTCAACACTTTGGGATAGTGCCTCCCATGGCATTTTGTAGCTAGATTCAAGCCCCAGCAATAGACATTTCGAGATAATCCAGCCCATGGCACCTGAACCAGCATAAGGTGCTTACATGCCCTCGGTAGGATATTTAGATATCCTAGGAGACAAGCACCGAGGAGATGATATGTTATTACACATCTTTTAGGGGACTATTTTTCATTCCACCTCTCCATGCTGAGAACTTGTCCAATCAACTTGTGTCTTCAAGCTGCTCCTAATTAAGCCAGATCTTTAGGAAAACCTTTTTCAGATCAAAACACTTTTGGCATTTTTCTTCATTAAGCGCAGTAAACCAGATCGGTGTGTGATTTTTGGGTGCCTAGGTTGCCAAGTCCTGCAAACCAAAAGGCAGGCAACGGGGCTGAATAATCCTTAAGCCTTAGACTTAATAGACCATCCTCATACTTTCCTCAGCCTCTTGAGGATTAATCTGGATCTTAACAAATACATGAGTGTTTAAGCCCTAAAATTGGCCTAAGAGGTCTAAGGTCGGTATCTGTCACTAATTTCCTAAGTTCTAGCCTTCCAGGTCTTAATTCATCATCCGATCCAGCCTAGAACTTAGGTGAGTTCCATACTCAATTACAGGGACTATCATAATTTTCCTCTTTTGTTTGCTCCTTTTTTCTCTTTTCTTTTCTCCTTAATTTTTCAATTTAACTCTAAAAAATGTCCTCTCCTTTTTTTTTCCTTTTTTGATTGAAGACCCTCCATGAATCGAATTTCATAGTGTTTTGATCTTTAATACCCCCCATGCCTAAGATTTACAATGTCCTCATTGCAAATTAGGTGGGTACGAGTTCAGCTTAGATTGTACATTAGAACATGTTTGGTCGGTGGCAAATAGGTCAGGATGACTATTGTGGATGATTTTAAGCTCTAATACAAGTATCAAATTTGGAGTCAGCGGCTCTAATGGATGAACCCTAAAGTGTAATATGATTTCAGCTCAGAGATAGGTAAGAAGGGTCTCAGTTTTTTCAAAATGACCAGTTGCCTCCCTTTAAGTGATAATTTTAACGCCATCAACTAGGCACAATGTGACTCAAGGAGAATGGAGATCAAAAGACACTGTAGCCAGATTCGAATCGGTGAGTTCGAGGAACGGTTTGAGTCTCTAGTGTTCACAAGAAATGGTTCTGAGTCATAGATGAGTTCACTGATTTCAACAGGTCCATTTCCAAAGATTCGTCGGACGGGAAAGGGTCCAATCCATTTTGATCTTAGCTTTCTTGGGAAGAGCTTGATGTTGGCAACAAAGAGGAGCACTTTCTAACCATGATGGAATGATTTTCACGATATGTGCCTATCATGGAAGGTTTTGACCCACTCTTCGTAGATACGTAAGTTCTCGTATGCATCATTGCATAACTCCTCGATCTTGCTCATTTACAACCGGCGGTGGATTCCAGCCTTCATGAGATCTAGATTGCACTTCTATACTGCCCAGTAGGTTTTGTGCTCCATTTCTATAGGGAGGTGACATGCCTTCCCGTACACGAATTTGAAGGGATACATTCCTAACTTGGTCTTATGGGCAGTCCTATAGGCCCACAAGGCTTTTGGAAGTTGGGTGGACCAATCTTTCCTGCCAAGTCGAACAGTGACCTGAAAGATTTTCTTAATCTCCCAATTGGATAGCTCAGCCAATCCGTTGGTCTAGGGGTGGTAAGGAGTCGAGATATGATATGACACCCCATACTTTTTCATCAGGGACTGGAAGTGCACATTCGCAAAACGAGACCTGCCATCGCTAATGATGGCCTTCAGAACCCCAAATCTAGAAAAGATATTCTCCTGTATGAATCGGAGAATGACTTTATGATCATTCATTCTGGTGGGGACGGCTTTGATCCATTTCGAGACATAATCAACAGCAAATAAGATGTACTCGAAGCCACTAGATCTTGGAAAGGGTCCCATAAAATCAATTCCCCAGATGTCAAAGATTTCACACATGATAATTTGATTCAAGGGCATCATATCCCTCGAGCTCATGTTGCCGAGGGTCTAACAATGAGCACATGCCCTGCAGTAGGATTGTGCATCTTTGAATATTGTCGGCCAAAAGAACCCACATTGGAGGATCTTCATTGTGGTTTTATGCCCATAGTAATGGCCACCATGGGCCTGGTCATGGCAAAACGAGATGACATCATTGACCTTGTCATCGGGAATGCATCTACAGATCACTTGGTCATTGCCGATGTGGAATAGATATGGATCTTCCCACACATAGCACTTGGCATCGGGAGGTTGCCCAATCAGGCAGAACTTTCCCCATAACCAAGTAATTCATGATATTCACAAACCAGGGAAGTCCATTAATGGCCAAGAGATGCTCATTCAGAAAATGCTTGATGATAGGTTTGGTCGAGTCAATGATCGAAGAGGGAAGGCGAGACAAGTGGTCAGCTACCACAATTTGCTTTCCCGCGCTGTCACTAATTTCGAGATCGAATTCTTGCAACAACAAGATCCAGCGGATTAATCTAGGTTTCACGTCCTTCATAAGTGCCTCACCACAGTGTGATTCGAGTAAATAATGACATGGGATACCAGGAGGTATGATCTGAACGTCTCCATACCAAATACTACAGCCAATAGCTCTTTCTCCATAACCATGTAATTACGCTAAGCATCATCTAGTGTCTTGCTGGCGTAATATATTACCACTGGTTTCCTGTCGATTTTCTATCCCAGCACCCCTCCTACTGCGTAGTCAAACGCATCGCGCATGATCTCAAAGGGTTAAGACCAGTCAGGGGATTGCAAGATTGGTGCTTGGGTGACTCAATCACGCAAGATTTCAAATGTGTGAATGCACTGATCTGTCATCTCAAAAGGTGTGCCCTTTGAGAGAAGATTCGTTAAGGGGCGTGCGATCTTAGAAAAATTAGATATAAATCGGCAATAGAATCAGACATGCCCCAAAAATGATCCAATGCCTTTGATTGAGGTAGGCACAGGTAATTTGGAAATCAGATTTACCTTAGCTCGGTCAACTTGGATACCTCTCTCAGGGACAAGGTGTCCAAGCATGATGCCCTCAAGAACCATAAAGTAGCTCTTTTCCTAGGAGAGAACCTTGTCCACATTGATGCATCTTCAGAGGATCTAGACCAAGTGCAGGAGGCAATCATCAAAAGATTCATAAAAAATCGAGAAGTCTTCCTTGAAGACTTCAAGGTATTTACCTACCATATCGACGAATATGGCTAGCATGCACCGCTGAAAGGTGGTAGGTACGTTGCAAATCCCAAATGGCATCTTGCGGAACACGTACGTATCATAGGGGCAGGTAAAGGTGGTCTTTTCTTGATCTCCAAGATGGATTGCCACCTTATTATATCCGGAGTACCCATCCAGGAAACAGAAAAACCAATTTCCCACCAGTTTCTCAAGAATCTGATTAATGAATAAGAGGAGGAAATGATCCTTCTTTGTTGAGGCATTCAATTTCTAATAGTCTATGCAAACTCCACGAGTTCACAATATGAGTCGAGATGGTTTCCCCAGATTTTGTCATAATCACGGTGAACATACCTTCTTAGGCACAACTTAGATGAGGCTCACCCAGTGGTTGTCAGAGATCGGGTAAATGATGCCAACGTTGAGCCACTTGATGATCTCCTTTTTCACAACCTCTTGAAGATTCAGATTTAGTCGTCTCTACATTTCTTGAGATGGTTGTAAGCCCTCTTCGGTATAGATATGATGTGTACAATATGAGGGACTTATCCCAGTTAGGTTATCAAGAGTCCATCCAATGGCTCCTCGATGCTGCTAGAGGATAGAAATCAACTTAGTTTCCTAATCAGGAGTGAGTCAAGAATTGATAATCACGGGAAACATTTGATTAGAACCCAAAAAGACATACTTCAGATGATCCGGGAGGGGCTTCAATTAAAGTACCAGGTTTTCAGCAACAGGTGGGGGTTCAGGATGGTCCTAAGAAGATAGGGTGGAAGCTATGGGTAGGTTTGGATCAGCTCTGAGCTTCTCGATCTATGGGCCAAGTTCTTCTTATGGTTGAGCCTCTGGGAGAATTGAGTTTTCCCCTATAATTAGGTCTTCAACCAAAGAATTGATGTCGTAAACTTGTTCAATCACCCCATAGTTTATTCCTTTCTGGGCCTTAAATATATCAATCCTCAATGTCTTGTTCTTAAATTTCAACTCGATCTGGATCTCTTTGCAATTGATATTCACCATACCTGTGGCTAGGAATAGTCTCCTTAAGATGATTGATGTGTCTCTCAAATTTTCAGGAGCATCCATGTGTAATACAATGAAGTCCATCAGGAAGTAGAAATCTCATATCCTAACTAAAACATCCTCGAGAACTCCTCTTGGTGACTTAATTGATCTGCTAGCTAGCTGTAAGGTTACCTCAATCAGTTTGAGCTTAGTTTGCTCGAAATGATTTAGTAGGGATGTAGGGATCAAATTTTTGGAGGCTCCTAAATCTAATAAAGCTCAATCAAATTCTAGGTTGCCGATCTTATAGGATATCAAAGGGGTCTCAGGATCTTTCACTTTTTGCAGGAGTTTGTTCAGGGTGATAGAGCTGGCTTGCTTAGACAATATGATCGGACTCCCATCTTTATTTCGCGGCTTACGCTTTGGTGTACATAAGTTCTTCAAAAATCGTGTGTAAGTTGGTATGTGGTGGATCACATCCATCAAGGAGATGTTTCTTTGGACTTGCTCAAAGAGCTTGACCAAGTCTTCCTCAAGTGCCACAACTTTGGGTTTACTTTTTCCTTTGGTCAAGGCCACAGGAAATGGAACCTTTGTAGGTTCCTCTAGGATTGGTTCAGGTTCTGGACTTGGGATAGGTGTGTCCTGGATGACCATCCTAGGGTTAGGCTCTGAACTACTAGGTCTAGAGTGGCTAGGATAAGGTGGATCTTAAGTCAATTTGCCACTATGTGTAGTAACAGCATTTAGACCATCCTGGTTTTTGTTCGGAATCGGCAGAAGTGGTGGTTGCTACTGATATCCTGAGTACGATGTGGAAGCCTCCATCCCATCGGGCGATGGACCAGAAGGGGCTTAATAAATGTACTGACCTTGGCCTTGATTCGGGTTCATAACGTACATCTGGTTCATCACGTTATTCAGATTCAATAAAGGTTGGGAAGGGAGTGAACCAAGCTAGTGAGACCCAGCCATCTATAAGAGTTGATTTCAAACCTCCGTGATCTCTTCTTTGTGCTATTTTTGCATAGTTGCATTGGTCTTCTAGATGTCAGTCAGGGCTTGCAAAATCAAGTTCATCTAATCTTCCCTTGAAGGCTCGGATTGATAATTCAGATTGGGCCTAGGCTTAGTGGGTTGATATGGTGTGGAATTGAGGTCTCAAGTTCTAATTATTTCCTGACCACATGAAGTTTGGATGATTGCACCACCCAGGGTTATATGTTTTGGAGAATGGATCATTCTAGATGGCATGGAGATCCTCACAGGTCTGAGGAACTCCAGAGTAATCAGAGAATGGGGGCTCAGAGTTCCCCCAACTAGAGTAGGATGGCCCAGAGTTTCCTCTGAAACTGGGATCAAATGGGGGTGGATACATGTCCATCCCCTGATAAGAGTGGTGGAGAATGTTATGCATGCCCTCCTTACCTGAGGGCGATTTTGCATACGTGCTTTGTTGTGCATTGGTGGTTCTCTGTAGATGTCGAGTCAATTCATCCACCTTCTTTTCGATGATGGAGACCTCATCAAGGAAACTGGCCACCAACTCCAGGTCGACGAATGCAAATTGGTTGTGTGTCTCGTGTGCTCCTCGCGTGTTTATCAATGCATGAGTGGTCATCCGATCGAACACATCCATAGACTCATTATTTATGGAGTTCTCTCACATGTTCTCTAGAATCTCCCAAATGGTGTCCTCATGCTGACCCATGATGTTACCACCACAGGTTGCATTGACAAATAATCTAATATTCTCACAGAGTCCCTGGTAAAAATGCTGGACTTGTTCCCATTTAGGAACTCCGTGATGGTGGCATTTCCACATGAGATCCAAAAAGCGGTCTCATGCCTCATGAAGTGGTTCTCCAACATTTTGCATGAAATGCGTGATCTGGTGCCTTAAGGCATTGTTGCGACCAACTTGGAAGAATTTCTTCAGAAATTCAGATTGGAGTTCCTGCCATGTGTTGATTGGACAAGTCAGAGTCTGATATCAATGGGCAGCCTTATCCATAAGAGATAAGGAGAACATATTCATGAGCAGGATGTCCCGATTCTGTACAGGTGGTCCAAAGGTCTGGGCTAGATGTTTCAGTTGTTTGATGTGCTGGAAGGGATCTTTGGAGTTCAAGTCATGAAATTTGGAGATTGCATTAATCAAATTTGGCTTTAATTCAGGGTCAAGTCCTCCAGTCGGGATTTGCACCTTAGGTTCAATCGCCACCGCAGTGAGATTGTAGTAATCTCACATCTGTGGATGCTGCAGGGGATTCAAGAATGCGTGAAACAGATTAGTGAGGCATTGTAATTGATTCTAAACATTGGGCTCCTCCTCTTGGTTCTCCATGGATGTTGATATGGAGAGTTGGGCTCAGATGTGAAAGTGTTTGAAGAGATCTCGATCTGATTGGGTGGGAGCACAAATAATTGGGTCAGGGCTTGACCCTGACGAGAATGAACTACTAATGGAGTCCTCAAGTTAGGTCTTAAGGACCTCCTCCAGAACATGCACTTGAGAGTCAGATGAGGGAATGTGTATTGGACCTAATCAAGGCTTCCAAAAATTTTGGATAACTAAGGAGGTTTGAGGAGGATGTTACCACTAGGTCAGAAACTTACCTACCCGAGAATTACTTGGGTAGCCAGGAAGGGAAAGTCCCACAAAGACCCCTACACGATAGAGCATCCCCACGAGTTACAAGGTTTCACCCACTCGACCGTCCTTGTCACTAAGATTCCAAGTAGACCGAAATGTGTGAGCTTGACTCCTAAGTCTACCAATTTTAATCCTATTTGTGTGCCTTGAATTTCACTTGAACTTTTAAAATTGATTTGATTTGTGACCTAATTTGGAGGTTGGTTGACCCACAAAGTGGATCAACTTTACCCAACCTACCCTAAAGTTGAGGATGAGTTGGGTCAGGAACCTAAATCAACCTGAAGTGATTTGCAAACAGGTTATTAGGTCCCAAATTTTAATAATTCAAGTGATTGTTAGAGCCTTGATTTTAGGGCTCACTTGATTAAATCAACTCAACCAAGGCCTGGGTAACACACGTTGAGGAAAATATATTTTTTTAAATCTGGCAAGTGTGTACTCCTAGAAACCCTAATGTGGAAATCCTAAATTGGCTATATTTCTAAGTTCAATTCTTCCAAAGTTGGTACCTTGGGCTCAATTAAGAAAGTGAATAGCCCAAAGCATGCATCTTATGTCCTTAATAGGTGCAAGTATCAGGATGGGGATCTCTAATCAAATCAAATCAAATCAGGAAACTTGAATGATGATTACTATGAAAATAGAGCAAATTGATCCTAATTGATTTTCTTTTCAGCCTTTCCAAGAGATAAGGAGCTTAAAGAAGAAGGGAATGAGATTACCTACCCCTAGTGTGGTTGCTTGTGCGATTGATTTTCATATTCACCTGCAACAACACAACAAATAAGATATAGCAAGTCAGAATCAGATCAGAAAATGTGATTAGTGAATGAAATGCGCGTTCCTCCCTGGCAACAGTGCCAAAATGTTGATCTGCTTCTACCTGTTTTAGTAAAGTGTAGTGTTGTAGTATAGTCGATAAAGTGATACAACACTTAAATTTATAATGCTCGAAAAACTGTGAGTTCTGAGCTCATTTGTAGGGAGAAAATGTAACAACTCAATCACAAACCACAATGTTCAGAAATAATGCAAGTGAATCAGATCAAAAATGATATTCAATAGAGAGCAAGAATGTATCTCAAATGTTAGGGACAAAAATATAAAAAGATAAGACTAAAAATGGTGGTTGAAACCACCAATTAAGCCCTAGAATTAACCACTAATCCCAATAATACTTAAGAGTCAAATATTTCAACAATGGCCTTCAACCACTTAGCCACATCAGCACAAGTCTCAAATAATTCCACAGTGCCTCAACCAAGGTCAAACGTCGGCCAAGCACATCAGATGACTTAATTCTCAAGTGCAGCAGCTCCTTAGATTACCTCTGAATTCTCTAAGTGTTGGCACGTACCCCAAGAATCCACAGTGCAAAATCCCCTCCCTTCCCTCAAAATTTCCCTTCCTTTCACTCTCCCAGAACTGAGTATATAGGTGTACAATAGAGGGTAATCGGATTCGGGTCGAGGACCAGGCCCACCCAGGTGTGGGTGGCAGACGAGGAGTGAGAGAGCATGAGTGAGGGGACCTCACCCCCGTGTGAGAGGCGAACAACATGTGTGGCAAATGCCTTTTATGCAACTTCCCAATTTTGTCGTATACAATGTGGGACTAACCCACTGTTCTTCCTTGTGTACACAAATAAAGGAGATCCCTCAAATTGATGTTGCTGCAACTGACTTTCGCCTTGATTGAGAGCTTGGCAAGCTGCAATGGATGGGTCCACGTTGATTGGGCGTAGTAGCATGGTTGGAAGACGATAAATGGCAGCGTATGACCATGATGAAGTGGCGGAGAATGGCGGTGATCCGGCAAACCTAAAACTTAAGTAAAATGGCCTCTCGGCCCAATTAAAAGCATTCAACAGCTTCGCCTAGATCTAAGGAAGGTGATGGCAATGGTGAGGAGGTTATTTGAGGTTTGAGGTGACTGGATGATGATAGAGAATGACGACAAAAGTGGGTGTGTCCAGTGGGTCGTGTGCGTGGTCAAAAGCCCTAATAAAGTTGAGGCTTTTGTTTAGGGAGTCAAGATGAAGCTTTTGGTGGCGGTGGTGAAGTTTTGGGTGTGGGTGGCAATGGTGCAAGCTCGCCAAAGCTCACACCAGAGGCTGGGACGAAGGAGGTGGAATAGTGGTTTCATTGGGTGAATTTAAAATCTAAGGGCATGAAAAGATGCTAGAGAAGGAGAGAGAAAGGTTAGGGTACGCGGGAGAGAGAGAGAGAGAGTGAGACCACATCTAGTGTTGACCAGCTGAATGTAGGGAAGACGATATCAACGGTGAAGGATTCAGCGAGCAAGACGAGGGTGGTAGCGCCCTTGCTTTAGTTGGAAAGGTGCGTAAAGAAGAAGGGAAGAAGCTGAGCCTTCCAAGTTCACAATTGGTCGGCCAAAAGAGGGAGGCGGAGGAGCTCGCCGGAGCCTGATGCAGCGGATTTGCATGTGGAAAGGATTCGAATTTGGAAAACCCATCATTGTAGTTCAATTCGAGAGAAAATCCATCAATCAAATAAAATTTATAACCGAAACTCGTGAGGAGTCCCAGGTCAAACACGGGAAGGCGAACGTTTGGTTTGAAAAATTCACGTTTCACTTTTATCTGTTTTTGTCTTTTTTATCTTTTGTAATTTTTTTGGTGTTTTTATCAAGTAAGAGATCAGATCGATGAAATTTTATCTAGCTAATCTACTTGCAAAAATATAAGAGAAAGAGAATCACATATATTTCTAAAATGTTTGCTACAACTAGGAAAGCAGGAAAGATTACACTACGAAAGCAATAAAGATAGATGTAGGTGAGAGAATCCCCCTCGATGGTCGTTCGGAGGACGACTCGCTCTGACGTCACTTAGAGGAAGGTGGTGAGGAGCAGAACGAACAAGGATGGAGCTGGAGGATGGAGGGTGGGGCAGGATGGCATCGCAGCGAGGATCTGCTTCCTGAAGTAGGTGAGAAGAAGGCAACGGGATGCTCCACGAAGGGGGATGAGAGGAGGGAAATATTTGATTCTACTCTAAAGGAGCCTCTCTTTAGAGCCTTGGAGGTGGTGAAGAGAAGAAAGGAAGAGATCCGGAAGAAGGGGAGGTGTAAGGGTCCTTTTATAGTGGAGAGAAGAGTAGGAAATCCATCCAAGGGCTATAGCGACATCAAATGCGTTGCTGAAGATCTACACCAACCAATGCACCAAATGTTGCTAAAGCCTACTGGCGCTCGTGCTCTATCCCCGTTGGCATCTGTTGGAGCACCTCCCCGCCGTTCGATCAAGATCTGAAGGCTTAGGCACACCTGCTGATCGCGCCCTTTGAAGGTGCATACTGTTGGCGTTGAAGAGAGGAACGAGCACCACTAGATCAGCATCAGATGGCTAACAACGTCGGCAGATGTCTTAAGTTCGCGCTCGTGTACGATCATGTGTGTGATTTCGCATGATCGCATGCATGCGCAAATCTAGCCAACGGGATTGCACTGCGGGGAAGCTTCGTGGCCGCTCGATGAAGATCCGACGGTCGAATTTCAATTGCTGTGGCGAGGACACTTCAGCGGGATTCGACCCCGTGCCATTTGATCTTCAGAGAGTGCTTAGCCAGTGCACTAAGTCATCCTTTGTGTCGCAAAGAGGAGAGAGATGCGAAGGCTTCTCAGCCGTTGGATCAAGATCCAACAGCTGGGAATGGAGGTCACGAATGGGTGGTGTGGGCGGGGACTGTTGGCCGATATTGGGCAGCCAAGATGGCACCATCTAGGCCGTCCATCTTCTTTCTATTGGAGAGGGTGCCACAGTACTTGAATCGAGATGATTCCGCATTGCCGGACTATGATCGTCGCTCCGGATTCATCCGGATTTTTCATCCAAAGCCTATAAGGATATCGCATTACCCCCTGGCCATTGATCTTCTTCGAACATCATTTGGTGCTATGGGATTCTGATCTAGACGATTTCAGAGGCATTAGACTCCGATCGTCATCTAGATCAGATCCGTACAGTTAGATTGTCCATCATAGGCCCTGAAATAAATCTCCTTCCCTCCTGGTCATAAAAAGGATGTAATTAACCTAAAATATAGACAACTACTCTAAATGTAGGATGATGAATGCTATGCAATATTTATAACATGAAATGCAAATCTAAGCCTAGGAACATGCATGAATAGGCATTTTATCCTCAATAATTGTGTCTACATCATACACCCATGCTTATCTTTTGCTAGTCCTTAGTAAAATTAAACTATATGCTATGTATAAAAATGGAATTAGGGTTCGATCGCTTAAGGCATTTGTCACCTCTGGTCCAAATTAGGTTTGTACCAAAATTTGGGCCCAATCAAAGATCACCTAAACCTAGTTTGCAATTTAGTCTAATCTGACTCTTTTTCTCACTTACGTACCCCGAGCATTTTGAATTCCTTACAAATGGGTCCCTAAGTTTATCATCTTCTTTGCAATCAGGTCCCTTCTCCATTATCGCGGAGGAACTCCTACTTCGACAACCTTCAATTAGAGATTTCTCTCTAATTCCTTGACAAATATCTCCCAAAAATCGAAGGACTACTTACGAGATCCCCTTCCATCTGAGCTCATTCATGGCCTTCCAAATCCATCCAAAGGCTTGTTCAAACCTTTTGAAGGTTTGGGTCTCCTATTTCTTAAAGCTTCGAAGCTTCCAAGCTTGGTTTCCAAGCTTGGAAAGCTCCCTTGAGGCCTATATAAGGACCCTAAGGACAAACCGTCCTCCTTAGCTTGGTTTGAACCAGAATACCCCTTTCTTCTACTCTCTCCGACCAATTCCTCCACAAGCTCTGGCAAGCTCCTTCGACTCCCTCCTTCGCTGGCTGCCGCAGACTATAGTCGGCCAATTTCTCCTCCTCAAGCTCCTCTGCGTCCCGCAATACCAGCAGGTGCCGTCTTCCTCCCTCTTCCTTGTTGTTCTGCCACATCGAAGGCACTTCCTTCCACGACGCTAGCCACACCATACCCAGTGTCCTTTCTACCCTTCCATCCATTAAAGTAGGTTAAGTAGGTCTCTCTTCCTCCCTAGGCTCTTTTCCCTCTATTCAAAACCCAAAAACAACCCTCGACGCTACCGCCAACCACCTTCATCCCCATCTCCAACCATACCTCCAGCGAGGTCATCCGCACGCTACACACCTCCAAATACCTTGCCAACACTCCTAAAAGTTCTATGGTATGCCTCCACATAAAACCCCTCTCCTACTTCATCTTTTCATCCACCCAAACTCCCCGTCGACCAACCCAACTTCGCACGTTATTCTCCATCACCGACCGACCACTTCACTCCTCACGCCACGAAGCCGCCACCACCACATCCACCATCACGGGGTGATCCCCCTGAGATATTCTAATGTGGCCATGAGTCCTTATTCTTGCTTTCAGGTCTTCGACCGGAGCTCCACTACCATTGCCATAGCCACCTTCGTTCTTCGAGCTCTAGGACACGCGAGCCCAGGTGCTACCTCCAGGAGTCACGACTTCATTCGAAACATCCTCCTAGCTGGTCAATTGAAGACCCCATCCACTCATGCTGCCTCGATTGGGCAATCCTCACAGCTGCAGCTACATGCAATGGAAGTGAGCAAGATAGTCCCACATTGTGGGATTAGGAGCAGTTGTAGCTGCATAAGTTGATTTTCTGCTAAGGCCTTAACGCCTCAAGATACACAGGGTGAGGTCCCTTACCCGCATACCTGATCGGCTAAGCATATTACTCCTTGGCTACGACACCACGCACGTAGCCCTGGACCTAATACTACTTTGATCCAATTACTTGATTATGACTTGTATCTGAGGACAGGAGGAAGGAAAGAGAGAGAGAGAGAGCAGGGTAGGGGAGGGTTTTGCTCTCTAATGTTTAACTCTATCCAGACACTTGGCTGCTGAGAGGGGTGTGTTTCCCTTGTACGTGAGAAGGAAAGGCTAAGGGAAGAAAGGAAAAAGAAGAGAGAAAGAAGAGGAGCTGAAGAAAACTCTTTACAAAGTACTATAGCAAGCGATGGTTAACTCATCTGACTTGAGAGCCTGATGTCTGATGAAGCTTTGACATTGTGCACTGCTAGCATGGAATTAAAAAGTATAAGTGGTTCAGGCCACTGTTCATTTATTTGATATTATTGAGTCATTGATATATATGTACTTAAACTAATAATTGGTGATCTAAGTCACCATTATTTTGTTCTAGGTTTCTTTTTGTCATATTTAACTCTTGCAATACTCATGTTCTTATTGAATATCAAATTTGAGTAGAGATTATTCATTGAATATCATTCTTGGCTTGTTTCTTGTTCTCATTCATGTTTTGATTGTGATTAGCGCGTGAATTGCAATACTTACTTCCTGTGTTCGACCTCAAACTTCATTTTAGATATTCGAGTTATAAATTTAATCTGTTGACAAGCGATTGCGGCTTTATTACAACAAAATGATTTTAAAACCCCATATTCGCCTATCAACATTTTGGCGCCGTTGCCGGGGAGCATCGCGTAATTCACCGCTATTCTTTGTCTTATTTGATTATATTTGAGCACTAACTTGCCCTGTTTGATTTCTTGTGATTTTGCGAGGTACATCATGAGGTGATCTACTCAAATCATCCACTCATAGGGCAAGTAATTTTTGTTCTTCCCTAATCAACCTTCCAATCTTGGGAAGATAAAAAGGAAACAAATCAATTAGTAACTAGCTGCCATATTTTCATAGTAATCACCACTTAAAAGGCAAGTTTCCTGATTTGTGAATAAAATTTATCAGATTGAAGATGAGATGATTCTGAGTAGAAATTCCCTACCCTAATTTCCTATACCTATTAGGGATTATGCCTAATTGATAATCTCCTTGGACTACGCACTTCTTGTTTGAAGTCCAAGGAAAAATTTTTGAGATCAAATTAGACTTGAAAGAGAGCTACTTAGGGTTTCAACATTAGAGTTTGAAGTGCTAGTTAACATTTGCCTGCATAAAAGGAAATTTACCCTCCCACACTTGTATGCTACCCAAGCCCATGTTTGAAAAGATCTAAGCATTCAAACCCTAAAAATTAGGCTCTTATTTCACTTGAAACTATAAAAATCTTGGACCTAATAACCCCAGAGTCAAATCAGGGTGATTTCTGGGTCTTGACCTAGACTTCATTCTCCATCTTTTAGGGCAGGTTAGGTGAAATTGGTCTACATTATAGAATAACCAACCTCCAAATTAGGTCACAAGTAAAATCAACTTCTAATCAAGTGAAACTCAAGGCACTAATTAGGCTAAAATTGGTAAACATAAGGTCTTAAGTTTGTACATTCCGATCTACTTGGAACAGCAATGACAAGGAAGTTTAGCTGGGGGAAACCCTGTAACTCGTGGGGATGCTCTACTGTGAGGGGTCTTTGTGAGGCTCTCCCTTCCTAGCTGCCCAAGTAATTCTCAGGTGTGCAGATTTCTGATTCAGAGGTATCATCTGCCTCAAAACAGCCTTAGTCATCCAAAAATCTTTGGGTGCCTTGATTGAGCCCAATTCATATCCAGTCCCTCATCTTTTCTCTAGAGCAAACACATAGGAAGGCTATTAGGTTTTTAACCTAAGAAACCTCATTAGATCTTCTTGGGAATCCCTTTCTGATCTGATCAACTCCAATCTGATCCTGAGTTTGATTCTAAATCTTGATTCCACCACCTGAATTGAAAATGCAGCCTGACAATTTAGGAAGACTATTTAGGAAACCTAAGTCCCAAATGAGAATGAAAGAGAAATGATTGAGGATGCTTACAAACATCATGAAGAGTATTCTAGACCCTCAAGTCCATGTAGGTAGATTCTGGTTAATGACACATCAAAATTCACTTTGAACCGTGCTAAGATGATTTTTTCCCAAATGATACATGGCTCAACTCGGGATGATCTCTTATGAGAATATTTCAAATTGAGGACATTACATGACAAAGAGTATCTACAATGTTGGTCAAATCCCACACTTTTAGAAAAGCACCAAGATCTCATGGAGGCACGTGTTATAGCACTAGATTGAATATATAAAGGCATTGATCAAGAATACCCATCAAAGGATAATGAGGCATCTTGGAATAATTCTAGTGATCAACATAATTTCCCGAATCCTGGGTTTGAGAATCAAGGTTGTTATGGACCCCCAACCCAAATGAATTCAGATTCAAACTTCATAGCAATTGGCATACTTGATCTTAATGTGGGTTGGGAGGATCCAATTGCAGGTGTTCATAATTCCAAATCAACCCTAGAAAACCATGAAGCTGGTCCATCAAGACTAGATTTCCCAGACACCTATGATGATGAGATTGAGTCAAAACCTCTCAAGGATGTAAATTCCACCCCTTATTCTGATAAAGTGATTCTCGAGCATGATTCTGACTTCCCAATAGAGCCCAACCTAGATTTTAGTGATCCAATCTCTACCCTTAACCTAGAATGTGGATTTGAGCCTATTTGGGATGATCATGAGGCCCAATATGATGAAAATCAGATTTTGAATTTGAATTATGATTCTGGGCCTGTATTTGATGAGTGCACCTCTTCATGCTCCTCAAAGATACGAATTGATTTTTCGGAAGTTACGCTAATCTATGATACAGAAATTGAGGAGTTGGAAGAGTTAGGATTCGATTGGGTCTACCCTAGGAGCCAAAAACCTAAGCCCATGCCAAATAAGGACACCCTTTTGAGTTCGGATTCTGGGATTAGGTTAGATCTAAGTCAAGTAGCTGCTTCTCCACATCTTGATTTACTCCATGGTGAAACTTCTAATCTGGAATCAGATTCAAAACACGATCTTCATAAATTCTCCGATGATTTCGAATCATACTTTGATTTTGGAGAACACTTGTTTCCTAAAAATTATGAGAAAATTTATGACCTCAGCAACAACGACCTGTCCTTTGATTTCCGATCCATGGAGACACATGTTTCCTCATAACTCAACTCAGGGATCTCAGGTGAAGAAATCAGTTCATCCTTAATTGGTTGCTCTAGAAGAATCTGGTCAATCCTAGTCTCGTAATACATATCCCCCCCAATAGGTGCCTGAGCGAGTTCTGACATTGTCTCTCCTAAAGGGGGTTCATCCTGGGAATCATCCCAAGATTTAACTAAAGCAACCACAAATCTCATTCTCAATTTCGATAACTTCCCAAGTAAAAACTCACCCGGGCCGTTATCCTTAACATCCTGGAGCCAATCCAACAAGTACATGTTCAGATCATCAATCATTTCAATCAGGACCTCCAATTCTTCAGTGTAAGGTATTGGTTGAGCTTCTAAAGATTGTATAGTATTCCTCAAGTTAGCCAACACCTTCTCTTGGACCTGGTTAACCTGAACCAAATGGTTTGGTATTTGGTTCAGGGTTGGGCGGGTTTGGGTTCAGTGCAGGGGAGTCAACGAATTGAGGATCTTGATACCCTCCCTAATAATAGGTCATTTCAGGTTGCTCATAAGGTGGTGATGACCTAAAGGCAGTGTATTCTGGGGAAAGGTAAGGATCAGTGTATCCTTCTTGATTGTAGATCATATTAGGTTGTCCATAAAAGGGTGGTGATCTATAATCGATGTAGCTCTGAGAAGGATAAAAATCATGATGATGGTGTCCAGGATTAGACCCTGAACACGGAGGTCCGAAACTATATCCCCAATCTGAGTTATCCCAACTAGTAGATCGTTGATTATAGTACAAGTCGGGATAATAATCATGTTGGGGATAAGATGTATCAGGAGGATAAGAACGGGAATGAATGTAGAATGTGCAAAGATTCATGACCGACAGGAGGAAGAAAGGTGCCCTACAATACAAACAATCAAACCTGTCTTTAAGTGGGCTAGCCTAAAGACCTATAGACTCCCAGAACCTGTCTTGAGATAAAGAAATGATTTGATCTACATTCCGTTCAATCCAACCAGTTAGAGGGAGGGACTGGGGAGAAGGTTCTCCCTTTGGCATGCACCTCCGGTTCCTAGTGTACCCCCCAACCGTAATCGTTTGATTCTACTCCCCTAGCTAGACATCAGATTGAATGGTAGAAACAGACTAATTGAAAATAATTTTAGTCTGGGCTTCGAAGAGCGAGTCCAATCCTTAAGGCCAATGTCTACTCTGTTTTAGTTAGGGTTTGGTTTGAATGTGCTTTGGAATGTGATGGGCCCCTTATCTGGGTTATGACCTTAATGATTAATTGATATGTGTGTGCGTGCACAACCAATGATTTTCCAGCAAGATTATTTTTTGATGCGGTGAATTTTAGGATTCAAATATAGCTTAGTAGCTTTTAGGATTCAACTTTAGGTATATTCAATCAAGTTCAGTTGGCACACCAAGTTTTGAAAGTACAGATGAAGATGTTTTTCTTTAGAGCTTAAAAGAATGTGGAGTGCCTGGTAAATCCCTAAAAGTTGAACCTATGTGGCAACTACTTGATGAGTTGATTTTAGTTGAAGTCGTGCAACCCAAACAACTCAAACAATTGGCCTGATGCACCACTTAATTAGGCACACCAGTGATTACCTAATCTGATTTCTACTCAATTATGTGTTTGGGTGTGTGTACCAGTTCCAAAGATCAGTTTACCGATTGAGTTTGAAAATCAGAAGAGGTTGTGTACCTCTGTGAGATTTTTTTAAAATTTTTCTTTTATATGCAGAGGGTGAAGCAGGTGGAGGTGACAAACAAACAATCAAAAACTAGCCTTAGGGTTTATAAGAACACCTAGGTTGATTTTTGGTTATGTTATTACGTGGACAAATGAAAACTAGTGGGTGGGAGGTGGGGGTAAACTTACAGATCCTTCAACAGCACTTTACTCCAGTCTACCGCTCTTGCTCATCTCAAGAGTGTACCTGCAATCATAATAAGAAAGGAGAGAAGTGAGGTAAAAGATAAGTAAGGCAAGAAAATGCGAAGAATCAAAGAGCTTCGCCTCCCCAACAACGGCGTCAAAATGTTGTAGCGAAAATCTATGCGATCAGAATTGGATATTGAAAAACCCATCGTTGTAGTTTGATTTACGAAGAAATCCGTCAGTAGATAAATTTATGCCAAAACTCTAAGAATTTTGGGTCGAACATAGGGAGGCGGACGTTTGATTAAAAATACATGTTTTTTTGTTTGTCACGAAATAGATAAGCTGGTCAAAAACTAGCTATCTATTTAACAAATAATAAATAGAAGAGAGAGAGGGAGAGAATATTACAAATAAAGACAAAAGCGAGGTAGAATAAACATGGATTTCATCATCAAATGTTGTTCATTACACTAATCATTACAACTAGAAAGAAAGAAATCTATGCTAGAAAGCAGTAAATCTACTCTAGAAAGCAGTAAAGAGAATGGAGAGAGAAGTATCCTCCTCGACGATTGCTTGGAAGATGAGCCGGACAGGGTGACACCTGGACGACGGAGGACAAAGCGGGAAGGAGAATGAAGTGGGAGGAATCGGGGGAGAGGCAGGATGTCGTCGTCGCGATATCCACTTCCCGAATGGAGTGAGCAGACAACCGTAGGATTCTCCACGAAGGGGGGAGAAGGTGGAAATTTTCTAATTTTTACTCTAGAGGAGCATCCCAGATTTGGGACAAGCTCTTAGAGCTTTGGAGGGGGTGAGAGAAGAGAGGAAGGGATGAAGAAAGTGTGTGAGTTGTAGGACTATATATTGGTGTAGATTGGAGGGGGCAAATGGGTCATTTCATCTCAAATCATTAATTCAGGGCCTTTAGTAACAAATTTAAACATTGCTAAAGCCCCTGAACATGGGAGTAGGTGCCGCTCGCCTGCGTCTTCTCTCCTTCCATGCACCTCAATGCCAAAGCACATCTGCGTGCTCTCAGTTGTCCGATCAAGCGATCAAACGGCTTAAAAACCATCCCAGCCACTTCTGCTTTGGACATTAAGCGCGCCCTTTCAAGAGGTGACATGACCTAGTTTGCTGCCGTTGGATCAAAGATCCACGGCTCAGATTGTGCACTCGCGAGCTCTTCACATTGGTACCTCCCACGACAAATGGTGCGTTGGATGGCGCATCCATGATCCACTCCTATCAATGCAATCACATAGCTCGCATCTATGCTGCCCGCTCACCATCCAATGACTCAATTGATCCTGCTCCATGGCCGCACTTTGATTTGAGGCATAGCGGGGATCGAACCCACGCCTTTGCCTCTGCGTAGCGCTTCGCTCACTGCGCTATGCTCACCAATGCGTCAAGTTAACGACCGAGGTTTGCACACTCATGACCGTTGGATCAAGATCCAACGACCCAAATCTGTTATCCGATTGAGAGGAAGTGTAGTGGTGATCCAAGGGCCGGTTGGGTGGCTGGGATGGAGCCACGTGGTGCCATCTTGCCCATCCATCTTCTATGTGTTGTAGATGGTGCTACGGATGTTGGATTGGACCGATTTTCACACCGTTTGGCTAAGATCGTCGATCCGAACCCATCCGTGCAGTCAGATTTGTCATCTGAAGTACGAATTGATACCAACTTAGCCTTTGAGCTATGATCTTCCTCAGACTATATCTGATGCTATGGAAGTCCAATTCGGGCGATCTTGGAGTCGTTGAACTCCGATCATCGCCCTAATCAGATCCGTACAGTTGGATCTTCAATCCGAGGCCCCAATTAAAAGTCACCTTCTTACCTGACCACAAAAATAGAAAATTAACCTAAATTTTATACAAACTAACCTAAATGCAAAATGATGCATGTTATGCAATATTTATAATGTATGATGCAACTCTACACCTGAGAACACGCAAAAATAGATAGTTTATGTGATATAAACATGTTTACGTCACACCCCCATGCCTATCTTTTGCTAGTCCCTAGCAAAACTACATGCTATTTATAAGATAATTAGGTCAAATTTCTTGGACAATAGTTATTTTTCAACACTTAAGAATTTCAACTAAGATTTGAACTACAGTGACATAACACCCGAGTGTCTGTCAAAATATAGACTGTCTCAAGCCCTCGCCTTATTCAAAGAAGGATCTCTTTTTTTTCTCTTTTTCTTCTTTTCTATTTTTTTTTGGATTTTTGAGTTTAGGGTTTCGGAGCAGCTTTCTACGGCCACTCAACCCACCCAAGACTCGATGAGAACCCTAAGTTCTAAGCATCTTTTTGTGTAAAGTGATAGACTCATTGATCGGAAATCAGAACGGACTTTGGGTTTCTACGCCCCTAGGTGGCCTTAAGAGGAATTCTGCCTAAAGGTGTATCTATTCTACCGATAGCTTTCTCCCTACTTTTATTTTTATGGGGTCAACACAAGGTTAAACCCAATGTATATCTCCCCGACTTATTCTACTTCTCCATTTCCTCCTAAGTGTTTAGGAATTATATGTGCATTTCTTGAGCTGGGATCTGGACAACCTACCAATGGGCTGTTACCCACAATAACTTGCCACCCATACTCGTGCGATGAAGTGTGGCTTATTTCTTTTTTTCTTTTTCTTTTCTTTTCTCCTTTTATGTTTCTTTTTCTTTTCTTTCTTTAAGTAGGTGACTTCCCTGATCTAAGATTTACCTAAGGCAGTAGGAAAAGAATGGTCCTGTGGTTGGGCTCTGGACAACCTACCAATGGACTGTTACCCACAATAACTTGCCAGTCATTCCACCCTAGAAGGTTCATTAGCTACCCAATTTCCATTAAAATCGTCGATCAATGAGTCAGTGAGAAAAGTGTGTAGATGCTTAGACTTAAAGTTCCCTCAAATCAGAGGGCGGGTTGATAAGTTGTATACTTATCACCCCAACTTATTTAATCAAATTAGAAATATATTCAAATTGGAGAGGACTTGAGAAACAAATCCACATTTTAGTGGACACCCAGGCTGAGTAATCTTGAAAACCTGAAGGGTCATAGTGTTCAGATCATACAGACTTATTTCCTAGAATTGAAAATTTTCTAAAACCCAAGTTCTCTTTCCTAATTCAATTTTTTTTCTAAAATAAAGAGAAAATAAAAAGAATCAACAGGGCTAACAAGATAATTCAGATAATGATATCCACCCCCCATGCCTTTCTAATGCAATGTCCTCATTGTATTAAAAAGACATGAAACATAGTGGAATAAAGTAGAAAGCACCCGAATTGCGTGAATAATAGGTCGGCTCCGAGAAGAAAAGAAACTGTATACATGTTGAATTTAGTGCCTTCAGCTAGGCACACTACACAAAGAAGAAAAAATAAAGAATTCATAGGTGCAGGTCAGAATCAGAATAAAAAGATTCACCTCAAGACCTGTCAGCAGATGTCCACAGATGTGGACCAAATTGTACTGCAAACACATACCCCATGGTCGAGTATATCTAAGGCTCTAGATAAAAATTACCCAATACCTGGGATCAGTATGCAAGCAGGGTCAAGCCTACAATTTGTGAGGATGCAACCCAAGACCAAAAAGTTGAGAAAGTATGAATGTGCGCTTGGGTTGGACATCCTAAAAAATGATGTCATAAGGGTCCTGGTATAAGGTTGGTAGTTTTAGACAAATTGAAACCCTTAGACTTGGTCTTCTGCTTCCTCCAGAATTAGTTTCCCAAATCAAAATTTCCTAACTCCTATCCTCCTCATTTAGACTTTCAAATTCTGGGACCTCCTGCGTACTAATCACCCCATCTGAATTTTCCAAGTCTAAAAGATGTGACTGAATCAGAATGGACTTGGGTTTAGTGATTTCAAAATCAAAATCTTCGGTAAGCTTAATGGGGTGTGATTGAGGATCAAGGCTTTGAATTGAATCCTTCAAAAAGTAAGGATCTGAATCTGCCATGTGAGCCCCAATAAGATCAGTTTCCTCGGTTATTGGGCTGTCATATGATTCATCGAACTCCTCAAGCCCAATCGTCTCACAGAAAACGTACTCTGTAAACTCACGTGAGACTTCGCATAATGATTCTTCACCTTCAGAATGAAAGAAATCTAAATTCGATTAATGTATCTCTCAAAATCATCAATCACTTTCTGATCCACGAAGACATACGTTTCCTCATACCTCGGCTCAGGGATCTCAGGTGAAGAAATTAGTTCATCCTTAATTGGTTGCTCTAGACTAATTTGGTCAATCCCAATCTCGTAACATGTGTCCCCCCCAATAGGTGCCTGAGCAGGTTCTGACATTGGCTCTCCTAAAGGGGGTTCATCTTGGGATCATCCCAAAATTGAACTAAAGCAACCACAAATCTCATTCTCAATTTCGATAACTTCCCAAGTAAAAACTCACCCAGGCCCTTATCCTTAACATCCTGGAGCCAATCCAACAAGTACTTATTCAGATCATCAATCATTTCAATCAAGGGCTCCAATTCTTCAGTGCAAGGTGTTGGCTGAGCTTCTAAAGATTGCATAGTATTCCTCAAGTTAGCTAACACCTTCTCTTGGACCTGGTTAACCTGAACCAAATGGTTTGGTTCAAGGTTGGGCGGGCTTGGGTTCAGAGTAGGGGAGTCAACAAATTGAGGATTTTGATACCCTCCCTGATAATAGGTCATTTCAGGTTGATCATAAGGTGGAGATGACCTAAAGGCAGTGTATTCTAGGGAGAGGTAAGGATCAGTGTATCCTTCTTGATTGTAGATCGTATTAGGTTGTCCATAAAAGGGTGGTGATCTATAATCGATGTAGCTCTGAGAAGGATAAAAATCATGACGATGGTGTCCAGGGTTAGACCCTGAACATAGAGGTCCGAAACTATATCCCCAATTTGAGTTATCCCAACTAGTAGATGGTTGATTACAGTACAAGTTGGGATAATAATCATCATGTTGGGGATAAGATGTATCAAGAGGATAAGAATGGGAATGCGCGTAGAATGTGGAAAGATTCATGACGGACGAGAAGAAGAAAGGTGCCCCGCAATACAAACAATTAAACCTATCCTTAAGTGGGCTAGCCTAAAGACCTACGACTCCCAGAACCCGTCTTGAGATAAAGAAATGATTTGATCTACTTCTTTCCATTCAATCCAACCAGTTAGAGGGAGGGACTAGGGAGAAGGTTCTTCCTTTGGCTTGTGCCTCTGGTTCCCAGTGTACCCCCCAGTCGCGATCATTTGATTCTACTCCCTTAGCTAGACATCAAATTGAACGGTAGAAATAGACTAATCGAAAATAATCTTGGTCTGGGCTCCGAAGATCGAGTTCAATCCTTAAGGCCAACATCTACACTATTTTAATTAGGGTTAGGTTTGAATGTGCTTTGTGATAAGTCAGTTTTCGCTTTCGAATAATGTTATTAAGATGATTTGTTGTAGGATCAAAGTGATGGAAAACTGCTTAACAAAATAGTTAAAATTAAAATTAAACCACTCACAGGAGAGTGGGTCGTGTCCACAGGGAGGCAATGACTTATTTAAACTCGCAATTAGGTAGAAATCAAGTTCGATGAACTATTCGTCAAATCAGACAATGCCTATGTAGTTCTGAAAGTAAACCTTAAATTTATGGAGAAGTCAAGGGGTGTTAATGTAATTTTTACATAAGAAAATTATCCATGTGCAAGGGTATTCCATGTACTATTCACTTGCATGCATAGTAAAATGTAATTCAAAATTAAATTCAATGCACATAGAGATGAATGATAAGGTTTAACAATTCTCTAGAAGCATGAGCATGAAGGCATAAATTCACCACAATAAAATAAAGATAAATCAAAATTCATTTTTGTGGCAATGGCTTGAAATGTAAATATTAATGAGTGAAAACAGAGGATTCTACCTCTCTCCTCCTCGCGCACGAGAGAGAGGTTTGTTCGAGGAACTCTTCTGGGAATTAGTTGGCCGAAGTAAGGGCTTCGCAACGGTGGCAGCGGCAGGTTGCGAGACGGCCCGAGTCAGCCGAACGGAGTAGAGAAGCGGCGGCGATGGGGGTTGCTGCTGCTGGCCACACTTGCTGCAGGCACGAGGAGGGGCGACGTGAGGGTGCTGCAAACGCTGTAGGAGCAAGGAGGCATGGGCACATGGAGGGGCGAACACTCTGCAGGCCGCTCGGGCACGCGGGGTCTGGTGGCCGCGCGGCTGCAGGTGCTGCAGGGGGCGACGCGCTGGCGCTACAGTGAGGGTGCGTGGAGGTGAAGGCGCGGAGGGGTGCTGGTGTGCACACGCTTGCTGCGGTGGAGGTGCAGGCGCGTGGGTGTGCAGGCTGGAGGTGAAGGCATGCGGTGGGGTGTTGGCTGGAGGTGCGTGCGGTGGGGTACTGGCTGGGCTGAGGCACGAGAAGGAGAGGTTGTAGCTCTTTGTGCTGCAGCGAGGTTTTGTGGAAGTGGAGGGGAAACAGAGCAACAAGAAATAAGAAGACGGAAAAAGATATGGGAAGTCAGACGTTTGGGATCACTCCCAGACGTCTTAACTAGCACGGGGGCGAGGAACTGAATTTTGTTGCTGGCGGTGGTTGCATGGCCTTCAGACACACGCTCACGGTGAGTTGCACAGGCCACTGATGACGCGGCAGTCTGTCACCCCGCCTACCCGCAGTGGTGTGGACTTGCGCTTGCAGTAAAAGGCATGTGGTGGTGGAATGGAAAAGCTTTAATGCTCTACGCAGTGGTGGATCGGAATGGTGGTGGCCTCTTGCTAAGGACGCAGGAACCCTTCTTTTATGCTGTAAGAGGAGTGCATGCATAGGCAGGCGTTGGTTGAAGAAGTGATGCAAATCGTGGGAACAAAGATCCACAATTTTTGCCTGTGCATTTAGCTCACGCACTCTCCTGCATGCAGTCGTTGGAGAAGAAACAAATCAAGAAAATAAATAAGGGGTTATTTATGTGCAAACCCTTAAAAGAAATGTGAAATAAAATAATGCATGTAATGCAACCTAAAAGATTAACTATGCTATTCTAAATGAATTCTAAGTATGAATGCAATGCATGGAATATGTAAATAAATGAATACCTAGACTAATCCATTTACATCTTACTGTATGCAATTTATATGCCAGTATTAATCTAATTCCTAGGCATTTAAGTAACTAATTAGCCCACAAATATGGGCTCATCAAATGCCCCCATGCCTAATTTTTGCTAGTCCCTAGCAAATTCAAGCAGCAACCCAACTCTTCAAGTGCACTAACCAACCCAAACGGTCTTCCTTTAGAACATGTTAAGTTCAAACTTTAGACCTAAGGTTCCCAAGTAATTGCTAAGTTACAAACTAGGTCAGCTAAAGATGAGTTGCAGGCACAGGTTTCTCTGATTTCTAACTCTACCCTAGGGTTCATTGGTCCTAGAGATTAAAGCATCCATGCATGTGCATTGGTCTGAGTTATTTAAGGTTGGTTTGATTGCCAACCAGGAAAGAGAGTAAGATAGAGACTTTTTTTTTATTTGATTCCTCTAAGCCTAACCTTGGATAAGCTATCAGCACGGTCTGTGTCAGATTCATTGTCCCCATCACTAAACCTTGAAGGGTGCTTGGCTTTTGATGCTTCGAGATAGCATCGCCCATAACGACCCCAAGAACTCCTAGCAATCGACACTTCGAGATAGTATCGCCCATGGATTTCTAAAGCAAATTTAGGCTTGTGGCAATCGGCTCTTCGAGATAGGGCCGCCCATGGTACCTGAACCACACAATGTGCTTACATGCCCCCAGTAGGATGGATATCCTAAGAGACAAGCACCAAGGAGGTGACATGTTATCATCACATCCTTAAGGTGAGTATGTACTCCACCTCTCCTGTGGTAGGAACTCTTCCAATCAACTTGTGCTTTCAAGCTTCTCCTAAGTCAGAACTAAGAGAACCAAAATTTTTTTCTCCAAGAAAGGAATTAAGGTGATCACTATTTACACAAGACCAAGTGTGTGTGAATTGTGGATGCTTTGGTTACGAGGACCCGTAAACCAAAAGGTAGAAAAAGACACCAGATACTACCTAGCCTTTAAATCAATCCCTAGCTTTCCTTCCTCAACCTCTCGAGGAATGGTCTGCAACTTAACTCCTACTTGAGTTTTTAAGTCCACAAAGGACCCTAAAGGTCTAGAGCTAGTACTTCAACCTAGCTTCTAAAAAAAAACACCTAGAGTCAACATAGTCTAACCTAAAGTTCTGGTCTGCCTAAGAATGTAGGGCTCAGCCAGTTAAGCTCAATGATGTAAAATGTTTTTTTTTTTTTTTACGATCAAATGTATGCAATGCAGAATATTTAAATTAAATGCATGAATGCACTATGTATAAATGCTATGTACAGATGCCTCAGGTCCTATCCCCCCATACCTTGTTTAAACAATGTCCTCATTGAAAGTAGAATGACCAAGGGAAGATATTACCTGAGGCGGAAGAGAAAGGAGCTAAGGCACCTCAAGAGTGACCTCGTCAACCAGCTGGCCATCCAAAGTTACATAAGGTTTTAATCGTTGGCCGTTGACAGTGAAGGGAGGTGTTGAAGAGGAAGGATTCTTGATCTCCATAGCCCCATGTGGAAATACTTTGGTGACAATATAAGGCCCATCCCAACGTGATTTCAATTTTCCGGGAAACAACTTAAGTTTGGAATTGAAAAGCCAGACTTATTTTTTGGGCTCAAAGGTCTTTCTAAGGATGTACTTGTCATGCAAGACCTTAGTTCTCTCTTTATAAGCTTAGGAAGTGTCATAAGCATCATTCCTGAGCTCCTCAAGCTCAGTCAACTCTAGTAAACAAGCTTTACCAGCTTACTTTAAATCCATGTTAACACTTCGGATAACTCAAAGTGCCCTATGTTGAAGTTCAACGGGTAAGTGGCACACTTTCCCGTACACAATCCGGAAGGGAGACATACCCAAAGGGGTTTTGTAGGCTGTTCGATAAGCCCATAAAGCGTCATCGAGCTTTTGAGACCAGTCCTTCCTATCTGGCCTAATAGTCTTTTCTAAAATGTTCTTGAGCTCCCTATTTGAGACTTCAACCTGGCCACTTGTCTGAGGGCGATAAGGGGTAGCAATCTTGTGAGTTACTCCCAGACTCCTGAGTAGCCGATTGAAATGATGGTTCTGGAAATGAGGTCCCCCATCACTTATAATCATCTTGGGGTAGCCAAAGAGAGATATGATATTAGCCTTCACAAATTTCAAGACCACAGAGTGGTCATTTGTGCGCGTAGGAATGGCCGCTATCCACTTGGAGACGTAATCCACTGCCACCAAGATATATTCAAATCCATGATACGAAGGGAAGGGACCCATAAAGTCTATCCCCCAAACATCAAAAATTTTCACAGGTTGGATAGGGTGTTGGGGCATCTCATTCTGCTTCCCAATCGTTCTAGTCTATTGACATCTAAGACAAGCCTTAACAAAGTAATGGGAATCCTTAAATAAAGAAGGCCACCAAAAATCGGACTGGAGAACCTTAAAAGTTGTTTTCTTAGCACCAAAGTGTCCTCCACAATGAAGCTCATGGAAAAATCTCAACACACTCTGTTGCTCTTCTTCAGGCACACATCATCTCCAAACTTGGTCTTGTCCAATATGAAATAATTCTGGCTCTTCCCAATGAAAGATCTAGCATGGGAAATGAATCGCTTCCATTTTTGCGCATCCCAAGAGCCAGGGGTTTCTCCAGTGACCAAGTAGTTAACTGTATCCACATACCAAGGTGAAGTCGGTGTTACCTCCATAAGGGTTTCATCGGGAAATGTCTCACGGATGTCTCCAAATTGAGAGTCATCAATGGGAAGGCGAGACAGGTGGTCAGCCACTACATTTTCCACTCCTTTCTTTTCATGAATCTCCAAGTCAAACTCTTGAAGGAGTAGAATCCATCTAATTAAACGTGGCTTAGAGTCTTTCTTGGCAATGAGATGTTTCACTGCCGCATGATCAGTAAAAATGACCACCTTGGATCCAAGAAGGTAAGACCTAAACTTCTCCAAAGAAAAACTATAGCAAGTAATTCCTTTTTAGTAACTGTGTAGTTTTGCCGTGGTTCAGTTAAAGTCTTGCTAGCATAATGCAGCACATGTGGTTTTCCCTCAACCCTCTGTCGAAGAACAGCTCCCACTGCATAATTCAAAGCATCACACATCAACTCAAATGGGAGTGTCCAGTCAGGAGCTCAGAGAATAGGCATAGAGGTCAAGGACTCCTTGAGCGTATTGAAAGCCTCAGCACACTTTGAATCTAAATCGAAGGAAGATTCCTTCACCAATAAGTCGCAAAGTGGCTTAGAAATTTTGCTGAAATTCTTAATGAATCGCCTATAAAAACTTGCATGGCCCAGAAAGGATCTAATCTGTTTGACATTCATGGGCAATGGAAGTTTGGAAATAGAATCAACTTTAGCCTTATCCACTTCCAATCCCCTTTTAGACACCACATGCCCAAGTACAATGCCTTTCTGTACCATGAAGTGGCTTTTCTCCCAGCTGAGGACTAAACCAGTCTCCTTACATCTCTTCAGCACATTCTCTAAGTGCAGGAGACATTGGCTGAAAGACGAGCCGTAAATGGAGAAGTCATCCATAAAAACCTTGAGGCACTCGTCAATCATGTCCGAGAAAATGGACATCATACACTGCTGGAAAGTTGCAGGTGCATTACATAATCCAAATGGCATACGCCTGAACGCAAAAGTGCGGTAAGGACTAGTGAAAGTTGTCTTATCTTGATCATCAGGGAAGACTGCAACCTGGTTGTACCCAAAATAGCCATCTAAAAAGCAGAAATACTTGTTCCCTGCCAATCTCTCAAGGATCTGATCAATAAAGGGCAAGGGAAAGTGATCCTTCTGGGTAGCGGTGTTCAGTTTGCAGTAGTCAATGCAGACCCTCCAACCTGTTGAGGGTCTAGTCACCACTTGTTCACCCTGGTCATTTGTTTCTATCGTGAAGCCTACCTTCTTTGGCACCACCTGTATTGGACTAACCCATTTGCTATCTACGATGGGATAAATGATCCCAACGTCCAACCACTTCAGAATCTCCTTTTTAACCACTTGCCCCATGTTGGCGTTAAGACGTCTCTGCATGCTCGAAAGGGTTTGATGGAATCATCAGTATAAATGTGATGCATGCAGAGCGTAGAGTCTATACCCTTAATATCAGCAATCGTCCAAGCTATGGCTTCCTTGTTCCTTGATAAGCAGTCTAACAAGGCTCCCTCTTGCACTTCAAATAGTGCAGATGAGATGATTACAGGAAGCGTATCATTTGACCCAAGGAATACATGAGAGAGTCAGGGAGGGGTTTCAATTCAAGGTCAGGGGCTTGTATGATTGAGGGTTTCATAATAGAAGTCCCCATCTCAGGTAGCAGATCTACCTTAGGCAAACATGATGGGGAAAGAGACTCAGTAGAAGCTCCAAGCAATTCCTCAAGTTCTAGCACATCCCCTTTACATTCCTCCAAGAGATGGGAATGTTCATTTAACATGGCATGCTGAAGGGGGTCATCACATAAAATTGCAGGAGTTGTCTCTTCAATCAGATCATCTACCACCTCAACTTGGGAACAATCCTCAAATCCAACTTGTTTATAAGCATCGAACACATTCAGCCGAATTTTCCTATTCCCAAAGCCTATTTTTAATGCCCCAGTGTGACAATTAATTGAAGCATTAGAAGTCGCGAGAAAAAGGCAGCCCAAGATGATGGAGGGCTTGGTTGGTTTGTTGGTAGGGTCAGTGTCCAGTACTAAAAAGTCAACGGGGAAAAAGAAATCCTCCACTCTCACAAGGACATCCTCCAACAGGCCCCGTGGTGTCTTCAAAGAACGGTCTGCAACTTCGAGGATTACAGGGGAAGGCTTCAGATTGCCTCCTCCAAGTTGTTCATATACATAGCTCGGAAGGATGTTCACCCCCGCACCCAAATCAAGCAGAGCTTCATCTATTTGTAGGTCGCCAACGACCACTGAGATGTATGGGGCTCTTGGGTCCTTAAGTTTTGGGGGTGTCCCATGTTGTATAATTGAGCTAACAAAATCAGGCAGGACAACCTTTGATTGGACCTGTTTCCTTGATTGCCGCTTTTTCGTGCATAGGTCCTTAAGAAAGCGGGCATAGGATAGAATCTTCCTAATAGCTTCAAGCAAAGGCAGATTAATTTGCACTTGTTTGAAAGTCTCCATTATTTCATCCATCCTATCTTTGGCTCCAGATGAGCTAGAAAAAGTCTGCCCAGAGTCAGATAAGCACTCTGGAAAGGGCACTCTCGGCCTTTGGGTGGAAGGGTTGTCATGTTGGGTAAGAGGGGGGACGAGGACAACCTTTTCCGATGAGGTGATTTCAAGCGGAGAAGAGTTGGGCTACTCTTCTCCAGTGGGGTCTAAAGTCGAAGTGGATGGTTTTTCAGAAGGTGGGACTATAGGAGCATCAGGTTTGGAAATTTCTTTTCCACTCCTCAGAATAGTCACCAGCTGGGCTTGCTCCCTAAACATAACCCCTTTCCCTTTAGGGTTCTCCTCAGATGAACTAGGAAGCTTCCCAGTCTCTCTTTTACTCATGGCCTCGACAAGGTGTCCAATTTGTGATTTCATCTCATTGATTGGCTTGCATGAGATTGGATGATCATACTTTGATTCTCCTGCATGTCTTTAAGCAATGCTTTAAGCTCATCCATCTCAGAAGTCTTGGATGTTTGGGAGGTCATAGGAGGTTGATTATACTGTTGAGTCCGAAAGGGTTAGGGTCTTCCCTGAATTAGAGACATTCCCCTGTCTCCATGAAAAATTGGGGTGGTTCCTCCATCCCTCGTTATAAGTGTTGGAAAATGGGTCATTATGAGGTCTAGGTCGGAACTCTTGGGCGGCATTCAAGTTTGCCTGTACAAGGTCAGGGAATTGGGAGGCCAAATGACAATCCACAGTAGCGTGCGTATTGCCATTGCAAATGGAGCATTCAGAAGCTTGGGAAGCAGAGGCATTTGGAGTGAGTTGGCTAGGGTTTGTCATAAGCCTTTCCATGTTTTGGTTCAACAATTGAATCTGAAAGGCCAAATTCTGGGTATCCCTAGCCTCATTTGCCTCCATCTTTCGCTGCATAAGAGTGTGTTTTCTATCCAAATAGGCAGAATTAGGATGGATAGAATTCTCACTCAAAGTCTCAAAAAGATCCCAAGCCTCATCTTTAGTTTTTGTGAGAAAGGTTCCTGCACAGGCACCATCCACTATTTGCCTGTGCTTGTCATTTAATCTAGTGTAGAACCTTTCTACAAGCTGCCATCTTGGCACTTGATGATGGGGACATAAGCGTAACAAATCTTTAAAGTGCTCCCATGCATCATGAAATTGTTCTCCATCTTGTTGAGCAAAACCTATGATTTCCCTCCTGTAGTGATTAGCCTTGCTCATGGGGAAGTATTTTTTCAAAAATTCTCCCTTCAAGGCTTCCCAAGTATCCACTCTACCATCTAGAGTGTGATACCAATGCTTTGCCATATCTTTGAGGGAGAAAGGAAAGAGGGTTCACATTTAGGCATCATCAGTAACACCCTACAATCTCACCGTGGAACAGACCTCAGTGAATTCCTCCAGGTGCCTGTAGGGGTCCTCCCTAGAAGTACCATAGAATGAGGGAAACAAATATATGGTACTAGTCTTGATTTCATATGGATTATCCCCCCCAGGTCTTCTCAGTGTATGGCCAGGTTGATTGATAGGGATAAAATAATATCTCAAAGATCTTTGGTTTTCCACAATTCTATTCTCTCTTTTCTCGACCATCTCTTTTCTCTCTTGGTTGGCTCTCCTAAGGAACCTTTTAGGTTCTGAATTAAACACAAGTTGTCTCCTCAAAGATCTCCTACCAAGCATACACAAACAAACACAATTCCAAAGAACTTTTATGCCTTTAATCAATTAAGGACTTTGAAATTTAAGTCAGTTGTAGATGACAATACAAATTGCCCAAACAATTGCGTGCCTATTGTCGACCTACGAAATGCCTTATTAAAGACCTAATTGGAACTTAGGTACTCTGCCCTAAAGTTCAAATGGTAAAGTACTCCAAGGATGGAAGATCAAGGGATGCAAGTAGGTCTAAGCCTTCCTTTGAAGCTGTGCTTTCATGGTGCTTCTTAACTACCCTCAAAAATCCGTGACAGGGTATTCCCCTCCTTGGTGTTACAAAACCTTTGAGCTTAAGTTTTAAGCACTTTGGTATCTAATGATAAGAGAGTTCTTTCCTAGCAGCTCAAAAACCTAGGAGTGTCTAAATGCGTGCTTAGTGCGTAGTCATGCATGTGTGCATTCATCGTAAAAATTTGAATTTTTTGAATCGCAGCATAATATCTCAAATCAACTCCTTGGGTTTTATACGTTCCTCCTTTGATTAGTCCTTTTTCAGAGAATGTGACCACTTGTTAAATCGTTTCAAGACAACTTATGTGGTCTTGTAATTAAATCCAAAATGCAATGTGTGATCAGAATATGGATGCAAAGTAAGAGAATGCGTACCTTGCTTCCAGCAATCAATGATGCTAGAATGCACTCAATGCAGAGAAATAAATCTAGAAGCTGCTCATATAGACCTGAATGGATTGTCCTAAGGACAGGCAGCTCATTTTTTTTTTAACTACTTATGCACAATCAAAATAAAATCAATCCACAAAAGAAAGTAAAAACCTAAATCTAAAGAAAAAAGGAATAGATTCCCAAAAATTACCCAACACGGGCCTAACAAAATCGGGGAACAAACCCCTAAAACTGTACCCCAGAACAAGGGTGAGAAAACAAACAACTAACCTAAACCTAAAGAGTCTACTCTAGATGCTGAATCAAAAGTTAAGAGGAAGATCCTCCTAGATGGTCCTCCGTGTGGTTCTATGCATGTGGGTCAAAACCCACAAGCTCCTGTGATGATCTCAGAGGTGGCTACAGGATCCACCAAGATGTGAAGCTTAGTTCCTCCTCCAAGCAGTGGAAACAAGGTCCACCATGGCGTTGCTTAGGCCGATGCGACAACTCGTGTGTGATATGCATACCTCTCACCAAATCAAATAAAATAGGTTAAATATGCCTCAATTAAAATGTGAACAAAAAAATAGATAAATGCAAGTTTAAGCCTGTTGCTTCCTCGGAAACGGCACCATTTGATAAGTCAATTTTCGCTTTCGAATAATGTTATTAAGATGATTTGTCGTTGTAGGATCAAAGTGGTGGAAAATCGCCTAACAAAATAATTAAAATTAAAATTAAACCACTCACAAGAGAGTAGGTCATGTCCACAGGGAGGCAATGACTTATTTAAACTCGCAATTAGGTAAAAATTAAGTTCGCTGAACTATTTGTCAAATCAGACAATGCCTATGTAGTTCTGAAAGTAAACCTTAAATTTATGGAGAAGTCAAGGGGTGTTAATGTAATTTTACGTAAGAAAATTGTCCATGTGCAAGGGTATTCCATGTACTATTCACTTGCATGCATACTAAAATGTAATTTAAAATTAAATTCAATGCACATAGAGATGAATGATAAGGTTTAACAATTCTCTAGAAGCATGAGCATGAAGGCATAAACTCACCACAATAAAATAAAGATAAATCAAAATTCATTTTTGTGGTAATGGCATGAAATGTAAATATTAATGAGAGTGAAAACAGAGGATTCTACCTCTCTCCTCCTTGCGCACGAGAGAAAGGTTTATTCGAGGAACTCTTCTGGGAATTAGTTGGCCGGAGCAAGGGCTTCGCAACGGTGGCGGCGGCAGGTTGCGAGACGGCTGGAGTCGGCCGGAAGGAGGAGAGAAGTGGCAGCGGTGGAGGTTGTTGCCACTGGCCACGCTTGCTGCAAGAGCGAGGAGGGGCGGCGTGCAGGCACTGCAGGCGTGAGGAGGGGCAGCGTACGGGCGCTACAGGAGCGAGGAGGCTTGGGCGCGTGGAGGGGCAGGTGCTCTGCAGGCCGCTCGGGTGTGCGAGGTCTAGTGGCCGCACGACTGTAGGTGTTGCAGGGGGTGACGCACGGGCGCTGCAGTGGGGGTGTGTGGAGGTGAAGGCACGTGGAGGTAAAGGCCTGGTGGGGTGCTGGCGTGCACACACTTGCTGCGGTGAAGGTGCAGGCGCGCGGGCGTGCAAGCTGGAGGTGAAGGAGAACGGTGGGGTGCTGGCTGGAGGTGCGCGCGATGGGGTGTTGGCTAGGCTAAGGCGCGGGAAGGAGAGGTTGCAACTCTTTGTGCTGCAACGGGTGTGGTGAGGTTTTGTGGAAGTGGAGGGGAAATAGAGCAACAAGAAATAAGAAGACGGAAAAAGATATGGGAAGCCAGATGTCTGGGATCATTCCCAAACGTCTTAACTGGTGCGGGGGCGAGGAACTGAAGGTGGTTGCTGCCAGTGGTTGCATGGCCTTCAGGCACATGCTCGCGGTGAGTTGCGCAAGCCATTAATCGCATGCGATGGTCTGTCACCCCGCCTACCTGCGGTGGTGTGGACTTGCATTTGCGGTAAGAGGCCGATGGTGGTGGAATGGAAAAGCTCCAACGCTGTGCACAGTGGTGGATCGGAATGGTGGTGGCCTCTTGCTAAGGATGCAGGAACCCTTCTTTTATGCTGCAAGAGGAGTGCAGGTGTAGGCAGGCGTTGGTTGAAGAAGAATCGATGCAGATCGTCAGAACAGAGATCCACGATTTTTGCCTATGCATTGAGCTCGCGCACTCTCCTGCATGCAGCTGTTGGAGAAGAAACAAATCAATAAAATAAATAAGGGATTATTTATGTGCAAACCCTTAAAAGAAATGTGAAATAAAATAATACATGTAATGAAACCTAAAAGATTAACTATGCTATTCTAAATGAATTCTAAGTATGAATGCAATGCATGGAATACGTAAATAAATGAATACCTAGACAAATCCATTTACATCTTATTGTATGCAATTTATATGCCAATATTAATCTAATTCCTATGCATTTAAGTAACTAATTAGCCCACAAATATGGGCTCATCACTTTGGAATGTGATGGGCCCTTTATCTGGGTTGTGTCCTTAATGATTGATTGATATGTGTGTGCGTACACAACCAGTGATTTTCCAGCAAGATTATTTTTTGATGCAGTGAATTTTAGGGTTCAAATCTTGCTTAGTAGCTTTTAGGATTCAACTTTAGGTATATTCAATCAAGTTCAGTTGGCACACCAGGTTTTGAAAGTACAGGTGAAGAAGTTTTCCTTTAGAGCTTAAAAGATTGTGGAGTGCCTGGTAAATCCCTAAAAGTTGAACCTATGTGGCAGCTATTTAATGAGTTGATTTTAGTTGAAGTGGTACAACCCAAACAACTCAAACAATTATCCTAATGCACCACTTAATTAAGCACACCAGTGATTACCTAATCTGATTTCTACTCGATTATGTGTTTGGGTGTGTGTACTAGTTCTAAAGATCAGTTTACCGGTTGAGTTTGAAAATCAGAAGAGGTTGTGTACCTCTGTGAGATTTTTTTAAAATTTTTCTTTTATATGCAGAGGGTGAAGCGGGTGGAGGTGACAAACAAACAATCAAAAACTAACCTTAGAGTTTATAAGAACACCTAGGTTTATTTTTGTTTGTGTTATTACATGGCGAAATGAAAACTAGTGGGTGGAAGGTAGGGGTAAACTTACAAACCCTTCAATAGCATTTTACTCCAATCTACCGCTCTTGCCCATCCCAAGAGAGTACCTGCAATCACAATAAGAAAGGAGAGAGTGAGGTAAAAGATAAGTAAGGCGGGAAAACGTGAAGAATCAAAGAATTTCGCCTCCCCAACAACGGCTCCAAAATGTTGTAGCGAAAATCTACGCAATCAGAATTGGATTTTGAAAAACCCATCGTTGTAGTTTGATTTGCGAAGAAATACGTCAATAGATAAATTTATACCAAAACTCTAAGAATTTTGGGTAGAACACAGGGAGGCGAATGTTTGATTAAAAATACGTGTTTGTTTTGTTTGTCAGGAAATAGATTAGCTAGTCGAAAACTAGCTATCTATTTAACAAATAATAAATAGAAAAGAGAGAGAGAGAATATTACAAATAAAGGCAAAAGAGAGGTAGAATAAACATGGCTTTCATCAACAAATGTTGTTCATTACACTAATCATTACAACTAGAAAGCAGGAAATCTACGCTAGAAAGCATTAAATCTAGTCTAGAAAATGATAAAGAGAATGGAGAGAGAAGTATCCTCCCCGACAATTGCTTGGAAGGCGAGCCAGATGGGGTGACGCCTGGATGACGGAGGACAAAGCGGAAAGAAGGAGAACAAAGCGGGAGGAACTGGGGGCGAGGCAAGACATCGTCATCGTGGGATCCTCTTCTCGAATGGAGTGAGAGGACAACTGCAGGATGCTCCACAAAGGGGGGAGAAGCTGGAAAAATTCTAATTTTTACTCTAGAGAAGCATCCCGGATTTGGGACAAGCTCTTAGAGCTTTGGAGGGGGTGAGAGATGAGAGGAAGGGATGAAGAAAGTGTGGGGGTTGTAGGGCTATATATAGGTGTAGATTGGAGGGGGCAAATGGGTCATTTCACCTTCAATCATTAATTTAGGGCTTTTAGTGATGAATTTAAACGTCGCTAAAGCTCCTGAACATGGGTGTAGGTGCCGCTCGCCTGCACCTTCTCTCCTTCTGCACGCCCCAATGCCAATGCACGTCTGCGTGCTCTCAGCCATCCGATCAAGTGATCGAACAGCTTAAAAACCACCCACGCCACTTCTGCTTCGGGCATTAAGCGTGCCCTTTCAAGAAGCAACGTGACCTCGTTCGCTACTGTTGGATCAAAGATCCATGGCTCAAATTGTGCGCTTGCGAGCCCTTCACATTCACGCCTCCCGTGTCAGATGGCGAGTCTGATGGCACGTCCACAATCCACGCCTATCAATGCAGCCACATAGCTCGCATCTACGCCGCCCACTCACCAACCAACGGCTCAATTGAGCCCGCTCCATGCTCGTGCCTTGATTTGAGGCGCAACGGGGATCGAACCCGAGCCTTGATTTGAGGCGCAGCAGGTATCGAACCTGCACCTTTACCCCTGCATAGCACCTTCACCTGCTACGCTACGCTCGCCAATGCGTCAAGTTAACGACCGAGGTTCGTACACTCATGGCCATTGGATCAAGATCCAACGACCCAGATCTGATGCCCAGTTGAGGAGAGGAAGTGCAGCCGCGATCCAAGGGTCAGTTGGGTGGCTAGGATGGCGCCACGTGGTGCCATCTTGGCCGTCCATCTTCTATGTGTTATAGATGGTGCTAGGGATGTCGGATTGGACCGATTTTTACGTCGTTTGGCTGCAATCGTCGATTCGAACCCATCCATGCAGTCAGATTTGTCATTTGAAGTGCGGATTGACACCATCTTGGCCTTTAAGCTATGATCTTCCTCAGACTATATCTAATGCTACGAAAGTCCGATCGGGACGATCTTGGAGTCATTGAACTTCGATCATTGCCCTAATCAGATCTGTATAGTCAGATCTTCAATCCATGGCCCCGATTAAAAGTCGCCCTGTTACCTGACCACAAAAATAGAAAATTAACCTAAATTTATACAAACTAACATAAATGTAAGATGATGCATGTTATGTAATATTTATAATGTATGATGCAACTCTACACCTAAGAACATGCAAAAATAGGCAGTTTATGTGATATAAATGTGTTTACATCAATGACCACTTTCTGCTTAGCTGAAGGCATTGAATTTAGCGCTTAATGGGAGGCAACCCATCATTCCAAAAACCTGAGACCCTCCTAATTATCCTTTTGAGCATCACGTCCATTGCACTTTTGAGTTCAGTTTTAGAATAGCCAACTCCACCTTTGGTACACATACCAAATCTTGAAATCATCCGCAACAGTCATCTTGACTCATTCACCCACTCGCTGACCCTGTTCTAACCTATGAACCCAACTGATTTCATACCCTCTGGTTTACAATGAGGACATTGCAAAACTTAGGCATGGGGGTGTTAAAGTACAAACAAATAAAAACTCATGTTTTTGAGGGGTTCTTACAAATATATATATATTCCAAAAAACCCAAAAAAATAAAAAAATTTACAAAACAAAAAAAAAATTGAGGAAAGGGGAGGAAATTTTGAGAGATTAATTGCATATCATTTTTTAGGAGGAAAAGAGGAGGTGATTTAAATGTCAAAAAGGAGCAACAAATTTTAGGCAAAAAGTGTTAGTCTTAGTAAATGATTATGGAATCTACTTAAAGATCTAGACCAAATCAAAAGAAAGAAGAAATAAAAATCAAAAAGTGTTAGAGACACGGAGATTAGTATGAGTGCTGATCTTAGGCCTCTTGAGCTTGTTTTAGGCTTAAACATTCACGTATCCGTTAATATCTGGATAGTCCTCAAGTGGTTGAGAAAAATGCAAAGTTTATGTAATATGTTTTAGACTTGGGGATTATTCGGCCTCATTGACTAACTTCTGGCTTGTGGGACTCGGTAACCTAAGCACCCTAATCCACACACAATTCTGGTTCAGTGCGCTTAATCAATCAAAATCACACAAAAGCGTTTATTCTGTTCTGAAAAAAGCTACCAAGATTAAGAGCAGCTTATAAACACAAGTTGATTTGGATGAGTTCCCAGCATGGAAAGGCAGGAAATTCCCCTTAAAAATGTGCAATAACATATCGTCTTCTCAGTGCTTGTCTCCTAGGATATCTAAATATCCTATTAGGGGCATGTAAGCACCTTGTGCTAATTCAGGTGCCATGTGTGGGACTATCCCGAAATGTTAATTTCCAGGGCCTGAATTTAGCTACAGAACGCCAGGACAGCACTATCTAGAAGTGTCGAAAGCCATGGTTCTAGGGGTTGCCATGGGTGGTACTATCCCGAAGCATCGATTGCCAGGTGATTGAACAGCAATCATGCAACCTAAAACACCTAAAGCATCGATTGCCAAGTGATTCTAGCAAAACTTCGAGTCAATGCATTCATAAGCATCATAATTCGCATACTAGTTAGTTTGAGTAGCCGTATAGATAATATCGTCATTTTATGACCTAAAAGAGAGATGATTTTAATTTCAGATGATTCAAAGCCATGGATGTCAGATCAGACCAGACAGATCTGATCAGAACGACGATGGGAGTTCAACGCTTCCAAAATCGTCCCAATCAGACAACTAGAGCATCGTGTATAGTCCATAGAAGAACGGAGATCATGGAGCCAAAGGGCAAAGATCCGAGCGTTACATAAAGAATCCAATCGTATGGATGGATCCGGATCGACGATCGCAGTCCAACAGCGCAAAAATCAACTCGATTGGAGGTCTACATCACCAGATAGAAGGAAAAGAAGATGAACGACCATGATGATGCCATGTGGCACCATCACAGCCGCTCCCTCACCACCGCCCCATCTAGGAAGGTCTCACCGCACGCTGTGGGCTGTTGGATCTTCATCCAACAGCCCCAAGCGTGCCACGTCACCTGCCGAGGTTGGATCAAAATAAAGATAAATAAATGCATATATATATCAAGAGGTTTGCGCAGCGCATTAGCTCACGTGCACGCGCGTGGGTGCGAGACGCGAGTTCAAGCCCGGGCACTATGCGAAATTAAAGCGGCTACGTACGGGCGCGTGTGGGGACGATGGCGCGATTGTAAGGCCACGTAGCACAATCAGAGCACGTCGCGGCCGAATGCACGTATAACATGCAATCCCACGCATTTTTCAAACAGACGTATGTGTTAAGCCGTCCAATCAACGATCGGACGGCTGACGATGAGGTTGGATTTGAAGGCATGCGGTGAATGCGAAAATGCGAAGGCGCAGGCTAGCGAGAGCCGCGCAATGAGGACCTGAGGGCGCACAGCGTGCCACGTGTTGCCACCAGGACGAATCCAAGCATAGAAGGCCTTTTGAGAGTTATTTTTAGGCCAAATTAGGGTCGTTGATCTCCCGATCAGCGGATCTAATTAGCTAAGGGGTTGTTGCACAAGATTAAGGGCTGAAATAAACTTTTTGCCCTCCATAAAAGCTATAAAGAAGGCCTAGGGCCACCCCAGTTGAAGCATCCACTTAGCATCTCTCTCTTCCATCAACTCCAGACATCTCGCCTTCTATTCAATTCTCCGTCTCCTCTGCAACTCCACTCCGACTTCATCCCGACGCTCTAGATCTAAGGTGCTGCCGCATCTCGCACAAGCATCCTGCAAGCGGCGTCGTTTCTCTGCCACTTTCCTCTATCTCTCTCTCCCTCTCTCTCTTTCTCTCTATCTATATTTACTTTTTGCATAGCAATTTCTATTATGAAAAATTCTTTATCAATGCAATGAAATCTGATCTTATGAATATTTGATGTGTCTCTATACATATATACATATATAAATATCTTGTTAGAACTAGTTTCATTGAAAAGCTTCCATTAAAAATTGAGATTGCCTCCCTGCAAAAGACCCAGTACTCATCAATTTTATAAATATTATTTGTCATCGTCTTTTCGTGCTATACTACAACTAAACAACTTTTAACCGCGATCACGCACCAGACACCAGGGTCCCTACGAGGATTGATGGTGGGAATAAGGAATCCTATACATACCGTGTTTTGAGCCAATTCGAAGCTAGAAATAAAGAAAAGAAAAAGACAGAGAAAGCTCTCCAAAAATGCAAAAATTCTTCTATCCCTCTCTCTTGCAAAAATGCACTGCAAACTGAACCTGAACTAACCATGTTACAAGCACGGGTACTTTAACCGCTGGGTCCAACGAACCTTAGGATAGTTTCTGTGGACCTTAGAAACCTTCGCGGTAGACTGAGGCTAAAGCTGGTCAAGTCTGGATCTTGGTTGGTACTTGAGTACCTCTAGGCCTATTATTAGCATTCTGACCTAATCTAAAGAAAAAGAAACACACATCAGAGATCTGAGCATCAAAAGTCATGGTCTAGAATTCAAGTTAAATTCCATAAGATTTTGCTAAGGGACTAGAAAAAGTTAGGCATGGGGGTGATCTTCTAACCACCCTCATAAGCCCATCTTAGCCCTCCACCCATTAATCACACCTATCCCCCTACCACTCCTATAAAAAGACCTAACCTACCACCAAAAAGGGCCATCCTTGGTTATACTTTTCTACCCATATTCCACCATATCCAATGTCCAAGGAGAGAAGGAGAGGAGGAAGAAGATCAAGGAGACACCTTGTCTCCATGGTGGCTCCAACTTCTTCTTCCATGTGTCGCCACCAAACTAAGGGGAAGGCATGCCCACCTAGGGCTTGCCAGGAAGAAGAGGAGAGCCAGGCGCCAAGAGAAATGTTTTCTTCAACCCAGGGGCAACCTGAGTTGGAGTGGAAACTGTGCAGTATCATCACCATCTTCTTCATAAGCATTCTTCTACATTTTCTTTATAGTTTTGCATAGTTTAGTGCTTGTTTTTTTGGTTGGAGATTATAAGTGAGAACCCTCTCACTTGTGAGTTCTCTAACCCATTGTAAAACATTTTTTTTAATTAAACAAAAGCATTCCACTACTTTCTTTTAGATAGATTTTGATTGTGTTGTGACTTTCTTCTTCATTACTCTAAGCCTTCTCTGGTTAGGGTGAGTTGAAGAAGCAAGGCACTTGTTGCTTTGCATTTTCCGTAGCTTTAATTTCTGTCTCTCTTCATGATTGTTTTGCCCGTATTTTAAAAACTCTAAAAAAATTTACACATTTCAAAACCAAAAAGAAGTCGATTTCCAAGATTCAAGTGAGAGATTCTGTTTAAAGCATTCCTACCTCTCTTGGGATGACCCAAATACTTTCCCAAGTACTCAAAGTTTATATATTTAAAAGTGATCCAAATTGCGTGTTACAGCGACCTAATTCACGATTTTTACAAATCATGCTTTTTAGCGATCACCCCACTCCTAGTCAAAGAAGGAAGGAGCAAGTCGAACTGGAGGAGGGTAGGTAGCAGTGAAATGCTCGTAAGGCGGGAAGGCTAGAGGTACAGCAAAAGAGGCTCCTTGATTAGAAGGTCGGTCACGCTCCTGAGGCATCTACTTCTAGGGGTCTGCATCCTCACCACAGGCTCCCTGAGCTTGCTCCACTATAGCATATGTGAGCTTATCAAAGATGGAGACTCTAGTGATAAGTTGTTTATGATTAATATCCATTAGGACATGAAAATGTAGGAAGATATGAGATAGGCGAGTCCCAAACTGGAAGGAGCTGGTGGGTTTCTTATCCATCAAGTAAAGAATCAAGTGGTTCCAGTTGAACAACTTGTTCTTCAAGAAAGCATAAAGTGTGATAAGCATGATCTCGGGCTAGTTTTCAAAGGAGGTCAACTTTGACATAAAATTTGATAAAAAGACTTGATTAAGAAATCAAGGAAGACAACTGAAATAAGGGGATTTGGTTGGGCGACCCAAATCATAGTAGGAGAGAGTAAGTAGAGTCTCCCTAATAGTGTCACTCTGAGTCAGTTGGTGGAGCTCAAGAAAAGTAGAATCAACACTAGGACATTCAAGAATCTCAATGAGGATATCGGCATTCACCAAGACTTCTATCACATAAACATTGGAGGTAAGATCAATGTTGAACCCCTCACCTATATTTTTCAAATTAGCATAAAATAGGTGACAAGCCATCGAGTCAACACCTAGAATGCGGCTATTCTTGGAGTTGGCATAGAAATTACGCTCAAAATGACATAAAATCTGGTGATAGGCAAACTTAACCCAAGATTGGGAAAGATCATCTCAAAGTAGGGAAATTCTACGAGGCAACAGACATAGGGAGAGAGCTTGGCTAGTATGGAAAAATACTCATGGGCAGCCTCGGTGATGAAATATCAATCACATGTGTCATCATGTGAGGTGGAGGAGGAAGGGCATGTGCATTTTAAGGCCATAATAGTAAGAAAAATGCATGTTGGTCGATCAAACAGGATGTGTTAGTCGATCAAAAATGAGGCGTGGAAAAAATGAAATTTGGTTGATCAACTAGGAAATTTGATCGATCAAATCAAATATTTTGTAAAAAAACAAAGACTTCCATGGATGATTTTTGCTCACATACACCAAAATAGAGACAAGCAAGCGTACAAGATCAACACCAAAATAATTGAGTACCATCTAAGCACAAGAAATCCAAAAGAAAAGGAAAGTTTTGGATAGGGCTTAGTGTTATACCAAGATCTATCGGAATGATTGATCAAAAGAACAGCAGATGAGGGACTGGTCGTTCGAGGACAGTGAGGTCACGGGAGTGCTGAGCGGCGACACGCAAGGGCGATGGCGTCGTGTCAAGCGACGTACAGTGCGCTCACAGCGAATAGGGCAATGCGAGGTGGCTGCACAAGGAGGACATTGGAGGGAGGGAGATCGAAGGGTCTGGTCGTGCGGGGACGACCATGGCGTTGGTCGGTGGCGCCAGTCGTGGAGGTGGAGGAGATGGGTTGAGTGTTTTGGTCGGTGGGGTTGCTTGTAGGGTAGGGTGTGTTTTTGGTATGGTAGAGTTGAGGTAAAAAGAAATGAGTGGTAAAAAATAGGTGTTTTTATATTTTTTGAAGAGGTTAAGTATGGTAAAAACATATAGGGTATGTAATCAACATAATGGGCACGGATTGGGTGGAAAGAATCGAGATTAGAGGTGATTAGAAATGAAATCGTGAAAGTAGATTTCATCTAGAACTAGTCGATCAAAACTAAAATTGATTGATCAGATAAGAATCATGGTCGATCAAGGTTCAAAGTTTTGGAGGGAAAATTTCCCAACCAAGCACAATGGTCAATCAAACAAGAAAATTGGTCAACCAAACTTCAAATTTTTGGAGGGAAAATTCCCGCCAAAAAGTGGTCAATCAATCTGAAGAGTTTGATTGATCAAACAGTGTTGGTCGATCACAATTATATTTTTGATCGATCAACAGGGCAAAACACATCAATCAAGATTTTTCAGTTAGATCTTTTAGTCTTGATGGTCCTAGGGCACGACATATAAGGTTGAATATACCTTTTTGCAAGGGTTTGGTGAAAATATCAGCTAAATGGTTTTCAGTTTGAACAAATTGTAAGTTTATTTCACGTTTTAGTACATAATCCCTTAGAAAGTGTATCCCCTACACAAAACCCTCAACAATAAACCAACACCTAGACCTAGTCTCCACTATCAAAACCACATCCTAGGGACCTAAACCAAGATCCTTAGCCAGTCACCTTGATCCACCATATACCCCCTTGGATCACCATCCAAGGGTCAACATCTACCTTGATTAATTGGCCTAAACATAACCCTTATATCTTGATCCTACGACCATTATTTATCCTACACATCTATAAAAACGCCTAGCCTCTACCACTTAAAAACCAATTAGTCTTAGTTAATTAGTAGCCTAGTTTAGTAGTAGCCTTAGACCTTAATGCATAACCACCACCCTCCCTCTAATTTCCCCGGTCTTCATCTTCTTCCTCCCAACACCCTAGATCTAAAGCTCTGTCAAAAGCTTCATGCAAGCATCCCGCAAGTGGCTCTACATCTTTCTTTTCTTCGTGTACTTTATTACGCTCTTATTTGTATTGTAATCTCTTATATAGATTTGACTTGTAAGACAATTTTATATTAGCAATAAAGTCATTATTCATGTGATAACCTTATTTCCATCATTATCTGAATTCTATCTATTTCCATTATTGCCATTCTATTCTATTCCAGAAAAGATAAAAAAATAATAATCACTATAAAAAATTTTAAATAGCGGCTATCTCTTTATGTTCAACCTAGACTCCTTGTAGACATTTCAATTTTTAATTTATTGCTTTATTACGCACTACAATGATTTTAGATTTTAATTGTGTAGTTTTAGCATTATCAGATGAGAATGAAAACCAAAACATTTCCCAAAGGTCTATCTTCTTCTCTTCTCACCTTGGATCTGATTAGGACTCTACGATCACATGTCCAATTGTCATCCCTAATATACATGGAGTAAGCTTATGCCTCCAATCTATTACATACACCTATGTAACTAATTTATGTGATCTCTTTGAAAGACCATATACCTCTTATCCCTTCCTATATACATGAGCTTTCTACTATCAACACCAAGATCAGTGCATGAATTATTTCTCTACCAAATGCATGTGTTCATGAACAAAGACGCACATCTGTCTCAGGTCAAAGGATAAGCTTTCTCTATAACAACATTGGAGGACTTCTGCTATCTCTTATTTCATCAAGTTAACTCCTTAATCCATCCCACACAGCGTCTAGAGAAGACTATCATCTTAACTAATGGGAATACCATCATAGGCCCTAACTAGCCCATTTTAGCCTGGAATAAAAGATAAAATCTCCTATGTATCCATCAGAGGGTCTTATATGCACAATGTTCTGTTTTGAGAAGAAAGTAAGAAACCAAGGTTATTTCTACAATTTTAGCAGCATTCCATGAACACAGAATAACCAAGGGTTGGCTAGGGGTTAACTAAAGGTCAAATGAACATTAAAGTCAAATAAGTGGGTTCATGCAGATAGAACGGGTTTTCACGTATTTCGAGAAAAAATAGCAACCCAAACCTAATTTCAGACCTACTTAATTAACAGAGGTTTTGGTAAGGATAAAATTTACCTAAACCTTCTAAAATACATATAAAAATATTCTATAAGGTTTGGCATCCTTGATTTGACCATCTGAACCCATTTTGACCTAAAATAAAGTCTTAGACAGGAAGTTGCCCTAATTTTGGTTTTTGCATAAATTACCCAATCAAACTTAACCAAAACCAAAATCCAACTTCACCATCAGATTCCTTGAGTTCAAATTAGGTTTTTACCAAAAATTGGGTTCAATCAGAGATCATTTCGACCTAGTTTGCATTTTGCTCCATTCAGACTCTTTCTTTCTCACATCCACCCCTAACTTTCAAAAATCCTTACAAAGACCCCCTTAACTTCATTGTCTTCTTCGCATTTGGGTCCCTACTGCCACGGCAAGTGTGAACCCACATAGCCAAGCTCTCAATCAAAGATTTCTCCCTGATTACTTGGCCAATCCCTTCCAAACTTGGAAGGGACAACCCTAAGGAGATCCCTGATCGATTAAACCTAATCCCAAACTCCAAATCCGTCTAGATTGCTCATACAAATCCAAGGATTTCAAGAATCCTTCTTCCTGAAAAACTGAGACTTTCACGCTTGTTTCCAAGCTTGGGAGCTTGCTTGAAGGCCTATAAAAGCCCTCATGGACAACCTCACTTAGCAAGTTGCTGGGCCACAAATCTCTTCCTTTCTCCCTCTCCGACCTGCTCCAACCTCCACTTTGGCAACCATCCTCCCCCGATCACCATTCCTGCCGCTACATACAATAGGCGGTAGGATCTTCTTCCCTGCTTCAATCCGCACCTCGCAATATCAGCGCGGCGCTCTCCAGTCCCCTCCTCGTCACTGTCCCCCTCCTCAGAGCATTCATCTTCTCCGGCGTCGGTCTATCATAGCCAATGCCTCCTTCACAACCTCCTTGTTCGCTAGCTACCATCGATGACTCCCCTACCCCTACTAATCATCCCAGCACTTCGAAATTCAGTTTCGATCACCGACTCGCCCGCTCCGCCGTCATCTTCCAAGTTTCTAGCATACCTCCGGTGACCTCGACAGCACGCTACACGCCACGAATCCACCCGTTCTCGACTCCATAACCTCCGTCGTGTCCATGCAAGCAAAACCCCTCAAGAAATTGAAAGGATTACTGCACCCATCACCTCCATGAACACCTCTGCCTCCGCACTCATCTTCCACCTTCACCATGCTCACACACACACATTCACAGCACACCACCACCACCACATTCGCCGCATTTTTGCAAAGCTCCTGAGCTACTCTGATGTGGCCATCAAGCCATATTACTTGTTTCAAGTCCTCACCGTCGCTCCACTGTCGTAGTCATCTTCTCCGACCTCGGTTGCAACTCTCTAGCTATTCTTCATCGCAATCACTTCCAGAGGACACAGTCTCACTCTAGGTGTATGCCCAAGTTATCAATTGAAGCACACAACCTCAACTCCACTTGCGATTAGAAGAAGCATCGCCTGCTGCTGCTGTAAAGAAAAGGTGGGAAATAAAGTCCCACATCGTGGGATTGGGAGCTTGCAACGCAGCATAAGAGGAATTTTTGCATTGGACCCCTCACCCAGTACATGAGGGATCAGGTCCCTCCTCACGCCCTCTTCACTCCTCGATTACCACTCACACCCGGTAGCCCTAGTCCCCTGCCCAGATCCGTATACCCGCCTGGATACCCGATAAGCAACCCGATTACATGGGTTTGAGAGAGAAGAGAAGAAGGAGAAAGAGAGGAGGGTTTTGTACTGCCTCCCTATCTCTCTACACTTAGTTACTAAGAGGCTTTTGTGCCTCTGATTGGTGTTGTGCTATGCCTCTCTCTTGAGGCTTGAAGGAAGGAAGAAGAGGCCATTGCCTCTCTGTCGAAGCTGCTCCTCCTAAACACTTAAGCCGTCTGGGGCTTATTTCTGTCGTCTGATTTCTGAGGCATTTGATTCTGTGGTTGAGCTTACTATTCATATATTTGAGTATTTGTGAGGTTTAAAACTTAGAGGGCAATTTGGTGATTCAAATCACCATTTTACCCTAATCTATTTGCACATTGATATTTGGATCTATTGATATATTTTTCTAAATTATTCTTCTATTCTTAATTGCTTATATTTTGCTTAGAATTGTGATCTGTGAGAATGAATTGCCATTATTTCTCCCAGTGAAGGACCTCATACTTGCGAGTTATAAATTTTAAGTGTTTTTGAGCGATTTTGACTTGCTACGACAATTACATACTTTAAAAACATTGATCTTGCCTCGATAAACATTTTGGCACTGTTGCTTGGGAGTAACGGGTAGTTCAGTTTCACTGATTACAATTTCTGATTTGAATCTAACTTGCTTTATCTGATTTGTTGTGACTGTGCAGGGTACACAGGAGAAGATCAGCTACACGACAGCCACTCCAGGGGTAGGTAACCTCGTTTCCTTTTTCGTTAACCCCTATTTCTCATAGGATTAAAAAAGGAAAAAATCAATTAGGTCAACTTGCACTCTTTATTTAGAATTAATCACTTCTGAGTTGCCTAACTTGATCTATTTAGAAACCCCTCTCCAAGATTCCTACACTTATTAGGCATTTTAGGTACTTAAGGCTACTCACCTTCTTGATTAAGCCCTAGGTGCCAACTTTGGAAGAAATTGATTGGACCAAAAAGAGCCAAATTAGGGTTTTCATCTTAGGGTTAAGAAACAAACGTGCCTAAAATAACAAGAATCGATTTTCCTGCATCGTGTGCTACCTAAGCCCTTGTCTAAAGTTACCTAATCAAGGAGACCCTAAAATCAAGCTCTAATCATCCACTTGAATCTTAAAATTTGGACTTAATAACAAGGACAGGTCAAGTGAAGTTGATCCATCTTGTGGGTCAACCAATCTTCAAATTAGGTCACCAAGCACAAATCAACTCTATAGTTCAAGTGGAATTCTATGCACCTCAACTCAGATTTAAAATTTGGTAGACTTAAGAGGTCAAGTCACTCATTCTGGTCTATTTGGATCCGCAGTGACAAGGAAGGTCGAGTGGGGAAAACCCTGTAACCCATGGGGATGCTCTACCATGTAGGGGTCTTTGCAGGACTCTCCCTTCCTAGCTGCCTAGTTACTTCTCAGGTGAGTGACTTTCTGATCAAGAGGTATCATCCGCCTCGAACCTCCTTAATCATCCAAGCATATTTGGGTGCCTCGATTGGGTCCATCGAATATTTTGTCCCTCATCTACTCTGATAGTGCATGTTCGGAGGAGGTCCTTAAGACCACCCTTGAGGCCTCCATTAGTTGTTTACTCTTGTCGAGGTCAAGCCTTGACTCACTTGTTTGTGCCACCTCCTGACCAGATCGATATCTTTCCTGATTCATCTGAGCCTAGATCTCCTTCATCCATAATCATGGAACACCCAGCAGAAGAAGAAAAATATCTCCAGAATCAGCTCCAATTCCATTCTTTCATGGATCCACCGCAGCATCCTATGATGCGAGATCATTACAATCCCGCTGCGATAGCAATCAAACCTAGAGTTCAAATCCTGGCTGGAGGATCGAATACTGAACTCAAGCCCAACATGATTCATGCTATCCCTAATTTCATGGGCATAACTCCGAAGATCCCTTCCAACATATCAAACAACTCAAGTATTTGGCCTAGACCTTTCAGACAAATGCTCAAGATCAAGACACCCTGCTCATGAAGATGTTTTCCTTCTCCCTCATGGATAAGGCTACCCACTACTACCAAACCCTAACTCGTCCAATCAACACATGGGCTAAACTTCAATCCGAATTTCTAAATAAGCTTTTCCCCATTAGTCGGAAAAATGCTCTGAGGCACCAGATCACGAACTCCACTTAGAATGCGGGAGAACCACTTCATGAGGCATGGGATCATCTTCTGGATCTCATGCGAAAATGCCCCCATCACGGAGTTCCTAAATGGGAACTGATGAGAACCTCATCATGAACCCTAACTAGCACAATCTAACCTAAATATGCGAGAAAAAGCTCCTACATAACTCAAAGAAAGGCTTGACTCAGAGAATTCTGAGTTTAACAAAAAAATAAGTCATAAGGGGTAAAAATGTAATTTCACCAACACAATCTGTAAAAAGGGTAACTCAAGGTCCAAACATAGGTCAAACTAACCTAATAAGAAGGAAAGTGAGATGATCTGATCCAACAAGGGCTATAGCAACTCCAAGGAATTAAATGACATTCTGTAATCCTAAAACAAACCCACTTCAATTTACAAGGTTTGAGGTAGGGTAAAAATTGACTAAACCCTCTAAAATTCATAGAAAAATAATCTCTAGGGTTTATAACCTTCAATTTGGCCTTGGGAACCCATTTTGACCTACATTGAGAACCATGCCCAATTAATGATTTAATTTGGGTTTTTACGTAAATTGGTCAGTCAAACAAGGTCTGACCTAGAAATAAAATTCACCATTAGAATCCTTAGGTCCCATTTAGTCATGCATAAAAACTTGAGCCTAAGAAGCGACCTTCTTGACCGACTTTGCAATTTGGTTCTCATTTATTACTTTTCGACCCTCAACTTTCGAAACCCTTGCATTTTGTCCCCTATGTTCTTCCTTGTTATTTTCATACAGGTCCCTCCTGCAAGTCTTTGCGCAGTGCCATGCTCCGGCGACTTTGCGCGGAGCATGGCGCCGCATAGGGTGAGGGAGGTGTCCTGCAGGTTGAACTCGGTGTTCCCTGCGACGTCTGCTGTCACAGGGACACCACCATGCCTTCTGTCCTCGCGCACACCTTCCGTGCGAACGCGCAGAAGGTATGGATCGAAATCCCGGCCATTCTCCGGCGAGGGAGGCACGTCACCTCCCTGTGCCCACCCCTCCGCCACCGCCTTTATAAGGACCAGCGTCGCCAGCCGATTTTGAGAGCTTGGTCCTGACGGAGAAAACCCCTACCATTCCTCTCTTCCCACTCCGGCAGAAACCCACTAGCTTCGACAGCTCCTCCTCCTCTGTCTCATCGCTCTGCTGCAATACCAGCAGCAGAGCCACCTTCGCCTACTCTTCCCGCGTCGCGCCGTACCCAGCGCGCACCCTCCGGCTCTCTTCCTCGCCGCCGCCCTCCCCCTCTAGGTATTTCTTCTCCGACGATAGTCGGCACAACTGCCGCCCTGCTCCGGCCCCCTTTGTCCCTATAGCTAAGTTCTAGATACTCCCTGTACTCCTCTCTCTCTTTCCCTCAAATCTTTTTATTCAGACCGCCCCTCGACAACGCTTGACCACCCTCGTCTTCCACGCCTCCAGCCAACCTCCGGCGAGTCGCCCCCATCATTCCACCACTCCACACGACTCGCCAACAGACCCAAAACCTCCGCCTCATCACACTGAACCACTTCCGCCCCTCCACTGCCACTCCACACCCCCACAACACTCCCCCAATCAGACCCATTTTTCCGGTCGCAGTCCTACCTAGCCCCGCCGCCAGACACCGCCCCACAACCTGCTACACCCCGCATCACCTTCGCCGTGACATGGCGAAGGTCACCCTGTAGTTTGATTAGGCCAAGAGGCTGTGTTTCTGTCTGACAGGGTCGGAGCCCCAGCCGCCATTGACGACGACTAAAGGAGCTTCCACACGAGCTCCAGGCCCTGTAGTAGCAGGATCCCAGCCGAGGCAAGCTACAGAGACTTGGGCGAAGGCAACAAGCAGGTCTGCGAAGAGAGGCGAGGACGCAGCTGCTGAGGCCAATTCGTGGCTCTCCTGCGGGTGTGCGCGAGCAAGGGATAGAGTTTAGTCCAACATCGTGGGATTTCGAAACGTCGCACTGGCTTAAATTGATTTTGTGTTTTCTCTTAAGCGCCTCGAGACACAGGGGGTGAGGTCCCGCACCCCACTCACCCGCCTGGTCCGCGAGTTCACCACGCGGATCCGGCGAACCCGACCCGACACCACCTGCGCACTCCTCGCGTACCATACACGCCGGTACGCCTGGTCCCGGGTACGCAACCCGACCCGATAACCCGGCTCTGGGAGAGCTTCCTATGAGCAGTTTGCAGAGAGAGAGAGACGTGCGGGTAGAGGGAAGGGTTAGGTTTTGCTGTGGTTTGTGCAGGGACAGGGTGCGAGGGAAGAAGGTTCACACTTGGCCGCAGGAAGAAGAAGAACTGCAAAAGGCCAAGGAAGAAGAAGAGAAGAAGGAGAAGCAGCAAAGGAAGAAAGGGGAAGCACTGTAGCAGACCACCATTTAAGCCGTCTGACTGAGATATCAGACGACAGATGAAGCTCTGAAGAGAAAGAAGAGAAGAAGAAAAAGAAAAGAAAAGGTTCCGCTGCTGAAAGAAAAAAAAGAGAAGGAAGAAAGAAAAAGAAAGAAAGAAGATAAAGAAGAGAAGAAGAAGAACTGAAGAAGACCCGTAAAGAAAAGAAGAAAAAGAAGAGAAAAAGAAGACAAGCAAAGAGAGAAAGAAGAGAAGAAGAAAAAGCCAAGCAACAAAAATCTACTTCTCCCTCTCTCTCTCTCTTATTTTTGTAATAAAGAAACATTATACTTCTAAAATTCCAGTAGCTCCCTAAGTTCGACCTCGGGAAAAATATTTCTGAGTAAAATTGTAATGGCAACGACAATCGTAGCTATTTTATCTATACCACAATGATATTTCTGTAATAAGCACTAAAACAAACAAAGACTAGCCACGGTTCGGTCGACCAATCGCCATTTTCAGGAACAAGTCTAGTCTTTTTACTAGGGACTTCGTGAAGATATCAGATTATTCGTCAATGCGACCTGTGGTGGCAACATCATGGGTCAACATGAGGACACTGTGTGGGAGATCCTAGAGAATATGTGCGAGAACTCCATCAATAATGAATCCATGGGCATGTTCGACAGGACGACTGCCTGTGCATTGACGAACACTCGGGGGGCACACAAGACCCAAGGCCTATCCACACCCATCGATCTGGAGCTAGTGGCCAATCTCTTGGACAAGGTCTCAATTATCGAGAAAAAAGTGGACAAATTGACTCGACACTGGTAAAGAGCCACCTCAGCATAGCAAAACCCGTTTGCGCAACTGCCCTCTAGTAGGGAAGCTGTGCATAACATCTATCACCACTATTCTCAGGGGATGGACCCATATTTACCCCTATCTGATCCTGGTTTCGGAGGACACTCTGGGACCTCCTGCCCAAGTTGGGGGAACTCTAAACCCTCATATTCTAACTTCTCTGTGGTTCCTCAGACCTGCGTGGACCTCAACACCATCCAGAATGATCCATTCTCTAACACTTATAACTCTAGATGGCGAAATCATCCTAACCTTGCATGGTCAGGGAATAGTCAAAATCCAAGATCTTAATTTCAGCCCCGACCACAAGCTCCATGCTCATATCAGCCTGTTCAACCAAAGCCCAATCCGACTTACCAGTCTAGTTCGACACGAGAAGATCAAATGACTTTAATCCTTCAAACCCTGGCCGACATTCAAAGGATGAATGCGGCTATGTAGAACAACACAAGGACAAGATCACAGAGGCCGTAATCAGCCCACACAGATGGTGAATTCTCGCCAGCTGGTGCACTTCCTTCACAACCTCTACCTAATCCGAATAACGTGCCTAACCAGAGGCACGTTATGAACCCGAATTAGGGCCAAGCTCATTATGTTTATCAGGCCCCTTCTACTCCATCACCCAACAGGATGGAAGCTTTAACATCAAATTTAGGATATCAGTAGCAGACACCTATTTTGCCTAACCTAAACCAAAATCAAGTAGGACTTAACTCCATCACCACCTGTAATGGCAAATCAACCTAGGATCCAACATTTCCTAGCCACGACAAGCCTGAAAATTCAGAATCCAACCCTAAATTGGTGATTCAGGACACCCCTATCCCAGATAAAGAGCCTGAATCAATTCTAGAGGAACCGACTAAGGTTCCATTTCTTGAGGCCTTGACCAAGGGAAAGATGAAATCCAAACTCAAGGCATTAGAGGAAGATCTGGTCAGGCTCTTTGAGTAAGTTCAGATAAACATTCCCTTGATGGATGCAATCCGTCACATACCGGCTTATGCGAGATTTCTAAAAGATATATGTACACCTAAGCGTAAGCCGTGAACCAAGGGCGGGAGTCCAATCATCTTGTTGGAGCAAGCCAACTCCATCATTTTTAGCAAACTCCCACCAAAGGCAAAAGATCCTAGTACCCCCCTGAGCTCCTACAGAATCGGTGATATAGAATTTGATAGAGCCTTATTGGATCTAGGAGCTTCCATAAACTTGATACCTACATCCCTACTCAACCATCTTGAGGAATCTGAGCTTAAACCAATAGAGGTAACTTTGTAGTTAGCAGATCGATCGATCAAGTCACCAAAAGAAATTCTCAAGGATGTTCTGGTTTGGATCTGTGATTTCTACTTCCCTATGGACTTTATCGTGCTAGACATGAATACTCCTGAGAATCTGAAGAATACACCGATTATATTAGGAAGACCATTCCTAGCCACAGCTAGGGCGAACATAAATTGCGAAGAGGAGCATATCGAGTTAAAATTTGGGAGCAAGACATTAAAGATTTATATCTTTAAGGCCTAGAATGGAATTAAATGTGGGGCCATTGAACAAGTATGTGATATCAGTTCTGTGATTGACCCACTCATAGAGGAAAACCTGATTGTTTCCAATCCTCAAACACAAAAAGATCACGACCCACACCTAAAGGAGCCTAAACCTAGCCCAGATACACCAATAGCTCCTACCTTTTCTCCTGAGCCCCACCTCGAACCTCCTGCTGCTGATAATCCTGTTATGGAGTTGAAACCCCTCCTAGATCATTTGAAATACATCCTTTTGGGTTCAAACCACACGTTTCCTGTGATCATCAATTCCCGACTCACACCTAACCAGGAAACAAAACTGATTTTTGTCCTCCAGCAGCATCGGAGAGCCACTGGATGGACTCTCGATGACCTAACTAGTATCAATCGCTCCAATTGTACACACCGTATCTACACAGAAGAGGGTTCACGACCATCTTGAGAAATGCAGAGACGACTCAATCCGAATCTACAAGAGGTCGTCAAGAAAGAGATCATCAAATGGTTAGATGCTGGGATCATCTATCCTATCTCAGACAGCCATTGGGTCAGCCCAAGTCAAGTGGGCCTAAGAAGGCAGGGCTCACCGTTATCACAACCGAATCCGGGGAAACCATCCCGACCCATATTGCAAACTCATGGAGAGTCTGCATTGATTACAGAGACTAAATGCCTCCATAAAGAAAGACCATCTTCCTCTGCCATTTATTGACCAGATACTCAAAGAACTGGCAGGAAATCAATTTTTCTATTTTCTAGATTGGTACTCCAGATACAATTAGGTGGCAATTCATCCAGAAGATCAGGAAAAGACCACCTTCACCAACCCCTATGATACGTACGCATTTCGTAGGATGCCATTTGGGCTATGTAATGCACCCACTACGTTTCAGCAATGCATGCTAGCCATATTTTCCAATATGGTAGGTGAGTACCTTGAAGTCTTCATGGATGATTTCTCGGTATTCGCTGAATCTTTTGATGATTGCCTCCTACATCTGGTCCAAATCCTCTGGAGGTGCATTGATATGAACCTGGTTCTTTTCTGTGAAAAGAGCCACTTCATGGGTCCTAAGGGTATAGTCCTAGGGCATCTTATCCCTGAGAAAGGCATCCAAGTCGACCGGGCTAAGGTAAATTTGATTTCCAAGCTACCAGTGACTAACTCGGTCAAGGACATCATATCTTTCCTAGGGAACGTTGGATTTTACCGTCAATTCATACTCGATTTCTCGAAGATGGCACGTCCCTTGACGAATCTTTTATCAAAAGACACTCAATTCAAGATAACAAGTGAGTGCATTCACACATTTAAGAACCTGCATGACCGAGTTACCCTAGCACCAATCCTCCAATATCATAACTGGTCTCAACCCTTTTAGATCATGTGTGATGCATCTGACTATGCAGTGGGAGCGGTGTTAGGACTACAGGGAAATACACTTTTGGCGACGGTTGAAAACCGTCACCTATTTCCTAAAAATCGTTGTATTCTATCGTCGCCAAAGTGTGCGTAGTGATAACGTATAGCTGACGGTTTCAATTTCAACCGTCGTAATATATAGACGATAGTTTCTCTAACCATCAGAAATATCACTGCACGACAGTTTTCATCACCGTCGTCTATGGTAGGCAACGGTGATTAAACTGTCTTATCATTGTATAAACAACAGTTATTGGTATAACCGTCGTGTATCCTAATATGCTGGTTACTTGTAGAGCTGTCGTATCAATGCGTACAAGATAGTTGTTAAACCGTCGTAAACGTACAAGACGGTTTGTCTAACCGTCAGGAATATCACTAAATGACAATTGTCATCACCGTCGTATATGTTAGGTGACGGTGATATGTAGAACCATCGTGTATCCTAATATAAACCATCGTAAAATTATATACATGATGGTTCTTTTTCCAACCGTCGTCTATATATGTATATTTTTTTTAATTTAAGATTCTACGCATGTGCCTTACTCTATGTGCCATTTCCCGTCGTATATATACATGACAGTTCTATATATATGTATGAACCATTCAAAGAAAAAGAAAACAAGAATTAATGTCAATCAAAGTGCCATGCATGTACTAATTAACAATTAAGAATTGGCTCTAATGAAATCTGTAGGGTTCTCTTTGTGACTTCCCCGACAAACATATTCTGAGGATCGCCAAAACAAAGTTGCACACAAGTTAATCAAAGTACTGAATCTATTTGCTATTGTTGCCTTTTCATTGTGAGGTTGGTAGTTGGTGGGTGGTAAGCCATGGGGAGGAGAGGAGGGGGTGGACGAGGAGGAGGTGGGGGATGGGGAGGAAGATGCCGCAATAGCTCGAGAGATTATTGCAAATGAGAGATTATTGCACTATTTAGTGTTACCTGCTTATCCTACCTTCAATAATCCAATTAGCTAGAGAGATTATTACAAATGCACATGGCTCTTTCAAATAACTGAGAATTTACTGTTAATAAGAGGAATGAATGAGAGATGACCAAAAGAATGAGGATGCTTGTGAATCCTTCTACCCAAATTTTTAAGAGACAGCTAAGAAAGAAAACTTGACCAAATAAAAGTTGCATTGGACAAGTCAAAAAATGTAGCTCCCCAATTCTATGAATAGAATGATAATCTCATATGGTATTTGCAACCAAAAACTAACTTGGCATAATATAATATTAAATAAATGAGATGCTTGTTTCATAAATAAATTAGAAAGTAAGCATCAGATCTTTAAGGTAATATCCACATGAAAATCATACAAGTATAGTGAAATTTTCCCGATGCACACTAAAGTAATCAGTTAAGCTAACTGAATTTGGAAGATTTTCCTTTCCTCTACATTTCTTAACTCAACCAAATTTATTAAAGGAATGGATTATTCTTTACTATTCAATGCAATTGCATAGTGTAGCAAAGTTGCTCATATACTTACCAAATCTCACACCATCACCGAGTTGACCCTTGTCCTAGATCTGCTTCTTAAGCACCTGGAGAATCAAAACCCACCAATAAATGTGGATGACTAGCAACAAGAAGAGTGAACACATAATAATATATTGGTCCTTCAATTTTGTGTTTCTCTTTGTCTAAGAACATAATAATTTCATAACTGTCCAAAGAACTAAAAAGATTACCCTAAAATGCCCAATTACCTGTCAATAACAAGTTAAACTAATGAACGGAAATAAGTGTGCATGGATGGGTCGATGGCAGGCAAGTGTAGTGATTCCTTCTACTGAAAGCAGGGTTAAAATCCTGAAAACAATAATTGCATTTCAAAAGCACCCTCAAATTTTGCTTCTAGTTTTAAATTCTAGCTTATGCAACCTAAAATGCTAGACACACATGAAAAAATGTAAACTACTTTCTCCACATTCTTGAATGTAAATTATGAACCAGTTCCAGTTCCTGTGAACTTGATGCACCACCAATTTACATCCACTTTGCTCACTAAATGGCAAGTTTAGGTGTACACATAGAGAAGGACAAAAGAATAACAAATTACAATCCATTATGTTATAATTCCATGTAATAGTGAAAATTGCTAATACCTCAAAAAGGTTAACACAAGCGTCAACACCAAATGAAAGCTTATTGGCAAGCCAAAGAATAGCTCTTTCAAACTCTATGTTGTTTCCCAATATAATGAGACTGCATCATCATGTACAAGGATTTAGATAATTCTAAGGATAAGTTTATTCTGATAAAAAGGAACTATATGATGGACAAATGCAGGTAGGTTTCGAGTTCCAATTGGTATGAAAAAAATCCATATGCTTATGAACACAAAAGCCAGAAAATGCTAAGAATGCAACCTTAGTGGTCATCAAGTTCCTCATGATAAGAAACGAATCCATATCATTACTAGAACAAAAACTAGCTTCTAATTAAAATAATGTATGGAATATTTTCCATTCAAAACTTCCAATGATGGACATGTTCATCGCAGTAGGAGGAGGACGAGGAGGAGGGTGGGGAGGATGTGGATTAGGAGGGGGACAGGGATGAGGAGGAGGAGGCAAGGAAGAGGTGCTGGAGGGTGGAGAGGAGGAGGAGGAGGGCGGGGAGGATGAGGAGGAAGACGCCATAGTAGGAGGAGGAGGAGGAGGAGGGCAGGGAGGATGAGGAGGAAGAGGGGGACGGGGATGAGGAGGAGGCAGGGAAGAGGTGCTAGAGGGCTATGAGGAGGAGGAGAGGAGGAGGTGGGGGACGCGGAGGAAGATGCCACAGTAGGAGGAGGAGGAGGAGGAGGGCGAGGAGGATGAGGAGGAGGAGGGGGATGGGGATGAGGCGGAGGATGTGGGGAAGAGGTGCTGGAGGGCGGTGAGGAGGAGGAGGAGGAGGAAGGCTGGGAGGACGAGGAGGAGGTGGGGGATGGGAGGAAGATGCCGCAGCAAGAGGAGGAGGAGGAGGAGGGTGGGGAGGACGAGGAGGAGGAGGGGGATGGGGATGAGGAGGAGGAGGCGAGGAAGAGCTGCTGGAGGGCAGTGAGGAGGAGGAGAGGGGGGACGAGGAGAGGAGGAGGTGGGGGACTAGGAGGAAAGGAGGAGGTGGGGGAAGGGGAGGAAGATGCTGCAGTAGGAGGAAGAGGAGGGGGTGTGGAGGAGGAGGAGGAGGAACACGAGGGGGAGGAGGAGGGCTGCAAGGAGGAGTTACCTTAGGAAGGGGAAGACAAATGAAGATCGACGACGATGGCCGGTGATCGAGGAGGGGCGACGTTGAAGGGCTCTACAGGACAAGGAGGGTTGTGCAAAATGTGGGGGAGGGGATGGCTCTATGTGGGAGGTAGGTGGGGGAGTTTGCGAAGTCAGGCTAATATTGGACCTTATACGATGGTTTTCCCAAAAACCATCATCTAACGTTAGGCTAGCACGTGCACTTTCCCACTCGAAGGAAATTTTTGTTGATGACATATACGATGGTTCTCATATAGAACCGTCGTGTATGTCAATGTGGTCACAAATAATACGGTGTTAGAACTATCATCTATAGATGTTGCTATAGACGATGGTTCTAATTCCAAACTGTCATTAGAAAAACCGTCGTCTACGTCCATGAAGGACCACCTCACAGAGGAGGCATAGAGGGTTAATATACACTACGGTTTGAATTATAACCGTCGTGTATATTATGAATATGACGATTTTATAACTGTCATGTATATATTCTCCTAGAGGCGACGGTGTGAATGAAAACCATCGCTATATAAGCGTCGCAAAAGCCCATTTTTCTAGTAGTGAGGGCAGAAAATCGACGGGAAACCCATGGTCATCTACTATGCCAGCAAGACACTTGACGAGGCTCAGCGTAACTATATAGTTACGGAGAAAGAGCTGCTAGCCGTAGTATTCGGCCTAGAAAAATTCAGATCATACCTCTTAGGTTCCCACGTCATCATATACTCAGATCACATTGCAGTGAGGCACTTACTTGTGAAGAAGGACGTGAAGCCTCGACTAATCTACTGGATCTTGCTGTTGCAAGAATTCGATCTCAAGATTCGCGACAAGGTAGGAAAGTAGAATGTGGTAGCTAACCACTATCGACCCTTCCGGGCCCATCACAGAACATTTTCCTAATAAGCACCTCCTGACTTTTGATACAAGACTTCCCTGGTACACTAACATGGTAAACTATTTGGCATCCCACCAGATCTCGTCTGATTGGCTAAAGGCCAAGAAGGACAAGTTACGTTTCGATGCCAAGTACTACATTTGGGAAGAACCGTACCATTTTCGCATTGGTGCTGATCAAATCATCAGACGATGTGTTCCGAAAGCAGAAATCCGGAACATCTTATCCCTCTACCATGACCAAGCCTACGGCGAACACTTCTCCGAACATAAGACTGTAGCAAAAGTCCTCCAATGTGGCTTTTACTGGCCCACGATTTTCAAGGACGCACACAACTACTGTAAGGCATGCAATCACTGCCTCTACAGCTGATTCTCGTGTGCGAAGTCTTCAATATCTGGGGTATTGATTTCATAGGGCCCTTCCCCAAATCCGATGGCTTTGAGTATATTCTCTTCTCTATGGACTACGTGTCCAAATGGATCGAAGCCATCCTAACCCGAACCAATGATCATAAAATCATAATCAAGTTCATTCATCAGCACACCTTTTCCCGGTTTGGCGTTCCATGTGCTATCATTTCTGATGGAGGGACCCATTTCACAAATATGCAGTTATGATTCCCAATGACAAAGTATTGGGTGTCACACCGAATCTCGACTCCTTATCACCCCCAGACTAACGGATTGGTTGAACTGTCAAACATGGAGAGCAAGAAAATCCTTCAGGTCACTGTTCGGCCTGATAGGAAGGATTGGTCGGCCCACCTTCCAGAAGCTTTGTAGGCTTATAGGACCGCTCACAAGACTCAATTAGGTATGTCTCCCTTCAGACTCGTGTACGGAAAGGCTTGTCACCTGCCGGTCAAAATGGAGCACAAGGTCTATTGGGTAGTACGGAAGTGCAATCTAGATCTTTCAAATGCTGGAACCCACCACCGATTACAGATGAGTGAGATCAAGGAACTACGCAATGATGTGTATGAGATCTCATGAATCTATAAAGAACGGGTTAAAGCCTTTCATGATAAGCACATATCGCACAAGACATTCCATCTTGGTCAGAAAGTACTACTCTTTGATGACAAACTTAAACTCTTCCCAGGCAAACTCAGATCTAAATGGATTGGACCATTTCTAGTGAGATAAGTATTCGAAAATGGAGCTGTCAAAATCAGTGAACTCAGTTGTGATTCTGAACCTTTTATCATGAACGGTCAGAGACTCAAACCGTTCATCGAACTTGCTGACTCAAATCTAGCTGCGGTGTCTTTTGATCTCCATTCTCACTGAGATTCCTTGCACCTAGCTGATGGCGTTAAACTTAACACTTAACAAGAGGCAACCCGTCATCTTTTGAGAAAACTCGAAACCTTCCAAACATCTCCTTTCTCTGAATTCATATTGCACTTTAGGGTTCATCCAATAGAACAACCAACTCCACCTTTGGTACTTGTATCAAAGCTTGAAATCATTCACAACAATCATTTCGACCTGTTCACCACCCACCTATTCTAATGTACGACTGAATTGAACTCAAACTCACCTAATTTACAATGGAGACATTGCAAATCGTAGGCATGGGGGGGTATGAAAGTGCAAAATGCTGTAAAATTAATGCATGGAAGGGTTTCATAAAAAAGAAATAGAGAGAAAAGGTTGGAGAAAAGAGGAAAGGAGAGGTCATTGTGAGATAAATGAAAAAAGAGAGGAAAGGAAAAGAAAGAACAAAAAAAGAGCAAATAAAAAGAAAAAAGAGAGAGTCCCTTGAAATTGAATATGGAACCTGCCTAACTTCTAGGTTGGATCGGATAATGAATTAAGACCTGGAAGGCTAAAACTTAGGGAATTAATGGTGGATACCGACCTTAGGCCTTTTGGATCTATTCTATGGTTTAAACACTCAAGTATTTGTTAAGATCCGGATTAATCCTCAAGAGGATGAGGAAAGTGCGAGGTTAATGCATTAGGTCTAAGGTTTAGGGATTATTCGACCCATTGCCTGACCTTTGGTTTGTGAGACTTGGTAACCTGAGCACCCAAAATCACACACTTAGTCTGATTCAATGTGCTTAACAAAGAAAAATCTGCCAAAGTGTTCTGTTCTGAAAAATCATCTCAAAGATCTAGCTTAGGAGCAGCTTGTTGACAGGGCTTTTCAAGAGTTTAAATATGCTTCGTTGTAGTAAAATCTCCTAAATAGCTCAAACAACAAATAAAATTTATAAACTCGAAATCAAAAAATGAAGTCCAAGGTGAAACACAGGGAGCAAGTATTGCAATCCATGTGCTAATCTCAATTGAAATATAAATGAGCACAGGAAATCAAACCAATAATGATATTCAATGAATAATAACTACTCAAATCTGATCTTCAATGTAAAACATGAGTATATCAAGAGTTTAAGAGGATAGAAAGATATCTAAGACAAAATAATGGTGATTTGAATCACCAATTATTAGTTTAGGCACATGTATATCAACTACTCAAGATATGAAATAAATGAACAATGGCCTGAACCACTTAAGCTTTAATTCCACGTATCAAATGTATCCACAGTGCTGTGCTCAGAGGCTCATTAGACGTCGACTCCTTAGATCAGATGACTTAAATGTCGTTGCTACAGTGCTCTCAGAGAGCCTTCTTCTTCTTCATCCTTTCTGCTCTTCAGCCTCTTCCTTCTCTTTCTTTCTCTCACGCACAAGGGAAGCCAAGGTATTCAACTTCTTCACAGAGTCCTCTCCTCTCTTCCTTCAGCCTTTCCACTTCTCTTTTCCTTCTTCTCTCAGCCAGTGCTTTCTTTCTTCTCAGCGACTAAGTGTCACGCAATGCCTGCAAGAGCAAAACCCTCCCCTCCCCCGCTCTCGTTCTCTTTCCTGCCTCTCCTCTCTCAGATATAATTCGTAATCAGGTATACGAATCAGAGCAATATCGGGTTTAGGGCTACGTGTGTGGTGTCATAGCCGAGAAGTGAATAGGCTTAGGCAAGTTCAGGTCGTGCGGGTGAAGGGGATCTCACCACCGGTGTGTCAAGGCGATAAATCCTAAACAGAAAAATAATTTATGTGCATCCATGTGCTTTTCTCCCACCAATGTGGGACTATCCTCACTGCAATTTTCACGTGTGGCTACTAATGAAGGCTCGTCCAATTGTAGGTAAAGGAGTAGTCAAAACTCCTAATTGAAGACCTGGAGCCCCGTCTAGCTCTACTCTGCATGACCTGGAGGTGGAACCTGGGGCTTGCGTGGCCTAAAGCTCAAAGAATGAAGGCGGCGACGATGGTGGCAACGGCTGTGGACAGTGAAAACCTGCAAGTCACAAAAACATCCTTACAGCCACATTAACATAGCTCATGAGCTTTTCCAAGTGCTGGCAAATGTGGTGACAGTACCTGCATGAAGAGTTAGGGAGTGATGTGGTATGACGAAGGCGAAGATGAAGTGCGGAGGAGGTGGTGTTTGGTAGAGATCGTGGGAGCGTGAACGGTAAAATAAAGAGAGGGGTTTTGTGTGGGTGGATGAGGCGGAGGTGTAAGAAGTGTTGGTGAGGCATTTGGTGCGGTGGAGGGATGGGAGAGCCTCGCCGGAGGTGGAGACGAAGGTGGTTGGCGGTGAAGTCAAGGGTTGATTCGGAGCTTGGAAGGGAGAGAATTAACCTAAGGATCTAAGGGAACCTAACTAACCTAAATCTAACGGTTGAAAGGGAAGGGAAGGCACTAGCTCTGATTGGCCAATGCTGGAGAAGGGGAAGTCTCCGGTGGGCGAATGGTGAGGAGGAAGGAGATTTGAGAGGCGCTCGTCGATATTGCGAGATGCGGACAAGTGAGACGAAGAGAAATCCGTCAGCTATTGTCTGTGACGGCAGACGAGGAAGGTGGACGAAGGGGCTCGCTGGAGCTCGCAGAGTTTTCGACCAAGGAAAAGGGAAGACGGCGGGAAACCGGCCAAAAACAAGCTAAGGAGGTAAGGCAGTCGATGGGGGTCTTTTATAAGCCTAGAGTCGAGCTTCAAGCTTGGAAACCAAGCTTGAAAGCTCGGAAATCATGGAGTAGGACTTGAAAATTTCCAAGAGTTTGCATGAACCCTAGGGCGAGAATTGGACAACAAGACCGGGTTCAAATGAAGGGTAACTCTAAATGAATCTCCCTTCCAATTTTGGAAGTGTTTGGCGGCGAAATCAGGGAGTAATCCCTGACTGAAGGTCAGTTGCTAATGGGTTTTGGAGTTCTATAAATATGGAGGTGGTGAGGATTGGTTGGTTAAGAAGATGATGAAGTTAGGGGGCATTCGCAATAGATTTCGAAAGCTAGGGGTTTAAGTGGGAGAAAAAGAGTCTGACTGAACCAAATTGCAAACTAGGTCAATATGATCTCTGATTGGGCCCAAATTTTTGTACTAACCTAATTTGGACCCAAGGAATCTGATGGTGAGTCAAATTTGGTTTCAACCAAGTTTGAATGGGTAATTTGCATAAAAACCCAAATTAGGGCAACTTCTTATGTGAGACTCTAGTTTAGGTCAAAATGGGTTCCAGTGGTCAAATCAAGGATACATAACCTTATAGAATATTTTTCTATGATTTTTAGAAAGTTTAGGTGAATTTTATCCTAACCATAATGATGGGTGCCTCATCATGAGCCCTAACTAGCTCATTTTGACCTAAGAAAGAGAATAAGAGCTCCTACATAACCTAGAGAAGGGCCTAATTTAAGGAATTAATGTTCTGAGAAGAAAACATGAAACAAAGGTTAAAACTGTAATTTTACCATTGCAGTACATCAATGAGATTTCTCAAAGGCTAAACATAGGTCAAATGGTCTGAATAAGATAAAAAGTGGGTTGGTTTAGTCAGAAATGGGTTCATGTGCAGTCTAGGAAATAAATGACATCTTGTAACCCTAAAATAGATCCCCTTAATTCCACAAGGTTCTGGATGGGATAAAAATCAACTAAACCCTCTAAAATTCATGGAAAATATCCCCTAGGGTTTCGAACCTTCAATTTGGCCTTTGAAACCTATTTTGACCTAGATTGGGATCTTAAATCATTATTTGACCTAATTTGGGTTTTTGTGTAAAATATCTAATCAAACGTGATGAAACCTAAAATCCAACTTCACCATTGGATTCCTTAGGTCCAAATTAGGTTTGTACCAAAATTTGGACTTAAGGGGAGGCCATCTTGACCTACTTTACAAAATAGTCCACCCAATTACATTTTGGCCCCTCTCTTTTGAAAACCATTGCACAGACCCCCTAACTTCCTCACCACTCTTACAATCAGGTCCCTCCACCATTAAAGCGGAGGAATCGTACTCCGGCGAGGAATGGAGGGGGATTTCTCTCCGAATCCTCAGAGATCTCCTCCCAGATTTGGAAGGGAGATTCTCTAAGGAATTCCCTTCCATCTAAGCATGATTGCAAGATCTGAATTGCACCTAATCTCTCGTGCGAACGCACGAGAGATTTGGGTCTCCAACGGATTTCCTACTTCGGCGAGGTCTCTTATGCTTGGAAGCTTGTCTTCCAAGCATAAGAGCCCCTGCCTATGCCTATAAAAGGTCCATCACTTCCGGTCACATCTCTTCAGCTCGACTTGGCTGGAGATCCACCCCAATTTCATCTTCTTCTCCTTCGGCAAGGAGTCCAGCGAGCTCCAGTGAGCCCTCCTCCTCTTTCTCGTCACTCTGCCACAATACTAGTGGCAGAGCTGCCTTCACCATCTTCCTCCGCGTCGTGCAACACTTGCACGCGCACCTCTAGCCCCTTCATCGTCGCCGCTCTCCCTCCATTGGACATCGTCTTCTCCGGTGACAGCAGGTACAACCAGCCGCCACCTCTCCCCCTTCGTCCACTTAGTTAGCTTAGAATTACTCCGCTCTATCCCCTCTTCAATTCCCCTCTTTCTATTACCACTTTCAACCCCTCGCAGCCACTGTCCACCGCCATCTTCTCCTTCTCCAACCGCCCACCAGTGAGGTGCATCCACCGCTCCACACCTCCACACGCCACGCCAGACACCTCACTACCTCCACCATAGTCCACTGATCACCTTCCGCCCATCCACCGACCACCATCACCTCCCTAAACGTCCCCCGACCAAACCCATAAGCATGGCCACAGGGTGACCTAGGCACGCATGCCTAGGCTACCCCGCGGCCTGCCACCCACCATCTCACCTTCGCCAAGACACGGCGAAGCTCCTAAGGTGTTTTAATGGGGCCAACAGGCCGTATTGAGTGAAATGCAGGTCGACCCCCCTTCCGCCAATGATGCTGAAGCAAGAAGGTTGCAAGGTCGCTCCAGGCCGCATCCACCCAGGTGTTGCGATCCAGGATGTTTGGATTGGTCTTACACATCCACGCATCTAGGCAATTGGCTGGAGAGCAACTGCAGTTGTGGCAATTGAAGGCAACACCCTACGGGCGAGTGAGTGAAGCGGGTGGGACACTTTAGTCCCAACTCGGAAATCCTTAGCACAGGTATGTAGTATAAGTTGAATTTGTGTTTTAAGCTATTCACCTCCAGTACACAGGGGTGAGGTCCCTCACCCTCACTTGCCCACGCCTCATCCGCGACCTGCCTCCGTGGACCTGGTACCCGACCCAATTACTCGGCTCTGGGAGAGCGTACCAAAGAGAGAAATAGAGAGAGAGAGACGCAGGGGAGGGTAGGGGATAGGTTTTGCTTCTGTGTGCATGCGTAGGGAAGAAGAAGAGAAGGAAGAGGAAGGCATAGCTGAAGCCAAGGCAAGGTGAAGCTAAGACTTAACCGCAGAAAGGAAGAAAGACAGAAAGGAAGTGAGGAAGTCCAAAGAGAAGAGAAAGAAAGAGGAGAGCATAAGGCTGAAGGAAATCAAGGCAGAAGGCAAGGAAGGCTGAGGAAGAAAGAAGAAGACCACAGAAGAAGAAGAAGAAGAAGAAGGAGAAAGGCACTGTGCAAGAGAAGAAAGAAAGAGACAAGGAAGAAGAGCTGCAGGCGGCCAAAGTCAGAGAAGAATAGAAGAGCTAAGGAAAGCCAGAGATAAAGAAAGAAGAGAAAGCAGAATGAAGGGCCACCATTTAAGACGTCCAATTCTATTTTTTTTTGCTATATTTCAATTCCCAAACTCTTGCATTTATATTCTGAATTAGGTTTTGAGTAACTCTAAGTGTTCAATTACATTATTGAGATTAGTGAATAAATTCCATTTGCTCCCTGTGTTCGACCTCAGATACTTACGTTTTCGAGTAATAAATTCTTATTTGTTTTCGAGGCAATTTCATCTATACTACAATGCAACATCTTTTAAAACAACGATCTAGCCTCGCCAACATTTTGGTGCTGTTGCCAAGGAGCAACACACAATTTATCACTAGTCTCTACATTTTTTTAACTATATTTGAGCACTAACTTGCCCTCTTTATTTTGTTGTGATCTTGCAAGGTTTTTCACGAGAAGATCTCCTGTGCAAGTCAACCACTCCAGGGCAGGTAATCCCTCTCTTCTTCTCTAAAATCCATCGCGTAATCCTTGAAAGACAAAAGGAAGAAAACCAACTTAGGAATCAATTGCCTTCTTTTATAGTAATTACCATATTTAAGGCAAAGGTTTCCTGATTTTGCGAAAATTTGAAGTAGAAGCAATTTTTTTTAGAGATCCTATCCCACAAGATTCCTGTGCCTAAAAGAAATCACGCTTAATCTCTGTGGACAACACACTTCTTGTTTTTGAGTCCAAAGAGAACTTTTGTGAAAAAGAGGATTGGAAATAGAAAAAATTAGGGTGTTAACAGTAGGGATTTTGGAGTGCTAGTCACACATGCCTGTTTAAAAGGAAATAAACCCTCCCGCATCAGTGTGCTACCCAAGCCCTTGATTGAAGAGATCTAAATAAGACAAACCATAAAAATTGAGCTCTAACAGCACTTGAATCTTAAAAATCTTGGACCTAATAAACTGGGAGTCAAATCAGGGTGATCTCTAGGTCTCAAGCCTAGAATCATTTTGTCATCTTTAGGACAGGTCAGGTGAAGTTGACCCCTTGGGCCAACCAACCTCCAAATTAGGTCACAACATCAAAACATCTAAAGTTCAAGTGAAAACCCTAAAGCACCTTTGAAATAAAAGTGATAGACTTAAGAGGTCAAGGTCCCCATTCTGGTCTACCTGGAATCTCAATGACAAGAGAGGTCGGGTGGGGGAAACCCTGTAACCCGTGGGGATGCTCTACCATGTAGGGGCCTTTGCGGGACTCTTCCTCTTTGGCTACCCAGGTAATTCTCAGGTGGACGACCTTCTGATCCAGGGGTATCATCTGCCCTGAACCTTCATAGTCATCCAACATTTTTGGGTGCCTCGATTGGGTCAAAAACATCTCCAGTTCCTCATCTTTTCTCTTTAGAACACACACATACATTCTCAGTGGGACTCTTTATTCAGATCCATTCGCTTCACAACTTGATTCTACATCTTGATTCAAACTCTGATTCTACATCTTGATTCCACCACCTGATCCAAATATGCAGCCAAACCATTTAGGACTACCATTCAAGAAACCTAAATCCTAGAGATCCATGAGAGATAGGATGATTGAGGATGCCCTGAAATTCTATGAAAAAGAAGACAAAACCTTAACATTAGTAGAAAGCATTCAGGTTGATGTCCCAACAACCACAACCTTCATCATAACTTGTGCCCAAGTGCTATTGGCAAAAGCCACAAAAGGATCAACCCGAGACATACTCATCATAGGATACATTGAGATAGAAAAATTACACAATCTTGAATACCTTCAATGCATGACAAATCCTGTACTTTGGGAGCAACACCAAGATGATCTTGAAAAATGGGAAGAGATAATGAGATTATTCAAACAAATTATCGATCAGAAATACTCGTATATGTCACAAACAGAGGATGAACCATCTTGGGACAATATTGAAGATCAATCTGATTTCCCAAATCTCGGGTTTGAGGCACAGAATGGTTGTGGAATCCCAACCTAGATGGAGTACAATGTGCCTGATATTGAAGAAGGTTGGGAAGTTCCAATTGTAGGAAAACACAATGTTGAGCCAACCCTAGACCATGAATCATCAGGCTTAGAATTCCAAAACTCCTACAATAATGAGAGTAGAACTGAACCTCTTGAGAGTGTAAATTCTACCCCTTATTCGGATAAGGTGACCCTCGAAGGTTCTTCGAACCTAGATTCTAGTGATTCAACCCACATCCTAAGCCCAGAATCTAGATCTGAAACCTATTGGGAAGATTTCACGGCCCCATATGAGGTAGATCAAACTTTCAATGAAGAATATGATTTTGGGCCTCTTTTTGATGAATATCCCTCACCAACATCCTCAGAGAGACAAATCGATTTTTTGGAAGTCATGCCAATCTACGATATAGAAATCGAGTTGGACGAGTGGGGTTTCAATTGGGTCTACCCTACCAGCTTAGAACCTGAGCCTCTACCAGATAAGGACAGAATTGACATCTAGGCTAGACCCCAGTCAGGCTGTTGAATCAATAGCATATGATTTATTCTATGGTGAAACTCATGATGTTGAATCTCATTCAGATTTTGATTTTCGCAAACTCTCCGACGATTTCGAATCTAACCATATCAGAGAAAATCTGCTTCCTGATTATAACAAGCCAATCTATGACCTCAGCTCTCATGACTCATTCTCTAACTCCAATTCTGAGGTCCCAGTTCCCGAGATCACCGATTTCAGTTCAGGTTCCAATGACATGGAACCATTTATTTTCGATCCTCAGGAATCAGAACCAGAAAATGCCAAAAGTAATTGTGACCCAGAATACGAATCTTTTCTCGACTCTAATTTCTAGTATCCCATAGACACTCTCCAGACATTCACTTTTGATTTTGAAAACTACTATGAGGACTCTCTACATGAGACCACATGTCATTCCTTTCTAGAAGAGCCCTCATACACAATTCTCATTGAAGCCACTGATGATGAAAATGGTTGTTGGTGATAATTGTAATGATTATTGTTATGATCATGTCGTTGTAGTATAGGGTGTATAATATAACCTTAAGGATGTCGTATAGTGGTGAGTATGGGTGAGTACCAGTCATTACAACCATTATTATCATTTGCTTATTTATCTAATTTTTACTGGTTTTGTTCCAGGTCGTTCTCTGGGAGGCAATTTATTGAATTTAATTCGGTCACTCTTTGATTATCTCCGAAATTGTCTTCTTATTCAAAAAGAAACTCTACATTTAAAGAATGAATGAATGTTTTATTTACCTAGTTACTAAGAAGTGCTTGCAAAAAATACTAACTATGAACAAGCATCAAACAATCTATTATTATACTCTAAACTATGTATTTACAAGTTATACTATTAACACTAATATGTTAGTTCATGCTACATGAGGATACCATAGCGTAAAAACTTAACTTACTAGTCTTTTATTTATAGTGACATATATATCAGTTTTAGTGACAGATATAAACGTCGCTAAATCTCAGAAAACACTATATACAACCTAAAGAAGCAAACTGAGGTCTTTAGCGACGTTTATAGTGTCGTTTTATTCTGTTAGTAATTATGTGGGTTTACTTATACGTATGTATATTACTTGTTCTACTACTTTATGTACAGTAAGTTTTTCTGTTCTTGCTATCTCTTGTGTTCTCTCTTTTTTTTTAAGTCGTCTGTCCTTTCAATTTCTTCTGTATGGTATTTCAGAGGCTGCGGTGGAGACGAGGTTAGGCTAACGTCCTTAGTGTAAAATGTGTTTAATTAGCGGGTGCGCTTTTCGAGGGATACACAGCACCCTACGGGTGGGACCAGACCTCTACTAAGCGCGCCCTAATCTCAGATTAGATGGCTTAGTTACGTTTGCAATCTCAGCGTCAGAGCTCAGCCCAACAGCCTTAAAGCTCGCACACGCTCGGGCCCCCGGCCCCACACACATATCAGAGTTCAGCACACATCGGGTAATCGGATCGGACATACGCGCAGTGTTTCGGGCGCCCTGCGCCTTGACGACTGCTTCAACTGTAGCATAAATTATATTTATATGGCTGCGTTTGGTTTGCAACACACGATGTGGCGCTATTCCAGCGCCACATCGTGCGCTGGAAATCAAACGCAGCTGCGTCTGTGCGCGTTTTTGGCCCTCGATTTGGGGGTCATAAATTATTAAAAAAATAAAATAAAATATGGTAAATAAAATATTTACGTAATACTACATAATTGATTAATTAACTTTGAATTTTAAATATTTTTACTATACAAATAAATTCGCTAAACTAGGCTGATTATACAGGTTGATTTAGGTGATTAAATAGTTAATTACTTATAAAATAATTAGTAAATGGTCTAATTGACCTTAAACAGTTTTAACTTACATACTTAAGTATTTAATACATATTTTTATTGTATTTTTACGAATTTATTTATGTTTTATTTAGGCTAAAATAGCAGTTCTGGGTGTTTAAAATTAAAACTAAGTTACAGTAAGTTATACTAGGTATAATTATACTTTGCCTAACTTAAATTACTTAATATATATATATATTCCCAAGTTTATAGATTTATTTACTTGATTATTGCTCTAACTTATTAACTTAGCTACTAAATAAGTAAATATAAATCTGTACATACATATATACATAAATCAGTAAATACATACATAATAGATTAGTATATATACATATTTTTACATAGATTACATATGTATATGAATTTCTGTACAGGTTTTATACATATTTACAGTATAACTATGTATCTAACTGATATGCTATAGTTATAATACTATGAATAGGTATATTTACAGTTTTAAAATAAGTCTATGTCATTAGGCTTTTGTATAAAGTTAGGGAATTAGAGTTGATTGAGTGTTAGTGTTCAATTAAGACAGCAGCCACAGCTACTGTCAGAAGAGATGGAGAGAAGAAGAATGTATTTAGTATGTGTTGTTTACAGTGGCAGTGGCTTAAGCCACTGTCAAGTGGCTAACTGCTGTTGCAGTTAGTCCACTTGAAGAGGGGGGAAGTATTCTACAGAGAAGAGGGAAATTTAGAGAAGAAGGGAGTTTAGAGAAGAGGGGAATGTAGCTGCTAGATGCAGCATGTTGCTGTGTAACTGGGAGTAAGATAAAATTCAAAACAAACTACAATTTACAGAGTTGAAATCCAAATCTGAAAGGGGTTTAAATCTCACGAAAATCTCATGTAAATTCAGCTCAAATACTCATTAGGAAAAACCTTATCAGAAGCATCCTTTCAGATCAACATTCAAATGGCATTGAGTTAGTCTTCCTAATGCCATAGACAGCATGAAGGAAGGCTTAGCTCGATCAATTAAAACCAAAGAAACACAATCCCAGTTTCTTGCAACCTTAAGGAGTATGGAAAACTCCTTAGGTTAGAGAATCACCATACAGAAATGATCATCAACACAAATAGTGTATGGCAGTTCTGAAATAGCAAAAAGAGACTAAGAATGCATTAAGGAAATTTAATGGAAGCTGGCGAATGCATTCAAAACAAAGTATACTCAGAATCATGAAAGGCTCTTCTGATTGGTTCTCTGTCACCAGAGAACTTCTCAGAATCCTTGCCTACAATGAAAACCAAAAATCCCTTCAATTTGTCAGATCTGTAGAAACATTTCAGAGAGTAAAAATCCTTTAAAATCCAGATCAAAAGTGCTCTGACAAACTGAGGCAATCCATTTAAAACAGAGGGGCTTTTGTGAAACAAATGGAGTGAGTGAGAAGCCCCAAATGGTGCTTGTGACGCCACTTTCAGATCTGAGGCAGTGCGCCATCAGATCTGAAATTGGGTCAGGATGTGTGGGTGATTGATGAAAAATTCGTCGTTAAAAGGAAAAAAACAAGAATCAGAATTTGGATGATGGAAAAACAAAACATGAAGAGGGAGATAAGTTGAACAATGAACAGATGATTCTTCCCCTCCGATCTGGACTGATCAGAGGAGGTGAGGGAGGGGATCTAATACTAATTCTACTCCTAAGACTAATCTAACTACAGCTAACATTAAACACTAACAATTAAAACTAAATCTATTCTAAACTACTGCAAACTAAATCTAACACTACTTGTGCAGAATTAAAAACCTAAACTAAAAGGAAGAATGGGACCTATGGGTCCTTAGCCGGCGGCTAAGGAGGAAGAAAGGAGGAGGGTGACTCCAGCGGAGGGAAGAGTCTGCTAGTGAGACTCCAGGGTCGTCCTCAGGTGCTACGAGGTCCTTAGCGACGAGGAGGGTCGAGAGCAGGCGATGATTCCATAGCCGGTGGCTGTGAAATCAGGGTCTAGGTGAGGAGGAGAGACTGGAGTGGACGAACTGATCGCTAAGAGATGTAGGAGGGAGCGATCCTTTGCGCGCGACACCACTGAGGTGCTTAAGTAGCAGCTCAGTGATTGAGATCACCGCAAGGGTGAGGTTAATCAAAATTAGGCCGGCGGTGAGGATGAGATGGGTAGAGCGCGCGGCGAGTCAAGAGAGAGATCTGACCGTCAGATGTGATCTGGGAAGAGAGGTGAATGCACGCACCGAATCGCGCGAAGGTTCCAATAGAATCCAGCCGCAGATCGAGATCAAAAGTGCGATGGACGGTCGAGAATGGCTGTGTTCTTCGCGTGCTACAGTGCGCGTGAAGAACACAGGCTTCTCTCTGAAATGAGGGAAAACTTGCAGGAAGACCCTTGAACGAAGGGGTAGAAGAATAGCGTGCAGGTCCAAAAGTGAAAAGAACTATAACTGGAAGGGCCTTGCAGTCATACAGAAGGGTCCCTGCGGCTTGCAAAAAGGTCCAAGAAGGAGTTTTGAAGGGTAGAAATGTAATGCATGAAGGACCTAATTGTAATATATTTATTTCTAAGCCTAAATGATGTCCAATTGCTTTCAAGTTTTTACATGTGCTTAATTGAACATTTAAGACATTGATTTTACTTCTGATTTATCTTTTCAAACTTGTTTATGTGTTCAATTGATGCATGGATCATCATTTGTTCTTTAGTTTTCAGAATATCTCATTTTGGTGACCTAATTAGGAGGTTTTAACACACATTAAAAGTTTTAGGTCTTTTCTTTAATTCCCACACTTAACCCTTTTTATATGTTAATTTGATATTATTTTGCTTAGTGTCTAGCTTAATTTTGGCCTTTTAGCTATGATGAGTAGCCACTCATCAGCCACCTCTTCCACACATACAGAACCGATCAAAACCCGTTTCCAGCCCTGACCCGCAACCGGACTCAATTTCTATTCTGATTCACCTTTCACAGAGCCAATTGCAGATGGTTCAACTCCACATCTATACCGGGCATCAGGCATCGATCAGACTAAAAATCATGATCCATCATTCTCTAATCTCCCCTGTAGGGTTTCCACACCATTCACTGATCATTTTTCGAAACCCTACTCTGACTAGGCTGATTCAACTTAGCCTAAACCCAAGTTTTCACTTCCATATCCATCCAAGCCACATTGCATATGGTGGGTTCTGCATCTGTTGATCTACATCTATCAACCCACCAGACTAATTGGGTTTGGGCTGCATCATCAGCCCACTGATCTTAACAAGTACCTAGTTGGACCAACCAGCCTCTTAATCAAGGTGCTTGTTTTACAAAATTCTGCTGATTTGACAACTCCTTCTCCATCCCATGTTCCGCTCAGCTGAAGGTGTTGAATTTAGCGCTTAACGGGGGGCAACCAGTCATTCCAAAAATAGAGACCTGTCTAATTATCCGTCTATACTCCACGTCTATTGCACCTTGAGTTCAGCCTTAGATAGTCAATCCCACCTCTAGTACACGTACCAGAGCTTGAAATCGTCTTCAAAAGTCATTTCCAACCCATTCACCCACCCGATATATCCTGTTCTAAGTCCTTGAACCCAATATTGTTTCACACCCTCCATTTACAATGAGGACATTGCAAAACTTAGGCATGGGGGGTGGTAAAGTGCATACATACAAAGCCAAGAAAAAGTCAGAAGGATTCTCACAAAAAAAATTCACATATGTCAAAAACACAAAAAAATGGAAAAATTATGAAAAAGAACAAAAAAATGGAGGGAGGAAATTTTGTGAGCCACATAGTCATGAGGAGGAGAGAAAGAGCAAAAAGACAAAAAGGAGCACAAAATAAAAAAGAAAAAGAGATAATCATTAGTGAAAGAATGAGGTAATAACCAAAGTTCTAAACCACAGTAAGAAAAGATAAAAAATGAGAGAAAAGTGCTAATGAGATATAGAAAGAGATTAGCAGGAACGCTGATCTTAGGCCTTTTAGGCTAGACTCTTAAGCTTAAAAATTCAAGTATTCGCTAAGATCTGGATACTCCTCAAAAGGTTGGGGAAAATGCAAAGCTTAAGTATTAGGTCTAAGGCTTAGGGAGTATTCAGCCTTGTTAACTAACCTTCGGTTTGCGGGATTCGATAACCTAAGTGCCCCAATCCACACACAGTCTGGTTCAGTGCGCATAACTATCAAAATCACGCAAAAGTGTTTTAATGTTCTGAAAAGAGTTGCCTAGATTAGGAGTGGCCGATCAACGCAAGTTGATTTGGATGAGTTCCCGGTGCGGATAGGCAAGAAATTCCCCTCGAAGATGCGTAACAACAGATCGTCTCCTTGGTGCTTGTCTCTTAGGATATTCAAATATCCTACCGGGGGCATGTAAGCACTCTGCTGGTTCGGATACCATGGGCATCATTATCACGAAATGTCGATTGCCAGGGTCTAGATTCGACCACAAAACGCCATGGGTGGGATTATCTCAAAATCTTGAAAGCCAGGATTCTGGGGGTTTCCATGGGCGGTGCTATCACGAAGCATCGCTTGCCAGGGACCTTTGAGGATTGATGATGGGGATGAGGAATCCGATACAGACCATGTTGAGAAGCCAATCCGAAGTTAGAAATAAAAAGAAAAGAGAGAGAAAACTCTCCAAACAAATAAATCTTCTATCTCTCTCTTACAAAAACGCACTGCAAACTGAACCTAGGCTAAAAATGTCTCAAGCACGGGTGCTTTAACCACGGAGTCCAACGAACTCTAGGATAGTTTCTGCAGGCCTTAAAAACCTTTACGGAGGACTGAGGCCAAAGCAGGTCATGTCCGAATTTTGATTGATACTTGAGTACCTCTAGGCTTATTGTCAGCATTCTTAACCTAATCAAAAGAAAAAGAAAAGCACTTATCACAACTGGGGACAGAAACTCAGGGTCTAGAACAGAAGTTAAAACCTTAAAATTTTGCTAAGGGACTAGCAAAAGAAAGGCATGGGGGTATGATGAGTGTCTCATCATGAGCCCTAACTAGCTCATTTTGACCTAAGAAAGAGAATAAGAGCTCCTACATAACCTAGAGAAGGGCCTAATTTAAGGAATTAATGTTCTGAGAAGAAAACATGAAACAAAGGTTAAAACTGTAATTTTACCATTGCAGTACATCAACGAGATTTCTCAGAGGCTAAACATAGGTCAAATGGTCTGAATAAGATAAAAAGTGGGTTGGTTCAGTCAGAAATGGGTTCATGTGCAGTCTAGGAAATAAATGACATCTTGTAACCCTAAAATAGACCCGCTTAATTCCACAAGGTTCTGGATAGGATAAAAATCAACTAAACCCTCTAAAATTCATGGAAAATATCCCCTAGGGTTTCAAACCTTCAATTTGGCCTTTGAAACCTATTTTGACCTAGATTGGGGTCTTAAATCATTATTTGACCTAATTTAGGTTTTTATGTAAAATATCTAATCAAACGTGATGAAACCATTGGATTCCTTAGGTCCAAATTAGGTTTGTACCAAAATTTAGACCTAAGGGGAGGTAATCTTGACCTACTTTGCAAAAATAGTCCACCCAATTACATTTTGGCCCCTATCTTTTGAAAACCATTGCACAGACCCCCCTAACTTCCTCGCCACTCTTACAATCAGGTCCCTCCACCATTAAAGTGGAGGAATCCTACTCTGATGAGGAATGGATGGGGATTTCTCTCCGAATCCTCAGAGATCTCCCAGATTTGGAAGGAGATTCTCTGAAGAATTCCCTTCCATTTGAGCATGATTGCAAGATTTGAATCGCACCCAATCTCTCGTGCGAACGCACGAGAGATTTGGGTCTCCAACGGATTTCCTACTCCGGCAAGGTCTCTTGTGCTTGGAAGCTTGTCTTCCAAGCATAAGATCCCCTACTTGTGCCTATAAAAGGTCCACCACCTCCGGCCGCATCTCTTCAGCTTGACTTGGCCAGAGATCCACCCCAATTTCATCTTCTTCTCCTCCGATCAGGAGTCCAGCAAGCTCCGACGAGCCCTCCTCCTCTTTCTCATCGCTCTGCCACAATACTAGTGGCAGAGCCGCCATCACCATCTTCCTCCGCGTCGTGCAACACCCACGCATGCACCTCTAGCCCCTTCATCATTGCCACTCTCCCTCCACTGGACATCATCTTCTCCGGCGACAGCAGGTACAGCCAGCTGCCACCTCTCCCCATTTGTCCACTTAGTTAGGTTAGAATTACTCCTCTCTATCCCCTCTTCAATTCTCCTCTTTCTATTACCACTTTCAACCCCTCGCAGCCACTGTCCACCGCCATCTTCTCCATCTCTGGCCGCCCACCGGCGAGGCACATCCACCGCCCCACACCTCCACACGCCTCGCCAGACACCTCACTACCTCCGCCATAGTCCACTGATCACCTTTCGCCCATCCATCAACCACCATCACCTCCCAAAACGTCCCTCGACCAAACCCATAAGCACGGCAATAGGGTGACCTAGGCACGCACGCCTAGGCCACCCCATGGCCTGCCACCCACCGTCTCACCTTCGCCAAGACACGACGAAGCTCCTCACGTGTTTTAATGGGGCCGACAGGCCGTATTGAGTGAAATGCAGGTCGATCCCCTTCTGCCATTGACGCTAAAGCAAGAAGGTTGCAAGGTCACTCCAGGCTGCATCCACCCAGGTGTTGTGCTCCAGGATGTGCGGATTGGTCTTGCGCATCCATGCAGCTAGGAAATTGGCAGGAGAGCAACTACAGCTGTGGCAATTGAAGGCGACACCCTACGAGTGCGTGAGCGAAGCGGGTGGGACACTTTAGTCCCACCTTCGAAATCTTTAGCGCAGGTATGTAGTATAAGTTGAATTTGTGTTTTAAGCTATTCGCCTCCAGTACACAGGGGTGAGGTCCCTCACCCTCACTCGCCCACGCCTCGTCCGTGACCTGCCTCCGCGAACCTGGCACCCAACCCGATTACCCAGCTCTGGGAGAGCGTACCGAAGAGAGAAATAGAGTGAGAGAGACGCAGGGGCGGGTAGGGGATAGTTTTTGCTTCTGTGTGCATGCGCAGGGAAGAAGAAGAGAAGGAAGAGGAAGGCGTAGCTGAAGCCAAGGCAAGGTGAAGCTAGGACTTAGCCGCAGAAAGGAAGAAAGATAGAAAGGAAGAAGTGAGGAAGGCCAAAGAGAAGAGAAAGAAAGAGGAGAGCATAAGTCTGAAGGAAATCAAGGCAGAAGCCAAGGAAGGCTGAGGAAGAAAGAAGAAGATCACAGAAGAAGAAGAAGAAGAAGGAGAAAGGCACTGTGCAAGAGAAGAAAGAAAGAGACAAGGAAGAAGAGCTGCAGGCGGCCAAAGTCAGAGAAGAATAGAAGAGCTGAGGAAAGCCATAGATAAAGAAAGAAGAAGAAGAGAAAGCAGAAAGGACCATCATTTAAGACTTCTGATCATAGGATCAGACGTCTAATTCTATTTTTTTTTGCCATATTTCAATTCCTAAACCCTTGCATTTATATTCTGAATTAGGCTTTGAGTAACTCTAAGTGTTCAATTACGTTATTGAGATTAGTGAATAAATTCCATTTGCTCCCTGTGTTCGACCTCGGATACTTACGTTTTCGAGTAATAAATTCTTATTTGTTTTTGAGGCAATTTCATCTATACTACAACGCAACATCTTTTGAAACCACGATCTAGCCTCGTTAACACATAACCTCAGTTAATTAAGTGGGTCTGCTTTTAGGGTTTCTGATGTCCATTAATTCTTAAAATGTGCAAAAACCCATTTCTGTCTGCATGAATGATAGCCGCCAGTTTATCATCATTCTAATGCAATAAAACAAACCTAGCTCTTAGGATTTTGCTCCGTAAATGGGTTTTTGGGTTGCAATTGGGCATTAATTAGGTTAGGCATGCATTGCATTTTTTATTATCTTTTTGACATGTTTTTGTGAGTGTTAGGGATAAGTAGATTGCTAGATCCCTAGCACTCAAGAAGGCAACTGGTGAAGGAGAAGCCCAAACCAGCTGGAACTCAGCCACATCTAGCTCACCATAGCTGGATTCCAGCTCACTTGAACTAGGGTTAGCTCATCCTAGCTCCATTCAACTCATCTCAAACTGAATGGCAGCTCAAGAGAGCTCATCTTAGCTCACCTTAGCTCAGATCAGCTCAGATCCAGCTCAACTTAGCTAAATCTAGCTTATCTCAACTCCCATTAGTTCACAGGGAGCTCTAGCTAGCTCAGCTGAGTTGATTGGAATTCACCTCAGCTCAAGACTAGCTACATCCAGCTCCACTCAACTCCAGCCAGCTGAAGATGACTTCATTTCAGCTCAGGAAGCTCAAGTCCAGCTCCCAGGGACTCAGCTTAGCTCAACTCAATTGAGCTAAGCAACCTTAGCTACCTCAACCAGCTAGATCCTCCCTGGGAGCACCAGACCCAGCTCACCTCAGCTCCTTTTAGTAGAAGCCAACTTATTTTATCTTGTCTTCATAGCTAGCAAAGAACTAGCAAGCTAAGCTAGCTAGAGTAGCTCCATGCCAACCTCCCAGCAGCAGTCAGCTCTAGTTCAACTCTAGACTTCTTCTGTCCATCTCCTCTCCTCAAAACGTAGCTCCCATTGCCTCCTCCTCTACACTAGTACTATATAAGCTAGCTTAGCTTAGCTTAGCTAGGCTCCATCTCCCTTGGCATTTACCATCTTAAAAGCCACCTAACTGGCTCCACCAATTAACCCTAGCTCTAAGTCTACCTAGTTAACCTAGTCCAACCCTAAGTTGGCACCAACCTTAGCCACCTTTTCACCCATCACCTCCTTCCAAGAGACACCTATTTTGGCGCCAACTAAACCTTCTAGAACCAGTTCCTTTTGGCACCAAAAAGACCTCCCATCTACACCCTACACCTACCCCTTCCAAGCCCTATCCACCCTACACCTCACCAACCTTCTAGAAGCCTTCAAGTTGGCGCCAACCAATGGAACCCTTCCACAGTTGGTGCCACTTTAGGTGTAACCACCCCCCTTAGCACCCCTTAGGTGGCGCCACTTAACCCTAGCCCTAGGATTAACTTAACCACCCATAACAACCACCAAACTCCATCCTAGCCCTACATGTGTCCACGCCAACCCCTCCCCTCCTAAACCTTATATATGCCCCCCTTAACCACCATCATAAATGATCCTCCAATTTAGTTTAATTCCACCATAGAACTACCCATATCCACTGCCAAGAAGGAGGAGGGAAGAAGATTAAGGAGGCTACACCTTGCCTCCTTGGTGCCTTCTTCCCCTCCATTTTCTTTCTTGTGCCATGCCAAGGAGGAGGACACTTTCCCTATAAGGTGGATGGCCAGGCAGAGGATCAACAAGGGTGGTGCACGCCCACCCTTGGAGGACATCAATTAAGGTGGTAACTTCCACCTTGGAGGAGCATAGTGCATGCCCCCATTGGGCTTGCAATCATCTTGGAGAAGTTGTTCAAGGAGAAGAAGCTCTTTTTGACTACGGAAGCAGTAGCAGTTGGAGCAAGAGCATCCTCTTCTTCACCATATCATCAGGAGGATATTATTTTTTATTATTTGTGTAGCTTGACTTTTAAGTAGAAGCATTCCTCTACTTGTAGACATAATCTCCTTTAAAAGAAAAAAGTTGTTGCACTTTTTATTGCATTACTTGCTTTATCTCTACTATAATTTCACTCCCTCTTTCTAATTAACCTAGGCCTCCACGTGCCTAGGTTGAGCTTAGAAATAGGATATTTCTTGTCAGTTAGATTTTACCATATTGGGTGTAGTTCACTTTTCCACCAACAACTTCGTGTATTGCCATTATTTCAAAACCTATAAAAATTACATATTTGAAAAGACAAAAAGAAAGTTGATTTCCGCATTTCTAAGAAAGAGATTGATTTATCAAAAAGTTGCCTCCTTGGACAATGTTTAGAGCACTTGATCGGGTTTTAAAAAGGTCACGTTGTAGTAGAGTCGAAAAAGCGTTCAAAACAAATAGAATTTATTACTCGAAGCTTAAGTCCGAGATCGAACACAGGGAGCAAATGGAGTTCATTCACTAATCTCAATAATCGATGCAAGTTGAACACATAAAATTACTCAAAATCTAATGTAAAGCAAGAGTATATGGTTGATCAAATGTAGCAAGAAAAGATATATAAGAGAACTTTGGAAAGAATTGGACAATTAGACGTCTTAAAATCAAATGCTACAGTGCTTCTTATTTTTCTGTCTTCTGCTTCTTTTTTAATTTCTTCTCTCTTTTCTACTTTTCTCTTCTTTGGCTTCTTTCTTCTTCTGTTCCTCCTTCCTTTGTCATTGGCTTCTTTCTTCTTTATCTTCTTCTTCCTGCCTTGGCTTTCTCTTCTTTCTTCTCTAGTTTTTCTTCTTCCTTCTTTCTTCTCTGATTCTTTTGCCTTGGTCTTCATCTCTTCTTCTTCCTTCTTTCTTTGGCTTCAGCTTTGCCTTTTCTTCAGCTGTGCCTCCTCCTTCCTTAGCTTCTTTGCCTTAGCTTCCTCTGCGGCTTCTTCATCTTAGCTTCCTTCTTCAGCTTCCTCCTTCAGTCCTTACCGTGCCTTCTGCCTTCAGCTTCCTCCTTTCTCTTTGGCTTTCTTTTCTTCCTTTCCCTGCAACTGCAAAACCTACCCTGACCCTCCCCCGCTAACTCTCTCTCTTTTCTCTCTTAGGCTCGCTCTCCCAGAGCCATCTTAGGTAAATGGGTCGGTTTAGCACGCCCGAGACCAGGCGCACCGGCGTGGGTGGTGCGCGAGGAGTGCACGGGTTATCAGGTCAGGCTACCAGGTCCGCGAGGTGTGAGGTACGGATGAGGTGTGATGGGATGAGTGGGACCTCACCCCGTGTTAGGAGGCGATAAGCACTTGACACATTTTCATCTTATACCGCACCTTTCACTCTAAAGTTACCGAGTTCGGACTAAATGTCCCACCTGCTTCCTCGCGTGCGCCCGCAAGGGTCGTGCTCAATTGCAGCGAATGCAAGGGTCTCCAAAACCAATCTCCTGGCTGACAGTGTGCGTGATACGAATCCGCATCGCCTGGGACCTAGAGCCTGGAGCAAGGCTGCCTGGTTCGAGCTTACGAGCAAGCTTCACGTCTGCTCCAATGGCGGCTGCGACCTAAACCTACACTCAAGTAAAATGGCCTTGCAGCCTCATTAGAACACGCCGGAGGCTTCGCCGTGCACGGTGAAGATGTCTCGGGGGTCGACGTGGCACGGGACAGCTTGGGCGTGCGTGCCTAGGTCATCCTGTGGCCGTGGAGATGGGTTTGTTCGAGGGAAGAATGTGGAGCGTGTGGCGGTCAATGGAAAGGGGGAAACTGATCGGTGGAATGTGGCGGAGCTCTCTAGGTGTTTGGCGAGGTGGATGGGTGCGTGGAATGACAGGAGCACCTCGCCGGTGGTCTGCTGGAGGTGGAGAAGATGGTGATGGTCTGTGAGCGGCGAGGGATATTGTGGGAAATAAAGAGGGGGAATCAGGAAGAGGAGAGAGAGGAAAGTACCTGACCTAATTTAAGGACAAAGGGGGAAGAGATGGCAGACGGCTTGTACCTACTGTCGCCGGAGGCAAAGGTCCAAGTTAGAAGGGGATGGCGATGACGAGAGGGAGATAGGCACGCGCATAGGTATGGTGCGACGCGGACGATAGAGGCAAGGTCAACTCTGCCACTGGTATTGTGGCAAAGTGATGAGAGGAGGAGATAGAGGTCATCGGAGCTAGCTGGGAGTTTGGCCAGAGGAGAAGAGAGGAAATTGGGGGATTATCTCCGGCCAAACCAAGCTGAAGATGAATGGGAGGATCTAGGGTCTCTTTTATAGTCGCAAGTAGAGGGCCTTGTGCTTGGAAGGCAAGCATCCAAGCATGGAAACCTCGTCGGACTTGGAAGGTCGAGAGATAGCCAAATCTCTCATGCATTCGCATGAGAGATTGGGTGGAAATCAGAGCTCATGATTGCGTTCATACAAACGAGAATTCCTCAAAGAATCTCCCTTTCAAATTTGAGAGGGATTCTCTAAGGAATCAAGGAGATATCCCCTTCGAATCCTCGTCAGAGTTGGATTCCTCTGCTGAAATGGTGGAGGGACCTAATTGCAAAGAACGAATAGGAAGCTAGGGGGTGTCTGCAAAAGTTTTCAAAAGCTAGGGGTCTAAATGTAATTGGGTTGGACTATTTTACAAAGTAGGTCAAGGTGAACTCCTCTTAGGTCCAAATTTTGGTATAAACATAAATTTGACCTAAGGAATCCAATGGTGAAGTTGGATTTTAGGTTTGACCACGTTTGATTGGACATTTTACATAAAAACCCAATTTAGGGCAAACATTTGACTAGGACCCCTATTTCTATCAAAATAGGTCATAAAGGCCAAATTGAAGGTTATAAACCCTAGAGGATATTTTTCCATGAATTTTAGAGGGTTTAGTTAAATTTTATCCTGACCAGGACCTTGCTAAATTAAGTGAGTCTGTTTTAGGGTTATAAGAAATCATTTAATTCCCAGATTTCACATTAACCCCTTTCTGTTTGAACCAACCCACTTTCTATCTTGTTAAGATCATTTGACCTATGTTTAGCCCATGAGAAATCCCGTTGTTCCACTGCAATGGTAAAATTACAGTTTTACTGCTTTTTCTTGCTTTTCTCTCAGAGTAGTTATTCCCTGAGTTAGGACCTCCATTTAGTTATGTAGGAGCTTTTGTTATCTTTTCTAGGTCAAAATGAGTTAGTTAGGGCTCATGATAGTGTTCCCATCAGATGACCCTAGATACTTCCCTATCTAGGTTTATAAATTTAAGAGTTGATCGATTTTACTCGTTACAAGGATGTATTTTACATATCGTGTAAAATCCGTACACTTTTTGGCACCGTTGCTGGGGAGGCACGGCTTTGCATTTTCATTTAGTCTCTTACTTGAAGTGGATCTCATCCCCTTCTCTTTCTTTCTTTCTCGTGTGTGCAAGTGTTGCAGAAACTAAGCAGGATTTGAAGCCTAAAGTGCCTTGTCTTCCCACGGATTTCAGGTTGGTTTTCTTTTCTTGTCACACTTAGCCTAAAAACTACCAAAAACACACTAAAATTGGCTTTCAGGACCCTTAATTTCTTAATTAAGTGGAGTGGTGCAAAATCAAACCCATTTGTTGCTTGTTTGCATCATTAAGCACCACTCCATTTCAAGTGTTGGTGTTCTATTTTTCGGGTTCCAGACTTCTATTTGGACTTGAAAAATCAATTCCGAACACCACAAATCTTATAAAATCTTGAAATTTCACACATTGATTCAAAATCAAGAAGGAATATCTGTTCCAAATTTCAGAGCAATTGGAGTTGTATTTAATTTTTTAAAATTCATGGACTGCAGAGAGGTTACACCCTTTAATGTTCCTATTTTGCTACTATCCGTGAATTTTTAGAATTTTTATACTTAGCTAATTTTACTAGAATTTAGCTTTCTAGAATCCTTGTGAAATTCTACACATCACGTAAAATCATCAAAATTTTCTAAGGCCAATAATGGTACTAAAAAGTCCAAAATACCCACATGTATCAATTTTGGACTTTGACACTAGCACAAAGAAAAATTCTTTTAAAATATCAAACAAATTCCTAAAATCCTAAAAAAATCTTTTATGGAATCCTTGTTTGGCTTTCTATAAAGTTGTGGTGTTTTTTGATTTGTTTGAACCACTACTTAATGCAGAAAGCCTAAAAAATATCCGTTGGTAGTTAAATTTCTATCCTAGGATCAATTAGGGTTTCTTTTTCATTTTTAGAGGCAAACAATTAAAAGGAAATTGATCTCAACCCATTCAACTTGATTTCTTTTTTATTGTGAATCTCAAAAACTTGTTTGAACTCTTAAGAAGGAAACCCTAAAACACACTAACTTCAATCCAACTTTAAAAGATAGAAATACATAAAATTGTGTGACAACTTGCTTTTCATTAGAATCATCTTCCAATTCCTTGCACACAGCAAAAAAATTGAAAAAATAGGGCAATATCTCAATCAACGCCCTCCACATTCCATGTACACTATGGTATCCTATACCTAACTAAAATCCGTAGCAATTTGACCTCTAAGGTTTCATCAACTTAGGCCTACTATCTAGGTCTTAAGTTTTCTTTAGTTAATATCAATTTTGTCATCTATATCGAGTGTCAGGCTGAGGGGCTGTGTCAAACGACTAGGTGCAGGTTTGCACAAGCCCCTGGGGATTTTCTTAGGAAATGCTTGGGCCCAAACCTCCCCTTAAGCAACTTGGCCAAATTTGTTGACAGAACGGGTATTTACTGTTGATTACTTATTTCCTAGGTAGACCAAGTCTTAGGTTAATTTTTTAAGGAGTCCCACTTAAGCTAGGTCTAGATTTTTGATTGATTGTTTGCACACTTTCTCTCATGTCTATCTCTTCTCCTGTCCTCCCATTCTTCCATTATATGCACGGGCAACAGTCTCAAAATCCACACTTGGAAGGACCATTTGATTTCGCCCCCCGCGCAAAGAGACCACTTTTTCTGTCTTCTTCTTCTAAAAATATGAAAAATCAACAAAATAGGTCCACTAACCCTTCCACCTCCACCTCTAATCCCACCTCTAATCCCGCTACTAACCCTAATTCTGACCCGTCCACCCAAAACCCCCCCACCTTTGACTTCCCCCACTTGGAGCTCCCTAATGCTGATTTGCCTCAATCACAACACCAAGCCCCCCCGCCTGATCTTTACGCCTTGATGGCAGAGCAGATTGTTCAACTTAATGCCAATCAAGAAGTGTTGACTAGGAATATCCAAAACCTAGCCAACTAAAGGCCTAACCCACCACCCCGTCAGCAACCTGTCGTTCCTCTAAAAGATTTCTATGATCCTTCTTACTATAAGAAACGACCAGGGGTGGTCATACTAGAGGGGGACTTCGAGATCAAGCCAGCGATTCTGAACCTGATTAAACATTTCCATGGCCTTCCTAGGGAAGATCCTTTCAGCCACCTTGAAGAGCTAACTCTTCTTGCACAAACAACCCATTCCCAAAATGTGCAAGAAGACCAATGGCTATGCAGCTATTTCCATTATCTCTTAAAGATAAGGCAGCTTACTAGTTCAAGACCATTGGCCATCCAATCACCACATGGCCTCAGTTCAAGAGCACCTTCCTCAAAAAATTATTTCCCATAGGTCGTACTAATTCCCTGCAAAGATCTATTATGACCTTTCAACAAAAATCTAGAAAGACTTTCATGATTCTTGGGAAAGATTTCAAGATCTCCTAAGAAGTTGCCCGCACCACGAGATCCCTTTATGGCAGCTCATGCAGATCTTCTATCATGGATTAGAAGATCAAATCCGACATTTCATCGACACCTCGTGTGGCAACAACTTCTTGAATAAGGATGCTAAGAGTGCCTATGACCTTTTCGAAAAAATGAGTGAAAACTCATTTAATCAAGCTTCCATGAACACATTTTGCAGAACTCCAAACCGGCAGTTCGGTGTTCATGAAGTAGGCACTCAATCTATCCCTGTCACCCAAGACGATCTTCAAATGATCACTCAAAAACTCAACCAGATGCACATTAATCAAAAGAAAATCGAGGAAAGACTCACCACATCAACCCAAGCTCCACATCTAACCCAGCCTAACATTCCACGAAGAGAAAATTTGCACAATCTCAACACTACCCCTACTGATTATTACTAATATTTGGAGACTGTCTATGATTCACTGGGGAATTACAACTATCCAGATGTTAACCCCACTCAAAATATTTCTGCCATCCAGGAGCCATTTAAAAATTCTTCCAATTGGAAGAATTACCCAAACTACTCCTAGAATAATCAGGTTCCTCCCCAACCAAATCAATTTAATGGGTATGGGTCTATCCGACCTTTCATCCTGGGCCATCCCAACAAGACATCAATGCCCAAATGATGAGAACCCTACAGGAAATGTAGACAAAGATAATGGAAGTAACCCGCACCATCACAAATCTGAATAATTAGATCGGGGTTACTCCCACTCAAAGACCTGCAGGACATCTACCGTCCCAACCCATGCCAACCCTAATCACCAAAGGAACCAATATCCGGGCAGAAATCAACATTACCCGAATCAACCCCCTACTAATGCACCACCTCAGCAACCTCCCAGGTTTCCACAACAATAAGCCCCTCCACCTCCTCCAAATAATAATCTGATTGCACATGCAGTTACATTAAGGAGTGGGAAAACCACCGCTGCTCCCAGGCCTTCCCAAAAACCTAAAGAAATCCCCATCCTTGTGCAACTTGACTCTCCACTCCCACATCAGCAAGCAAAAGAAATCCAAAAATCTCAAGACAAAACTTCTATCCCTTTTCCACAAGCTCTCCACCCCATTACTAATAAAAAAAGAAATCTGAGCCTACCACAAAAGAACTCATGGATCTATTCAGGCAAGTTTAAATCAATATCCTTCTCCTAGATGCAATCAAGTATATACCGGCCTATGCGAAATTTTTGACGAAGATCTGTACTCCGAAACGGTAGGCCAAAAATTTAGGACAGGTGCATCTTTTCGAGACAGTAAGCTTTGTCATACAGAGCAAGCTGCCTCCTAAGATGAAAGATCCAGGGGCGTCATTAATTTCAGTGATTATTGATGATGCTATTTTTGATCGCACCCACCTTGATCTTTGTGCCTCAGTTAATATCATTCCCATGATATTATTTGAAGAATTTCAGATTGGTGAACTCAAACCTATTGAGGTGACCCTGTAATTAGCCAACCGATCTACAATCAAACCTCGTGGGATTGTCGAGAATGTTTTGGTCAAGGTCCAGAATTGTGTCGTCCTTGCAGACTCTCTGGTCCTTGACATTGAGGTACCAGAATCTTTATTGAATGGCCCAATAATCCTTGGACGAGCCTTTTTGGCCACTACAAAGGCAAATATCAATTGCCACACAGGAAAAATGGATATCACCTGCACAGGCCAAACTATCGCTCTAGATATTTTTAAATCCTCCAAGAGATTCCATGATGATAATTTTTTCGACTCTGATATAGAAATTTCAAATTTGGTGAAGGAGACTATGTTGGTAAATACCCTTCCCGACCATAAATTTTTCGAGGAATCTAACTCAGAATCCATGGTCGGCAAAACCTTTGATTTGGAGACTTGTCTTGACCAAAACTCCATTCCTGATGACCCCCTTAATCACCCTGACCCACCCACTCTTCTCTCATCCCACCCTTCCACACTAACTACACCCACCCCTCACCATTCTTCCCCCAAATCCTTTCTAATGGACCTACCACCAAACCCGCCCGAGTTTGGCATTCAACCCAATTTCAAACCAGGGCCAGACTTGGGCACACTTATCATTTTCCATCCAATTTTGATCCCTATATTTCCATTAATCAATTTTCTAGGGATCCAAAAGAAGACACCTTTTATGCGGGCATCCAAGTGTCCAACTATTTACATGATTTTTCGTCTTCCGTGCATACCTTCACGCCCGGCTGAATGGCGTAAAAGATAGCACTGAATGGGAGGTAACCCATCATTTTTCTTGCTTTCCTTTTCCTTTCTTTTTCCAGGTTTTGACCATCCTAAACACAACCGCCTTTCACTAAGGTCATCCCTTTTCCCTCCTAATGCATAAGGACATTGCATATCATAAGCATGGGGGGGTGTTTTTAAATTTTGACGATCGATTTAGGATTTTCAAAACCTAAAAACATGCTTTTTTCTTTAGTCATTTTTGTTTCATTTTTCTGCTAGCATACCCAAAAAATAAAAATATTGAAAACATTTTGAGGAAAATTTTGAAATCGAGACTAAGGTTGAAAACTTACTTTTGGTACAGTGGGATTTAATCTTTAACAAACTAGGGATAAGGATACGGATTTGATCATTAGAATTTCAAGGTCTATTTTTAGACTAGATCAGATATCCTTCGCTAAAATTCCACCTAAATTCATGATAGTTCAGGTGACTTGATTCTCTTTTGTAATATGGAAAGTATCTGGCTTAGTTTCTGATTCAAAAATTTGCATTTCATGCAAAACTTCCTGTGTCAAATTTCACACAAGCCAACACCTAAAAAAAGCTAAAAGTTAGAAAAACCCCTTTGTTTGGCCTTACTAAAAGTCTAAAGCAAATCGTTGGTTTGAGTTCCCACTGCCGAGAGGGAGGAAAATATCTCCATTGAGGACGCGATGTCAACATGTTATCGCCTCAGCACTGCTCCATATTTATATTTCATATCTTTAGACAGTGCATTAAAGCGCATTTTTGCCGCTCAATTGTCTTGGACGGTGCTCTACTTATAATGTCGGAGCAAGAACTTGAGTTTGCTTGGAGCGCCCCTTTACAGTGCATTGTGTTTTGAGGTTGTGAGATCCTGGGCGGTGTCATGGATAGTGCTATCTTGAAGTACCGATGCCAAAACCCCCTCGAGGATTAGTAACAGGAATGATGATCCCGACACATCTGTTATAAGACTAAGATAAAAATAAGCATCTGGGAGAGAGAAAAAAAAAGTTTTAAACCAAAAACACACCCTCATAAATATTGACCTTTCACAAGCACAGACACAAGGTTTTAAATGTTATTACAAGTTGCGAATCAGATTCAAAGCTAGAAAAGTCCTAAAAATAAAAATTTTAAGTCATCTAAATTAACAAAGGGTTAATCTACGAATTTTTTAAGGATATATTGATCTCTCTTTTGTCTAATTTTTTTGATCCAAAAATAAATCCTAATGTTTATCCTTAACAAATCCCGTACCTCCTGTGTTTGAATCAACCTATATCCCGTAATCTCTTTCTCCTCAAAAGTTGAAAAAATTAGTTTTCCATAAAAAAATCCATTTTGTAAAAATTAAAGTTTTGCCAAGAGACTAGCAAAAGATAAGCATGGGGGTGTGATAAACGCCAGTTTATCATCATTCTTATGCATTAAAACAAACCTAGCTCTTAGGATTTTGCTCCGCAAATGGGTTTTTGGGTTGCATTTAGACATTAATTAGGTTAGTCATGCATTGCATTTTTTATGTCTTTTTTATATGTTTTTGTGAGTGTTAGGGATAAGCAGATTGCCAGATCCCTAGAACCCTAGCACTCTGGAAGGCAACTGGTGAAGGAGAAGCCCAAACCAGCTAGAACTCAGCCAGATCCAGCCAGCTCACCATAGCTAGATTCCAGCTCACTTGGACTAGAGTTAACTCATCCAAGCTCCACTCAGCTCATCTCAAGCTGAATGGCAGCACAAGAGAGCCCATTTTAGCTCACCCTAGCTCAGGTCAGCTTAGATCCAACTCAACTTAGCTGAATCTAGCTTATCCTAGCTCCCATTAGTTCACAGGGAGCTCTAGCTAGCTCAGTTGAGTTAACAGGAGTTCACCAAACCTCAGGATTAGCTACATCCAACTTCACCTAACTCCAGCCAGCTGAAGATGACTATTTCAGCTCAGGAAGCTCAAGTCCAGCTCCCGGGGACTCAGCATAGCTCAACTCAGTTGAGCTAAGCAATCTTAGCTACCTCAACCAGCTAGATCCTCCACGGGAGCATCAGACCCAGCTCACCTCAACTCCTTTTAGCAGAAGCCACCTTACTTTAGCTTGGCTTAGTAGCTAGCAAAGAACTAACAAGCTAAACCAGCTAGACTAGCTCCATGCCAACCTCTTCAGTAGCTGCCAACTCTAGTTCAGCTCTAGACTTCTTCTGTCCATCTCTACTCCTAAAACCCTAACTCCCATTGCCTCCACTTCTACTCAATTACTAGCTAAGCTATCTTAGCTAGACTCCAGCTCCCTTGGCATTTACCACCTTAAAACCCCACCTAACTGGCTCCACCAATTAACCCTAGCTCTAAGTCCACCTAGCTAACCTAGTCCACCCCTAAGTTGACGCCAACCTTAGCCACCTTTTCACCCCTCACCTCCTTCGAAGAAACACCTATTTTGGCGCCAACTAAACCTTCTAGAACCCCTTCCTTTTGGCACCAAAAAGACCTCCCATCTACACCCTACACCTACCCCTTCCAAGCCCTAACCACCCTACACCTCACCTACCTTCTAGAAGCCTTCAAGTTGGCGCCAACCCATGGCACCCTTCCATGGTTGGCGCCACTTTTAGGTGCCCCCTGGCCAACCCTAACTACCCCCCTTAGCACCCCTTAGGTGGCGTCACTTAACCCTAGCCCTAGGATTAACTTAACCACCCATAACCACCACCAAACTCCATCCTAGCCCTACATGTGTCCACGCCAACCCCTCCCCTCCTAAACCTTATATATGCCCCCTTAACCACCATCATAAATGATCCTCCAATTTAGTTTAATTCCACCCTAGAACTACCCATATCCACGGCCAAAAAGGACGAGGGAAGAAGATTAAGGAGGCTACACCTTGCCTCCTTGGTGCCTTCTTCCCCTCCATTTTCTTTCTTGTGCCATGCCAAAGAGGAGGACACTTTCCCTTTAAGGAGGATGGCCAAGCAGAGCATCAACAAGGGTGGTGCACGCCCACCCTTGGAGGAGATCAATTAAGGTGGTAGCTTCCACCTTGGAGGAGCATAGTGCACGCCCCCATTGGGCTTGCAATCATCTTGGAGTAGCTGTTCAAGGAGAAGAAGCTCTTTTTGACTACGGGAGCAGCTGCAGTTGGAGCAAGAGCATCCTCTTCTTCACCATATCATCAGGAGGATATTATGTTTTATTATTTTTGTAGCTTGACTTCTAAGTAAAAGCATTCCTCTACTTGTACACATAATCTCCTTTAAAAGAAAAAAGTTGTTACACTTTTTATTGCATTACTTGCTTTATCTCTAGTATAATTTCACTCCCTCTTTCTAATTAACCTAGGCCTCCATGCGCCTAGGTTGAGCTTAGAAAGAGGATACTTCTTGTCACTTAGATTTTAGCATATTAGGTATAGTTCACTTTTCCGCCAACAACTTTGCATATTGTCGTTATTTCAAAACCTATAAAAATTACATATTTGAAAAGACAAAAAGAAAGTTGATTTCCTCATTTCTAAGAAAGAGATTGATTTATCAAAAAGTTGCCTCCATGGATGACCTTAGATACTTCCCCATCTAGGTTTATAAATTTAAGAGTTGATTGGTTTTACACGTTACGACGTATTTTGCAAAACACGTAAAATCCGTATCAATGAACCCACTTATTAGACATTTATGAACATTTGACCTTTAATAAACCCCTCGAAAAACCCATAGTTGTTCTGCATTTAGGTTATACTATTAAAACTGCAGATTTACCACTAATTTATTGTTTATTTGTCAGAATGGATATGCAGCAAATTACGATCTTTTAGCGATTATGTAGGAGCATTTGTATGTTGATTATGACCAATTAAAGCTAGGTATGGTAGATGATGACGTTATCATCATACCCCATGCCTAACTTTTGCTAGTACCTTAGCAAAATCTTATGGAATTTAACTTGAATTCTAGACCATGCCTTTGATGCTTAGATCTCTGATGTGTGATTTTTTTTCTAGAGACTAGATAAGAATGCTAACAATAGGCCTTGATGTAAACACGTTTACACTACTTAAGATGTCTATTTATGCATATTCTTAAGCATAGGATTGCATTGCATGCTATAAATAGTGCATAACATGCAACATCTTGCATTTAGAGTAGTTTGAATAAAATGGAGGTTAATTGTCTCCTTTTATGTGCTTGGACAGGGCAAACTTTTTATCAGGGCCTCGGATCGAAGATCCAATCGTACAGATGTGATCAGGGCAACGATTGGAGTTCAACAACTCCAAGATCACCCTAATCAGGCATCTGATAGTGATCGGGGAACCCTAGAAGATCAAGGGCCAAGATGGTGTAAATCTGCACTTCAAACGACAAATCCGACCGCACGGATGGATTCTTATCGACGATCGTAGCCTAACGACACGAAAATCGACTCAATCCGACACCCGTGGCACCATCTACAACATCCAAAAGATGGACGGCCAAGATGGCACCACGTGGTGCCATCTAAGCTGTCCAATCGGCCCTCAAGCACCGCCGCACCTTCTCTTCTCTAATCAGAGCGCCACTTCTGGGTCGTTGGATCTTGATCCAAGAGCTGTGGATGCGCACCTTGATTTCGTCCATGTGACCTTTTGGCTGAGGCAGCATAGCTGTCAATCGCCTTAACGCGAGGTGCGGACGCGGGATCAAGCTGCAGCGAGCAGGCGAAGGGCGCGGGCGAGCATCGGATCGCAATCGAACGGCTCTGCGTGCCCAATAGCGTCGACGGGCTATTGCACGCATGGCGAGGACGCGGCATCGCACACGGGCGGGTGCGCAGCGTAGCAGGCGAAGGCGCGACTTAAGCCGTCAGATCTCGCGATCGGACGGCTGAGGATCGCTGAATGTGCGTAAGCGTTGTGCGTTCGAGCAGAAGAGCAGGCACGCACGGGCAGCGCCCGCTACTCCCACGATGGGGCTTTAGCGACAGTTTTATCCATCACTAAAGACCCCTTATTTAATGTTTTAAAGGTGTAATGTCCAATTTTCCCCCACTCCTTGCAACTATAAAAGGAGACCCCCTCCACATGAAATTCTCATCCCTTCCTTCTCTTCTCTACCTCTCCAAAGCTCAAGAGAAGCTTATCCCACACCCGGGATGCTTCTCGCGAGATAAAGTCTAATTTTCGTCCCCCTTCGGAAGTGGATCCCACGACGACGATGACGTGCTGCCCCGTTCCCGTTCTTCCACTTTGTCCTCCTTCGTCCAGGCATCGTCCTGTCCAACTCATCCTCCAAGCGACCGTCGAGGAGGATATCTCTCTCCCTATTCTTTTTACTGCTTTTAAGTATAGATTTACTGCTTTCTAGAGTACTTTTGCTCGTCCTCCAAGCGATCGTCGAGGAGGGCATTTCTCCCTCCATTCTTTTAATGCTTTCTAGAGTAAATTTATTGCTTTCTAGTGTCATTGTTTTCTGTTTTCTAGTTGTAATAGTGAAACAAACAATCTCCTTAATGATGAATTCCCTATTTATTCTACATCTCGTTTTGATTTCGATTTGTAATATTCTCTCTCTCTCTTTCTCTCTTCTATTTATTGTAAATAATTAGATAGTTTTAAATTGAATTACTTCGTGACAAATAAAAACAAACACGTAGTTTTTAAATCAAACGTCTGCCTCCCTGTGTTCGACCCGGAATTAAATTTCGGTCTAAATTTTATTTGTTGAACACGAGTTTCTTCGTTTTCATACTACGATGACAGGTTTTCAAAACCAAACACGTTAGCATAGCAATTCGTACATCCAACAGGCCTAGAGGGACTAAAGTATCAACCAAGATCCGGACTTGACCAACTTAAGCCTCAATCTGTCATGAAGGTTTCTAAGGCCCACAAGAACTATCCTAAGGTTCATTGGACCCAATGGTTAAAGCACCCATGCTTTTAACATGGTTAGACCTAGTTTAATTTGCAATGCATTTTTGTAAGAGCGAGGGATAGAAGAATTTCTTTGCATTTTTGGAGAGCTTTCCCTCTCTTTTTCTTTTCTTTATTCTAGCTTTGGATTCGCTCAAAACACGTTCTATGTCGGATTCCTATTCCCCATCATCAATCCTTGCAAGGTTCCTAGCAATCGATGCTTCAAGATAGGACCACCCATGGCAATCCCCAGAACCCTAGCCTTCGACACTTCGAGATAGTGCCACCCATGGCATTCTATAGCTAAATTCAGGTCTTGGCGATTGACATTTCAGAATAATCCCGCCCATGGCACCTGAACCAGCACAATGTGCTTACATGCCCGCAGTAGAATATTTAGATATCCTAGGAGACAAGCACTGAGGAGACAATATGTTATCGCGCATCTTCGAGGGGAATTTCCCACCTCTCCACATCGGGAACCTGTCTAAATCAACTTGTGTTTTTGAGCCACTCCTAATCTAAATTTTAGGACCATTTTCAGAACAACATAAATGCTTTTTTTTTGCATGATTTTGTATTTAAGCGCACTGAACCAGCCTGTGTATGATTTAGGGTGCATAAGTTACCGAGTCCTACAAACCAGAGGTCAATTAATGGGGTTGAATAATCCCTAAGCCTTAAACCTAATAGATAAGCTTTGCATTTTCCTCAATCTCTTGAGGCTTAATCCGGATCTTGACAAGTACTTGAGTGTTTAAATATCAGAACAGATCCAAGAGGCCTAAGGTCAGTATTCACCATTAATCCCTTAAGTTTTAGCCTTCCAGGTCTTAACTCATCATTCGATCCAACTTAGAAGGTAAGTAAGTTCCATATTATTTTGAAGGGACTTAATTTTTTTTTCTTTATCTTTTTTCTCCTTTCTTTCTTTTCTTTTTGTTTCCTCATTTTTCTACATTTAGCTCAAATCACCTCCTCAAGAATGACGTGATATCTCAAAATTTCCTCCCCTTTTCTCCATTTTCTTTTGTAATATGTATATATTTTTTTATGAAACCCTTTTAAAATTTAATTTTCACAGTGTTTTGCATTTTAATACCTCCCCATGCCTACAATTTGCAATATCCTCATTTTAAATTAGGTGGGTTTGAGATCAGCTTAGATCATACTTTAGAACAGGGTCAAAGGGTTGGTGGATGGGTCAGGATGACTATTGTGGATTATTTCAAGCTTTGATACGAATACCAAAGATGGAGTCAGTTGTTCTAAAACTGAACTCAGAAGTGCAATAGGAGTGTAGCTCAAAAGGATGATCAGAAGGGTCTTGATTTTTTTGGAATGACGGGTTGCCTCCTGTTAAGTGCTAAATTCAATGCCTCCAACCGAGTAGAAGGTGGTCTAGGAGAAGGGGTGGTCAAATCAGCAAAATTTTGTAGAGCAAGCACCTTGATCAATAGCCTAGTTGGTCCAACCAGGTGCTTGTTCATATCAACAGGCTAATGATGCAGCCCAAACCTAATCAATCTGGTGGGTTGATGGATGTGAATTAGTAGATGCATGATAAGTCATTTTTCTCTTTCGAAAATGATGATTAAGAAGATTTATCGTTGTATTTCTAAGTAGTAGAAAATCGACTAATCAAAATAATTATAATTAAAATTAAACCACTCACAAGAGAGCGAGTCGTGTCCACAGGGAGGCAATAACCTATTTAAACTTGCACAGTTTAAAAATAGATGCTCACGAATAATTTCGTCAAGAAATCGAGCCAAATCCGCCTTTAGATTAAGAAAACCACAGGAGATCATGCTGAAATGGCATTTATGAGAAAGAGGGAGGTCACTTGCATAAATTAGCCAAAATATTTAATTAATAAATTCAAAATAAAAACTGGCAATGGCATATGAATGTAAATATTAATATGGCATGAAACAGAGCATTTTCTTCCTTTGTGCGTACGCGATGAGGAGGTCGCGATCGGGTGTGCGGAGCTCAGAGGTGGTTGGCCATGACGAGGGCTATGCGTGGGCGGTGACGGCGCATCGAACGGTCTCCGATGGTCTCGCCGATGATGAGGAAGGCTGGTAATGGTGGCGGCGACTCGTTGGCGTGAGCGGGTTGCTGTCGGCCTTCAAAGGGTGTGGGCGAGCTCCTGAGGTTGAGGTGAGTTTGTTGACGTTGATGGCGCAAAGCTTCGAGGTTAGATGAGGCGACTGCGCAGAGGAGGACCATGATAACTTTGGGTTTCCTTTGGTCTGTTGGAGGAGAGGACGAAGGAGAAGAAGACGGAGGCCGGCTACGCACGAGTGGCGCATTGGTGCTAGACTGTGTGCGCGACAGAAGAGGGCGCGGGCATGTGGGGGCGCTACTGGAGGACATGCGGCCGCATGCGTGGTGCTGCAGGTGAAGTGCGTGGCCACTGGAGGTACTAGAGGACACGCGCTGCGCACCCGAGCGAGGGCTGGTGGGCTGCAGGATGTGTGGTCGCTGCTGCGAGCGTCGTCGGCGCGCTGCAGGGAGTGCAGGGGCGCGGTCTAGAGGCAAATAGGTGTGCTGAGGGGCGTGTGTTAGGGGTTGGAGCATGGAGGTCGGTGCATGCAGTAAGGGTGTGCACACGCCTGCCACGATGGAGCTGGAAGGTGGTCGCGTGGGAATGGCGAGGGAGCACGTGCAGGAGGTTGTGCACTGCTGCGTCTATGTGGCGGAGGTGCAGCGAGGAGGACACGGGGATGGTTTTGTTCTGAAAAAAGAAAATAGGAAGAGGAAGAGGAAGAAGAAGAAGAAGAAGAAGATGGTGTTGGTGGTGCATGGACAGGGAGGGTGATCTGGTAGTTGCACGGAGATGGCTGAGCTGTCACTTCGCCGGCCCACGGTGTGGTGGAGCTCGGCCTTGGAGACCATGGTGGTGGAGTGGAGTACACGGTGGTGGAGTGGGGCGGTGTCTCCCCGAGCACAGCTACCTCCTCCTCTCCCTTGTAGTCGCAACTGCCCCGACCAGATCCATCTCTCCCGCTCCTCCATGAATGGGGTCTTGAGTGCAGGCAGCTGACAAAGAGTGAATGCGCAGGTGGAAGAACTGGAGCAGTTGCATGCGGGAAGAAGGAGAAGAATTAATAAAATAAAATATTAGGATTATTTATACATAAATCCCTAAGTTCTATATTAATTAAAATAATGTAGGCAATGCACCTAATTAATTAACTAATCAGATGCATGCAATTCTAGGTTAATTCTAAATGCATTTAGATGTGGATGCCACACATGAATTTTGCACTTAAGCTAAAAATATGAATTAATTTATTTATATCCTAATGTATGCTATATAAATGTTAAAATTAACTTAATGTCTAGGTACTTAAATACTTAAATAGCCCACAACTATGGGCTAATCAATACACAGCCCACTAGATATTCTGTGACTCAAAAAGATTTGGCAGTAAGAATCGTGAGTTTGGCTGATTCCAATCAGCCTGGTTAGAGTAGGGATCCTCAAGTGCAAATGGATCTGTGGAGGATGTAAGATCCCTATGAGAGTGATAAGAGAAAGATGGGATGTGATTATTCGTCTGATCGATGTCCAAAACTCGATCAAAATGAGGAGAAGAATCATGTGTGACCGGATCATAGAGATGAGAATTAGAATAGAAATTGATTCCGATGGTGGGTCGGGGTTGGAATTGGATCCGAGAAGGTTCTATATGTGCTATAGAAGAGGTGTCATCTTTGAGATTCAAATCATTGACCTCAGCGTCAGAATCAAAGGATGGGTCGTGGTTGCTAAGGTCGTAAACTGTCTTGGAGTCATTAGGAAACAATAGTCCTCCAAAATTAGAGTAAGATTCAAAATCATCGGAGAACTTGAGAAGATCATGCTATGAACCAGATTCCAGATCGGAAGTTCCATCATTGAATGAATTAAGATGCGAAGAAGCAACAACCTGACTCGAATCTAACCTAATTTCATATTTTGAGCTCAAAAAGGTGTCCCTAGTAGGTATAGGCTCGGGTTCTTGGCTCCTAGGATAGACCCAATCGAGTCCCAGCTCTTCCAACTCCTTGGTTTCTATATCATAGATTAGCGTGACTTTCGAAAAATCAATTTGTGTCCCTGAGGAGGTTGGAGAGGTGTATTCATCAAATACAGGCCTAGAATCGTAATTCAAATTCAAAATCTGTCTCTCATCATTTTAGGCCTCATGATTATCCCAAATAAGCTTGAATCCAGATTCTTGGTTAAAGGTAAGGATTGGATCACTAGAATCTAAGCTGGGCTCTATTGGGATGTCATAATCATTTTCGAGAATCACCTTAATAGGATAAGGCTCGAGATTTACACTCTCGAGAGGATCTGTTTTAAGCTCATCATCATAGGTGCTGGGGAAATCTAAGCTTGATGGACCAGCTTCAAGGCTTTCTAAGGCTGGTTTAGAATCGAGAACACTTGTAATTGGATCCTCTCAACCCTCATCAAGATTAGGTATGTCAATTGTTATGAAGTTTAAATCTGAATTCATTTAGGTTGGGGGTCCACAACAATCTTAAGTGTCTAACCCAGGCTCTAGAGAGGCTTTAGAATCACTCCAAGATGTCTCATAAATGGCTTCTCGCAATAGATTTAGAACATCTGCACATTGCTCAATGGTATCTTAGTGTATATCCCAGAGTGATGGATTTGCAAAGCAATGTAAACCCTCTATTCTATGAAATTTGCAAACTTCATTAAATCCTGGTAGGAGGGTCTCCTAGGTTGAACCATTTCTTAGTTGGGTAAGCAGTAGGCTAACACGGTTCATAATCAATTTTTTTGTTTCTGGGACATTAACCTGAATCATGCTAGCTAGATAATCTTCAAAATATTTAAGGGAAGCCTTAATCACTTTATCTTTCATTTGAGGTTCAGCTTTCCCAATTGGTCCTCCTAAATTGCCAAGTTGGATTTTCAAATCAGGTGGTGGAGTCAAGATTTTAGAATCAAACTAAGGTTCAGATTGAAGTTGACCAGATCAGCGTAGAAATCCCTATAGAAGATCTAATGAGGCCTCTTAAGTTAAAACCTAAGGACCTTCCTATGTATGTGCTCTATAGAAAAGATGGGGGACTGGATATTATTTGGACTCAATCAAGGCACCCAAAGATTTTTGGATGACTAAGGCTATTTCGAGGCGGATGATACCTCTGAATCAGAAATCCGCACATCCGAGAATTACCTGGGCAGCCAGGAAGGGAGAGCCCCGCAAAGACCCCTACACGGTAGAGCGTCCCCACGAGTTACAGGGTTTCCCCCACCCGACCTTCCTTGTCACTGTGCTTCCAAGTAGACTGAAATGTACAAATTGAGACCTTAAGTCTACCAATTTTAGCCTAATTTGTGCCTTGGATTTCACTTGATTTAGAAGTTGATTTGACGTGTGCCCTAATTTGGACGTTGATTGGTCTACAATGTAGACTAACTTCACCAAACCTACCCTAAAAGATGGAGAATGAAATCTAGGTCAAGACCTAGAAATCATCCGAAATTGACTCTCAGGTTATTAGGTCCACAATTTTTAAGGTTCAAGTGAAATTAAAGCCTGGTTTTAGAGTTTTTCTTGATTAGATCTTTTCAAGAAAGGGTATGGGTAGCACACAAATGCAGGAGGGTTTATTCTCTTTAATGCAGGAAAATTGTGAGCTAACACTTCAAACCCTAAATGCTGAAACCCTAAGTGCTCTATTCCAAGTCCAATTTAATCATAAAATGTTCACTTTGGGCTTCAAGCAAGAAATGTGTTAGCCCAAAGTGATTTAGAAATTATAAACATAGTCCCTAATAGGTACAGTCAATCAAGGTAGGGATTTCTAAACAGAATCTCCTCAAGCTTCAATCAGATATGAAAAATTTTTTCGCAAATCAGGAAACTTGCCTCATAATGAAAATTACTATGAAAATAAGGCAAGTGATTCCTATTGATTTGTTTCCATTATTCTCTCTTCTAAAAGATTAAGGGAATGATTATGGAAGAAGAGAGATTACCTACCCTGGGAGTGGCTGATTTGCGCGGAAGAGCACCTTGTAAAGTACCTCGCAAAATCACAAAAAAATAGGTAGGGAAAGTTAGTGCTCAAATTTAATCAAGTAAAACAAAGAATAGCGATGAATTGCACGTTGATTCCCGACAATGGCACCAAAATGTTGACAAGGCATTTCAAGAGTTTAAATATGGTTCGGTAGTAAAATCTCCTAAATAGCTCAAACAACAAATAAAATTTATAAACTTGAAATCAAAAAATGAAGTTCGAGGTTGAACATAGGGAGCAAGTGTTGCAATTCACGCGCTAATCTCAATTGAAATATAAATGAGCACAAGAAATCAAGCCAATAATGATATTCAATGAATAATAACTACTCAAATCTGATCTTCAATGTAAAACATGAGTATATCAAGAGTTTAAGAGGATAGAAAGATATCTAACACAAAATAATGGTGATTTGAATCACCAATTATTAGTTTAGGCACATATATATCAACTACTCGAGATATGAAATAAATGAACAGTTACCTGAACCACCTAAGCTTTAATTCCATGTATCAAATGTATCTATAGTGCTATACTCAAAGGCTCATCAGATGTCAACTCCTTGGATCAGGCGATTTAAATGTCGTTGCTGCAATGCTCTAAGAGAGCCTTCTTCTTCTTCCTTTCTTCTCTTCAGCCCCTTCCTCCTCTTTCTTTCTCTCATGCACAAGGGAAGCCAAGGCCTTCAGCTTCTTCTTCACAGAGTCTTCTCCTCTCTTCCTTCAGCCTTTCCTCTTCTCTTTCCTTCTTCTCCCAGCTAGTGCCTTCTTTCTTCTCAGCGACTAAGTGTCGCACAATGCCTGCAGGAGCAAAACCCTCCCCTCCCCCGCTCTTGTTCTCTTTCCTACCTCTCCTCTCTCAGATACAGGTCATAACAGAGTATTCAGGTCAAAGTAATATCAAGTCCAGGGCAACGTGCGTGGTGTCACAGTTGAGGAGTGAATAGGCTTAGGCGGGTTCGAGTCGTGTGGGTGAAGGGGATCTCACCCTCAGTGTGTCGAGGCAATAAAGCCTAAACATAAAAATAATTTGTGTGCATCCATGCTCTTTTCTCCCACCGATGTGGGACTATCCTCACTATAATTTTCGTGTGCAACTACTGATGAAGGCTCGTCCAATTGGAGGTAGAGGAGTAGTCAAAACTCCTAATTGAGGACCTAGAGCCCCACTTGGATCTACTCCGCATGACTTGGAGGTGGAACCTAGGGCTTGCATGGCCTGGAGCTTGAAGAATGAAGGCAGCGACAATGGTGGTGACGGCGGTGGACGGCGGAAACCTGCAAGTCACAAAAATGGCCACATGGATCGAAGCCGTGTCCAACAAATGGATCAAAGCCGTTCCAACCCGAACCTGTGACCACAAGATCGTCATCAAATTCATTCATCAGAATATCTTTTCACAGTTCGGGATTTCTCGTGCGATCATCTCTGATGGAGGGACCCATTTTACCAATGCCCAGTTCAGGTCACTCATGACCAAGTACGGGGTGTCTCACCGAATCTCTACTCCTTACCACCCCCAGACTAATGGTTTAGCTGAGCTATCAAATCGGGAGATCAAGAAAATCCTGCAGGTTACTATTCGACCTGATAGGAAGGACTGGTCGTCCCGACTTCCGGAAGCTTTGTGGGCTTATAGGACCGCCCACAAGACCCAATTAGGCATGTCTCCTTTTAGACTGGTGTACGAGAAGGCATGTCACCTTCCCATCGAACTGGAGCACAAAGCCTATTGGGCAGTACAGAGCTGTAACTTAGATCTTTCTAAGGCTGGAACCCACAGAAAGTTTCAGATAAGCGAGATTGACGAATTACGCCTTGATGCGTATGAGAACTCGCGAATCTACAAAGAGCGGGTTAAAGCCTTTCATAACAAGCACATATCTAGAAAGATCTTCCACCCTGGTCAGAAGGTCCTACTCTTCGATGCCCGACTCAAACTCTTCCCTGGGAAGCTGCGATCCAAGTGGGTTGGACCATATCTTGTCCGATAGATTTTTGGAAATGGAGCCGTCAAGATCAGTCCACTCAGCCACGATTCCGAACCTTTCGTCGTGAACGGTCAGAGACTCAAACCGTTCATTGACGTAGCCACTACAGATTTGGCTGAGTCATCATTTATCCTCCATTCTCCCTGAGCTTATTGCGCCCAGCCGATGGCGTAAAACTCAGCGCTTAATGAGAGGCAGCCTGTCATTCTTTTTGAAAAACTAAAACCTTTTCTGACATTTCTTTGCACTTTAGGTTCATTCCTTAGACAGCCGACTTCACCTCAGGTACTCGTACCTGAGACTAGAAATTATCCGCAACAGTCACCTCGACCCGTCCACTCACCCAACACCTGTCCTAATGAATGAACCAAGATAAATAATAAACCCTCCTAATTTCCAATGAACACATTGCAAATCTTAGGCATGGGGGTATGAAAGTGCAAAATTGAATAAAAACCCATAAGAAAAGGTTTCAACAAAAAAATCACATATGCCAAAAATACCATAAAAATTTAAAAAAAAATAATAATAATAATAATAATAAAATAAAAATAGAGGAGGGAAGAAATTTTGTGGACTTTACAAAAGGAGAAAAAGAGTAGAATGATAAAAAGGAGCACAAAATGAAAGAGAAAAGGGATAGTCATTAGTAAGAAATTAAGGAATTAATCAAAGTTCTAGACCACATTAAGAAAAAGAAAAGCAAAAGTGCACAACAAGATTAGTAAGAACTCAAACCTTAGGCATTCTTGGCTAGACTCTTAGTACCTATTAAGATCTAGATATTCCTCAAGAGGTTGAGGAAAATGAAAAGCTTAAGTATTAGGTCCAAGGCCTAGGGAGTATTCAACCTCGTTAACTAACCTTCGATTTACGGGACTCAGTAACCTAAGCACCAAAATTCACACACATAGTTTGGTTCAGTGAGCATAAATATCAAAATCACGCAGAAGCATTTCAAATATTCTGAAAATGTCACCTAGATTAGGAGCAGCCGTTCAACACAAGTTGATTTGGACAAGTTCCCAGCGTAGAGAGGTGGGAATTTCCCCTCAAAGATGCGTAACAACATATCATCTCCTCGGTGCTTGTCTCTTAGGATATTTACATATCCTACTGGGGGCATGTAAGCACTCTGCTGGTTCAGATTCTATGGATGGCATTATCACGAAGTGTCAATTGCCAGGGTCTGAATTCAACCACGTAACACCATGGACGAGATTATCTCGAAAGCTAGGATTCCAGGGGTTACCATGGGCAGTGCTATCTCGAAGCATCAACTGCTAGGGACCCTTGAGGATTGATGATGGGGACAAGGAATCTGATACAGATTGTGTTGTGAAGCCAATCCTAAGCTAGAATTAAAAAGAAAAGAGAGAGAAAACTCTCCAAACAAATAAACCTTTTGTCTCTCTCTTACAAAATGCACTGCAAACTGAACCAAGGATAAAAATATCTCAAGCACGAGTGCTTTAACCACGAAGTCCAATAAACTTTAGGTTAGTTCCTATAGGCCTTAAAAGCCTTTGCTAAAGACTGAGGCTAAAGCAAGACAGATCTGGATCTTGGTTGGTACTAGAGTACCTTTTAGGCCTATGGTTGGCATTCTGACCTAATCAAGGATACAAGAGAAAAAGCACTTATCAAAAATAATGGAAGAAATTCATGGTCTAGAACAGAGGTTAAAACCTTAAAATTTTGCTAAGGGACTAGCAAAAGCTAGACATGGGGGTATGATGAGAATCTCATCATGAACCTTAACTAGCACATTTTGACCTAAATAAGTGTACAAAAAGCTCCTACAAAACCTAAGGGAAAGCCTAGATCAAAGAATCATAAATTTGAGTATAAATAATTCACAAGGGGTAAAATTGTAATTTTACCAATGCAGTACATAAACAGGATTTTTAAGGGTCTAGACACAGGTCAAATGGGCTTAATAAGAGAGAAAGTGGGATGATTTTGTCTAAAAAAGGTTGTAGCGGCATCAGGAATTAAATGACATTCTAAAACCTTAAAACAAACCCACTTCAATTCACAAAGTTCCAGGCAAGATAAAAATCATTTAAACCCTCTAAAAATCATGAAAAAACATCCCCTAGGGTTTAGAACCTTCAATTTGGCTATTGGAACCTATCTTGACCTAGATTGAGAACCATACCCAATTTTTGACCTAATTTAGGTTTTTATGCAAAATGTCTAGTTAAACGTGGTCAAACCTAAAATCCAACATCACCATTGGATTCCTTAGGTCCAAATTAGGGTCATACCAAAATTTGGACCTAAGAAAAGTTTTCCTTGACCCACATTACAAATTGGTTCTTGAGAATTACTTTTTGACATTTAACTTTTTGAACCCTTGCACTTAACCCCTCAACTTTCCCTTCGTTCTTTTCAAACTGGTCCCTTTGCCACCCGCAGCAGCAACCCATACCTCCAATTACTTTGCGCGGAGGATGGCACCACACAGGGTATGGGGACCAGCCCCAGAAACGAGAGGAGGGTCCCCTACGTTGTCTTCTTTTGCATGGACCACCTCCCATGCCCTGCCGACGCCCATACCTCTCGTGCAAACACGCAAGAGGCATGGGTCTCTTCTCCGACCACGTCTCCGGTGGCCTTCCCACGCCTCCTCCTTGTGTTTCCCTCCTCGCCAACACCTATTTAAGGAGCAGTAGGGGCTGTCGCTTCCTTCAAGCTTAATTTGGCCAGAGAACTCCCCCAAATTCGTCTCCTTCTCACTCCAGCCAACAGCCCGAAGCTTCCGACGACTCCTCCTCCCTCTTCTCGCCGCTCTGCCACCATACCAGTGGCAGAGCTAGCTCCGCCATTCTCCTCCACGCCGCACCATACCAGCGGGCACTCTCCGACACCTCCTCGTCGCCACCCCCTCCTCTGGCACCTTCGTCTCTGGCGATGGTAAAGATTCACCGCTCACCATCTCCCCCCTTTCATTCTCTTAGCTAGGTAAAAACTCTTCCTCTTACTCTCCCCTTTATTTCCCCCTGTTAATTTGTCGTTTCGACCCCTCGACGCCAGTGTCCACCCTCACCATCTCCACGTCCGACCACCAACTCCAGCAAGGCCATTTCCCCACCACAGACCACTCCACCCCTTGCCAACCGGTCCCTGAGCTTCACCACTTCCCACTGACCACCTCTCGCCCTTCAACCGACCACGCCACCCACTGAAACTGTCCCCCGAACAAACCCATCCTCACAGCCGCAGAGTGACCTAGGCACGCACGCCCAGGTCGCCCAACGGCCAGCCAACCCCCGCCTCACCTTCTCCATGATACGACGAAGGTTTTCTGATGTTCTGACGGAGCCGCGAGGCAGTATTCGTGCTTTCAGGTTCTGCACGCTAGCCGCCATTGCCGCCGAGCTTGGAGCGAGCTTTCTAGCAGTTCCAAGCCTCTGCAGTCCCAAGTGGGAATACCAGGTCGAGCGGAAAAGGCTCACGCAAGATCCCAGGTCCCCAATCGAAGGCAAGAGCTCACATATCACTGCAATCGTGAAGTTATCCTCCTGCGGGTGGGTGCGAAATTTAGGTGGGACTTTTAGTCCCACCTCGTAAACGTCTGAGTGTGGCTCTTCGAATAAATTGAAAAGGTGTAGTAGGCTTATCGCCTTCGATACACAGGGGTCAAGTCCCTCGCCTACGCACGTAGCACGCCACGTGCTCGCACCTGCCCTCGCCCGCGCTTACGCCCCGCGGGCCTGGGTCGAACCCGATTACCCGACCAAGCACTCCTCGCCCACCACCGCACATTGGTGGGCCTGGTCCAGGGCACGTACACCTGACCCGTATACCTGCGAATGCTCGGGGAGAGAACCTTTAGGAGAGAAATTGAGAGAGAGACATGGGGCAGGTAGGGGTTAGGTTTTTCCTAACCTTGTACTGTGTAGGGAAGAAGAAGAGAAGAGAAGGGGCAGCTGGGGACTTAGTCGCACAGAAGAGCAGCTGAAGGAAGAGGGAGCGCAGCAGAAAGAAGAAAGAGGAGGGAATGCAACAGAGAGAAGAAGAGACGCGGGAAGGAGAAGCAGCCAAGAGCTGCAATAGCGCAACAGAGAAGATCAGAAGAAAAAGAAGAAAGATTGAAGCCAAGTGAAGCAAAGTGAAGGAAGCCAAGAAAGAAAAGAAAGAAGCCTGTCGCACAGAGGAAAGGAAGAAGAAGCAGAAGGCCGAGCAGAGAAGAAGAAGAAGCCAAGAGGAGGCACTGTATCAAAGTGGCAGATAAGGCATCTGATTCAAAGAATCAGACGTCCAAGAAAGAAAAGGCAAAGAGAGAAGAGAAGGAAGACAGAAGTGGAGAAAGAAAAGAAGATAATTTTTTATTCCCTCTCTCTCTTTCTCTTTTATTTTTGTAAAGTAATATATTGTAGTAAATTGTGATTTTGTATGCTTCTAGAACTGAGTTTGCTCCCTGAGTTCGACCTCGGAAGATTTAAAATTTTGAGTAATAAACTAAATTAAATTGATCATCGTTTTTCGCAATATACTACAACGGACACATATTTAAAACACCGCGAAAGACGCATTGTCAGAGACAGCGGTGGACAACGGAAACCTGCAAGTCGCAAAAATGGCCTCGCAGCCACATTAAAATACCTCATGAGCTTCGCCAAGTGCTGGCGAGTGTGGTGACGATACCTGTGTGAAGAGTTAGGGTGTGATGTGGTCTAACGAAGGTGGAGATGAAGTGCAGAGGAGGTGGTGTTCGGTGGAGGTCATGGGAGCATGAACGGTGAAATAAAGAGAGGGGTTTTGTCTAGGTGGATGAGGTGGAGGCGTAGGAAGTGTTGGCGAGGCGTTTGGTGCAGTGGAGCGATGGAAGAACCTCTCCATAGGTGTGGCCAGAGGTGGAGACGAAGGTGGTTGGCGGTGAAGTCGAGGGTTGATTCGAAGTTTGGAAGGGAGAGAATTAACCTAAGGATCTAAGGGAACTTAACTAACCTAAATCTAACGGTTGAAAGGGAAGGGAAGTGTTCAAGGCGTAGATCACATAAAAGATGAATACGTCATAGTATAGAGTGAAATACATCTCGACAAATAAAATCAACGGAACTGGGAGTCCCGGTCTATCACTGGGAGGCAAAAAAATGCTTTGGATTTCATACACTTGTTCTAAATCTAGTTACTAAGTAATAGACACAATGAATCACGATATATATATCACATAGAGAGTTGAACATGAATTGCATACATGGAACTAAAACAAATTATAACATAAATACAAACTACTTATGGAATAGAACAAGGGCACCACGGGTAGTTCGTGGTGGCCTTTTGGAGAGGTTGAGAGAAACGACAATCCGACAGGGTGGCCCAATGGATGTTTCAGATAGAAATGCAAAAACAGAGGCAGAGAAGACGAGAAGATGAAGAAGAGAGGTAGAAGAAGGAAGAAGAAGAGACTTATGAGAATTGTGTTATAAAAGGAGACCCTTTGGTCTCTTTTTATGGCTTTTTGTGAAGGGTATTTAGAGCATTGGAGCCCTTAATCTCGTGCAAAGCCTTCCAAATCCTTCTTCCATCCATGGTTTATTTTGGTGCTACCACGTGGCACTCTGTGCGCCATCAGATTCTGATCCGACAGTTCCCGCTTGCCTGCCACTCAACCACTTCAATTTCGCTCACACCGCAAGGCCTCAAATCCCGCCTCAATGCCAACCATCTATTCCTACAATCGGATGGCTTACTCGTGCTTCACATGCCTTTCTAATATCGTAAAACGCATATGATCGCGCGTCCGCCCGCGGTGTGCTCTGATCGCGCCACGTGGTCGCGCCTCTGCCCTCCAATCTGTAATTGTGCCTGCAAGCGCACGGCTTGAACCCGCATCCCGCGCTTACGTGCGCGCGTGTGAGCCAACGCGCTGTGCAAACCTTTTATTATATATACTTGTTTGTTTCTATTTATGCATATCCAATCTAGACGAGCGACGTGGCACGCTCGTGGCCGTTGGATGAAGATCCAACAATCCACAGCATGCGGTGCATCCTTCCTGGATGGGACGGTGGTGAGGGAGTAGCTGTGATGGGTCCACGTGGTGCCATCATGGCCGTTCATCTTCTTTTCCTTATATCTGGTGATGTAGGCCTCCGATTGAATTGATTTCTACGTCATCGGGATGCAAACATCGATCTGGATCCATCCATGCGGTTGGATTTGTCATCTGAGGTTCGAATCTTTTTCAATTTGCCCCTTGGCTCTTGCTCTTCTACAGACTCCCTAGGGTGCTACACGAGTCTGATTGATGTGATCTTGGAAGCATTGGACTCCTGTCATTATTTCGAATAGATCCATAATGTTGGATCGGTCATCTGTAGTCCTAGATTACCTGCAATTATTAATACCACTCAAATAACATAGTTTTATACATAAAACACATATATCAACTACGATGCAGAATACGATGCATATGCATGCAGAATGTTCATGTTAAGCTAAGTTCTAGCTTAATTCAGGCGAATTAGGGCCTATGATTGTTGTGCAATCATACCCCCATGCCTAAATATTTCTAGCCCATAGCAAGTGCAAGACTAGATGCATTTCATCATGAGTTAAACTAAAGATTTATATTTTTTTTCTTTTGTTTCATCCAAAAATTCAGAATCCAGATAACCATGAATATATAATGTTGTAGCTCCTGCAACGCATCCAAGCGAAGAGTCGATATGCATCTAAAGCTTGTACTTGACCCTTAGTAAAATTCTATTGAGATAGGCGAACTTCTTCTCTCATGGATATAAAATATTCTTTGATTTTAGCCCTGGATTTTGGCTTAGGTAGAAGATGTCAGAGTTAACTGGATTTGTATTTGGTTGCTCACTCTCTTCTGGTGCTTCTTAGAGACTATTATTTCATAATTTAGATTTCCAGATTATTGAATAAATCAACTTAGAAAAAGACTGGAAAAATTGTACTCTCTTTAATCTTTTGTACTCTTCTCTCTTTTTTGTTTCTTTTTCTTCCAGAGCTCACATCTCACCAGATTTGCAAATGTATTTGGTGGTCTCGCATGGCATGACACTTTAATTAGGTTCTGATAACCCTATGACTAAGTCAGAAGCCCTCAGCCCGTATTCAGGCGATCAGAAATACAGAAAAAGTAGGTTAAGGCTGTATTTGGTGGTTCATGAGGGTAGTAGGTGTTTTTGCCTCAAAACATTTAACTTGACTCACATCACGCAACTATTTCACATAACACTTTTTTTCTTTTATTTTTTTCTTTTTTTTCTCTTTTTTTTTTGAGCAAACAATTCTTCTGTATGCAAATCTATTGGCACAATGCCACAACACAACATACTACTGTATTTATCACCACAACATAACACGACATATGTACTTTTATAAGTGAGGCATTCTTGGGGATTTTTGGGATGACCAAGGGGATCTCGGGTGGCTTATTTAGTGGAAGTGCCTATTCTCGGCACAAGGTAGGGAATGGATAGGATGACATATTTCTGACCTTAACATCAGTATACTCCTTCAGTCGAGGATTCCGTAGAGGACAGTCGTGATCATCCACCTCAGTCCTAGTTTTATCAGAACCCACTCTCTATGTTTTTGCCTTATTTGGTGGCACTCGTATGGAATTTCTCATAGATTTAGTATGCAATAACTGAGAGTGAAAACTATGCCCAACTCCAAGTGTCATTATTCAATTATTAAAGATTCCTTATACTAGCCTTAGAGCACTAGTAAACTCTCTACTCTCACCTCACATATATTTTGGTGGAGCTACTAGAAGATAGTTCACCTGACCCCCTGATTGCTGTCCAAGGGTTCAAGAGAAGAGGCAATGCTTCTTCTTAAAAAACTAGAGATGTCTATTGATTTTCGCAGAGGATCCATTGCCAAATCAACATGCAAGTATGAAATTATACTGGATTCTAAGTCCAGGAATCTACTAAAGAATAAATCTTTAATAAAACCTCTTGATAAAATGATCTAATCCCCCAATCGTTGGTAGAAAATTTTCAGTTTTTATGAACTACCCCCACCATGCCTAAGTGTTTGCATGTCCTCATGCAAGAATAAAAGAAATTGGAATAAGGCTGGGTATATGTGGATAGAAATCACCTAGAACTGCTTCTGAGTTGTCATTCAGCTCATGCCGTCGCTGTAATGCCATACACAATATGCAAAACAATACGCAAAACATTATGCGAAAATGAAATATGCTATGTATATGTGCTGAGTTTAACGCCTCCAGCTGGGCAACTCATCAGTCATACGTCCTCAAGAAGATGTATCATTTCGTCAGCAGGAGGAGGTTCTTGGGCAAAGAATGGTTTGAGGCGTTGGCCATTAACCGTAAAAACGTGCCCAGATTTCGGGTCTCTAATTTGGACCGCCCTGTTAGGATACGAGTGGACCACCAAAAACAACCCAGTCCACTTGGACTTGAGCTTTCCCGCAAAGAATTTGAGTCGGGAGTCAAACAACCAAACCTGCTGGTTAGGTGCGAACTCCTTCCTCCGGATGTGTCGATCATGGAAAGCTTTTGTCTTGTCCTTGTATATTTTTGCATTCTCATATGCTTCCCGCCTAATCTCCTCTAACTCACTGAGCTGGAGCTTTCTTTCATAACCTCCGACCTTGACGTTAAAATTACACTTCTGCACCGCTCAAAAGGCACGGTGCTCTAACTCCACAGTAAGGTGATAGTCCTTTCCATACACCATGCGGTATGGCGACATTCCTAGCGGGGCCTTGTATGTGGTCCGATATGCCCATAGTGCATTGATCAACTAATCGAACCAATCCTTCGTATCAGATCTAACCATCTTTTGAAGGATAAGCTTGATTTGATGGTTTGATACTTCAGCCTGCCCATTTGTTTGTGGGTGATACGAGGTAGCAATGCGGTGTTGCACCCTGTATTTCTTCAATAATGACCTAAAATGGGCATGGATGAAATGGCTTCCCCCATCACTTATCATGGCACGGGGAACTCCGAATCTCACAAAAATAAATTCCCGGACAAAGGATATAATAGTCTTATGGTCAGCTCGTCTTGCCGAGATAGCTTCTACCTACTTTGAGACATAGTCTACTGCGAGGAGTATGTACTCAAAGCCATGCGAGTTCGGGAAGGGGCCCATAAAGTCGATGCCCCAGACGTCGAACACTTCTACCACCAGAATGGATTGGAGAGTCATCATATCTCTCCGGGTCATAGAACCGACTGCCTGGCATCGCTTACAGCACTTGGCAAACTCATGTGTATCTCTGAAAATTGTCGGCCAAAAAAATCCCGACTGTAAAATCTTTGCAGCAACTTTTCAGCCTGAGAAATGACCCCCACAAGCATCGCTGTGGCAGAAGGATAGCGCACTAGAGATTTTTGAATCAAGGATGCATCTAAGGATGATTTTATCAGCCCCAATGCGAAAGAGCAATGGGTCATCCCAAAAATAGAACTTAGCCTCTGATATAAATTTTAGCTTTTGATCCTTGGAAAATCCCACAGGTAGCTTGTTGCGACAAGATAGTTTACCATATCAGCATACCAAGGAAACTCAACAGAGTTGATGGACAGCAGAGACTCATCTGGAAATCTATCTGATATCGGCAGGGAGTATGGGATGTAGTCTGGGTCTAGCCAAGACAAGTGGTCCGCCACAACATTATGTGCTCCTGCTTTGTCACGGATTTTGACATCAAACTCCTACAAAAGAAGGATCCATCTAATAAGGCGGGGTTTGGCGTCCTTCTTTGCCAACAAATGTCGGAGGGTAGAATGGTCAGTGTAGATGATAACTTTGGACCCGAGTAAGTATGACCTAAATTTCTCCAACCCGAATACTATGACTAGTAATTCTCTCTCAGTGACTATATAGTTACGCTGAGCCTCATTCAGCGTTTTGCTAGCGTAGTATATTACAAATGGATGGCACTCCCGACAGTGGCCAAGAACGGCTCCAACAGGAAAGTCGAAGGCGTCACACATCATCTTGAAGTTGGGTGACCAGTTGAGGGTTGGAGAATAGGTGCACTAGAGATAGCACTTCGCAAGGTCTTGAAAGCACTGAGACACGAGGAGTCGAACTCAAAGGGTGTGTCGGTTACCAGAAGATTCGTTAATGGACAAGCAATTTTCGAGAAATATCGAATGAATCTTCAATAAAATCCGACATCCCCTAAGAATGATTTGATTTGCCTAACCGAGCTAGGCGTAGGTAATTGCGAAATGATTTCAGACTTAGCTCAGTCGACCTCGAGTCTATTAGAGGAGATCCTGTGACCTAGTACGATGCCATCCCTCACCATAAAATGACTTTTCTCCCATAAAAGTACTGGGTTAACCTCTATACAACTTCTCAGAATCTTTGTGAGGTTATCGAGACAAGACGAGAAATCATCTCCAAACACAGAGAAGTCGTCCATGAACACTTCTACACAGTCCCCGATCATGTCTGAAAAGATGGCCATCATGCATCGCTTAAAAGTAGCTAGTGCATTGCAAAGGCCGAAAGGCATCCGCTTAAAAGTGAATGTTCCAAAGGGATTGCAACTTATCTTGGTCTTCCGGGTTGATTGCAACTTGATTATACCTAGAGTATCCATCCAGAAAGCAGAAGAAACTATGCCTGACTAGCCATTCGAGAATCTGATCAATAAAGGGCAAAGGAAAATGATCCTTTTTGGTAGCCGAGTTTAGCTTCTTGTAGTCAATGCAGACCTACCAAGAAGTCGTGGTGTGGGTCAAAATGTATTTTCCCAATTCATTTTTTATTACGACGGGTCCTGCCTTTTGGGAACTATCTAAATGGGACTCACCCACTGGCTATTGGAAATTGGATAGATAATATCCGCATCCAGCCATTTAATGATCTCCTTCTTGACAACCTCCAACATATTTGGATTTAGGCATCTCTAAGGTTGTCTCGACAGTCTCACCCCTTCATCAGTGTAGATATGGTGGGTGTAATATGAGGGGCGAATTACGTGGAGATCAGCAATGCCCCACCCGATAGTAGCCCTATGTGCTTGCAGAACAGAGATCAACCAGTGTTCCTGATCCAGAGTCAAGTAAGCATTGATAATCACAGGATGTCTCACTTTCTCCCAGAAACACATATTTGAGCAAATCAGGTAAGGGCTGTAGCTCTAGTAGCAGAGGGTGGGGAGGGTGGGGAGGAGGGTTATGCAGGGGAGGAGAGGAAACAATAGCGGAAATTTGTTGATCCTGATTAATGAAGAATCCTCCTGTAGTTGTCATGTAATCCTGTCTTAAGATATCAGTGTTGGATAGGATAGGATAGTCAGGATCAGGGGTGTTAGGAGCAAATGAACACCCATGACAACCAAATCCATGGGATGAAATGTGTATATCAATAGTCTCGGTCCAGTGTGGATCGTGATCAAAGACCCTTGATAGTGAGGATGAATGTGCCATTGGGTCACTGCAGAGGAGCCCAATGTTCCCATAGAAAGCTGAATCTTCGTCTTCACTATCCTCCTCGATTAAGTCACAATCAAAGTTCTTTGATGCCCTAAAAATGTCCAATCTAAGCTTTTCATTACCCAGGGCAATCTCCATGTGCCCTGATGCACAATTGATGTTTGTGTGGGCGGTTACCAAAAACGGGCGACCTAGAGTAATCGGTGCATCACGGAGATTAGAAGGAACCTCCATATCAAGAACAAAAAAGTCCGCTGGAAAGCAAAATCCTTGGACTTTTACGATCACATTTCAACCACCCCTCTCGGTGTTTTTACAAATCGATCAGCCAACTATATGGTAACTGAGGTGGGCTTTAACTCCCCAAATCGAAATCGATCAAATACTGCAGTTGGAGTTAGGTTGATGGACGACCCCAAATCAAGAAGGGCCCTATCAAAAGGGGAATCCTGCAAAAAGCAGGAAATCAGTGGTGTGCCTGGGTCCTTTTTGGGTGGTAGGTTCGCTAAAATGATTGCGCTGGCTTCCTCAGATAATACCGCTTGTCGTTCGATCCTCTGCTGCCGCTTCGGAGTACAGTAGTCCTTAAAGAACCTAGCAATAGCTGGGATGTGATCAATCGCTTCGAGGAGAGGGACCTGAATGTGAACTTCCTTGAACATAGATTTCAAGTCCTCGAAATTCAACGTGTCCTTTTTCTGTGCTGAATCTCGTGTTATTGCCGCAGGAAAAGGGATGGGAATTTCAGGGTCTAGGGGCTTCTTTCCTATATCTAATGAAGATGGTTTGTGAGAGGAAGGGAGTTGTGAGCCATCTCGTGGTATAGCGCAGGAAAAATCGTTACCCGCTTGCCTAGGTAGCGGGTCCTGTGTAATCTTTCCGCTCCTTAAGGTGACAGCTTTTGCATCGGCATGCTATCCATGTAGGGGTAGAGGAGAGGGTTGGTCTAGATATACAAGGTTTGGCAACAGAGGTGGCTGACCAAGCCCACAACTAGGAGATGCGGGAGGTGCTTGCAAAACTATGTGTGCCTGCCCTTGTGGTGCTTGGAATCTAGGGGGGGCACCCTGATTCTACACATATCTTGGGTTTAGGATAGGTTAGGAGGGTAAAGCTCCCTGTTCTCTATGCTCCTGCATCATCTAGTTTTGCGTGTTCTGTATGCTATGCATCAGCCATTGCCTTCATTATTTGGAGGTTGTCATGAGTAGATTTCCGAATTAATGCCTGCAGTTCCTCCTTCAGCGACTCCAAAGGGTTGATCCGCCTTTGAGGGTAGTTGACAACTTGGTGTAGCAGCTGATAGATAGAGCATATCTGTTGTTGCTGAGACGGGAATGGTTGCTACCTAGGATACGTGTTCTGTACATTCCCATATTGTCTGGTTCGGTAGTGTAGAACTTGACTCGGTCTCTATGGATTACTAGACCAAATGAAATTGGGATGCTGGCGCCAACCAGGGTAATATGTTTCAGAATACGGATTGTTACACCCATATCCCTGAATGGCATTGACATCTTCATAAGTCGAAGACGTCTCAGATGCAAATTCATCAAAAGAATATGCACTTGCATCATCATGTGGTGTGAAACCCTGATTGTATGGTGCAAATCCATATTGTTCACAGGTTCCTGGTATGCAGGATCCCGCGAAGATGGAGAGAAACGTCCCGAGTGACTGGATATATACGAGTAGAGGGGGCTTGGGATGCTTGAGAGGAGTAAGATGGAGTAGGGCTGCCAGAAGATCTGGATCTCGCTCACATTAATTCATAGAGCTTCTTATCGAGCAGATCCACCTTATCCAACTTTTTGGTGATAATGTCCATGTCGACTCGAGTAGACTCAGCTTGAGCTTCGTGGACATTAAGCCATTGTTGTCCAGGTCGCTGGAACTGGTTCATTGAGGTGGCATTCATCTAGTTCTCTGCTAAGGACTCGAATAATTCAAATACACTGTTCTCGTCCTTCGCGAGAAAATTCCCACTGCTAGATGCATCGGCCAGGTACCAATGTGTGTCATCTAGCCCATGGTAAAATACTTGCGCGAGGTACCATTTGGGTACACCATGGTGTGGGCACTTCCTGAGAAGATCATGAAATCTGTCCCAGGCATCATGTAGCTTCTCTCCAAGGCCTTGAGCAAAGGTCGTGATTGCATGCCTCATGGCATTTGTTCGACCAATAGGGAAGAACTTTTGGAGGAATTCGCGACGTAATTCCTCCCAGGTTCCAATTGGCCTCCCGATGGTCTTGAACCAATAAGCAGCTTTATCCTTAAGAGAAGAAAGGAAAAAGCTTCATGAGAACAATTCCAATATCTATATTCCTGGGTCAAATTGACTTTGCAATCTGACTCAGGACTTCGAGGTGCTGGAAGGGATCCTCATTCAAGTTTCCATGGAAATGAGTCTGAATTAGACTTACGATATTCGGCTTTAACTCGAATGCATCTCCGCCTGCTGGAATCCGAACCTGAGGTGCTATGATTGTTGCCACCGGATCATAGAAGTCCCGCAGTTGTTCTTCTCGTGGTGGATGCTACATCCTATCAAGTGTTGTGAGAATCTGGTCAACGCTCTGCTAATATTTCTGTTCCGTTTCCTCAACCCTGGCTTCCAGACGAGCCATTGGGTCCTGATTCTCAAGGTCCTGATGAACTCGAGGATCGGGATTAGCCATCTCAGTTAATCGGGTGGAAGAAGGTTGAGAAGAGAGGTCGGGCAAAAATCACCTCTGCCACCTTAGGTTTGGCTCCCAAGGTCTCGTGAGTTCAGGTCTTAATGACCTTCTTCCTTGCATACACTAACTCAAAGGGTTGGTGTAGTCAAGCAGAACAAGGCTAGGGCCTTGATAATCAGAGTGGTCCTTTAGATCAGATGACCTGATTTCTTCGTTTGACTTTGTGTTACTGAAAATTCGGCGAGTGACCAACTGTAAGGCATTCCCGCCTCTCAAGCTAACCCAACCAGTCTGGTTATGAGGGGACTACGAGGAAGGTTCTTCCTTCGGCTTTCGCCTCCAGTTCTGTTACCCCTCGACTGCGATTATTTGACACTGCCCCGCAGGCTTAATTACCAGGTTTTGCAAAAGAGCTTGGAACTAGCCAGTAGTTTCAAGCCAAATGCAGGTTATTTGATCTATTTTTGTGAATTCTTAACCTGTTTCTTCAATGTAGTAGATGGCGGGCGGTCCACAAGGTGACTCGCCCCACCGACTAACTTTTGGACTCGTCAAGGTCCAAGTTACTCCATTGTGGTCCTATTGGTTCATGCGCTTCTAAGTTGTCTCAAATCAAAGACCAAAAATCAAATGCAAACTCTCAGGTAAAGATGGAATCCAAATGATTTAAAACTTGGCAAGAAGATTCCTTTTTCAATAATATTTTTAGAGAGTATTTTTTCATAATTTTTACTCTTTCCAACAAATAGTTATGAATTTTTAACTAGCAAGGACTCAAATTTGGGATTTAGACCCCGTGTTGGTTTTTCTATTGGAAACAATATCAAATATGCTCAAAAAATTTTGTAAATATATGATAATGAAAGCTAATTTGATTATCTTTCAAACACAACTAGTTATGAGTAAATCAGATTTGTATGTTGGTCAGAATTGATTTTCAAAGTTCATAAAAGTTCTATTTTTAAGCAATCTGACAAATATGTACTCCATGAATTTTTAAAAAATGTACAGATGGAATTTCTTGTGGGAATGGTGGAATTGGAAAGATAATTTGAAAATGTAGTTTCAGTCCAAATTTTAGAATTCTTGGAGCATCAGAAACACGGCTATTGAATTTTAAAGATGACACTTACTTTATGGCCGAATTTCTAATAGGAATGTGTGCACCTGATTTCCGCAGCACTCGCTTCAATTCGTTCGCCGCTTCTCCGGTTTAATCCTACACACAAAAATAGTATGTTAGAGATGAATCAAAAGTCTCCTTGCCTCCCTGGCAACAGTGCCAATTTGTTCAAGGCGTAGATTGCGTAAAAGATGAATACGTCGTAGTATAGCGCGAAATACATCTCGACAAATAAAATTAATGGAACTGGGAGTCCCGGTCGATCACAAGGAGGCAGAAAAATGCTTTTGATTTCATGCACTTATTCTAAATCTAGTTACTAAGTAATAAACACAATGAATCACAATATATATATCACATAGAGAGTTGAACATGAATTGCATACATGGAACTGAAACAAATTATAACATAAACATAAACTACTTGTGGAATAGAACAAGGACACCACAGGTAGTTCGTGGTGGCCTTTTGGAGAGGTTGAGGAGAGCAATGACAATCCGATAAGTTGGCCCAACTGATGTTTCAGATGAAAATGCAAAAACAGAGGCAGAGAAGAGGGGAAGAAGAAGAAGAAAGAGAGGTAGAAGAAGGAAGAAGAAGAAGAAGAGACTTATGAGAATTGTGTTGTAAAAGGGGACCCTTGGGTCTCTTTTTATAGCTTTTTGTGAAGGGTATTTAAGGCATTGGAACCCTTAATCTCCTACAAAACCTTCCAAATCCTTCTTTCATCCACGGTTTATTCTGGTGCTGCCACGTGGCGCTCTGCGCGCCATCAGATTCTGATCGAACGGTTCCCGCTTTCCTGCCACTTGGCCGCTTCAATTTCGCTCAAACTGCAAGGCCTAAAATCCCGCCTCAATGCCAGCCGTCTGATCTTACAATCGGATGCCTTACGCGCGCTTGCCTCACCATCCTAATCTCGCAAAATGCATGACATCACGCGTCCGCCCACGGTGCACTCTGATCCCGCCACATGGTTGCACCTCTACCCTCCGATCGCGCAATTGCGCTACACGTGCCCGCACAGCCATTGTCGCTTCAATTTCACACAGTGCACGGCTCGAACCCACATCCCGTGATTACGCGCACGCGCATGAGCTAACGTGCTGCACAAACCTTTTGTTATATATACTTGTTTGTTCATATTTATGCTTATCCAATCTGGGCAGGCGACGTGGCATGCTCGTGGCTGTTGGATGAAGATCCAATGATCCACGGTGTGCAGTGCATCCTTTCTGGATGGGGCGGTGGTGAGGGAGCGGCTGTGATGGCACCACGTGGTGCCATCATGGCCGTTCATCTTCTTTTCCTTGTATTTGGTGATGTAGGCCTCTGATTGATTTGATTTTTGCGCCGTTGGGCTGTGAACATCGATTCGGATCCATCCGTACGGTTGGATTTGTCATCTGAGGTCTAGATCTTCTTCAATTTGCCCTTGGTTCTTTCTCTTCTACGGACTCCCTAGGGTGCTACGGGAGTTTGACTGATGCAATCTTGGAAGTGTTGGACTCCCATCGTTATTTCGAATAGATCCATAAGGTTGGATCGGTCATCTGTAGCCCTGGATTACCTGCAATTATTAATACCTCTCAAATAACATAGTTTTATACATAAAATACATATATCAAATACAATGCAGAATACAATGAGTATGCATGCAGAATGTTCATGTTAAGCTAAGTTCTAGCTTAATTCAAGTGAATTAGGGCCTATGATTGTTGTGAAATTAAGAAGTCGTCGGCTTTGATTGGCTGACGTCGGAGAAGGGGAAGTCTCCGATGAGTGAATGGTGAGGAGGAAGGAGATCTGAGAGGCGCTCGCTGGTATTGCGAGATGCAAATAAGTGAAACGAAGAGAAATCTGCCGACTATTATCCATGATGGCAGACGAGGAAGGTGGACGGAGGGGCTCACAGGAGCTCATGGAGCTTTCGGTTGGGGAGAAGGGAAGATGGTGGGGAACAGGCCAAAAACGAGCAAAGGAGGTAAGGCGGTCCATGGGGTCTTTTAAAGGCCTAGAGTCGAGCTTCAAGCTTGGAAACTAAGCTTGAAAGCTCAAAAATCATGGAGTAGGACTTGAAATTTTCCAAGAGTTCGCATGAACCCTAGGGTGAGAATTGGAAGGCAAGATCGGGTTCAGATTAAAAGGCAACTCTTCATGAATCTCCCTTCCAATTTTGGAAGGGTTTGGCCGCGAAATCAGGGAGTAATCCCTGATTGAAGTCCGATTGCTAATGGATTTAGGAGTTCTGCAAATATAAAGGTGGCGTGGACCAGTTGGTGAAGAAGATGATGAAGTTATGGGGGTATTAGCAATATATTTTGAAAGCTAGGGGTTTAAGTGAGAGAAAAAGTGTTAGACTAGACCAAAATGCAAACTAGGTCAATATGATCTCTGATTGAGCCCAAATTTTGGCACAAACCTAATTTGAACCCAAGAAATCTGATGGTATAGTAAAATTTTGATTTTGACAAAGTTTGACTGGGTAATTTGTGAAAAAATCCAAATTAGGGCAACTCCCTGTCTGAGACTCTATTTTAGGTCAACATGGATTCCAATGGTCAAATCAAGGATACCAAACCATATAGAATATTTTTATATAATTTTTAGAAGTTTAGGTGAATTTTATCCTAACCAAAACCTCAGTTAATTAAGCAGATTTGTTTTTAGGGTTTCAGATGTCCATTAATTTTTGAAATGCGTGAAAATCCGTTTCTGTCTGCATGAACCCACTTATTAGATATTTTTTAAAATTTTACCTTTAAGAAACCCCTGGAAAAACCCATAGTTGTTCTACATTTAGGTTATACTATTAAAACTGCAAATTTACCCCTATTTTACTGTTTATTTCCCAGAATGGATATGCAGTGAATTACGATCTTCTGGCGGTTATGTAGGAGCATTTGTCTATCGATTATGACTAATTAAAGCTAGTTATGGCAGATGATGACATTATCATCACAACTCAACTACACAAGTTGATTAGACGAGTTCCAGACACGGAGAGGTGGGAAATTCCCCTCGAAGATGAATAATAGCATATCGTCACCTCGGCACTTATCTCCTAGGATATCTAAATATCCTACTAGGGGCATGTAAGCACCTTGCACTGGTTCAAGTGCCATGGGTGGGATTATCCCGAAATGTCGATTACTAGGGCTTGAATTTAACTACAGAACGCCATGGGCAGCTGATGAGAGCCTCATCATGAGCCATAACTAGCTCATTTTGACCCAATAAAGAAGATAAAAGCTCCTACATAACCTAGAAGAAGGCTTAACTGAAGGAACAAGTGCTCTGAGAAGAAAACATGAAATAAAGGTTAAAACTGCAATTTTACCATTGCAGTACATAAACGGGATTTCTCAGAAGCAAAACATAGGTCAAATGGTCCAAATAAGATAAAAAGTGGGTTGAGTTAATCAGAAATGGGTTTATGTGCAATCTAATAACTAAATGACACTTGGTAACCCTAAAACAGACCCGCTTAAATTAACAAGGTTATGGTCAGAATAAAAATCAAGTAAACCCTCTAAAAATCATATAAAAACATCCTCTAGGGTTTAGAACACTTAATTTGGCCTTTGGAACCTAGTTTGACCTAGATTAGGGTCCTAGCTCTTCAATTAACCTAATTTGGGTTTTTACGCAAAATGTCCAGTCAAACGAGGTCAAACCTAAAATCCAAATTCACCATTGGATTCCTTAGGTCCAAATTAGGTTTTTACCAAAATTTGGACCTAAGGAGAGGTCATCTTGACATACTTTGCAATTTAGTACACCCAAATCACAAATTGGTCCCTATCTTTTGAATACCTTTGCAGAGAGCCCCTAGGTTCTTCGCCTCCTTTGCAAACCGGTCCTGCCGCCATTGCTAGGGAAGAACCGAGCTCCGACGAAGTTTCGAGAGAGATTGCTCTCTAATTCCTCAGAGATTCTCTCCCAGAAATGGAAGGGGGATTCTCTGAGGAATTCCCTTCCTTCTAAAGCCAATTACAATCGCTAGTGTGAACCCAATCTCTCGTGCGAACGCACGAGAGATTTGGGTATCCACCTTCCTTCCATCTCCGGCGAGCCGGCAGCGTTGATTGCGCGGTCTCCATGTGCTGGTAGGTGCGGCCAGCACCTATAAAAGACACCCCAGACCCTGCCGCAGAGGGCAAGCTTGATTTAGCCGAGTGTCCACCCCCAATTCGTCTCCTCCTGCCCGGCCAAAAGTCCCAGCAAGCTCCGGCGAGCCCCCCTCCCCTCCCTCTTCGCTCTGCCACAAAACCAGTGGTAGATTTAGCTTCCTGACTTCCCTCCGCGTCGCGCAGTACCCGCGCACGCCGCCTCAGCCCCGTCGTCGCCGCTGTTCTCCCCCACTGGGCATCATCTTCTCCGGCAACAGCAGGTACTGCTGTCCGCCTTCCGTCCCCTTTCGTCCTTACAATTAGGTTAGAACTCCTCTCCATCCTCTCCTCTCTCTTTTCCCCCTGTTATCTCATCTGATTACCCCTCGACCGACGCTGACCACCCTCATCTTCCACATCACCGACCGACCTCCGGCGAGCCGCTTCCACCATTCCAGCCCCCCACACGGCTCGCCAACCACCTAAAGAGCTCCGCCTCACCACCAGGAACTCGCTCCACCCCACAACTTCCACTCCAGACCTCCATAATCACCCCCCGACCAACCCACCATCTCCGGCCACAGGTTGACCTAAGCACTCACGCCTAGGCTGACCTGCAGCCTGCAGCATCGTCCACCGCCTTCGCTGTGCCACGGCGAAGGTTTCCAGCTATTCTGATTGGGCCAATAGGCTGTTCTGTTGGATGTCAGGTGTACGCCCCAGCCGCCATTAACAGCCGAAGCAGCAGGGAGCTTGGAGCAGCAGCAGGCGTCAGGCTTCCCAGGCGGCAGGTGCAGCAGACTCTTGCAAGTGTCGCGAAGCAACCGAGGCCAGCCAGTAGCGCAGAGGAGTCAACAGCTTGGGCAATCGAGCGACAAAACTCTGCGGGCGCGCGTGAAGGCGAGACCAGATAGTCCCACATCGTGGGATTGCAACACTCAGGTACCATATAAGTTATTTTTGTGTTTTCGTCTTAGTGCCTCCGTAAGCACAGGGGTGAGGTCCCTCACTGCCCTCACACACGCCTCGTCCGCGGCTTGACCTCGCGGATCTGGCGGATCCGACCCGACCTAGACCTACGCACTCCTCGCGCATCATCACTTGCCGGTGCGCCTGGTCCCGGGTGCGAACCCGACCCGACTACCCGTGTGGCTCTGGGAAAGCGTCCGTGAGTGCATTGCTTGAGAGAGAGAGATGCTTGAGTAGAGGGACGGGGGTAGGTTTTTGCTACTGTGTGGTGTGTGCAGGAAGGAAGAACTGACCCAGGCAGCGAACACTTAGCGACTGCAGAACAGGAAGAGAAGAAAGAAGAGGCTGTGTAGCAGTGAAAGGAGAAGTCTTCGTAGAGAAGAAGAAGGAAGACAAGGCAGAAGAGAGAGAAGAACGAAGAAGAAGACAAGGGAAGACTGCAAAGAGATCAGAAGAAAAAGAAGAAGAAGAAGAAAGAAGAAAGGCAAGGTAGGAGAAGAAGGAAAGATACAGAAGCAAAGAAAGGAGAAGAGCCACGAAGAAGAAGAGAGAAAGAGAGATCACATTTAAGACGTCTGATACACAAATCAGAAGTCCAATTCTACTTTTTTTTTCCCAAATCCTTTTTTAAAACTCTCTTTGAATGAATTATATTTGCATTTAAACAGTTGTATTCTTTGGTTTTACAAAGTACTGAGATTGCTCCCCGTGTTCGACCTCGGATACTCTAGTTGTTCGAGTAATAAAATTCTTTATATTTGTTTAAACATTTTGTCGATTATACTACAACGTGACATCCTTTAAACCCGCACAAAACGTTGACAACAGCAGCACTATCCCGAAGCATCGAAAACCAGGGTTCTAAGGGTTGCCATGGGCAGTGCTATCCCAAAGCATCGATTGTCAGGGACCCTTCGAGGATTGATGGTGGGGACAAGGAATCCTATACAGACCGTGTTTAGGGCCAATTCGAGGCTGGATTTAGGGAAAAGTAAAAGGAAAAGAGAGAAAACTCTCCAAATAAAAATCCTTCTATCTCTTTCTTACAAAAATGCACTGGCAAACTGAACTTGGACATGTTACGTTTATGCAAGGGTGCTTTAACCACTAGGTTCAACGAACCTCCGGCCAATTTTTGTGGGCCTTAGAAACCTTCGCGGCAAACTCAGGACTGAGGTTGGTCAGGTCTGGATCTTGGCTGGTACTTGAGTACCTCTAGGCCTACTATTGGTATTCTGATCTGATTTTTAGAGTTGCAGCTTAGTAAGGCACTCTGACGGTTACATCTGACCTAAAGAACTGGTTTAATCCATAGAATTTTTGCTAAGGGACTAGCAAAAGCTCGGCATGGGGGTATGATCGGAACACCATCATAAGCCCTAACTAGCCCATTTTAGTCTGGAATAAAAGATAAAAGCTCCTACATGTCCATCAGAGGGTCCTATATGCATAATATTCTATTTTGAAAAGAAGATAAGAAACCAGGGTTATTTCTATAATTTTAGTAGCATTCCATGAACACAAAATAACCAAGGGGTTGGCTAGGGGCTAACTGATGGTCAAATGAGCATTAAAGTCAAATAAGTGGGTTCATGCAGATAGAAATAGGTTTTCGTGCATTTTGAGAATAACCAGCAACCCAAAATCCTAATTTCAGATCCGCTTAATTAACAGAGGTTCTGATCAGAATAAAATTCACCTAAACCTTCTAAAATTCATAGAAAGATATTATATAAGGTTTGGTATCCTTGATTTGATCATTTGACCCCATGTTGACCTAAAATAGAGTCTCTGATAGGAAGTTGCCCTAATTTTGATTTCTACATAAATTACCTAGCCAAACTTGGTAAAAACCAAAATCCAACCTCACCATCAGATTTCTTGAGTCAACATTAGGTTTGTAAAAAAATTTGGGCTCAATCAAAGATCATTTCAACCTAGTTTGCATTTTGGTCCATTCAGACTCTTTCTTTCTCACATACACCCCTAACTTTCAAAAATCCTTACAAAGTCCTCCCTAACTTCATTGTCTCCTTCGCATTTGGGTCCCTTCCGCCATGGTAGGTGTGAATCCACGCAACCAAGCTCTGAATCAGAGATTCCTCTCTAATTACTTAACCAATCCCTTCCAAACTTGGAAGGGACAACCTCGAGGAGATCCCTGATCGATTAAACCTAATCCCAAACTCCAAATCCATCTAGATTGCTCATGCAAATCCAAGGATTTCAAGAATCCTTCTTCCTAAAAAATCAAGCCTTTCAAGCTTCTTTCCAAGCTTGGAAGATTGCTTCAAGGCCTATAAAAGACCCTCATGGACAACGTCACTTCCTTAGTAAGTTTCTGGGCCACAAATCTCTTCCTTTCTCCCTCTCCGGCCTGCTCCAAGCTCCGCTCCGGCGACCGTCCTCCCCCAATCACCTCATCTGCCGCCACGTACAATAGGTGGCAGGATCTTCCTTGCTTCAATCCACACCTCACAATACCAGCACAGTGCACTCTGGTCCCCTCCCCATCACTATCCCCCTCCTCGGAGCATTCATCTTCTCCAGCTTCGGCCTATCATAGTCGATGCCTCCTTCGCAACCTCCTCTTCCGCTAGCTACCCTCAATGACTCCCCTACCTCTACTGATCATCCCAGCACTTCCAAACTTTGATTTCAATCATCGACTCGCCCGCTCCGCCGTCATCATCCAAGTTGCCGACGTACCTCCAGAGACTTTGAAAACATGCTACATGCCACGAATCACCCACTCTCAACTCCTTAATCTCCGCCGTGTCCACACGAGGAAAACCCCTCAAGAAATTGAGGGGATTGCTGCACCCATCACCTCCCTGAACACCTCCGCCTTTGCCACACTCACACACGCACCTTCATAGCATGCCACCGCCACCACCACATTCGCTGCATTTGCGCAAAGCTCCTGAGCTTCTCTAACGTGGCCATCAGGCGGTATTACTTGTTTTAGGTCCTCACCGTCGCTTCACCGCTGCAACCGCCTTCTCCGATCTCGGCTGCAACTCTCCAGCTCTGTTCTTCATCACAATCACTTCCAGAGGACGCGTTCACGCACCAAGTGTATGCCCAAGCTATCAATTGAAGCAGACAGCCTCAACTCCACTCGCGATTGGAAGAAGCATCACCTACTACTACTGTGAAGAAAATGTGGGAAAGAAAGTCCCACATCGTGGGATTGGGAGCTCGCAACGCAACATAAGAGGAATTTTTTCATTGGACCCCTCGCCCAATACACGAGGGGTTGGGTCCCTCCTCACGCCCTCTTCACTCCTCGGCTACCACTCACACCCAATAGCCCTGGTCCCCTACCCAGATTCATATACCTGCCTGGATACCTTGTAAGTGACCCACATGAGTCTGAGAGAGAAGAGAAGAAGAAAGAGAAAGAGAGGGGGTTTTGCACTGCCTCCCCATCTCTCTACACTTAGTTGCTAAGAGGCTTTCATGCCTCTAATTGGTGTTGTGCTGTGCCTCTCTCTCAATGCTTGAAGGAAGGAAGAAGAGGCCTTTGCCTCTCTGTTTTAGCTGCTCCTCCTGAACTCTTAAGCGATTTGGGGCTTATTTCTGTCGTCCGATTTCTGAGGCATTTGATTCTGTGGTTAAGCTTACTATTCAGATATTTGACTATTTGTGAGGTTTAAAACTTAAAGGGTAATTTGGTGATTCAAATCACCATTTTACCCTAATCTTTTTGCACATTGATATTTGGATCTATTGATATATTATTCTGAATTATTCTTCTGATCTTAATTGCTTATATTTTGCTTAGAATTGTGATCTGTGAGAATGAATTGCCATTATTTCTCCCAATGAACGACCTCATACTTGTGAGTTATAAATTTTAAGTGTTTTCGAGCGATTTTGACTTGCTACGATGATTGCAACCTTTAAAAACATCGATCTCACCTCGATAAACATTTTGACTTGAGACCTCCGACTAACTTCTTCGCCTGCCACCATAGACAATAGTCGGCGGGATGGTCTTCCTTAAGCTCTTCCAAGCATCGTAGTACCAGCAAGCATTGCCCATACCCCTTCGTCGTCGCCGCCGCCCCCTTCTCGGAGATTTCATCTTCCCAACGTCCAGCCATCACACCGACATGGGAATCTCCTTCCTATCCGTCTTTAATTTAGGTCCTCTCTACTCCTTATTCTCCCTAGAGTAGGTTACACATCCTTCAACCTCAATCCGACCCACGAACACCGTCCTCCCCCTTCATCTTCCCTCACTCCGGACAAGCTCCAGCGAGGCTGCGAGCACGCTACACACCTCCATTTGCTACGTTATCTCCTCCACATGCTACGCCGCTCATCCCCACACAAAACCCCTCAACCAATTTCACGATTCATCCACTCACGACCTCTCCCAAACACCTCCTTCATCGTCCACCCTCTGGCTCCAACACACCACCACATGCTTCCACTCGCCTCACAAACACCGCCATCACACTCCACGTCCTCCAATGACACTTTTGAACCATCTAATTGGGGCTTTTGAGCCCGTATACTTGTTTCAGGTACTCGCCGACCATCGCCGCCGCCGCCTCTGTCTCCAACCTCATTCACCGTCCTCAGGCCATGAAAGCTCCAAGCATCACTCCCAGGCCTCGCGCAACACCTTCAGGACCCTTCCCTAGTCCTCAATTAGAGGCCTCGCCTGCGACTTCAACTTTAATTGGAGAAGGCGTTGCTACAATCTTGCGTGAGGAGAAGAGCAGTGGGATTAGTCCCACATCGGTGAAGGAAAAATGTGCAGCTACGCATAAAATGTTTTTGTGCTTTGTGCTATTCACCCAAGCACAGGGGGTCGAGTCCCATACACCCATTCACCTACAACCCCAACCTACTTCACTCCTCACCTGCAACCCACGCACGCAGGCTTGGACACTGTGCATGACCTGATAACTCGAGCATCTAGATCCAACTATGCGCTAGGTCTGAGAGAGAAGAAGAGGTGGAAAATTGTGAGAGAGTGGGGGAGGGTTTTGCTCTTTGTTGCTCTGTACTAACACTTAGCTGTTGAGGCCTTAGTTCCCCTGTGCTTGTGAAGGAGAAAGAGAAGAAGGTCTCTGAAGAAGAAGAGAAGTACAAGAAGAAAAAGAGAAAGGCTTTGAGAAGCCTTATACTTTGTGCTTACTAATGAACATTTAAGCTGTCTAATAGCTTATCTTAGTCAATTGAACACTATAGCATTCAAGCTACTGTTTATTTATTTGATATAATTGAGATCTGGTATGCATGTCTGATTAGGTTTAATAATTGGTGATTCAAATCACCATTATTTTATCTTAACTTCTTTTTATCATTATGAACTATTGAGATACTCATGTTTTTCATTGAATAACTAATGTGACAAGATATTATTCATTGAATATCTATTTGAATGCTCAATTAATTATGCTCATTGATTTTGAATGCGATTAGTGTTGTGAATTCCACATTTTCTCCCTGTGTTCGGCCTCAGACTCCATTGTAGATTCTAAGTTATAAATTTTATCTGTTGATCGAGCTATTTAGGAGTGTGCTACGATGACGAAACATAACTCCTATTTGTCCTGTTAACACTAACTCAAATTGAAAATAATTGATCAAATCAGATGATTTCTTGATGTACTATCAGATCCTTTAAATTGTTTAGATCTCTAAATCAACACACATTGGATTTATTCAATCTAGCTAAATACATTACCCTAATCATACTATGGGATCCAATTCATTATTGAAAAATAATCTAATTCTTTATTCAAATGAAAATGTAATCTTATTACATAATTTGGATGGCTCACTCAAGGCATACAAAATCCAACAACATCACCAACCGATCCTACACGACACAATTGTCATTGGGCTTTAGATGGTAATACATGGATTCAAAAGCCAGTGCTATTAGCCAATCACATTTTCACATAACATCATCAACCACGTAAGAGTTTTCATGGAGATTGACATCACCAAGGAATGGTAGATCCTCTTCTCCTATGGGATGGATGTTTGAAACATGTCAAACTCCACTATGAGTTGATCCCTCCACAATGCATGGCTTGTGTCTTTAGGCATGCCCTAATCAATTGCCCCTTAGTCGTTTCAACGACTGAAGGGGATACTAGGTGCCTAGATGCTCCAACATTAGTGAACAATGGATTGTCAAAGGGAGGAGTTTGGTGAGGAGGCAAAGGGACACATCTGTCTGTTTCCCAATGTTCCTCAAGCCAGGCACCCCACAAGGAGACCTTCCTTATTCCTATGAAAGAGAATGTAGAGTCTTGCCCCTTTCCCATGCAACGTTAATGGATGATCACTCCCATCATTAATGGTCATAGGGATGTAGTTAACGCACCCCTCCCACATCCCATGAGGGCCCATCCCAACGTGGAGCTGACCCCCCATACTAGGAAGGATTTTGAATCCCACGTCCCATATCTCAATGCCTCCCTCTTGGAACCAAGGGAAATCCCCTACACCATGGAAAGGAACTTGCAAGGTCTAAGACTGTCAACACTACCTATATAGATCTCATCCTTGACATGTTCAAGGATGAATTCAAAAACGAGTGGAAGCAGCCCAAAAAGAAGAAGAATCCCAAGAAAGCAGGATCCAAAGCCAACCAAGGGAAGTCCTCTACCTCCAATGCCTTATGTCACTAATTGTATGGAATAGTTGAGGCATAAATGACTCAGGTAAGTTGAAGGAGATCCACCGTCTCCTTTGAAAATTTAATGTGCAAGTTGCCGCTCTTCTTGAAATTGGAATTGCTTCTCGTGGTTGGGGTTGGGATCAAGTTAGGTAGAGGATCCTCGACAACTAGTCAGTTACCACTAACCTCCCTTAAGGTGCAATGCTTGCATCTTGGTCTATAAAGGGTAAGTAATTGGGTCATGGGCATCCTACATACCACAGATCAAACCATCCTTGCTCATTGCATAAACTCTAAAGGGCTCGTTCTCTACCTCTCCTATCTATGCCAAGAATCGAAGAAACCAAAGGCTTGTGCTTTGAAACACTCTTCGCCTTCACCAATCCTTGATCGATGACCCCTAGGTGGTCATTGGTGATTTCAACATCATTAGGGAGCACTAGAGAAGAAGGGTGGATTCTTCTACTCACGAACTAGCATGGTTGACTTCAACGATTGCATCGCTGATTGTGGCCTACTTGAAATCGCATCTTGTGGCAACCCCTCATTTGGTCCAACATGTCCGTTCGGGAGAGTCAAATCATTTGCAGGCTAGAGCATGGCCTTGCCAATCCCTCTTGGATTGACCTCCTCCCCCATGCGAGGGTTGAACACACCCCCTGATGAGCAAATATGAGTTAAATGTCATTACATTGCATAAAATTCTCTACCAAATAATTTACCGAAACTATGGTGAGTCCCGGGTCGAACACGGGGAGGCTACATCAATTTCTGAAAATCCGCAACTATTATTTTTTTTTGTATTTTCTATATAAGAGGTCAGATCAAAAAATTTCTAGCTACACTATTCTACTTACAAAATAAAGAGAGAGAGAGAGAGAATGAGAGAGAAAAAATACTTTTATAACTAAGCAAATGTTTATTACAAACTAGTTTCTAATAAACTAATACTAGAAATTGAAATCTACACTATAAAGAAGTAAAGAGATAGGGGAAGAGAAATTATCCTCCTCGACAAATGCTTGGAGGAGCCAGTCGAACGATGCCTGGAGGAAGAAGAATGGAGACAGAGGAAGGAGGCCGAAGCTAGAAGAACCGAGGATGAGGCAGGACGTCATCATTGCGAGATCCACTTCCAGAACAGAGGTGAGAAGAGAGCTGGCGAGAGCTCCGCGAACGGGATAAAAAATAGGAAAAATATTTATTTTTGACTCTAACAGAGCTTTTCGTAGCTTGGGAGCACCAGAGCGAGCTTAAGAAATTATGTTCTTAGCTCTTAGGAGAGGTGAGAAAAGAAGGAAGGGATCAAGATAAAAGCAAGGTGTAGGTGCCCTTTTATAGATGAGATTTGGGGGCAAAAAGGTCATTTTAAGGCCTTAAAATTAATGGTTCGACCTTTAGTGATGCATGCTAGTGTTGGTGAAGGCAGACGTGGCTAATGGTGCACGTGGAAGGAGAGCCATCAAATCCCGATCGGACAGCTTAGATCGCATGTGCTTCAACGACCAAATAGCTCGAGCATTCAGATTGTGCATGTGCAACCACAGTTGTTCGATCGCTGATGGGTGATCGTGATCGCATGCACGAGATGCCTTCAGTTCGCACCCTTGCACGTCAACTAGCGTGTCATCTAGTGCGTCATCACGTGTGTCTGGATAGCCACTCTTCCGTGCAACCACACATTGAAGTCCTAGCCGCTGGATCATGATCGGATGGCTCAATTTAAGTGCTTACACCAACGCTAAGAATTGGAGGAGCAAGCAGGGACTCAAACTTGCATGGGCGATTTGAGAATGTTTCTCGCCACCGTTGAGCTATGCCGGTGGATTATCAATTTGATGAAATGGCGGGGCGTGTGCTCAGCCATTGCATCAAGATCCAAAGGCTATGATCGTTAGATGAAAGAAACGTTGAGGAGAATAGGCATGTTGATGGTGCCTTTGGATATGGTGCCATCTGAGTCATCCTTCTTCTTTTTCTTGTTGGTGGTGCCATGTATGTCCGATTGAATTGATTTTTGTGCAGTTGGGCTACAATCGTCGATTCGAACCCATCTATGCGGTTGGATTTTTATCTGAAGTCTAGATTTTCACCACCTTGCCCCTTGGCCTTTGATCTTCTGTGGCTTGTACAAGATGCTACAGATGCCGTATCAGAGTGATTTTGGAGGCGTTGGACTCCGATCATCACCCTGACCACATCCATACGGTCAGATCCTCAATTTGAAGACCATTAAGCTGTTGCCTTGTCTCCTGGCCATTAAAATAAGAAAACTAATATAAAATTTATACAAATTAATCTAAATACATGACGATGCATATTATGCAATATTTATAATGCTGGATGCTTCTATGGACCTAGGAATATGCATAAATAGGTATTTTAAGCCAATTAAATGTGATTATATCACTCCCTCATGCCTATCTTTTGCTAGTCCCTAACAAAACTAAACTACATGCTATTTATAACAAAATTAGGATCAAATTACTTAGGAGACAGTTATTTATCAACAATAGAAAATTTCAACTAAAGATCTAATGTGTAAAGACTCAACAACGCCGAAGTGTCTACCAAAATGCAAACCGCCTAAGCCCTCGCCTTATTCAAAAGCAATACATTTTTTTCCTTTTCTAATTTTTTTGGATTCTTGAGTTTAGAGTTTTGAGGCAGCTTTCTATGGTTACCCAACCCACCCAAGACTCGAAATGAACTCTAAATGCTAAGAATCTTATTGTGTAAATGCGATAGACTCACTAATTGGCAATTAGAATGGACTTCAAGTTTCTACAACCCTAGGTAACCCTTAAAAAATTTTCAACCTAATGGTTTATCTTTTCGATCGGTAGCTTTCCCCCTGCTTTTATTTTTTATGGGGTCAACACAAAGGCGAACCCAGTGTATATCTCCCCAGCTTATTCTACTTCCTCGCTTCTTCCTAAGTGTTTACGAATTATTTATGCATTTTTGTAGGCTAGATTCTGGACAACCGGCCAATGGGGGTTACCCATGTCAACTTTCTAGCTATACCCGTGCGATGAAGTGTAGCTTTTTTTTTCTTCTTTTCTATTTTTCATCATTTTTTCTTTTCTTTCTTTTTTGGTATTTTTCTACATTTTTTTTTCTTTTTCTAAGAAGGTGGCTTCCCTGATCTAAGCTTTACCTAAAGCCAACAATCAAAGAGAATGGTCGTGTGGCTAGGCACTGGACAATTGGCCAATGGGGCGTCAAACCCATGACAACTTGCCAGTCATAGCACCCTAGAAAGTTAATTTGCTACCTAATTTCCATTAAAATCATCAAAAAGTAAGTCAATCCAAATAGTGTGTAGATGCTTAGACTATGAGTCCCCTCAAATCAGAGGGCAGTTCATAAGTCGTGTACTTATCACCCCAACTTATTAACTAATTAAAAATGAATTAAAGATGGCAAGGACCCAAGAAACAAGTCCACATTTTAGTGGACACCTGGGCTAATTAAGCCCAAAGACCTGAAGAGTCTAAGTGTTCAAGTCCTATTGTATTATTTCCTAAGGTTGAAAAATTATAATGCCTAAGTTCTCTTTTCCTAATTCAATTTTTTTATATAAATAAAGAGATAATAGAAGAAATCTACAGAAATGACAAAATAATTCAAAAATGGATCCACCCCCCCCACCCCCCCATGCCTAGCTTATGAAATGTCCTCATTGTAAATTAAAGGCATGGCAAAGGGCAAAATAAGAAAAATATCACCTGTATTCTGTGATGCTCTAGTCAGCTTTAAGATAGACTGTACAAATGTTGAGTTTAGTGGCTTCAGCTAGGCAGGGTCTGACCAAAGAAGTCAGATCAAGGTCAAGGCAACCTTGTCTAAGACGAGTTCTAGAATAACACAATCAACATAAGGTTTGAGTCATTGCCCGTTGACCTTGAAAGAATTACCCATCTTTGGGGTAGAGATTTCAACGGCTCCTTTTGGAAATATCCAATCAAGAATGAACGGGTTATTACATTTGGACCTAAGCTTGTTAGGAAAGAACTTAAGTTAAGAATCAAATAGCCAGACCCTCTGATTCAGCTCAAAACTCTATCGTGAAATCATCTGGTCATGAAGAGCTTTGATCCTTGCCTTATAAATCTTGGCATTCTCATAGGCGTCATTTCTAAGCTCCTCCAACTCAGATAGTTGGAGTTTCCTAGTCTTCCCAGCTAAGCCTAAGTCAAGATTGCATTTCTTAATTGCCCAGAATGCTGGTGTTCAATTTCTATGGGTAGATGGCACGCATTACCAAACACCTAACGAAATAGGGACATGCCGATAAGCATCTTGTACGCTATACGGTAGGACAAAAGAGTGTCATCAAGTTTTTGAGTCCAGTCTTTCCTATCAGGCCAAACCATTTTTTGCAGGATGTTCTTGATCTCCCAATTGGAAACCTCAACCTGTCCGTTCATCTAGGGGTGGTAAGGTGTAGAAATCCGATGATTCACCCTATATTTAGCCAGTAAATTTTGGAACTGGGCATTAGTAAAATGAGTGCCACCATCACTAATGATGGCTCTCAAGATCCCGAATCGACTAAAGATATATTTCTTTACAAAGTCTCAACCCATTTTGGATACGTAATCAACAACAACTAGAATATACTAGTGTCCAAATGAAGGAAGGGTCCCATGAAGTTGGTGCCCTAAACATCAAAGATTTCAACTAGAAGTATCAGGTTTAGGGCATCATATCTCTCTTAGCTATGCTCCCGAGTGCCTAGCATCGGGAACATACCTTGAGAAATCTTGAGCATCTTTGAATAAAGACAGCTAATAAAACCCAGATTGCAAAATCTTTGTAGCCATCTTTTTCCCAGAAAAATGTCCACCACATGTAGATGCATGGTAGAACTCAAGTATACTCTGGAACTCATTTTCCGAGACACATCAGTGAATAATTTGATCAAAGCCAATGTGGTACAACTTGAGGTCATCCCAAAAGTAATATTTGGCCTCAAATACAAGTCTATCCCATTATTGCTTGATCCAATCCTAGGGGACTTGACCAATGACTAAATAATTAACAATATCTGCAAACCAAGAGGTTTGGACACCCGAAATTATAAGGATGGTCTCATCCGGAAAGGCGTCAGTAATCAAAATATCCAGACAAGGAGAATCAATTAGGATTCTCAAAAGATGATTCGCCACTAGATTTTGCACCCTAGATTTATCTTTAATTTCAAGATTAAATTCTTGAAGTAAAAGAATCCATCGAATGAGCTAAGGTTTGGAATCCTTTTTGGCCAAGAGGTCTCACGGCCGAGTGGTCGGTGCAGATTATTACATGAGATCCTAAAAGATAAGCCCTGAATTTTTCCAAAGCAAAGACTACAGGTAGCAATTCTTTTTCAGTAACAGTATAGTTCCTCTGGGTCTTATCTAGAGTTTTGCTAGTATAGTAGATGACAGAGGACTTTCTATCTATCTTTTAACTCAAGATAGCCCCAACTGCATAATCAGAAGTATCGGTCATAATCTCAAATGGGGTTGTCCAGACTGGTGGTTGCAACACTGGAGCATAGGTGACTGCTATTTTGAGTAAATCAAATGCTTTGTGGCATGATTCATCAAAAATTCAAACAGCTTATCTTTGGCTAGAAGGTTACTCAAGGGCCAAGCAACCTTCGAGAAGTCCTTGATGAACCTCCGATAAAAACTCACATGACCAAGAAATGATCAGATTTGCTTAACAAATGTAGGTGGGGGAAGTTTGGAGATAGCATCCACCTTAGCTCTGTCAACTTCAATTCTCCGATTAGAGACTACATGACCCAAGACGATGCCTTCCTATGTCATGAAGTGACTCTTCTCCCAACTAAAGACCAATCAAGTTTGGATACATCTCTTTAGTATCAATTCCAAGTTAGCCAGGCAAGACTCAAAAGAATCTCAAAAAATGGAGAAATCATCCATGAATACCCCTAGACAATCTTCCACCATGTCTAAGAAGATGGCTAGCATGCACCTTTGAAAATTCGCAGGTGCATTGCAAAGCCCAAACGACATCCTATGGAATGCAAAGATTCCATAGGAACAGCTGAAAGTTGTCTTTTCCTAGTCTTCGAGATGGATAGGGACTTGATTATATCCCGAATAATCATCTAGGAAATAGAAATACTTTTGCCCAGCTAACCTTTCAAGGATTTGATCGATGAAGGGCAATGGTAAATGATCATTTTTCATGGCTGTGTTTAGCTTCCTGTAATCTATATAAACTCTCCAAGACGAAGTTGAATGGGTTGTGATAGATTCTCTTTTCTCGTTAGTCACTACGACTATAACTACTTTCTTGGGAACAATTTGCATGGGACTAACCCAGGGACTATCCAAGATCGGGTATATTATTCCGACATCGAGCCACTTGATGATTTCCTTTTTGATCACTTCTCGCATATTGGGGTTTAATCTCCTCTACATCTAGAGAAGGGCGGAATCCATCTTCCATATTAATGCAATGATTACAAGAAAATGGCTCGATCCCTCTAAGGTCATGAATGGTCCAACCAATTACCTCTTTATGTGCCTTAAGGACCTTAATCAGTTTCAATTCTTGCTCCTTAGTTAACTTTTCACTAATAATTACAAGGAGCATTTTCTTAGGTCCTAAGAACTCGTATTTCAAACTGTCAAGCAATGGTTTTAGCTCTAGCAGGGGTGGGCTTAGAATAAAAGGTAGGGAGGATGCTAAAAAAAACTCATCAAGACAATCCATAGGAAGAGGTTGAGAATGAATAAAATCAATAACCTCTTTAGGGTGTGGTGAGTTGGCCATGAAGGGTTGTGGGTCAAGCTCATTAGTGCGGGTGGAATCCTTGAGAACATTGAAATCTATACATATCTCAATATCCCGATCATTATCCTTGAGTTCCTCGATATATCCACAATCCTCGAACTTATTAATCACCTTAAAATTATCAAGTGTCAATTTTCTATCTCCGAAGGTGATCTCTAGACTACCGCTTTCACAGTTTATATTGGCCTTAACGGTAGCTAGGAACGCATGCCCTAGAATGATGGGCGTGTTCCTTAATTATTCAAGTACATCCATGTCAAGGATGAGGAAATCTACAGGAAAATAGAAATCCTTGACCTTGACGATAGCATCCTTAATAACACCTTTCGAGTTGGTGACTGAACGGTCCGCTAAGTGAAGTATTACTGAAGTCGACCTGAGTTCACTTAACCTGAACTTTTCATATAAGGAAGCTAGGATTAGGTTAATGGATGCACCTAAATCCAAGAGTATCCTATCAAAAGTGTAATCACCAATAACACATGAAATCAAGGGGGCACCTGTATCTCTCTTTTTTTTAGGAACGTGATGCAGGATAACAGAACTAACCTACTCGGTGAGTATCACCTTCCTCAGTATAGGTTCTTTCGGCTTACACTTTTGAGTGTATAAATCCTTTAAGAACTTAGCATAAGCTGAAATATGCTTAATAGCATCAAGGAGTGGGATATTAATCTCTACATTCTTGAATATATTTAGGAGCTCCTCGTTGCTATCTACAAGGTTCTTCTTCCTAGGTTTCAATAAGGCTTCAAGAAATGGGATATGAGTAGGATCATTAGTTTCAGGTTCCTGAGCCTCACCATCTTCTTCGATTTTCTTTTTTTCTTCCTCAATCTTACCAAGGCTTTTCTTGCTAGATGATGGTAATTTCGGATCTTGCATTTGCCTTCCACTCCTCAAGGTGACTAAGTTTGCAGACACATATGAGTTTAGGTCATGGGGAGGATTAGGAAAGATCGAAAGGGCTTAACTAACCAAATATCCAGGATTAAAAGAAGATGATGGACCCTGCTCTACCACCTAAGCATGTGTGTACGGTTCCCTCTGATACCCGTACCCTTAGGCTCGATTACCCTAATTTTGTATATTTCAGGGATTGAGTATGGGTTGAGATGGTAGAGATCCAGGTTGTCGAGTGTTAGCAATGAGCCCAAATTGCAAGTTATCCAACGAAGTTTTCATTTGTTGCATAAGCTGGAGCATAGATCCTTGCATTTCTACCATCTGTCGGTTCAGATCAGCCTGCTTGACGAGTTGTTGAGCATTCCAAGTTGGCTAATTGACTTGATTCGAGGGCAGCTGTTGGAACCTAGTTCCATCTCTCTTCTCTGTTTTGGTGTTAACAAAATCATTTTAAAATCTAATGTATTTATGAAGTATTACAGGTCAAAAGAATCTATGAATGCAAGCAACAAGATAGCATATTGATAAACACACATGAATTTATGATAAAATGCTTATTTATTACAGTTCCTAGGCTTAGCATTGCATATCATGTTATAAATACTGCATAACATCCATTGCATGGCATTTAGGATAGTTGTATGTTTTGTATATTAATTCCTTCATTTTATATGGCCAGGAGGCAATGCGACATCCTAGCAGACTTTGGATGAAAAATACGACCGCAGTCCGACAACGTAGAAATCACCTCAATCTGAACACTGTGGCATCCTCTGCAAGCAATGAAGGATGAACGGTCCAGATGGTGCCACGTGGCACCATCTGGAGTGCCCAAAGCTACCCGCCACATCTCCAAAGGCCAATCATCAAGTAATTTCAGCCGTTGGATCAAAATCCAACGGCTAAGAGCTCGCCCTCACCACACAACTGTAGCTCTTCCTCACGACGCATAGGCAAACTTGGCGCAATGGTGGGAGCGGCAGTTCTCAAGGGAGGGGCGCGGGTTCGAATCCCCATAGCCCCCTCAATCTCAATTCAGCCGCATGCAAAGCAGCAGTGCATGCAAGGTAGAAGCAGCAGTGCAGCATGCGTGCGCACGCACGCTAGCGCATGCCAGCGCACACACCAGAAGGGCGCCACGTGATCTGCGCGCGTAATGGGTGGACAGTGCGAGGGCGTGTGCGTGGTTGGTGCCAGCTTTCAGCGACAACTTGGCTGACCTACAGTGACGCTTACAACTGTCGCTATTTCATCGCAAGCCAGCAAAGCCAACTATAGGCATGAGCAGGTGTGAGCTGTCTACAGCAACGTTTCCAGTGACGGTCTGGAGATCACTAAAAGTCCTTTACCTATTTTTAGACTCTTTTCATTCACTATAAAAGGACCAACACCCTTTCCCTTCCAAGCTATCTCTACCTACTCTAGTCCGACCTACTCCCGAGCTCTAGCAAGCCTACCAACGCTCTGTTAGAGCTTGCTCTCAAGCTCCTAAGGCGCCTATTAGTGTTGGGAAACTCTGCCCCACTAAATACTCCTCCAACATCCCATCCCCATTCATAGCTTGCCTTAGAGCTGTCCTCTCACCTCCATTCCGGTAGCAGATCATCTCCGCCTTCTCACCTACATTCCAGAGCTGCACTGAAGCTTTCCTCTACCCAACATCCTCTTGCATCTCACCTCCATCGTCCCACTCCTCACCTCCTTCGTCCGAACTTCCACCAGGCACTGTCGTGTCACTGAACAGCCACTTCGAGAGATTCCTTCTCACCTCCCTCTCTTTTATGCTTTCCTAGTTTATTGTAAATGACATTGGAGTGATATATATATCTTTGTTCCATATCTCTTGTGATTTATTCTACCTGTCTTCTTCTTTCAAAAAAAATACAAAGAAATAACAAAATCCTAAAATACCAAAAACAAACAAAATGAAGCATGGTTTTCAATTAAAGTAAACATCTCCTCCCTATGTTCGACCTAGGACTCCCTTGGAGTTTCAGTATAAATTTTATTTGATCACGAGTTTTGCAACTACGATGACGAGTCACTTGTAACCCTGAATTCAAACACACGAAACATGTGCGATCACATATGAAGAAGACTAGAACACTATAGTTCTTGTTGTATTTATTGTATTTTAGAATCTTTGTACGTCTCCTAACAAGTAAAACATAAACTAGGAGTTAAAATCAAAGTAGAGATAATTAGGGTTTAGAAAATCGTTCATTCACTTGTCTCAAAACTCAAAATTGATTTTTTCAAAATAAAATCATTTAGAGTAGGTTGGATATCTCAAAAAATTGACTTACACTTATAATCTTTGGTACTTGTGGCAAGTACCGGTACATGCTAGGCACAGGTTTGGGCCTATGTCCCCAACTATGAACAATAAGTACCGGTACTCATCGTGAGTACTAATACCAAGTGGTCACAATTTGTGCACTTGGTTTTTGCTTGGACCTTACAAGTACCGGTACTAATCACTAGTACCGGTACATATAGGTCACTAGACCCAAATCTGTGAGTCAGAAGTACTGGTACTCATCATGAGTACCGGTACCTAGTGACTTAGTTGGACTGACTATAGGTGGTCAGTAACAGTACCAAAAGTTTAATACCGGTACCAACTAACCGTTGTGACTAATCTGAATGGCTATTTTGCAATTAAACCTATTTTTAATCTTCCCAAATTACCCTTAACAGCTAGTAATCATAGGGAAGGTGTTTAGTGGCTTGTATAAGCACTCTTTGAGTGTCTTTTGCACACAACCAAGAAGCCAAAATTCTATCTTTGCCTACACCTTCACTTCTCAAATTACTAGCTGCAAAAGAGCTTGTTTTGTTGCAATTCTCTCAAGGCCACTCTCCACTTGCAACAAGTCATCAAGGCTATCGTATTCCTCTCTGATAAATTCGTTTGTTTTACACCTTAATATTCTCATTAGATTAATTTACATACTTACATTAAGCAATATACTTGTTGGAGACTTAGGGATTAGTTGTAAGCTTTTATTTGCATTTTGCTTACACCTGTATCTTTATTTCTTTTTAATATCTTGTAATTGGGTTGAGGTAACCCGTTAATTACCTCAAGTTTTTAGTAAATTGATTCCCTCTGGATTGAGGGAATCGGGTTAAAAATCCTAAGTCGGGAGACTTAGGTAGTGGAGTACCCAAGTAGGGGAACCACTATATATCTTATCCATTTTGTGGTTTGATTTTTCTTGCAAATTTTTTTTCTACAACACTATTCATCCCCCCTTCTAGTGTGCTTGTGATTTACAGATCCTACAAGTGGTATTAGAGCGAGTTGTGAATAGAAGAACTATTCTCTCTTGCAATGGCATCTTCAGTCAAGTGCATCAAAGGACAGTCATCCATACATCCTCCCTACTTTGATGGGACGGACTATGGATACTGAAAGAGGAGGATGCAAATCTTCCTTAAGGCCATGGATGAGGACTCATGGACTCTTATCCAAGAGAAGAACATGGATCCGGAGCCGCAGAAAGGTGTTGTTTGGACTACAGAACAAAAGAAAAAGATCACGGGAAACGCAAAAGCGATGAATGCACTCTATTGTGCATTATCAAGAGAAGAGTTTAACCGTACCTCCCCATGCGAATCTGCATACGAGATATGGAACACGTTGCAAGTCACCTATGAAGGTGCAAGGTAAAAAAACACATATTTCTATTCTAATAGAAAGCTATGAGTGTTTCAGGATGCAGATAGGTAAAGCAATCAAAGGAATGTACACAAGATTTGGAGAGATCATAAATCCAATGAAGAACCTTGGAGTCAAGCTGAAGGAGGGGCAACTTATAAGGAAGATCTTGAGATCTCTTATAAGCGATTAGTCTCCAAAGACCACAACCATCCAAGAGACGAAAGATCTTTCTACTCTCTCCTTGGATGACTTGATTGGAAGCCTCATGGCATATGAAGTCCAATTGGAAAATATTAAGAAGATTGAAGAAAAGTCCATAAGCAAGAAGAAGGAGCTTGCATTTAAAGCTACAAAGGAGTCAGACCTTGATGATTCCAACTCCGATGAAGAAGAGGAGCTTGCTCTTCTAACAAGAAGATTCAGAAGATTCATCCGAAAATAAGGTAATAAAGTAAATAAATTTACAAATGACATTATTTGTTTTGAGTGCAAGAAGAAAGGGTACATACGAAAAGATTATCCAATAATCAAGAAGAAGAAGGAAGAAAAAAAGAACGACAAAGAACTCGATTAGAAGAAGATTTCAAAAAAGGCATACAAGGCAACTTGGGATGATAGTGATTCCGACACGAAATCATCTTCTGAGGAATCTGAAGAAACAAAAGTTGCACATCTTTGTTTAATGGCAAACAACGACAGTTCAGAAAATGAGGTAGACTCTGAAGTCACTTTTAATGAGTTATTACAAGCATATGAGGATTTATATCACAAAGCTAGGTTGATTAAAAAAGAAAATAAGGTCTTGCATGATAGTTATAAAACTTTAGAAATAGAGAAATCTTGTCTAGAAATAGAATTAGAAATGTCAAAAGAAACAAACAATCAATTGCATGCTAAAATAGTAAAATTAGAAGATATTTATGAACATTTTGAGGACACTTTGAATAATCTAAAAACAACTAAGCTGAATACAGAATTTTGTAATAATTTGAAAGCCAAGATCAATAATAAAAAGAACACACAAAATAAATCACATGCACCTAGACATGCATGGATTTATCAAAAGGTCAAGAATCCTAAGAATTATAGATCTAACACTAAAGTGATCTATAAACTTAAGGATTCGAAGGGTACTAACCATCAAGGACCCAAAAAAAAATGGGTACCTAAAATAGATTTAATAAACTGCTTTGCAGGTCAAGAAGGACAAATGGATCCTAGACAGTGGGTGTTCCAAGTACACGACGGGACACTCCGACCTCTTTATCAAGTGGACCAGAATCGAAGATGGAGGACACATCAAGTTGGGCGATAACAAACATTGTCACATTATTGGTGAAGGTACAATAGGTAATTCTTCTAAGCAAATATGTAATATTTTTTTAGTAGAAAACTTAAAACATAATCTGCTTAGTGTTAGTCAAATATGTGATAATGGATGTGATGTTTTGTTTACTAAAGTTGGATTTAAAATATTAAAAGAAGAAATAAATAGGGTTTTAATTGAAGGCTTTAGATATGAAAATATCTATTCTCTTCATTTTTCACAAGAGAAATTTGTAAAATGTCTACTTGCTTCCCATGTTGAAGTAGATCTTTGGCACCGTAGGTTAGGTCACATTAATCACAAACATCTTAATAGGCTAGCCAAAAATGAGCTGGTAAGGGGCCTACCCAAACTAACTTATAAAAAAGATGTTTTACGCAAGTCTTGTGAACTCAGAAAAATGCACAAAGCTTCTTTTAAACCTAAAGACTTAGTTTCAACAGCATGACCTTTAGAGTTGTTACACCTTGATCTATTTGGACCAACACGATTCGAAAGTCTAAATGGGTCAAAATTTTGCCTAGTTATTATTGATGACTTCTCTAGGTTCACTTGGGTCATCTTCTTGAAACATAAGGATGACTCATTTGATTCCTTCCTGAGTCTTGCTCAAAAACTTCAAAAGGAAAAATCATCCTCTATTCTTAGACTTAGGACTGATTGTTGATAAGCGTAGAGCGCACTTTTGGTAGGAAAAGCGTCATAGTATAGTGCGCAATACAATCAAACAAAGATATTTTAATAAAAGATAAGGAGACTTAAGTCCCTGTCGTTCGTCTCTGGGAGGCGTTGCTTTTACTTTTGAAATCGACCTTTTTACTGCTCTACTTCATTTAAAGACACATGTCGGTTTCCAATCTCCTAACAAAAACTTCACCACTCTTGTTATTAACTTGGATCACATGCGCATGCGTCAAGTAAATTACAAAAGTGAACGTGTGAGTTTCTGTGCGCATGATTCTAGTGAGGTGGTGACTAGTTATGGAGAAAGCATCTATTGTTAAATTCTCAATATCCTCATGAAAAGACATGCTGGTGCGTAATAGATAGATAGTTAAAGAGAGGGCACTTAAATCACACAAAAACGATAATCATTCAGCTCGTGGTGATTCCAAACACATAAAGAGATTTATATATATATAAAAATGTGTTTTCATTCATTCATTGGGGAGTTGTTGCACAAGGAATCTAGAGGAAAGCTTATACATAAATGCTTAAAAATTAAACCTAACTACCAGAAAATGATCGCATACAAGAATCGAAGGGGGGATTTCGCATGCATCATTGGGGGAGAAGTAAGACTACACTACTAAGTAGTAAATAAAAGCAATAAAATTATAAAGAGCATGAGTTAAATCTAGAAGAAAAAAGGGCATTCAGGGGTGGTCCCCAATGGCCTTTGAGTGGTTGGGAGAAGAATGAGGGGCGGCCAATGTAGCTTAGGCCAACCCTTGGAGAGAGGTAGGGTTGATCCAGCAACCTGGCATGGTGTCCTCCATGATGGTGGTGAGCTCATGGAGGTGGAGTAGCTAACCTAAGTGAAGGTGGGCGTGCATGGAGCTAGTGAGGTGAGTGGTGCCAATGAAGCCAAGGGATGTGAATGGGTGTGTTTGGCTTCCCATGGGGTCTTTTTATAGACCCAATGGCTTCTCTCTAGAGAGGTGTGGAACTCTCTAGAGAGAGTCCAAGAGTGGCCGGCCACATGGGGTTGGAGGTGGTCTTTGAGATCCAAGAATTGTGGATCTCAATTTGAATGCCTCTTGGTTGCTAAATTTGGCAACCAAGAGGTGGTGCCATCTCAAGAGGTCTCTAGAGAATTCTCGAGAAGTGTGTGCGTGGATGGGTGTGTGTGTGTGTGTGTGTGGTCGTGCTCCACATGGCTAGGTGGCTTAGGGTAGGTCCTAAGGGGTTTGTGTAGGTGTAGGTCTTGATTTTAGGGTTACAAACCCTAATTGCTAAGGTGAAAATGCAATTAAACTTATCCTAAGTTTAATTGAATGAGTGTGAGCCTAATTGAGGGTGACATAACTCAATTAGGTTAGGTTTAGGTCAATTGGACTCTCACTAAGTCCAATTAAACTTGTGTGGGTTGAGATCTAAGCTCAATTGGACTGAATGAGTCTAATTGACTTAGGTGAAGGTAATTGACTTTGATCTAAGTCAATTGGGTTTGGTGAGGACCTAATTAGGTCCTTAGGTAGGTCTAGAGGTGATGTACTAGGGTTAGGACACCTTAGTTTAGCTTCCTATGGGGTTGGGATTAGGTCTAGGGAGCAAGAGATCCAAGATCAAGACTTGAATCTCAAAATAGGGACTGGAAACCAGCATCAAACATCCAATAATAGGATCAGACGACTTATACTCAAAAATCAAAAGTCCAGACTTCAGTTCTGGACATCCAATTTGAGCCAGGGAGAAATCAGGGTTCTGTTTTGGGTGCTCTGCAGAAATTGGACATCTGACAAAGTGTCTGGACGTCCAATAACACTGCAGAAGTGGGTTTGAGGTGTGCGGGAGATGGCTAAGGGTCCTGGACATCCTATAACTTAGCTGGACATCCAGATAAGGGTTGGAACTAGGGTTTTACGACTTCCTAGGGTGTTGTGACCTAGTCTAAAGGTGGCTAAGACTTGGGGAAGTCTCTAGGCTATCCTAGGGCTAGGATGGACCTAAGATCTTCACATTTTACTGCTTTATTTCTACTTAATAGAATAGAAAACCTTTAACCCCCTTACATTATTATTCCTACATCTAATCTAAGCCTTCTGCTCCAACTCTACTGCAACTCCCATTATTCCAGATCCAGCTTCAAATCCTACTCCAGATCCAGCTCCAGATCTGCTTATTGCCTGCAATCGACATAATGAAATTAATCAGCACATTATAACATTATTTATGCGTAGCTAAAGGAAAGCAGTAAGGATGCAGATAATGCGTATGCATGCATGAATAGCCCTAACTTATGCTAAGTCCTAGCTTAATCTAGGTCAATTAAGACCTATGATTGCTACGCAATCACTGATCATGGGGGTGAATTTGAAAATGAAAAATTTTCAAGTTTTTGTGTCAATTCTGGCATAACCCATGAATTTTCATTTCCACGGGCACCATCTCAAAATGGTGTTGTAGAGTGCAAGAATCACACTCTACAAGAATAAGCCCGAACTTTGCTCTTGGAGTCTGGGCTTCAAAAATATTTCTGGGCAAAAGCCATTAATATGGCATGTTATGTTCTAAATAGAACACTTTTAAGGCCTATTATTAAGAAAACTCCATATGAGCTTTATTATGAGAAGTCTCCTAGGATTTCATATCTTAGGGTGTTTGGAAGTCGATATTATTTATTAAACACCCGTGATCGACTTGATAAGTTTGCTGCTAAAGGTGATGAAGGCATTTTTATTGGCTATTCAATAAGAAGCAAAGCTTATCAAGTCTTTAATAAAAGGACTTTTGTCATTGAAGAATCCCTGCATGTTTCATTTGATGAAACAAACTTAGGTGAACCTAAACCAAATCATTTAGATTCTAATGATGAAGATACCTCCTTCATCGATGTATCAAAAATGGAAGATACACGAAATGTACATGATCTTCCAAAAGAATGGGTACATCATAAACCAAGAACAAGGTGTAAAAACCCTATCTCACTTTACAGCTGATTTTGTCCTTAATGCCTTTGTTCCACAACTTGAACCCAAGAAAGTTGATGAGGCATGAAAGGATGAATCATGGGTTGTAGCTATGCAGGAGGAGCTACTCCAATTTACTAGGAACAATGTATGGAACTTGGTACCCGCTCCTGAGGGTAATTCCATCATTGGAACCAAGTTGGTGTCCCGAAATAAATTGGATGAATCTGGTTTAGTAATCAGGAATAAAGCCAGACTTGTAGCTCAAGGCTATAACCAACAGGAGGGTATTGACTTTGATGAGACATATGCTCCTGTTGCTCACTTGGAGTCCATACGGATGCTACTTGCCTTTGCAAGTGCAAAGGACTTCAAGCTATATCAAATGGATGTCAAGAGCGCCTTTCTTAATGGTTATATTAAGGAAAAAGTTTATGTTCATCAGCCTCCCAAGTTCGAGGACCCAGCACACCCAGAGCATGTATACAAGCTCAATAAGGTGTTATATGGACTTAAACAAGCTCCCATGGCCTGGTATGATAGGCTTATGACCTTTCTTCTTCAGCACGTATTTAGAATTGGAGTTGTTGATTCAACTCTTTTTGTAAAAGAAGAAGGAAATGACATCCTACTACTTCAAATATATGTCGACGATATTATATTTAGATCAACTAAGGAGTCCTTGTGTCAACATTTCTGTGAGACTATGAAGACTGAGTTTGAAATGAGTATGATAGGTGAACTCAGATTCTTTTTAGGACTCCAAATTCAACAATTAGACGTAGGAATTTACATTAGTCAAACAAAATATGTTCTTGAAATTCTCAAGAAATTTAACTTTGAAAATGTAAATGGCAAAGAGACTCCGATTGCTCTATCTGCTTCTCTTGGTGAAGATTTATCCAGTAAAAGGGTAGATGAAAGGAAATACCGAGTCATGATAGGTTCACTACTATATCTCACAGCTTCTTGACCTAATATTCTTTTTGCTACATGTTTATGTGCGAGATTCTAATCTGAACCCAAGGAATCACATTTTAATGCAGTGAAAAGAATATTTAGATACCTAAACAGCACAAAAGATCTTAGTCTTTTCTATCCTAAAGCACAATCCTTAGATCTAGTATCCTATATTGATGCTGACTATGCAGGGAGTCGGACAGGCTGAAAAAGCACTAGCGGCACATGTTATTTTATTGGAGAATCTCTAGTCTCATGGTTCTCTAAGAAACTAACTTGTGTTTCACTTTCTACGACTGAAGCAGAGTATATTGCTACTTCACTTGCTTGCTCTTAGGTCATTTGGATGAGATAGACTTTGTCGGACTTTGGATTGATTTTTGCGCAATCCAAAATTTTGTGATAATACAAGCGCAATAAACTTATCCAAAAATTCGGTACATCATTCACGTACCAAGCACATAGATGTTAGACATCATTTCCTTAGAGATAATGTGCTTAAAGGATCAATTCAATTAGAATTCATTGACACACAAAACTAATTGGCAGACATCTTTACAAAACCTCTTGCAACAGAGAGATTTTGCTTTATAAGAAGAAAATTAGGACTTTGTACAATAAAAGAGATTCAAAACTAATAAGTTGATTGATATGGAATTTGTTTGTATTTATAAAATTCTCTGAGTGTCACTGCAATTTACCTAGATTTTAAAAAAAAAAAGGGGGGTAAATTGTAATATTTTCATATTTGGGTGTTGATTGCAATATGGTTGCTTAACTTAGGTTGTTGACTACATTATTTATTCAACACCTAAGTTATAAATTTTTATTCTCTCAATCACTTAAGTGGTCATGTGATAAGCACATGACCCATCCCATATAAAAGAGGCCAAGTGCAAACACTTGCCTCATTTTGTCTCATGAAAACCCTAACTCTCTCCACAAATGTCTCTCCAAACCCTTGCCAAGAAGAAGAAGGCTCATCTCCAAGCTTCTACTATAGGTATATTCTTATCTCCTAAGTAGATCTTGCTATTATAAATCATTCTACATCTTGCCTTTTTCTTTCTCTCAAATCCTTTCTCGCTACTACATTTGTTCTCGTCGGGTACCAGGTGGTACCGATACCCATCACTGGTACTAGTACAAGCTTGGAGCAGCAGTGCCTACTTTAGTGAGCAAGTACCGGTACTGAAGATGAATACCAATACTAGCTCTAATTTCTGGTTGGAACAGAAACCAACCAATACCGGTACATGCAGGCTTAAATGTGTTTTTTTTTGTACAAACACATGAAAGGAAGTTTTCTATCATATTCTTATTCCTTGTTATTGCATGTTTACATATGGCACCTAAATCAAAAGGTAAGGGAAAAGCACCCCAAGATGCTTTTCACAAGTTTTGCATTAATGATGATGCTAAGTCAAAATTTGATTGGTATAAAGGCCTAAAACTCCATCATTGTAGGCCAGTTGAGTGGAAAGATTTCTCTTCAACTCTTTAGTTTTACCACTCGTCTTTCCGAACAAAAACTCATACATTTCTTTGATGAATTATTTTTTGCCGATGTTCCTAAAGTATACCCTGATATCAATTGTCTATTCTTTGCTAATCTCCAAGAATAAGAAAACCAAGGTCACTTTGTCTTAACGACAAATGTTTTTTGTCAGAAAATCACCATCACACCGAAATTCTTGTCAACCATTACTGAATGTCCTAATGAAGGTCATACATTTAACATACTTAAGGAGCAATTTCCTACTCATAAAATCCATGAAACTCTCTTGCTCCCTAACTACCAGGGCAAAGCATTGGTTGCCCCAGATATGACCCTTTTTGCTTGCATCCTTTTTCATATCTTAGCATGGAACTTAAGGGCTAAAAAATTAGGATTTCACGAAATACCTATTGATATTTTACCCTTAATTTATGCTATCATTACGAGCTTTCCGGTCAATTGGAATACATTTCATTCACTTTCTAAGACCCTATTAACGTGCATCAGCTTTACCATTGGATATTTTTTTATCACATTCTTCATAAAAATAAAATTGACCTCTCTAATTTTACTCCTCTTAGAAAGGTGGTCTATTTTAAATGGTCCACTCTCCGAAAAATGGGAGTGAAACCTGCTAGAGAGGAATCCGCTAGAGATGATGAAGAAGAAGTTGATCCAAATGCTCAATCTTCTTCTCATCCACCTCCTGAATCATCCTCCACTTTCGTTCCTATAACCTACCCATATCCAGAAGCTGAAACACCTTGGGTAAATCTATCTAATGTATCTAGAGCTGATCCCAATTTGATAAATACCTTCAATTACATTGGCCAAAATTTAACCAGTCTAAATTTTGCCTTCCATTACATGGAACGCAAATTCCATGACCTTTCTCTTTCAATTGAGTCCTCCCATGTCACTTCTTCCACTCAACAACCTAAACAAAGGAAGCAGACTCAACCGAAAGCACCTCAAGAATACAGTGAAAGAAGGCAAAAGCATTTTCAAGATCCATCTCCTGTTTCAATGGTGGAAGAACCTGTTCTTCATGATGATGAAGAAGAAGAAGACACGGAAGATGACGAAGAAGTTTCATATGAAGACAATGATGATGAAGATGAAGATGATAACGACAACGATGATGATGATGATGGTGGTGGTGGGCATGTGCAAAAGCTTATTAGAAAACGTCCTAGAAATTAGCTTAGTTTTCATTTTTGTTGCTTGTTAAATTTGTATGACTTTTTAGATAATTATGCATTAAAATTGTTTCAAGCCTTATCTTTATGAACTTTATCATGTTATGATGATTGAATAGAGTTGGTTATTCATGTATCATGCTTTGCTTGCTTATGTGAAATATATCATGTTTTTGCTCATGTATCAAGCCTTATTATTTGCTCATCTTTTTGCTTGCTTGACAACAAAGGAGAGAAATGATTGGATACTTCATATTTAAAATAGGGAGAGCTTAGTTTGAGGGGGAGGTTTTTCACTCCTTGTGGAGTTTTTTATTCTTCTCTTCTTAAGTCTCTGTTTATTTTTAATATGAATATCTTGTTTGTTTTGTGAACACCAAAAAGGGAGAGATTGTTAGAACCTAGTTCCATCTCTCTTCTATGTTTTAGTGTTAACAAAACCATTTTAAAATCTAATGTATTTATGAAGTATTACAGGTCAAAAGAATCTATGGATGCAAGCAACAAGATAGTATATGAAGGTAGAAGACTAGAAGACTATAGTTCTTGTTATATTTATTGTATTTTAGAATCTTTGTACGTCTCCTAACAAGTAAAACATAATCTAGGAGCTAAAATCAAAATAGAGATAATTAGGGTTCAGAAGATCATTCATTCACTCATTTCAAAACTCAAAACTGATTTTTTCAAAATAAAGTCATTTAGAGTAGGTTGGATATCTCTAAAAATTTACTTACACTTACAATCTTTGATACTTGTAGCAAGTACCAGTACTGGTCATAAGTACCGATACATGCTAAGCACAGGTTTGGGCCTAAGTCCCAAACTGTGAACAACAAGTATCGGTACTCATCGTGAGTACCGGTACCAAGTGGTCATAGTTTGTGCACTTGGTTTTTGCTTTGACCTTACAAGTACCGGTATATGTAGGTCACTGGGCCCAAATCTGTGAGTCACAAGTACTGGAACTCATCATGAGTACCGTTACCTAGTGACTTAGTTGGACTGACTGTAGGCAATCAGTGCCGGTACCAAAAGTTTAGTACTGGTACCAACTAACCATTGTGACTAATCTGAACGGCTATTTTGCAATTAAACATATTTCTAATCTTCCCAAATTACCCCTAACGGCTAGTAATCGTAGGGAAGGTGTTTAGTGGCTTATATAAGCACTCTTTGAATGTCTTTTGCACACAACCAAGAAGCCAAAATTCTATCTTTGCCTACACCTTCACTTCTCAAATTACTAGCTGCAAAAGAGCTTGTTTTGTTGCAATTCTCTCAAGGCCACTCTCCACTTGCAATAAGTCATCAAGGCTATCGTGTTCCTCTCTGATAAATTCATTTGTTTTACTCCTTAATATTCTCGTTAGATTAATTTACATACTTATATTAAGCAATATACTTGTTGGAGACTTAAGGATTAGTTATAAGCTTTTATTTGCATTTTGCTGACACCTGTATCTTTATTTCTTTTTAATATCTTGTAATTGGGTTGAGGTAACCTGTTAATTATCTCAAGTTTGTAGTAAATTGATTCCCACCAGATTGAAGGAATCAGGTTAAAAATTCTAAGTCGGGAGACTAGGTAGTGGAGTACCCAAGTGAGGGGAACCACTATATATCTTGTGCATTTTATGGTTTGATTTTTCTTGCAAATTTTTTTTTCTACCACACTATTCGTCCCCCCTTCTAGTGTGCTTGTGATTTACAGATCCTACAGAAGTTGGGTATATACATGACCCTTACCCATTGGTCATTGAGGTGCATAATTGCTGGGTCACATCTGGGTCTGCTGCCCCTGATTTTCTAGGAGAAGTTACGGTGGTTCCTCCAACCCGGGTTGTAGGAGTTAGAATACAGGTTGGACCTAACATTCTCCTATATAGCATACAGATCCTCATAGGGTGAGAATGGTGGGAAAGAAGAATTAGAAAAATTGGGATCAAAGGCTCCAGTTGGAACCATGGGGTTCCGAGAAATGCTGGCTCATAGGTCGAGCCATCTCAAGTTGATTTATGAACTTCCGTCCAGTGGGAGCTTGTGAAGAATGGAATCTCGAATTCTAGGATTGAGTGGATCTAGAAGTATTTCCAGAATTTTCAACCATTCACTCCTCCATCCTTTTTGCAACCAGGTCCACCCTATCTAATTTGTTACAAATCAATTCCATATCAAATGAATGAGTCCTGATCCTCATTAGCATTCTGGTCAAAATGAGGGATTTATTTAACAAACACACTACACACACCCACAAGTTTGAGGCGCACAACCTCTTCTGATTTTCATTACTCAACCAATAACCCAATCTTTGGAAACGATACACTCACAAACACAGTCGAGTAGAAATCATATTAGGTTAACCACTTTGTGTGCCTAATTCGGTGGTGCATCAAGGCCAATTGTCTAAGTTGTTTAGGTCATACCACTTCATCTAAAATCAACTCATCTAGTAGCTTGCTCCTTAGGGTTGAAGTTTTAGGTCAAGAACCAGGCACTCCACTTTATTTTGAATTTTAAAGGAAAATATCATCACCAGTGCTTTCAAAAGTTGGTGTCCCTCTGAACTTAATTGAGCATACCTAAATTTGAACCCTAAAAGCTACTAAGATTTTAATCCTAAAATTCACCTAAACCTTAATAATCTTGCTTGAAAATGATGGTTGTGCACACCGATCGTCGATCCGAACCCATTTGTGCGGTTGGATTTGTCATCTGAAGTTTGGATTTTCACCACCTTGTCCCTTGGCCTTTGATCTTCTGTGGCTTGTACAAGATGCTATGGATGTCATATCAAAGTCATTTCGGAGGCGCTGGACTCCGATCATCACCCTGACCACATCCATACAGTCAGATCTCAATCTGAAGCCTAGAAAGATGTTGCCCTGTACCCTAGCCATTAAAATAAGAAAATTAATATACAATTTATACAAATTAATCTAAATGCATGTGATGCATGTTATGCAATATTTATAATGCTGGATGCTTCTATGAACCTAGGAACATGCATAAATAGGTATTTTAAGCTAATTTTTCTTTGAAATTGAAAGGAAAGCTATCGTGCTACGATAGTAATCCGGGAGGGCATTTTATTAATCATATCAAGAAAAGAGATAGGGAAAGTTACAAACCAGATCCCTACCTATGTATGAGGGACCAACACTCATTTACAATTTGCTCACAGCACACTGGTCTCTTCTGAAACAAACTCTCATTCCTTGCCCTCCACATACACCATAACGTCACATCCATGCGCAAGTGCGGCCTGCCATGTATTAGAAAGCTTCACCATAGGGACTCCCATGGAGGGAGCGGTTCCTGACAAGTTCTTCTCCAGATCGCATCCATAATCAAACATGAAGAAAAGACATGGCTCAAGCTGTCAGCGTGCATCCCGCCAAGATGGCATTCATGCAAAGCAGTGTCCATCCTCCTGTGTCTGAGGTCTCCTATAATCAAACCCTACCTTCTGCATAGCCAAAGAAAAACTTGCACCTTGAGTGGAACCTTTAGGAGCCAGAGTTTTTTATCAATTGGATCGCACTCCATATCCTTGCCATTACCCATCATTCTTCCATATGCACGCTGCGCTGTGTAGATGCCATCCCACGTATAGCTATCCTCCACACCAGGCCTTGGTCTGAAGCACTGCAGGTCTGAAATCAACTTTAGTCTTTCTTCCCATAGCCGGTTCCCTCCCTGCTTGTTTTGGTTTCATTCAATTTCCAACATCCTTCTTGATTAAACCAATAGTCTCTCACCACACATTCCTTAACTGTAGCAGCCGCTTACACCCTCGGGTATGCCTCCTTCAGGGAACCCAGCGAGGACCAATCCTCCTTCCAAAACTGAAAAACCTTACCATCTCCTAGCGCAGGCTGCAGCATGTGCCAATTGTTCTTAAGGGCTTGAATAACAGAGCACCAAAAGGGGGATGGTTTAGATGGATACAACCTCCTCAACGCACTATTGGAGTTGTCGTAGCTTCCTCTAATGAGTTCAATCCACAATTTCTCTTCCCCATTAAGGATTTTTATATCCCATTTGATAAGTAAGGCCTCATTGAATTCTTTTAGCACTTCTATCCCCAAACCTCCCCCTTCTTTAGGATGGCATGGCTGCTCCCACTTCAGCGGCTGCATAAACCTACCCTCATGACGTGCTTCCTTCCAAAAGAATTGCTTCCGCATCAAATCCATGCACTTCCAAATAGATATAGGAGCTTTGAAAAGGGAGAAGTAGAAGACCGGTAGAGAGGTGATGACAAAATTCAACAAAATGAGTCTTCCTCCCTTTGACAGGAACTTGCTATTCCACCCTTCAAGTTTGATGGAAATCTTATCAAAAAGACAGTTCCAATCACTCTTTCTCAATTTCAAACATCTCAAGGGCAACCCCAAGTACCTGATTGGCAGATTAGTACGTGGAATTCCCAAGATCTCTGAGAGTGCACCTTGTTCCTGATCGCTAAGACCAAAGCATACCAAGGAAGATTTTTCTCCATTCAATTTCAGATCTGAGATATCACCAAAAATCTTAACCATGTGCCGTAGTGCTTAGGCTTCAGCTCCTGTCCCCTCAACAAAAAAAACCATGTCGTCTGCATATTGAAGTACAAGAGCCATGGCTCTCCTGCTAGATATTGAGTACCCTCTAATGACACCAGCTTCGGACAACTAGCAAGCGTATCTAGCTAGACCATCCACCGCAAGATTAAAAATCAATGGAGCTAGTGGGCAGCCTTGCCTAACTCTACATTGTGGTTGAATCCAAGCCCCACAAGGTTTGCCATTGATCAAGGGGGTGAAGGAAGTAGTAGTGATGCAGCGCTTCATCCATTGTATCCAAAGGGGAGGAAACCCTCTTCTTTTAAAAACCTCCCACAAGTAGGGCCAAGAAATAGAATCATAAGCCTTTCGGAAATCCACTTTCCACATAAAGGCTTTATACTTCCTCCTATGCTATCCACTCACCATCTCCCAAGCCATAATGAAGGATTCTTGTAATGATCTGTTGGGAAGGAACGCTGACTAGACTGGGCGAATTAGATCTTGCAGGACCACCCTCAATCTGTTCGCCAAAATTTTGCTCACCACCAAATAAATGGAATTCGAGAGAGCTATAGGTTTGAAATCAGAGAACCTCTCTACCCCTTGCACCTTTGGTAACAGGAAAATATAAGATCTATTGATCTTATCAAACCCAAAGTTACCTCCCTCAAATTCCTTGATAACATCCATCACCTCCTTGCCAAGCAAGTCCCACATTTCCTCATACAAAAAACTTGAATGCCATCGGGTCCAAGGGATCCTTCATTATTCAGATCACTTATTGCATCCACAGCCTCTTTCTCAGTGAAGGTTGTCGTCAGCCTAGAGGCTTGTTCTGTTGAAATTCGAGGAGAATCACTTGCAACCATTCTCCACATTCCCCTACCTACTGCCCATAAGGATTCCCTGTAGTATCTAATGGCTTCAGACCTAATCTCTTGCAAGGAAGATAATCTCTGACCATCCTTGACAATGGAGGAAATTATATTCAACCTTCTTTGAGAGCTGGCTGCAAGGTGGAAGAACTTGGTGTTGGAGTCTCCCTCTTTAAGCCAAAGCTTCCTTGAACGTTCCCTCCAATCCATCTCTTGCACCAGATCCTCTTCCGCAACCACCCGTTGCCACATCCTTCTTGCATCTAACTCTTGATCAGATAAGGGGCCTGCTGCTTCCTTTGTATCCAATCCTTGAATTTCCATCAAGGCCTCATGGCACCTTTGTTGCCCTAAAGTGGACACCATAGACCCATACTCCTTGAGCATTGTGCGCATGTCTATCAGTTTGGAAGCCAGCCTGATAGTGGCCGAACCTTCCACTTGCTTGGCCCTTGTTGTAGCTACGATTTTCTACGCTAACGTATTTGGTTTTGAAAAAAACATGTCGTCGTAGTATGAAAGCGAATAACTCGTGTTCAACAAATAAAATTTGTACCGGAATAGAAATCCCGGGTCGAACTCAGGGAGGCTACATTGATCTATATTCACAATTATATTTTTTATGAGTTTTTGTTGAAAAGTGAACCGACGTAATTACAATGAAGCAATATTAACAATCAGAATAAATGAGAGAGAGAGAGAGAAAAAACATGCACTCAATATTTCAAAATGTTTATACAATGAAACCAAAGAAGATTTACACTAGAAAGCGGGAAATCAACTACACTAGAAAGCAGGAAAATTCTACTCTAGAAAGCTGTAAAGAAGAATGGGAGAGAGAAGTTAGCCTCCTCAACTATCGCTTGGAGGACAAGCCGGACGAGACGCCACCTGGACGAAGGAGGACGGAGCGGGAAGGAGGTCGAAGCAGGAGGAACGAGAACGGGGCAGCACGTCGTCGTCGTTGCGGGATCCGCTTCCAAAATGAGGGCGAAAATTTGACTTTATCTCTTGAGGAGCATCTTGGGTGTGGGACAAGCTTCTCTTGAGCTTTGGAGAGGTAGAGGACAGAAGGAAGGGAAGAAAATTTCGTATGGAGGGGGTCTCCTTTTATAGTTGCAAGGAGTGAGGGCAATTTGGTCATTACAAGTTGAAAATCATTAATTCAGGACCTTTAGTGACGGATAAATCCGTCACTAAAGGCCTGAACGTGGCCGTAGTGGGGCGGCGCATGAGTGCCCGCTCATCTCCCCGCGCTCAACATCTTTCCACGTTCTTTAAATCTCGGCCGTTCGATCGTGAGATCGAACGGCTGAGAGCGCTCCTCGCCACACCTCCTCTGCACGCGCTCGCCATGTCTGATCCCGCGTTACACACGGGCGTCTGATGTATCGTGAGAGCTATCGCGCGCACGACCGCTCGATCACGATCCAGCGGTCAATTAAGCTCCCTCGCTACGCCTTAGCTGCTGCTAGCGAGGATTCGAACGCTCGCCCACGCTTCGCTTAAGCGCTCTCACCCACTGCACTACGCGCATGGATGGGCGGGCGGAGTGATTCTTGATCGCGTGATCGGGACCGTTTGATTGAGATCCAACGGTCATGGTTGCACCTTCCAGTGGTCCTTCAGAGTCTTCAAGCGCCTGTTGAGCTCCACTCTCAGCCGTTGGATCTTGATCCAACGGTGGAGATGAGTGGGCACTAGAAGCTTCAGCGGTTGAGGGCGGCCGGTTGGGCGGCCGAGATGGCACCACGTGGTGCCATCTTGGCCGTCCATCTTCTGGATGATGTAGATGGTGCCACGAGTGTCGGATTGAATCAATTTTCGCACCGTTAGGCTGTGATCATTGATTCGAATTCATCCATGCAGTTGGATTTTTCATCTGAAGTGAGGATTCACACCATCTTGGCCCTTGATCTTCTAGGGCTCCCTGGTCTCTATCTGATGCTACAGTTGTCTTATTAGGGTGATCTTGGAGTCGTTGAACTCCAATCGTCGCCCTGATCACATCTGTACAGTTGGATCTTCGATTCGAGGCCCCGATAAAAATTTTGCCCTGTCCCTGAACATAAAAGGAGACAATTAACCTCCATTTTATTCAAACTAATCTAAATGTAAGATGATGCATGCTATGCAATATTTATAGTATGCAATGCAATTCTATGCTTAAGAACATGCATAAATAGATATCTTATGCAGTGTAAACATGTTTACATCAGCCCTCCACCATGCCTCAAGCATCTCACAAAAACCTGGTTCTCTCAGCCATGATCTTCTAAATTTGAAGTATGAACCAGTGTGCACATGCTCACCACTATTCCAGACCAATGGTGTGTGATCTGAAAATGGGCGTTCCAGCCCAGACATGGAAGATAGTTGATACATGACCAACAGACAAGCATTTCCAAAGAATCTATCTATCTCTGACATCAGGCCGTTTCCATTTCTCCATGTGAATTCTACTCCAGTTGATAGGAACTCACTCAAACCAACCCTTTGTACTATCAACTGGAACACACGAGAAGCACTGTCCATAAATCCCTTCAATCTGTCCATCTGTTGTAGCGATCTATCGGGGATTTAAATCAATGTATTGTCATCATTGTTTGAAATCCACAATAAATCGAATAATTGATAAAATTTATAACTCGAATGTCAGAAATGAAGTCCGAGGTCATTTGCTGGGAGCAAATGTGGAATTCACGCACTAATCTAAATACATAATGTAAATGAGCACAATTAATTAGTCAAAATCTAACATGCAATGTATAACATGAGTATAAGAGGAGTCAAAAGGAAATTTTAGACATAATAATGGTGATTTGGATCACCAATTATTAGTCTAACATATAGAACAATTACTCAAATATAATCAAAGGAAAGTACTGATGATCAGACATCTGATTTTTCAATCAGACGTCTTAAAAGATGTTTCTCCAGTGTTCCTTTTTTATTTTTCTTCTGCTTGTTGTTCTTCTTCTTCTTCCTTCTTTTGCTTCTCCTCTTCTTCTTTCTCTACATGCACAGGCCCTCTTCCTTCTTTCTTTCTTCCTTGGCTTCTCTGCCTTGCCTTTGCTTCTTCTATGGCTTCTCACACAGAGGGAACAACTTCTCAAACGGCTAAGTGTTAGCCATTGTTTTCCATAGCAAAACCCTCCCCTACCCCACACTCTCTCCTTTTCTCTCTCTCTGTTCTCTTTCACGTCCTCCCAGGGCCAATGCAGTTTATTGGGTAATCGCGTATTCGAGGGTTCGCGTACCCGAGTCCAAGGTCACCAATGTGGTGTAGTGATCAAGGAGTGAGTACAGGGTTAGGCGGGTCGCGTCGTGTGAGCGGGTGTGAGAGGGGACCTCACCCCTAGTGTTCTTGAGGCAGTAAGCCACAAGCAGAAAATCAATTTATTCGACTTCAGCTGGTTTGTCCCACACTATGTGGGACTAACTTTGGGCCTTCTTTTTGCATGCAACAATAATCAGCAGGTGGCCTTGATTGAGGTCGAGGAAGCGGTCAAAGCTTCCGATTGATGATCCATGCTGGTTCCTGATGTAATCCCACGATGCCTAGGACAAGCACCTGGAACCAACGAGTGCTGGAGCGAGCTTCGAGCAAGCTCAAAACTTGCGCTCCAATGGCGGAGTTGACCTATACCTGTAAATCAATAATAAAGCCTCTCAGCCACGTTAAAGCACTTCAGGAGAGTCGCCGTGAGTTGTGGAATGCGGTGGCAGTGATTTCATGGTGAATTGGGGTGTGTGGTGGCCGGTGGAGGTCAATGAAGGTGGACGGTGATGGGTTTGTTCGGTGGGTGATTTGGGTGAGCGAAGTGGTGAATACGGAGAGGGGTTTGGTTGATGGAGTCGAGGCGAAGGTTATGAGCTTGTCGGTGAGTTAATTGGTGGTTTGTGGAGGTGAGATGGGCTTGCCGGAGGAATGGCCGGCGTGTCGAGGGATCGAAATAGAAGGATAAATAGAGGGAAAAAGAGTAGGGGAGACGAGGGAGCGTTGGAACATAAAATTATGGACGAAGGAGGTAGGAGCAACGTCGGCTATGGTTGGCTGGCGCCATAGAAGAGAGGTTCTCCAGTGGGGGACGGCGAGGAAGAGCGGGAAGGAATAGCTCCTGATTTGGCCATCGAGAAGCAGACGAAGAAGACGAAGATATTGGCTCTCCTAAGTTGGCGGTTGGGAGGCTGGAGACGATGGAGGAAGAGGCTCGCTAGAGCTCGATTGGAGAGGGGCCGGAGGTAGGGTTAGGAAGAGGTTTTTGGCCCAAAACCTTGCTGAAAAGGTCGACTAGACCTCAGGGATTCATTTATAGGCCAAGGGGAGGGGTTTCAAGCTTGGAAATGATGCGAAAAGTCGAGTGATTTGTAATTAGGGTTTTTAATGTCATTGTAACACATGAATTTGCATACGCTTTTAAATTTCTATTCCTAGATAGGGGAGTATCTAGGGTCATCCAAGGAGGCAGATTTGCAATTCAACTATCTTGCTTAGAAAATAAATCTCAACTTTCTTTTTTGGTATTTTAAATATATAAATTTTTTTTAATTTTGAAATAATAAGGGCAAAGTACGAATAGTGACGGAAAAGTGCTAACACCTAAAATTGCTAAGCTAAAAAATAAGAGATGAAAATGTCCACTACCTAAGCTCACTCTAGGCAAGTGAAGGCCTAGAGTAATTAGGAAGTGGAAGTAGAACAAGTGCTAGAACAAAAATAACAATTGCAACAACAAATTAAAAAGAAGGCAATTTAATTAAGCAGAATTTGCGTTCTCTTACAAAGACAAGTAAAGGAATGCTTCTACTAGAAATGTGAAATATAAAAGCAATAGAAGAAACACAAATCCTCTTGTAGAATCTGGTGAAGAAGGGAGTCTTCTTGCTCCAAGCCTATCTACTCTTTAGCTTGAAAAGAGGGTCTCCTTCTTCTCCTTCCTTGAAAGCTCCTCCAAAGTGGATGCTCTCCACCTTCAAGTCCTTCCTCCAAGGGTGGGCGTGCGCCTCCCCCAAATTCTCCTCCAAGGTGGCATGGATCACCTTCAAGACCTCCTCCAAAGGTCTTCCTTGCCTGGATCCTCCTTTGGATGGTGCAGGCATAAGAGAGAAGGGAAGAGAGGAAGGCACCAAAGGGATAGAATATCCCCTTAATCTTCTTCTTCTTCTCTCTTGGGCGTGGGCTCTAGGTAGAGTATGAGAGGAAATTTGCTAGCCAAGGATGGTTTGAATGGTGGTGGGTAGTGGTCTTTTTATAAGGTAGGATGAGGGGTTAAGGTGACTCTTGAAATGGAGGGCTAAGATGGGAAGATGGAGGTGGTTAGTTGATCCTAGGGTTAAGGATAGTTGGCGCCACCTAAGGGGTGTAAGGGGGTAGTTATGGGTGGCCAAGGGACACCTAAAAGTGGCGCCAACCATGGAGAGGTGCCATGAGTTGGCTCCAACTTCTAGGCTTCTAGAAGGGGGGATTATGTGGATGGTGGAGATGGGTTTAAGGGAAGATGTGTGGTGGAGATGAAGGGGGTTTTTGGAGGGAAAAAGTGGCACCAATAAGGAGGTAGTTAGAGTGGTTTTGGCGCCACTTTATGGTGTCTTTTGGAGGTAGTGGTTAGGCTAGGTTGGCGCCAGGGTGAGGTGGAAGTAGGGTTAGCTTATGTGGAGCTTAGGTGGAGCTAGTTGGTGGAGTTGTTAGGTAGGGTTTTTAGGTGGTAAAAGCCAAGGGAGCTGGAGCATAGCTAAGCTAGCTTAGCTAATGGTGGAGTAGAGGAGGAGGTGTTGGAGCTAGGGTTTGGAGGGAGGAGCTGGATCTGAAGAATCTGGAGCTAAAGTGGAGCTGGTAGCTACTGAAGAGGTCAACATGGGGCTACTCTAGCTGGCTTAGCTTGCTAGTTCTTTGCTAGATACTAAGCCAAGCTAAAGTGAGCTGGCTTCTGTTGAATGGAGCTGAGGTGAGCTGGGTCTGGAGCTTGAGCTGGTTGAGACAGCTAAGGTATCTTAGCTCAACCAAGTTGAGCTAAGCTGAGTCCCCGCAAGCTGGACTTGAGCTTCCTGAGCTGGGATGAGTTCTTCTTCAACTGGCTGGAGTTGAGTGGAGCTGGATGTAGCTGGATCTGAGCTGGGATGAATTCTAGTCAACTCAGCTAAGCTAACTAGAGCTCCCTGTGGACTAGTGGGAGCTAAGATGAGCTAGACTCAACTAAGTTGAGCTGGATCTGAGCTGACCTGAGCTAGGGTGAGCTAAGATGAGCTCTCTTGAGCTGCCATTCAGCTGAGATTAGTTGAATGGAGTTAGGATGAGCTAACCCTAGTCCAAGTGAGCTAGATTCCAGCTGTGGTGAGCTGGATCAAGTTGAGTTCCAGCTAGTCTGAGCTCCTCCTTCACCATTTGCCTTCTTGAGTGCTAGGGTTTTAGGGATCTATATATTTGTTCATCCCTAACACTCACAAAAACACATTAAAACAACTAGAAAAAATGCAATGCATGCCTATCCTAGTTAATGCCTAAATGCAGCCCAAAAACCTATTTGCGGAGAAAAATCCTAAAAGCTAAATTTGTTTTAATGCATAAGAATAATGATAAACTAGCATTTATCAGGAAACAAGCTTGCAAACTCCATGTTTCTCACGCACGTTTGACATGCGTACCTTCAAAAGGTTCGCATGAGGATTTGGGAAAGAAGTAGAGCCCAAGGAATAGCTCAAATGGAAGGTGATTTCCCAAGAAATCTTTGGTTCAAATTTGGGAGATTGATTGAGAATCGAGCGAGAAATCCTCTCTTGAAACTCGACGGTGAAAGTTCAACCTTCCAAAAATGACGTGAGGACCTACATGTAAATAAGATGATGAAGTTAGGGGCTCTTTACAAGGAATTAAAAAAAGCTATGGGTCTAAATGAGATAGAAAGAGTCTGACTGGATCAAAATGCAAACTTGGTCAAGATGATCTCAGATTGGGCCCAAATTTTGGTAAAAACCCAATTTGGACCCAAGGAATCTAATGGTAAAGTTGAATTTAGGTTTTGACCAAGTTTGTCTTGGTAAATTGCGTAGTTACCCAAAATGGGGCATCTTTCTGTCTGAGACTCTATTTTGGGCAAAACGAGTTTTGATAGTCAAATCAAGGATGCCAAATCCTAGAGAATATTTTTCTATGAATTTTAGAGAGTTTAGGTGAATTTTATCCTAACCATAACCTCAGTTAACCAAGTGGGTCTATTTTTAGGGTTTCAGAAGTCATTTAATTCTCGAAATACGTGAAAACCCTTTTCTATCTGTACGGACCCTCTTTTTAGACATTTAAGACCATTTGACCTTTAATTGACCTCTGAGAAAACCTGTGATTGTACTACAATTGAGATATGCTATTAAAACTACAGTTTAACCCCTATTTTACTATATTTCTCTCAAAAAGGATGTGCAATGAATTACAATCCTCTGGTGATTATGTAGGAGCAGTTAATGATGAAATATGACTAATTAAAGCTAGATATGGCTGATGATGACGTTATCATCACCAACCCTATCAAAATACAATTAAAATCCCACCCACAAGCCACGCAACCCCTTATATGTATTATGTTATTACGGCCCAGTCCTCCCACAACTCGTGTCTCACAGAGGAAGTACAGGGACCATACACTCCTATAATGTAGCATTCACCCTCCCCTTGACTCCTCTTGTATTTACATGTCAACATATGCTTGGCTCTATGAACCTCCATCTCCTGCAGACATGCTTTCCTCCACCAAAAAGCAATGCCACTTGATCTACCTTCTGAATTGAGTGCCACACAATCAGCAACACCTGCACTCTTCAAATCATTCCAAGCCCTGTCATCCTCTCTCTCAATGTGCGTCTCCTGGATAATTGCACAATCAATCTCCCACTCCCTTATATATCTTAAAAGGGATGCCCTCCGACTTTTATCGCACAACCCACGCACATTCCATGAAAGGATTCTCATCTCCCTCCTTAGACATCCCCCTTATTGGAACTTTGGATTTTGCCAACTTTCATAATGGTAGCAAAGGCAGTTTCATCCAGTTTCACCGAGGTGTTATTTTTTTTGTTTTTGAAACATAAAGGAAAGCTATCATCTTACGATAGTAGTCTGGAGCAGTATATTATATAAACATGTAAGAGAAATTACAAAAAAGATCCCCAAAAGTGTATGAGGGACCAGTACTCTCTTACAATACTTTCACAGCATACCAGCCTCTCCTGAAAAAGTCTCTCATTCCTTGCCTTCCATACACACCAAATAGTGGCAGCCATGCGAACATGAGGCTTCCCTCTCAAACCAAACCTGTGCCAGATAGAATCCCACTCTGGTAATGGCTCTTGACATGTCTTTCTCCAAATGGCATCAGTGATAAGGCAAGAAGAAAGGAGATGATTTATATTGTCAGTATTCATCTCACACAGAAAACAAACATGGTGATCAATTCCCAACCTTCTGTGGCGTTGATCACTTGTGATTAACCCATCTCTCCTACATAGCCAGAGAAATATCTGTACCTTCAGAGGAATTTTTAACAACCAGATCTTCTTGTCAATGGAATCACATCTCCATCCATCTTCAAGGCTCAACATTCTGTTATAGCCAGATTGGACACTATAAATCCCCTCCCAAAGGTATTTATCCTCCATTCCAGGCCTAGGTCTGAAGCTCTCAAGGTCTGAGATTAGCCATCTCCTTTCTTCCCATAGTCAAGTAGCTCTTCTGTTGGATTCCTCACCAACTAGATTCCAACTGCTGCTGCTGCAGGACCAGACCCTATTGACAGTGGCATCCTTGTCAGCTGCTGCAGCAAAAGCTCTTGGATAGAGCTCCTTCAAGACACCCAGCTCAGACCAGCCCTCCTTCCAAAAACTGAAGAACCTGCCATCTCCAAGTGACGGCTGCAGCAGATGGAAATGCTCAGTCAATGCCTTTGTCACTAATTTCCAGAAAGGAGAAGGATAGCTGGGCTAAAGTCTGGACAGCATGCTGTTGGAAGCACCATATCTGTCTTTAATCAGAACAGACCATGGCTTCAGATCACCTTGCAAAAGTTTAACAGCCCATTTGAGTAGTAGGGCATCATTAAAGTGTTTCAGGGATTTAATCCCAAGTCCACCCCTCTCTTTTGGATAGCAAATCTAATCCCATTTGAGAGACTGCAAGAATCTACCCTCATGTCTAGCTCCCTTCCAAAAGAACCTCTTCCTCATCACATCCAATCTTTTCCAAATGGATTTAGGTGCTTTAAATATGGAAAGGTAGAAAACAGGGATGGAGGTGATCACCGAGTTGAGCAAGATAAGTCTTCCACCTTTAGAAAGGAAACTGCTATGCCAGCCATCTAATTTCATAGAAATCTTATCAAAAAGGCAGTTCCAATCACTCTTCTTCATCCTGGAATACCTCAAAGGCAGTCCTAGATATCTGATAGGAAGACTGATGCAAGGAGTCATCAAGATAGCTGCTAAAGCATCTTGCTCCTCCTCAGGTAAACCAAAGTAGACCAAACTAGACTTATCTCTATTCAACCTCAAGCCAGAAAGCTCACCAAAAATATTAATCATATGATGCAGAGCCAATGCTTCATCCATGGACCCTTCAACAAAAAAAATAGTATCATCTTCATACTGAAGAATAGGATCCAGACTACTCCTACATGATAAGGAATATCCTCTAACAAGACCAGCTTCAGCAAGCTTACAAGCAAACCAAGCCAAGCTATCAACTGCCAAATTGAAGATCAGGGGAGCCAGGGGACATCCTTGCCTGATACCACATTGGGGCTGAATCGACGCACCACAGGATTTTCCATTTATCAGAGGGGTGAAGGAGGCAGTGGTAATACACCTTTTTACCCAACGGATCCAAGTAGAAGGAAAGCCCCTTCTTTTGAGCACATCCCACATATAAGGCCAACTGATGGAGTCATAAGCTTTACGAAAGTCAACCTTCCAAAGGAAGGCCTTGCATTTTCTCTTATGCCAGCCACAAATCATCTCTTGGGCCAAGATAAATGATTCTTGTAGAGATCTGAGAGGGAGGAATGCTGATTGAGAAGGATGGATCAGATCTTGCAAAACAGGCCTCAATCTATTGGCCAGGACCTTGCCAATCACCAAGTACAAAGAGTTAGAGAGGGCAATAGGTCTAAATTCCTGAAAAGATTCAGCACTCGGGGTCTTTAGCAAAAGAAACAGATAAGATCTATTTATCCTTTCAAAGCCAAAATTGCGACTCTCAAACTCTCTAATCACTTCCATAACCTCAGTGCCCACAATGTCCCATAATTCTTTGTAGAAGAAAACTTGGATTCCATCAGGACCAGGCGACCCTTCACAGTTCAGATCCTTAATGGCCTTCAAGACTTCAGCTTCAGACATGGGTTCAATCAGGCTGGACCTCTGAGTCTCATTAATTTTGGGTACATCACTAGCTGTCATCCTCCAACTACCCCTACCTACAGCTCTTGAAGATTCCTTGAAATACCTGATAGCCTCAGCTCTGATATCAGAGATGGAGGTAATTCTCTACCCCTCTTTAACAATTGAAGAGATCATATTAGTTCTTCTCCTAGAACTGGCAGCCAAGTGAAAGAATTTAGTGTTTGCATCCCCCTCACTTAGCCACAGCTACCTTGAACGCTCCCTCCAATCCATCTCTAGTTTCAGGTCTTCTTCAATCACCACCCCCTACCACCTCTTTCTATCTGCAAGGTCTAGCTCAGACAGCTGAGCCATAGCTTCCTTGGTATCCAGTTCTTGAATCTTCAGCAAGGCCTCACGACACTTCTAATGTCTGAGGACAGAGACAATATCCCCATATTCCTTCAGCATACCTTTCAAAGCCACAATCTTGGAAGCCAATCTGAAGGTAGCCATGCCTTCACCCTGCTGTGACCTCCACCAGCTAGCAAACATGTCTCTAAAACCTGGCTCCCTCAGCCAAGACTTTCTAAATTTGAAGTAGGAACCAGCCATCACCTGTTCACCATTGTCCCATACCAAGGGTGTATGGTCAGAGAAGGGGCATTCAAGACCACAAACAAAGGACATCTGGAAGAGATTCATCAGCTCAGCATTACCAAAAAATCTGTCAATCTTGGACATGAGCCCATTACCATTCCTCCAAGTGAATTCAGCACCTGATGAAGGAAACTCACACAGTCCCAAGGCCTGGACCATCAATTAGATGTGATTACATCACCCCCCCTCCCCCTCAGCCCCAGACATGCTAATTCGACTTTCCCCTCCATGACATTAGAGGAAGCCATTCCACTTCCTCAACTATTGGGCCAAGAGGCCTAACCTTCACCAATTCATTCATGATGCTTGGAACACGGATATTCCCAGAAATCCCCTATTCCAATGCATCATGAAGCTCACAAGGGTAAAATTGACCTTGAAAGAGTAAAGCAAAGTTGATCGCTCTAGAGCTTCTCGCATTAACGCCCTCATTGCCTCCCTTGCTAACATCCACATGAAGGTTTCCTCCAATGCTAATGACCCTTCCTCTCAACTCAAGAAATGATGCATCAAAGAGGAGTTCTCCCACCTTAGGCATGAAGAGGACTTCCGGATCTAAAGAAGTCATCGAAGCACCAAGTTCTTCGCTATTGCGCTACCAAACTTCCCCAAAACTCCAACACCATTGACAAACTTTTACTCCAGGATGGCATGTGCATGGATGTTGAGGAAGAACTAAGAATTGAAGGAATTCACCTCTTTGCAAGGATATTCTTCCTCCTCCCTCTAGAATTGAAGCAACCTCCTCCCTCTACAAGGCTTCCCACTACCTCTTGGACATGAGAAATCTCACCATGACAACCTTTGAGCTCTCTTCACCCCTTCCAATCAAGAGATCAAGGATTCTCTTTGGGATATTGGGATAGACAAATCCCCTAGTCTGAACAACTTCAATGCTCTCTTCTTCAAAAATGCTTAGGATATCATTGGTGCAAACATCATAGAGGGTGTCAAATTCTTCTTCTCCAATGGGGGAAGACTTGTGAAAGAAGTGAATCACACCTTCCTCACACTCATTTCCAAAGATGCCTCTACTTCCTCCTTGAAGGACTACAGGCCAATACCATGTTGCAACACTGCAAAGTCATTACAAAAATCCTTACTAGTAAACTTCACCTCCTAATGCCACAACTAATCAATGATTCCCAAGGTACCTTCATCCATGGGAGGAGAATAGCAGATTACACCTTGATGGCCCAAGAATTCCTGAAGGGATTTAATAATTTGAGGTCTATGCCTAGAATGTGTATCAAGGTGGACATATCAAAAGCCTTTGATATGGTCAAGAGAGATTTCATCCTTTGGATCCTCTAATCTATGGGACTCTATGAGACATGGATTAATTAGATCACAGATTGCATTTGGGAGCCCTCATGCTCCCCACTAATCAGCAACATCCCTATTGGATTTATCCATACATCACAAGGCATCCACCAAGGTGGCCCTCTCTCCCCTCCACTTTTTTGCCTAGTGATGAATGTGCTTTCCATACTTCTTGAGAAACAAGTCTTTGAGGGGAGGATCACGCTTGCAAAAATTAAAAGAAAGGCCTTCTCATTGCACTTCTTGATCGTCAATGACGTCCTTATTTGTTGTAATGCTAATTAAAGGAGTTAGCAACACCCTACTGATAAGTCCACTTTCGTGGACCATTATTTGTCCTAAGTACCCTTTAATTAGTTATTTTTAGTTGTTAATTGATTAAGAGTTAAATAGAAATTTACCTTAGTCTACATATAATTTTATGTGTTAATTTTACATTTAATAACATATGATATGATCTATTTGATGAATGCAGGCTAGGTACAAAAGTCAGACATCCACTTTTGCTTCTATAAGACGTCTTGAACTTAGATTGGATGTCTGGAACCGCTATCACAAACTTACGGGCATTACATTTTTTAAGACATCTGATGCTCTGATCAGACATCTGATTAAGAATAGTCAGAGCCTTTCCTACCATTCCAACCACTCACGAGAATCTAGTCGAAGAAACAAACCGCGGAGATCTCGGCAAAAGAAAGGGCCAGAGCACTTTAAAAGAATCCATCCTTCCACCTGCAGGGGGGGCTCCCTCTCCACCATCGTGGCCTTCAAGCGTACACCATGGACATGGCATGCACTGTGGCTTGAGCAAACTCCATCTTCACCTTTCATCAACTCCGAGCGTGCATGGTGACTGTGTGCAGCCCTCATCATCTTCACTGCAACCATCCCTCACCATCTACCCACCACCACCGCCATCGTCGACCACCTCCAGCATCACCTTCATCACCTTCTCATCACCTTCTCCACGCACCACGTCCACCCTTCAGCCGCAGACCATCTTCTTCCACACCACAACCTGCAACTTCCAACCAACAACTCCACACCACCACCGTCGCCCCCCTTTTCTCCTTCATCTTCTTCATCTTCTTCCTCCTCTCTGCCAACCAAAAGAACCCAAACCACCCAAAAACGCAGCCACATCCACAGGCCTCAAAATTCTTCACTGTCGACGCCAACACGCTCCCCTCGCCTTCACGAGTGCTTCCACGCCATCCGCGCCATCAACCGACGACCCGTGCGTCAGCGAGCCACTGCCGCCACCGCTGGTCCTCCTCGTCGTCGACACCAACTCCGGCCACCGTTCAATGCGCCGTCACTGCCCACGTGTAGCCCTTGTGGCGACCAACCTCTACCAAGCTTCGCACGCCCGACCGCGGCCTCTTCTTCATGCACGCATGAGGCAAAGAACTCCTCTGTTTCGGGTCTTATTAATATTTACATTAGATGCCATTGCCACTGATTTTATTTTTAATTTTTGAATACTATATTGAGGTGAAATTACATCAGAGCACTTATACTTTCTCGTTATTATTCAATGCATGTTTTTCACTTTCGATTGCATCCAATTGTGACTTAGATTTACATCATTCCTCTCTCGTACGAATACCGTTGGAAATTACATGAGATGCCACTAATGCTCACATCTTTTAAGAAATATTTTATTAAGGAAAAACTGCACCCATAACCTTACATTCTCTAGTTATTATGCGATTCCTTCTTTTCTCCTTATTTCGCCTCGAGCGTAAGCATGGTTCTTGCACTAATTGGGTAGATACAAAGAGAAATATTGATGAATTTATTGCATCTATTCCTCCCTATGGATACGACATCCTAATCATTGTGGTTAGATTTAATGAATTTTTTATATGAGATTTCCACCACATAAATCAATGGCACATCTTTTTATTGCCATCATCTTCATAAATAAGCAAAAATCTCATCGTCAAGTGGCACCGTTGCTGGGGAGGCAACTGATATAGACACATCTATTTAGGTTAAAATGTCTATTCATGCATATTCCTAGGCTTAGATTTGCATTTCATGTTGTAAATATTACATAACATGCATCATTTTGCATTTGAGTAGTATATATTTTAAGTTAATTAGGTCCTTTTTATGGTCAAGAGAGAAGAAGACTTGTTTCAGGGCCTCGGATGGATTATCGGATCGTACGGATCTGATTAATACGATGATCGGAATCTTACTACTCTGAAATCGTCTAGATTGGAGAATCGTAGCATCATACGAAGTCCGAGGAAGATCAACGGCCAGGGGATAATGCGACACCTATACGAGTTTCGAATAGAAAATCCAACCATATGGATGAATCCGAAGCGACAATCGCAGTCTAGCAATGTGGGAATCATCTCGATCTAAGCACCATGACACCCTCTACAAAAGAAAGATGAATGGAAGGCCCAGGTGGTGCCACATGGAGCCATCCAGGCCACCCAACACCGGCCAGTAGCTACAGCGCATCACGCACAGCTGCAGCCGCACACAGCTCACCGCACACAGCAGCAGTGCAGTGCATGCCAGCGCGTGCGCGCGCAAGGCGTAGGGACCACGAGCGCGTGAAGCACGTGCTAGTGAGGCGGGCGCCAATGAGGCAGGTCTGGATCTTCAGTGACACGTGCCTTTAGTGATGCTTGCAGCTGTCACTAATGGTCAATGGGCACCAGCAAGAGGATTTGAAGGGCGGATCTTCAGTGATAGCTGCAGTGACGTTTATGGACATCAATAATGACCCAAATGCAAATTTGTTCTTCCTCTTCCACTATAAAAGGACCTACCCACCACCATTCCAAACCATCTCTTCTTTCTTCCTCTCACCACCTCCAAGGCTTTAGAGAGAGCTTGTCCCAAGCCCGGGATGCTCCTCTAGAGTAAAACTAAATAGTTTTCCCTCCCCTCATTCCCATTCGTGGAGCATCCCGTGGCCGTCCTCTCACCACCCTTCGGGAAGAAGATCCTCGCCACAATGCCGTCCTGCCCCATCCTCCATCCTCGGACTCCATCCTCCTTCGTCCCGCTCCTCACCACCTTCCTCTAGGCGACGTCAGAGAGAGTCGTCCTCCGAGCAACCGTCGAGGGGGATTTCTCTCACCTCATTCTATCTTTTTATGCTTTCGTAGTGTAGATTTTTCACTTTCATAGTGTAACAAACAATTCTTCATGAATGGATGATTGTTTCTCTCTCTCTTTTATATTTGCAAGTAGCTTAGCTAGATAAGCATTTGTCGATCTGATCTCTTGCTTCCTAAATATACAAAAAAAATTAGAAAAGATAAAATGACCAAAAACAAATAAAATCGAAGCGTTGTTTTTAATTAAAGTAAACGTCGCCTCCCTGTGTTCGACCCGAGACTCCCTTGGAGTTTCGGTATAAATTTTATTTGACCACGCATTTTGCAACTACGATGACAGGTTACTTGTAACGCCAATTTCTAACTCACAAAACTCGTGCGACCATTTTGGCACCGTTGTCGAGGAGGCAACAGAATTTACTTTACTATCTTCTGCGCTTCTTTGCATTTACATAGCATTAACCCCTCTTGCCTTTGATCTACTGTCTTGCAAGTACCCTAGCATGGAGATCCAAGTGCAGTAGACCGGAGTAAAGTGCGGGTAGAGTATTTTGTAAGTGTCCCCCACACCACCCCCACCTTAGTTTACATTCCATAACCTAATAACTCAAACCCAAATCAACTTAGGTGCTTTTTATAAACCCTAGGATAGATTTGGTTGTTTGTTTACCACCTCCACTCACCTCGTCATCCACATAAAAAATAAAAATAAAGTGTTATCTGATTGTGGGATTTTCTGAAAGAGACACACCCACAACTCTCGACTTAAGGTGCACCACTCCACTTTGATTCTACCACTTAACCAGGATCTAACCTGTGGACACGGTACACTTCAACTCAAAACACATAAGTGAGTAGAAATCTGATTAGGCTAAGACATTGTGTGCCTTAATCTGTGGTGCGAATAGGCCAATTGATTGTTTTGTTTGGGCCGCACTACTCAAATTAAAAACAATTCATTAGTAGCCTGCCACTTAGGGTTGATTCTTAGGGCTAAACCAGGCACTCCACATTATTTTTTATTTTTAAAGGAACATATCATCACCCGTGTTTTTTAAAACTTGGAGTGTTTCACTAAACCTTGATTGAACCAACCTAAGAATTAAACACTAAAAGCTACTAAATAAGGTTAAATCCTAAAAGACACATCATCAAATAACCTTGTTTGAAAACCCTGGTTGTGCATGCACACACATTTTAACTGATCATTAAGGGCATAACCCATCTTAAGGGCCCATCTCATTCCAAGAGCACGATCATCCTAAGCCTAATTAAAACTGAGTAGACGTTGGCCTTAAGGATTGATTCTCTCTTCGGGGCTCAGACTGAGATTTTTTTTTATTAATCTACTTTTGCCGGTCCATCCGATGTCTAGTTAGGGGAGTAGTGTCAAACAACCACGGCTGGGGGGCACACTAGGAATTGGAGGCGCAAGCCAAAGGAAGAACCTTCTCCCCAATCCCTCCTTCTAACTGGTTGGATTGACCAGATAAAAGTAGACTAAATCGTTTATAATCTCAAGATGGGTCCTGAGAGTCTGTAAGTCTTTAGGCTGCCCACATAAGGACAGGTTTGGTTGATTGTATTGTAGGGCACCTTTCTCTCTTCTAAATTCCCTCCTTACTTCACCATGTACCCTTCCACATCTTACACACATTTCCAATCCTATCCTCCTACCACCACTTATCCCCAAGATGATTACTATTCCAACTTGACTTATAATTACCCATCCACTAGCTGAGATGACTTTGATTGGGGATATGAATCCGGACCTCAATGTCCAGGGCCTAACCCTGGACAACAAGACTATGATTACTATCCTTCCCAAACCTATAATGATTATGGATCTCCATCCTTTGATGACCAAACCAACCCGATCTACAATCAGGAAGGATATGTTGACTATAACACCTACCCTCCCCAGTATTCCACTGAATATAAGTCACCACCATTCTTTGAACAACCCGAGATGACCTACTATCAGGGAGGAACCCATGAACCTCGACATCTTGACTCCCCTAGATTTAACCCAAACCCACCCAAACCTAAATCGAACTAGTTGGTTCAAGTGAACCAAATCCAAGATAGGGTGTTGGCTAATTTGAGGAACACTATACAATCTTTAGAAGCTCAACCAACACCATGCACTGAAGCACTGGAGCCTATGATCAAAATGATTGATGAACTTAATAGTTCTCTATTGGAATTGCTCCAAAGTGTTAGGGATAGGGACCTGGGTGAGTTTCTTCTTGGGAAATTGTCGAGGTTGAGGACGAAATTTGTGGTTGCCCTAGTCAAATTTTGGGATGATTCTCAAGATGAACCCCCTTCAGGAGAGCCAATGTCTGAACCCGCTCAGGCGCCTTTTGGGGGGGGATACATATTCTGAGATTAGAGATGACCAGGTTGGTCTAGAGCAACCATTTAAGGATGAATCGAGTTTCTCACCTGAGATCCCAGAGCCAGGGAATGACGAAAAATATGTCTCCATGGACCATGAAATGACATATGATTTTGAGACATATATAAATGAGGATCATGGATTCTTTGATTCTGAGGGTAAGGACTCTCTTAGTGAAGTCTCACTTGAGCTTAAGGAAGAGGATTTTAGTGAGACAAATGGGCTTGAGGAATCTAACGAACCAGTTGATAGCCCAATTATTGAAAATTTGGATTCGGTTGGGGCTAACATGGATGATTTGAATCCTCATTTACTAGAAGATTCAATCAATGCCCCATTCCTCATCCGCACCCCGAAGAGCTGACTTCTGAGATCATTGTGCCCAAGTCAATCTTGATTCAGCCACGATTTCTGGACTTGGGAGAATCATATGGGGTGAATGATATGCTAGAGGTCCCGGAGCCTGAGCTCTTGATTTCAAAGGATAGGAAGTTGGAATTAAAAATCCAGGAAGCTAACTCTGAGGGAACTTTGATTTTGGATCTGAGGGTTCCTGTTGACCTGAAACCACCTACCTTCTATCAGGACCCTTATGATATCTTTCACATGCAACCCAAGCTTGAAATATCTGATTATTTTTCTGAGCTGAATGTCAAGTGGACATCTAAACCTATTGAACCATCTTTACCCGTTATTCGACACTTTAGTCTTGGGTTGCACACCACAAAATCGTAGGCCTAGCCCCACAAGTTTCACAATAATCTTAGGTTCTGGGTGATTTTCATCCAGAACCTTAGAACTACTCAACCCTGGGGCATGGGTTTGCACCATAATCTGGTCCACGTCTGTAGACATCTTTTGCTAATGGGTTTCAGGATCAACCTTTTGATTTTGATTCTGACCCGCACTTGTGAATTCTTAAATTCTTCTTTGTATGTATATTATGCTTAGCTAAAGGCATTAAATTTAGCACATGTTTATATTTCACGTTCTCTGCGGAGCTAATCGGATTCCTCACGTTATTCAGGTGATATTCTATTTACTCCGCCTTTTCATGTCATTATTTGTATAATGAGGACATTACATCATTTAGGCATGGGGGGTGGATAATCAATTCCTGAAGTCATTTTGTTAACTCAGTAGAATTTCTTTTAGTTTCTTATAAAATAATAAAAAAATTTGAAAAATATTAAAAAAAAGAAAGAAATTAGGAAAAGAGAACTTAGGCATTTGGAAGTTATTAACTTTAGGAAATGATACAATAGGACCTGAATACTTAGACTCTTCAAGTCTTCGAGCTTAATTAGCCTGGGTGTCCTCTCGAATGTGAACTTAGCCTCGAGTCCTCGCCAATTAAAATTCATTTTCATTTGGTAAATAAATTGGGATGATAAGTATACAACTTATCAAACCGCCCTCTGATTTGGGGGGATTTTAAGGCTAAGTATCTACACACTATTCGCACTGACTCACTTTCCGACGATTTTACAGAAATTGGGTAGCTAATGGACCCACTTGGGTGGTATGGCTGGCAAGTTGTCGATGGTAACAGCTCATCGGCTGGTTTTCCAGAGCCCAGCCACAAGACCATTTTCGTTGTACTGCCTTTTGGTAAATCTTAGATTAGGGAAGCCACCTACTTAGAAAAAAAGAGAGAAAAAAAAACACCCAAAAAGAAAAAAATATATAAAAAGGAGAAAATAAAAAAAAGAGAAAATAATAAAGCCACACTTCACTGCACGAGTATGGTTGATAAGTGGTCTGGGTAACAGCCCATTGGCCGATTGTCCAAATCCTAGCTCACAAAAATGCACAATAATTTCCAAAACACGTAGGGAAGAAGCGGGGAAGTAGAATAAATCGGGGAGATATACACTAGGTTCGCCCTTGTGTTGACCACATAAATAAAAGAAGTAGGGAGAAAGCTACCAATCGTAAAGATAAACCATTAGGAAAGGTCACCTACGGTCATAGAAACCCGAAGTCCATCTTAACGGCCGTTTTGTGAGTCTATCACTTTTTCACAAAGATGCTTAGTACTTAGAGTCCTTTTCAAGTCTTGGGCAGGTCGAGTAGCCACAAAAAGTTATCCCGGAACTCTCAAACTCCAAAAGTACAAAAAATTAGAAAAGAAGAAAAATAAAAAAAATGTATCTTCCCATTTCAAATAAGGCGAGGACTTGGGCAGTTTGCATTCTGGCAGACACCCGGGTACTGTTGAGTCTCCATGGTTTAGGACCTTAGTTGAAATTTTCTATTGTTAATAAACAACTTAGGCCTAAGTGATCTAATCCTAATTTTGATTTTATACATAGCATGTAGTTTAATTTTTCTAGGGACTAGCAAAAGATAGTCACGGGGGTATGATATAGACACATCTATTTAGGTTAAAATGCCTATTCATGCATGTTCATAAGCTTAGATTTGCATTTCATGTTATAAATATTGCATAACATGCATCATTTTTCATTTAGAGTAGTTGTATATATTTTAGGTTAATTAGGTCCTTTTATGGTCAAGAGAGAAGAAGACTTATTTCAGGGCCTTAGATGGATGATCGAACCATATGGATCTGATTAATATGATGATCTGAGTCTAACACCTCTGAAATCGTCTAGATCGGAGAACCGTAGCATCGTACGAAGTCCGAGGAAGATCAACTACCAGGGGGCAATGCGACACCCATACGGGTTTCGAATGGAAAATCCAACCGTATGGATGGATCCGGAGTGACGATCATAGTCTAGCAGCGTGGGAATCATCTCGATCTGAGCATCGTGGCACCCTATACAAAAGAAAGATGAATGGACGACCCAAGTGGTGCCACGTGGCACCATCCAAGCTACCCAATGCCGACCAACAGCAGCAGCTCACGTGCCCAGCCACAGCCACACGCAGCGCACCGCGCACAGCCACAACCGTGTAGAACAACAGCGCAGCGCATGCCAGCGCGTGTGTGCGCAAAGCACGGGGAGCACGAGCGCGTAAAGCTCGCACCAGCAAGGTGGGCACTAGCGGGGTAGGCATGGATCTTCAGTGACGTGCAGCTTTAGTGACGCTTGCAATTGTCACTAATGGTCTGTGCGCACCAGCAAGAGGATTTGAAGGGCGAATCTTCAGCGACGGTGCAGCGATGTTTATGGACATCAGTACTGGCGAATTTGTTCTTCCTCCACTATAAAAGGACCTACCCACCACCATTCCAAACCATCTCTTCCTTTCTTCCTCTCACCATCTCCAAGGCTCTAGAGAGAACTTGTCCCAAGCCGGGGATGCTCCTCTAGAGTAAAACCAAGCAGTTTTCCCTCCCCTCATCCCCATTCATGGAGCATCCCGTGGCTGTCCTCTCACCACCCTTCGGGAAGAAGATCCTCGCCGCGACGTCGTCCTACCCCATCCTCCGTCCTCTGGCTCCGTCCTCCTTCGTCTCGCTCCTCACCACCTTCCTCCAGGCGACGTCAGAGCAAGTCATCCTCTGAGCAACCGTCGAGGGTGATTTCTTTCACCTCATTCTATCTTTTTACGCTTTCGTAGTGTAGATTTTCCGCTTTCATAGTGTAACAAACAATTCTTCATGAATGGATGATTGTTTCTCTCTCTCTCTTTCTATCTCTCTCTTTTATATTTCCAAGTAGATTAGCTAGATAAACATTTGTCGATCTGATCTCTTGCTTCCTAAATATACAAAAAAAATTAGAAAAGATAAAAACAACCAAAAACAAATAAAATCAAAGCGTTGTTTTTAATTAAAGTAAACGTCGCCTCCCTGTATTCGACCTGGGACTCCCTTGGAGTTTTGGTATAACTTTTATTTGACCATGCATTTTGCAACTACGATGACGGGTTACTTGTAACCCTGATTTCTAACTTGCGAAACTCGTGCGACCAGCAACAAATGCAATAGGTTCACTTGGTTTATTTCTGATTATTTTGAGGTGAACATTTATTTGACTTTCTCTATTATTCTGTGCGAGGTACATTCTTGAGGAGAAGCACGCAGCAGAGACGATACTTTTGGTGGACCGTGATGCCACTTGGAGGCCAACAACGGATGCTTGTGGGCCTTGATCCCACGCATGTGAAGGCGGTACGGAGGAGCCTTTCCTAATTTAGTCATTAGATGTTAGTTTAAAGTTAGGCCGATAGACTTAGTATTTGTTATTTGTTTTCTCGCCCTTGTAATCTGGGGCTAGTTTTTGGGGGGTGTCCCCGATTCTTTAGATTCTAGGATTATTTTGTGTGTGGTAGTTAGATCTTTTGATTACGCATTTATATATATATATATATATAAAAAAAAAAATTGAACTACCTGCTAGAAGCTGCATATCTATAGGGCAACCATCTAGGATTGTTTGAGCAACTTCTAGTTTTTCTTCCTGCATTGCAAACATCCTGCATTGAAGAGAGCTGGAGTAAGGTACGTCTTTTCTTGTGCATCAGTTATCTGCACATGCATTGCATTTGGACATAATTAATGAAGACCACTTAAGCTGGTTTGAAAAGATTAATCAAGTGGTCACATTACTTCTTGAAAGAAAAGTAAAATATACAGGAAGTGTTTGAATAATTTGACTGCGATTTTCAAAAGGAAAATCACTTTTCGTAGTGTAATGCAAACTTCTTGCACCAAGCACGCACTGTAGGCACTGCACTAGGATTTGGACCCTTAAGGCTATAGGCATCAATCTCTTTATCGGTGCAAGCCCTCCTATCTTGCTTTGTGATGGTGGTATTAACTTTTGCTTGAGTGATTTGATACTCTAAGGAGGGGGACACCTCTTAAAGGAATTCAAGGGTAGTTAAGAGGCATCGCTAACACATCGCATCAAAGGAAGGGTTCGCCCTACTTGCATCCCTTGGTTCCATCCTTGGAGTATCTTTTTACTTGAGCATTTGAGAATATCATTGCAACAAAGTGTACGTCTCTAGGGCACTCGAAGGTCAATTTAGGGTGTGTAATTGATTGACAACTTGATTAGTCACCCAAAAGAACTAAAAGCAACCTTAACCTCCTTAACAGCCTTTGACCAGGAATCTCAAGTGCCTCGCTTCTCTTATACCACTTACATGGGAACGGAGAAATACTGTCTTGACTCCATTTGGCCAAGCTAGAAAGGTTGGAAGAGGGCTTAAAGTGTTTTAACTCAACAAAAGAACTCTTGCCTTGTGTTTGCTTGGTGTGTGTGTGATAAAGCTCTCTAGGAAGTTTCTATTTTTAATCTAAGTCTTAAGAGAGTTAAACCATTTGATTAAAAGAAATGGACTATCCTTACTCCTATCATTTTAACCAGGATCCCATGCCCCGAAGTGTTTTAACTCAACAAAAGAACTCTTGCCTTATGTTTGCTTGGTGTGTGTGTGATAAAGCTCTCTAGGAAGTTTCTGTTTTTAATCTAAGTCTTAAGAGAGTTAAACCATTTGATTAAAAGAAATGGACTATCCTTACTCCTATCATTTTAACCAGGATCCCATGCCCCGAGTGTATCCATCCTTTGATGGGTACAATGACAATTCATGGGATCAATCATATTCCTATCGTGGGAGTACTAGCCCGATAACTTCCACTTTTGAGCAAAGCCTAGGAGTAGGATTTTTACCCATGGAATCCCCACTACTATGCAAACACCCAACCCTCCCACCCTCCATGATTTTCCTTATCAAGGTTAGACCGATACCCCTAGGCAACCAGAGCTTGAGATTGACTATCCTCCCCAATCTGATAGCAGTAGCCTCTCTTTTATTATAGAAATGCAAAAAAAACAAAAAGAAATGATGAAGTCTATGGGAGAGATGTTGAGGAATAGTCAACAATTAATAAGCAAATTCATCAGCTTAGCTACTCTCTTACTAATAATTCTGATCCCTACTCGTACAACCATGATCATCAAAAAGATTCTGAGGAAATTACGAACAATAGGGATCCCATTTTGAGTAGCTATCGCTTAGACTCTTCCCATGAGACATGGCCACTAGAGGAGAACTGTCTTAATGATTATCCACCCAAGCTATATTGGAGTCAAAAGAAAGGGAAGATGGTACCTCTTGAGGACCTTGATCCCAATGACAATACCCCTGATAACCCGGGTCAAGGTCATATTGTTCATGTCACTTCCCCTATTAATCATGTGGTGGAACCCCATTCTACCCTTAGTGAGCCTAATCCCGACCCTCCACTTAGGGAACCAACACCTACCATTCATCATTCTGAGGAATTACATGTGCCCAATGAAGGTGACCCTAAGGGAATGGAGGATGAATTGGATCATTTTTTGTCTTAGGGACACAAAGAGTCTATTTTTTAGGAGGATGATAACCCGATGGAGGAACCTGAGCTTAGAGTTTGGAGTGAATCTCAAGGGAATTATGTGTTATTTGAGGACTTACCCCCCGAGGATATTAATGATTTGGTGAAATCCGAATTCCTTCCTACTTTTGATTTTGAAAAGCATCCTCCGCAAAATCAGGAAGATATAGAGTTGATGTTGGAGGAGGACAAACACAAGAGTGAGAAGCCTAAGAGAGACTCTCGGGGACAATACACATCAAGTAAGGATTTATGCCCCGAGTAAAACAACGAATTGAGTGATATAGACTTCCTCCATAACATTGAGAATGATCATCCTCCTAAAGATATTAAGGATAATGAAGTAGCACACAAAGCCCCTAGAAAGGATGAAATTGATGAGAAAGAACCCAGGGATGGACTTGATGATACTTATGATTTCGCTACTTCCCAGGAAACCCAACTGTTGTCAAAGCATGTTGATCATGAGTCTACTAATGATAATGAGATAATGAATTCTGTACATGACTCATCTGTGGAAGAGAAACAGTTGGAGGTTCATGAAACAATGAAATTATGTAAGGATGTGGAAGAAGAATTCTTATTGAGAATGGAACCTAAACAGACTAAGCCCTCTTTGGACTTATAATTATCACCCAATCACTCAAGAAAACTGTAGATTCCTTACCTAATCCTTGGCTCAGGTCTCTGCTCACATACATTCTTTCTGGAGAGAATATCAAGCCAATACATCCTCAGGTGGAATTGCGAGTTTGGATTGATGCTTATACTTTTACTCTTGTCATTCAAGAGTCTGACATACTTATGTTTATATCTTTTAAAACCCTTCCTGCTTTAGAGGATCCTTGTTATCCTCTACTCATGTTGCAAGAGGTCCCTTCTTCTACTACTCTTTTTCCTAGACCTCTTCAAGTAGCTTACGAGATTGTTTGCTATCATGTCTTCTGGCGAACATTTGGGATAATGCTGCATCATCAGCTCACCAACATCTGTGGCTACTTATTCTCTAGACCCATGCTTTTATGCATACTTTTAGGGTCTAGCACTTTCTGTTGGAACCAGACTTACAGGTTCCCTATAAGTATGGCTACCGATAGAAAATGCAGCACTTGTTGGGAGGCAACCTAATGTCCAGATTAACTCCTTCAGGTGATTTTCTTCCTTTTTCCCCCTATTTTAATTTTACAATGAGGACATTGTAGGATTTAAGCATGGGGGGTGCATTTTGCATTTTTAAGTAGTATTCATGCATTAGGTTAAGTGCATTAGCAAAAAAAAACCAAAAAACAAAAAAAACAAAAATCACTCTTTTGTTTTTTTGAGCTTAATTAGTTAGCCCTAGCAAGATATTTTTATCAAGGAAGTTTTATTAAAGATTTTCTTCTTAGATTATTTCTAAGTTTAGAATCCAGTACAATTACTTTGCTTGCACATAGACTGGGTAATTGGTTAATCGAATTTCGTCGCGTTGTTTTAAAGTTCTATTTGTTGCAGTATATTGCAAAACACGATCACCAGTTTAATTTGTTTTATTACTCGAGATTAAAAGTTTCCCAAGGTCGAACTCAGGGAGCATACTATGATTCCAGAAGCATATGAATTCACAATATATACTGTTTTACAAAAAAATTAAGAAAAAGAGAGAGAGAGAGAGAGCAAAAATTGCTCCTTTTCTTTTTCTTTTTCCCTTTCCCTTCTCTTCTTTCTTCTTCTCTTTTTCCTCTGGCTGCTTGTGCGGTAGGCTCCTCTTTTTCTCTTCTTTTTCTTCTTTCTCTTGCTCAGATGGCTTCTCTACCTTCTTTCTTCTGTGTCTTCTTCTTCTCTTTCTCTCTTCCCCTGGCTTCTTCTTCTTCTCTTTTTCTTTTCTTCTTTGTTGTTGTTCTTCTTTTTCTGTTTCTTCTCTTTCTCTTGGCTTCTTTCTTTTTCTTCTCTGGGCTTCTCTGGCTTCTTCCTCTTCTTCTTCTCTTTTCTGGCTTCTGCTCCGCTCCTTCCTTCTTTCTTCCTCTTTTCCTCTGCGGCTAAGTCCTCGCCGCTACTCTCCTTCTTCCTCACCTGTTCCCGCAAACGCAAGCGCAAAACCTACCCTACCCTTCCCCGTGTCTCTCTCTCCCTCTCTGAATCTCTCTTTGGTACGCTCTCCCAGAGCTGGGTAATTAGGTCGGATCACGTGCCCGGGTCCAGGTGCACTGGCGTGGGTGGTGCACGAGGAGTGCACAGGAGTGGGGGTACAGGGTCGGGTCACCAGGTCTGCGTGGGCAGTGCCGCGGATGAGGCGATGAATAGGTGAGGAGGGACCTCACCCCAGTGTTTTGAGGCGAAAAGCCTATGTGACTTTTTCCTCTTATGTGTAGGTGCGCGCCCACGCACTTCCGAGGTGGGACTAAAGTCCCACCTCCGATCTCGGGTGTCTGCAGGAGAAAGGTTCGTCCAATTGGGGCAGCGGCAGAGGCCTGCGACCCCAATTGAGGTCTTGAGTGCGTGTGCGAAAGCCTTCCGTGTGACCTAGGCTGCAAACCTGGAGCTGAAGAGGCTTGGAGCTGCTCGCCAAGCAACTCCTTGCTGTTCGTCAATGGCGGCGAGGGGCTCTGTCCCTAAAACATGAAAACGACCTCGTGGCCACGTCAAAAACCTTAGAGAACTTCGCCAAAGCACGGCGAAAGCGGTGCGGGGGTCAGCATCGCGTGAGGAGGCCAGAGTGCGCGTGCCTAGGGCACACTGTGTGCATGAGAGTGGGTGTGTTCGGGGGGTGTTCTGGGTGTGTGGAGTGGAGGTGTGAGTGGAGGAAAGTGTTGAGTGGAGTGAAGGGATGCTTATGGGCTTGTCGGCAAGGGGTGGAGTGGCCTATGGAGGTGGGGCGGACTCGCCGAAGTTGGTGGCCGGAGGTGGAACAGATGGTGGTGGTAGCGGCAGTCGAGGGGTTAAAAGTGACAGTGGAAGAAGGGGAAATTAAGAGGAGAGTAAGGGAAAGGTTTTTTACCTACTTAATTGACGAAAAGGGGGGAGAGGAGGCGCTCGGTGCATGCCTGCCGACGCTGGGGACGAAGGTGCCCAGAAGGGAGGTAACGACGACGAGGAGGGGATCTGAAGGCACCAGCTGGTGCAGCCTGGCATGGGAAGACAAGGCAAAGTAGACTCTGCTGCAGGTGTGGCAGCAGAGCAACGAGGAGGAGGAGGAAAGATCATAAGAGCCTGTGGGCATTTGACCGAAGGAGGAGGAGATGAGGTTTGGGGGAATTCCTCGACCAAATCAAGCTTGAGACGACCGGAGAGCCCTGCTGTCCCTTTTATAGCAGCTGGCGAGAGGAGAATCTCGAGGAGAGATCGTGAAGAGATTGCCGGAGTTGGCCGAAGATGGAGACCCATTCCTCTCGTGCGTTCGCATGAGAGGAGTGGGCAATGGCAGGACATGGGAGGGGGTCCCTGCGAAAGAGGACGACGTAGGGAACCCTCATTTCGTTTCTGAGAGCGGCCCCATACCCTGCGTGGCACCATCCTCCGCACAAGGTCGCCGGAGGTATGGGCGGCTGCGTGGGGTGGCAGAGGGACCGTTCTGTAAAGAGAGAAAGAGAAGCTAGGGGGCAAAATGCAAGTGTTCAAAAAGATAAGGGTCGAAAAGTAATTCAAGAAGACCAATTTGTAAAGTAGGTCAAGATGGCCTTCCATTAGGTCCAAATTTTGGTATAAACCTAATTTTGACCTAAGAAATCTAATGGTGAAGTTTTATTTTAGGTTTGACCATGTTTGACCGATCAATTTGCGTAAAAACCCAAATTAGGTCGAAAATTGGGCATGGTTCTCAATTTAGGTCAAGATAGATTCTAAAGGCCAAATTGAAGGTTCTAAATCCTAGGGAATATTTTTCCATGAATTTTAGAGGGTTTAGTTGATTTTTTTCCTGCCTGAAACCTCATGAATTAAAGCGAGTTTGTTTCAGGGTTACAGAATGTCATTTAATTCCTAGAAGTTGCTATAACCCTATTCAGATCAGATCATCCCACTTTCTTTCTTATTAAGTTCATTTGACCTGTGTTTAGACCCTTAGACACCACGTTTGTGTACTACATTGGTAAAATTGAAGTTTTACCCCTTATGAATTATTTTCTTCTCAAATTTAGACTTCTCTGATTTAGGCTCTCCCTTTGGTTTTGTAGGAGCTTTTGTGCACTTATTTAGGTCAAAATGTGCTAGTTAGGGTTCATGATGAGGCTCTCATCAGTAATGGATCTTTGTAGAAAATCAATAAACATTTTTAGTCTGCTGAATCCTTGGGTAGTTTGAAGGGAGTCAGGCATATTATCTTCTATTAGATCTACCTAATATTTGTGAGAAGAAAATAGAGAGACTACTAGTGCACTAAGTCTAGTGCAATGACTCTTAAGTTCTGGATAATTAGATGATGATACCTCAGAGTTAGGCATAATTTTTGTTCTCTATTTCTGCGTGCGTACATTGTGTGAATTCTTGAGAGTCACTAAATAAGGTAGATATACAAAGATTGAGTCCTAATAAAACTGACTATGGTGGATGGTTATGACCGTCCTTCATAGAGTTTGACTAAAGGAGGATAGTAATGTCAAAGGTTAGAAATACAATTGTCCTATCCATTCCTTCCTGGTGCTAAGAGTACGCATTTCCACGAAATAAACCACACAATATCCTCTTGACCATTATCATCCCTAATAATGCCTCATGAATAAAAGTCAGTATTGTGCTATGTTGGAGTTATTAAAAAAAATAAAAAAAAAGTGAGAAAATAAAAAAAATGTTCAAGTTATAGCTATCTTTGTGTCATTTTTCATCATGTGTCGATTTTTTTGAGAAAACATAAATATCCATTGCAATCCACCAAATATGACCCATACCTACTTTTTCAGTATTTCTGATCGCCCAAATACTAGCTGAGGACCTCTAACTTAGTTGTAGGGTTATTAGGAATCTAATTGAAGTGTGAATGCCATGTGAGGCCATCAAACAGTGAGTACATTTACAAAATCTGGTAAGATATGTGATCTCAGAAAAGAAAGAAGAAAAAGAAAAGAGAAAAGAGAAGAGTGAGTAAGTGCAAGGGAACGCAAAGAGAGAATAGTGTTTAGCCTTTCTCTGGGTTGACTTGTTTGATAGTCTAGAGATCTATAGTCTACAATACTAAATTACATGTAGCACCAGATGAGTGTGAGCCACCAAATATAAATCCATTCAACTCAGAATCTCCTACCTAAGCCAAAAAGCCAGGGTCAAATTATTGATCATTTTCTGCTTTATCCCCGAGGAAAGTAGTTGCCTATCTCGATAGAATTTTATCAAGGGTAAAGCACGAGCTTTAGATATAAGTTGGCTTTTCACTCTGATCCATTACCTAGGCTACTATCACTTCGCATTTGTCTAGATCTCTAAATTTTTGAAACAAGAAATGAAGAAATCTTTTGATAGCATCATACACCTTACATTCATTTTTCATTTTTGCTATGGACTAGCAAAACTTAGACATGGGGGCATTTGATAAGTCCACTTTCATGGACCATTATTTGGCCTAAGTACCCTTTAATTAGTTATTCTTAGTTGTTAATTGATTAGGAGTTAAATGGGAATTCATCTTAATCTACATATAATTTTATGAGTTAATTTTACATTTAATAACGTATGATATGATCTATTTGATCAATGCAGGCTAGGTATAAGAGTCAGACGTCCACTTTTGCTTCTATAAGACGTCTTGAACTTAGATTGGATGTCTGGAACTGCTATCACAAACTCATGAGCATTACATTTTTTAAGATGTATGATGCTCTGATCAGACATCTAATTAAGAACAGTCAGAGCCTATCCTACCGTTCCAACCACTCGCGAGGATCCGACCGAAGAAACAAACCAAGGAGATCTCAGCAGAAGAAAGGGCCAGAGCACTTTTAAAAGAATCCATCCTTCCCCCTGCAGGGGGGCTCCCTCTCCACCACCGTGGAACCGTCGCACCACCATGGCCTTCAAGCATACACCATGGACATGGCATGCACCGTGGCTTAAGCGAACTCCATCTTCACCTTTCATCAACTCCGAGTGTGCATGGTGACAGCGTACAACCCTCATCATCCTCACTGCAACCATCCCTCACCATCTACCCACCACCACCACCATCGTCGACCACCTCCAGCATCACCTTCATCACCTTCTCAATGCACCATGTCCACCCTTCAGTCGCAAACCATCTTCTTCCACACCACAACCTACAACGTCCAGCCAACAACTCCACACCACCATCGCCGCCCCCCTTTTCTCCTTCATCATCATCATCATGTTCTTCTTCTTCTTCTTCTTCTTCTTCTTCTTCTTCTTCTCTACCAACCGAAAGAACCCAAACCACCCAAAAATGCAGCCACATCCACGGGCCTCGAAATTCCAAACCATCGACGCCAACACGCTCCCCTCGCCTTCACGAGTGCTTCCACGCCATCAACCGACAACCTACGTGCCGGTGAACCGCCGCCACCACCGGTCTTCCTCATCGCTGGTGCCAACTCTGGCCACCATTCAACGTGCCGTCATCGCCCACGCGTAGCCCTTGTCGAGGCCAACCTCCACTGAGCTTCACACGCCCGACTACAACCTCTTCTTCGCGCACGCATGAGGCAAAGAACTCTATTTCGGGTCTTATTAATATTTACATTTGATGTCATTGCCACCGATTTTATTTTTTATTTTTGAATATTATACTAAGGTGAAATTACATCAGAGCACTTATACTTTCTCGTTATTATTCAATGCATGTTTTTCACTTTCGATTGCATCTAATTGTGGCTCAGATTTATATCATTCCTCTCTAGTACGAATACCATTGGAAATTACATGAGATGCCACTAATGCTCACTTCTTTTAATAAATATTTTATTAGGGAAAAACTATACTCATAACCTTACATTCTCTAGTTATTATGCGATTCCTTCTTTTTACCTTATTTCGCCTCGAAAGTAAGCACAACTCTCACAGTGATTGGGCAGATACAAAGGAAAATATTGGTGAATTTATTGCATATATTCCTCCCTGTAGATATAACATCCTAATCATTGTGGTTAGCTTTAATAAATTTTTTATACGAGATTTCCACCACATAAATCAACGACACATCTTTTTATGCCATCATCTTCATAAATAAGCGAAAATCTCATCATCACCATTAACAAACTTTTACTGCAGGATGGCATGTGCATGGATGTTGAGGAAGAACTAAGAATTGAAGGAATTCACCTCTTTGCAAAGCTATTCTTCCTCCTCCCTCTAGAATTGAAGCAACCTCCTCCCTCTGCAAGGCATATCCCTACCTCTTGGATGTGAGATATCTCACCACGATAACCTTTGAGCCCTCTTCCCCCCTTCCAATCAAGAGATCAAGGATTCTCTTTGGGATATTGGGATAGACAAATCCCCTAGTCTGAACAACTTCAATGCTCTCTTCTTCAAAAAAGCTTAGGATATCATTGGTGCAAACATCATAGAGGGTGTCAAATTCTTCTTCTCCAATGGGGGAAGACTTGTGAAAGAAGTGAATCACACCTTCCTCACACTCATTTCCAAAGATGCCTCTACTTCCTCCTTGAAGGACTACAGGCCAATACCATGTTGCAACACTGCAAAGTCATTACAAAAATCCTTACTAGTAAACTTCACCTCCTAATGCCACAACTAATCAATGATTCCCAAGGTACCTTCATCCATGGGAGGAGAATAGCAGATTACACCTTGATGGCCCAAGAATTCCTGAAGGGATTTAATAATTTGAGGTCTATGCCTAGAATGTGTATCAAGGTGGACATATCAAAAGCCTTTGATATGGTCAAGAGAGATTTCATCCTTTGGATCCTCTAATCTATGGGACTCTATGAGACATGGATTAATTAGATCACAGATTGCATTTGGGAGCCCTCATGCTCCCCACTAATCAACAACGTCCCTATTGGATTTATCCATACATCACAAGGCATCCACCAAGGTGGCCCTCTCTCCCCTTTACCTTTTTGCCTAGTGATGAATGTGCTTTCCATACTTCTTGAGAAGCGAGTCTTTGAGGGGAGGATCACTCTTGCAAAAATTAAAAGAAAGGCTTTCCCATTGCACTTCTTGTTCGTCGATGACATCCTTATTTGTTGTAATGCCGAAAGATCGTTGGCTAAAGAAGTTAGCAACACCCTACACACCTTTGCTAAGTTCTTTGGGCTAAACCTAAATGGAAATAAAAGCCGCATTTACATGGTGAGCAACGCTTAGCAGAGATTGTATGTTTGCCTCACTATTGGCATCTTAGAAAGCAAGTTTCCATGAAGGAATCTTGGGGTCACGCACAAAGTAGGATGTAGTTTCTCAGCCTCCAAAGAACTTGAGGATTAGGTTTGAAGTCTTCTAGCTAGGTGGTCTCCTCTAGCATATGGAAAGAGTATAGTGGATCAAATGGGAAGTTGAGGGCCTTCTGCACTTTTGGCTTGCCAACACTATGGTATCCAAGGGAACTTCGCGAAGAATCCAATGGTAGGTCGTAGACTTCATCTGGGACAACCAATCCCACCACATAGCCTGGAGCGATCTTTGTCACCTCTATACTAAAAGGGGCCTTGGGCTATGTGACCTCCAAGATCTTAAGTTGGTGGTTGCTTGTAATAAGATCTGGAGACTTTGTGAAGTCTAGAGTTCAATATGGAGCCTTTGGATGAGATCCCACTACGCCCTCTTCACTAACGCTTAGAGGAGACCAGATGATTCATGGATTTAGGCCAACATGATCTCTCACAGGGACCACATCCACTCACTTTTCGTGGTCCCAACAAGTGGGAGTGGCCAAGTAAGGCGGATAGTGGACTCAACACTGAGAAAAACTAAAGGGACAGAGCACAAGGTATGGGCATTGATATGGGGCTGCTTGCATGTTCCTAAATGTAGTTGTTGCACCTAGGTTGCCGCAAGGGACAGATTACCTACTAGAACCAAGTTAAGGGGATGGAGCATTATGATTGATACCCACTACCTCCTTTGTTCCCAAGGGCTTCACTCCACATCCCACCTCTTCTTCAATTGCCCATTCGCAACCCAACTATGGATAAAAATCTTGCAAGATTACATTAGGGATGTCCCACGACACTCACTCTGATGGATGCTTAGACTCGACTAAAGGATCACAATCGATCACAAGTTCTCTTTGCCAGTATGCTCACTACATCAATTTGGTATTTACGAAGGGAACAGAGCTCTAAAGCCCATAGTGAGGCCTCTATCAACCCCTCTTCCTTCACGATGGAAATCTCTTATCTCTCATATTTTCTATTCCTTGACTGAGAGTATGTTGCCTTGTGTGGCTAGTTTGTAAATTGTTATACTAGGTGTTTTACCTTGAATCTGGCTTAGTGGCCTTTTTGAGTAAAACTTGCCTTACTAAAAACGAACAGACATGGAGACAGAGAACAAATCCAATGACACTAATCACTAGGAATTAATGGTACGCTTGTGATCACATGTAGGGTGTTGGGGATCCTCAATAGTTTGAACTAGTCAATGAAAAGGTGGTGGTTGGGAGAAGGGTGGACTCATGGCACGAAAGCCATGTAGTATAGGGGGAGGACAACGAAGGTGGTGAGAAGGCAAGGTCTGTTCTCCCACCACATCCCATTGAATGCCATCTTCCAATCCATCACAACTTGGCCTCTATGGCTTGTGTTTTGATCTGTTGCATGGAAAGCACGATTTGGGCATGGATGGATGAGATCCTCCCCAACATGGCAAGAGATGGTGGGAAGCACCAAGTGGCAACGTGCAATCCATGCCACATTAGACATAAAATATCTTTCTTTTGCATCTGACGCCATTTAAAGTATAATTACGTTTCTTTATAATTACTTCTTTTTATTTAAATTAAATACCATTCCAAAGTTACTCCTTATTGTGACACTAATTGCATCTAAATAATAAAAATTATTTCACTGTAGAACCGTGATCCTTATTTCAGCAAACAGAATCGCCAAATCAGTTGGATTTTATTTGTTAATTTTGTTTTCCTTGAATTTTTTTTTTGACTTTTACCCCCACTACAAAAAACAGTCTCACAAATCAAGTTATATAAGGTAAGTATTCAAACCTTTTATCCTTGGTTTAAAGACCTCTTTTAAGAACTATCCTGACTTATATCTTTGGATAAAAGTACCTTTGACTTTCAATATAAATAAGAAACTATCCATGGAACATTACTCACTACTCTTAAAAAAATACTTATTAAGGAATACTTGCCACAGCACTTTCGCGACATTTGTAAGACAATACTTCTTGATGGTCATAAACCAAGAACATTCTTGAGCATATTTCCTAGACTAATACTCGTTTTACCACAAAAAAGGATAATTAACGGAATAAATCATATTCACACCGAGCACCGGGCGTCGTAACTTCTATTGAAAACTTCGGGAGTTTGACAATTTCTTAACAAAGGATTCTGACTTGATTAATGTAGACTTTCTTTAATGTAATTTTATATGCCTACCACCGGAAGTATCCTTCAACAATATATTATTGCCTGATTTCTCAAGAAATTGACAAATACATTCCCTTGCACACGGTGGCTTAACATGTACACGTCCAAGAAGTATAGAATCGAAAACCTTGTTTACCTTTTAAGTCATAAAATACCAACGTCATATTACGCTGGAGAATTTAATAACAGGATTACCTACTTCTCATTATAATCAGGAATTACATATTTTACTCTCCACAAGTCTCATAGGAACTCTATAAGTTCGATTTTCTCACCCAGTTGAGTGATCCGGTGGTTAAGCAAGTGAGCTTTCAGAATTCAAATCTTACCTTATTTAAACGAAAATCGATTTTCCCTAAAAATAAACAAAGGAGCAATATTTCGTAAACCATCTCAAAGGAAGGCTTTTATCACCGAGATTCACAAGTACCACTTCTGATGGACATCACAGTTTCCGCTTACATGTTGCTATAAGAGGATGGAGTTTGCCTCCTAGGAGATGCAGATCTCCCGTGTGTGTGTCTATATATATATATATATATATATATATATATATATATATATATATATATATATATAATTTAAGTATTGCTACAGCATTGCATCCAATTTTGATATACCTCGCTCAACAAAGAGATTGTTAAAAGTTGAAAGAAATGGGCATAGACAGGAAGAAAACGGATGAACCCATACTTTATTTTGAAAATGCTGCTGGAATTTGCAGCGCTCAAGTCCAGAACAAGCAGGAACTTCTGCCTGCATTAAACTTTTTATTTCCATCTGTCATTGTTTGGGGACTGAGAAGCCAATAGAGAAAATGAAGACAGTGGCTGTCAACTGCTGATCCACAGAAGGCAAGATGATATCTTCCAGCGTAGCATACCTGCTACTCCCTCAAATGTTAGTTATATTATTGAACCATCCAATGTAGCCTTTACCACCTTCTACAGTTCACCTTCATCATCCTCTCATCACCCAGTTCAGCTTCCTTCATGACAACACAGGAATGGTTGGTCACTCAACAAATGACATTGTTAAGAAGAATGTTTATTTTAGCACTTCTATCCTCTGCCTCAAGCTTTGATCAATCAACCCTCAATCCAGAACCTTCAAGTTCTAGCATAGTAACTAATATCCTGAGCAGAATGCTACGATGTCTGAAGAAATAGATGTTCTAATTCGAAATCAGACCAAGACATTAGTACCAAGATACAAGTCAATGAACATTCTTGGTAACAAATGGCTCTATAAAATTAAAAGACGGCAAGATAGCTCCATCAAACAATGCACATTTAGTGGATAAAGGATTTAATCAGAGTGAAGGTACCCACTACTTCAATACTGTCCAGCCAGTCATCAAAGCAACCACCGTATGCATCGATTTTCAGCACTAGCAGTTTCAAGCAGCCAAGTAGCTGATATATCAGTCAATGAGATATTCAGAATGCATTCTTTACATGGAAATCTAGGGGAAGCTGTTTACATGGCTCAACCGCAAGGATTTATCTTGACTACCCTGATCACATTTGTGCCTTGAGGAAGTCCCTGCATGTACTTAATAGGCTCCAGCACCCTGGTTCAAAAGGTTGAGTTCTTTTTTTTTTTTTTTTTGAAAGGGGTTGAGTTCTTTTATGATAGGCAAAGCTTTCCTCTTTCTTCATTTTACACTGTAAACTCTGTCCATATCTATTTCTTGGTATATGTGGATGATATTCTTGCATTCAGTTCTCATAAGTCAGCTCTAGGCTAGATAGTTTAACAGAATTTCCAGCACATATTAGGTTCTACCAAGCTACTTTTTTGGACATTAAACTTCCGTACACCTCTACTGGTGTATATGCCTCAAGTGAGGCACATGGTTTATCTACTGATGAATTATAAACTTGATGTAGCCAAGAAAGTTAAAACACCTTTATCTACAGACATCTGATTCAGACATGATCTGACCGATTGGATTCTCTAACAACCGATGGTTAGCTAGTGTGTAGCCTTCAATATTTGTCCTCCATTCGAGTTGAGATCGCCATCTTACAAGTAAACTTCCTTGGTTCATGCACCAGCCAACCATGAAGCATTTTTAAGCTGCTAAGAGAGTTATGCTCTATCTGAAAGGAATAATTGATTGTGCCCCTTGATATTCTACAAGCAATAATTCACACTTTGATGCCCACTTAGTTGCTGTTGGGTGAGTAATATGGACAAGCAAAAACAACAAATGGTTGCAAGATCTAGTACCAAGTTACAAACCAAAGCCCTGGCCAATTCCACTGCTAAGTTGACTTAGCTTCAGTCACTTCTCAGCAAGCATTGCATTTCTTTTCCTCAACCTCCAATTTTATGGTGCGACAATGTGGAGGCTACTTTTATGACAACCAATCCTGTGATCCATGGGACAACTAAGCACATTGAAATTGATTTTCTTTTGTTTGCGATAAAGTAGCTCAAGGTTAACCCTTTTTTTTGTAGAAGTAAAAAGATGACTATCGGAGGTTGGTAGTCATCCGATTTCAAACTCTCATTCCATCCAGAGAAACAGGTACATTACAAGTTTTTCCAAAAATCAAAAAGCGAGGACACATCCCTTAGAACATTTTCAATCCACACCCTATGGCCCTGAAGATGGTCCCATTTCTTTACATCCAAACAGCTCAGAGGGCAGCTGCCAACTTGGAACATAAGCCCATATCAGATCAAGCACCACGATGAAAAGCCCTCCAAAACTCCCCACCCGAGACATCAGGAATGCTAGGAATGCCCAAGCTGGCAAAAACCTCCTTCAGAAAGATACATCCAATGGCAAGGTGCTTCCAATCCACATCCTCCTTCCCAAAGAGCACACATGTGACATCTTGATCGTGGCACCACATGTCTTCTAACCTTTAACCAATCTGCCCCTCCTGAGGAGCCAAAGAAAGATCTTGATTTTTAGTGGAACCTCCATCTTCCAAATCAGAGAGAAAATGAGCCCAAAAACACACCATCACCAATAACCTCTCCTTGGAGGATCCTATAAGCCTTCTTAACTGAGAAATTACCAACTCCCCACTCCATGGAGTCTGGGATGCCTTCCCTCGGGCTAAAATTATGGATAGTTCCCAATAATTGTTGTAGATCTTATAGCATTTCCTCTTAAAGAGGGCCCCCAAAGCACAGATCCCACAAACCTAGAATACCCTTAGCAAACCAATCCCACGTCTCCATTATTGTCTAGGGCTTATTGGGTGCCAAGGCACATAGCCATGGAAGTGGCCCCCACAAACCTCCCTGATCTCGTCTAGTTATCCACCCAAAACCTAAAGGTCTTCCAATCACGCAGAGCCCTCTAAAATATTGATGCTTCACATGGGATGGGGCTTGTATCCCTCAAATTCAAAGATGTACCATAGAAATCCCTCAAGATTTTGTGCCAAAGTGAATCTTGATTCTGCATCAGCTTGAACAATCATTTGGAAATAAGAAAGTCATTGAAATCTGAGAGGTGTAGGACACCCAGCCCTCCTTGCTTAACTAGCCTGCATATCTCCCCCCACTTCACTAGTTGAAGGAAACCACCCTCACAACACACTCCCTTCCAAAAGAATCTATTCCATATGTCATCAATCTTTTTTAGCACTTTCTTTGGAAAGCTAAAAATCGATAAGTCGGAAACTGATATGGTCAATAAAAAGGACTTCAGAAGCACAAGATGCCCTCCTATCGACAAGACACAGTCCCTTCAAGCTACCAATCTCTTCTCCAACCTATCCACAAGAGGCATCCAATCCCCTACTGACGTCATATTCCCCTTCAAAGCCAGCTCCAAATACAAGGGCAGGAGAGAGAGCCATATGTAGAGACACCAAGCAAGCTGCCACTTCTTCCCCATTGATGTTGAAGGACACAAATTTCAACTTGCTATAATTTACTTCTAGGCCAAACATTGAACCAAAAATGCAGATCAGAGCCTCTACGCGACAGCCTTCACTCTCTTCCCCGTTGATAAAAAATAACATATCATCAACATAATGCAAAATAGGAGTTACCAGCCATCACTCGAAGTAAAGCTTGAAAAGAGACCACCAATACAGGCTACATAAGCCATTACGGCCATAGCACCAGCTGCAATGACCAACATGGGAGCCAGAAGGCATCCCTGTCTAACCCCCCTTTGTGGCTACATCCACTCACTGGCCATCTTGTCGTTCAGCAATATCGAGAAGGGCATACTGGTGGCACACCTCTTCATCGAAGTGATCCATAAGTCGAGGAACCCCCTTCACCTGAGGACCTACCAAAGATATGACTAGGAGATCGAGTTGTATGCTTTGGCGAAATCCACCTTCTATAAGAAGCTTCTCTTTCCATTTCTATGCCAGACCACACCATCTCTTTTGCCATGATGAAGGATTCATGTAAAGATCTTCCACAGATAAAAGCAAATTGTACAGAACTCACATTCTTAGGTAACACACCCCTTAGCTCATTGGCAATGACCTTAGCCACAAAAAGACAAGCAATGTTGGACAATGCAATGGATCGATAATCTCCAATCTCCTGTACACTAGACTTCTTAGGAAGAAGGAACATATAAAATCCATTGATCTTCTTGAAACCAGTGTTCCCCACCATGGATTCCCTAATTACCACCATGAAAACCACCTTAATTATGTCCCAAAACTCTTGGCTCAGGTTACCCTTCAACTTTCAAACCACAGATTGCGGACAACTCCACCTCGGTGATGTCCCTAATCAGGTTAGCTACATCAACTGTCTAGATGGAAGAAATATCATTATCAAACCAGTCCCTCTTCTCAAAAAAAGAAAAAAAAGAAAAAATCAAACCACTCCCAAACACCTAGTCTCCTTGTGAATTCTTGGAAATGATTCCTCGATACCTCAGCAACCCAACTCGAGGTTATCTTCTTGCAAGGTTTATCTCTACTAAGATTCCCATAGTTGAGATTAATTTCTAACTTTTCAATCCATTAAATCAATATTTTTGAATTTAAATAAAAAGCATATGAATGACATAAATATTGGAGAAAATATTAATAAATTTAGAGGTTTTCACATATATACCCTTGTAAACTTTTGATAAGACATATCTACTCTCATATACTTGGTATTTACATATATACGCCTACAAAATTACTTTATTATGGTCGTATACCCCTGCTTCGTTAAATCCAATGGAAAATATTTTAAAAACCTAAAAGAAAGAAAATTTATGTTTGTCTCCCTATATTCATCTTCCTATTTATTTCAATTCCTCTCCCCCTTTCCTTCCTCCCCCTCCTCCACCTTTACCTCCTCCCCAACCTCCTCTTCCTCCATCACTAGCCACTATCACTAACCTCCTCCTCAACTCTTCAAGTGCCCATCGCCTCCACGACGACAACTTCTCTAACACTAATTAAGTGCTTTGACTCAATGTCGTAACCCAGTGCACGTCGCCGCGAGGGCCCTCCTCTAGCGCGAAGTCATGGTTGATCAGCTCCTCCAGCTTGCCGATGGAGTGCAGGAGCACCAGAAGCCGTAGTGTAGGCTCGCAACATAGTTCAAAGAAGGAGAGGTCCACAACGAGGGTGAGGCTGGCAAACATGTGGCTACAGAGCTAGCCCTCGCTGGGAAACACCACACGGAACGCAACCCTTGTTGCAGGGATCCACCTATTGGAATATTGATCTCCTTGTGGAGCCTTGACCACGACCACATCTGGAGCTCCTCAGTCGACCACTTGCTACACCCGTGCATACAAGGCTTCTCTAGAGGGACCTGACACATATGCAACCATAGGTCAACACACAGATCTTCCTATACCCCTGGCCTTCATCTACTTCGCGATCTGGTAGAGATCAACGACGGTGCTAAGGGATTTTTTGAAAAGCCAATGCTAAGGGATAGCGGGTCGATCTCCACCACAAGGCTCATGACTGAGATCTAATTCTCTTCGGGGACGATGCCTTGAGATGGGGATCTCAAGGAGGAGCTGTCTCATCTTCAAGATCGATCTCAACCGGATGCTATGCCCTTCACCGATTTCGAAGAAGCTATCATGTATCGTCATGGAGGAAATTTGCACCTAAGGAGTTGAGGTCGATGATGGTGGTTGGTGATGAAGGAAGAGGATGGGGAGGAAGGAAAGGTGGAGGGGAAAGGAAGGGGGAAGAAGAAGCGGAATAAATAGGGAGATAAATTTAGGGGGACAAACAAATTTTCTTATTTTTTTATTTTTTTTAATGTTTTCCATTAGCTTTAATGGAGCGGAAGTATACGCCCATAACGGAATAACTTTGTAGGGTATATATGTAAATACCAAGTTTTTTTCCTTTTTTTGAAAAAGGAAAAGGTAGTTATCCAGGGTGATAACTACCCAATGTAAATACCAAGTATATAAAGGGTATATGTCTTATCAAAAATTTACAAAAGTATATATGTAAAAACAAGTCATATTACATGATAATTCAAATATGCTACATTGCAGTTGATGAGACTGTTGGTAGACAATTATGGTTGTAGGCAAAATGTTGCAATGTTTGGGCATAGGAGAGCCGGAATAGTGTTGGGTTTTGAAAATTCAAGAGAGGGAAAAAATGGTAGGAAAGTAACAAAAGTTGTGAAGGGATCATTTTATGGGAGTAAATCGGTCTCATGAGCTCACCTCACATGGGATAGCGAGAATTTTCTTTTGTTTCTTTTTACTTTTAGTGGAGGGAAAGGTGATTTTTAAGTGAGACATATAAGATACATATCTACTTTCCTTAAAACAATATTTATTATGGAATCAAATTGAATTATTTTGAATCGAATCCAAGAAAAATATTATTTGATTCATTAGGCTATAAAACTTAGATATGAGAATATATTCAATTCATTTTGTTAGAATCAATTTTTTTAATTATTTTTCGAAAATAATTTTTTTCAATTATTGCCTAATCTTTTTTTTTTTAAGGAATTATTGTATAATCTTATTTGAACATCTACCTCACAGTCCGTTTAATACATATGAAACAAGCTAATTATTCTATTGAAGCCTTAGCCTGAGGGGAGTTAGTTTTTAATCATATGTATTATCTCAAATGTAATTTGTATGAACCTGTGGGTATAAATGTAAAATGTACATAGAATTTGTCTATAAATAACATAGCTGTCCATTTTGTTGAGAAACCTCAAACAATTACATCCAAATCTCTGCTTTTCTTTCCTATTTTTTTGTTGAAAAGAACACCTAAATCTCTGTTGCTATCAATAACAATCTTCCAGGACTTAATGCCAAGAGATGGAGCTTCGACTCTAATTACAAGAAACCATGAATTAATGATGTTGAGTTGTAAGGGGGTGTTTGATATTTTATTTATCTTGAAGATGTACTTATGTAATTAACCCAGTTCTCTTTTATATAAAAAAGAGCTAAGGTTTTATTTGAGAGTAATGCATTCTCTTTGATCCAACATGGTATCAGAGCAGCAATACTAGGCCAGTGCTCCGATATCACACCAAAAAATCCACCACAACCTAATCAAATTACCAACGTGGAGGTGATATGATGGAAGACCACGAAGATGCCACCCCCATCACCACCAGCAGACGGCCTATCGACGCTAGCAACACCGCCACCGGTCTACTCCACACTGGGAGCACCACCGCAAACCCGCCGCTCGCTGGCGACACCGCCACTAGCCAGATCGCCACCGACAAGGCTACCGGCTAGGGGTGGTGGTTGCTAGCAGTAGGGGCTACTACTGCTGCTGCTGGTGGCCGCCAATTGTGCTCATGTTTCCTCTTGCGTAATAAGCATTCTCTCACGCTTAATCTTAATAGCAACGAGTCTTCTCTCACCCATGTTGAAGAAAGTTGATTCAAGAAAATCAACTTCAGAATCTACTGGACTCGCATGTGCAGTCCAAAAAGTTGAGAAAAAGAGACGAAGATACAGCAATGCATGAGTGATATATTCTGGAGCCTTAGTCCATCTCACTGGAGACCGAGGTCATCTAAAGAACTTTGTGATCACACAAAGACTCCGTGAAGTACGGGTGACTAATGGAAAGACCTCCCCTTTTACACCAGTTGGATGTGTAAATGCTACGCCCAAAATGAAGATAGAGGACGTATATTACACTCCTGAATTTCCTATGAATCTTGTCAGGAAGATTTGCAGAGATCTTAAATGTCATGTGATTTTTTATGAGAAGCATTGTTGCTTCCAAGATCAAAACACGAGGGAAAGAATTGGCAGTGACATAGAGAAAGGTGGCCTGTATTATTTGGACACACCCACGTTGTTTGCTAGGGCTATGTCTATCTCTCGTGATCCTCTGCTTCGGCACCGTAGACTTGGGCATCCATCCACGATGAAGACGCGCCAAATGTATCCAAAGTTTCCAGATACCTTCGCCCTTGATTGTGAAGACGGTCAACTGGGGAAGCATCACAAAAGTAACTACCCCAAAAGAAATGCTAGTGTTCGTTCAATCCTTTTTTCTCTAGTACATTGTCATATTTAGGGACCATCTAGAGTTGTCTCTACTAGTGGATACAAGTATTTTGCAGCTATAATTGATGACAGAAGTAGATTTACATGGGTGTTTCTGATGAAGGCTCATGGTAAGATTCCTACTATTGTTTAGCACTTTCTGTCTGAGGCACAGACACAGTATGGTACTACTGTTTAGGACTTTCGCAGTAATAATACGTTAAAATTTATGCATAGTGATTTATAGGAGGCTTTCCGATCCAAGGGGATCATTCACCAAACATCTTGTGTTCATACTTCCCAACATAATGGGATTGCAAAGCGCAAGTTAAGACATCTACTTGATATTTCCAAAACATTAATGTCTCGTATGAAGGTTTCTAGGTAATTTTCAAGTGATGCAATACTCTCAGCAACATATTTAATTAATCGACAGCCATCTTCTATGCTTTAGGGTCAAATTCCTTTCCAGATTACACATCATGACTGTAGCAGGATTTTTCCTATGCTTCTGTGAGTTTTTGAGTGTGTGCTTTGTTCAGAACTATGGTATTCAAGATAAGTTTGCCCCTCGTGTCACGAAGTGTCTTTCTTAGTTACTCCAGGATTCAGAAAGGCTACAGGTGTTATGATCCAATTCGCAGGAGGTGTCTTGTTTCTGCTAATGTAACCTTCTCTGAGAAGATTTCCTACTTCTCAAAAGAAGGGTCATCCATAGAAGCTGCTATACAGGAGCCACGGATATATCACAGGAGACCACAATTACGAGATGTTGCTTGTGAGGAGTTAGCTCAACTTGCCATTCCTTCAGACAGAGATGAGTCAGATGGGGAGGAGATTGTACAGAAGAGATTTGACACCACGCTGCATCCTATTTCCCATTACACTACAGTTTCTCATCTCCAGGGGGAGGATAAGCAGTTTGCGTCTACTATTACCACTGCAGTTGTTCCTAGATTTTGTTCAGGCCCTCCATGATCTAAAGTGGAAGGCAGGTATGGATGAAGAGATGCATGCTCTCTAGACCAGGAGAACATGGGATCTTATTCCATGTCCTGAGGGTGCCACAGTTGTCGGTTGCAAACGGGTGTATACCATTAAGTACAGATCTGACGGGACAGTGGAGAGATATAAAGCCAGACTTGTTGCTAAGGGATTTACCAAAACATATGGGGCAGATTACCTTAAGACTTTTTCACCTATTGCACGCATTACCTCCATCAAGATTATCTTGTCCCTTGCATCGATTAGAGATCAGCCCTTGTATCAACTTGATATAAAGAATAAATTTTTATATAGTGATCTAGCTGAGGAGGTGTCTATAAGACAGCCACTAGGTTATAACAGTCAGGGGGAGTTTGTTTATCGCTTACGAAAGGTAATTTATGGCCTAAAGCAGAGCCCACAAGCCTAGTTTAAGAGGCTCAATTTAGAGATCAAGAAAAAATTTCAGAGGTCTACCACTGACCATTCTATATTCATAGGCGAACTGAGCACAGTGGGATATGGAGAGTAGTTATTTTGTCAGTTTATGTTGATGATATGATATTGACAGGTGATGATACTGATGAGATAGCAAAGACGAAAGCCTTTCTCCAATCTACTTTTGTCACCAAAGATCTAGGTGACATTCGCTACTTTCTGGTGATAAAGGCTATTTGTTAGGAGAATGGTTTATCCTTATTTCAGAGGCAGTATACCTTGCAGATTCTAGAGGAGGCTAAACTTCTCAAGTCTAAATCATCAAGGATACCAATGGAGGCACCTACTGGTCACAGCTCAGATGAGACAGATCCCTTGTTTAAGGATGTTACCAGGTACCGCAGTGATGTTGGTCGTTTGTTATATCTGACTATTACACAACCAGACATCTTTGTAATCAATCGAGCCAATCAATTTATGCAGAGTCCCAAGTACAGCCATTAGCATGATATGTCTCATCTTGAGATACCTAAAGGATACCCCAGGGCGAGGTCTGTACTACAATGTGACACTTTGGATCTTGTGGCCTACTCTGATGTAGATTATGCAGGATCAGTGGAGGATAAGCGGTCTACGTCAGGCTTTACTGTCTATTTAGAAGGAAGTTTGATTTCGTGAAGGAGAAAGAAACAGAGTATTGTTGCCCGCACCAGTGCAGAGGCAGAATACAAGTCCATGGCACAGGCTACATGTGAGATCATGTGGATGGTTGCTTTCTTGCGAGAGCTAGGGGGTGCTAGTTGATACCCTGGTTCCACTCTACTATGATAATAAGTCGACAGCAAATATTGCCTCCAATCATGTCTTTCATGAGAAGACGAAGCATATTGAGGTTGATTTCCATTTTATACGGGGTGTGATCCTAGAGTGCAAGATAAGTACCCCTTATATATCTTCTGAGCTACAGGTTGCTAACATTTTCACCAAGTCTCTCAAGAAGAAACGCCATAATTTTTTAGTAACACGTTGGGGTTCATTGACATACATGTCTCAACTTGAAAGAGTATGTTAAATTGTAAGGGGATGTTTGATATTTTATTTATCTTAAGGGGTACTTGAGTAATTAGTCCTGTTCTCTTTTGTATAAAAGAGGGCTAGAATTTCATTTGAGAGTAATACATTCTCGTTGATCAAACAAATGACAAATGGTTTGTATTGCTAAAAGGCATAAGATCCTCAAGGGAACATTTTTCTCCTATTTAACAAAACGAATGAGATCCATGCAGCTTGTACAGTAGATGATAAACTCAATAAAGGTGAAATCTAATTAAAACATAGTTGCATTTTCCTAGCCCCTCACAAATCATCTTTCCCTAGGTCAATAGAGTTCAAGTCTTACAGCTTGTCCTGTCAAAAAAAAAAAAACTTACAGCTTACACCCAAACGAAGATCCAACTCAAAATTTCATAAACGGCCAAACAAGGTAAAGAGATCAGAGGAAGAGGGAACTAAAGATGAGGATTCCAACATTTTCCTGCGGTGTAAGTGGGGGACTCCCCACTGAGCTCCCACCGGGTCTGCTCTCATCCCAGCCACCCAAAGCGTGCACCCTGCAGTGGGTCCCACATTTGGGTGCAATGGGAGAGGGAGTCAGTGTTACACATATGGGGATAACAGGTGGATCGCATCAAAAGCTTTCCTTTTTCTAAGAGTCAGGAAAGAGATGCAGAGACATGGGCATATCTGATAAAACAAAGAAAGATGCCTACAACGTAATGAAAGATGACTAAACATATAGGACACTTAGAACACAGAATATTAAAATGAAACAAAGATTTCCTACTAGAACACGGAATATTAAAATGAAACAAAGATTTCCTACATCAAAAGCACTCGAAAATGGCTCCTTTCACACAAGTGAAGTGTTCAGAGTCATGCATTAGAGCAGATAGGTCATTGGATCCCCTGCAGGATCCATGTAGTACTAGGTTTTTTCTCCTCTCAAAAAAACTCTCGTTCATTAGAGTTTGTATGAGCATGTGGCTTTCTAAGAGTCCATGTATTTCTTTTTGTCTTAAGAAGAATGATTGAAATATGGATATATTTAGGCTGGTTCCCTGACAAAGTAGGGTGGTACTCTATTATCATAACCACGTTGCCTAGGTTTCCTTAGGGTTGACCCCTTATAATTTCAACAATGAGAATATTGCGTTCCCTCCATTAACATGTTATAATTTCAACATTGAGAATATTACATTCCCTCCATAAGCATGTTGAGTTGGAATTAACAAAAGCTTTCTTCTGTATTATGCCATTTCTTTTCTTCTCCCGCACACCTATTTCTGAAAAGGTTAATTGTAACATTTTCGTCATAAAGGCTAAAGGAAAATGAATGAAGTGTCACATTGGAGATAAATAAACAAAAGAATAAATTGAGAAACTAAATACTTGGATTCTTTTACATTTGTGTAAAAGCAACTCCATGCAGGAAATTCTACAAAAACAAGGTCTAAACCAAGTTTTTTTTTTGAAAAGTAAAAGACCAGTTAACTGGAAGGTGTAAACCAAGTTGATGCAGCATTGGGCAGATTATATAGGCTTAAAGGACCGAGATGGAACATTTCCAGAGATCTTCAAGATTTGGAGGGCCTCAACACAAGACTTTTCAGTTAGGATTACTGGTTTATCGTTTGCAAATCTCCTCTGTAAAAGGAAAGATTTATTTCTTGAATGGAGAAAGGGAAGCAATAACAATGAATTACTTGATCCCTCCACTAAAACTCTCTCCTCTCTACTTTTTTTTTTCTTTCACATCCCCCGTGATTTCTTCTTTCCCTTCCCCATCTTCCCCTTCCTTTTTTTTCTTCTTCCCTTCGCCAGTGTTCTCCCCTCCACCCAACTTACACACCCACTGACATACCACCAACAGACCTCTATTGCCCTTCCTCCTCACACACAGCGTGCCCATGTCAAACTCTACGTGCCACATTCTTTCCCAATCCTTGTGAGGATTAAAATACATTATTTTTTAAGGTGTTATTTGGTAAGAGGAATTATTAAGTGGAACAAAAATTAGAAATAAGAGGAATGGAGGGATTAAAGGATTTTATTCCACCCAAGTATTTGGTTAGGTTTATTGTCTTGTCAAAGGAATTAGGAAATTTTATTCCACTTGAGGTGTTTAGTGGTGGAATAAATTAGTGGAATAAGGAGAAAATTTTGGAATTACACCCCTAATTTTGGAATCGTGTGATTTCGCAATTAGAGATGCCAAACGTGGAATTAAGCATGAAATTAACGTTTATTCCGCATACCAAACACCCCCTAAGTGTCCAACAAGCCAAAACTTCCTTGTGGGAAAAAATACATCTTGAATCCCAATCCTTGATTAGGTCAGAAGAACAGTACTATTGCAATGGACCCAATTATAATCGGAATACTTATTTAACCATCCTGGTCTGCACCACATGTTCATCCAACTTAGTCTAACGAATGAAGGAATCTCCAAATCCCTTCCCAAAGCAACCAAAAATAACTCAATAGACTGTCTAGGAAAGAGGACAACTAGAAAAGTAACACAAAAGAGCCAGACAAGGAACTGCAATCATCACATCTAAATGGAAGCAACTTCTCAAGGGGACAAAAAGCAGCAATTGATAATAACGAACACTTCCCTGACACCGCAAATTATCAAAGAAAAATAGGATTGGTAGAAGTTCAGCAAAGGCATGTGCTTGTTAATGGTTCTCAGTAGACTTTATCTCTCTATTCTCACTAAACAATCATATTCATAAAAGTAATTGTTGAGAAAAAGAAATGCCTTATTCTTCAAATGAAACCCTAGCCTCTCTTTTATATTAAAGAGGTTTGGGAGAATTACAAAGACACCCCAAGAAATAACAGAAATAATGAATGTCCCTAGGCTCAACGTTTCCTCTCAAGTTGGAGCGTAGATGTCTACAAGACCCAACTTGTCGCACAAAAGATTACATCAGCCAGCTGAAACTCCAAGGAGACATATTAGGTGCTAATCTTACCAGTAAGAACAGCATCATGAACAAAATGGCAGTTAACCTCAATATGCTTGATCCTCTCATGAAAAACCAAGTTTGAGGTAATATAAGTGGCTGACTTGTTTTTTTTTTTAAAGGGAAATGGTGGTTATCCTTTAGATATCACCCAAAAAATGTATTAATTAATCATAGCAAATACAAGGCTCACATTACAAGTATGAACACCACCCCGAAATGAAAGACAAAGTTGACGCAACAAAGTTTTCCACATACGAGTGTTATCCCCTAAAGACAACATTCCTACCCAGCCAAACAACCCAGACAACCACCAACAGCCAAGCCCTCTCTTTCTTCGATCAAAACACGTTGCGCCCAATGTCGGCTCCTCCACATCTGAATGACCTCTAGAAGTTGACAAATGAATTATGAGCCCACCACCAGTCCTCAATCCGATCCCAGACCTGCAACACCACAGGACAGGCAAACAAGTGGTTTATATCTTCCTCTGCCTAACCACGAACCTCTTTGCATCCTGGACCCATCGTGCCCTCCACATCCTTGTCATCAATCTGCCTCTCCTGAGGAGCCAAGCGAATATCTTCACCTTCAGGGGACAAGAAGCATCCCAAAGCTGTCTGCAGTCTCTAGCCAACTTAATGTCCCCCAGCATGCCCAAACCTCCAAGCCTCCTATATGCATCCCGCACCGAGAACTCTCTCTCCTCCCACTCGAAAGAGTCTGCATCAACCTCTAGCTAAAACCCCTTTAAATCTTGCAGCAGCTCCTGCATCTCCCCAAACCTCTGGTCTGACAGACTGCTCGAGAACGTGGGACATCACGCGCCATCCTAGATCTCCACCACCAAGGCTCCCCTGTCAACTGCCAAAGCCGCAAGCCTAGGGAAGCACTCTGCCAGAGCCCAAGCCCCATCCACTAATCCATCCAGAATCTGAATATATCGCTCGCTCTCAACACAGGGGTAAAGAAAGATTGGACCTTTCGCACCACCAGAGATAAGCCTCTAAGAAAGTGAGAAGCTCCTCGAGGAGGCAACACCAGAAGGCCCCAGTTAAGCAATCCCCCATAGCAAGATCATAAGATCCTCCCCACCAAACACACCTCTCCTCCAAGTAGCCTCGCAATCCACTACCAGAAAGCTGTCATTCATCCTCCCAACCTTCCTAACTATCAAGCCCCCCTCCCTGATAGCCTTACACACCTCACTCCAAGCTACCAGTTTCACCCCCTTCTCGCCCACCCCATAGTTAATCCAGAAGCTTCTCATCAGGCTCACAATTGTCTTCAATTTTTCACAGCATCTTCACAACAAAAATAAAATATACTGGCATAGCTGACAAACTGCTTTGAGGAGAACTAACCTCCCTCCTCTCGAAAGCAGCTTGGACGCCCATCCTACCAACCGATCCTCAATACTCTCCAGCAACGGAGCCTAGTCCTGCACTAAAACTCCCCTGTCCATCAGGTGCAGGACCAGATAAGGGAGGGGCAAAGGACCCAACCTCCATACCCAAGGCCTCCGAGCAGTCCCTGGCCTTCTCATTTGTCATACCAAACGGAACAAAAGAAGACTTCAAGTAGTTAATCTACATGCCCGACGCCTCACAAAACACTTCAGAAGGATACGACTCCATCTCGCATCCACCTCCGCCCCTTCAATGAAGAAGAATCATCCGCATACTGCAGCATTGATATACTCGCCCCTTCCTCCATCAAGAAGCCTTGAACCAGACTCGCCACACACGCCCTATTAAATGCCCTCGCTAGAGCATTAGCTAGCAAAACAAATAACATAGGTATCAGGGGGCATCCCTACCGAATGCCTCTCCTCAGCTGGATCCAACCACCTGTCGGATTTCCATTGATGAGGATCGAAAAGGATGTTGTGACACATTGTTTCATCCATCTAATCCAGACTGGTGGGAAACCTCTCTCGGCCATAGCCGCCCACAAGGACCACTATACGGAGTCATACACCTTCCTGAAATCAACCTTCCACAAAAAAGTCATCCTCCTCTCCCTCCTCCAATGTGCAAGGATCTCCGTAGCAGCAACATACCCTTCCAATATGCATCTCCCCGGCACAAAAGCCATCTACACCTCCGACACAACTCCACCAATCACCCTCCTAAGCCTGTTCACCAGAATCTTTGCCACGATCAAATACACCGCATTCAAGAGAGTAATCGGTCTATAGTCATCGATCGCCTCTACCCCCTCCTTAGGCAGCAGGAACATAAAGAATTTGTTGAGCCTGTTAAAGCCCGTGCTGCTCTCCCTGAATTCCGCAAGGACTTACATGATCACAGTCTTCAGCAGCAACCAAAATTCTTTAAAAACAAAACTAAAAATCCATCGAGACCCAAACATCCGTCAGCATTTAGTCCCAGACCGCCCTACGAGCCTCGTCCTCCATGAAAGGTGCCACCAACCCCTCCGCCTCCACAGCATCCACCACCGGAACGTCCATACCCTGCCACCGCCACCTTTCGTCCCTCATCTTCCCTGTGAACTCCCTGAAGTAATCACCGCCCTGCCCACAGGTTCCATACTGGAACACTCCGCCTCGCCCACCTGGAGCTTATCAATCCAATTTCTCCTACACCTAGCCAATGCCATCTTATGGAAGAATTTGGTATTTGAGTCATCCTCATTGATCCACTTCTGCCTAGATCTCATTCTCCACTCCACATCCACTTTCCGATCTTCATCCTAGATGGTCTTTATGTGTTCTTCCCTGCTCTGTCTCTCCTCCACTGTCAATAGGCCCTGGTCCTCCACTTGGTCCAACCTCTAGATCTCCTCGAGTGCCTTATCCTACTTCCTATTTCGTTCTTCTTTCACCTGTTTGCTATACTCCTTCAGAAAGAGTCTCAACTCCCGAAGTTGACTCCGATCTCGCGGCCGCCGAGTCATCCGAGTGCATAGTCCTCCATTTGTCCACCATGCTCCTAAAGCCCTCCTCCAACAGCCACACCCTGTCAAACATGAAATGCGTACCAAAGCGGGATCCCTCGCCAGACTCCCAAGAGCGCGGCCGCCGAGTCAAGAGCGCGGACCCCAACGAATGGGAAGGCCTCTGCCATCTCCACTGAGCTGCGAGAACAGAAAGCGATCCAGTCTAGACATCAAACCTCCAGAGCTCCTCCACATGTAAGCACAAGAAACGGGGGGCACATCTTGCAACTTGTGCTCAACGATGAACCTCGCGAAGTCCTCAGAGACTCGATCCCTACCTCCTCTCCCCCTCAGCCTGTACTCCGCCAAGAGGGTGATGTTGAAGTCCCCTCCAATAAGACACAGGCACCCCTGAAATCTCCTAGCGATCCAGCACAGCCCCTCCCAAAGAGAGCTTCTGTCGGAGTCATTAATGGGCCCATACACAGATGAGAACACCATAACAAACCCATCACTCCGTCTCCTCAACTCCACCGAGACCGCTCCCACCCTCACCTCCTAGTCCTCCAAGGAGAACAAATCCTCTTTCCACCCAACCACAACTCCCCCCGATCTCCCAGCCGCATCCAACGCCAGAAAACCTCCTAGCAGGCCACCCCCGATCTCTCTCCAAACCCTCTGGTCACATGCCTGCAACTTCATCTCCTGGAAGAAAACGACATCCGAACTCCACCTCCGGAGGTAGGACCTCAACATCCCCCGACGTGGGGTCGCAAAGTCCCCTAACATTCCACGTGAGGACCTTCAGCATGGGGCACCAATAGAAGCTCCCCCCACCGAGCGACCAAACCCGACCCCCTCCGTCACCTGCTCCACTTCCCCCAACCGAAAAGCCTCAAACCACCCCACGTCCACCTCCCCACCCCTCATCCCACCCTCCCCTCCACATCTCCCCCCACTAAGGCCCCGCCCCCTCAACACTCGTTGCCCCCAACCCCTCCCCAGCGGCCTCGACCCTACCCTCAACCTCCAAGAGCATCACGTCCCCCACAAATCCCTCATCCCAGGTTTCGCCTTCGGCTTCGCGAGAACAAGCGCCGCCACCCCTTGCTCCCTGATGAGGCCCCACTCCCCCCACCGAACGGGGCCCTCCATCGCCACCACAGAGGCTAGTATTGTTGCCGTCCCTGCCACCACCTGCTCCTCAAAGAAGCCTCGCGCTACTACCCAGACCTCCTCCGGACACAAGGGGGTCGCCGATGTCAATGAAGCCCCAACCAGTACTCCCTGCGTTGTGGGGAAGCCTTGCGTCGATGTCCAAAGCTTCTCCATCCTCTGATGGAGGAGCTTCGTCGCCCTGATCACGCCCCTCTCGCCATCACCAATGCCGAGGAAGACCTCCTTCGCTCGTCATCTGTGCTCCTCATCTCCTGCACACAGGGAGGTCGGTGCGCTACAGGCCCCATTCGAAGCAACCCTACATGGACCACTAATAAAGAGGCCAAGGAGGGTCACCGGGTCTGAGTGCAGGTCCGAACCCGAATCCGACTCCACCCTCCTCTCCTCAAATATCTTCAAAGGTCGCAGCCCCCCCCATCAAATACGAGGCATGCAGCCTTCATCGGCTAAAACCTCTCGAGGCACCCTCTCGATCCTCTCAATGAGGCCCCTCAAGGACCCCGCACGATCCTCGTTTTCCCCGATCAACCTCACGCTTCCCGCCAGTGCCTCCCCTGCATTAACAACCCTCCACTCGTCCACCGCGTTCACCTCAACTGCCATGCAAATCAAGCATCGAGCCTCGACAAGAGCGCACCCATCCAACTCCGAGCCTCGCACTGCTAACTCGGTATACGAGGCGCCTCCCCTACCGATGACACCTTTCGACCTCCACATCGCCCCTTGCGCTGGAGCACCTCCCTCCGCTGCCATCCTCCCTCCAACCAGTAGCTCCACCACCTCAGCAAAGGATCGTGGTCTTCCTCCAACCAACTTCCCCAACACGATCCAAGAGGGCACCCTAAAGACACGACACCTTGTGGAGCACCTTGCCCGGGCGAAGCTCCACCATCGCCCACATCGTTGCAAGATCCTCACCTCCTAGGTCGAGGCCCCCTACACCATCGTACCCTCGCAAAGGAGGTGACCACCGCCTCCACAACCTTGTGCGAAGAAATAATGGTATGCCCTTTAGGTCCACCATCAGCTCCACCCTCCTCGGTGGCCGCTCTCGAAGCGCGCCGTCCAACCTAACAGCCCATCGCCACCTGACCACTCCACCTGGGCATGGGAGGTCCTTGAAGAGCAGCTGCTCCACAACCTCCGACATCGCGTCAACAAGCATGAACTTCCCCTCCCCCACCACTTTCAGCTCCAACCCCCTCACTCGACCACCCAGCACCTTCACCACCTCTGCATCAAGATCGGCCAAATCAACGCGACCCTCCACCACCACTCCGATCAAGGTCGTCGTGAGGGCCCTCTCGAGCATCTTAGTCTCCAACCAAGGGGCTTCGACTTCGAACGACAACGTACCCTCTAGCGAGGGTGGGGGCATGGTTGCTTGCACGCCTACAACCACCGCATTCCGCAACTTTTCACACCAAACAACCTTTGGTGGCCAAGACCCCCGCACCGCAAGCATCCCACTGGGTCCCTACACTCCCGCGCGACGTGACTCTTCCTTCTACACTTGAAGCATAGCACCTCCACTGCCGCCCTCTTCTTCCTCACCTTCCCTCCCCACCACCAGCAACCAGCCCCAACCCTCTCCCCCTTCCTCCCCCCCCCCCCCCCCCCCCCACTCTCTCTCACTCTTCTCGATGGTACTCATCCTCTCTACATAAGTGGCTAACTTGTTATCACAGAGAAGTGGAACATGTATAGTAGTTTGGACACCAAGGTCCTACAAGAAGGAAACAATCCACATAATCTCACAAGCAGCATGTACCATCGCTCTATACTCTGCCTTAACACTCGAACGAGCCACAACACTCTGCGTCTTGCTCCTCCAGGAGACGAGATTTCCCCCAAGATAAACTGCAAAACCTGAAATAGAACGTCGACCATCAACACACCCAGCATAATCTGCATCAAAATAAGCAAGAATATCTAAGCTACCACCATCTTTGTAATACAGCCCTCTACTTGGTGTTCCCTTGAGGTACCTCGGAATAAGGCAAACCTCACACCAGTGCCTGTAACGTGAAGCCTGCATGTGCTGACTAGCTCTACTCACTGCAAAACTAATATCAAACCTCGTAATAGTAAGATAGGGTAATCGAACCACTGTACTACGGCAGCAAGTAACGTCCTCATACAATGGATCCTCCTCATCAGGAGAGCGTCCAGGTGATGGCTCCACAGGTATACCAGAAGGTCTGGTCCCAAGTAAGCTTGTCTCTTGAAGAATATGCTATCTTTGTGACAAGGACAAGCCCGACCCCTATCGCACTGCCTCAATCCCTAGGAAGTATCTCAACTCTCCCAAGTCCTTGGTAACAAAGGTAGGCTGCAAAAAGGACTTGGTCTGGCGATCCATCCTCATCATCACCAGTAAGAATCATGTCACCTACATACGCAACTAGAACAACTTCTTGGGTATGCCCTCCAAACTCAGTCTTCCTAATGAAGACAAAGTGATCAAAAGTAGAGCGTTAGAACCCAATCTTCTCAATCTCTGTACTAAGCCTCTCAAATCAAGCATGAGGCCTTTGTTTCAATCCATATATTACCTTCCTCAAGCGACAAACATGGTCCCCTTGGCTACTGTAACCTAGTAATTGTCTCATATACACTTTCTCAAATAAATCACCATACAAAATGGCATTTTTAATATAAAGCTGATGTAAAGGCCATCTCTTAATTACAACAGAAATAATAATCCTGACAAAGGTAATACGAGCTGCAAGAGAAAATGTCTCAAAATAATCTACCCCGTATGTCTAAGTAAAGCTTTTGCCAACAAACCTAGCCTTATACTTGTCCATTGTCCCATCAGGTTTATAGTTGATAGTGTACACCCATATGCAATCCACCACAGTTGCACCATCAAGGCATAATACTAAGTCTCATGTCTGTCATGATTGTAAGGTACCTCCTCATCCATCACAGCCTGTCACCTCAGATCACTAGAAGCCTGAGCAAAATCCCTAAGAATCGTAGAGGTAGTAATGGCAAAAGAAAACTAACAGACTCCATCCAAGCAACTCCTGTATACTAGGAAAGAGGATGAAGTGTGCATGCTCTAGAGAATCTCCTTAGAATTGACTACTCCTCTGTATCTAAACTACTCTCATCTGTCAAGTGGGTACAAGAACCAATGTCAAGTAAAGCATGTGGCCTCCGGTGGTACACCTGAGTCTCCTCTAAAGCAGCCTATATAGTGTTTCTACCTCTAAGAAGTATGTGATTTTCTCAAAGAAAGTGATATCTACAGTGACAATATATCTCCTATGGCTCAGGTCATAGCACCTGTAGCTCTTTTGTATCCTAGAATAGCAAGGTAGACGAAATTGACTCCGGGAGGAGACACCGATCTGTTGGGCCACCAGCAAACCCACTGCAAGTCTACCGACGGCAACCTGTTGTCCACCAACGTACTGGGCAACAGCAATAGGGCCACCAGACCCCCAGTCGGCAATGGTTGATTGTTGGGTGCCGACGGCAATGCTGAGAGGCTCTTCTCCAGCGTCACTACCACTGCTATCATGCTCCATCAAATTTTCGATGATCAAATCACCTCTATGTTGGTGATGTGATCATTTTTTTAGGTGAATATTTGGTAGGATATCAAAGCATCAACCTTGAACCATTGCACCGATACCATGTTGAGAAAAAGAAATGCCTTATTCTTAAAATGAAAACCCTAGCCTCTCTTTTATACTAGAGATATTTGAGAGAATTACAAAGACATCCCAAGAAATAACATAAATAATGAATATATCCCTAGACTCATCAGTAATGAATACCATCGTTCAGCATATAAAAAACTGCAAAGGAAGAACTCTTTGAGAGCTGACCATGAGAAGGTAGAAACAGAAGTATATTAAACACTACACCTAGAGCACAGATGCAAGGATCAATCGATGGTTGAGAAATGAAGATGAAAAAGCCAAGAGGAAGAAGTTTAGAAGAATGTGAGAAATGAAAAGCACATCAGCTTATGTTTTGAGGAAGCAAATTGTAGCATTGCTGAAGAGGCAAGATAATATTCGTGAAAACTGTTCAGTTGAGGCACAAATAGTAGCAGCTATGGTTACACCATCATCATTCACAGAGAACTCAGAGAGTTTACCCAGCAGACTTCAAAGGAGTGGAATTACAGCAGTAGATGATTGGCATTTGCGTCAGAAGATGGTGAACTTATGGCACTTCCATGAAGCTTGACAATACCCATAGCTTTGATGACAATTGCAGACATAATATCTTGGAAGAAATACATAGTTTTTCAGTATATTCCTAAGTAAATTTTTAAGTATAAGCCCATGTAGAGCTTTGAAAATAGTAGTTGATAGCAGAGGACTGATACAGTTAAAATTACAAAAGATTTTGCACCTATTGGTTCCATTTGATTTGATGAGCTTTTCCTTGAGTAGTAACAAAATCAAAACAAGTCTAAATAGAGAAATAAGAACAGCTACCAAATAACCAAGGCATACAATTAGCCAAAGATGCAAGACAAGACTTCCATGTAGGGAATTCTACCAATGGAGGAAATAGATCTAACAGTTTGATTTCAACCCAATTACACTAGGTCGGACAATTGATACAAAAAAAAATGATTGCCATTGACAATTTTTTAAAGCTCATCTTGTGTTGGCAAATTATATTGTGGCAAGGAAAAGAAATACCATTTCTTACCATTCAGAAAAAGTGGCATGAAAACGACTTATACCTTTGCTGCCTCCCTAAAGGACTCAACCTCCTCTGCTTCCAATTCCTTCACAGCAGCTATGAGACCACGGGTTTGTCCATCCAGGCATAATCCGTTACCTTTCATCTCTTCCAGAAGCTCATGGGCTGTCCTCCAGTCCAATGCCTTGAGGCATAGGGACTGTATCATTTTCCTATAGTCATCCACATTCGGCAATATTCCCTCTTGCTTCATCTCATTCATGCATTTGATTGCATTTTCGAAATCTTCAATTCTGCAGTACCCACGGGAAAGAATGTGATAACCGACACGCCCTAGCTTGCGATGGACTCTCTTGGCCTGAGAAAGTACATCCCGAGCTTCCTTCATCAAACCAGCCTTCGAAAAGGCACTCATCACCACATTATAAGCACGGATGTCCGGCTTCAACCCCTTGCACTTCATGGCTCTCAACAATGCCACCGCATCCTCCACATCACCAGACTTCGAGAGAGTGGTAATGACATCATTAAACACAGCTCTTACAGGTGTAGGGCCCGAACTGAGCATTTTCTCGAGTAATCCTTTCGCTTTCCCTCCATCTTTGACCCTACATAGACCAGAGATGACACGAGCATATGGTTTCACCGATGGTTTCTCCAATCGCCCTGCATATTCCTCCAACAACTCCATTGCCAGGTCAAGAGTATCATCTCTTCTCGATAGATAATCGATCAAGATATCCATATACAATGGTGGCAGCAATTTGTCACTTTCTTTCGCAGCCAAGTACACCATATGCGCATCCTTCACCTTCCCCCCCTTGCAAAAGAACTTAAGGATCTTCCCAACCTTGTCATCATCCGGAAATCGCTTAGAGGAAACCATCTCCTTGCAAACATGCCAAGCAGTGGTGGCCCATGACGGTTTACCCAGCGCATGGACCGTCAAGTAAAACGTATCACCGTCAGGCACACAGCCCATCTCGCTGAACTTGTTATAAACCTCGACAACGGACCTCCCTTTCCCAAGCTTCGAGAACATCGCAATCAGATGGTTGAGAACCTCTGTGCCAAGCAGCCCTTTCTCGCCTTCACCCACCTCCCTAACCAAATCCCACAGCATCAAGCCTCGACCAACATCAATTTCGGGAGACCCAGTGACCTTGTCGACGAGGAGACCAACGACCGAGGAACTGTTGGCAAAATCAGGCCTTTTGAACGCCCATGCAAAGAACCCGATCAAGTTATCAAGTGGGACATCGGGATCGTGGAGCACGCGGGTCGCAAACTCCTTCCCCAGCGCGAAATCCGCCTCTTCAAGCCATGGCTCCACCGATTCCGCCTCGACATTCCGCAGGACAGACATCACTTCCACAAACTTCTCCTCATCAAACTCATCCAATTCTTCGCCAACGTCGCGGCAACCCAAATTCCCATCATCTCCTACAGCCAAGAGGCCGTCTTCACGAACATCATCAAGATTTAAGTTCCCGTCATCTCCATCGGTAAAGGCGACGCCTTTCTCGAGATTAAAGGTCTGATCTTGGGAAAGCGACGGGGTTTCGCCCTTTGCTCCATCGAATTCGCCATTTCTGGTCAAATGGGAGGTCGTGCGATCGGTAATCGAGGAACTCACATCGGAATCGGCGGATAGGAATCTGGGGACGAACCCACATCGGGCCCTAGCGGGAAGTAGAGGGGGTACAAGGATTTGGGAATTTGGTACCTGAGATGGAGAAAGGAGGAACCTTTGCGGTGGCAATCTGGAGAGGAGGGATTGGGCTCTCGATCTCCACATCTCTCTCTCCCTTTGCTTTGACCTCGACTTGTTCGTTCCACAGTGAGAGGTTCACAGTGCATGAGAGATGGAGAGAGATGCTTCCAAAAACCCTAGCGGGTATGTCGTCCAGGTGTTAAACTGAAGAACTACACCCTCGTATCCATATCGTCTTGCCATTACCATTTGCTTTTTTTTTTTTTTTTTTTTTTTGCATGCACCGTCTTTCGTCGCAACATCCTATTATAAAAAAATAAAAACCTCTTCTCTATTAATTGTGATTAACATCATCTCATTATTTAAAAAAAAAATTTCTCCACTCCTAATTCAACTAATTTTTCTCTATTCTTGTCACTTGTTCAGACATATAAAAATAAGATCTCTCAAGTGTTAAATATAGATTATATGATTGTGTGATGACTCAAATCCTATCAATCAACGAAATTTAAGTTATCAAGTGCTAATAACAAGCATAAAAATCACAAGATCGCAATCACCCAATGTTACTACTTGAACCCCTTACTCAAGTAAGGATCTGAGTCGGTACGTCAATTTCCCAATATCTGATCATCCAACACATACACATGGATTAATAATCATTCACAACACTTTGCATCACATTACTATGAATTAATAGAATGAAAATAATTTAAATTGAATATTTTAATTAAAGAAAATTCATAGCCAACTAAAATATAGGTACCAACTAAATAAATGACAAAAGCACTAGAAGATCTAACAAATAACAAGGAAATTAAAAATAGTAAGTGATTTGGAAACTTCACTTATTATTATTAATTAGGGAACTATGCTCGGACGAGCACCGTCAACTTTTATAGCCGCAGAGCCTGGTTGCAACTCTCCAAGACCTGAGTACAGAGTCCATAGAAAAGGTCAGCATATGTTAAGTAGAATAGCAAAGCAACGGAACAGAAAAAAACAAGCTATGTACCAAAAACATAAATCCTAATTCTATTAAAGATCATATATATATATATATATATATATGTATGTATGTATGTATGTATGTATGTATAGCAAACAGGGTGAAGTGGTGACCACGGTCCATGAGATAAACATATGGGAAGCTACCCCGCATTAACACATGGCTAGTCCTCTCCACTATAGGATACGAGATCAATGGTCCAACCTCTTGTAGTAGCAAAGCATACCCAACACCTTACTACCTAGTTAGCCAAAACGATCTATCAACAAGTCACAGGGAAGCTAACTCACTCCCTGAGCATGTCTCTGCCCCTAACAGGTATGACCAACCTTGCCATTGATACCGAGCATGAGTACTTGCTTCACATATATCCATATTTAATTATTTATCGTCAACTTGTTCCATTATTGCCCATAATTGAAAGCTATTCACAAATCATAATTCTATTAAAGATCATATATATATATATGTGTGTGTGTGTGTGTGTGTGTGTGTGTGTGTGTATGTATGTATGTATAGCAAACAGGGTGAAGTGGTGACCACGGTTCGTGAGATAAACATATGGGAAGCTACCCCGCATTGACACACTGCTAGTCCTCTCCACAATAGGGTACGAGATCAACGGTCCAACCTCTCACAGTAGCAAAACATACCCAACACTCTGCTACCCAGTTAGCCGAAATGACCTATTAACAAGTCACAGGGAAGCTAACTCACTCCCTGAGCATGTCTCTACCCCTAACAGGTATGATCAACCTTGCCATTGATACCGAGCATGAGTACTTACTTCACATATATCCATATTTAATTATTTATCTTCAACTTGCTCCATTATTGCCCATAATTGAAAGCTATTCACAGATCATATATATATATATATATATATATATAACAGGTATGATCAACCTTGCCATTGATACCGAGCATGAGTACTTGCTTCACATATATCCATATTTAATTATTTATCTTCAACTTGCTCCATTATTGCCCATAATTGAAAGCTATTCACAGATCATATATATATATATATATATATATATATATATATATATATATATATATATATATGTATGTATGTATATATACATACATATATATATATCTATATATACATATCTATAGATATATATATTTTTTATACATATATATATGTATATATCTATATACATATATATACAGATATGTATATAACGATCACCAGCTTAATACAATTTGTTACTCGGAATAAAAAGTTTTCCGAGGTAGAACTCAGGGAGCAAATTATAATTCCAGAAGCATATGAATTTACAATATTGGTTTTACAAAAATTAAGAGAGAGAGAGAGAGAAAATCCTCTTCTTGGCTTTTTCTTCTCTCCTCTTCTTCTTCAGCCTTTCTTCTTCTCCTTTTCTTTGCTGCGAAGGCTTCTGCCTTCTCTTTTCTTCTTTCTTCTTCTCTGCTTCTCTCTGCTTTTCTCTTCTGCTTCACTTCTTCCTTTTCCTTTCTTTCTACAGCTAAGTCTCGGTCGCTCTTCCTCTTCTTCTTTCTTTCTTCCTTTAGCTGCTAAGTCCTTCTTCTCCCTTCTCTTCTCTGATTTTCTTCTTTCTTCTACGTCTTCTCCTTGTCTTTGCTGTAGAGGCTCCCTCCCTCTCTTTTCTCTTTCCTTTTCTCTGCACTGGTCCTTCTTTAGCTTCTTCTTCTTCCTTGCTGCGACTTCTTCTTCTCTTTTCTCTTTCTCTTCCGCTCCTTCCTTTCCTCTTCTCTTCTTTTTCCTTCTTCCTTGCGCGGCTAAGTCCCGGCCGCTGCTCCTTTTCTCCTTTCTTCTTTCCTACGCACACACACGAACGTCAGCGCAAAACCTACCCTACCCTCTCCCCGCATCTCTCTCTCTCTCAACCTCTCTTGGGTACGCTCTCCCAGAGCCGGGTTATCGGGTCGGATCATGTGCCCAGGTCCAGGCGCACCGGCGTGGGTGGTGCACAAGGAGTGCACAGGAGGGTGTCGGGTCGAGTCACACTTGATCCGTGTGATGAGCTCATGGACGAGGGCGGGGTGATAGGTGAGGGACCTCACCCCAAGTGCTTTCAGAGGTGAACAGCCTAAAGCACATTTTCAATTTAAGTGTGGGTGTGCAGCCACACACTTCCGAGGTGGGACTAAAGTCCCACCTCTGCTCCGTTCGCCCGTAGGCGAGAAGGCGCTGGCAATTGGGCAGCAGCGAAGGCTTCGCGCCCCCAATTGAAGGTCTAGGCACACTCGCGGAAGTATCCCACACTGCCTAGAGCCTTCACCTGACGCTGAAGAGGTCTGGAGCTGCTCGCCAAGCAGCTCCTGCTGTCCAACAATGGCGGCGAAGAGGCCGAGACCTGAAATCACGAAGACGGCCTCACAGCCACGTCAGACAACGCAGGGAGCTTCGCCAGAGGATGGCGAAGGTGGTGCAAGGGTCGTCGTGGTGGGAAAATGGCTGTGGCTGTGTGCCTAGGGCACACGGCAGAGATGCAGGTGGGTGTGTTCGGGGGGTGCTCAAAGTGTGTAGGGCAATGAATGGAGTGGGGGAAATGCTTGTATGGAGTAAGGGGGAGCTTCTGGGCTTGTCGTCGAGGGGTGGAAAAAGGCCTATTGTTAAGACCCGAGGCACCATGACCACTTTAAGACGTCTGGGAGTTGGCCCAGACGTCTGATCAGACGTTTGGATGCCTTCCCAGATGTCTGGAAATTAATTTTTGCATGCGTACGAGAGCGAATCTGCGTGCATGCACGCGCAGACTGATTCCCAGCCGCCCTCTTCTCTTTCTTTCTTCCCCGCCGACTTGCAGAGCCCCCCTCGTGCCTACATATACCCCTCCTCTCCCTCATGCCACACCACTCCCTTCCACCCGTCTTCTCCTTCTCCCTGCCAGCGAGAGCGCAAGCGAGCGAGAGCGGTAGAGCGGCTGCTGCGAGCGTGTGGGGAGAGAAGCTGCTGCGAGAGGAAGAAGAAGGCTCGACCGCGAGGTGCGAGCTTGCCGGGGCAGCTAGAGCCGGCCGGTGGAGGAGCAGCAGGCGTGGGTTGTCGCGGAGGGGCTGCTGCAGCTCGGGCAGCAGGCGAACGCGGCGCGGTGCGGTCGTGCGTCGCGGGCGGAGGACGAACCGGGTCCTGATTCTGGGAAAATTTCCCAGAATCAGACGTCTGGACTTACGTCCAGATGACGCGTAGGATGTCTGGAGGAAGATCCAGACGTCTGACAGGTACAATATTTTCCTACTTCTTCCTTTTACGCGTGTACGGCCATGCAGCCGTCCGCCGCTTCTTCTGTGCCTTTTTGTGATGAGAGCGGTTGTGTGTGTGCGCAGGTGTTGTTCGGGAGGGCACGAGGGCTTGCCATCCCACACAAATCGGACGTCTGGCTACAGTACCAGACGACAGAGAGGACCTCCAAACGTCCTGGGTGACAATCGGACGTCTGGAAACTAAGGCCAGACGATCCAGCAGGCTTCTAGATGTCTGAAGGACTGCGCAGACCGAGGTACGACATGATCAACCTTTTAAGACGTTTGGAAGAGGTTCCAGACGTCTGATTTTGGACAGATTCGTCGTTTTTGACCCGTTTCGGGCCCGTTCGGAGTCCGTTTTCCGCATTTCGAGTTGTGTTCTTTCCAGATTTATTTTCTCTACCTGTTTACAGTAATTGTATACTATTCTGAGAAACTCCTTATGATTGATCCTTGTGTTAGGATCCCGTTCTGTTGCGGCTATGGGGGTTGCAGAGGCGTGCGGGATTGCCGACCACACCCCCAATACTCCCGGTTTCGCGGGTAGAGTGGCCCTTTAATTTATTTAACAAAAATTGTACAATTATGAAACAACTAATAGAGTCTAAGGCATTGCATAAACCCTAGGACTGAGAAATTAGATTGAATGATAGATCCTAGGGTATTGCATGAATCCTAGGATTGGAAAACTAGATTGAATGCTAGATCCTAGGGTATGGCATGAATCCTAGGACTGGAAAACTAGTTGATTATATAAACATTATAGTCTTGGAAAAGTGGAAAGGAAATGATAACCGCCTGTAAATTGGTTAACAGCTGCCTGTTATAAATGGATAATTACGGTTGAAAATATAAATTGTATGGATATAAAGCTGGATCGGTGAAACCTAAATTGGCTGAGTTAAAAGAGCATGAACCATACGGGGAATTAGGAGTAGAACTCCTGGAAAGTGAATGGAATAGAATTGGGGAAGTGAGATGGCCCTTGAGTACGGAGTACCAAGGAGAGCAACTGTCCCCCTGTTTAGTGCAGAGGTGAGCTAGCCGCCCTAGGGACCCGGGGTTAGGACTGGCCACTTTGTACCGACTTTTGGCCCTCGTGTACATAGTATCGAGGAGAGCTACTAGTGTAGGGAGAGCACTAGCTACCCCACGGGCCCCGGGGTTCTGCTAGCTCTCCTATACCGACTTGTTAGGCCCACTGGGCAAACCAGGGTAGTCAGGCGAGGGTGCACGGACTGTGTAGGGGCAAGACCCCTGTTTGGTTACTGTGGAGGGGCTGGACCCCTGTTACTGAAAGGGCTCTGCCCTATACTGGTTCCGTGCTGTGCTTTGGGTGCACCCGTTAATGGAAACGACTGACCGCGTGCCAGTGCGGGGTAGCTATCTGTGCGTCTATCGCGCGTGCCGTAGTTACCGTTACGTCTGTCAGCGACCTTGGGGTGGTTGACTAAGGGTAGGACCACCACGGAGGACTCTCCCGGCCAGGAGAGAACCACGTGTTACTTCTACTTTTCGAAAAAGACTGCAATCAAGATCATTCCCATGAGGAATATTCAAGATCAAGAGAAGGATCTGATGAATAAATCAACAGAGAATAAATGGAAAAATATAAATAAAGAAAGTAAAAATATAACAGCTACTGCACACTCTACTGCTTCCTTTAGCTTTTAGTTGCCACTCTACTCAGCGTTTCGCTGACGTGTCACCCTTGTTACCTTTTCAGGACCAGGTGTTGAGCAGCCAGAGTCAGCGGCTGCGGAGGGCGCTGGGCCTAGTAGGGTCCAGTAGTGTTACCTGTAGTATCTACTGTACTCTTCTTTCCGCTGTAGTGAGTAGTTTTCTGTACTCCTTGTACTCTCTTTAATGTAAGCTTCATGTTATGTACATGTTTATTTCTTTACTGTTGTGGTGGTGTATACTGTAGTATTTCTTTTCTCTACTGCTGTATTTTGTTACTGCTTATTATATACATGTTGAATGTGGTTTATTTTACTACTCTTTTGGTTACTTTCTCGTTGGACAACTAGGTATTGGGATTAGTCGAGTCAGTCCGATTCTCGTGTCTCGTAGGGATTCGAGAATCGGGTTGTTACACCTGTGGAGGTGGAGCGATCTCGCCAGAGATGGTGGCCGGAGGTGGAGCAGATGGAGGTGGTCGTGGCAGTCGAGGGGTCTAAAGTGCCAATTTAAGAGGGGAAAAAATAAGAGGAGAGAGAGAGAGAAAGGTTTCTACCTACTTAATTGACGAAGAGGGAGAGGAAGACGCCCGACTCGTGCTTGTCAGAGCTGGGGACAAAGATGCCCAGAAGAAGAGTGACGGCGACGAGGAAGGGATCTGGAGACGCCAGCTAGTGCGACCTGGAGTGGGAAGATGAGGCAGAGTGAGCTCTGCTGCAGGTATGGCAACAGAGCGACGAGGAGGAGGAGGAAAGATCGCCGGAAGCTTGGGCTGCCTGACCGGAGTGAGAAGAGACAAAGTAGGGGGTTTTCGTCGGCCAAAATTAGCTTGAAGGAGACGGCTGCCCCTGCCGCTCCTTATAAAGGCACTTGTAAGGAGAGGGTTTCGAGGGAGCGACGTGGGGCGCTCGCTGGAGATGGTTAGAGATGGAGACCCATGCCTTTCGTGCATTCGCACGAGAGGCATGGGTAGCCACAGGTCACAGGGGATGGTCCCTGCGACAAAGGACGACGTAGGGAACCCCCCGCTTGTTCTTGAGAGCGGTTGCCATACTCTGCGCGGTGCCATCCTCCGCGCAAGGTCGCCGGAGGTATGGTGCCTGTGCAGGGTGGCAGGGAGGACCGTTCTGCAAAGAACGAAGGGGAATATAGGGGGCTAAATGTAAGGTTTTGAAAAGATAAGGGTCAAAAAGAAATTCAAGAGGACCAATTTGTAAAGTCGGTCAAGATGGTCTTCTCTTAGGCCCAAATTTTTGTACTAGTATAATTTGAACCTAATAAATTTAATGGTGTAATTTGATTTTAGGTTTGACCACATTTGACTGATCAATTTACATAAAAACCCAAATTAGGTCATAAATTGGGCATGGTTCTCAATTTAGGTCAAAATAGGTTGCAAAGGCCAAATTGAAGGTTCTAAACCCTAGGGAATATTTTTCCATGAATTTTAGAGGGTTTAGTTGATTTTTATCCTACCTCTAACCTCATGAATTAAAGCAGGTTTGTTTTAAGATTACAGAATGTCATTTAATTCTTAGAAATTGCTATAATCCTTTTCAGATCAGATCATCCCACTTCCTTTCTCATTAAGCTTATTTGACCTATGTTTAGACCCTTAGATACCCTGTTTGTGTACTGCATTGGTAAAATTACAGTTTTACCCCTTATGACTTGTTTTATTCTTCAATTCAGAATTCTCTGAGTTAGGCTTTTCTTTAAGTTTTGTAGGAGCTTTTTCACACCTATTTAGATCAAATTGTGCTAGTTAGGGTTCATGACGAGGCTCTCATCAATACCCTTACTTAATTCAAGTTTAGGTATATACCTGTAACGACCCGGTTCCCGAGCCCCTACGAGACACGAGAACCGGACCGACTCAACTAATCCTAAGACCTAGTCGTCCAACGAGGAAGTAACCAAAAGAGCAGTAAAATAAATCACATTCGACATGAATATAACTAACAGTAAGAAAATACAGCAGCAAGGAAAGAAACTATTACAGTATATACCACCACAATAGTAGAACAACATTCATAACTAAATATGAACTGCAGGTAAAGAAAAGTACAGCGGAAATAAGAACTACTCACTATACGGAACAAAAAGAGGTACAAGAAACCGTGGTAACTCTACTGGACCCTACTCGGCCCAGCGTCCTCTGCAGCCGCTGACCCTGGCTGCTCAACACCTGGTCCTAAAAAAGGTAATGAGTGTAACACGTCAGCAAAACGCTGAGTAGAGTGGCAACTAAACTAAAGACAACAGTAGAGTGTACAGTAGCTGTTATGTTCGATTACTTTCCTTATTCACATCTTTCAATTGTCTCACTATTTCATTTATTCCTCAGATCTTTTACTTGATCTCGAATGTTCCTCGTGGGAACGATCTTGATTGCAGTCTTTTCCAAAAAGTAGAAGTAGCACGTGGTGCTCTCCTGGTCGGGAGAGTCCCCCGTGGTGATCCTACCCTCAGTCAACCACCCCAAGGTCACTGACAGACGTAACGGTGACTACGGCACCCGCGATAAACGCACAGGTAGCTAACCCGTACTGGCACGCGGTCAGTCGTTTCCATTAACGGGTGCGCCCAAAGCACATCACGGAACCAGTCCAGGGCAGAGCCCTCTCAGTAACAGGGATCCAACCCCTCCACAGTAACCAAACTGGGGCCTTGCCCCTCCACAGTCCGCGCACCCTCGCCTGACTACCCTGGTTGCCCCAATGGGCCTAACAAGTCGGTGTGGGAGGCTAGCAGAACCCCAGGGCCCGTGGGGTAGCTAGTACCTCCCTACACTAGTAGCTCTCCTTGGTACTACGTACACGAGGGCTAGCAAGTCGGTACAGAGTGGCCAGTCCTAACCCCGGGTCCCTGGGGCGGCTAGCTCCGCTCTGCACTAAACAGGGGGACAGTTGCTCTCCTTGGTACTCCGTACTCAAGGGCCAGCTCACTTCCCCAATTCTATTCCATTCCCTTTCCAGGAGTTCTACTCCTAATTCCCCGTAGGGTTCCATCTCTTTAACTCAGAACATTCCAGTTTCACCATTCCAGTTTCACATTCATACAACCCATATTCTTAATCATGTTCATTTATTCACAACAGGCAGCTGTTTAAATGAATTTACAGGCAGCTATTATTTCCTTTCCACATTTTCCAAAACTGCAGTATTCATACATTCCACTAGTTTTCCCGTCCTAGGATTCATGCCATATCCTAGGATCTATCATACAATCTAGTTTTCCGGCCCTTGGATTCATGCAACACCCTAGGAATCTACCATTCAATCTATTTCTCATTCCTAGGATTCATGCAATGTCCTAGGTTCTATTTATGGTTTCATAATTTAACAGATTATACTTAAAGCCACTCTACCAGGTACGACGGGAGTAATGGGGGCGTGATCGGGAATCCCGCGTGCCTTCGCGACCCCCAAGACTGCAACGGAACGAGGTCCTATCACAAGGATCAAACACAAGGAGTGTCTCAAAATAGTGTATAGCTACTGTAGACGGGTAGAGGATTTAATTCCGGAAAGAACGCAACTTGAAACGCGGAAAACGGAACCCGAACGGGCCCTCAACGGGTCGAAAACGACGACAACGTGCAAAATCAGACGTCTGGAACTTCTTCCAGACGTCTTAAAAAGTGGATCAGAGAATTACCTTGTTCAGCGTGGTTTCCCAGACGTCCAGAAGTCTGCGGGGACGTCTGTCCTAGCTCCCAGACGTCCGATGGTCACCTCGGACGTCTGGAGGTCGCTCCCGCCGTCTGGTACTACAGCCAGACGTCTGATTCGCGTTGGATGGCGAATCACCGAGCCTGCGCACACCCATCTCTCTCCCTCAGTACGGTCGGTCGACAGGAAGGAAGGAGAAGACGGAAAACTCACCTTTCAGACGTCTGGACAGTCCTCTAGACGTCGACCCCGCCGTCTGGCTATCAGCACAGACGTCTGATTCTGGAAATTTTTCCAGAACCAGGGCGCAACTCGCCCTCCGCTCGCGACGCCGCTCGTGTCGCCCCTCGTGCGCCTGCTGCTCGAGCCGCAGCAGGCCTCCCGCGTCGTTCCGTGCCCGCTGCGCTCCCTGCCGGCCAGCCCTAGCAGCCCCGGTGAGCTCGCCCTCACGGCTGAGCGCCGCTCTCGCACGCAGCACCCCCTCCGCGCTCACTGCGGCCGTCGCCGCCGCAACAAGCCCACGCCCGCTCTCGCGCTCGCTCTCGCGCACTGGAAGGAGAAGAGGAAGGGGTGGAGGCGACGAGAGGGAGCGCGTGGCCTTTTAAGGCTGCGCGAGGAGGAGAGAGAAACGCGGCAGGGCATCTGCAGCCACAGAGGGAATAACGAATATGCGGGTCTGCGTGCTCAGGCGTGCAGACGACCCGCGCGTGTCGAAAATAACTGATTTCCAGACGTCTGGAAACGATCCCAAACGTCTGGTCAGACGTCTGGATGTGATCCCAGACGTCTGGTCCGACGTCTGGGCCACCTCCCAGACGTCTTAAAAGACGTCTGGGGCACGCGTTCGTAACAATACCCCTATTCAATACCTAACCATAGGAGGTCATACCCCTCAATTAACCTCTGTCACTTTTTAGGGGTAACGGCCATCAGTGGAAACTTGGAAAGTAAAAAATGGCCCTGGAAAGTAGTCGTTATGCAATGGTTGCAACGGTCATATTAATTAATTCATAATTTTGACACATATACCCCTATGAACAATCAAAAAGATAAAAAATATCCTTGATTGGAAAAGGACTTGTGATGGGAATACCATCATGAGTCATAACTAGTTCAATTTGGTCTAAAAAGGTTGATAAAAGCTCCTACATATCCATCAAAAGGTCTTAAGGGCACATGCTATTTTGTTTTGAGAAGAAAAGAACAATACAAGGTTATTTCTACAAAATTAATAGCATTCCACAAATGCATAATAACTATGGGGTATTTTAGGGGTTTATTAAAGGTCATATGTTCATTGATATCTAACAAGTGGGTTCATGCAGAACAAAACAGATTTTCACACATTTCAAGAATTAATGGATAATTGAAACCCAAAAAACAGACCTGCTTAATTAAATGAAGTTTTTGTCAGGATAAAATTCACCTAAACCTTCTAAAAATAATATAAAAATATTCCCTAAGGTTTGGTATATTTGATTTGACCGTTAGAACCCAATTTGACCTAAAATAAAGTCTTAGATAAAAAATTACCCTAATTTGGGTTTTTGCATAAATTACCCAATCAAACTTGGTCAAAACTCAAATCCAACTTCACCATTAGATTCCTTGGGTCAAAATTAGGTTTGTACCAAAATTTGGGCTCAATCTGAGATCATTTTAGCCTAGTTTGCATTTTGGTCGAAGTCTGACTCTTGTTCTCTCAAATAGCCCCTCAGCTTTTGAAATCTTTGCAAAAAGCCCCCAAACTTCTTCATCTTCTTCGCAAAATAGTCCTTGTCGCCATTGGAGGTCAATCAACTTCCAGGCAAGGTTTGACCGATCGAGATCTTACTCAAATCTCAATCAAATCCCACCAAATTTGGTGGGATTGATGTTCACACCTAGGGAAACCTATTGGGATTGTTTCTAACTCCTAAATCTCTCTAATTTGTCTGTGCAAACCCACGAAATCAGTGGGGTTCCTCTTGAATCCCAAGCAAGCTAATGGAGCTTGTTTCTTGTTCTAAGAGCTCCCCTAAACCCTATAAAAGACCTCCCATGCATGCCTTACCTCAATGAGAAATTAAGCCAAAATCTACCCTTCTTCTAATCTCCGGCTCGCTCCACGTCACTCTGGCAACTCTCCCCCTTTGTTTTCTTCGTCGGCTGGCATGTACGATAGGAGGTCGATTCCTACTCCCCGTTCTCTTCCGCACCTTGCAATACCAGCAAGGTGCTCTCTACTCCTTTGTCGTCGCCGTTCTTCACCTCCGAAGCACCTTCCTTCTCTAGCGCCAGCCATATCGCAATTGACGTCTCCACCCCTCGTCATCCATTAGCTAGCTTCCTCGACTCTACTCTGACTACTCATCATCTCTGTGCCACTACATCTTCGTTTTAACCCCCGATTCACCCTCCACGCCTCCGTCTTCCACCTCGCCGACATACCTACAGCAAGCCCTAGCAGCCACCACAGTCCACCAAACCGGCGGCTCTTGAGCTCCACACCTCTGCCATACGCCGTAGACCAAAAGCCCCAACTTAGTTGAGGCTATTGGTCCATCACATTCTTCGCCGAACTTGCCCCTCACCGCACTCACTAATTGACCTCGTCAGAGGTCTACTAGCCACCAAACCCCACAAAACCACTCCCTTTGCATTCGTTGCCGTCCGGCGACTCTTTTGAAGTATTTTGACGCAATCGAAAGGCCTTATTTGTGTTTTCAGGTACAGGTCAAGGCCTCCATTACTGAAGCTTCTTCAAAGAGCTCCAGAGCGTGTTCTTGCGACCTCGCTCCTTGGTGCTCGCTCTAAGTGACGCGGAATCACCTAAGGACCATCTCCAGGTGGTCACTTGGGAGCTTTGACTTCTCCCTAGATGCCAATTGAAGTCACCTATTGTGGTTGCTTCACGCGAAGAACAAGGGTGGGATTAGTCCCACATCGTGGAGCGTTGAGCCTTCAACAACAGATAAAACGAATTTGTGCAGGAGCCTTACTACCTTGACACATGGGGGTTAAGGTCCCCTGCACACCTGCGCACCTTCGTTTGCATTCACAGCCCACGGACCTGGACCCCTAATCGTATACCTGATCCGATTAGCCTCGAGTCTGAGAGAGAGGGAAGAGAAAGGAGAGAGGGGGGGCGGTTTTGCCTTGCTCTCTAACACTTTGAAGAATTTCAGAGAGGCTTTTGCCTCTGTTGTTCATAGCTGTTGTGCTTCTCCCTGAGACTTGAAGAGAGGGAAAGAGGCCTTTGCCTTTGTGCATGGCTTGAGAAGAAGAAAGAAGAGAAGAGGCCCTTGAGCTTCTTAATGGCACTGTAGCTGGGCGCTGGTTAAGGCGTCTGACTGCCTATTTTGTCGTCTGATTTATTGGTTCTGTGGTTAAATTGAGATTTGCTTAGCTTATACGATTCTAATATTTGAGTAACTTGTGAGCTTAACATTGTGGGGTAAATTGGTGATTTAAATCACCATTTTACGCTCTTATTTTTGCATATTATTACTTGATTCTATTGATATATCATTCTTGCATGGAATTCTCATTATAAATTGCTTATCTTGTGCTTGGATTGTCATCTTGAGATTAATTGTTACTTCCTGCGTTCGACCTAGAACTTTCTTGACAATCTTTCGTGTTATAAATATTATTTATTTTCGAGTGATTTCAACCTATACTACGACGCATTGTTTATAACATCGATTTCACCCGTTAACATTTTGGTGCCGTTGCCGGGGAGCAATACGCAATTTTATCTCTTGATTATAATTTCTGATTTGGTTCTAACTTACTTTATCTGTTTGGTTGTGATTTGTGTAGGAGATTCACCCAAGGAAGATCAGCCGCGTACTAAACACTCTAGGGGCAATTAAACTTCATTCCCTTTTTCCTTAAAAGTCCCTAATTCTGAAAAGAGATAAAAAAGAGAAAAAGTCAATTAGGATCAACTTGTTTTTTTTCATATTTAGAATCAATCATCACAAGTTGCCTGATTTGATTTATTTCTAGAAAAACCCTGATATTGATTTCTGTACCTATTTAGGGTTTAAGGTATCCAAGGCTACGCACCTTCTTGATTGAGCCCTGGGTACCACATTTGGACAAAAATCAATTGGACCAAGTAAAGCCAAATTAGGGTTTCCATTTCAGGGTTTTAGAGACACATTTGCTTAAAAAAAGAATCTACTCTCCAAAAAGTGTGTGTCCTAAGCCTTGATTGAAAGTACCTAAACAAGCAAACCCTAAAATCAAAGAGTTAAACATCACTTGAATCCTAAACTTGGGACCTAATAACCAAGGACAAATACAAGTGAAGTTGGCCCACCTTGCAGGTTCAACCAATCTTCAAATTAGGTTACTATTCACAAATCCATTCTAAAGTTCAAGTGAAATCCTAAAGCACCCTCTCTCTAAACTTAAAATTGGTAGACTTAAGAGGTCAAGTCATTCATTCTAGTTTACCTGGATCTGCGGTGACAAGAAAGGTCGAGTGGGGGAAATCCTGTAACTCGTGGGGATGCTCTACTGTGTAGGGGTCGTTGCAGGACTCTCCCTTCCTGGCTACCCAGGTATTTCTCAAGTGGACGACTTTGTGATCTAGAGGTATCATCTGCCTTGAACCTCTATAGTCATCCAAAGATATTTGGGTGTCTTGATTGAGTCCATCACACCTTCTGTCCCTCATCTATTCCATCAGTGTATGTTTGGAAGGAGGTCCTTAAGACCACCCTTGAGGCCTTCACTAGCTTTCCACTCTCGTCGGGGCCAAGCTTCGACTTCTTTGTTTGTGCAACTACCTGATAACATCGATATTTCTTCCAACTCCACTTTTGAACTTGAATCTCCAGCCACAACCATGGATCATCAAGAAGAACAACCTAACTTTGAACCACAACAATTCTTTGATTTTAGAGATCAGATCAATGCCTACATCAATCCACTACCGCGTCCTCAAATGCAAGATCACTACAATCCTGCTTAGTGGAGATCAAACCCCCAATCAACATTCCTGCAGGAGGACCCGAAGTGGAGCTTAAGCCTAGTATGCTTCACATGACCCTAAAATTTCATGACTTGAACTCCGAGGATCCTTTCCAACACATCAAGAATTTGAAACATCTAGCCCACACATGCGGGGCAGACATGCATAATAGAGACGACCTACTATTGAAAATCATCTCTTCTCTCTAGCTGACAAAGTCGCCAATTGGTTTCAAACATACCCTCACCATATCAACACATGGGAAGAACTTCAGACTGCTTTCTTACAAAAATTCTATCGCATTCGTCGAACTAATGCAATGCGACAACAAATCACGCACTTCTCGCAGGGAGCAAGAGAATCTCTACACGAGGCATGGGATCATTTTCTGGATCTCATGCGCAAATGCCCCCATCACGGAGTCCTGAAGTGGGAACAAGTCCAATCCTTTTGCTATGGGCTCCATGACGACATCAAGCTATTTGTCAATGCAACCTATGGTGGCAGCATCATGGGTCAGCATGAAGACACGATTTGGGGGATTCTCGAGCATATGTGCGAGAACTCCCTAAATAATGAGTCATTGGGTGTGTACGACTAAATGACCACTCGTGCATTGACAAACAATCAGGGGGTACACGAGACCCGAGGCCTGTCTACGTCCATCGATCTGGAGTTGTTAGCCAGTCGCTTGGATCCGGTCCCCATTATTAATAAAAAGGTGGACGACATAACTCGACATCTACACAGGACAACCATTGCACCACAAAATCCATATGTGCACCCGCCCTTTGGTAGGGAGGTTGCACACAACATCTCTCACTCTCAGGGGATGGATGCCTATCCACCCCCGTCTGATTTCGATTTTGAAGGAAACTCCGGACCAACCTACTCTAGGTGGGGGAACTTTGAAGCCTCATCTTGATTTTCTGGAGTTTCTCAGACTTGCGAGGATCTCCACGTTGTCCAAAACAATCCTTTCTCAAACACCTATAACCCTGGATGGTGAAATCATCCCAACTTTGCGTGGTTGGAAAATAACCCAAACCTAAGACCTCAATTCCAACCCCAACCAGAAAACCTGCGACCCTATCAACCCACTCAACCAAGGCCCAATTAAAATTTCCAATCTAGCCCACCTAAGGAGAACCAGACATCCCTGATTCTTCAGACCTTGGTTGACATATAGAAACAACACAAAGAAGAAATCATTGAGCTCTGAATCAATTGGCCCAGCTGGCAAATCCTCACCAACCTGGTGCACTTCCTGATAAACGCCAGTTTATCATCATTCTTATGCATTAAAACAAACCTAGCTCTTAGGATTTTGCTCCGTAAATGGGTTTTTGGGCTGCATTTAGGCATCAATTAGGTTAGGCATGCATTGCACTTTTTATTGTCGTTTTAATATGTTTTTGTGAGTGTTAGGGATAGACAGATTGTCAGATCTCCAGAACATTAGCACTCAGGAAGGCAACAGGTGAAGAAGAAGCTCTAACTAACTGGAACTCAGCTTGATCCAGCTCACTATAGCTGGAATCCAGCTCACTTGGACTAGGGTTAGCTCATCCTAGCTTTATTCAGCTCATCCCAACTGAATGGCAGCTCAAGAGAGCTCATCTTAGCTCATCCTAGCTCAGGTCAGCTCAGATCCAGCTCAACTGAGCTGAGTCTAGCTCATCTCAGCTCCCTTTAATTCACAAGGAGCTCTAGCTAGCTCAGCTAAGTTAACTGGAGCTCACCTCAGCTCAGGTCCAGCTACATCTAGCTCCACTCAACTCCAACCAGTTGAAGATGACTTCATTTTAGCTCAGGAAGCTCAAGTCCAGCTCCTGGGGATTCAACTTAGCTCAACTCAGTTGAGCTAAGCTACCTCAACCAGCTTGATCCTCCCCGGGAGCACCATACCCAGCTCACCTCAGCTCATTTCAGCAAAAGCCAGCTTACTTTAGCTTGGCTTAGTAGCTAGCAAAGAACTAGCAAGTTAAATCAGCTAGAGTAGCTCCATGCTAGCCTCTTTAGCAGCTGCCAACTCCAGTTCAGCTCCAGACTCTTCATATCCAACTCCTCTCCTCAAACCCTAGCTCCCATTGCCTACTCCTCTACTCCATAGCTAGCTAAGCTAGCTTATCTTAGCTTAGCTAGCATCCAGCTCCTTGGCCATCCTCCACCTTCAACTAAACCCTAGCTAGCTCCACCAACTAAGCCCTACCTAAGCTAGCTATCCCACTCAAAGTTGGCGCCACCACCAAGCCACCTCTTCACCCCATCTCCACCACCAAAAGGCACCAATTTTGGTGCCAAAACCTAACCCTAACTACCCCACTTTTTGGCACCATTGCCGGTGAGGCACGGCTTTGCATTTTCATTTAGTCTCTTACTTGAAGTGGATCTCATCCCCTTCTCTTTCTTTCTCGTGTGTGTAGTTGTTGGAAGAACTAAGCAGGAAATTTGAAGCTTGAAGTGCCTTGACTTCCCGCAGATTTCAGGTTGGTTTTTTTTCTTATCACACTTAGCCTAAAAAACTACCAAAAACACACAAAACTTGGCTTTCAAGTCCCTTAATTTCTTAATTAAGTGGAGTGATGCAAAATCAAACCCATTTATTGCTTGTTTGCATCATTAAACACCACTCCATTTCAAGTGGTGGTGTTCTATTTTTCGGGTCCAGACTTCTATCTGGACTTGCAAAATCAATTCCAAACACCAAAGGTCTTCTAAAATCTTGAAATTTCACATAGTGATTCCAAATAAAGTTAGGAACAGTTGTTCCAAATTTTAGATAAAATGGCTTTGTATTTAATTTTTTAAAATTCGTGGACTATAGAAAGGTCACACCCTTTATTCTTCCTATTTTGCTACTGTCTGCGAATTTTTAGATTTTTTTTACCTAGGAAATTTTTATGAAATTTAGCTTTTTGGAATCCTTGTGAAATTATACACATCACATAAATTCACAAAAATTTTTGGAGGTCGATGGTGGTACAGAAAGTCCAAATACCCACAGGTATCATTTCTGAACTTTGACACCAGTACAAAGAAAAATTCAAAACAAATATCAAACAAATTCCTAAAATCTTAAAAAAACATTTTTTGGAATCCTTGTTTGATTTGCCTTACAGTAGTGGTGTTGTTTGCATTGTTTGGACCACTACTTCAACTGAAATCTTGAAAACAAACTCATTGATAGTAAAATTTCTGTATTAGGATTCAAGTGATTAGAGTTTTCTTTTTATTTCTAGAGACCAACAACTTAAAGGAAATTGATCTTCACCAACACAACTTATTTTTCCTTTGTTTGTTGAATCTCAAACTTGTTTGAAACCTTAAAAAGAAAATCTTAAAATACACCAAATTAAATCGAATCCTAAAAGACAACAATATAAGAAATTGTGTGACAATCTGATTTGCATTGGAATCACCTTCCAATTCTTGCACACACACACAAAAAAATTGAAATAATAGGGAAATACCCCAATCAATGCCCTCCACATTCCATGTGCACTATAGTTGCCTAGACTTAATTAAAAAATTGTAGCAATTTGACCTCTAAGATTTCATCAATTTAGGCTTACTATCTAGGTTTTAAGTTTTTTCTAGTTAGTATCACTTCTGTCATCTATATCTGGTATTCAAGCTGAGGGGCCATGTCAAACGACCAGGTGTGGGTTTACACAAGCCCCTGGGGATTCTCCTGGGAAATGCTTGGGCCCAAACCTTCCCTCAAGCAACTTGGCCGGATTTGTTGACAGAATGGGTATTCATTGTTAATTACTTAATTCTTAGGTAGACCAAGTCTTAGGTTAAAATTCTAGGGAGTCACACTTAAGTTAGGTCTAGAATTTATTGTTTGAATTGCACACTTCTCTCATCTCTGTCTCTTCTCCTCCCCTCCTATTCTTCCATTTTATGCACGGGCGACGGTCTCAAAATCCACACTTGGAGGGACCTTTTGATTTCGCCCCATGCACAAAAAGATTGCTTTTTCCTTCTTCTTCTTTTAAAATGGAAAATCAATAAAATAGGTCCACTAACCCTTCCACCTCCACCTCTAATCCCACATCTAACCCCACTACTAACCCTAATTCTGACCCTTCCACCCAAAACCCCATCACCTTTGACTTCTCACACTTGGAGCTCCCTAATGCTGATTTGCCTCAATCACAACATCAAGCCCCCCCACCTGATCTCTTTGCTATGATGGCTGAGTAGATTGCTCAACTAAACGCGATGCAACAAGTGTTGACTAGGAATATCCAAAACTTATCCAACCAAAGGCCCAACTCACCACCTCATCAGCAGCCTATTGTTCCTCTCAAAGATTTCTATGATCCTTCTTACTATGAGGAATGACCAGGGGTGGTCATACCAAAGGGGGACTTCGAAATCAAGCCGGCGGTTCTGAACCTTATAAAAAATTTTCATGGCCTTCCTAGGGAAGACTCGTTCAGCCACCTTGAAGAACTGACTCTTCTTGCACAAACAACTCGTTCCTGAAATGTACAAGAAGACCTATGGCTGATGCGGCTATTCCCGTTATTTCTCAAAGATAAGGTCGCTTATTGGCTTAGAACCATTAGCCGACCCATCATCACATGGCCTCAACTCAAGAGCGCCTTCCTCAAAAAATTCTTTCCCATCGATCGTACTAATTCCCTACGAAGATCTATTTCGACCTTTCAACAAAAATCTGGCAAGACTTTCCATGATTCTTGGGAAAGATTTCAAGATCTCCTAAGAAGTTGCCCGCATCATGAGATTCCTTTATGGCAGCTTGTGCAGATCTTCTATCATGGATTAGAAGATCAAATTCGACGATTCGTCGACGCCTCATGTGGTAGCAACTTTTTGAATAAGGATGCTAAGAGTGCCTATGACCTTTTTGAAGAAATGAGTGAAAACTCATTTAATCAAGCTTCCATGAACACATTTTGCAGAACTCCAAACTCGCAATTCGGTGTTCATGAAGTAGGCACTTAATCTATCCCTGTCACCCAAGACGATCTTCAAATGATCGCTCAAAAACTTGACCAAATGCACATTAATCAAAAGAAAATTGAGGAAAGGCTCACCACAGCTCCACATCTAACCCACTGTAACATTCCATGAAGAGAAAATTTGCACAATCTCAACACTAACCCTACTAATTATTACCAATATTCGGAGGCTGTCTATAATTCACTGGGGAATTACAACTATCCAGATCTTAACCCCACTCAAAATATTTCTACCATCTAGGAGCCTTTTAAAAATTCTTCCAATTGGAAGAACTACCCGAACTACTCCTGGAATAATCAGGTTCCTCCCCAACCAAGTCAATTTAATGGGTATGGGTCTAATCCAACCTTTCATCATGGGCCATCCCACCAAGACATCAATGCCCAGATGATGAGAATCCTGCAGGAAATGCAAACAAAAATGACGGAAATAACCCGCACTATCACAAATCTAAATAGTCAGACTGGGGTTACTCCAACTTAAAGACCTGTAGGTCATTTACCCTCCCAACCCATGCCCAACCCTAATCATCAAAGGAACCTGTCTCAGGGTAGAGCTCAAAATTTTCATAAGCAGCCTCCCCTAAATCCATCACCTCAGCATGCTCCCAATTTTCCACAACCACAGGCCCCCCACCTCCAAATAATAATCCGACTGCACATGCAGTTACATTGAGGAGTGGGAAAACCACCACTGACCTTGGGCCTTCACAACAACTTGGTGAAAATCCCATGACTGTGCACATTGACTCTCCACCCCCTCATCAGGAATAAAAAGAAACCCAAAAACTTCAAGACAAGACTTCTATCTCTTTTCCCTAAGCTCTCCACTCCACCCCTACCCTCAAAAAGAAATCTGAGCCCACCACAAAATAACTCATGGATCTATTTGGGCAAGTTCAAATCAACATCCCTCTCCTAGATGTAATCAAGTATATACTTGCCTATGCCAAATTTTTGAAGGAGATTTGTACTCTGAAAAGGCAGGCCAAAATCTAGGACAGGTGAATCTTTCCGAGACAATAAGCTCTGTCATACAGAGCAAGCTGCCTCCTAAGATGAAAGATTCGGGGGTGCCATTAATTTAAGTGATTATTGAGGATACTACTTTTGATCGCGCCCTCCTAGATCTTGGTGCATCAATCAATATCATTCCCACGATATTATTTGAAGAATTTCAGATCGGTGAGCTAAAACCCGTTGAGGTAACCCTGTAATTAGTCGACTGATCTACAATCAAACCTTGTGGGATTGTTGAGGATATTTTGGTCAAGGTCCAAAATTGTGTCTTCTCTGCAGACTTCTGGTCCTTGACATTGAGGTACCTGAATCGTTACTGAATGCCCCAATAATCCTTGGATGACCCTTTTTGGCCACTGCAAAGGCAAATATCAATTGCCACATAGGCAAAATGGATATCACCTGCACAGGCCAAACTATCACTCTTGATATTTTTAAATCCTCCAAGAGATTCCATGATGATGATTTTTTTGAGGACTCAGATATTGAAATTTCCAATTTGGTGGAGGAGACAATGTTGGTAAATACCTTTCCCGACCATAAATTTTTTGAGGAATCTGACTTAAAATCAGTGGTCGGCAAAATCTATGATTTGGAGACCTGTCTTGACCAAAAATCCACTTCTGATGACCCCCTTAATTATTCACTTGACTCACCCCACACTTCCACACCCGCTTCACCAACCCCTCACCATTCTTCCCCCAAACCCTTTCTAATGGACCTACCACCAGAATCGCCCGAGTTTGGCATTCACTCCGAATTAAAACCATGGCTAGACTCAGGCCACATTTATTATTTTCCATCCAACTTTGTTCCTTCTATTTCTTCTAATCAAATTTCTAGGGATCCAGAAAAAGACGCCTTTTATGCGGGCATTCAAGTGTCCAACTATTTACATGATTACCCGTCTTCCGTGCATACATTCACGCCCCGTTGAATCTGCGTAAAAGATAGCACTGGATGGGAGGTAACCCATCATTTTTTCTTGCTTTCCTTTTCCTTTCTTTTTCCAGGTTTTGACCATCCTAAATCCTACCGTCTTTCACTAAGGTGATCCCTTTTCCCTCCTAATGCATGAGGACATTGCATATAATAAACATGGAGGGGGCTATTTTTAAAATTTTGACGATCGATTTAGAATTTTCAAAACCTAAAAACATACATTTTTTCTTAGTCATTTTATTTTTTCTTGCATGCACACCCAAAAAAATAAAAATGTTGAAAACTTTTAGAGGAAAAAATTGAAATCAGGACTAAGGTTGGCAAATTTACTTTTGGTACAATGGGATTTTATCTTTAACAAATTAGGGATGAGGATACAGATCTGATCATTAGAATTTCAGGATCTATTTTTAGACTAGATCAGATATCCTTCTCTAAAATTCCACCTGAACTCATGATAGTTCAGGTGACTTGATCCTCTTTTGTAATAAGGAAAGTATCTGGCTTAGTTTCTGATTAAAAAACTTGCATCTTGTGTAAATTCTTGTGTCAAAAATTCACATACAAGCCAACACCTAAAAATAATTAAAAATTAGAAAAATCCCTTGTTTGGCCTTAGTAAAAGTCTAAAGCAGATCATTGGTGTGAGTCCCCACCACCGAGAAGGAGAAAAATGCCTCCTTTGAGGATGCAATGTCAACATGTTATTGCCTCGGCACTGCTCTATATCTATATTTCATATCTTTAGATGGAGCATGAAAGTGCATTTTAGTAGCTCAGGTGTCTTGGACAGTGCTCTACCTATAGTGTCGGAGCAAGAGGTTGAGTTTGCTTGGAGCGCCCCTTTACATCACATTGTGTTTTAGGGTTGTGAGCTCCTGGGTGGTGTCATGGACAATGCTATCTCGAAGTACTGGCGCCAGAGCCCCCTCGAGGATTGGTAACGGGAATGATGATCCCGACACATCTGTTGTAGGACTAAGCTAAAAATAAGCATGTGGGAGAGAAAAAAAAAGTTTTAAACTAAAAACACACCCTTATAAATGTTGACTTTTCACAAGCACGACACAAGGTTTTAAAGGTTCTTGTAAGTTGTGAATCAGATTCAAGAGCCAGAAAAATCCTAAAAACAAAAATTTCAAGTCATCTGAATTAACAAAGGGTTAATCTGTGAATTTTGAATGATATATTGATCTTGTTTTTGTCTAATTTTTTGGATCCGAAAACAAATCCTGATGTTTATCTTTAGCAAATCCCGTACCTCCTGTGTTTGAATCAACCTATATCCTGCAATCTCTTTCTCCTCAAAAGTTAAAAAAATTAGTTTTCCCCAAAATTTTGTTTTGTAAAAATTAAAGTTTTGCTAAGAGACTAGCAAAAGATAAGCATGGGGGTGTGATAAACGCCAGTTTATCATCATTCTTATGCATTAAAACAAACTAAGCTCTTAGGATTTTGCTCTGTAAATGGGTTTTTGGTTGCATTTAGGCATCAATTAGGTTAGGCATGCATTACACTTTTTATTGTCTTTTTAATATATTTTTGTGAGTGTTAGGGATAGATAGATTATTAGATCTCCAGAACCCTAGCACTCAGGAAGGCAACAGGTGAAGAAGAAGCTCTAATTAGCTGGAACTCAGCTTGATCCAACTCACCATAGCTGGAATCCAGCTCACTTGGACTAGGGTTAGCTCATCCTAGCTTCATTCAGCTCATCCTAGCTAAATGGTAGCTCAAGAGAGCTCATCTTAGCTCACCCTAGCTCAGGTCAGCTTAGATCCAACTCAACTTAGCTAAGTCTAGCTCATCTCAGCTCCCTTTAGTTTACAAGGAGCTCTAGTTAGCTCAGCTGAGTTGACCGGAGTTCACCTCAGCTCAGATCCAGCTACATCCCACTCCACTCAACTTCAGCCAGCTGAAGATGACTTCATTTTAGCTCAGGAAGCTCAAGTCCAGCTCCTGGGGATTCAGTTAGTTGAGCTAAGCTACCTGAGCTGCCTTAACTAGCTTGATCCTCCCTGGGAACACCAGACCCAGCTCACCTCAGCTCATTTTAGTAGAAGCCAGCTTACTTTAGCTTGGTTGAGCAGCTAGCAAAGAACTAGCAAGCTAAGCCAGCTAGAGTAACTCCATGCTAGCCTCTTCAGCAGCTGCTAGCTCCAGTTCAGCTCCAGACTCTTCATATCCAACTCCTCTCCTCAAACCCTAGCTCCCATTGCCTGCTCCTCTACTCCATAGCTAGCTAAGCTAGCTTAGCTTAGCTAGCATCCAGCTCCTTGGCCATCCTCCACCTTCAACTCAACCCTAGCTAGCTCCACCAACTAAGCCCTACCTAAGCTCACCTAAGCTAGCTATCCTACTTCAAGTTGGCGCCACCACCTAGCCACCTCTTCACCCCATCACCACCATCAAAAGGCACCAATTTTGGCACCAAAACCTAACCCTAACTACCCCCCTTTTTTGTGCCAACATCCACCCCCATATCCACCATACACCTAACCCTACAACCACATCTAGCCATCCACCTAACCCCCCTTCTAGAAGCCAAAAGTGGTGCCAACTCTAGGTGCCTTTTGACTACCATAACCACCCCCTTAATACCCTTTAAGGTGGTGCCAAATAGCCCCCTTCCTTGGATCATGATAACCACCCACAACCACCTTATAAGTCCATCCTAACCCTACATGTGTCCACGCCAACCCCTCCCCTCCTAAACCCTATAAAAGCCCATCATCTTACACCAAAAAAATCATCTTCCCTTAGTGTTAATTTCCACCCTAACCCACCTATATCCCAAGACCAAGAAGAAGAGGGGAGGAAGAAGATTAAGGAGGCTATCCCTTGCCTCCTTGGTGCCTTCTTCCTCTCCACTCTTCCTCTTGTGCCACACTAAGGAGAATACTCTCTTCATTTTGGGAGGATGGCCAAGAAATTGGAGGAGGAAGGGTGGTGCACGCCCACCCTTGGGAGAAGCCTAGGGCATGCGCCCCTAGGGCTTGCTTTGGAGGACACCATTCTGGCGGAGCTATACTAGGAAGGAGTTGAAGACCTTCTTTTCAAGCTCGGGAGCTACCAGACTTGGAGCAAGAAAAGCTTCATCCTCTTTATCACCATCATCATCTAAAGGATTTGTCTTTATTTTGTTCTTTCAAATTTTTGTAGAAGCATTCATCCACTTGTAGATAATTTCCTTTGATATAAAAAAAGAAGTTGCCTTGATTTCTTGTTGCACTCTTTTTATTGAATTACCTTGCTTTCTCTTTAGTGTAGTTTCACTCCTCCTTTCTAATTAACCTAGGCCTCCATGTGCCTAGGTTGAGCTTAGAAAGAGGATAATTTTTGTCACTTAGATTAGCATACTAGGTGTAGTAATTTTTCCCACCAACAACTTTGCATATTTCCTTGATTTAAAAAACATAAAAATGATATATTGAAAAAGACCAAAAAGAAAGGTGAATTTCATTTCCAAGCAAAAGATGTATTTTATTTGCAAACTGCCTCCTTGGATGACCCTAGATACTTCCACTATCTAGGTTATAAGTTTAAGAGTTGATTGATTTTACATGTTACAACGACGTATTTTAACAAACCGCGTATTGTCTGCATCACTTCTTTCTCAACCTCTTCCTAACCCAAATAACATGCCGAACCAGAGGCGCGTTATGAACCCAAATCAGGGCCAAGCACATTATGTTTATTCGGGCCCCTTCTACTCCATCGCTTGATGGGATGGAAGCTTCAACTTCATATTCTGGGTTTTAGTAGCAAACACCTATTTTGCCTAGCCCAAACCAAAGTCAGGCAGGATTAAATTCCGTCACCACTCGTAGTGGCAAAGCAACACAGGACCTACCATTTCCTAGCCACAACCAGCTTGATACTGCAAATCCCAATCCTAAATTGGTAACCCAGGATGCTTTTGTCCCAGATAAAGAGCCTGAGTCAATCCTAGAGGAACCAACTAAAGTTCCATTTCCTGAGGCCTTGACCAAGGGAAAGAGGAAACCCAAGACCGTGACACTAGAGGAAGACTTGGTCAAGCTCTTTGAGCAAGTCCAAATAAACATCCCCTTAATGGATGCGATTTGCCACGTACTGGCTTCGCGAGATTCCTGAAAGATGTATGTACACCTAAGTGTAAGCTACAAACCAAGGGAGGGAATCCAATCGTACTGTCGGAGCAATCCAGCTCCATCACTTTGGGCAAACTCCTGCCTAAAGCAAAAGACCCCAGTACCCCTTTGATCTCCTGTGCAATTGGTGATATACAGTTTGATAGAGCTTTATTAGACTTAGGAGCTTCCATAAACTTGATACCCACATCCCTACTAGACCACCTTGAAGAATTTGAGCTCAAATCGACATAGATGACTTTGTAATTAGTAGATCGATCCATCAACTCACATAAAGGAATTCTTGAGGATGTTATAGTTTGGATCTTGATGAGAACCTCATCATGAGCCATAACTAGCTCATTTTGACCTAATACAGAGAATAAAAGCTCCTACATAACCTTAGAAAGGCTTGGCTCAGAGAGATTCTGAGTTTGCAAAGAAAACATAAATTGAGGGGTAAAAATGTAATTTCACTAATCCGATATGAAAATAGGGTAACTCAGGGTCCAAACATAGGTCAAAACAACCTAATAAGAAGAAAAGTGGGATGAAATGACTCAATAAGGGCTACAGCAACTCCAAGGAATTAAATAACAGCCTGTAACCCTAAAAACAAACCCACTTCAATTCACGTGGTTCAAGACAAGGTAAAAATCAAATAAACCCTCTAAAATTCATATAAAAATAATCTCTAGGGCTTAGGACTTTCAATTTGGCCTTAGGAACCCATTTTGACCTACATTGAGAACCATGCCCAATTAACAACTCAATTTGGGTTTTTACGTAAATTGACCGATCAAACAAGGTTTAATCTAGAAATAAAATTCACCATCAGAATCCTTAGGTCCTAATTAGTCATGTATAAAAACTTGGGCCTAAGAAGAAACCTTCTTGACCAACTTTTCATTTTGGTCCTCATCCATTACTTTTTGACCCTCAACTTTTGAAACCCTCACATTTTGACCCCTAATTCTTCATCTTTTTTTCATTTTGGTCCTCCCTGCAAAACCCTGCGCAACGCCATACTCCAGCGGGGCATGGCGCCGCGCAGGGTGAGGGCGACCCCCTGCCAAGACAACGGGACGTCGCTGTCGCAGGGACACCTCCACGATCTCTGCCATCGCCCACACCTTCCGTGTGAACGCGCGGAAGGTATGGGTCGCGATCCGGCCATCCTCCGGCGAGGGAGGCACGTCGTCTCCCTCCGCCCTCCTCTCTGATTTCGCCTCTATAAAAGCCACCGCCGTCTGCCGTTTTCGGTAGCTCGGATCTGACGGAGACATCCCCCCCTAAATTCCTCCCTTCCCACTCCGACAGATGCCCCCTTGCTCCGGCAGCCTCTCCTCCTCCTCCTCGTCGCCCTGCCGCACTACCAGCAGCAGGGTTACCTTCCCTCGATCTTTCCGCGTCACGCTGCACCCAGCTGGAGCCTCTCCGGTCCCTTCCTCGCCGCCGCTCCTTCCTCTGGGCAATTTCTTCTCCGGCGACAGTCGATACGACTGTCGCCTGCGCCAACCCCTCCTCGTCCAGCTTAGCAGGTAGAACTTCTCCTCTTCCTCCCCTCTTTCTTTTCTATACTGAAAACCCTTACTGTCGCCACCTATTTCCCACCGATCACCCTCACCTTCTCCACCTCCGGCCAAACTCCGGCGAACCACTCCCATCGCTCCAGCAACCCACACGGCTCGCCGACCGGTGCATAACCTTCGCCTCCTCACCCTGATCCTCCTCCGCCCTTCCACTGCCCACCAAACGCCCTTTGCAGACCCACCGAACACACCCACTTCTTCTCCTGCAGTTTGACCTAGGGCGATCTGTTTGCTCCACCACGCCCCCTGCAGGCCCTCTGACCACCTTCGCCGTGCCACGGCGAAGGTCCCCCGCTTGTCTGATTTGGCCGAAAGGCCGTTCTTCTGTGACCAGGTGACTCGCCCGCCGTTGCCATTACTGAGCAGGTGGAGCTCCTTCGCCTGCAGGTGCAGGCACACCTTCGCCCAGGTTCGACTCCCAGGTTGCGCGGGGCGTCTCCGCGAAACGTCCCAGGTTCGCAGTTGGGGCGAAGGCCACGCGTGAAGCCACGATCACCCGCTGCTCCCTCCGCGACGAGCGCTCAATTGGGGTGGGACATTTAGTCCCACCTCGGAACTTTTCAGAGGCGCGTGAGCGCATAAAGGCAAAAAGTGCCCTATGCTGTCTGCCTCCTGACCACGGGGTGAGGTCCCTCTCACCCGACCCGGCCTCGTCCGTGATCACGCTCCGCGGACCTGGCCCGACCCGATTAACCCGACCTGCACTCCTCGCCCACCACTGCACGCCGGTGGGCCTGGACCCGGGCGCGACTCGTACCCGATTACCCGGTTGCTCTGGGAGAGCTGTCCTAAGAGCGAACTTAGAGAGAAAGAGACGCGCGGGGGAGAGGGGGGTAGAGTAGGTTTTGCCCTCTGACTCTGAATTCTTGAGCGTGCAGGCACAGGTGAAGAAGGAAGCTAAGGGAGACACTGTAGCAACAAGCGGTTTAAGTCGTCTGATTTTCAAATCAGACGACGTCCTGAAGACAGGAGAAGGCAAAGAAGAAGAAGGAAGGCGAGGCAGAGGAAAGAAAGGAATACAGAGCAGCCAAGTGAAGAAACAGAAAGAAGAAGAAGACAAAGAAGAAGAAAAGAAGAAGAAGAGCATGGGAGGAAGATCCGAGGCAAGAAAAGAAGAAACAAAGAAAATCAAAAGAAGAAAAAGACAGGATCGTCCAACCAAGAAATAGAGGAAGAACACGAAGAACAAAAGCCAAAGAGAAGAGAAGACAAAGAGGAAGAAAGAAAAGAAGAAGAAGAGCCAAACTTTCATCTCTCTCTCTCTTTATTTTTGTAATAGAACATGTATATCTCTAGAATACGACTTGCTCCCTGAGTTCGACCTTGGGAGAACTGTATTTTCCAAGTAACAAATATTAGCAAATGATGGCAATAACTATCTGTACTACAACGACTTAAGAAAAGCTAGTTGCTGCCACCGTTCTGCCAGATCTATGACTTTTACTTTCCCATGGATTTCAACGTACTAGACATGGATGCTCCTAAGAATTTGAAAGATACACCGATCATATTAGGGAGGCCCTTTCTGGCCACAGCTAGGGCCAATATAAATTGCGAGGAGGGCCAAATTGAGTTAAAATTTGGGGACACTGAAGATCAACATCTTTAAGGCCCAAAAAGGAATCAATTGTGGGGCTATCGAGCAGATCTGTGATATCGAGTTCGTGGTTGAAGATCCATTTATTGAGGAAAACTCACTTATCCCTGATATTCAACCACAAGAGGATCAAGCCCCATAGTTAGAGGAGACTAGACTAGACCTAGACACACCTACAGCTTCTGCATTTGCTCCCAAACCCCACCCTGAACCGCCTGCTACTGTTGACAATCCCATCATGGAATTGAAGCCCCTCCCTGATCATCTAAAATATGTCTTTTTGGGTTATAATCACACGTTTCTTGTGATCATCATTCCCAACTAACCTCTGATCAGGAAACACAATTGATTTATATTCTCCAGCAGCATCGGAGAGCCATTAGTTGGACTCTCGATGACTTGACTGGTATCAGCCCTTTGTATTGCACGCACTCCATCTACACTGAAGAGGGCTCACGACCATCTCGTGAAATGCAGAGATGTCTGAATCCGAACTTGCAGGACGTCGTGAAAAAGGAGATCATTAAGTGGTTAGATGCTGGGATCATCACCCAATCTTCGACAGTCGTTGGGTGAGTCCGATCCAGGTTGTACCTAAGAAGGCAGGGCTCACCATGATTACGACTGAAACCGGAGAAACCATTTCGACCAGTATTGCAAACTCGTGGAGAGTTCGCATTGATTATAGAAGACTGAATGCCTCCACGAAAAAGGATCATTTCCCACTGCCATTTATTGATCACATACTCGAGAAATTGGCAGGAATTGATTCTTCTGCTTCTTGGATGGGTACTTCGGTTATAATCAGGTGGCAATCCATCCTGTGGACCAAGAGAAGACTACCTTCACCTACCCCTACGGGACGTACACATTCCGCAGGATGCCTTTCGGGCTTTGCAATGCACCACCACCTTTCAGCGATGCATGCTTGCCATATTCTCTGATATGGTAGGTGATTACCTTGAATTCTTCATGGACAACTTCTCGGTATTTGGGGAATCTTTCGATGATTGCCTCCTGTACTTGGTCCAAATCCTCAGGCAATGCATGACCTGAATTTGGTTCTTTCCTAGGAAAAGTCATTTCATGGTTCCAGAGGGAATTGTCCTGGGACATCTTATTTCCGAGAATGGCATCCAGGTTGATCGGTCTAAGGCTAATTTGATTTCCAAACTACCTATGCCTAGCTAGGTTAATGGCATCAGATCTTTTTTGGGGCATGTTAGTTTTTACCGTTGATTCATTCAGAATTTCTTGAAAATCGCGTGCCCCCAGACTAATCTTCTGGCAAAAGATGTCCCCTTCGAAATCACCGAGGAGTGCACTCGTACATTTGAAAGTCTACGTGATTGAGTCACCCAAGCACCTATCCTGCAATCCCTTTATTGGTCTGAGCCCTTTGAGATCATGTGCGATGCATTTGACTATGCAGTAGGTGTCGTGCTTGCGTAGAAAATTGATGGGAAACTTATGGTCATCTACTACGCAAGCAAGACACTCGACGAGGCTCACCGTAACTATACGGTTACTGAGAAAGAGCTGCTAGCTGTAGTATTTGGCCCGGAAAAATTTTGATCATATCTCTTGGGTTCCCGCGTTATCTCTTGTGAAGAAGGATGAGAAACCTTGACTAATCCGCTAGATCTTGCTATTGCAAGAATTCAACCTCGAGATTCACGACAAGGTGGGAAAATAGAATGTTGTAGCTGCTCACTTATCCCACCTTCCTTCTGCTATCATTGACCCTTCTGGCCCGATTATGGAGCATATTCCTAATGAGCACCTCCTGACTATTGGTGTAGGACTTCCCTAGTATGCTGATTTGGTTAATTACTATTTATGAGCTAATGAGGGGTGTTAAAAATGTGTTCGTTGTAGTAAATCCTCAATCGCTCATCAACAAATATAATTTATTACTCGAATTTAAGTCCGAGGTTGAACACAAGGAGCAAATAGGAATTCAAACTCTAATATTTAGTTAAAATATAAATGAGCACAAGAATAAGACAAGAATAATGATATGTAATGAATAATCTCTACTCAAATCTAATATTCAATAAGAACATGAGTATATCAAGAGACAAAAAGAAACCTAGACAAAATAATGGTGATTTGAATCACCAATTATTAGTCTAAGCACATATGTATCAAATACTCAATAATATCAAAGCAATGAACAGTGATCAGACATCTGATTTGGAAATTAAACGACTTAAAATCATTTTGCTACAGTGTTCTTCAAAGCTTTTTCTTCTTTTTCTATTTCTTCTTTCATTCCTCTTCCGCCTTTCTTCCTTCAGCTCTTCTCCTCTTCTTTTGCCATTCTCTTTCTTCTTTTTTTCTTAGATCCTCCTTCTTCTCAGCCCTTCTTCTTTACAAACTCTTCAATGGCTAAGTGTTCAGAGGTCTACAGAGCAAAACCCCCCATACCCCACTCTCTCTCTCTCTTTCCTTCCTCCTCTTCTCTTTCTCTGATAACCGACTTAATCAAGTAATCGGATCGTGTACCAAGGTCCCGGCTTGCGAGCTTGGGTTGCAACCGAGGAGTGAAGGCAATAGGCAGGTTGGGTCAGTGAAGGGTAAGGAGGACCTCACACACTGTGTTATGAGGTGAACAACCTCTTTCACTTTTTCAATTTATATCACTTCGTCGCTTCTTTCCTTTACGATGTGGAACTAATCCCACATCCTTTCTTTGCGCACTGTTGAAGTGAAGATGTCCTTGTTTAATTGGAGTAGCTGCGTTGAAGGTGCCTCCAATTGAGGGCTTGGAGGCCTTCCTGGGCCTTGTCCGCAATGCCTGGAAGTGTCACCTAGGAGTGGGGTCGCAAGAATGGCTGCTTTAAGGTCGCGTGAAGCTTTGTCAATTGCAGTGAAGGGGCGAACACCTGAAAACAAGAACACGACCTCTCAACCATGTTAAAATAGTTCAAAAGGGTTGCTGGGGCACGTCGAATGCAATGGTGGCCGTTGCGTGGAAGATGGAGGTGTGTAGTGGTTGGTCGAAGGCGGGAATGGAGTGCGAAGGTGGGTTTGTTTGGGGGCGTGTTTGGGTGAGCGATTGGCGAAATTAGGAGAGGGATTTGGTTGGTGGAAGGATGGCAGAGCTTTTGAGGTAGGTGGCGAGGCTTGTGGTGCAGTGGAGCGGACGGAGAGCCTCGTCGGAGATGTTGCCGGAGGTGGAAACGAAGGTAGTGGGTGGTGTAGTCTAGGGGTTGAAATGAGAGTTTAAAGAGAGGGAAAGAGAGTAGGGAGGGAGAGGGAGTTATAGAACCTAACTATGGACGAAAGAGATGAGGAATTGGTGCCGGTGTGATTGTTGGCACCGAAGGGGATGAATTCTCCGATGAGGGGGACGGCGAGGAAGAAGGGGTCTGGACACCCTGGCTTTGGCCCACCAGGCGCAGACGAAGATGTGGAAGATGATAGGCCACTTGATTTGATCATCTAATGGCTGGAAGAAGGAGGTTGAAGAAGCTCGCTGGAGCTCGATTGGAGAGGGTTGGAGGTAGGGATTTGAAGAGGGTTTTGGCCCCAAACCTTGCTAGGGAATTCGACCGTGCATCAGGGGTCTTTTTATAGGCCATAGGAGGTCCTTCCAAGTTTGGAAGCTTGGGGTTCGTGCACATGTTGGATACCCACATCTCCAATGCATTCGCATGAGAGATTGGGGAAGAGCTAAGAATCATGGCCAGGTTTATTTGGAAGAGAATTCCCCAAGGAATCTCTAGTTTAATTTTGGTAATATTTGATTGAGAATCAAGCAAGAAATCCTCGCTTGAATCTCGCCGGAGCTTGGTGTGTTCACACCAATGGAGGTAGGGACCTCTTTGCAAAGAAGATGACAAATTTGTGGGGGCTGTTCGCAATAGATTTTGAAAACTGAGGGGTTAAGTGAGAGAGAAAAAGTCTGACTAGACCAAAATACAAACTAGGTCAAGATGATCTCTGATTGGGTCCAAATTTTGATACAAACCTAATTTGGACCCAAAGAATCTGATGGTAAAGTAAGGTTTAGGTTTTGACCAATTTTGACTGGGTAAATTGTGTAGAAACCTAAATTAGGGTAATTATTCGTCTAACTCTATTTTTGGTCAAAATAGGTTCTGATGGTCAAATCAATGGTACCAAACCCTAGAGAATATTTTTATATGATATTTAGAGGGTTTAGGTGAATTTTATCCTGATCAGAACCTTAGTTAATCAAGCAGGTCTATTTTTAGGGTTTCAAATGTCGTTTAATTCTCAAAACACGTGAAAATCCATTTCTGTCTGCATGAACCCACTTATTAGACATGTATGAACATTTAACCTTTAATTAGACCCTGGGAAACCCTGCGATGTTCTGCAATTAGGATATACAGTTAAAATTGTAGTTTTACCCCTGTTTTACTATATTTCTCTCAGAATGAATATGCAATGAATTATGGTCTTCTGGCGGTTATGTAGGAATATTTATCCATTGATTGTGATTAAATAAATCTAGATATGGATGATGATGACGTTATCATCATACCCCATGCCTAACTTTTGCTAGTCCCTTAGCAAAGTCTTATGGAATTAACTTAAATTCTAGACCATGCCTTTAATGCTCAGATATCTGATTTGTGCTTTTTCTTGTAGATTAGGTCAGAATGCTAATAATAGGCCTAGAGATACTCAAGTACCAACCAAGATCTAGACCTGACTAGCTTTAGCCTCAGTCCACTGTGAAGGTTTCTAAGGCCCACAGAAACTATCCTAAGGTTCATTGAACTCCGCGGTCAAAGCACCCGTGCTTAAAACATGGTTAGTCCCGATTTAGTTTGTAGTGCATTTTTGTAAGAGAGCGGGATAGAAGAATTTTTGCATTTTTGGAAAGCTTTCTCTCTCCTTTTCTTTTCTTTATTTCTAGCTTCAGATTGGCTTTAAAACACGGTCTGTATTGGATTCCTAGTCCCCACCATCAATCCTCGTAGGGTCCCTGACAATCGATGCTTTGAGATAGCACACCCATGGCAACCCCCAGAACCCTGGCTTTAGACACTTCGGGATAGTGCCACCCATGTGGTTCTGTAGCTAAACCCAGGCCCTGGCAATCGAAATTTCGTGATAATCCTGCCACCTGAACCACCACAAGGTGTTACGTGCCCCGGTAGGATATTTAGATATCTTAAGAGACAAGCACCGAGGAGATGGTATGCTATTGCGCATCTTCAAGGGGAATTTCCCGCCTCTCCACGCCGAGAACTCGTCCAAATCAACTTGTGTTTATAAGCTGCTCTTAATCTATGTAGCTTTTTCAGAATAGAACTAATGCTTTTGCGTGATTTTGATAATTAAGGGCACTGAACCAGACAGTGTGTGGATTAAGGTGCTTAGGTTACCAAGTTCTGCAAATCATAGGTCAGTTAACAAGGTTGAATAATCCTTAAGCCTTCGACCTAATACATAAGCTTCGCATTTTCCTCAACCTCTTGAGGACTATTCGGATCTTAACAGATACATGAATTTTTAAGCCTAAAAACAAGCCCAAGAGGCCTAAGATCAACACTCATACTAATCTCTGTATCTCTTAGCACTTTTGACTTTTATTTTCTTTTAATTTGGTCTATACTTTAAGTAGATCCCATAATCATTTACTAATGACTAACTCTTTTCGTTTCAAATTATTGCTCCTTTTTGAAATTTAAATCACTTCCTCTTGTCCTCCTCAAGAATGATATGTAATTAAGCTCACAAAATTTCCTCCCCTTTCCATTTTTTTTGTTCCTTTTCAATTTTTTTTATTTTTTTGGTTTTTTGAAATATGTATTTTTTATGAGAACCCTTCAGAACTTGAATTTTTATGTGTTTGCACTTTAACACCCCCCCATGCCTAAGTTTTGCAATGTCCTCATTATAAACTGGAAGATATGAAATTAGCTTGGTTGAGGGATTAGAACAAGGTAAATGGGTGGGTGAATGGGTCAGGATGACTGTTGTGGACGATTTCAAGCTTTGATATGAATATCAAAGGTGGGATTGACTGTTCTAACACTGAACTTAGAGTGCAGTAGACGTGAAGCTCAAAAGGATAATCAGAAGGATCTCGAGTTTTTTGGAATGATGGGTTGCCTCCCGTTAAGCGCTAAATTCAATGCCTTCAGTCGAGTAGAAAGTGGTCATGGAGGAGTGGTCAAATCAACAGAGTTTTGTAGAATAAGCACTTTGATCAGTAGCCTGGGTGGTCAAATCAGGTGCTTGTTCAGATCGGCAGGCTGATGATGTAGCCCAAATCCAATCAGTCTGGTGGATCGATAGATGTGGATCAGTAGATGCAGTGCCTACCAGATACTTTGAAGCTCAAACAAATATGGCAGTGAGAATTGTAGTTTTGGCTTATTCCAACCAGCCTGGTCAGAGTAGGGATCCTCGAAAGAGAATGGATCTGTGGAGGATGTGAGGTGATAGGTCTATATTAGTAGACTAATTATTTGCCTAAATAATTGTTAGATGATTGCCGAGGTTAACAAAGAGCTTGGAAACTACTGGAAAATTATTTTAAGCTCTCAAGAGGGGAATAAGTTATTTTTGTATTTACACACAACTTTCTTTTTATAGGTTCCAACAAATTGAAAATGGAGGACCTGAGACACAATGCAATGATATACTGGGGTATATTTGCAATTTATTCAAAATATCCTTATCTTCGACTGCGACAAGGGAGTCCACCACCGACCTCTCTTCCAAATATCCTTCAGGAGGCGGTGGTTGCTAAGGGGTTCAAAATCCCTTAATTCACGCTGGTGAAGAAGAACAGAATTATTGAGAATTGCCAGAGAGGATTCGTTTAAAGGAAAAGAAACCACTACGGAGGAGAGGGATGATTGGCTTCCATCTTCTTCCTCTCACCTGTACTGTGCACCCAACGAACACTGTGGAAGCTGCTTACACTGTGAACCGATGCTCTCCTCGCCTATCCTCCGTTCACCTTGATGCGGTGGTGCTTAGTGACAGAGAGCACCACCACCGCCAGCTGTGCACCCAACTTCCTCTTACTCACCGCTTTAGTCCCTGTTCATCCCCTCCACGTAGTAGAATAACCCAAACACCATCCTCGCCCTCACCCATTCTCACTGCACACCACCGTTCACTACAGCCACCACCATCATCACCCCTGCCTACTCCCCTACGTCTTCTTCTTCTTGTTCACCACTTGCAACTCAGAAAAGGACCCAAAGCCGCCGATCGTCCCTACATACCACTAGCCACTTTCGGCTGCTCCGCTCACCGCCAACACCTCCAAGAGGACAGCCACCCTCGAGCGCACCTCATCGACATTCACGAGGCAGTGGCAGAGACTTTATCGCCGCACGCCACCCACACACCGGCGGACTCAAAGCTATGCCGCTCAGTCGCCACAGACCATCTCAGCCCCCATCGTCATTGCCACAGCGAAGTTTCCACCTTCGGTCCACCACCGCGGGTAGCACCCCCAGCCATTGCCTCCACGACGCAGCTGGCAACGCCAACACTCCTCCCATGTTTTTCAATAGTGTATGTGGTATTAGATGCAATGAAATGTTGAGGCGGTGATTGAGGTTGTGGATTTTATTTATATATATTTATGTTGCTGAATTTACTCTATAGTCCCTCTCGTTCCCTCTATTCTGCGGTAAGCTCTCTCTACCTCTCATGACTAAGGTGCTTATGAAGCAAGGGAATATTGATTAGATGAAAAGCACAGGGTGTTTACCTTAATTTTTGAGGTGGCAATTTCATGCAGTATCCTTTAACTCTCTCATCCTTTATTATTTCATCTAACGAAAAGTATTGATGGGAATAAGAGACATTTAAAGAATAATCTTGCTAAGCATTTTTCTATGAAATCAAGACTAATGTGGAAACATTTGTGAGTTTATTTGGTTCGTACCTCCCTGTGGATGTGACACTCTGATTTCATGGTTAGACTACAATTTATTTAAGTTTTGATAGAGAGATTTTCCACCACGCTACTACAACGACGTATTATCCTTCTATTAGCTTAATTAATCAAGCAAATTTCTCTCTATCAAATGGCGTCGTTGCCGGGGAGGAAACACGCCTACTAATTTTTTTGGGAAATTTATATTATTTTTATGCTATTTTGAAGGTTTTTCTGAATTACTAATTGTGGATCTTTTTCTATGCAAAAACAACAAACAAACGCGACGGGCGCACATGACGGAGGCGATATTCTTGGTGGACCTTGACGCCACCTAGAGGCCAGCAACGGGTGCTTGTGGGCCTTAATCCCATGCACGCAGGCGTACGGAGGAGCCTTTTTCTGATTTAGTCATTAGATCTTAGTTTAGATAGACCTTAGACATTTAATTTTTGTCTTGTGGAGCCGTGTTAGGTATTTTTGGGAACGTGTTCCCAGTGCTTTTATTGCTTATCGCTTTTGTATGCGGGAGCGTATTTTTGGGAGCGTGTTCCCATTTTATTTAGAATATAGGATTAGTTGAATTATTTGAATATAGGTTAGTTAGTTAGTTAGATAGTTATATTAGGTTTGATTGCTTAATATTATTTAAAAAATAATAATAATATCGAACTGCCTGCTAGAAGTTGCATATCAATAGGGCGCTCATTTAGGACTGAATGAGCAGCATCTAATTTATCTTAATTGCATTGCAGACATCCCTGCATTGAAGAAAGCTAGAGTAAGGTACGTCTTTTTCTTGAGCATCAATTACCTGTCATGCATTTGCATTGGACTTAAATTCAAGACCACTAATTTTGTTTGAATCAGATTAATTCAGTGGTCATTTTGAAAATTGGGACTGTTAAGAGGTTGGACCTTAAAAATCTGTGACTTGAAATTGTGAGCAAAAGGATCTTGTTTGCGAGATTTAAAAACTCAAAATGCGAATGTGAATTGCACACCTGAGACACTATGCACATCACACATAAGGTCACTAGATAAATTTCTACCTCTCCTCTTTTGCACCACAAGGGAAGTTAGTCAGAAATCAATAAGCCTATCCAACAAGTTACTTCGGTTTCTCGTGTGTGGGCTCGATTCGAGACTTCCATCCCTTGTGAGTAGGTTGTAGGCACCAATGAAGGTCAGCTTAGGAAACGTAATTCTTGCAAAACTTGTTTGGCCACCAACTAAACATTTAATTCTAAGACCTAGAATCTACTAAAAATAGATCCCACTGTATTTGCGTTTGTTTTGACAGCGATAGAACTCTTTAGGAAGTTTCTACTTGTGTTTTGATTTCTTCTAAATCCTAAGAGAGTTAAACCTATTTGGCTTAAAGAAATGGATCGCCCTTACTCCTATCATTCAGATTATCAGAGTCAATATTTCCCATCTTTTAACTAGAATCCCATGCCCTGAGCGTATCCATCCTTTGATGGGTACAATGACAATTCATGGGATCAATCATATTCTTATCCTGGGAGTACTAGCCCGATAGCTCCCACTTTTGAGTAGAGCCTAGGAGCAGGATTTTCCAACCCTGGAATCCCTAATACTATACAAACACCCAACCCTCCCACCCTTCATGATTTTCCTTATCGAGGTTGGACCGATACCCCTAGGCAACTAGAGCCTGAAATTGACTATCCTCCCCAATTTGATAGTAGTAGTCTCTCCTCTTTTATGATAGAAATGCAAAACAACAAAAATAAATGATGGACTATATGGGAGAGATGTTGAGGAATAGTCAACAATTAAACAAAGAAATTAGATAGCTTAGCTACTCTATTACTAGTGATTCTGATCCCTACCCGTACAACCATGATCATGAAAATAATTCTGAGGAAACCAATGATAATAGGGATCTCGTTTTGAGTAGCTATCACTTAGACTCTCCCCATGAGATGCGGCCACTAGAGGAGAACGATCTTAGTGATTATCCACTCGAGCTATATTGGAGTCAAAAGAAAGGGAAGATGGTACCTCTTAAGGATCTTGACCCTGATGACAGTATTTTCCTTACCCTTGATAACCCCGGTCAAGGTCGTATTGTTCACATCACTTCCCCTATTAATCATCTGGTGGAACCCCATTCTACCTTTAGTGAGCCTAATCCTAACCCTCCACTTAGGGAATCAACACCTACCATCCAACATTCTAAGGATTTAAAGGTTCCCAATGAAGGTGACCTTAAGGAAATGGAGGATGAATTGGATCAATTTTGGTCTCAGGGGTAAAAAGAGTCTATTTTAGAGGAGGACGATAACTCGATGGAGGAACCCAGCCTTAGAATCTGGAGTGAATCACAGGGGGATTATGTGTTATTCAAGGACTTACCCCCTGAGGATATACATAATTTGGTGAAATGCAGATTCCTCCCTACTTTTGATTTTAAGAGTCATCCTCTGCAAAACTAAGAGTTGATATTGGAGGAGGACAAACACAATAGTGAGAAGCCTAGGAGAGACTCTTGGGGACAATACACATCAATTGAGGATTTATGCCCCAAAAATAACAAAGAATTATGTGATATAGGCTTACTCCAAAACATTAAGACTGATCCTCCTTCAGAAATAATTGAGGATACTAATCTAACTCCTCTCTTTACTGGTGAATCACATATACACTCCGACAAAAACTAAGTGAACCAAAAGAATCCGAGGATGAAATTATTGATAATGATTCTGTTGCTTCGACCCTGCCATCAAAGGAATGTAATTTGGAGTCCACCATTGATTCACATATACTGGAAGGTGAAAATATGACTCCGATCATTAATGCTAGGCAGGGTGACGTGAATTTTTCTACAACTGTTAGGGAGAATAGTATAGAATCTGAATGGTTGGACTTGACACAAACTAAGTCCTCCTTGGACTTAACCATTACTGCCCAACACCACAAACAACCCTTACACTCCCTAACCGATCTATGGCTTAGGTCTCTGCTCACTTACATTCTTTCTAGGGTGCATATCAGGCCAGTACATCCTCGGGTAAAATGGTGAGTGTGGATTGATGCTTGTACTTTTAGTCTCTCCATTCAAGGGTTTGAAATAATTATGTTTATATCTTTTAAAACCCTTTCTGCTTTGGAGGTTATCCTCCACTTATTCTGTTTCGGGAGGTCCCTTCTCTTGTTCCTTTTCTTAGACCTCCCTAGGTAGCCTACTAGGTTCTCTGCTTTCATGTCTTCTGGCGAGCATTTAGGATAACGTTGCATCATTAGCTCACCAACATCTGTGGCTACCCGTTTTCTAGGCCCGCGCTGTTATGCATATTTTTAGGATGTAGCACTTTCTGTTTGGAACCAGACTTACAGGTTCCTTATAAGTCTGGCTGCCGACAGAAAATGCAGCGCTTGTTGGGAGGCAACCCAGTGTTTAGAATAACACCATCATCAGGTGATTTCCTTCCTTTCTCCCCCTGTTTTAATTTTACAATGAGGACATTGTAGGATTTAGGCATAGGGGGTGCATTTTGCATTTTAGGAAGTATTCATGCATTTAGGTTAGGTGAATTAGCATAAAAAAAAAAATTCTTGAGCTGAATTTGTTAGTCCCTAGCAAAACATCTTTGTCATGGAGGTGTCATTAAAGATTTTCTTCTTAAATTGTTTCTTAAGTTTAGAATCAAGTATAGTTACTTCACTTGCACGTAGGCTGGGTAGTGGATCTTTGTAGAAAACCAATAAGTATTTTTAGTCTACTGAACCCTTGGACAGTTAAAAGGGAGTCAGGCATACTATCTTCTATTAGATCCACCTCATATTTGTGAGAAGAAAGTAGAGAGATTATTGGTGCGCTAAGTCTAGTGCAAGGACTCTTAAGTTCTGGACAATTAGATGATGATACCTCAGAGTTAGGCATAGTTTTCACTCTCTGTTCCTGTGTGCGTACATTGTGTGAATTCCTAAGAGTCACCAAATAAGGCAGTTACACAGAGATTAAGTCTTAATAAAACTATGACTATGGTGGATGGTTACTACCGTCCTTCATAGAGTCCTTGGCTGAAGGAGGGTAATAGTGTCAAAGGTTAGAAATACACTTGTCCTATCCATTTATTCCCGGTGTTGAGAGTAGGCACTTCCACCAAATAAGCTACACAATATCCTCTTGACCATCATCATTCCTAATAATGCCTCATAAATAAAAGTCTGTGTCGAGTTATATTGAATGAAAAAAAAAGAAAGAAAAAAAGAAAGAAAAGAAAAAAAAGAAAGAAAGAGAGAAATATTTATATAAAAAAAAGAAAAAAAAGGGGAAGAAAAAGAAAATAGTTCAAGTTTATAGTTTTATCTTCGTATCATTTTTTTCATTATATGTCGATGTTTTTGAGACAACAATAAAAACACCCATTGCAATCCACCAAATATGACACATACTTATTTTTCAGTATTTTTGATTGCCCGAATATTGGCTGAGGTCATCTAACTTAGTTGTAGGGTTATTAGGACTTTAATTGAAGTGTGAATGCCATGTGAGGCCACCAAACAGTGAGTACATTTACTAAATCTGGTGAGATTTGTGATCTCAGAAAGAAAAGAAGGAAAAGAGTGAGCACCAAGGAACATCAAGAGAGCATAGTTGTTTAACCTCTCTCTGGGTTGACTCATTTGATAGTCTGAAGAGTTAGAGTCTGTAGTACTAGATTACAGGTAGTACCAGATGAGTGTGAACCACCAAATATAAATCCATTCAACTCAGTATCTCCTACCTAAGCTAAAAAGCCAGGGTTAAACTACAGATTATTTTCTGCTTTATTCCCGAGGGAAGAAGTTGCCTATCCGAATAAAATGTTTACGAAGGGATAAGTACGAACTGTAAATGTAAGTTGGCTTTTCACTTGAATCTGTTACCTAGGCTATTATCACTTCACAATTGCTTGGATCTCTAAGTTTTTGGAATAAGGGAAGAAGAAATCTTTTGGTTACTTCTATTGTTTTTCACTTTTTGCTAAAGACTAGTAAAATTTAGGCATGGGGGTATTTGATAGGTCTATATTAGTAGACTAATTATTTGCCTAAATAATTGTTAGATGATTGTTGAGGTTAACAAAGAGCTTCGAAACTAATAGAAAATTATTTTAAGCTCTCAAGAGGGGAATAAGTTATTTCTATATTTACACAACTTTCTTTTTGTAGGTTCCAACAAATTGAAAATGGAGGACCTGAGACACAATTCCATGATATACTGGGGTATATTTGCAATTTATTCAAAATATCCTTATCTTCGACGGTGACAAGGGAGTCCACCACCGACCTCTCTTCTAGGTATCCTTCAGGAGGCAGTGGTTGCTAAGTGGTCAAAATCCCTTAATTCACGCCGGTGAAGAAGAATAGAATTGTTGAGAATTGCCAGAGTGGATTCGTTTAAAGTAAAAGAAACCACTACGAAGGAGAGGGATGATCGGCTTCCATCTTCTTCCTCTCACCTGTACCGTGCACCCAACAAACACTGTGGAAGTTGCTTACACTATGGACCGATGCTCTCCTTGCCTATCCTCCGCTCACCTTGATGTGGTGGTGCTTAGTGACAGAGACCACCACCACCGCCAGCCGTTCACCCAACTTCCTCTTCTTCACCACCTTAGTCCCTGTTCATCCCCTCCACGCAGCAGAATAACCTAAACACACCATCCTAACTCTCACCCATTCTCACCGCACACCACCGTTCACCACAGCCACCACCATCATCACCCCTACCTACTCCCCTACGTCTTCTTCTTCTTCTTGTTCACCACTTGCAACTTAGAAAAGGACCCAAAGCCGCTGATCGTCCCCACGTGCCACCAGCCACTTCCGGCTGCTCCGCTCACCGCAAACACCACCATGAGGACAGCCACCCTCGAGCGCACCTCATCAACATTCATGAGGCAGTGGCAGAGACTTTACCGCCTCATGCCACCCACACACCAGTGGACTCAAGGCCACGCCGCTCGGTCGCCGCAGACCATCTCAGCCCGCATTGTCATCGCCACAGCGAAGCTCCACCTTCGGTCCACCTCCACCAGCAACACCCCCAGCCATTGCCTCCACGACGCAGCCGGCAACGCCAACACTCCTCCCCTGTTTTTCAACAGTAGATGTGGTATTAGATGCAATGAAATGTTAAGGCGGTGATTGAGGTTGTGGATATTTATTTATATATATTTATGTTGCTGAATTTGCTCTATAGTCCCTCTCGTTCCCTCTATTCTACGGTAGGCTCTCTCTACCTCTCATGACTAAGGTGCTTATGAAGCAAGGGAATATTTATTAGATGAAAAGCACAGGGTGTTTACCTTAATTTTTGAGGTGGCAATTGCATGCAGTATCCTTTAACTCTCTCATCCTCTATTATTTCATCTAACGAAAAGTATTGATGGGAACAAGAGACATTTAAAGAATAATCTTGCTAAGCATTTTTCTATGAAATCATGACTAATGTGAAAACATTTGTGAGTTTATTTGGTTTGTACCTCCCTATGGATGCGACACAATGATTTCGTGGTTAGACTACAATTTATTTAAGTTTTGATAGAGAGATTTTCCACCATGCTACTACAACGACGTATTATCCTTCTATTAGCTTAATTGATCAAGTGAATTTCTCTCTATCAGAGGTCCCTACGATAGTGATCAGAGAAGGATGGGACGTGATTTGCAGTCTGATCGATGCCTAAAACCCGATTAAAAGATGAAGAATCATATGCGACCGGATCATCGAGAGGAGAATTAGAGTAGAAATTGAGTCCTGTGGCGGGTTGGGGTTGAAAATGGGTTTTTGAAGGCTCTGTATGAGGGTTTGAAGAGGTGGCTTCCTTCAAAACTATGTGAGTTGAGGGCTCCTCTAGAAAGGTTTCAAAAGTGGGTTCATCTAGAGAGTCCTCATAATGGCCATCAAAATCACATGTAAATGCCTGGAGAGTGCTTATAAGATCATGAAAATCTAAGTCAATAAAAGATTCGAACGTTGGATTGCAGACACTCTTGGCACCTGTTGTTTCTAATTCTTGAAGATAAAAAAGGATTGATTCCATCTCAATGGAACCTGATTTTGAATCAATGATCTCGAGATTAGGGATCTCAAAGTCAGCGTCGAAGAACGGATCATGGATGCTGAGGTCGTAGATGGATTCGTAGTCATCTGGAAACAAAGGTTTTCTGAAATCAGAGTAAGATTCAAAATCATAGGAGAGCTTGTGAAAATTGTGTTCTGAATTCAATTTGAGATCAGAGGTTCCACCACAGAAAGGATCAAAATGAGTAGAATCAGCAACTTGACTTGGATCTAACCTATTTTCAAATTCTGAACTCAAAAAGGTTTCCTTATTAAGCATGGGCTCAGGTTCTTGGCTCGTAGGGAAGACCCAATCGATTCCCAACTCTTCCAACTCCTCGATTTTGTATCATAGATCGATGTGACTTTCGAAAAATCAAGTTGTGTCTCTGAGGAGGTTGGAGAGGTGTATTCATCAAATACATGCCTTAAATCATATTGTAGATTCGAAATTTGCTTCCATCATTTTGGGCCTCATGATTATTGCAAATAGGCTCGAATCTAGATTCTAGGTTAAGGATAAGGATTGGATCACTAGAATCTAGGTTGGGTTCTATTGGGATGTCAGAATTATTCTCGAGAATCACCTTAACAGAATAAGGGGCAGAATTTACATCCTCGAGATGTTCTGTTTTATGTTCATCATCGTAGGCATCAAGGAAATCTAAGTTTGGTGAACCAGGCTCTTGATTTTCTAGGGCTCGCTCGAAATTTGGAGCACTTGCAATTGGATCCTCCCAACCCTCATTAAGATCAGGAATGTAAGTGCTATGAAATTCGAATCTGAATTCATCTGGGTTGGGGGTCCATAACAACTATGATCATCAAACCTGGGATTTGGGAAACTATGTGGGTCATTGGAATTACTCCAAGATGTCGTATTAACTTCTGACGGGTACTTTTGATCAATGGATCTATATAACCTATTCATCAATTCTCCCCATTTTTTCAAAAAATTCTAGAGTTCTTCTGGAACTGAAGGATTTGACCAATATTGTAGACAATCGTTGTGTAATTTCACCAATTCAATGTGTTTCACTAAGAGATTATCCCTGGTTGAATTGTGGTTTAGTTGTATCCATATTATCTCTATACTGTTCAAAATGTGGTCCATTGTTTTCTTGAATTTATCCTGAATGTCCCTTTTACAATATTCGTCATGGTGTCTATAAGCATTCTCAATTATCTTTTCTTTCATGCTCATTTGGGACTTGGGTTTCCTAAATAGTCTTCCTAGATTGCTAGGTTGCATTTTCAAATCAGGTGGTGGAATCAAGATGTAGAATCAAATCAGGTTCAAATTGGAGCTGATTAGCTCTGAAAGAAATCTCCAAGAAGATCTAATGAGGCCTCTTAGGTTAAAAACCTAATGACCTTCTTGTGTATGTGCTTTAAATAAAAGGGATGAGGTACTAATTGTGAAATTGATCCAATCAAGGCACCCAAAGATTTTTGGATGACTAAGATAGTTTCGAGGCGGATGATACCTCTAAATCAGAAATTCGTACACTTGAGAATTACCTGGGCAACTAGGAAGGGAGAGCCCCGCAAAGACCCCTACACGGTAGAGCGTCCCCACGGGTTACAGGGTTTCCCCCACCTAACCTTCCTTGTCACTACGGTTCCAAGTAGACCGGAATGTACGAGCTTAAGACCTTAAGTCTACCAATTTTATTCCTAATTTGTGCCTTGAGTTTCACTTGATTAGAAGTTGATTTGACTTGTGACCTAATTTGGAGGTTGGTTGGCCCACAATGTAGATCAACTTCACCTGACGCACCCTAAAGATGGTAGAATGAAATCTAGGTCAAGACCTAAAAATCACCCTGAATTGACTCTCAGGCTATTAGGTCCACACTTTTAGGGTTAAAGTGAATCTTAGAGCCTGATTTTTAGGGTTTGAATGCTTAGATCTTTTCAAACAGGGGCTTGGGTAGCATACAAATGCGGGAGTGTTTATTTTCTTTTATGCAGGAAAATGTGAACTAGCACTTTAAACCCTAATGTTGAAACCCTGATTGGCTCTATTCCAAGTCCAATTTAATCTTAAAATGTTCACCTTGGGCTTCAAGCAAGAAGTGTCTTAGCCCAACGTGATTTACAAATTAAGCATAGTCTTTAATAGGTAAAGGCAATTTGGGTAGGGAATTCTAAACAAAATCATTTCAAGCTTTCAATCAGATATTGATTTTTTTTGCAAATCAAGAAAACTTGCCTCTTTAATGATAATTACTATGAAAATAAGGCAGGTGATTCCTAATTGATTTTATTTCCTTTTTTTTGTCTTCCCAAGATTAAGAGATTGATTAGGGAAGAAAAAGAGATTACCTACCTCGGGAGTGGTTGATTTGCATGGAAGATCGCCTCGTGGTGTACCTTGCAAAATCACAAGAAATCAAACAAGACAAGTTAGTGCTCAAATATAATCAAATAAAGCAAAGAATAGTGGTGAATTGCGTGTTGCTCCCCAGCAACGGCGCCAAAATGTTTACGAGCTAAATGAGGGGTGTAAAATATTCGTTTGTTGTAGTAAATCCTCAATCACTAGTCAACAAATACAATTTATTACTCGAATTTAAGTCTGAGGTCGAACACAGGGAGCAAATAGAAATTCACACGCTAATATTTAGTTAAAATGTAAATAAGCATAAGAATAAGCTAAGAATAATGATATGTAATGAATAATCTCTACTCAAATCTAATATTCAATAAGAACATGGGTATATCAAGAGACAAAGAAACCTAGACAAAATAATGGTGATTTGGATCACCAATTATTAGTCTAAGCACATATGTATCAAATACTCAATAATATCAAAGCAATGAACAGTGATTAGACGTCTGATTTGGAAATTAGATGACTTAAAATCGTTTTGCTATAGTGTTCTTCAAAGCTTTTTCTTCTTCTTCTATTTCTTCTTCTTTCTTTCCTCTTCTGCCTTTCCTCCTTCAGCTCTTCTCCTCTTCTTCTTCTGCCTTCAGCTCTTCTCCTCTTCTTCTGCCTTCAGACATGGCTCCTCTTCCTTCTACCTTTCTCTTTCTTCTTTCTTTCTCAGATCCTCCTTCTTCTCAGCCCTTCTTCTTTACAAACTCTTCAACGGCTAAGTGTTTAGAGGTCTATAGAGCAAAATCCCCCATACCCCGCTCTCTCTCTCTCTTTCCTTCCTCCTCTTCTCTTTCTCTGATAACTGGCTTAATCGGGTAATCGGATCGCGTACCTGGGTCTAGGGCTATGGGCATGGGTCGCAGCAGAGGAGTGAAGGCACTAGGCGAGTCGGGTCAGTGAAGGGTAAGGAGGACCTCACCCTCTGTGTTATGTGGCGAATAACCCTTTCACTTTTTCAATTTATATCACTTCTTCGCTTCTTTCCTTTACGATGTGGGACTAATCCCACATCCTTTCTTCGCGCACTATTGCAGTGAAGATGTTCTCGTTCAATTGGCGTAGCTGCGGTGAAGGTGCCTCCAATTGAGGACTTGGAGGCCTTCCTGGGCCTTATCCACAGTGCCTGGAAGTGTCACCTGGGAGCGGGGTCACAAGAACACCTGCTTCAAGGTCGCGTGAAGCTCCAACAATGGTGGTGAAGGGGCGAACACCTGAAAACAAGAACATGGCCTCTTGGCCACGTTAAAATAGTTCAGAAGGGTCACCGAGGCACGACAAGTGTGGTGGTGGTCGTTGCATGGAAGATGGAGGTGCGTAGTGGTCAGTCGAAAGTGGGAATGGAGTGCGAAGGTGGGTTTGTTCGGGGGCATGTTTGGGTGAGCGATTGGCGAAATTGGGAGAGGGCTTTGGTTGGTGGAAGGATGGTGGAGCTTTTGAGGTAGGTGGCGAGACTTGCGGTGCGGTGGAGCGAACGGAGAGCCTCGTCGGAGATGTTGTTGGAGGTGGAAACGAAGGTGGTGGGCGGTGTAGTCGAGGGGTCGAAACGAGAGTTTAAAGAGAGGGAAAGAGAGTAGAGAGGGAGAGGGAGTTATAGAACCTAACTACGGACGAAAGAGATGAGGAATTGGTGCCGTTGTGATTGCTGGTGCCGGAGGGGATGGATTCTCCGATAGGCCACTTGATTTGACTGTCTAATGGCCAGAAGGAGGTTGAAGAAGCTTGATGGAGCTCGATTGGAGAGGGGTTGGAGATAGGGATTTGAAGAGGGTTTTGGCCCAAAACCTTGCTAGGGAACTCGACTGTGCATCAGGGGTCTTTTTATAGGTCATTGGAGGTCCTTCCAAGCTTGGAAACCAAGCTGGGAAGCTTGGGGTTCACGCACATGTCGGATACCCACATCTCCCATGCATTCGCATGAGAGATTGGGAAAAGAGTTAGGAATCATGTTCGGGTTTATTTGGAAGAGAATTCCCTAAGGAATCTCTAGTTCAATTTTGGGAATGTTTGATTGAGAATCGAGTGAGAAATCCTCGCTCGAATCTTGTCAAAGCTTGGTGTGTTCACACCAATGGCAGTAGGGACCTCTTTGTAAAGAAGATGACAAAGTTGGGGGGCTATTTGCAATATATTTTGAAAATTGAGGGGTTAAGTGATAGAGAAAAAGTCTGACTGGACCAAAATGCAAACTAGGTCAAGATGATCTTTGATTGGGTCCAAATTTTGGTAAAAATCTAATTTGGACTCAAGGAATCTGATGGTGCAGTCAAATTTAGGTTTTGACCAAGTTTGACTAGGTAAATTACGTAGAAACCTAAATTTGGGCAATTGTCCCTCTAAGACTCTATTTTAGGTCAAAATGGGTTTTGATGGTAAAATCAACGGTACCAAACCATAGAGAATATTTTTCTATGATTTTTATAGGGTTTAGATGAATTTTATCCTGACTAGAACCTCAGTTAATCATGCGGGTCTATTTTTAGGGTTTCAGACGTCACTTAATTCTCAAAACGCGTAAAAACCTGTTTCTGTCTGCATGAACCCACTTATTAGACATTTATGAACATTTGACCTTTAATTAGCCCTTGGGAAACCCCACGATGTTCTGCAATTAGGATATACTATTAAAATTGGAGTTTTACCCCTATTTTACTGTATTTCTGTCAGAATGAATATTGAATGAATTATGGTCTTCTGGTGGTTATGTAGGAGCATTTATCCATTGATTGTGACTAAATAAAGCTAGATATGGCTGATTATGATGTTATCATCAATTAATTGGCATCTCATCAAATCCTGTCTGATTGGCCGAAGGCCAAGAAAGACAAATTGCTTTCTGATGCCAAGTACTACATGTGGGAAGACCCGTACCTCTTTCGCATTGGTGCTGATCAGATCATTAGACAATGCATCCCGGAAGCAGGAATTCAGGACATCTTGTCCTTATACCATGACCAGGCATGAGGCGGACACTTCTCCAGACATAAAACCGCAACTAAAGTCCTTCAGTGCAGCTTTTATTAGCCCACGATCTTCAAAGATGCACATGATTACTATAAGGCATGTACTCGTTGCTAGACCTTGGGCAACATGAGCCACCGCGATATGATGCCTTTACAGCCGATTCTCGTGTGCGAAATCTTCGATATATGGGGGATTGATTTCATGGGCCCCTTTCCCAAATCAGATGGCTTTGAATACATTCTCTTCGCTATGGACTACGTGTCCAAATGGATCGAAGCTATCCTGACCTGAACCAATGATCATAAGGTGGTAATCAAGTTCATTCATCAGCACATCTTCTCACGATTCGGTGTCCCACGCGTAATTATCTCTGATGGAGGGACCCATTTCATGAATACATAGTTTAGATCCCTAATGACAAAGTATGGGGTGTCGCACCGAATCTCGACTCCTTATCACCCCCAAACCAAGGGACTGGTAGAACTATCAAATAGGGAGATCAAGAAAATCCTTCAAGTCACTGTTCGCCCTGATGGGAAAGATTGGTCAGCCCACCTTCCAAAAGCTTTGTGGGCCTATAGGGCCGCCCACAAAACCCAATTAGGTATGTCTCCATTCAGATTCATGTACAGGAAGGCATGTCACCTACCCGTCGAAATGGAGCACAAAGCCTATTGGGCAGTATGGAAGTGCAACCTAGATCTTTTTAAGGCTAGAACCCACCGACAATTACAAATGAGTGAGATCGAGGAACTACGCAATGACACATACTAGAACTCGCGAATTTACAAAGAATGGTTTAAAGCCTTTCATGACAAGCACATATCAAGAAAAACTGTTGATCCTGGTTAGAAGGTCCTACTCTTTGATGCCAAACTCAAACTATTCCTAGGAAAACTCAAATTAAAATGGATTAGACCATTCCTTGTCTGACATGTTTTTGGAAATGGGGTTATAGAAATTAGTGAACTCAGCCTTGATTCTAAACCATTTATCGTGAACGGTCAAAGACTCAAACCATTCATTGAACTCACTGACACAAACTTGGCTGAGTTATCTTTTAATCTTCATTCTCCTTGAGCTTATTGTGCCCAGCTGATGGCGTTAAACTTAGTACTTAATGGGAGGCAACCTGTTATCTTTTTGAAAAACCCAAAATCCTTTTAACGTAACCCTTTGCTAAATTCATATTGTACTTTAGGGTTCATCCATTAGAACAGCCAATCCTACCTTTGGTATTCGTACTAGAGTTTGAAATTGTCCGCAACAGTCACCCCGACCCGTCCATCCACCCTTTGACCCTGTTCTAATGTACGATCTAAGTTGAAATCGAACCCGCCTAATTTACAATGAGGACATTGCAAATCGTAGGCATGGGGGGTATTAAAATGCAAAATGTCGTGAAAATCAAATCTCGAAAGGATTTCAAAAAAAAAAAAATGGAGGCTGAGGAAAAAGAAGATCCACTTGAGAGAAAAATGAAGAAAAGGAGGGGAGGAAACAAAAAGAAAAAAGAAATGAGCAAAAAGATAAAGAAAAAACTTGAGTCCCTTCAAAATAATATGGAACTTACCTAACTTCTAGGTTGGATCGAATGATGAATTAAGACTTGGAAGGCTAAAACTTAAGGGATTAATGGCGAATACTGACCTTAGGCCTCTTAGATCTGTTCTGAGATGTAAACACTCACGTACTTGTCAAGATCTGGATTAATCCTCAAGAGGTTGAGGAAAATGCAAAGCTTGTATATTAGGTCTAAGGCTTAGGAATTATTTGGCCCTGTTAACTGACTTCTGATTTGCGGGACTCGGTAACTTGAGCACCCTAAAATCACACACAGTCTGGTTTAGTGCGCTTAAATATGAAATCATGCCAAAAGGCATTTATGCTATTTTGAAAATGATCCTAAGATCTAGATTAGGACGGCTAAAAAACACAAGTTAATTTAGATGAGTTCCCGACGTGGAGAGGCGGGAAATTCCCTTCGAAGATGCACAATAACATATCGTCTCCTCGATGCTTGTCTCCTAGGATATCTAATCCTACCAGGGGCACGTAAGCACCTTGTGCTGGTTCAGATGCCATGAGCGGCATTATTGCTAGGGTCTGAATTTAGCTACAGAATGACATGGGCGGCACTATCCCGAAGTGTCGAAAGCCAGGGTTCTGGGGGTTGCCATGGGCGATGCTATCTTGAAGCATCGATTGCCAGGGACCCTACGAGGATTGATGGTGGGGACAAGGAATCCGATACAGAACATGTTTAAGGCCAATTTGAGGTTGGATCTAAGGAAAATATAATGAAAAGAAAAAGAGAGAGAAAGCTCTCCAAAAATGAAAATCTTCTTCTTTCCCTCTCTCTCTTACAAAAAATGCACTGGCAAACTGAACCTGGGCTAACCATGTTACAAGCACGAGTGCTTTAACAGCTGGGTCCAACGAACCTTAGGATAGTTCTTGCGGGCCTTAGAAACATTCGCGGTAGACTGAGGCAAAAGTTAGTCAGGTCTAGATCTGGGCTAGTACTTGAGTACTCTAGCCCTATTGTTGGTATTAAGATTTGATTCCTAAAGATACGGTTTAGTAGGGCATCCTGATAGTTACATCAGACCTAGATAACTAGTTTGATCCATTGAATTTTGCTAAGGGCCTAGCAAAGCTAGGCATGGGGGTATGATGGGAACACCATCATGAGTCATAACTAGCTCAATTTGGTCTAAAAATGTTAATAAAACCTCCAACATGTCCATCAGAAGGTCTTAAGGGCACATTGTGTTGTTTTAGGAAGAAAAGAATAATACAAGGTTATTTATGTAAAATTAACAACCTTCCACAAATACAGAATAACTACGTGGTATTTAGGGGTTTATTAAAGGTCATATGGTCATTGATGTCTAACAAGCTGGTTTGTGCAGAATAAAATGGGTTTTCACACATTTTAAGAATTAATGAACATTTAAAACCCTAAAAACAGACCCGCTTAATTTACTGAGATTTTGGTCATAATAAAATTCACCTAAACCTTATAAAAATCATATAAAAATATTTCCTAAGGTTTGGTATGTTTAATTTGACCATTGGAACCCAATTTGACCTAAAATAAAGTCTTAGACAGATAATTGCCCTAATTTAGGTTTTTACATAAATTACCCAATCAAACTTAGTCAAAACTAAAATCCAACTTTACCATTAGATTCCTTGGGCCCAAATTAGGTTTGTGCCAAAATTTGGGCCGAATCTGAGATCATTTTGACCTGGTTTGCATTTTGGTCGAAGTCTGACTCTTGTTCTCTCAAATAGCCCCTCAGCTTTTGAAATCTTTGCAAAAAGCCCCCCAACTTTTTCATCTTCTACTAAAAATAGTCCTTTCCACCATGATAGGTCAACCAACCTCCAGGCAAGCTTTGACCAATAGAAATCCTACTCAAATCTCAATCAAATCCTACCAAATTTGGTGGGATTGATATTCACACCTAGGGAAGCCTATTGGGATTATTTCCAACTCCTAAATCTCTCTGATTCGTCTGTGCGAACCCACGAAATAAGTGAGGTTCCTCTTGAATCCTAAGTAAGCTAATGGAGCTTGTTTCTTGTTCTAAGAGCTCCCCTAAGCCCTATAAAAGACCTCCCATGCCTGCCTTACCTCCTTAGCGAGAAATTGAGCCAAAATCTACCCTTCTTCCATATCTGGCTCGCTCCACCTCGCTCCGGTGACTCTCCCCCTTCGGCTTCTTCTCTGGCCACCATGTATGATAGGTGATTGCACAACAATCATGCAACCTAAATCACCTTAATTAAGCTAGATCCTAGCATAACTTAGGATTAATGCATTCATAGGCATCGTAATTTGCACCATAGCTAGTTTATTAGTCACATAGATAATATCGTAATTTCATGACCTAAAAGTGAGATGATTTTAATTGCAGATGATTCGAAGCCACAGATGTCAGATTAGATTGGATAGATCAGATCAGAACAACGACGGGAGTCCAACGCTTCCGAAATCGTCTCGATCAGACAACCAGGGCACCTTGTGCAGTCCATAAAAGAATGGGGATCGTAAAGCCAAAGGACAAAGATCTGAGCCTTAGATGAAGAATCTAACCGTACAGATGAATTCGGATCGATGATCGTAGTTCGACGACGTAAAAATCAACTTGATCAGAGGTCTACATCACCATATACAAGGAAAAGAAGATAAACGGCCTTGATGGCGCCATGTAGTGCCATCACAGCCGCTCCCTCACCACCGCCCCATCTAGGAAGGTTGCACCGCACACTGTGGGCCGTTGGATCTTCATCCAACGGTCACGAGTGAGGCACATCACCCGCCTAGATCGGATAAGCATAAATAAAAACAAACAAGTATATATAATAGAAGTTTTACGTAGCGTGTTGGCTTACGAACACGTGTGTGGAAGCACGTAATGCACGTTCGAGCCGTTCGCTGTGCGAAATTGAGTAGCATTGGGTGTGCGGGTGTAGGCAGGCGCAATTACGCGATCAGAGGGCGGAGGCGCGATGACATGGCGCGATTAGAGCCTGCCGCGGGCGGACGCGCGATTGCATGCATTTTGCGAGATTAGGAAGGCGAGGCAAGTGCGCTGAGGATCAAGTGCTGAAAAGGGCCTTTCAGGCGCATGTGCGGAGAGAGGTTGTTGCAGCAGGCACGCGAGGAGGAAGTGGGGTCGTGCGATTGTGATCCAAGGGTGCAACGGGTGCCACATGTCAGCCGGGGATTAAATCCACGTGATGGAGGCGAATTTGAAGTCTTTTTGAGACCAGATCGGATCCGTTGATCTCCCAATCAACAAATCTGATCAAATAGGAGTTGTTACATGAGATTAAGGGCTAAAACACCCTTTTTTCCCTCCACAAAAGTTATAAAAGAAGGCCTAGGGCCCCCCAGTTGAAGCATCTCTCTCTCCCATCAACTCCAGATCTCTTCTACTGCCTTCTCTGCAATTCTTCGTCCCTCTACAACTCTGTCCCAGCGCTCTGGATTTGAGGTGCTGCCACATCTCGCACAAGCATCCCACAAGCTGCATCGTCTCTCTGCCTCTTATCTCTCTCTCTCTCACACACTCTCTCTCTATTTATCTTTACTTTTTGCATAGCAATTTCTATTGTGAAAAACTTTTTATCAATGCAATGAAATTTGATCTTATGGATATCTGATGCCTCTTTATACATATATACATATATAAATACCGTTAGAACTAGTTTATTGAAAAGCTTCTATTAAAAATCGAGATTGCCTCCCTGTGAACGACCTGGTACTCATTGGAGTTTTATAAATTTATTTGTCGACGCATTTTTGTACTATACTACAACTGAATAATATTTTAAAATGTGAATTATGCATCGAACAAGATGGCACTGTTGCCAGGGAGGCAATGGAAATTTTTGAAACCTTTCTTCATAGTGCTTATTTGAGATTTCTAACCTATTCTATTTGCGTTTACAAGAAGTGTAGAAATCCAAGAGAAAGACGCAACAAACGGGGAAATTGGAGGTTCAAATATCAAGTAAGTACCCATAGTTTACATTAGTTAGATCTAGGATTTGCTTGAACCCTATGATTAGTTAGAATTTGTTTGCTTATTAAAAAAGAAAAATTTTCTCTCTTGATTTTCGGGCTGAAATAAGGTTTTACCTTAAAAATTCAATTCTCGGTGATCTGTATGTCCAAAAATTTTCAAATTTTTACTGGACGTATATTTCAAAGTTAGGAACAACATATCTAAATTTCATGGTAATCAAAGTTATAGAAAAATTTCAAAAATTTGTGTACTGATTTGTTATCAATACAGTTATTGTTCCTGATTTTTCAGAGTTCAAAATATCATAAGAAATTTGTACAACTTTGATTGACTTGAAATTTGAGGCACTAAATTTCTGAGATAATAAAAAATTTAGGAAAAATGTAAAAAAATTATTCATTACATGTTTGATTGCACAGGTTATCCAATCGCTAACTGGGGGTCAAAATAGACTACAAAACCCCCAGTACACTTTAAATCAGAAAAAAATAGAAAACATTCATTGAAAATTCATGAAAAATATTTTCTGAGTGTCTAGTTAGTGGTGCAAGAAGGCCAATTGATTGCATTGCTTGGGTCGCACCACTCATCTAATTTTTGGACTTAAAAGAATCATTTAGAACTATCTGCGCTTAAGGTTTCACATTAAGGATAGAGCACACCTGCATCTCCATACTTAAAGGAAATCTATCAAACAAATTAGGATTTGCAAAACTTTTGTGTGCCTCATCAGAACCTTGGTTGAAAATATTTAATGAAGTGAACCCTAAAACATGTTAACACAAGCATTTGAATCTTAAAATTCACTTCATTAAGAAAAATTGCTTGTGAACCCTTTTTGCCTGTGCACTTCACATCTCTGAAATCAATCTTATGGGTAAACACCCCCCTAACGCCCATCATATTCCAAAAACACATCAAACCCAAGCTTAAAATTGAGTAGACGTGCCCTAGGCAGGACTAATAGACTTGGGGACTTGAAACTAGATTGGGCTAAAGTTAAGGCCTTGTCTACTTGGACCCACTGGTGACAAGAAAGGTCGGTGTGGTAACCGTGTTAACCCTTAGTGGTGTCCCACCGTGCGGGGTGTCCTAAGGGGTCCCACCCTTCTGGATAGCTAAGTAATTCAAGAGTTGATCTAACCCAGTCGTGTTTTGGGGAGCCAGGATCAGGTCTAATTAGGGTTGACACTCTAAGGACCAGTTTGATTGCTTGCATTGAGTGGGTGGGGTTTCTCTCATCTGCCTTCTCCTTCTTATCTACAGGCATTCTTCTGGTGTATGCAAGGTAGAAGATCTCAAAATATTGATTTGCTACCACCATTAGAAAGAAATCCTAGGAGAAGACCTATTTATCTAGGATCTGAATTTGAACCCTCTGCAATGGCTAGTCACCACGAGGAAGAGATTGATGAACAAAATCTGGATCCTATGACTCTCTTACAAAGGTAGATCACTAAGTAGGGCCAGCATCATGACCGATAGATGGAAGTCATAGTGCAGGCCATCACTTGACTTCAAAATGGAAGGGCAGACTAGCTCCTCCGTGACTTTTACAACCCTCTTAATGCCCAGCTTGAACCCTTTGTTAGGGTACCTCAAGATGGGGAAGACTTTGAACTCAAACCTCAGATCATTAACTTGATTCCCTACTTCCATGGTCGTGAGTTAGATGACCCCTTCCACCACCTTGAAGAGCTCCTACACATAGGAAGGACCTTTGGCCCTAGGAACATGAATGAAGGTACCCTGATGATGAAGATGCTCCCATTCTCTTTGAAAGATAGAGCTGCACATTGGTTGAGAACAATTGGTAGACCAATCCTAACTTGGGAAGACCTGAGAAGCACATTCCTAAAGAAATTCTTCCCCGTAGGAAAAACTAATGCCCTTAGATGTGCCATAACAACTTTTAAGCAGAACCCCGGGGAACAACTACATGAGGCTTGGGAGAGGTTCAATGATTTAGCTAGGAAATGCCCCCATCATGGGATTCTGAAGTGGCACTTGGCCCATATTTTCTATTATGGGTTGAGTGATAATCTAAAGAATTTTTTTGATGCGGCATGTGGGGGCAATTTCCTGAGTCAAGATGCTGAGGGAGCCTTTCAATTATTTGAAAATATGAGTGAAAATTCCCTCAACAAAGCCTCAATGTCTGCCTTTAACAGAGCTAATCAACCAAGAAGCAGTGTTTATGAAGCTAACAATAATTCAAACTCGGTTGATTTAGAGCTAATTGCGTAATGATTAGACAAGATGGAACTCGTGGGAAAGAACGTAGAAAATTTGGATAAGAAGCTGGGTAACCTTCTAAAAGGTGGGAGTTCCTTAGGTATACAATCTAGATTAAACCCTATGCCTACCCAAGGAATGAATATGTTAACCCACAACCAACTCCCCAATCCACTAGGTCAGAAATCAATGCACAACATCAATGACCTAATAATGACTCCACCCATGAGCCAACTATACTTGGACCCATCTCTTTCTGGGTGCCAAGGAGGGACTTTGATGCCCTCGAATTCTAAACTAGGCAGCTCGATGCCTAGTTGTCCTGAGGATGTGAATGCACTCCAGGTTACACTAGAAATGAGCCTTATTCAAACCTTACAACCCTGGATGGCGCAACCATCCTAACTTTGCTTTGTCAAGTCAGAAACTCGCCCAGGGTCCTAACTTGACTAAGCCAAACACTTATGGGCAACCTAGTAGGTTACACAACCACGCACATATCAACCACAACCTACTTAGGAAAACCAGCCCTTTGATTTGAATCTGGTCCTCAAAGAAATGCAAGAGATGAATCTGAGACATAAGGAAGAGATGAATCAATTGAGGACAGAACTAATGGGACGACTAGACCAGCTAGTTGATATTAGACAACACGGGATGCTACCATCCCAACCCGTCCCCAACCTAAGAAATTTTAATAGGCTTAACCAAAGCAACACACAGGAGTAATTTAACTTGCTCCCCAGCACCGACCTGGTTTTGCCAACCCTAGTCAGTCTCCACCTATTTTGCAGAACCCACCTCAACTTTTCAATCATAACACCTTTGCAGGTGCAATAACCTTGAGAAGTGGGAGACAGACCCAAGATCCTTACCACTCTAAATCTAGACCTAGACAAGATCTTGAGGAGCCCAAATTTGACCTAGGAAATCAAGAAGACAAGGATCAGGACCTAAACACTCATGATTTCTCACAAGCATCCCACAAGTAGCGTCGCCTCTCTGCCTCCTTTTCTCTCTCTCTTTATCTATCTCTACTTTTTGCATAGCAAATTCTATTGTGAAAAACTCTTTATCAATGCAATGAAATTTGATCTTATGGATATCTGATGCCTCTTTATACATATATACATATATAAATACCATTAGAACTAGTTTATTGAAAAGCTTCTGTTAAAAATCAAGATTGCCTCCCTGCGAACGACCCGGTACTCATCGGAGTTTTATAAATTTATTTGTCGACGTGTTTATATGCTATACTACAACTGAATAAACTTTTAAAACACGAATTACGTGCTATACTCATGATTTCTCTCAAGCACTCTTTTTTTGAAGACTTGAACAAACCTAGGAAAAGGAAGCCCAATCCATCTAAGGAGTGGCTTGATATTTTTGAACAAGTCTAGGTGAACATACCACTCCTTGAAGCCATTGAGAATATCCCGACCTGTGCAAAATTTTTGAAGGAAATGTGCACACCTAAATGTTAGGCCAAAGTAGCAAAAAGGGTAGTATTATTCGAACAAGTATCCTTAGAAACCTACCCTAAAAACAAAATGACCCAGGAACCCCTCTAATTTCGTGTGTTATTGGAGATACCACTTTTGATAGGGCTCTATTAGTTTTAGGTGCCTCCATAAATCTGATCCCTACCATGTTATATGAAAAATTCAACTTTAGAGAGCTAAAACGTACTGAGGTCACATTGATCGATCTGTGACCACACCAAGGGGGATTAATGAAGATATAATTGTCAAGGTCCGTGATTTTTATTTCCTAGTATATTTCTTAGTCCTTGACATGGAGGTACCAGAAAATTTGAACACCCTGATAATCCTTGGAAGACCCTTTTTAGCCACTGCCAAGGCAAACATTGATTGTGAATCTAGTAATATGGAAATCAAATTCGGGGATAAGAAAACTAAGATTAACATCTTTAAGTCCATTAAAAAATTTGAGGATTGTGGAATGATAGAAGATTATGAGGATCATATTGTTGAATATTGTATGGAATTAGGAATATCCCAATCTGATCCTACAAGCCTTGACACCCAGACCAATCAAGAGGTCAGCTCACCAATCACTAACTTGATTCCTAGACCTCTTGAGGGTAACTATGATCCACCATTGGACCCTTTATCCCAAGGACCCAAAGCTGAACTTAAACCTCTTCCTGACCATCTAAAGTACGTTTTCTTAGGAATTGATTAGACTTATCCAGTGATTATTAGCTCCTACCTAACCCAAACTCAGGAAAACCAATTAATTCAAGTTTTGGGAAGAAACAGTAGAGCAATTGGTTGGACATTGAATGATCTAAGGGGAATCAATCCTACTTACTGCAATCATAAAATCTATACTGAGGACGGATTAAGACCCTCCCGGGAAATGCAGAGACAATTGAATCTTAACATGCGGGAGGTAGTGAAAAAGGAAATAATCAAGTGGTTAGATGCGGGAATAATTTACCCAATCTCTGACAGCCCATGGATCAGTCTTGTACAAGTGGTTCCTAAGAAATCTGGGCTAACTGTGATTACTAATGACAATGGGGAATTGATTCCAACCCGCACGGCTTCCTCATGGGGAGTCTGAATCGACTGCAGGAAGCTGAATAGTACAACGAAGAAAGACCATTTTCCACTACCCTTCATTGATCAAATCTTAGAAAGACTAGCTGGTCAAAAATTCTTTTGTTTCTTGGATGGTTATTCAGGCTATAATCAAGTAGTCATCCACCTCGATGATCAAGAAAAAATCACCTTCACCTATCCCTACGGAACATTTACCTTCCGTAGAATGACTTTTGGATTATGCAATGCACAAGCGACCTTTCAAAGGTGCATGCTTGCAATCTTTTCAGACATGGTGGGTGGTTTCATGGAAATCTTCATGGATGAGTATTTTGTGTTCGGGGACTCTCTTGACTCATGTCTAATCAATCTAGAGAAGACTCTACAGAAATGCATTGAGGTGAATCTTGTTCTATCTTGGGAGAAAAGTCACTTCATGGTTAAGTATGGCATAGTTCTTGGCCATGTTGTGTCTGAAAAAGGGATCGAAGTGGATAAGGCCAATGTGGACACTATAACTAAACTCCTGCCACCTTTGACGGTTAAGCAAGTGAGATCATTCCTCGGACATGTAGGATTTTACTATCGATTTATTAAAGATTTTTCTAAGGTGGAGAAGCCCTTAAGTAACTTGCTAGTAAAAGATCGACCATTTGATTTTGATTCAAATTGCTTAAAGTCTTTCAATCAGCTGAAGAAGGCTATTACACAATCACCCATCTTACAACCTCCTAATTGGGATCATCCTTTCGAAATCATGACCAATGCCTCTGATTTTGCTGTTGGGGTAGTCTTAGGACAAAAGGTAGGCAAGAAACCATTCGTGATTTACTATGTTAGTAAAACCCTGGATGAAGCTCAAAGAAACTACACCACTACAGAAAAGGAGTTGCTAGCTGTAGTGTTTGCTTTGGAGAAGTTAAGATCTTACCTATTGGGATCTCATGTCACAATCTTCATAGATCACATTGCATTAAGGCACCTGATGTCAAAAAGGGATGCAAAACTGAGATTAATCAGATGGATTCTTCTATTACAAGAATTTGACTTAGAAATCAAAGACAAATCTGGTGTCCAAAATGTTGTAGCAGATCACCTCTCTAGAATCCTTGTAAACTCTACGACTCCTCAACTTTGTGATTCATTCCCTGATGAAACTCTCTTTACTATTTGCAAACTACCTTGGTTTGCAGATATTGTCAACTATTTGGCCATAGGAAGACTACCCATGGATTGGCCTAAGCATAAGCGAGATAAGTTAATTTCTGATGCCAAATACTACTTTTGGGAAGATCCAGAGTTATTCAAAATTTGCGCGGATCAGGTTATCCACTGGTGTGTTCCATATGAGGAAATCACAAGTATATTAGAATTCTACCATACTTATGCTTGTGGTCACTTTTCAGGAAAAAGACGGCAGCCAAGGTACTGCAGAGTGGCTTGTATTAGTTGTCTTTATTTTGTGACTCGTACAACTTCTGTAGGTCATGTATCAATTGCCAAACCTTAGGAAACAAGATCAGGAAGGATATGATGCCCCTAAACCCAATCCTTGAAGTGGAGATCTTTGATGTATGGGGCATTGATTTCATAGGACCTTTTACCAATTCAATTGGGTACTTGTACATTCTGGTGGCAGTCGACTATGTATCCAAATGGATTGAGGTCATCCTGACTCGAACCAATGACCATAAAGTGGTCATGGACTTTGTAAAGAAGAACATCTTTAGTTGATTCGGTGTGCCCAATGCTCTGATTAGTGATGGTGGGTCCCATTTCACTCACAGTCAATTCAGAACCTTACTAGCCAAGTATGGAGTCACTCACAGAATCTCTACTCTATACCATCCGCAGACCAACGGACAAGCTGAAATCTCCAATTGAGAAATTAAAAATATCCTTCAAAAGATGGTCTGCCCGGATCGGAAAGATTGGTCTACCAAATTGGATGATGATCTCTGAGCCTACTAGATTGCGTATAAAACTCCGATTGGAATGTCCCCATTCCGTCTGGTCTATGGAAAATCTTGCCATCTGCTAGTTGAACTTGAACATAAAGCTTATTGGGCAATCATAACATTTAATCTCGATCTTGATTAATCTGGATGACAAAGAAAACTCCAATTGACTGAATTGGATGAAATCCGAAATGATGCTTATGAAAGTGCAAGAATCTATAAGAATAGGATGAAGGCTTTACATGCAAATACATCTCCAGAAAAAGCTTTGTCCCTAATCAAAAGGTTTGGTTATTTGATGCACGCTTAAAGCTCTTCCCAGGAAAATTAAGATCAAAGTGGACAGGTCCCTTCATTGTAAGAAAAGTCTACCCTCATGGAGCTATGCTTATCCTGGATCCCAAGTCTAGTCTTAAAACACAGGTAAATGGTCAGAGGTTGAAACCTTATATCACTCAAAATTGTGATCCCATTCTAGATGGTTACATCAACCTTCTAGAATCTTATTGAAGCTGAATTAAGTCCGACAAATAACGTTAAACTTAGCGCTGGCTGGGAGGCAACCCAGTATTCATTACAGGTACTTTGCATCTTTTGCATCCATGCTAACTTGAATCAATAGGAATAGTCAGGTGATATCCCCTCCTCTTGCTTATTATATTTTGATTTTTATGCATACATTTCAACGAGGACATTGTAATGAATACACATGAGGGGGTGGACATTGCATGCCTTATTTTTATGTAAGAAAAAAAAATTTGCATTTTGGCATAAAGAATTTTAATTAAAGTTTTATTAGGAATTTATTCTTAAGTCGATTCCTGAGTTTAGAATCTAGTACAATTTCACACTTACATGTAGAATTTGTAATGAATCCTCTGTGAGGAGCAATAGACATCTTTAGTTTGTCGAGAAGAAGTAGTGCTTCTTCTCCTAAGCCCTTGGATAGTAATTAGGGAGTCAGGCAAACTTTTTAACAGATCCACCAAACACGTGTGAGATGAGAGTAGAAAGCTTATTGGTGCTCTAAGGCTAGTATGAGGAATCTTAACTTCTGAATAATTAGATAATGATACTCGAAGTTAGGCATAGTTTTCGCTCTCGATTTTTGCGTACAAGTTCTTGGTGCGAATCTCTTGAGAGCCACCAAATAAGGCAAATACGCAGAGAGCGGGTTCTAATAAAACTAGGACTAAGGTGGATGGTCACGACCGTCTTTTATGGAATCCTCGACTAAAGGAGGGCATTAATGTCAAGGTAAGAAATACACTGTCCTATCCATTCCTTTCCCGGTGTCAAGAATAGGCACTTCCACCAAATAAGCCACCCGATATCCTCTTGAACATCCCCCAATCCCAAATAATGCTTCATGAATAAAAGTCGTATGAGATATTGCATCGCGTTAGTAGATGCCTGGATGCAAAAGAACAAGAAAAAAAGGGCACATATGTCTATGCATATAGAAAAAGAATATATATATATATATATAAAAGAGAAAAGCAGAAAAGAAAAAAAAAGAAAAAGTGAGTTTATAAGTGTTTTTAGAGTTTATTTCAAGTGTATTAAGGCAACAACACCCATCACCCTCACGATCCACTAAATACAGCCATGACCTACTTTTCTGTATTTTTGGCTTCCTGAATATGGGTTGAGGAATTATGACTTAGTTGTAGAGGTATTAGAACCCAATCAAAGTGTTAATGCCAGGAGAGACCACCAAATATATTGATAAATCTGGTGAGATTGTAAGCTCAAAAAGAAAGAAAAGAGAAGAAAAGATAAGAAAAAGAAAATGAAAAAGAAAGAGAAAGAAAGAGAGAGAATGCGTACAAAGGAAGTAAGGAGAGCACAGTTTCTCACCTCTCTCTGAGTTGAATTATTTCATAATTTGGAAACTTAGGTTCTAAAGTACTAGCCTATATCTAGCACCAGATGAGTGTGAGCCACCAAATACAAATCCACTTGACTCAAAATTATCTTCTACCTAAGCCAAAGCCGGGGCTAAATTTATAGATTATTTCATAACCCCGAGGAAGGAAGTTTTCCTATCCCAATAGAATTTTACTAAGGGTCAAGTATGGGCTTTAGATGAGGATTGTCTTTTCACTTGTATCTGTTGCATAGGCTACAACAAAACACATTCACGATTATCTGGATTACTAAAGCTTCGGATGAAAACCAAAGACATAAACCTCTAGTCAAACTCTTGATAAAAATTACTCATGTAGGACCACTTTGCATTTAGTTATGCATTTGCAAGGGACTAGAAAGGTTTATGCATGGGGGTGTGATTACACAGCAATCATGCAACCTAAATCACCTGAATTAAGCTAGATCCTAGCAAAAATTAGGATTAATGCATTCATAGGCATCGTAATTTCCATAATATCTAGTTTGTTAGTCATATAGATAATATCGTCATTTTATGACCTAGAAGAGAGATGATTTTAATCATAGATGATTTGAAGTCGTGGATTTCAGATTAGACTGAACAGATCAGATCAGAATGACGACGGGAGTCCAACGCTTCCGGAATCGTCTCGATCAGACAACTAGGGCACCTTGTGTAGTCCATAAAAGAACGGAGATCATAAAGCCAAAGGACAAAGATCTGAGCCTCAGATGAAAAATATAACTGCACGGATGAATCTAGATCGACGATCGCAATCCAACAGTGCAAAAATCAACTCGATTGGAGGTCTACATCACCAGATACAAGGAAAAGAAGATGAACGGCCATGATGGTGCCATGTGGCGCCATCACAGCCATTCCCTCACCACCGCCCCATCTAGGAAGGCCGCACCGCACGCTGTGGGCCATTAGATCTTCATCCAACGATCATGAGCGTGCCACATCGAGTAGTGATGCACATAAATAGAAACAAACAAGTATACATAATAGAAGTTTCACGCAGCGCGTTGGCTTACGTGCACGTGCAGGGAAGCGCATGATGCACGTTCAAGTCGTGCGCTGCACGAAATTGAAGCAGCATTAGGTGTGCAGGCGCGGGCAAGCACAATTGTGCAATCGGAGGGCGGAGGCGCGACCACGTGGGGCGATTAGACCCCGCCGCGGGCGGATGCGCGATCGCATGCATTTTGCGAGATTAGGAAGGTGAGGCAAGCGCGCTCGAGTTGTTCGATCTCATGATCAAATGGTTGAGGATCAGGTGCTGAAAAGGGCTTTGCGGGTGCACGCGCGAAGAGAGGTTATTGTAGCAGGTGCGCCAGGAGGAAGCAGGGCCGTGCGATCGAGATCCAAGGGCGCAGCGGGCACCATGTGTCAGCCAGGGATTAAATCCATGCGAGGAAGGTGAATTTGAATTTTTTTGAGGTCAGATTGGGTTCGTTGATCTCCCGATTAATGGATCTGATCAAACAGGAGTTGTTACACGAGATTAAGGGCTAAAATACCCTTTTTTCCCTCCACAAAAGTTATAAAAGAAGGCTCAGGACCCCCCAGTTGAAGCATATCTTTATCTCCCATCAACTCTAGATCTCTTCTACCATCTTCTCTGCAATTCTCCGTCCCTCTGCAACTCCGTCTCGATGCTCTGGATCTGAGGTGCTGTCGCATCTCGCACAAGCATCCCGCAAGCGATGTCGTCTCTCTGCCTCCTTCTATCTATCTATCTCTCTCTCTCTCTCTCTCTCTTTCTTTCTCTATCTATCTCTACTTTTTGCATAGCAATTTCTATTGTGAAAAACTCTTTATCCATGCAATGAAATTTGACCTTATGGATATCTGATGCCTCTTTATACATATATACATATCTAAAAACTATTAGAACTAGTTTATTAAAAAGCCTTTGTTAACAATTGAGATTGCCTCCCTGCGAACGACCCGGTACTCACCGGAGTTTTATAAATTTATTTGTCGATGTGTTTTCGCGCTATACTACAACTGAATAATATTTTAAAATGCAAATTACGCGCTGAACAATAGGCAGCCAGTTTCTACTCTCTGTTCTCTTCCGCACCTCGCAATACCAGCGAGGTGCTCTCTACCCTTCCGTTGTCACCGTTCTTCACCTCCGGAGCACCTTCCTTTTCCGACACCGGCCATACCACAACTGGCGTCTCCTCTGCCCCTTGTCGTCTGTTAGCTAGCTTCCTCCACTCTATTCCGACTACTTATCATCTCCATGACACTACATCTTTGTTTTAGCCCCTGATTCTCCCTCCACGCCTCTGTCTTCCACCTCGCCGGCATACCTCTGGCGTGCCCTAGTAGCCACCACAGTCCACCAAATTGGCCGCTCTCGAGCTCCACACCTCCGCCGTATGTCGTAGACCAAAAGCCTCAACTTAGTTGAGGCTATTGGTCCCTCACATTCTCCGCCAAACTCGCCCCTCACAGCACTCACTCGCTGAACTCGTTAGAGGTCTACCAGCCACCAAACCCCCCAAAACCACTCCCTTTGCATTTGTCGCAATCCGGCGACTCTTTTGAAGTATTTTGATGTGGCCGAAAGGCCTTATTTGTGTTTTCAGGTACAGGTCAAGGCCACCATTACTGAAGCTTCTTCAAAGAGCTCCAGAGAGTGTTCCTACGACCTCGCTCCCAGGTGCTCGCTCCAGGTGACGCGGAATCACCTAAGGATCATCTCCAGGTGGTCAATTAGGATCTTTGATCGCTTCCCAGATGCCAATTGAGGTCACCTGCTTGGGTTGCTTCACGTGAAGAACATGGGTGGGATTAGTCCCACATCGTGGAGCACTGAGCCTTCAACAACGGATCAAATGAATTTGTGTAGGGGCCTTATTGCCTCGACACAAGGGGGGTGAGTCCCCCGCACACTTGCATACCCTCGTCTACGTTCATAGCCTGCGGACCTGGACCCCTGACCGTATACCTAATCCGATTAGCCTTGGGTCTGAGAGAGGGAAGAGAAAGGAGAGGGGGGCAGTTTTGCCTCACTCTCTAACTCTCTAACACTTTGAAGAATTTCAGAGAGGCCTTTGCCTTTGTTGTTCGTAGCTATTGTGGTTCTCCCTGAGACTTGAAGAGAGGGAAAGAGGCCTTTGCCTCTGTGCGTGGCTTGAGAAGAAGAAAGAAGAGAAGAGGCCCTTGAGCTTCTTAAGGGCACTATAGCTGGGTGCTGGTTAAGGCGTCTGATCACCTATTGTTAGAGTGATCTATCAGGGATTTAAATTAATGTATTGTCACCGTAGTTTGAAATCCACAATAAATCGAATAACAAATAAAATTTATAACTCAAATGAAAGTCCGAGATCGTTCACTGGGAGCAAGTGGCAAATATGAATCTCAAGATCACAATATATAAGCAAAAACTCAATTCAAAATGATATATCAAGAATTCAAGTATCAATGTGCAAAAATAATAGGGTAAAATGGTGATTTGAATCACCAAAGACCCTTATACAATAATACCAAACAAATGCAAATCAAGTTATGTCAAGATAATATAGCCTCAGAAGCTCGAAGAAGGAGTATCAGACATCTGATGATCTGATCAGACATCTTAAACGTCTGATGCTACAATACTTTTCAAGCCTTGCTCCTTCGCTTTTGTTGCTCTTCTGTGCCTTCTCTTCTCTTCTTCTCCAGTTCTTCTATGGTTCTCCTCTTCTTTTTCCTTTGCGCATAGGGGAGAGGGCTTCAAATTTTGGCTAAGTGTTAGCCAATACACAGGGAAGCAAAACCCCCTAACCCTCGTGCTCTCTCTCTCTTTCCTTTCCTTTATTTTCTTCCTCTTCCCTCTCGCAGGGATAACCAGGTAGTCGGGTATCAGATCAAAGCGCACTCGGGACCAGGGCTACCTGCAGTGGGTAGCAGCTGAGGTGTGCGAGCTTAGGCGGGTAAACGAGTAGACCAGACCTGTGTGGATAGTGTCACGGGCGACGTGTGAGAGGGTGCGTGCGGGGGACCTCACCCCCCTGTGTGACTTGAGGCGAAGAGCCCAATTCACTTTTGAAATTTATGTCATTGCGTCTCCTTTTCAACCAACGAGGTTGGGACTATTCCCACTATCCTCCCTTGTAGGCATCTGCAGTGAGGAGAATCCTCTGATTGGTATACCTGTTGCAGGGTTCCTTCCTTCAATTGCCTCAGCTAATGAGGTCAAGGCCTCCAATTGACCACCTGGGGCGGTGCCTTGGTGATTCCGTACAACCTGGATTGAGCACCTAGAGCAAGTGAGTGCTGTGGCAAGTTCCAAGCTTGCTCGAAGAACAGCATCAATGGCAGGCTCGACTTGGCACCTGAAACTCAAGAAAAAGGGCCTTATGGCCACGTCAGATGGTTCAACAGAATTTCCGTGGGACAGCGACCATGGTGGTGGGTGTATCATGAGGTGAGGAGTGTCGTGGAGGTCTGATGACCTCGAGGGAGATGGTCGGAAGTGCATAAGTCGGGTGAGGAGTTTGGAGGGGTAATCGACCTAACTAGGTTAGGGCTTTTGCTCCTGGGGTTGAGGCATAGGTGTAGGGACAAGTGGTGGCCAATTTGGAGTGTGGTAGCCGTGCGAACTCGCCAGAGGTACGTTGGCAAGGTGGAAGATAGAGGGCATGCGAGTGAGTCGGCGGTTGAAATGTAGAGTGGTTGGTGTGGTTGTGAAGTCGAGATGCTAGGGAACTTATCTAGGTGGTTAATGGATGACGAGGAGTAGAGGCGACATTGGTTTCTGGTGTGGTCGGTGCCGGGGATGAAGATGACTCCGGTGAGGGTATGACGGTGAGGACAACGGAGGGAGAGACGCCTGCTGGTATGGTGCGATGCGGAGGAAGATGTGGGAGAAGAATCTGTCGCCAGTATTGCGAGCGGATGATGAAGGAGGTCAGAAGAAATTGCCAGAGCTCGAGGAGCCTTTCGGCCAGAGTAGGAAGGAGGAATGTGGGGAATTTCCTGCCAAAATCGAGCTTGGAATGATCGGTGTGCATTGGGGATCCTTTTATAGGCCTTTAGAGGGCGATTGAAGCTTGGAAACCAAGCTCTTGTTATTGGAAGGTTCACTGGAGTAGGAAATCCAACTCTTTGAAGGATTCTCTTGAGGATTCTAATGTGAATCAGGGCCCAATGCATGGCTCAAATTATAGATCTTCTTAGGAATCTCCCTTCCAATTTTGGAAGGGATTATGCGATAAATCAGGGAGATCTTCCTATTTGAAGCTCGACAAGTAGGATTTAGGAAATTGTAGGCAGTGGGGACCTATTTGTGAAGGAGATGAAGTTAGGCGGGTAAATGCAAATACTTTCAAAAGCTAGGGTTACAAGTGTGAGAGAAAGAATCAGACTAGACTGAATTGTAAACTAGGTTAAGATGATCTCAGATTGGGCCCAAATTTTGGTACAAATTTAATTTGGACCCAAGGAATCTGATAGTGAAGTTAGATTTAGGTTTTGACCAATTTTGATTGGGTAAATTGCGTAGTTACCCAAATTAGGGCAACTTTTCGTCTGAGGCACTGTTTTAGGTCAAAGCGGGTTCTGATGGTCAATTTGAAGATGCCAAACCCTAGAGAATATTTTTCTATAAATTTTAGAGGATTTAGGTGAATTTTTCTTGACCAGAACTTCCGTTAATCAAGCAGGTCTATTTTTAGGGTTATAGATGTCATTTAATTCTCGAAATGCATGAAAACTCGTTTCTGTCTGCACTGATTCACTTTTTAGACATTTAAGACCATTTAACCTTTAATAGACCCTTGAGGAAACCCATGGTTATTCTGCAATTAAGATGTGCTATTAAAACTACAATTTTACCTTATTTTGATGTTTATCTCTCAGAATGTTTGTGCAATGGATTACGGCTCTTTGATGGTTATGTAGGAGCAGTTATCAATGGATTATGGCTAAATAAAGCTAGATATGGCTGATGATGACGTTATCATCATACCCCCATGCCTAGCTTTTGCTAGTCCCTTAGCAAAATCTCATAGAATTAACTCAAATTCTATAGCATATGTTCAGATCTTTGATGTGTGCTTTCTTTGTAGATTAGGTTAGAATGCTAATAATAGGCCTAGAGGTACTCAAGTATCAACCAGGATCTAGACTTGGCCAGCTTTAGCCTCAGTCTGTCGTGAAGGTTTCTAAGGCCCACAGGAACTAACCTAAGGTTCGTTGAACTCCACGGTTAAAGCACCCGTGCTTAAAACATGTTTAATCTAGGTTCAGTTTGTAGTGCGTTTTGTAAGAGAGAGACAAAAGAAATTTCTTGCATTTTTGGACAGTTTTCTCTCTCTTTTTCTATTTATTTCTAGCTTCAGATTGGCTTTACAACATGGTCTGTATTGGATTCCTAGCTCCCACCATCAATCCTCGCAAGGTCCCTGGCATTCGATGCTTCGGGATAGCATCGCTCATGGCAACCCCCAGAACCCTGGCTTTTGACACTTCGAGATAGTGTCGCCCATGGCATTCTGTAACTAAATTCAGGCCCTGGCAATCGACATTTTGGGATAATCTCGCCCATGGCATCTGAATCAGCACAAGGTGCTTACGTGCCCCCGGTAGGATATTTAGATATCCTAAGAGATAAGCACCGAGGAGATGGTATGTTATTGGGCATCTTCGAGGGGAATTTCCCACCTCTCTGCACTGGGAACTCATCCAAATCAACTTGTGTTGATAAGCCGCTCCTAATCTAGGTGGCATTTTAAGAACAGAATTAATGCTTTTGCATGATTTTGATGATTAAGTGTACTGAACCAAGCTTGTGTGTGGATTAGGGTGCTTAGGTTACCGAGTCCCGCAAATCAGAGGTCAATTAATGAGGTCGAATAATCCCTAAGCCTTAGACCTAATACTTAAGCTTTTCATTTTCTCAACCTCTTGAAGACTATCCAGATCTTAACGAATACTTGAATTTTTAAGCCTAAAATAAGCCCGAGGCCTAAGATCAGCACTCATACTAATCTCTTTGTGTCTCTTAGCAAATTTGACTTTTATTTCTTTCTTTTGATTTGGTCTAGACTTTAAAGTAGATCCCATAATCTTTTACAAATGATTATCAATTTTCTTTCAAATTGTTACTCCTTTTTGACATTTAAATCACCTCCCTTCTTCTCCGCAAGAATGATATGCAATTTAATCTTTCAAAATTTCCTCCCTTCTCCCAATTTTTTTTATTCTTTTTCAATTTTTTATTTTTTTGGTTTTTTTTGGAATATGTATTTTTTTGTGAGAATCCTTCAAAAGCTTGAATTCTTATATGTTTGCACTTTAACATCCCCCCATGCCTAAGTTTTGCAATGTCCTCATTGTAAATAGAGGGTATGAAACAGTTAGGGTTCAGGGATTAGAACAGGATAAATGGGTGGGTGAATGGGTCAGGATGACTGTTGCAGACGATTTCAAGCTCTGGTACGGGTACCAGAGGTAGAGTCGGCTGTTCTAATGGACGAACCCTAAAGTGCAATATGAGTTCAGCAATGAGATGTGTCAAGAAGGGTTTCGGATTTTCCAAAAAGATGACAGGTTGCTTCCCGTTAAGCACTGAGTTTAACTCCATCATCCGGGCACAGTAAGCTCAGGGAGAATGGAAATCAAAAGATACCTCAGCCAAGTTCGTCTCGGTGAGTTCAATGAATGGCTTGAGTCGTTAGCCATTCACAATAAAAGGTTCAGAATCAAGGATGGGTTGACTGATTTCAACGGCTCCATTTTTGAAAATACGTTGGATAAGATATGGTCCAATCCATTTCGATTTGAGTTTGCCTGGGAAGAGTTTTAGCTTGGCATCAAAGAGTAGGACCTTTTGACCATGATGAAAGACCTTTCTGGATATGTGCTTGTCATGAAAGGCCTTAACCCGCTCTTTGTAAATTCGCGAGTTCTCGTATGCATCATTGTGTAGTTCATCGATTTCGCCCATTTGAAGCTGTCTGTGGGTTCCAGCCTTAGAAAGATCTAGATTACACTTCCGTACTGCCCAATAGGCTTTGTGTTCCAACTCAACATGGAGGTGACACACCTTCCCATACACCAATTTGAAGGGAGACATGCCTAATTGGGTCTTATGGGCAGTCTTGTAAGCCCACAAAGCTTCTGGAAGTCGGGACGACCAATCTTTCCTGTCAGGTTGAACAGTAACTTGAAGGATTTTCTTGATCTCCTGATTTGATAGCTCAGTTAGACTGTTGGTTTGGGGGTGATAAGGAGTCGAGTTCAGTGCGACACCCCATACTAGGTCATCAGTGATATGAATTGAGCGTTCGTGAAATGGGTCCCTCCATCAGAGATAATGGCACGTGGGACACCGAACTGTGAAAAGATGTTCTGGTGAATGAATTTGATTACCACCTTATGATCGTTGGTTCAGGTTGAGATGGCTTTAATCCATTGGGACACGTGGTCCACGGTGAGAAGAATGTACTCGAAGCTGTCCGATTTAGGGAAGGGTCCCATGAAATCAATTCCCCAAATATCAAAGATTTTGCATACGAGAATCCACTGTAAAGGGATCATATCGTGGTGGCTCATGTTGCCCAAGGTCTTGTAACAAGGGCATGCCTTACAATGATCGTATGCGTCTTTGAAAATAGTGGGCCAGTAAAAGCTACACTGGAGGACTTTAGCTGTGGTTTTATGTCCGGAGAAGTGTCCGCCGTAGGCTTGGTCATGGCAAAAGGACAGAATATCCTGAATTTTCACTTCCGGGATGCAACGTCTGATGATCTGATCAGCACCAATGTGAAAGAGGTAGGTTTCTTCCTAGATGTAGTACTTGGCATTAGAAAGCAACTTGTCCTTCTTGGCCTTCGGCCAATTAGACGGGATCTGATGTGACGCCAAGTAGTTCACCAAATAAGCGTACCAAGGAAGTCCCGTATGATAGTCAGGAGGTGCTCATCAGGAAAGTATTCTGTGATGGGTCTGGAAGGGTCGATAATGTTAGAAGGAAGGTAGGATAAGTGGTTAGCTACCACGTTCTGCTTTCCTGCCTTGTCGCAAATGTTGAGGTTGAATTCTTGCAACAGAAAGATCCAACAGATTAGTCGATGTTTCGCGTCCTTCTTCATGAGGAGGTACCTTACTGTAGTGTGATCTGAGTATATGATAACACGGGAACCCAAAAGATAAGATCTAAATTTTTCCAGGCCAAATACCACGGCTAGCAGCTCTTTCTCAATAACTATGTAGTTACGCTGAGCCTCATCAAGTGTCTTGCTAGTGTAGTAGATGGCTACGGGTTTCGCATCTTTTTCTGCCCAAGTACCACACCTACAGCATAATCAGATGCATCACACATGATCTCAAAGGGTTGAGACCAATCAGGGGACTGTAGGATAGGTGCTTGGGTAACTCAATCACGTAGATTCTTAGATGCATGTGTGCACTCCTCGGTGATTTCGAAGGGGACATCCTTAGAAAGCAGAGTAGTCAGGGGGTGCTTGATTTTCGAGAAATTGGGAATGAATCGACGGTAAAAACTGACATGCCCTAGAAATGATCAGATGTCCTTGATCGAGCTAGGCATAGGGAGCTTGGAAATCAAATTCACTTTGTCTCGGTTAACCTGGATGCTTTTTCAGAGACAAGATGTCCCAGGACAATTCCCTCAGGAACCATGAAGTGGCTCCTTTACCAGGAAATAACCAAATTCACGTCAATGCATCGCCTGAGGATTTAGACCAAGTGCAGGAGGCAATCATCAAAAGATTCTCCAAATATCGAGAAGTCATCCATGAAGACCTTAAGGTATTCACCTACCATATCTGAGAATATGGCAATCATGCACCGCTGAAAAGTAGCGGGTACATTGCAGAGACCGAACGGCATCCTTCGGAATGTGTATGTCTCGAGGGGGTAGGTGAAGGTAGTCTTCTCTTGGTCCTCAGGATGGATTGCGACCTAGTTATAGCCGGAGTACCCCTCCAAGAAGCAAAAGAATTGATTTCCTGCTAGCTTCTCGAGGATCTGATCAATGAATGGTAGCGGCAAATGGTCCTTCTTCGTGGAGGCATTCATTCTTCGATAATCAATATAGACTCTCCACGAATTAGCTATACGGGTTGGTATAGTTTCTCCAGTTTCAATCGTGATTACGGTGAGTCCTGCCTTCTTAGGCACAACTTGGATTGGACTCACCCACCGACTGTCAGAGATCGGGTAGATGATCCCTGCATCTAACCACTTGATGATCTCCTTTTTCATAACATCCTGCAGGTTCAGATTCAGGCATCTCTGCATTTCATGGGATGGTCGTGAGCCCTCTTCGGTGTAGATGTGATGTGTGCAATATGAAGGGATGATGCCAGTCAGATCATTGAGAGTCCATCCAATGGCTCTCCGATGCTGCTGGAGGACAGTAATCAAGCGTGTTTCCTGATCAGATGTGATTCAGGAGTTGATAATCACAGGAAACGTTTGATTGGAACCCAAAAAGACGTATTTGAGATGATCAAGAAGGGGTTTCAATTCCATAACTGGATTATCAGCAGCAGCAGGTGGTTCAGGGTGGTTTTCGGGAGTAAAGGTCGGAGCTATGGATGTGCCTAGGTTAGGTTCAGGCTCCTCTAATTGTGGGTTTTGATCTTCTTATGGTTGATCAGAAATAATTGGGTTTTCCTTGATACATGAGTCGTCAACCATGGCCTCAATATTGCAACTTTGTTTGATAACCCCGCAACTAATTCCTTGTTGGGCCTTAAAGATGTTGAACTTTAGTGTCTTGCTCCCAAATTTTAATTCAATTTGGCCCTCCTCACAATTAATATTGGCCCTAGCTGTGGCCAGAAAGGGTCTCCCTAATATGATCAGTGTATTCTTCAAGTTCTCAGGAGCATCCATGTCTAAGAAGATAAAATCCATGGGAAAGTAAAAATCGTGTACCCTAACTATGACATCCTCGAGAATTCCTTTTGGTGACTTAATAGATCGATCAGCCAACTGCAAAGTCATCTCTATCGGTTTAAGCTCAGATTCTTCAAAGTGGTCTAGTAGGGATGTGGGGTATCAAATTTATGGAAGCTCCTAGGTCTAATAAGGCTTTGTCAAATTGTATATCACTGATAGCACAGGAGATCAGATGGGTGCCTGGGTCTTTTGCCTTAGGTGGGAGTTTACTCAAAATGATGGAGCTGGCTTGCTCCACAATTGGGTTCCTGCCTTTGGTTCGTGGCTTATGCTTGGGTGTACATATGTCTTTCAGGAATCGTGCGAAGCCGGTACGTGGCGAATCTCATCCATCAAGGGGGTGTTTATTTAGACCTGCTCAAAGAGCTTGACTAGGTCCTCTCAGGTGCCATGGGTTTGGTTGTCTTCTTTCCCTTGGTCAAGGCCTCGGGAAATGGAACCTTAGATGATTCCTCTAGAATTGGCTCAGGCTCTTTATTAGGGATGGACGTATCCTGGATAACCAATCTAGGGTTAGGTACTATGGACTCAGGCATGTCGTGGCTAGGAAAAGGTGGGTCTTGTGTTGCATTGCCACTACGGGTGGTGACAAAATTTAAGCCTACCTGATTATGGTTTGGGTTTGGCAAAAGAGGTGTCTGCTGCTGAAATCCCGAGTATGAAGTTGAAGCATCCATTCCGCAAGGAGATGGAGTAGAAGGGGCCTAATAAACAAAGTGAGCTTGGCCCTGATTTGGGTTCATAATGCACCTTTGGTTCGGCACATTATCCAGGTTTGGAAGAGGCTGAGAAGGAAGTGCACCAAACTAGAGAGTACTTGCCAGCTTGGCCAATTGATTGCGCAGCTCAAAAATCTCTTCTTTGTGTTGTTTTTGCATATCAACCAAGGTCTGGAGAATCAAAGATGTCTGATCTTCTTTAGGTTGTCTAGATTGGTAATTTTGATTAGGCCTTGGTTGAGTGGGTTGATACGGTCGCTGATTCTGTGGTCGGGGTTGGAATTGGGATCTCGGATTCGGGTTATTTCCAAACCACAAAAAGTTAGGATGATTATGCCATCCAGGATTGTAGGTGTTGGAGAAAGGGTTATTCTGGATGGCGTGGAGATCCTCGCAGGTCTAAGGAGCTTCGAGATAATTAGGATACGGGGGTTCAGAGTTCTCCCAACTGTGGTGGGTTGACTCGAAGTTGCTTTCGAAGCCATAATCAGATGGGGGTGGATATACATCCATCCCCGGGGAGTGGTAGATGTTGTGCGTAGCCTCCCTTCCCATGGGTGGGTGCACGTATGTGCTTTGAGGTGCAGAGGTGGATTTGTGTAGATGACGAGTGATGTCGTCCACCTTCTTTTCGATAATGGAGACCTTATCCAATTGACTGGCTACCAACTCCAGATCAACGGATGCGAAAAGGCCTTGGGATTCGTGTACCCTCCAATTGTTTGTCAATGCGCAGGTGGATGTCTGGTCGTACATACCCAGTGATTCATTATTCAGGGAGTTCTTGCACATGTTTTCTAGAATCTCCCAGATCGTGTCCTCATGTTAACCCATGATGCTACCACCACAGGTTGCATTGACAAATAGCTTGATGTCATCACGGAGTCCGTGGTAAAAGGATTGGACTTGTTCCCACTTCGAAACTCCGTGATGGGAGCACTTACGCATGAGATCTAGAAAGCGATCCCATGCCTCGTGTAGAGATTCTCCCACTCCTCGGAAGAAGTGCATGATTTGGTGTCGCATCATGTTTATACGACCAATGGGGTATAATTTTTGTAGGAAGGCGGTTTGAAGTTCTCCCCATGTGTTGATCGTGTGTGGTTGAGTCTAAAACCAGTGAGCGGCTTTGTCATCCAGAGAGAATGAAAAGAGTTTTAAGAGTAATCCGTCCCGATTCTGCACATCTACCCCAAATGTGTGGGCCAGATGCTTTAGATTTTTGATTTGCTGGAAAGGATCCTCGGAGTTCAAGCCATGAAATTTTGGGGTCATATGAAGCATGCTAGGCTTAAGATCCACCTCAGGTCCTCCCACGGGATCTATTGGGGTTCGATGTCCACCACTGTGGGATTATAGTGATCTTGCATTTGAGGACGTGGTGGTGGGTTGATGATGGCATTGATTCTATTTCTGAAATCATGGAATTGTTGCTCAAGGTTAGGTTGATGTTCTCGGGGATTCATGGCTGATAAGGGGCAAGTAGGTTCTGAATCAGAAGATATGTCAATGTGATCAGGTTGTTGCACAAACATGGAAGTCGAGGTTTGACCTCGATGAGAGTGAGAAACTAATGGAGGCCTCAAGGGTGGTCTTAAGGACCTCCTCCTGAATATGCATTGATGGAGAAGACGAGAGATAGCAGGTGATGGACCCAATCAAGACACCTAAAAATTTTTGGATGACTATAGAGGTTCGGGGCGGATGATACCCCTAGATTAGAAAGTCGTCCACCTGAGAATTACCTGGGCAGCCAAAAGCAAAGACTCCTACACGGTAGAGCGTCCCCACGGGTTACAGGGTTTCCCCACCCGACCTTTCTTGTCACTAAGGGCCCAAGTAGACCAAAATGGTGACTTGACCTCTTAAGTCTACCAATTTTAAGTTAAGAGCAAGGATGCTTATGATTTCACTTGAACATTAAGATGTTTTAGTGCAAGGTGACCTAATTTGAAGATTGGTTAACGCAACAAGGTGGTTCAACTTCACCTGATTTGTCCTTTGAAATTATTAGGCCCTGCTTTTATGATTCAAGTGAGATTTAGAACCTGATTTTAGGGTTTGCTTGATTAGGTAGATTCAATCAAGGCTTAGGCACACACTGTTTGGGAAGATTGATTCCTTTTAAGCAAGTGTCTCTAAAATCCTAAACTGGAAACCCTAATTGGCTCTGATTGGTCCAATCCAATTCATCCAAATGTGGTACTTAGGGCTCAAGCAAGAAGGTGATTGCCCTAGATACCTTAAAACCCTAAGTAGGTGCACAAATCAAGGTTGGGATGTTCTCTAGAATGTATCAAATCAGACAACTTGTGATGGTTATTCTAAGAATAGAATGCAAGTAGCCCTAATTGATTTTTTCCTTTTTTAGCTTTTCAGAATCAAGGGCTTAGGAAAGGGTGGATGGAGTTTACCTGCCCCTGGAGTGTTCTGATGTGCGGCTGATCTTCCTCCAATGAATCCTTTTCATATATCACAGTCAAAAGAGATGGAGCAAGTTAGTATCCAATCAAATATTGCAATTAACAGATCAAAATTGTGCATTGCTCCCCAGCAACAGTGCCAAAATGTTAGGGCAATCTATCAGGGATTTAAATTAATGTATTGTCGTCATAGATTGAAATCCACAATAAATCGAATAACAAATAAAATTTATAACTCAGATGAAAGTCCGAGGTCGCTCGCTAGGAGCAAGTGGCAAATATGAATCTCAAGATCATAATATATAAGCAAAAACTCAATTCAAAATGATATATCAAGAATTCAAGTATCAATGTGCAAAAATAATAGGGTAAAATGGTGATTTGAATCACCAATTACCCTTATACAATAATACCAAACAAATGCAAATCAAGTTATGTCAAGATAATATAGCCTCAGAAGCTCGAAGGAGTATCAGACGTCTTAAATGTCTGATGCTACAGTACATTTCAAGCCTCGCTCCTTCTCTTCTGCTATTCTTCTTCTGTGCCTTCTCTTCTCTTCTTCTCCAGTTCTTCTACGGTTCTCCTCTTCTTTTTCCTTTGCGCACAGGGGAGAGGGCTTCAAATTTTGGCTAATTGTTCGCCAATACACAGGGAAGCAAAACCCTCCTAACCCTCGTGCTCTCTCTCTCTTTCCTTTCCTTTCTTTTCTTCCTCTTCCCACTTGCAGGGATAACCAGGTAGTCGAGTATCAGATCAAAGTGCACTCGGGACCAGGGCTGCCTGCAGTGGGTAGTAGCCGAGGTGTGCGAGCTTAGGTAGGTAAACAGGTAGACCAGGCCTGTGTGGACAGTGTCATGGTTAAGGCGTGAGAGGGTGCGTGCGGGGGACCTCACCCCCCTGTGCGACTTGAGGCGAAGAGCCCAATTCACTTTTGAAATTTATGTCATTGCGTCTCCTTTTCAACCAACAAGGTGGGACTAATCCCACTATCCTTCCTTGCAGGCGTCTGCAGCGAGGAGAATCCTTTGATTGGCATGTCTGCTGCAGGGCTCCTTCCTTCAATTGTAGTAGCTAATGAGGTCAAGGCCTCCAATTGACCACCTGGGGCGGTGCCTTAGGTGATTCCGCACAACCTGGATTGAGCATCTAGAGCAAGTGATTGCTGTGGCAAGTTCCAAGCTTGCTCGAAGAACAACGTCAATGGTGGGCTCGACTTGGTACCTGAAACTCAAGAAAAAGGGCCTTATGGCCGCGTTAGATGGTTCAACAAAATTACCGTGGAACAGCGAACATGGTGGTGGGTGTATCATGAGGTGAGCATTGTGGAGGTCTGACAACCTCGAGGGAGATGGCCGGAAGTGTGTAAGTCGAGTGAGGAGTTTGGAGGGGCAATCGACCTAACTAGGTTAGGGCTTTTGCTCCTAGGGTTGAGGTGGAGGTGTAGGGACAAGTGGGCGCCAATTTGGTGGAGTGTGGTGGCCGTGCGAACTCGTCGAAGGTACGACGACGAGGTGGAAGATGGAGGGTGTGCGAGTGAGTTGGCGGTCGAATTGTAGAGTGGTTGTGGTTGTGAAGTAGAGATGCTAGGGAACTTATCTAGGTGGTTAATGGACGACGAGGAGTAGAGGCGACGTCGGTTCTGGTGTGGTCGGCACTGGGGACGAAGATGACTTCGGTGAGGGTAGGACGGCGAGGACAATGGAGGGAGAGATGCCCACTGGTTTGGCACGGCGCGGAGGAAGACAAGGAAGAAGAATCTGTCGCTGGTATTATGAGCGGATGATGAAGGTCGGAAGAAATTGCCAGAGCTCGAGGAGCCTTTTGGCCAAAGTAGGAAGGAGGAATGTGGGGAATTTTCGGCCAAAATCGAGCTTGGAATGATCGGTGTGCATTGGGGATCCTTTTATAGGCTTTTAGAGGGTAGTTGAAGCTTGGAAACCAAGCTCTTGTTCTTGGAATGTTCGCCGGAGTAGGAAACCCAACTTTTTGAAGGATTTGCATGAGGATTCTAATGTGAATCATGGCCTAATGCGTGGCTCAAATTGTTGGAGATCTTCTTAGGAATCTCCTTTCCAATTTTGGAAGGGATTGAGTGAGAAATCTGGGAGATCTTCCTATTTGAAGGTCGCCGAGTAGGATTTAGGAAATTGCAGGCAGTGGGGACCTATTTATGAAGAAGGAGATGAAGCTAGGGGGTAAACGCAAATACTTTCAAAAGCTAGGAGTACGGGTGTGAGAGAAAGAATTAGACTGGACTGAATTGTAAACTAGGTCAAGATGATCTTAGATTGGGCCTAAATTTTGGTACAAACCTAATTTGGACCTAAGGAATTTGATGGTGAAGTCGGATTTAGGTTTTTACCAAGTTTGACTAGGTAAGTTGCATAGTTACCCAATTTAGGGCAACTTTCCATCTGAGGCTCTGTTTTAGGTTAAAGTAGGTTTTGATGGTCAATTCGAAGATGCCAAACCCTAGAGAATATTTTTCTATGAATTTTAGAGGGTTTAGGTGAATTTTATCCTGACCAAAACTTTCGTTAATCAAGCAGGTCTATTTTTAGGGTTATAGATGTCATTTAATTCTCGAAACGCGTGAAAACCCATTTCTATTTGCACTGACCCACTTTTTAGACATTTAAAACCATTTGACCTTTAATAGACCCCTGAAAAAACCCATGGTTGTTCTACAATTAAAATGTGTTGTTAAAATTGCAATTTTACCCTGTTTTCATGTTTATCTCTCAGAATGATTGTGCAATGGATTACGGCTCTCTGACGGTTATGTAGAAGAAGTTATCAATGGATTATGGCTAAATAAAGCTAGATATGGATGATGATGTCGTTATCATCACCTTTTCTATCATCTGATTTATTGGTTCTGTGGTTATATTGAGATTTGCTTGGCTTATACGATTCTGATATTTGAGTAACTTGTGAGCTTAACATTGTTGGGTAAATTGGTGATTTAAATCACCATTTTACCCTTTTCCTTTTGCATATTATTACTTGATTTTATTGATATATCATTCTTGTAAGGAATTCTCATTATAAATTGCTTATCTTGTGCTTGGATTGTGATCTAGAGATTAGTTGTTACTTGCTCCTTGCATTCGACCTTGAACTTTCTTGATGATCTTTCGAGTTATGAATATTATTTATTTTCGAGCGATTTTGACGTATACTACGATGCATCTTTTATAACATCGATTTTACCCATTAACAACTTGTCATTTTGCCTTACCTCTTTAATTCTTTTTTTTTTCAAAATACGGGAGCCTATTATGCATCCCCCCACTCCCTGGAAACGATAAAGGGGGGTAGGGGGACTAGACCAATACCTGCCATACAAGAAAAGAAGGACCATGACTTGTGGCCTAGCATAATAAGCATAAAAGCAAAAGGATAAGGGCTACCAGGACAATATGTAAGGCATTTGGATTTTATCCAACTTGATAAGGCCAACAATCCTATTGGGGAGCTGAAGCATCGAAGTAAAGCATTTCCAATCTCCAACCCCCAAATCTGCAATCTTGGAGGCAACATCTTTCACCATCGAATGAATATACATAACAAATTGAATCTTAGGCGAATATGCATGAAGGGAAGCATAGTGCCTTTTGGCCTGCCAAGCAATAGGAAGCTTTCTAGTCCACCAGTAATCTAGCAACGTAGAATGCATCTCCACTTGAAAAGAGTCAAATGTAATACAAGAAAGAGCATGGATGATAGCTTGGATAAGGGCAAGCTCTAAAGGAACTTTAGCAAGCTTAGCAGTAATAGCCAAAACACAGTTCCCAAGATGATCCTGAATAATCCATCCTATAAGACTATGATTCCCCTCACAGAAGGAAGCAACACTGATTTTGAGACCCATAGAAGGATGAACCTAGCTAAGAGTGAGGCGAGAAGGACAGGAAGACTTAAACCAATCAGCCATTTGTAGGTTCCTCTAATTTTTGTTTAAGAAATGGTGGAGATTAGCTAATCTAAAATTGTCATTCTTGATCTTATTACGAACCCACCAAACATTATACCAAATAAAGCAAATCAACCCCTTAATAGTCCTCTCATGACTAGAGAAGACGAGTTAGTCATGATATCAAAGAAGAGGGACGGATCCATACAGCTAAGGTAGTTATTCTTAAAAGTCCAATCAGAAATGTTGTAAACCAATTGACTACCAGAAAAAAGGTGAAGAGTTTCAGGAACGGGATTGGTGGGACAACAATTACATTTTGAAACCATAGGGATCCCCAACTTCATAATATTATCGTCTGTAGGAAGTCTGAATTCGAGAAGTTTTCAAACACAGGGAAATCCTAAGGGGAAGCTTGAGATTCCAAATCATCTTGTCAGTGGGAATCCTCAAAGAGCCTCTAAACATCAAATGATAAGCCAAAGACACAGAGAAAATACTAGAAGAAACAGGGGTCTAGATCGGCAAATCTCTATGAGAATCTAAAGTTATTAGCAATTTCATCAAGAATGTTAGGAGGAATAGTAGAAATAAATGGGAAATTCAGGAGCAGAGCTAAAGCCCTTTGAACCATGATAGGAGGAAGCTCAGAACCATCAAGGATGAAGTTATGAAGAGGAGAATCCCCAATCCAAAGATCAAACTAGAAGTCAACTTTGCCTTCATGGATCTCTCAATGAATCAAAGGTTTCATATCCCTGATATAGATACATCTAATTAGGTTAAAATACCTATTCATGCATGTTCCTAGGCTTAGATTTGCATTTCATGTTATAAATATTGCATAGCATGCATCATCCTACATTTAGAGTAGTTGTATATATTTTAGGTTAATTAGGTCCTTTTTATGGCAAGGAGAGAAGGATTTATTTCAGGGCCTCGGATGGACGATCTGATTGTACGGATCTGATCAAGATGACGATTAGAGTCTAACGCCTCTGAAATCGTCTAGATCGGAATCCCCTAGCATCATATGAAGTCCAAGGAAGATCAACGGCCAAGGGGGAAATGTGACATCCATACGGGTTTCGGATGGAAAATCCGACTGTACGGATGGATCTGGAGCGATGATCGCAGTCCGAAAATGAGGGAATCATCTTAATTTGAGCATCGTGGCGTCCTCTGCAATAGAAAGAAGATGGACAGCCCAGATGGCACCATGTGGCACCATCCAGGCCGCCCAACACTGGCTAGCAGTCCCAACACTAGCTCCTCTTCATCTGCATCATGAATTCTCAGCTGTTGGATCTTGATCCAATAGCTGAGAGCTCTCCTCCACCGCGTGCCTTAAAACGTCCGCGCAACCATCTGGATGACTTGGTGCAATGGTGGCGGCGTGGACTTTCAACAGAGGGGCGCGAGTTCGAATCCCTGCAACCCCCCCAATTGAGCGCCTGAAGCCACCGCAGCGCACATGAGGCATGCGCGTAATAGGTTGCAACGTAGCACATGAGCGCACGCCAACACCTGCACGACAGCGCCAGCACAGTGCCAGCGCGCGAGCGTGCATGCACGAAAAGGAGCGTGCGATGCACGTGCCAACAGAATCCTTCAGCGACAGTTGCGCGGGCCTTTAGTGAAGCTTGCAGCTGTCACTAGTGGCCTGTGTGGTGCGTGCTCCAGCAGAGGAATTGAAGGGCACAGATCTTCAATGACAGTTGGGCAGATCTTCAATGACAATTACAACCGTCACTAATTACCCATGGATGATTTTGTCTCTCCACTATAAAAGGACCAACCCACCTCCATTCCAAACCATCTCTTCCTTTCTTCCTTTCACCACCTCCAAGGGTCTAGAGAGAGCTTGTCCCAAGCTCGAAATGCTCCTCTAGAGTAGAAAACCAAATATTTTTCCCACCCCTCATCCCCATTCGCGGAGCATCCCGTGGCCATCTTCTCACCTACTTCGGGAAGTAGATCCTCGCCGTGATGACATCCTGTCCCGTCCTCCTTCCTCCACCTTCGTCCTCCTTCGTCTCGCTCCTCACCACCTTCGTTCGGGGGCCGTCAGAGCGAGTTGTCCTCTAAGCGACCATTGAGGGGGATTCTTCTCACCTATCTCTTTTTTTCGCTTTCGTAGTGTAGTTTTCCTGCTTTCCTAGTTGTAATAAACATTTCATTATAAAAATACATGATTGTTTCTCTCTCTCTCTCTTATATTTTGCAAGTAGATTAGTTAGATAGGAATTCATCGACCTAATCTCTTGCTTGCTAACAATACCAAAAAAATTTATAAAAGGTAAAAACGACAAAAAATAAATAAATAAAAAGTGAAACGCAGATTTTCAAACCAAACATTCGCCTCCCTGTGTTCAGCCCAGGACTCACTTTTCGAGTTTCAGTTATAAATTTTATCTGATCGACGGATTTTCTTGTGAATCAAACTACGACGAGAGGTTTTCCAAACTCGAATCCTTTCCACATGCGAATCTGACACGATCAATCCTTATAAGCTTGTAGTAGAAGGCGAGAATGGGAAGAGAGGTATCCGAATTGGCATTGTCACTCAACAAACCCTTCATGAGTCGAGAAAAAATAAAATCGCCAAAGAATATGTTCTAAGTTCTTTTCATTCTTAATGCCTTAATAAATAAACTCAAATCTTGAATACCTAAACTGCCATGCTCAAGGGGACGCGTGATAGTGCTCCAAGAAATCCAATGACGGTGGAAATTATTCTTAGAACAACCCCAAAAGAAATCAACAACAAGGGCTTGGAGTTTACAAATGATAGTTTTAGGAACTTCAATAACTAATAAGATATGAATAGGAATAGAGGTCAAGACATGTTTAATAAGGAGCAATCTCGCAGCCGAAGAGAGGAGATGGGCTTTCCAACTAGCAAGCTTAGAACTGATCTTGTGAATGATGGAGAGAAATAAGAAATCTTAGCCCGACTTGAGAACATAGGACAACCCAAATAAGTGAATGGAAAAGAGCCCGGCCGATAACCCATAATAGAGAGAAGGTGATCTCTCCGAGAAGAAGGAAAGCGACGACCCACAAAACAATAACTCTTAGAAAGGCTGATCATCTAACCTAGAGACACCTCGAAATCCTTAATAAAGGTAGCCAAATTCCGAATAGAACTAAGGTTGCCATTCACAAAAATAATGATATCATCCATGTAAAGAAGAGCCAAAGGCAAGTCAACCCCTCTTTTAATCGAGAAAAGGTTAATTTTGCCCAGGAAGGCAAGCTCCTTACTACCACGAATGAACGGTTTCATGAAAATATCTAATAGAAAGGGGGAAACAGGGTCACCTTGTCTTAGGCCACAGGAAACAGGAAAAAACTCCGAGGAACTCCCATTAACCAAAATAGAGGAAGTCTCTGTAGGTTCTGACGGAAGGGGGTGAGATGTGCGTAATAAGAAAATAATGCGAAAATATAAACAACAATCTCACAAAAGCAATCCCACAAATGAACACAAGGATTTTTAGGTGGAAACCCAAACCTGGGTAAAAACCACCACCTAAACCTCTCGGTTTAGGATTTCCCAATCTACCTAGTAGATCAAATCCATTAACAAACTACTTAAATGAGGGTAGTTCAACCTCTTAAAACCACACTACTTAAGCGAGGGTAGTGTACCTGAAACCCTCCTCTCTGCGAGGAGTATTTTGTCTTGCGAAGGAAAATAGAATTTGCAAAGCGAATACCCAACCACAAAAGAAAGAGAAAATCAAATACCTATAGAGTCACAAAGTAGGGATGAAACAATATAGGCAAGGACTTCCCTAATACGGAAGAGATTCAGCGTGAGTTCGATAGAGTTTCGGTGCTCTCGGATTTGCAATGTAGAACTTGGAGAGCAAGATTTTCTCTAAGTGATTTCTCTCTTCTCTTAGACATAAAAGATGTGGAAATGGATTCTCAAGGTGTGTTCTGCCAAGGAAGGGTGCTCCTCTATTTATAGAGGTGCCTAGAAGGCTTTGGAAGGCTTTAGAAGCCTCTTGTAGCTGTTGGGAACAAGGCTCAAGAGAGTGGTCCAAAATTCTACTGAAATCAGGGTCATTAAAGAGTCTGACAGGGTTTTCAAACGTCTATATTTACGGTCAGACGTCTGGGTCATCGTCTAATTTGAAGGTCGGACGTCTACTCTAGAAGGGTTGATGATCCTAGTCTAACTTGGATCCAAATGGACGTTTAACAGATCATTTTAAGACATTTGGGCATGATATTAGACATCTAATTCTAAGATTAGTTTCTTCCTATTTTGACTAGATCGAAACAAGGTTCTAGTGTTTGTTTCTTAGACGATAGATTGGACGTCTGACAAAATGTCTGGTCACCTGGAAAGAGGATTCTTTGTGGGAATTGATTTCCTAAGGCACAGATGGCTATAAGGGTCTAATAAAAGTAGATTTGGGTTAGATCTAGCCTCATATCTATTTCTTAGACGTATAGAAGTCTCTACGGATGTTTGGAAAGAAATATCAATGCAATAATTAGATAATCCTCAAAGATGTTTGAGAGGCCAACGATCCTCTAATTAGATGTTTGGAAAGGTCCTCAGGCGTCTTGTAAGACGTCTGGACAATGGGCTGATTGTCTGAAAGTAATCAGAGGACACTAAATCCAACCTAAGTGTTTGGACATCTATACAAACTATTAGATGTCTTAAAGTCCAATATCAGACGTCTGAAGTCCAGATTGGATGTCTGATCAGGCTGTCTGAAGCCTATTTTGGTTTTCTAAGACTATCTTAGAATGTCTAAGTATCCTAGGATATTTGTAAGTGTTCCTAGGACTATAGGTGTTACTTTTTGGGCTCTTTAACAATGAATCTAAGAAAAGTAGAAGAGAAAATAAATAAAGAGTACAAAAATAATGATAAAAGGACATCTATCCTATTCTTCTTATTCCTCACGCTTTCGCTCCACGTGAAGCTCCAGCTCTTCTATACTTCCATTAAGCTCCTCCAATCTACCATGGATGTGAGCTTGAGCTCCTTCACACTTGATTCCATTTGCATTATCCTTGAAAACTTAAACTCAAAGGCAAATGTTAAAAATCAAGTGTTTTGTTATCATTAAAATTAACGACCGTAGTGCTCTTGCACCAACACCCTCATGGTGGACAAAAGCTTTAATGAGGCAAATAGTCTCATTGGAGAAGCCGAAACGCTGAAGGATCTTTTAAAGAACCTCCCACTCCACTCTATCATAGGCTTTCTCGAGATCAAGCTGAACAATAACATTAGACTTAAAGACCTTACGAACAATTCTTTGGGCTAATTCAACCGTAGTAGCAATATGATCGAATATAGGTCTTCCTTTGATAAAGCCAATCTACTCAAAAGAGATGATTTTAGGGAGAAGGGTGCAAAGGCGATTGACAAAGATGCCGAAGGCAATCTTGTAGATGACATTGCTTAGGCTAATGGGACGGTAATCAAAAAGATCCGTAACCAAGGGTTTTTTGGGAACAAGGGAAATGAAGGTGTTATTGAAGGCTCTAGGAGTAGTTTTAGCAATGAAAAAATGAGTGATAGCCTCAACAACATCAATTTTGACCAAGTCCCAAAAACTAGAAAAGAATTCAACATTAAAACCATCAATACCCAGAGACTTATTGGCAGGCATATTAGAAAGAGTTTCATAGATTTTGGACTCAGTAGGAATACGAGTCAACTCAAGACAGTCATCATTAGAGATAATAGGGGGGATGGTCTCAAAGAATCTATCATCATTGGTACAATCGTGAAACAAAGGAAGATTTTTAAAATAATCCACAAAAAGAGAAGTAGCTTTATCCCAAGACCCATCTCCAATAGTATTAGCAAGTGAAGTTCTAGCACATTTAGTGAAACGACATTTGATGGTAGTAAAGAAAAATTTATTACAGCCTTCCCCTTTATGTAACCAATTAATTTTAGCTTTTTGAGTGAAGAAGTCATTGAGCTTAGAAAGGGCACCATCAAAGAGAATAGAAGAGTCACTAAGCTTAGCAGTAGTATTATCATCCTAGTGGGATGATAATTTGGCATCCAAATCATCATAGCGAGATTTTATATTTTCGACCATTTTGTAAATATTAACAAAAGTCTATCTATCCAAGATTTCAGACTTTGTTTCAGAATGTGAAGTTTGGAGTAGAGATAGGGTCAGAGTTAGGATCAATATGAGAGGAATTCTAGATTTCACCCACCAAACCCCGAAACCACTCATCCTTCAACCACATATTCTCCATTTGAAAAGGTCTAGGACGACCAACCTTAGGGTTATCAATATGAAAGAACATAGGGGCATGGTCAAAGTTACGATGAGAGAGATATCGAGCAATAGGAGCAAGGCCCACGGCCTCAGGATTGAGGAGAATTCTACCTAACTTTTGATAAATCCGAGAAAAGCCTCGCCTACCATTACACCACACCATTTGATTACCACCCATGGGAAGATCAATAAGGGTTGAACCATTGATAAACAATTGAAAAGGAAAGGCTTGAGACTCAGAGAAAGGACGCCCACCCATTTTCTTAGAAGCCGAGAGGATGGTATTAAAATCCCCACCTAAAACCCAAGGCAAGGAAGGGGACAAAGCAATAATCGATGCAAGATGATGCCAAAGATTGAGCCTAGTGTCCAAATCATAAGAAAAATAGACAGTAGAGATGTTAAGCAAACGACCTAGATTTCTACATTCGATCGTCAAAGCTTGAGAATAGGAATACAAGGAAGTTGACAAGCGAAATTTTCATACGGGAAAATATGTTAGGGTTTCCAGAAATAGAAGCCCAAGTCGCAGTAGTCGTAAGAAATCCGCTAATTAAATAAATTTTTTACCAAAACTTGAAGTGAGTCCTGAGTCGAACATGGGAAGCTACGTTTGATTTCAGAAAATTCACATTTGAATTTATTTTCATAAGCAGAGTAGCTGATTGAAATTAATCTACGCAAGCTATTATATTTAAAGAATAAATAATAGAAGAAAGAGAGAGAATAATTTCTTGAATAAAATAGAGCAAAAATGTTTATTACAACTAATTGTAGGAAATGAAACTACACTAGAAAGCAATAAAAAGAGGAGATGAGAGAAATCCTCCTCGTCGGTTGCTTGGAGGACGAGTTACTTTGACAAAGCCTAGACAAAGGTGGTGAGAGGCTGAAGGAAGGAGAATGACGTCAGAAGATGATTAGATAAGGATGGGTAGCATCGCAGCATGATCCACTTCCTAGATGGGGGTAAGGAGAAGGCCGATCAGAGCTCCATGAATAATGGTGAGAAGATGGGAAAAAATTATTTTATTTATTTAGTGGAGCATCCCAAGTCTTGGGAACACTAGAATTGAGCTTTAAAGCAAGTCTTAAGCTATTGAGGGAGGTAGAAGATGCTAGGAAGGGATGGAGAGGAATGGAGGGGTCATGGGATTTATATAGGGCTCGTGCCAAATCATTTGGCCCAAGAATCATGCTCTCGCACGCAATCCTCGGCCACAGCCACACATAGCTGCACACAATGCATGCATAGCTGGTTGAGTTAAGGCCGCCTCTTCGCCGTTGGATTGCCCACGAAGGGCTTTGATCGTGCCTTTCCCCGCCTCAGGGTCGCGCCTCCCTCGTGCGTCAGATCGCGCATGCGATCATACATCAGATCTCTCGTGCGTGCATCACGCTCATTCGGTGCACCACATAGCTACTTTAATAATGTCCGATCTCTCATTGATGACCCAATTAAGCACGCACTACCACGTGAAGAAATTGAGAAGCGTGCGGTGTCTCAAACTTATGCCTCTTGCGAGTTGTGCACGTGACCGCTGAAATACATTTGCGAATGGTCGCAGGGATGAGTTGATGTTCACGCGCTCACAACTGCTGGATGAAAATCCAACAACTGTGATTGAAGGAGGCCTTTGAGAAGAGAGAGGCGGGTGACGTGGCTGCTACTAGGCCGTTGGATGGCAATCCAATGGCCCACAACGCACGTTGGAAATGCTATAGAGAATTAGTGGGGGTCTTAGCCGGCTTTGGGCGATCCAAATGGTGCCATGTGGAGCCATCTAAGCCGCCTATCTTCTATTTCTCATAGGTGGTGCCATGGATGTTGGATTAGATCTCTTTTCATGCCGTTGGGATGCGATTGTCGATCTGTACCCATTCGTGTGGTCAGATTTATCATTTGAGGTCTGAATTTGTGCCACCTTATCCCTTGTCTTTTGATCTTCCTTGAACTACATCTAATGCTACAGAGGTCCAATCAAGGTGATTTCAGAGGCATTGGACTTTGAATATCATCCTAATCAGATCCGTACGGATGGATCTTCAATCCAAGGCCCTAAAATGAATCACCATATCCCCTAGACGTTAAAAGAGGCAAATTATCATAGAATTTACAACATTTAATCTAAATGCATGATGACACATGCTATGCATTATTTATAATGTTGGATGCAATTATAAGCCTAGGAACATGCATAAATAGGCATTTTATCTTAACTAATTATGTATTCATCAGAAGTGATAGAAATCGGATCTTTCCAGAAACACTAAATGTTGGGATAATCAGGGAGGGCCAAAGCATGATCAAAGTGGATATCATTCATTATTCTAGTCACATCCATAGAGTTAGTAAAAGGTTCCAATAGGAAGATAATATGTAGATGATTGGTAAAGATCAAAGTTTTTAGCCAATTTAGAGTAAGGATATTAATAATACCCCTACAATTCCAGAAAAGGAAATTCATTGGGAAACAGGATGAGTTTGGGATCTTGATCGACTCTTAGTAACCCTAGTCGAACCCATTGAAGATTGACCCCCACAGACTCCTCTAAGCCCAGGCGGAGAGTGCCACATGTGCCAAATCACGATGGTGAAAGGACTTAAGAACAAGAATGTTCAAAGAATCTAAGGATCTCACTTCAGATGAAGAAAAACTACCTTTACCATCATTGCTCAGGTCCCCCATCCCACCTTCCGGGATGATTTCCGAAACTAGAAGAGGATCAGGATTAGGACAGGTGGAATGGGGTAAATAAATGCCCCAATAAAGCACACCATTAATATTATTTCCAAACTTTTTACCATTAGAGCTGTGTAACATAAGCAAATATTGAAAATCCCAACTATAAATCGGTTCTAAGAAAGAGCCCAATTTAGAACCATCGATATTATCAAGATTCTCCAATGACTTAAATCCATTAAACAGATAAGCTTTCGTAAATGATGAGTCCAATTTATTGGACATTTAATTAGCTTAAGTACATTTGAAATACATCTCATTATATTGTAATTATTTAGAACTAAGTGGTTTATCTTAATTATAGATATTTTGTTACAACTTGACACATACATCTTTTTATGATATCAATAGGTGCACACTCGGAAATTTTCCAAAGTCATTGCCTCTCACCGCCTACTCATGGGCTCAATACACCGCCTCCCCACTACCTTACTACTACTGATAAGTTGTTGGAGAAGGTCGAGTCTTCGGGAGAAGAACAATTGGAGGGAAACTTGCAATGACAGAACTTTATAAAAGAGCCATTGCCACTACGACTAGGGGGGAGGGTGATATCTCCTAAACCGTGAAATAGAAGGGCATTGTGGAGATCTATGTGCACCGTGACCTAAAAAGAACACACCTCCCTCATCCGCAGTGGTGCACGGTGACAGTTTGCACTACCATCAACCATTCCCTCCACCATCACCATCGTCACCACCTTCATCACCACCATCAACACCAAGGCATTTCCCTTCCTCTTCTTCTTCTGCATGTCCTCTTCTTTCTTTCTCCCCCTGCTGCACCTGAAGGAAACCAAACGACAACCCACCATCGCCACCGTCACAGCCATCACCTTAGACCACCATAGATGGCGGCACTCATTGCCATCCTCAACGCCGACCACGGCGGCCACGTGCGACCACATGCGGGCAAGCATGACGATACCTCCTCTCTCACTGTTCACATTCTTCAACCTCCTTCCTCTGTATTCCTCCTTAGTGGAACCCAACACACCTGCTTCTCCACCTTTCCATCGATGCATCTCTAACCACCCTCTCTAGCTGCCAACGACACTAGAGTGACAACCTCAAGGCATCGACCATCCCTACAATCAATGCAACTCAAGGCACCCTCCATAGCTACTAATAGTACTTGACTCCGCCGGCATCTACACGCGGCCACTGACCACCAGCGACCATCTCTCGAGTCACCACCACCACCAGAGCCATCAACATCAACCTCTCTCGTAGCCAGCCGGAGCTCTCACATGCGAGCAAAACCACTCGAACACATTCCCCTATTTCGTAACAGTGATGTTGCCATTAGTTTGAATGATGAATTGGAGACTTGGTTGAAGAGTGGGATTTTAAGCTTTTATATTTGTATACTGTGCATTTACCTCCCTCACACACTCTTTTCCCTTATTTTCTCGCAAGCTCTCTCTCTTTTCCTATATTTCTCACACCCATGTTAACACCAGTGATTTTGATTTACTATTTTGTTGAAACTAATCCATCGTATGTGTGAAAATGAAGACAATATTTATGTGAGTTTTATTACGCCTATTCGTCCTTGTGGATATGACCTAATCCATTGTGGTTAGATTGAAGTAATTAATGTTTTGGTTGAGAGATCTTCCACCACATCAAATACATCAACGACAAATCATTTTTATTACAATTATTTTAATTAAGAGAGAATCTCTTTGTCAAATGGCAATGTTGCCGGGGAAGCAACGAGCCTAGTAAATTCGCAAGTATGTTTTTTCTATCATTTTCCTGTGTGAGGTACATTCTTGAGGAGGAGGAGCACGTAGTGAATGCACATCTTGGTGGACCTTGTCACCACCTTGAGGATAATTGCAGTTGCACGTGGGCCTTGATGCTACGTGCTTGAGGGCACAGAGGAACATCTAGGAGGATTCTACCTCTTAGACTTTTGATTTTGCATATTAGAGTAGACTCTTTACACTTTTAGATTCTAATTATTGGTTTTCTCACCCTTGTAACATGGGGCTAGTTTTTGGAAGAGTGTCTCCAATTCTTTAGATACTAGGTTTATTCTGTCTGTGGTAGTTAGTTTCTTTTGATTACACACACATATAAAATCCGAGCTTCCTGTAAGAAGTTGCATATCCATAGGACGATCATCTAGGAGTGCTTGAGCACCATCTAGATTTTCCTTACTGCATTGCGTGCATTTCTGCATCGTAGAGTGCTGGAGCAAGGTGTGTAATTCCTATCTTTCTACATCAGTTATCTGTACATGCATTGCATTCTAAACGTAATTAAAGAAGACCACTAAAGCATATTTGAAAAGATTAATCAAGTGGTCACATTACTTTTTAAAAGAGGAGTAAAATATACAGGAAGTGTTTGAACAACTTGATTGCAATTTTCAAAAGAAAAATCATTTTTCGTGATGCGATGCACACTTCCTACACCGAGCACGCACTATGGGCACCACACTAGGACTCGGACCCTTAGGGCTATAGATATCGATCTCTTTATCGGTGCAAACCCTCTTATTTCGCTTTATGACGGTGGTATCAACTTTTGCCCAAGTGACTTGATACTTTAAGGAGGGGGACACCCCTTAAAGGAACTAAAGGGTAGTTAAGAGGCACTGCTAATGCATTTCCTTAAAGGAAGGGTTAGGCCTACTTGCATCCCTTAGTTCCATCCTTGGAGTACCTTTCTACTTGAGCATTTGATAATATCATTGCAATAAAGTATACATCTTTAGGGCACTCGAAGGTCAATTTAGGGTGCGTAATTGTATTGACAACTTGTTTGGCCACCCAAAAGAACTAAAGCGACCTCAACCTCCTTAACAGACATTGACCAGGAATCTCAAGTGCTTTATTTCTCTTATACCACTTATGTGGGAATAGAGAAACACTGCCTTGACTCTATTTGGCCAATCTGGAAAGTTGGATGACTTAAAGTGCTTTAAAGTGACAAAAGATCTTTTGCCTTGTGTTTTCTTGGTGTATGCTTGGTAGGCACTCCCTTAGGAGAAGTCTTGCTTTTGACCTTGAACCTGAGAGACTTTTTAGGAGAGCCAACTGAGAAGGAAGAAAGATGGCAGAAGAGATACCAGAAGAAGAAATTAGGGTTGGTGAAAATCAGAGAACCTTGAGAGACTATTTCCTCCCCACAACTCACTAAACCCTACCTATCTGAAGGCCTAGAGTGGATAATCCCTATGAGATCAAGAGTAGTGTCATATCTTTGCTACCCTCTTTCTATGGTACTGCTAGGGAAGATCCCTACAGACATCTTGAGGAATTCACCGAGGTATGTTCCACGGTGAAGCTCCAAGGCTTTACTGATGAAGCCCTGATGAGAACCTTATTTCCTTTCTCCTTAAAGGCTAAGGCCAAGCACTGGTATCAAACCCCTTGATGTAAGGGTAAATGATTGGGCCACCATTAAGGGAGAATTTTTGAAGAAGTACTTTCCTATGAGTAAAACCAATCATTACAGGAGAGAGATCACGAGTTTTACTCAGGTTATGCCCCCATCATCAAGTGCCAAAATGGCAACTGGTCGAAAGGTTCTATAACAGCTTATTTGAATGGCATAGGCAAACCATCGATGAAGCCTGTGTTGGAACCTTCATGACCAAAACTGAGGATGAAGCCTGGACTTTATTTGAAACATTAAGTGATAATTCCATACACATGTCCTCTACCTATCAAGAAAGGAAACCATCAATCTTGTAGAGGAGGATAAAGGCCCATGAAGCTAGGGCTACTCAGGATTTGGCTTATCAAATTCAATTGTTAGACAAAAATTTTGATAGGCTTTTAGCAAACCTCGACATGAACCCGTAAGCAGCCTTTATTGTTTAGGCTTCGAGTGAATGCTCCATTTGCCAAAGCACTACACATGCTACTGCAGAATGCCATTTGGAAAATCAATTCCCTGAGTTGATTCAGGCCAACTTGAATGAGGCCCAAGGTTTTCGACCACCCCCTCGTAATGACCCATATTCCAATACCTATAATCCAAGGTGGTGGAACCATCCAAACTTTTCATGGAAGCAAGATGATGCTTCCAACTCAAGGATGCAAGACCCAACCTCCTGCATACCAGCCATCCTATACAAACCCTCCTCAGAATAAGCCCTCTGAGATGGATGAACTAAAAGCCATGATGAAAGCGATGCAAGAGCATCAGAATATGGTCATCCAATCTCAGAATAAGATGATCATTGATATGCAATGCTAAATTGGTCATCTTATTGAGGCAGTTAGGCAGCGGGATCTAGGGAAGTTGCCTAGCTCTTTTGAGAACCTAAAGGGTAAGGGGTCATCTTCAGGGAGCACGCTCAAGCTGTGACCGTGCTGAGGAGTAGAAAAAAAATCGGCAAACCTGATAGCAATCCTACAATCACCCCTTAGAATTCCCCTCTTGCACCGAACCTGACCTTCACTGAGGAAGAGCCACACTGCCCTCAGTCGGAGGACGTCGTCATTTCACCACCCCTGTCCCTACAAGCAACTTGGATTAGAAGATTGTTCCCAGTTTGAGGTGGTTGACGAAATTATTGAAGAGATTACCCCAGCACTCTTATGTAGTGATCCCCTTCAAATGGTCATATCTAAGGACCATCCTCCAATTATTAAAGAAAATGAAGGGGTTATGCCTGAATTAGAAGAGTTGCTAGGAGAACACACAGAGTCTCTGTCCCCACCCTAGCCTTGAAGGTAGATCTGCTACCTAAGGCGGGGACATCTCAACTTATAGCCTCAATCCAAATGGCTCCTGAGTTGAAGCTTAAACCCCTCTTGAGCACATTGAAATATGCTTTCCTTGGCCCTAATGACACATTCGCCATCATCTTCTTGTCTGTGCTATCTGAATCACAGGAGGAAGCTTTGCTCGAGTGTTTACAAAGGCACAAGGAAGCTATTGCATGGTCGATAGTTGATATTAAGGGTGTTGACCCCTCCCTCTGCATGCATCATATATACACAGATGAGTTTGTGAAACCCTTTCGAGACATGTAGAGAAGGCTCAACCCCAATATGCGGGAGGTTGTTAAGAAGGAGATTCTGAAATGGCTGGATGTAGGCATTATCTATCCCATTTTAGATAGTAAATGGGTCAGTCCGATACATGTGGTGGCCAAAAAGGCAGGAATCATTGTGGAAGAAAATGACAAAGGATAGTTGGTGACTAGTAAACCCTCAATTGGCTGGAGGGTTTGCATTGATTACCGTTGTTTGAATACAGCTACCTAGAAAGACCATTTCCCCTTGCCATTTATTGATTAGATTGTGGAAAAACTGGTAGGGAACAAGTACTTCTATTTCCTTGACGGGTACTCTGGGTAAAATCAAATAGCTGTCTTCCCAGATGATCAGGAGCGTACCACCTTCACAAGTCCATATGGCACATTTACTTTCCGTCGAATGCCATTCATGTTATGTAACTGATAAACACCCATAAATTCATCGTAAAATGCTTATTTACGATAGTTCCTAGGCCTAGCATTGCATATCATGATATAAATATTGCATAAACATCCATTGCATTTCATTTAGGATAATTGTATATTATGTACATTAATTCTATCATTTTACATGGCCAGGAGGCAGTGCGACATCTTTACGGGCTTTGGATGAAGAATCTGACTGTACGGATGGATTTAGAGCAATAATCGCAATCTAGTAACGTGGGAATCATCTTGATCTGAGCACCATGGCGCCCTCTACAATAGAAAGAAGATGGACGGCCCAGATGACACCACGTGGCACCATCTAGGCCACCCAACACCGGCCAGTAGCATCCACAAGTGCTCCCCTCATCATTGGAGATCTCGTACCATAGCGGTTGGATCAAGATCCAACAGCTTAGGTTCCTTTGTGCCTACAACAATCAATTCATCCTTGAGACATAAAGGCACCCGCGATGCATTTGTTGCGAGAGGTGTTCTCAAATGCATGGCGCGCATTTGAATCCCCCCCAAGCCTCATATCCACCTTTGCGGCAAGGCGCGTGCAAATTTAACCGCACGATCGGCGATTGACGGTATGTGTGCTTCCACGTGGCGCTGCGAATGACCTGATGCGATCACGCGGCATCAACGCGAGTCTCACGTGCCATCCAACGCGAATTCCAAAGGCATGATCTCCACGCAATCTTCAGCCGCAAGATCATGATCCAACGGTCGTGCTTCATCCATGCGCATGCCAACAACTATGAGTAGGCGTGTGCTTGGTTGGCGTCGATCTTCAGTGATAGAAAGGCAGCCTTTAGTGACTCTTGTAACTGTCACTAAATGGCCTGCATGTTGCACATGCCAGTGGAGGCATTGAAGAGGTGAAGATCTTTGTCGACAGCTTGAGTGGCCTTTAGTGATGCTTTTAAGTGTCGCTGATTATCTATGTGTGGGAAGCCCTTCCTCCTATCACTATATAAACACCCCTACACCCCCCATTCCTCTTCATCTCTACCTACTCTACTCCCACTTACTCCTAAGCTCTAGTAGCCTACCAAAGCTCCATTAGAGCTTACTCTCAAGCTCCAAAGGCCTCCTATTAATGTAATGATTCATTGCCCCACCAAATATTCATCCTTCTTCCCATCACCTTCATAGGTTGCCTTGGAGCCATCCTCCCACCTCCATTCTGGTAGCAGATCGCCTCTGCCTCCTCACCTCTATTCCAGATCTACTGTGAAGCTTTCCTCTACCCGATGTCCTCTTGCATCTCACCTCCGTCGTCCCACTTCCCAACTCCTTCGTTCAAGCTTCCGCCAGGTGCCGTCGTCTCGCCGAACAGCCGATTTGGGAGATTCCTTCTCACCCCTTATTGGAACCTTGTTCCACAACATGTTTTGGTGTTAACAAAATTATTGTGGATTGATGTTTGCCATTGAGTGCTTTTTAGATTTAGGTGTAGATCAAGGCAAACAGGAAATGATGGATGCATGATGATGAGAAAGAGAAGATGATGACAAGAAGGAGGCAAGATGACAAGGAGGAGTCGAAGAGGAGAAGATCATCTTCGACTTTTATGTTTTCTAGATTAGGTTTTCATTTCATAGAATGTATGCATCTTAACAAAGGAATACAACTTAGATCGTAAAATTAGTTAGAGATAAATTAGGATTAATATTGCGATCATTTTTAAAGAATGTAATTGATTAAATCACTTAAAAAAAGGTACTTATTAACCCACAAGAATCGGTACTAAAGTTTAGTACCGGTACATGTGAGTTACTGGTTTGGGTTTTCTCAAAGAAATAAACCTGTACCCTGCGAATACTGGTACTCATGATCAGTACTTGTATTGGAGGCAACAAGTATCGGTACAAGTGGGTTACAGATTTGTGTCAAGTGTTTGAAACCCAAATTTGGAAGCAATGAGTACCGTACCCAGACTTTAGTACCAGTATCAGCTAGCCGTTGGCCCAGAATAGAACGGCTAGAATATTAATTTTGTAAATGTGAACATTGGGAATTAAATCCCAATGTCTAGTAAACGAATACTTGAGGTTCTAAACTCTATACAATGAGTCTTGGACTCTTTGTTTTGATACTAGACACACAAGAAAGATAAGAAAAATTCCTAGAGCTATATTTTCATATTTTCCACCATATTTGAAGAGAAGAAAAGTGTTTGTTGCCCTCAAATCTCTCTATGTTTTGTAAACTCCTCAAAGTGTTTTGTTCATGCATTCACAAAGCAAATCATGTTCATTCTAGGCTCTCAAACAAGTAATATCATTTATATAATTGTTGAGAGGCTTAGGTTCTTGTTGTAAGATTTATTTTTCTTTCACCAGTACTTATTTGTACTTGAGCATTTGCTCGTTGGGTTGTAACAAACCCATTTCTTGTACTTGGGTTGAGGTAACCCATTAATTACCTCAGTTTAGTGAATTGATTTCCTCAGGGTTGAGGGAATTGGGTTAAAAACCCTAAGTTGGGAAGCCTAGGTAGTGGAGTACCCAAGGGAATGGAGAACCACTATATATCTTGTGTCCTTTGTGGTTTGAATTGATTGTGCAAATCTTTATTGTTATAACTAATATTGTGTTTAAGTATTTGTGCACATAGCCATCTATCTTTAGATCCTATCACCCCTCTCTCTTTTATGCTTTCGTAGATTATTGTAATAGACATTTGTGCAATATATGATATTTGATTCCATCTATATTGTGATCCATCTTGTTTTCTTCCTTTATAAAAACAAAAGAAAAAAAAAAAACTCCAAAACACTAAAAAGAAACAAAACGAAGCATGGTTTTCAAACAAAGTAAACGTCACCTCCCTGTGTTTGACCTGGGACCCTTGGAGTTTCGGTAAAATTGTATTTGACAACGAGTTTTTCAAGCTATGATGATGGGTTCTTGAAACCCCGATTTTCACTATGCAAAACCCGTACATCAGTAACTCTCTTGCCACGTTTCAAAGATGCATGATGGCAATCTTTTCTGACATGATTGATGAAAAGTCAGTTTTCACTTTCGAAAATGATGATTAAGAAGATTTATCATTGTATTTCTAAGTGGTGGAAAATTGACTAATCAAAAAAATTATAATTAAAATTAAACCGCTCACAGGAGAGTGGGTCGTGTCCACAGGGAGGCAATGACCTATTTAAACATGCACAGGTTAAAAATAGATGCCTACGAATAATTTCGTCAAGAAATCAAGCCAAATCCACCTTCAGATTAAGAAAACAACAAGAGATCATGCTGAAATGGCATTTATGAGAGAGAGGAGGTCACTTGTATAAATTAGCCACAATATTTAATTAATAAATTCCAAATAAAAGTGGCAATGGCATGTGGATGTAAATATTAATATGGCATGAAACAGAGCATTTTCTCCCTTTGTGTGTGCACAATGAGGAGGCCGCGGTCGGGTGTGCGGAGCTCGGAAGTGGTTGGCCACGACAAGGGCTACGCATGGGCAGTGACGGTGCGTCGAACGGCCGCCGGTGGTCTCGCCAGCGACGAGGAAGGCCGGCAATGGTGGCGGCGGCTCGTCGACGCAGGCCGGTTACTGTCGACCTTTAGAGGGTGTGGCCGAGCTCCTGAGGTCGAGGTGAGTTCGTTGGCGTTGATGGCGCGAAGCTTCAAGGTTAGATGAGGTGGCTGCGCGGAGGAGGACCATGATAACTTTGGGTTTACTTCAGTCTGTTGGAGGAAAAGACGAAGGAGAAGACGGAGGCTGGCTACGTGTGAGTGGCACATTGGTGCTAGACGGTGTGTGCGGCAGAAGAGGGCACAGGTGTGCGGGGGCGCTGTTGGAGGACATGCGACCGTGTTCGTGGTGTTGCAGGTGAAGTGTGTGGCAGCTGGAGGTGTTGTGCGTGGCCGCTGGAGGTGCTAGAGGACGCACGCTACGCGCGGGCGGAGTGTCTGCCGTAGCGCGCGCTCTGCGCTTGCGGGTGAGGGCTGGTGGGCTAGAGGACGTGCGATTGCTGCTGCTTGCATCGTCGATGCGCTGCAGGGAGTGCGGGCTCGCAGTCTGGAGGGGAGTGGGTGCGTTGAGGGGCATGCACTAGGGGCTGGAGCATGGAGGTTGGTGCACACAGTAAGGGCGTGCGCGCGCTTACCGTGGTGGAGCTGGAGGGTAGTCGCGTGGGAATGGCGAGGGAGCGTGCACAGGAGGTTGCGCGCTGCTGTGGGTGTGGTGCAGAGGTGCAGCAAGGAGGACACGGGGATGGTTTTATTTTGAGAACAGAGGAAGAAGAAGAAGAAGATGGTGTTGGTGGTGCGTGGACAAGGAAGGTGATTCGGTGGTTGCACGGTGATGGTTGCGTGGCTGTCAGAGATGCACACGCATGGTGATGGCATGAGTTCACCGATTCGGCGCGGCGATCTGTCACCTCACCAGCCCACGGTGTGGTGGAGCTCGGCCTTGGAGACCACGGTGGTGGAGTGGAGTACACGATGGTGGAGTGGGGCGGTGTCTCACTCTGAATGGCAACCGTTCCTCCTCCTTTGTAGCTATGGCTACAAGGATTTGAAATCCAAATAGGCGGGAGGAGATCCACCGTCGAGTGAATGCTAGTAGCTGTGAAGAGTGAATGCGCAGGAGGAGGAGGCAGAGGCAGAGCGGTTACCTGCAGAAAGAGAAGAAGAATAATAAAATAATTAGGATTATTTATACATAACTCCTCAACTTCTATGTTAATTAAAACAATGTATGTAATGCACCTAATTAATTAACTAATCAAATGCATGCAATTCTAGGTTAATTCTAAATGCATTTAGATATGGATGCCACACATGAATTATGCACTTAAGATAAAAGCATGAATTAATTTAATTACATTCTAATGTTTTCTATTTAAATGTTAAAATTAACTTAATGTCTAGACACTTAAATACTTAAATAGCCCACAAATATGGGCTAATCAATTGACAATTTAGTAGAGATCTCATTGATGATTTCTCCATTTATAGCTATCATTTAACGTATGTCCCTCTCACCTTGATAAAGTCTTAACCCGTTGTGAAGAGGCAAAGCTGGTGCTTAGCTAGGAGAAGAGCCATTTTATGGTCTAGCATGGCATTGTTTTAGGGCATGTAGTTTCTGAGAGAGGATTAGAGGTGGATAAAGCCAAAATCGAATCCATCTCTAAACTTCCATCACCCACCAATGTTCATCAAGTTAGATCTTTTCTTGGTCATGCTGGATTCTATAGGCACTTCATTAGAGATTTCAGTAAAATCTGTAAGCCACTCTGTGACTTATTAGCGAAGGATGTTTCCTATGATTTTGATGACAGATGTGGCGAGGCTTTCCAAGTCTTGAAGAAAGCCCTTATTACTGCACCGATTCTCCAAGCACCAGATTGGGCCCTCCCATTTGAGCTTATATGCGATGCTTTTGATTTCACCATGGGAGTGATCTTAGGTCAAAGGGTTGATGGTAAACCTCATGTTTTGCATTATGCCAGTAAGACCCTTACAGATCCTCAGTAAAACTATATGATCACTGAAAAAGAACTTCTTGCAATAGTATTTGCTTTGAAAAGTTTCGATCTTATTTATTGGGGTCTAAGGTTGTGATGTTCACTGACCATTCTGCTTTAAAGCACCTTCTTGTTAAGAAGGACACTAAACCTCGTTTGATTTGTTGGATTCTACTACTCCAGGAGTTAGACCTAGAAATTAAAGATAAAAAGGGAGTTGAGAATGTGGTAGCAGATCATCTGTCTAGGATCCCTATTGAGACATCAACCCCTACTGGCAGTATTCGGGAGACTTTTTGTGATGAGTCTCTAATGGCCATGGAGGTTAAAACTCCTTGGTTTGCTAATATAGTGAACTATCTAGTCATGGGCATTATCCCCAATACTTGGGACAAGCAGAAGCAAGACAAGTTTCTTACCGAAGCTAAATTTTATCACTGGGAGAAACCCGACTTGTTTAGAATAGGCCCTGACTAGTTATTCCACCATTGCGCCCCTGACGAAGAACAAAAGAGTGTTCTGAGTTTCCGCCATGACCTCCACTCTGGAGTGCATTTTAGCGGGAAAATGACTACCCATAAGGTTTTTCAGCCTGGCTTTTAGTGGCCCACATTATTCAAAGATGCACATACGTATGTGGGCGCATGTCTACGTTGCCAGCAGATAGGAACCATTGGAAAAAGGGATGAGATGCCCGAGCAACCTATTCTCCCCATTGAGATCTTTGATATTTGGGGCATCGACTTCATGGGCCCCTTTCCTATGTTCTTCTTGTATGAGTACATCCTTGTGGCCATGGACTATGTATTGAAATGGATAGAAGCCATACCCACATGGACCAATGACCATTCCGTGGTCTTGTATTTTGTTAGAGCTAATATCATTTCTCGGTACGGGTGCCCAAGGACTATTATAAGTGATGGAAGACCTCACTTTAAAAATGTGCACTTCACAAGACTACTCCAAAATTTGGGAGTCAATCACATGATAGCCACACCTTACCATCCCCAAACTAGTGGTCAAGTTAAAGTGTCTAATAGGGAGATTAAGCTGATTCTAGAGAAGCCTATTAGGTTTGACCAAAAAGATTGGTCAAAAACATTGAATTATGCTCTTTGGGCCTACAGGACAGTGCATAAAACTCCCTTGGGCATGTCTCCTTTCCGTTTTGTCTGCAGAAAAGTGTGTCATCTTCCCGTTGAAATCCAACACAAAGCTTATTGGGCTTTTAAAAATGTCAACTTAAATCTAGATAAAGCGAGTAAGGCACACATGCTAGAGTTAAGTGAGCTTGAGGAGCTTCGCAATGAAGCATACGAAACCTCCCAAGCTTACAAGCAACGTACAAAGGTCTTCCATGACAAGCACATCATTAGAAAGACCTTTGAGCCCAAGTAGTGGGTCTAGCTTTTCAATTCCAGACTAAAATTATTTTCTGGAAAGCTCAAGTCTCGTTGGGATGGGCTGTATGTTCTTATTAATGCCTTCCCTCATGGAGCAGTTGAAATTCAGAATCCTAATTCTGGTGAGAGCTTTAAGGTAAATGGTCAACGACTTAAATCGTATATTACTCTTTCAGATGGACAGGTCTTGGATGCACTTCGACTTGAGGACCTTAGCTCCTCCCACTCTCCTCCTCAGGTGATATTCTTCTATGTCTTTAATTTTCCAATGAGGACATTGTCAATTTAAGCATGGGGGGATATAACCTCAGGTTGCTTTATAGCATTTATAAATAGTTGCATGCATTTAGGTTAGGTGCATTAGTTTCTTTAAAAAAAAAATCTCTTTTGTTATCTTGAGTTGATTTGATTAGTCCCTAGCAAAAGATTTTTATCAAGGAGTTTTTATTGAAGATTTTCTTCTTAAATTATTTCTTGGTTTAGAATCTAGTACATTTACTTCAATTGCACGTAGACCGGGTAAGGGATCTTTTAAGAAAATCAATAGACATTTTTAGTTTGTCGAAGAGTAGTATTGCTTCTTTTCTTAAACCCCTGGACAATTAGTTAAAGAGTCAGGCAAACTATCTTCTATTAGATCCACCTAATATTTGTGAGGTGAAAGTAGAGTGTCTACTGGTACACCAAGTATAGTGCAAGGAATCTTAAGTTTTGGATAATTAAATGATGATACCTCAGAGATAGGTATAGTTTTCGCTCTCAGTTCCTATGTGCGAACTTTGTGTGTGAATTCCTGAGAGTCACTAAATAAGGCAAATACATAAAGATTGAGTTTTAATAAAACTATGACTATGGTGGATGGTTACGATCGTCTTTCATAGAGTCCTCGGCTGAAGGAGGGTATTAGTGCCAAAGGTAAGCTTGTCCTATCCATTTCTCCTAGGTGCCAAGAGTAAGCACTTTCACGAAATATGCCACACAATATCCTCTTAATCATCATCATCCTAAATAATGCCTCATGAATAAAAGTTTGCATCGTGTTGTGTTGTGTTGTGTTGATAGTTAAAAAAAAAACAGAGAGAGAAAAAATATATATAGAAAGAAAAAATATATATTAAAAAAATGAAAAAAAAAGAAAGAAAAAAAATGTTTGAGTTTATAGCTATGTCATCGTGTCGATTTCATCATGTGTCGATGTCATTGAGGCAACAAAAACATAGATTGCGATCCACCAAATATGACTCATACTTACTTTTTTAGTATTTTTGATTGCCCGAATACTGGCTGAGGAATTCTGACTTAGTTATAGGATTATTAGGACTCTAATTAAAGTGTAAATTCCATGTGAGG